>JAVHNS010000003.1:0-2400000 GCA_036872755.1 Orbilia blumenaviensis | reverse complement strand
CTGCTTGTTAGAATTGGAAAAATACACCGCACGTATGTAATGTACGTGCGAAAATTCTAGTTTCGGCCGTACTGGATGTACCTATGCATTAAAAAATCCACATGGGCTAGAGGATATTCCAAATCAAAGATCCCGTCTATGCATATCGAAAAGACGCATGGACTACAGAGTAGGGTACCCCGCACGAGCCAGCCGCCCCAATGGCGCTGAAGGGTTTTCCGGTGCTGTGCTACCCACCTAGAAATGGCGGGAGGATCAACCAACATAGAGGATACATCTTGGGGCATATAACTAGGCCTCGTAGACTCCATGTAATAAATCTAAAGCGCAGAGATATCATTGCGGCTGCAACTGTCCTGGCTATAGCACCACCAACCATTTCGTAGCAGTGCTTTCTTATCCTCGTGTTGTCTTTTGCAGGCTCTTGTTGGTTGTTGCCACTGGTTCGAATCCTGGCTCCCTCGGTAACATTCAGGTACTGGCAGTGATTAGCAGCCGGCAGCCTTCTACCTTCACGATCAGATGCATGCGTGATCATGATGCTCAAACCCTGATATCATGACAACTGCCTGTCCGTATTTTTGAAGAAAACGTGTTTGAGCCCTGGAACGTGCTATAAAGGGGGAACAAAGGGATACAACTCCTTTGTGTGGTGCCATTTTACAGATTAATATTTTTCTGTGAGATCCTTTGTGCTCGAAGCGCACCGTACTTTAGCTACTGCGTATTTCTAGCTGTCTCATCGGTAAAATCGATGGGACGGCCAGCTGGGATGCATCGGTGAACCCATACCCATGCCATCTCAGCCCCGTTGCCGGTTCATATCTCACCTTCAGCTTTTCTTGGTACGAAAAAAAGGTTCAAGTTCAGCTTAGCAGGTCAGATCGATATCTTATTATTGGCTAGCTGCAAACTCCTTATCCGCCTTTGGTTATGAAACTTTTAAATAAAAAATAGATATCGCATCTACATAGCCTAAACGTCGTATGGGCATGTTGGGGTATTCACTACACCTTCGCGTGAAACTAACGTTCTTTTTAACCCGTGTTGCATTCACTCGCGAGGACATGGGTGGATACCCAGTGGATTCAGGTAGTAGATTCAGAGAAGCCCTAGTCGAGGTAAATACAACTGAAGAAGTGAAGAAGAAAAAATCAAACAGAGCAGTCCAGGCAAAAAACGAATGATTCATTTCACATCTCCTCGTCATCATAAATAAAAATAAAAATTGTAACTCCACTGCTATCGTCAAGTGTTTGTTTTGCTTTAGAAAAGACTTGCGAACATAAAAAAAAAGGGAGAGAAAGAGAGCGCGTGCTCGTTGAAGATAAACCATCGCATAACAAAAAGGGTCGAAAATCAAAGGAAGCAGGGAAGAAGTGGAGCCCGACAGCATAAAGGATAATCAACCTCTTACTCCGATAAAGCATACCAAATCCTGACACGCTGGAGTGCTCTACTATTTAGGATATCCACCGGGGACATGGAAATCGGATATTGTGAAGTTTGAATTTGTGCGTTGGGTCGGGATGATCAATTGTTCCCCATCAAGGGTCTGAAGATCACCATACGACTTTGTGGGCCGTTGTGGTGTCCCCGTTTCTGAGGGTACAAAAGCCGCATCCGTAAGTTTGGCGGGGTTTGTGACTTCCGTTGAAGAGCCTCTTGGAACGGCTTCTTGCCCACTGGAACCTGGGATAGATTGCGAACCCCGATAAAGCTCATACGCACCAGCACCCGCTACCCCAGAGGCGGCCTCAGCTTCGTAGGCCGCGAGGTTTAGTTGCGTGTTATCTGAAGGGGCCTGGCGGACGGTGGCGTCTGAATGCTGGCTGGCGGACAAATCCGGTTGACTTGTGATGGGGTCCAGTCCATATGTCACTGTAGGCTTGCGTGAGGGCGTTTGACGGGTCCACGAAGCTGCACTGTCTCTGCGTTCGAGTATTTCACTCGGGTCCGTTTGTTTGGCCATCTGACGTTCGACATCTGGAGAAATATGTGCTAGAACGGGTTGGAAATTTTCATCACCGCGGATGGTTGATGTGGGCGGATGCTACGCAATAACACTATTTAGCTAGGTCTTAGAAAGCTAGGTGGGAGCTAGAGGTCTCTATTTACCTGTGCATCATACGAAAATGTGGACGGATTCCTTTGAATTCCTGGCCGCCCAGCCGCGAAGGTATTGAATCTGTGCTCGTCGAATTCACCTCCGAGGACGGCGGGATAGCTTTCCTGCGGCTGGACGATGCCTGGAACGGCATTTAGTGACTGGTCGGAGGTACCACTGGTCGCGGATCTGAGTGAACGCCGGCGTTGAATGTCAATATCGGAAGGGAATCTTCCACCCTCGGGTCGAGGTTCATGAATAGAGGGCTCCGAACCAACAAGTGCACTGCGATCTGCAGAATATGGGATTTCATCAGCTTCATCGTTCTCCAGCCCGTTCTCGGAGCTTGTGGAGCCATTTTCTTTCGTTGCCGTATCCGGGAGTATGTGGTGCTTTTGGTAGGATGCGACGAAGGCATTTCGTTCGGGCCCGGAGAGCTCGATTAGTTTCTTGATGTTCTCATAGAAACCCATCATGTCCTCATGCGTCTCCGCACGGAAGACCCAGCTGTGACCACTATATATTTTGTGAGCAACGTATCTCTACACTCGGTGGGGGTACCAAGAGGAAACCTACCGATGCAAAGCGCCTGTTTGCCGGCCTTTAACTA
Source organism: Orbilia blumenaviensis (assembly GCA_036872755.1). Classification (NCBI taxonomy): domain Eukaryota; kingdom Fungi; phylum Ascomycota; class Orbiliomycetes; order Orbiliales; family Orbiliaceae; genus Orbilia; species Orbilia blumenaviensis. The sequence continues at coordinate 2,397,283 of JAVHNS010000003.1, read as the reverse complement.
CGAACTTGTGGGAATTCGCACCAGGTTGGGTGTGGCTGCCCATAGTGCAGTCAGGAAGGTAAAGTGACATCACCGGGGTCATATCGTGATTTCTATCTGGTGTTTTGAACTCGTGGAGATGTGATGGCGATAGAACATACCACCCTGGAGTGTATGATTTGAGATACTTGGACTTTCGTTCCAGAAGGCCAGCCCTTACTTCGACCGCCGCCGGGTGATTCCAGCCAGGGTATTCCACGCTATCAAAACTTCTAACTGGAATTCGAGGGTCGACGAAATCGGGATCTCGTTCAACAAAACATGACCATTCGTGATCCGGTGGGAGGTTTATGGTACGAGTTTGCAGCCTTTCAGCCGTGTCTGTCAAATCTGCTCCCTCCATCCTTATAATCTTCATGTAAGAGTCAAATGCCTTTTGGATTTCTGAAACTACGATACTCTCCAACTCGCGGCCACTACTTTCCAAGTTTAGATACGCCTAACCTCAAGCATCAGTTTCTACCAGTTCGAAGAAGGTGATTGGCTGTTGGCTTACCCTGTGGAGATAGTTCTCTTCCGCCAATTGTCGCCGGAGTTGCTTATCAACTGATAGTTTCACGATATATGGATCATTCTTGCCCGAGGCTAAGGAAGGGTTGGAATCTACAGCAAGCAGGGCATCGGCTAGCTGTGTAACAGCTCTTCTTGTGCCCTCACGCTCTTTATCCAATGTATTTTTGAAATCGCCGGAAAGGCCTTTAATTTCTTTTATTTTCCCGGTCAGGTCGTTCCGTAGACCGCTTAGCGAGCTGATAATCTGAACCTGAATCTGCCTGGCCTGATCACTGGCCAGCATGGCGGATTTATGATGTTCTTTCAAAACGACGTTGGTCTCAAGGATACCTCCAGACCGAAGGAACATCTCTGGCTCAATGGCGCTATTCAGGGTGTGGAAGAGCCTCGTAGTGGTTTTGGCCTGGGTTTCATAAGCAACTTGGACATCCTTAAAGTATGCAATGTAGTCTTTCAAAATCCGGCGCCATCCTGAAAACCTGCTGGCCAAAACCTCCGTCGGGCTGCCGTGAGAGGGAACGGGCGAGTGAAAAGCTGAATTCGGGTTGTCACTATCCATTTCTCCTACAGTTGACCTGCGCGATCGAGACCCTGAGCGCTTTAGAGAACTGCTTCTCCTAAACGAATTCTTCTTTTTTAACGTCGACGGCTGCCGGGAAGGCAGGTCCGCGGTACCACCTCTTGTGCTACCGTCCATAGATTTGGCATCGCCTTCAATGGATCTGTGACTGTGGGCACCGCCTGTACCGGCGGTATCTGCTGTTCGTGGTCGCTGAGAAACGTAACTGGAGGTTCGTGCAATGTCTTGAATTGGAGTCTGAGACCTCGAATGAGGTTGGTTGCTACCGCCGTACGCAGACATATTGATGAAAGTGTTCCCTCCGAGTCTGGAGGAGCGAAACGGCCACAACCGTTTTGTATATACTAAGAATCTCCGGCTAGATTGGACCTGATGGTTTAGTTTTGATGGGGAGGGAAAAGATGTGAGAAAGAAAGTTGTGTTGGATAGAGAGGGCTTTCAGGGAATATTGACTGGGGGGGTTGAAAGGAAGAGAAACCGGTCCGGAAATGGAAAGGGAAAAAGGGAAAGAGAAGGGAATTGGCGCTACAAATACCGGCGGGGAGGGTATGAGGGGGGAAGCTAAAGGGATGGGAGAAGACGCTATATGTAAGTAAGTAAGTAAGCAAGGACTTACTCTAGCTACTGGCTGAAATTGAAAGACCGGATTGAGGGAAAGAGAAAAAAAGATGAGAAGAGAAGGGATGGGGTGGATGGATGGATGACGAAAGGGAGCGGCAAGCAATTCGAGTTCTGGCGGGCTGTCTTGATTTCTCCACAGCGCAGAGTGGTGCAGTGTGCAGCCCGAGAAACCGTCCTGCACACCCGAACCAGCAGCTGCCAAGCCTGTGTCTGCAATTTAGGCCAGGCCAGCCCTTAACTACCTAGGTATCACCCCGGCTGTACTATGTAAAACTCAGGCAATAACTAACTACTACCTAGTCCACGGTTACAGGTACTGATGGCGGTATGGTATGTAGGAACAAAACTTCAAAACCTATATCCAAGATCTATGTATGTTGAAGGTTGGAGTTGAAGTGGGATTGCACATGCAAATACACGAGGCCTCTCTTTTTTACTTTTCCTGCACAGGATTTTAATATTGAGGCTAGAAGATGAAGATGCATCTGATGACGACTATCCCATCCGAGTCAATTTGGCTTGGTTTGATTGATCGATTGATTGAAGTGCGACAGAAGACATTTAACCCAGTTAGTGCGTCCCGATATGGTATACGTCCGTTACCCAAATCTGCTTGATATGATCTGATCTGCTGCCGTGAAGGCTGGCTCGCAATTAAAAATTAAAAAAAACCAAGACTGCTAGGTTACGTCATCCCTGCAGACTATCGGCATGTGTTCGCACTTCGAACCACTGCAAACCCTGGCCTGTCCAGATGAGCCCCCATCGACAGGGAAGGGAAACAAAGAGTGACACACAGCCACAGGTGCGTATGTGGCGTCGGGGCGCGGGGAAACTTTTTTTCTGGCTGGGGTAATGTACCCGTGCCAACCCTAGTAGGTAGGTACTTTTACAAGTTTGCACTTGGAGGTTATTCCTGCGCATAAGCCTTCACATATGCATAGAGTATATACCTAGTATGCATATCACAACCCCCAAACTGGGATACTGGCTCGCTCAAAAACCAACAACATGCAACACATTATTGATAAATTTTATTTAGCTGAGAGGGAGAAGGCACGACCCCAGGGGAATATTAGTAACGCTTCCTTTCAGTCGGGCATTGATATAAGATAAGTGCAAATTTTGGGATAAATTAGTCGACTAGTCGCGGTTTTATTAGCGATTCAAAGTCGGATCGTGTTCTTCTTGAATCTCCAACCCTTATAAATTTAGGTATATAGGATATTAACTGGCTGGAATAAATCTTGGCCTTTGCTTCCGCTATAACCAATGGTGTTTTTTTAAGGATTTTTCTACTTGAGAAATTTTACCTCCTTTCGAGATACATGAGTTCTTGGGTATACAGATTTATTGCTTTCGTAACGAAGCCATTGCGACGCAACGAAGACTGAGAAGAAACCTATGCTACCGGAGAGGTCTTCAGGATGACCATAGGAAACATTCAGGCGATATTGTAACTGGAAGAAAAGCCACACGACGTAACACAACTCGCAGACCCAACATATATAAGAAAGCACCCAGGTAAGTATATAAGTATATATCCAGATCCCGAACCCGTCAAAATGATGCACATAGTCTCCGTCCACCGCATCCACTAGGCGCTCAATTGCTTGATAATACCTTTTAATAGTTGCTTCTTTTCCCTCTCGTATATTCGGAGTTCTAGCCCCAACCATTCCGTCGTATTTTCGCCACTAAATATGGCAGGCTATGTCTTTCTACTAGAGTGGTGGCGAACCGTTGGTCACGGTATATAAGCTGGATTGTGAGGGACTGAGTACAAGAGTTCCCGATTAAAGTTAAAGATTAAGACTCGGCCATCTTCGAGTCCGATGGCCACTATATCGTCTCTAACCTCGCAAATAATATTGGTTGACTCGATATGCAACGGCAACCGAAGTATGCCCATATCTTCGTAGTAAATCCAATCGTCATAGACCCCGAGATCTCGTAAGTTTTCACAACCGGGGCCATATGCACGGATTTCTTCGGTGTTAATCCGACCATGACTTGTTACTATATATCGGCCGTCTTCAGAGAATTTTATGGAACCCTCGATATTTCTGGGAAATATCAGAAAACTCCCAATCGGTGAGCTGTCGTAGTCATTCGTCCCAATCCATCTTTGGATCTTTGAGGATTTAGCACCGATACTCCAATGTTTTATATAAACCCTGTACTTTGATGCGATCTGCTTGCTGTCTGGTGAGAATGCTATCTCGTGGACAGGACCTAAATCTGCCCCAGTTTTGAATGTCCTCTCAAGATTCCCGGTTCTAGCATGCCACAGTTTTGTGGTCGAGTCCGCAGATCCAGATGCGATCCACTTGCCATCGGGCGAGAATAATACAGCGAGGACTGTTTCTGGGTGGCCTTTGAGCTTCTTTTCAACTTCACCGGTTTTTGTATCACGCAGGATGATAATTCCGTCTTCAAATCCCAACGCAATTTGTTTGCCATCTAGTGAAAATGCTAGAGCAGTAATAATCGTTCCGGTGCCGTTTTGAAACTCCTTTTGACAATCGCCGGTGATGGGATCCCATAGCATAATGGCGCCACGCTTTCTACATACTGATGCAATCTGTCTACTGTCTGATGAAAATGCTGGAGCGACGTGTTCTTCGTCCGCTAATACTTTGTGAATGTTGCCGGTCGTAGCGTCCCACAATTTGAGAGCACTCTCGGAAAGTGACACGATCTGCTTGCCGTCAGGCGAAAAGGTCAAAGATTTGACCGACGTTGAGCAGCCTCCAGGTTCCATCCCAGAACCGATTGTTACGATGTTCCACAGTTTAATATTATTTCTTTCAAATCTGCATCCTGTTGCGATCTGCTTGCCGTCCGACGAAAATGCTGCCATGTCAAACCGAGTCCCGTCCGAGTAGGCTTTGAGCTTTCCCTGAAAGATTCCTGTTCTAGGACTCCACAGCTCGATACCACCATAACCCGTAACCGCCAACTGTCTACCGTCTGATAAGAATGTTAAGGCGTGACATGTAAAACCCGGCCTAAGCCTCCACTGGAGACTACTAGCGCCGGTCTCGGCATCCCACAACTCTATATCGCTCCCTGATGTTGACGCAACCTGCAGGCCATCTGGAGAGAATGCCACAGCTCTGACCTCGCCTGAGTGACCTGTGAATGTCGTTCGGAGACCACCAGTGATAAAACACACCTTGACGATATTACCAAACCCAAAAGCAATTTGCCTGCCGTCCGGGGAGAATGTTATTGCGATGGTACGGTTGTTCAATCTTGTAAACTCCTCATTAATTACTTCTCGGCTACGTCCAGTCGTAACATCGCACAGCCGGATAACTCCACGCATTCCATATACGATCTGTTTACCGTCTGGTGAGAATAGTATAGTAGTGACGACTTCCTCATAGTAACGGTCACACTCAATTGTCCCCCTATGTTCGCCATTCGCTGTATCCCACAGTATGATGGCATTGTCATCAGATACAGCCGCAAGTATCTTACCATCTGGAGAGAGCGCTATGCCATTGATACATCCATAGGGGAGAGCGAATGACATGGTTGGATACTCCTGCGCATCTTCCGCTTGGGGGATCTTTCTCAACCAGACAGGAAGTTTGTCTATATTTCCGCTCCTTATCATGCTCGTCCGGGGGCTGAAGACTATTGTGGAGCTGTAAAGTTGTAACGGCCATTTCTTTATCGTCTGGTAGTGTTGTTGCAAGAAACTTAGAGCGTGCTCCACAAATGATGATATAAAAGGATTTCTTTCTGACTAGATAAATTATTAGTTAGGCGGGCAACTTCAAGGTCGGGGGCAAGCATATCACTAACGTTCGTTGCGTTCATCAATATCTTCAATGCATCCATAGCATACGGGAGCCTATCCAACAAACTCAGGCACTCTAACCACTCTAGAAATTTGGTACGAAGGAATAAACCGACTTTCCCTTGTTCACCCAGAGCGTCCTCTATTAAAGTGGTTCCCTCGGCGACTTTGAGATGTTGGGACCAGAAAGTGGCCGCATAGCTTATGCCAGATACCAATGAGTTATTTCTTGGTTCTCGAGTTGAATCGGGTCGCAAAAGAGAACCGAGATCGATTTCGAGATGTTGAAGTAGAGATTTTATACAACTCAGTGCAATCTCACCATGTCGATAACGTTCATCGGGACCAAGTATAGATTGTCCATCAAGCCCCGCCAAGTAATCCCGAGCTGATTGGTGAACAAATTCAACCATGACTTCAGGGAATCCTTGTCTCTTGATGAACGAAGAACATCGATCGATCAGCATGTTGACGGCATCCGGCTCATCAGATAGAGCTAAAAATGTGCCCAGTTCCACCATAGTAAGAGGCCGATAGGCGAGCATTATCACCTTGAGAAGCCGAGTACATTTCATCACAAGGACTGGGTCGCCTGAGTTGAGTTGATTCAAAGCCTTCTTGTAAAAAGAAGGCAACCCCAATGGCGAGTCTTGAATTGTAACCAATGCATCATGTCGGTCCACCTCCTTGAGCTTCTCGTAGACCAAACTGACCCACATATATGAACCCTCAGCCTTTCGGATAAGTTGATTCTCTATTTCTCGGCGGAGTTCTATACCGTAGTGCTTCTGGTTGTTTAGCTTGTTCGTTTTTTCAGTGACGTAGGCAGCTACGCCTCCAGCGACAGCGGGCTCATAGTCTTCCAGGACCAGATCCGACCCGACTGGCAATTCCCGCCAAGCAGCATCCAACGGTCGGCTTGTTAATAGCCATTTGATCTTGGATGGCCGGTTGAGTCCCGTCTGGACAAGGTGCTCTAAGAAACTGTCCACGTCCTGGCATTCATCGAGCGCATCCACGATCACGTACACCCTTGAACACTTGCAGTCATCGAGCATCTTCAAAAACATGAACCACAGCATTTGCCATGGAGGGGTGCCTTTGCAATCGGTGAAACACTCGGTTTTGGGATCCCAACGCTCCCGTAAAACCTGGGCAGCCTCTTCTCGCTGATTAACGAGGCGTAGTATCAGGCCTTTAATGATTCCTTGTGGAGTATTGAGCTCGTAGTTGCCATTTTGACAGAAGAAATAGGTTATAGCAACATTGGCGCTGGCATTAGATGAAAGGCTTTCGAGCTGTTCGATAATACCAATCGCCAACATTGTCTTCCCCTTCCCAGCGCCACCCTTGATATGGAATAAGGAGATCTCATTACTTTCTCTCCAAATAATATATTTTCGAACTTCGAAGAACCACTGGATGGCCTTGAGGACCAGTCCATCTTTTGCTTTCAGTAGACTGTTCTTGATAGCCCACGTATCGGGGCATTGTAGAAAGCGGAGACAGGCTTTGTCCAAAGAATCGGTTCTGGCTGCTTTATCCAAAAACACTGCAAGATTGCAAGATATATTAGCTTTTGGTAGATAAATTTAAAATCTATCCATAATGACGATAATATTACAAGATAAAGAAAGCCTATTATACATTGACTGCTGGCTTACCATTGGAAGTATGGTAGCCACCATGGAGGGCACCAATATTAACCGCATAATCCCTCGAAATAAATTGCAGCGCATGTTCTCCTTGAGCGACGTTATGACCACTACCAAAGATTTGCATCGTGTAACTACCACCATCATCAAACAGACTATCAGGCAACGAAGGTTCCCACTTCGCTACATCTGCAATATGCCCTTCGAGCTTTTCTATCCTCGGGTTCGTCTGAATCACCTCTTCCTTCCCCTGAGCCATTATCTTCAAAGTACCCAAGAGCCTGACATTCTCCATTAGATCTTTCAGTAAAGTTTCTACTTTACTTCCTTTCCCCAAAATTTTAGCTGCCTTGCGGTATCGCTCCATGCGGGTGGAATCTTCCTCAGGGATAACTTTTTCGAACAACCCTTCCAGTTTCTTCCAGCTTTCCCGGCAATTAGCAACGGTTTTCTGAACCGTGCTTTCGACCCCTGTATCTGGCGGTTTGTTTTTGAAGGCTTCCGTCGTTGCATCAAGGATATCACTGATGATTTCAAGTTTCGTTTGTGCCCTACGGAATACTTTCGGGAGGCCCTCAGCGTCTGAGGCTGCTTGGACCACCTTATTTATTCCCTCGGCGATACCAATAATTGAGGAGGCTACGGCCGCAACGGCGACAAATTCGGCACCTGACATCGTGTAGTGGTATTGCTAGGTTATATATATACGCTAGACGTGTCTATAGCACCATAATTAGCGTTAACACATTGACTATTTTTATTGGGTGCGCATTGGTGCTGATGGCTTAAATACTCTGTGATGTGGAGGTATTGATACTGCAAGCGATGAAGGGAAAGAAGTTTATATTGCCCGGTGCGATGTATTTACATCTACCGAAGGACTCATGCAGCTGTATAGCCGTTAATCAAAGATTTCCGTTCTCAGGCTCATCGATAGGTAGGCGACGTGAATAAAGCACCTGGAATCGAGAATGCTGCGGGGAATGAAGTTTCGTAGATTTCGGGATGAAGAAAATATTAGTGGTGAGGGGTAGGCAATTGATAAGTATATAAGCAACCTATTCCAGAGGTATTGATATTTACAGCCTCGTCAGTCGGCCTTTCACCGTCAGACAACATGCGCAGTTGTGTCTAATGACATATGTACTTGATTCGTTGGCATATAAATGCACGCCCAGATGCAATACGACAAACAATACAGTGGCGGAGCCAACGTTTAAACTGACTGGGCGATTTAATTGGTTACTCATTTGACATGATATTAACAACCTTTTTTCTCATACTTTACTACAAATCGAAGGATATGGACGCTGCTTTATGACCTAGGCGTTGAGCTCAAGGCTCTTGAAGAATTATGGTACCAAAGGTGTAAGTAACTATAAGGGAATTAAAGCTTCCGGTCGTCAGCAAGCTTATATTATATTCCTTGCAAAGGAGGCTTCGTAAATTCCTGTTCTCCTGTGCCTAGGTGTCCGAACCTCGACGTTATGTATTAGTTCTTGGTTATCAACGAGTGTTAACTTAACTAGTATTGGCTAGTTGTTCGAATCCTCAAGTGGGTGGTCTTAGGATCTTGTGACACGGCCACAAAGAACTAAGCCCACCGCCTGTCCAACCACTAAAGTATAGGTAGTAATAATGCATTTAACAGATACTTCCAGGTCTGGGTACGAGACAAAGACAGGTGTAAAGTCGAGGAAAGAATAAAATACACGACAAAAACTTTCTTGGGTAGACAGACCCTGTCAGGTTGCAGGTTGCAGGTGTTTTGGTGCTAAGTGTTCAGCCGATACACAACGCAAAGGTCACAAAAAACAACAAGCTCGGATATCCAGCCTTAAAGCCGAGTACTGATTTCCGGGGATACTTAGCTAAGTGCCCTACTCAACCAGCGAAGGGACAAACTATAAGAGAAGCGAAGCTGGTGCTCCGGAATAATCTCCAGCCATGAGTAGGTACTTAAGGGACCGAGACTAGTACTCAAGTAACTACTGAGTCGGTAACTGGAAGTAAGTCAGTGATCCGGCGTAGCTTATGTAAGTAAGTACCTAAGTAGGTATCCACCACAAAGAGGAAGCGGGAACTATACAGCAGCGTTTGGATGGAGGAGGAGGAGGAGGAAGTCTAGATCCCAGTACTACCTGTAGAAACCATCCTCGATCCGTATTGATCTGTAATATAATCACCGCCATGTGCATATTCAGAACCGATCTCTGGGTTCAGGCTAAGCCCATTGCAATGGACCGGTGTTGGGGGAACGTAAGAATGAATGATAAGCATAAGCAATGATGGCAGATAAAATGTGTTGTGATGTTGCACAGAAGGAGGAAGAACAACCCCGCGCCCGTGTCCCATTTCAGCATAGCATGTGGCGGCCACGGCCAGAACCGAAAGCCGGCCGGCCTGCTTGGTTGCAATGGATAAGGAAGGGCCCAGGCCAGGCCAGCCGACTGATGCTATAAGCCGACCTGGTGTAGGTACTACCTAGGTAGGCTAGGTAGGTAGGAGGCCCCTCCCTTCGATCCATTGCATTGAATCCGCCGCGGGTCCCTCCCACCCCACAATTCCGTAGGTAGCCCAACTCTAGCTGAGAACCCCCCCATCCATCCATCCATCCATCCATCCCAAACCTCATCATCTTTCATCTCGCCCCATCCCATTGGCCATTCCGTCCATCTACACATTACTCTTCAGACTCACAGCACATCGCAGCACACTGCAGCACAGAAACCGGTTTAAAGTGCTGCGTGTGAAGAGGGGAGAATGGGAGTTCGGTGAACAATTTCTATTGGTGCTCCCACAAACACGCCCACACAGGCACACGCTGAGCCAGACCAGACCAGACCAGACCGGGCTGTCCTGTACGTCACGCTCGCTCCTGCCACCCGCCCGCAGTCACCTGCTACACCACGCTATAACCACGAGCGGAGATCTTGTTTCCCTCGCCATTGCCAGTTCAAACCTCAAATTATTTGGCCTCCATAGCTAATTCAAATATCCTCTACTTCAGCTGTCTCTCCAGGATACACAACCTCTGCCTCTTGTTTTCGTTCTATCTCCACCCTTCAAATTATATAATCTCAAAAAACAATCCACCAAATACCAAGAATAAAAACATATCTCCACATTCGAATCAAAACTACGAAATATCGAAATCATATCCTGAAACTGGTCACCGCTTTTTCTTATTTTACCATCCGAATTCAAAACCACTATTAGGGATTAAACCTTTACAATCCATAGCATAACCAATTACCAACATGTCGGCCTCCCAGCCATCATCCTCTCCCGAGTTCGGGGCCCAAAAGATGTCCAGATCCGCTTCCTCCAGCCAGGCTTCTCTCCGTGCGACTCCCCGATCACCGTCTCGCCAACCGTCTCTCTCCCATGCTTCCCTCGTAGATTTGCTTACAATCGCTCCCCGTCCGGACATCAACGTCCCGCAGCGGGACTGGCGGGCTATCCCATGCAAGGAACTTGTGGCCGACCAGGAGCTGCATTTCGTTGAAGAGAACAAGCCCATCGAAGAGGCGTGTCAGGTACGACATACCGGAGCTTCCTCTCCAGTACCTTCTTTGGCTCTCTCCTGAAGTTTTTACGAAACTTACCTGGGTACTTCTTTGGAAAGATGTTAGTTGACTTCGGCATATCTTCTCTGCCCATTAAATCCGAAAACGGCGCAGTCATTGGCACCTTTGACTACAGCGATCTCACTGCCTTCCTGTTAATGGTCCTCGGCGTTTGGAAAGGAGATCCTTCCGACACGGATGGTCACACCTTCCAAGATCTTGCCACCAAGAGTCGTTCCGGGGGCGATATTCCTGTCAAGTTGGTCAAGGACCTGGGGAAAAAGGACCCTTTTATAACCGTCTCCGAAACTGAAGGGCTGGCCAAGCTCGTTGAGATCTTGGGCAGTGGTGTTCATAGAGTTGCAGTTGTGAAAGAAGGCACGGACAGTGTCATTGGGATGATCAGCCAGTTGAAGATTCTCGAGTTCTTCTGGTCTAATGTCAAGGGTTTCGCTCAGATTGATCAGATCCTACCTCTGTCTCTGAGGGAGCTCAACTTCGGCTCTGCACAGGTCATATCTATCAAGTATGCGTCCCGCGGTTTATCCTTTTCTCTTCCAAGTTTGAATTGTTTTTCGAGCTGTTCCTAATAGAGATACTGCCGGTAGTGGTGATCAGCGAGTCTTAGAGGCTTTAGAGATGATGAATTCCCAAGGCATCTCATCTCTAGCTGTCGTGGATTCCAATCATAATGTGGTCGGGAACATCTCTGCGACGGATGTCAAGGTTTGTCCTACCCCATATCCCCACAAGGATGCATCTAACCTGAATTTCTATAGCATCTGACAAGAACGAGCTCCCTCCCGCTTCTCAAATCCTCATGTCTCCATTTTCTCTCCGTAATTTTGACCAATCGAGGCCTGGATGACGGCAAGGACTCGTATCCAGTGTTCTATGTAAGCCCTCACTCGACCCTCGCACACACTGTAGCAAAAATTCTTGCTACAAGAGCACATAGGTAAGAAGACACTTATCTACCTTTCATGACATCTCTGGGACAGATATGCTGATCCGGTAACAGGATGTGGCTCGTCGATGCTCCAAGTGAGGGAAACAGCGCGCCGTCAACCCCAACGATACCCACGGCAACCACGGCAATACCACCACCATCCCTGGCTGCAGCTTCTCCCCTTGCGGCCAGCTTCCCGGCTGCGGCAAGTCTGAGTGTTGCATCCGTACCCGGTGCTCGTTTGAGTGGCCGCCTCATCGGCGTCGTATCCTTGACCGACATTTTGAATTTGATTGGCAGATCGTCCGGCCTCACCAATCTAGACCCAGGCGAGGCCCGTCGTCAGAGAAGGAGAAGTAGCTCCAGCAGCGTTCGGGCTTCTATAGACCTGGGGAGATCATCATTTGATTCACGTCGGCCCTAGTTTAGGCAAGCAAGGAGATATGGTGACCTTGCATACTCCTGGTAAACATTTCTTGCGCTTGCGAGCATGTCCTGACAAGTCGCTTTTTGGTGTTCTTTTCCCTTATGGTGTAGCTATGATGGACCAAGCGACAACTGCGAATGTACCAGCCTTTTCCTTTTGTCCTATTCGTCTTTCCATTTGTTATACTACCAAGTAGCAGCTAAGTATTATTATTGTTATTATTTCATCGTGGCTCATTTATTTCCTTCTATTGGAATTGTATCTTTAATTTCTTTCCGAGTTGCGAACCTGAGAGATTGTTGTTGGACTCTTGGGCTCTCAGGAGGCTGTACTTTTTTTTTTTTTTTTTTTTTTTTTTTTTTTTTTTCTTTTCGAACCTGGGCTGAGCAATGTGACGTCTTTGAGTTCTAAGTCCGGGCATGTGTGCCAGGTATGCGATTATATGTGTAACACTGTTTCGTATGGTGAACTCATGAAAGAGATTGTATTTGTGTGTATGTAGCTAACTTCCAAGTTATATACGTCTAATAGCTGTGATGAGAATAGTGCTCAAGTATATATTGCTACCTTATACTTGGGTACCTAGTGCTTACCTGCTTACCTACCTCAAGACTTCTAGCCTTCGAAGGTCGTACGCATACATGTAATGACATACCGCACGATTCGATTCGATTCGATTCGATACATCTGCATCTGGGGAGCTGGTGTGGCCGCAAGCACATGCTCGATTGGAGGAAACATGCGAGAGCCATTGGTTAAAAATGGATTCGGCGGGAGCCAGCCAAGCCTGTGAACCAAGCAAGCTCTCAACAACAGTTGAGGGCCCCAATGTTGATATTATGCAGTCTGCGCAATGCGGTGAAGACCTTGCCCGTGCAATCTTGAATATTCGTGTCTCAAAGCTGCAGGTATTAAACAATCGTGCTTAAGCGGTGACTACCGTTACGTCGTCGTGAGAGCCAGAAGGGAAAAAAAGGGGTGGTTTCTGCGGCAGCTAGCTGGGTAGAGTTCAGCTTGAAGGCCCGAGGACGCCACATATTTCTCTTCAGCAAGCAGCAACACCATTACTTAGAACTTACTTAATAACCCCAGCACAGCTCTCGATCCCTCCAGCTCCCATCTATCCTCCCCATCCATCCCTTCTCTTTCACCACCACCATCACCACCGCTACTCTAGATCATCACCTGGTAAGCCTCTGAGTTCGAGACATCCACGACCGTCCTGTTTCTTCAAGCGTGGAAAGCCATATTTTTCTTCTTCTTAACGTCCAGATCTCCCCACCTGAACCATTTTGCTCACAGCTCCATCGACCAATTTAGCAAAAAAAACCAGGACGCAAACAGCTACCATGAGCGAAAAGTACGACGACTACAACTTCCCGCACACTCATGATGAAGGTGCATCACCGCCGGGCCACCCTGGCAACCTCACCGAAATCCAGGGCGCTCAGGTTCACCAACTGAGAGCAAAGCTCGAGAGTCAGGGCTATACTGCAAGACTCGATACAAATACACTAGTACCCCCCAAGAAATACGCTTCCCTTCTTCATTCCTTCAATGCAAGCATTTCGGTTCCTGTACTAACGGCTTTTATCTGGTGCTTTTAGCTGCGATATCTAAGAGCCCGAAAATTCGACGTCAACCTGGCGGAGGCGATGTACATCAAGGCCGAGGCCTGGCGAAAAGAAAACGATATTTGGGAGAAGGGGAGAACCCTTGATGACATTGTGGCCACCTGGGACTACCCGGAGAAACCTGAAATCTTCAAGCACTACCCACAATACTACCATAAAATCGATAAGGTATTTTTCAAAAGATATATCAGGATTGTATATGTCCATTGCTAAACACTATAATGTAGGATGGACGGCCGGTCTACATCGAACAACTCGGGAAAATCAATTTGACCGCAATGTGTGTACTTCCTGATTCCTGGATTTTTACTCGGAAAGAATGCTAACGCCCCCTTGATGCACGACAGGGGAAAGATCACCACCCAGGAACGCATGTTAACCAACCTTGCTTTTGAGTACGAGAAGGTTGCGGATCCTCGTTTACCCGCCTGTTCCAGAAAGGCTGGCAAGTTGCTGGAGACTTGTTGCAGTATGTGACTCCTACCACTAAGGAGTATATTGGGCGTGACTAACCATGGTTTCTTCGATAGCAATCATGGACTTGAAGGGTGTTGGTCTAACAACTATCCCATCTGCATATGGTTATTTGAAGCGGGCATCCGTTATCTCACAGGACTACTATCCTGAAAGGTACATATAGACCTCTCGATCTCACCACCTAGATAGCGGCTAGAGGATGCTAACCTTGAACGTTAGATTGGGAAAACTGTACATCATCAACGCTCCGTGGGGATTTTCGACCGTGTGGAGCATCATTAGTGGCTGGCTCGACCCCGTCACCGTCCAAAAGATCAAAGTCCTCGGCTCGAGCTACTCGGCTGCTCTCCTCGAACAGATACCAGCGGAAAACCTACCAGTTGAATTTGGAGGATCCTGCAAATGCGAGGGTGGCTGTTCGTTGAGCGACGCCGGGCCGTGGAACGAGGCTCAATACCAGGGTTCATTCTTCAAATCAGGAGCCAATGCTTCGGGGATCAAGCCTGCGGAAGCTGCTCCTGCTCCAGAGGCCACCGCCTAAGTGGGGAATATTTGCTAAGAAAGCTGTGATGCGTGTAGCGGTTCTCTCGATGCTAGAGTTCCTGTTTGTGGGTTGACACGAGTAGGATAATTACAATGGGGTCTGGCCGTCGAACCCGTCGCTCTTTCGGGCGTTACTAGTTGCTGCCGAAGTCTCATTTACTTGTCTTTTTTTGTTCAAACCAAACAGGTACACATTTTACCATGTCATGTTATGTTACACCTAGATCCATAGTCTTGCATTGCAGAATTGGTGGGGAGTGAAGGGCTCTGCAGGTCGCCTGTATTTTGACATGCAATCATACACATTATTAATGAAGGAACATCAAAGACCACTGCCTGGTTTCCCATTTATCGCGGTAGATGTGGATTTGAACGTATCGAGGGCTAGTCTGGCTCAAATTCAGGACCACAGCTATAGTAGCATGCACATGTGCCCACATATGTATAAGGAAGTAGGTATGCACATGTGAATTCAAGCCTACCCATGTTCGAAACCGTCCTTGATAGGCTAGCTTCCCCTGTGCAGCTGTGAAGCTCAAAGGAATAGACATGGGGGAAGGAAAGGCCAAGCAAAACAAAAACAACACCAAGGGGACCTTCAAAACCCGCCCTAAACACTCATCCGTCCAACATCCCTCCCGCCGCCATCATCGCCATCAAGACCCATCCCATCTCTCCTCCCCAAAAAGAACAACATCCCAATCGCTCACCATCAAAAAACAAAAATCGATAACGAAGACAACACTCGCAAATGGGAGACGCAGACCACCCAAAAGTCCGTCTCGACACAATTGCCGAGTACAAAACGATACTAAACCGCGTGGAACAACTCTCGCGCGACAAGCTCGCGCAGCATTTCCCGCCTTCTGCGAATGCCAGCGCCAAAGACGATGCTTATAGGAAACGAGTTGAAGAGCTAGTAGCCGAGGTGTGTGTTTGTGCGCGCTTTTTTTTTCTCTCTCTCGTCCTATCTGGGGAGGAAATGCAGGAAGGGGTGGATAGCCTCAAGTAGGAAAATGATAAGACGGAAGCTTACGATGGTGATCTTGTTTGATTTGGGCCAGTAGTATGTTCGGCGGTTACTAGACCTTGCGAACCAGAATATTTCAATAAACGGAAACGATATCGGAAACGTGGATTCGGTACTTAAAGCGGAGGAGGAAGACCGTATGCTACCCTACCTTTTTTTTCTTAATCGGACTTCGCAGGGAGAGAACCACCTATGCGACGGAGCATCCAAAACGATAATAACAAACAGTTGTTTGGTTGATAGAATACGAACCCTACGACGATAAACTCCGAGTCCGCGTGAACGAGCTGATTGCAAAAGTTGGAACCGCTACAGGCGAAGTAGCAAAGCTGCGAAGAGAGGTACCAAAGAGGGCTGCGGCCACTTATGAGAAGAAGCTGAAGGCGGATATCGACAGGGAGGTAGCACTGGCTGAGGCGGCTTTGAAGGAGAACGATGACGATGCAATGGACATTGATGGAGAGGGAGATACGGATATGATGGATTGGGGGATTAAACATCTGGCCAGGCAGAAGGAGATGGAGAAGGCTTGGGAAGACGCAGTCGGCTTGCTACCACTTCTGAAGAAGGTATACAAATATATCTTGGACTCAGGTTTATTCCCTCTTTTTTTTTGTTCTTTGCTGACACATAAGGTTCTAGATGGACGGCCCTTTAACAAGAGCACAAGGACAAGTTGCCAAAGCCCAGCAGGTTCTGGAGCACATCCAACAGACGAAGTAAAGCGAGCTCTTCTGGTGGCGTGATTTTGCGATTGGTATCATCATCTTTACTTTGTGGCATTGGCACTTTTGGTCATCAGTTTCTGCAGCGAAGGAGTTCATTTGGTCTTTTGTATTCTTAATGGCGTCTTTGGTATATGGGTTTATTGATTGACAATCCTGTTTTCCAGCAGCACAGTGAGGGGCACCACCCCGCAAATCAGAATAACACAGATAGAATATAAACTAAATGAAAAAAATGAAGAAAGAAAGAAAGAAAGAAAGAAAGAAAGAAAGAAAGAAAGAAAGAGACCATCCCATGAGTGGAGTTTGATCGGACACCCGATCGAAAAGAACAAAGAAATGAAAGACTTCTAGAAACAATCCCAAGTGTCGCTAAACCGCTTCAAATGATAACAAGAGGAGAGATCCCCTTAGCTTCCCTCATAAAATCCCAAATCGTCGTCCAACTAAACCTTCAATGCTGAAAACAAAAAAAAAAAAAAAAAGACGCCATATATCCTCAAAGAAATATCAAAACATAACTCAAAAAACTCAGTTGATTATCGCCATTTCCCCATTTCGGTTGGGTTTCCACCAGTCACCGGTCGTTCTCAGCCGTAATTGCGCCGTTACCTTGTTCCCGCCAAATCAATCAATAACTCAATCGTTTATCTTCGTCGCTTCTCACGTTCCTCGTCGATATCCATAAACCCGTCATCATCATCGGCTAGGATAATCTCGTGGACAACATCGACACGCTCGCTGAGGGGAGGTATCGTGATATCGGAATGGTGAGGCAGGAACATCTCCTGGTTCCAATCGAAACCCTGACCGGCCTTGACGCAAGTAACGAGCCGGGCCGTGCCGTCACGGGATCCGAGGTCGAAAACAGTATGTTCTTGCTTCGACAGAGAAGAACCTAGAAAGAAAGTATATTAGTCTTGTGTGGTTTATAGGGAAATAATATCTCATCGACAGTATTAGAGGATAAAAACTTACTTAGAAGTGACTGACGCCGTCGGTGGCCGAAGAGGGCAGTAGACGGCGAGTTGTTGGAAGTGGACGGTGAAGACATGTCATCAGCTGGGCCGGGTGAAGGGGAAGAGGACGTTTTCTTGGAAGCCTTCTTAGGGATTGGAATGGCAGACGACATTTTGTTTGGCAGTAGATATCAAGGCAGTGTCGTTAGATGGTAGTGTTCGCGAGGGAGAGGGGTGGATAGAGATGGAAGTGTGCAGTATGTAGCACTATATATAATATATGCAATGATGACTGAATGAAATGGTTGGAAGACGCTAGATCTGAAACGATATCGGATGTATGAAATATTCGAAGCGGGAGTGGTCAAGTTAAGGACAATGCGTGCGTAGCGGTGGGATAGATGGATGGATGTGTGTGTATGTGTGTGTGTGTGTGTATAGGCGTATGGTCAAGAATGGAACGGATTAACGTCAAAGTTTACGAGGCGAGGTTGCAGTGGAATGAGGTGGAGTGAAAGTAAAGTCTCACGGGGAGGCTACGGGGAATGAAGATGGAACTAGGATTAAGATTATTAGATGAGATGGGTTAAGAGTGAATGGTGAGAGGTAGGGAGGGGTG
This sequence comes from Orbilia blumenaviensis, assembly GCA_036872755.1. Lineage (NCBI taxonomy): Eukaryota > Fungi > Ascomycota > Orbiliomycetes > Orbiliales > Orbiliaceae > Orbilia > Orbilia blumenaviensis. The sequence goes on along the minus strand of JAVHNS010000003.1, from coordinate 2,379,132 downwards.
GATGAAGCCTCGGGATATATAGTGGAAGAAGAAGAGAAGGAACAGGAAGTGTAGATGATTGGGGAAGATGTACAGAAGGAGGGGGGGAAGGTAGAAGAGGAGGAGGAGAAGAGGAGAAGAGGAAGAGGAAGAGGAAGAGCAGAGGAGTTTAAAGGGAAGGGCGAAGTCGGAAGCTTTGCTCTGAACTTGCACCTCAGTTGTGCTGCACGAGGGCCAGACTTGGACGAGGATCCACCCGGCGATCTGTGTCATCCCAACGCATTGCTCAGACAGACCAGCCAGACAGCTAGGCCAAGACCGTCCATGTCCAGTCAGCCCTGTTCCGTTGGAAGAGCCCAGTCCAGTCCGGTCCAGTCATCATCATCATTGCATCGACACCCTCCTCCAGCTCCACCATTGCATTGTACTTACATATCTACCCAGGTCAGTACTTCGCTAAGTAGGTAAGTACCAACTAAATCTGTAGGTAGGTACCTGTCCAGCACCAGACATTAATGCGTCTACTATTTATAAACTAACTGCTTAGGGTGGAGATACCTTCCACTGGCCACTGTACTGAGGCCATATGTTACAGTATTGCATTGCATTGACTCAATCAGTTTAATCATGATCATGATCATGATCATGATACCCATCCGAGGAAATACCTAAGTAAGTATACGATACCAGGCCCGTCGGATTAATCAGTACACACCGTTATGTATAAAATTCATAACTAGTAGTAGTACCAGGTATTATCAGATCAGATGCTAAAACTTTAAACTAGGTAAACAGGTGCTGTTGGTACACAGGTACCATGCGCAAGCAAATGTTGACATGTTTTGTCCTTAGTTTAGCCCCCAGCTATAGGTTGGTATTCGGAACCATGGTGGACCCTCGTCGGAACCCCTCTACCGACACCCTGCTCTGGCAGCTTTATGCGAGTGATGCCACCTACACACCCCCATCCGACTCCTGCCTGCTAGGCTTCACATCGAAATATCAAAATTCCCCTCTTGCGGTTGCCCTACCCGTCAATTGCGAAGGCCATATGCAACAGGCGGCAGCATAATCTGGATAAACCCCCCGAAAAAAACCATTTATTCCAGGTTATGCCGTCGATCAACGACGTTTGCCAACTGAAGCTTAACGCTCCTAACCAAAATCCCATCCTAACAAACCAAGAGAAGCAGACCATGCAGAATGGTCTGCCGCCACGTGGGTTGCATGTGGAGAAATCGTGCTGAATGTGGGAGTAACAATTACAATCCCCAACATTTCCAACACCATGCCCGACATGTTGTTGTCTATCTGCATCCTCTGTTGTCTAGCTTCGGGTAGGATAGCAGTGTCGCCTGCCACATCCATCCTCCCAAGCTTATCGTTATCCATGATATGACAAGCCAAATCGTTCCGGCATTCAGCCTCAAATGTTTCTTGCTCTAGGGTAGGACCGACGGAGTTTCAATTAATGCCTCCCTCATGACTACTTAGGTAGTTTATCCTTTCGTGATTCTTCGGCTTCCAGAAGGAAAGCTGCCTATACGCCAGGGTCCACACTACAATCGATAAAAGCTGCCATCTACCCTGCACTGCTCTTCCAGGTCGGAAGGTCCACTCAAGCGCCAAGTCTGATAAAATCCGGCAGCAAAAACCGCTACTCCGGAGTGGCAGCCGTCCTGCAACACGCTAGACGGCTTGAAGGAGGGCTCGAATACAGGGGAGCATCCCCCCTATCCCTGCTGATTTCGGCATCGTTAATGGTCCGTTTCGTCTCGGTTTGCCATCCAGACCGGCATGCAACCACAGTGTCATGTTCTGGTCAGCTCGGACGGCATGAAATTTCCACAATGTATATAGTCAGCAGCGCCTCCTCCTCTCTAGAGGGGACAGGTTTTTCTCTCTTTCTCTCCTATTACTTTTCATATGTGCTACAGATGCCCCGTGTAGCCAGAACCCGTTCGGATATCTAAAGTCCTCTCGCGGGTTATCATTGTCTCGTTCGTAGCGAGCCCGATCCAACAACAACCGCCTAGGTTTTGACGAAAACGGCAAAATGAAGGGCAAAATGGCCAAGCCATTGTCGCTCTTCTCGAGCCCTCCCCCTCCCAAAGAGGGGAGATACCATTCCCAGCAGTATATGGAAAAAAGGAAAAACTTCATCTTCAAGCTGATTGCTGGCGCTCTGGCTCTAGCTTTGACCTACGCCCTGTATATCTCGACAACGGACCCGAAAACGGCTTCTCGTCACACCGAACGCGCAAAGGCATTGCTGGGGAAACCCGGTCCGAATGCGATAGCGACAGCTGATCCTGTTATCCCCGCTGTAACAGTCAAATCGGATTCCGTTGCCCCCAAATCTGCAGGACAAGTTGAAGCCCCCCACGTTGATGTTGAAGAGGAGCACATTCTGGTCCAGAAGCCGAAACAAACAACAACCTATGAAAAACCAAAGGTTGATGTTGCAGATGATAGTAAGCCCGCGGGGAAGGCTAAATATGGGAACAAGCCGAAGGATGAAGAAGGCGAGGCACCGTCAAAACCAAGGAAGCAAGTCCCGAAACCTGGAAAGGCAGAATTCAAGAAGGCGCTTGACCGAGTTTTCGAGCTCCTTCCTGATGAAATGCATGTCCGAGAACTTCTACGCCCAATCGACGGTACTGGAAAAGAGAAACTTCGAGAAACTGGTCTCCGCGCAAGGGCGTTTAAGACCTTCTTCGAAGCGTGGGAAAAACTCCATCTTGTTATGGGAGATGATGAGGCATACGTTCGGGATGATATCGTTCAAGAACTCCGCAGGGACAAGTCAATTGAAAACATTGCGCAGACGATCCACCAGTATGAGGCCTACCGTGGCTTTTTGCAGCGACTCGCCACCCTCCTATTCCCTTACTTTTCCCCATATTTCGCCGATCATATGAGTCTCCACGCTCAGATGTACAAGGGTGGCCGTGGTATCGTTCTATCGGCAGGTGACGGCCAGGCTCCATTCCTTCTCACTTCAATACCATCTTTCCGTAAGCTCGGGTGCAATCTTCCAATTGAAATCATGTATCTCGGCGATAGCGACCTTAGCGAGGATTACCGGGCCGAACTTGAACAATTCGAAGGTGTCGTTACTCGAGATATTTCCGCCATGGTCAGCGATGATGGCTGGAGACTTGCCGGGTGGGCTGCGAAGCCATTTGCTATGCTACTTTCCAGCTTCAGGGAAGTTATGTTCATCGATGCGGACTCTCTTTTCTTCAAGAACCCGGAACTTCTGTTCGAGGACGAGGAGTATAAGAAACACGGTGCCTTGTTCTTCAAGGACAGAATCATCATGCCTGAAAATAAGAAGAGGTGGCTGCAACAGATCATCCCAAAGCCAATCTCGAAGAACGTCCGCCAGACGCGCCTCTGGACTGGTGAGAGTGGGCATCAACAGGAGTCCGGCGTTGTTGTTGTCGATAAATGGAGGCACTTTGTTGCAATGATGATGGTGACGAGAATGAACGGACCAGATCGTGACGGTAATGAATCTAAGGGCATTGTTGGTGTCTATGACTTGGTTTATGGTACGTTGATATTGAGCGCACTATCTACTGCATCCTACTACATACTAACATAAATGGGGAAAAATAGGTGACAAGGAAACGTTCTGGATGGGATGGGAGCTTGTCGGTGACACCGAGTATGCGTTCCATTCTGGCGACGCTGGTATCATGGGGGAGTTAAAGCAGCAGGATCCTAAACCAACCGAGAGCGCTGCCGCTCCACTACCAGAAGGCGAAACGCCGCCGCCGCCGCCACCCGAAAAATTCACCATCTGCGCTCCCCAGCTCCTTCATCTTGATCGTGACGGCAAACCTCTCTGGTTCAATGGCTGGATCTTGAACAACAAGTTTGAGGAGAAGAAGAAGCAACGGAAGGCGAACAACTTCGAGTTCTACCTTAGAGAAAACCCCAAGCCAGATCCGGATACTATTGGCGGACAAGATCAGTGGCAGTTACAGGAGAACAATATCTGCTGCTTGACAACCAATGAGTCCGCGCAGTTTACTACTGAGGAGAAGGCTACTCTAGCAATGATCTTAGACTTTGCATATAAGGCCGGTGCTTACGGCAAAGGCAAATAAAATACATGTTTTGCCCGATCTAACATGAATGTTTTTTTTTATCTTTCCAAGTAGGTGATGTTATCTTCATGGGCCCCCAAAAAAGAATACCCCAAAGCAGATCGATTTTATTGGTGGACTTCTTCTGTACATATTCTTGGAATTTTTGTACCATTGGTTTCACATCTTCCTGTTTGATACGGCGTTCAAGGAGCACTTGGTTTCCTTAAGCTAGCGGCGAAAGTTTTGCCCCCCAAATACTTTTTATTCTTGTAAACACAATATGTGAAAGATGTATTACCTATACGAAAATGTCACTTTGATGTTTCTTAGCTACAAAACTGCTTGGTATCCGATCCTCCCTCTTCGAAAACGCCCGCTTGCGTTTGATATGTGGTATTTTTTAATAAATTCCGTGTTGCCTCCATCAGATTGTGAGAACCGTCTAAGGGGTTTACTATTTCCGAAATAAACATTCGTTCATCATCTTCTTATTAGGTACTTTAACTAGTTAAATAAGTAGTAGTAGATACGCCATCCCCGCTGTGGGCCCTATCAAAAGCACAGGGCACACAAGCACACACATCATCTCCAATAGCTATAATGCATATATAATTCAAACGAGACAAGAAGTATAAATACCAACAGCAATAACACCGACGCAGCTGAAGTTTCCCCACTGATGAATACAGGGCATTTGGACCCTCTAGCTGACCTTCTCCTGAAGGAAAACAGAAATTTTAAAATAAAAAAAGAGAAAAGAGTAAAGGAAAGCTAACTAAACTTGATAGAGACCCGGATCCTAGCAGACGACAAGAACCAAAAGCCGTACAAAAGGGAAAGAAAAGGTGGAGGTGGGGAGGAATGAGGGTCCAAGCTATGAAATAGGACGGCTAATAAGTTGCTTAAGTGCTTGATAATGCGTAACGAGAAAAGCAAACGATGATATTAAAGGTACGTATGGTAATAGCAACAGGGAAATGGAAACTAGGAAAAGACGCAAAGAAATAGGCGAGACCGTGGGTAACGGCTTTACAAACCGTAAGCGCTGTAAATCAAGATGCAGCCAAGAAGAAATAATACGAGAATGGCTGAAAGAAGAAGTCGTGGAAATAAACCAAAGTTTAGGTGGGTGGGCGGGTGGGTGAGCGGTGGCAATTGTCCGCTGCAAGGTTCAAGACGTAAAGAGATAAAAGAGGCTCGTTGTTAGGCAATGAGATGATCATCCTCCAACAAAGAGCGGACCCAATCATGGAGGTGTCGTATATGGTCGTCAACATTTGCATTAGTGGCAAAAACAAAGAGATGTGGTAACAAAAGAGAGGCAAGAATTATAGGAGGCGTTGACGGTGAGATGCTGGGAGTATTTGAGCCGCAAATGCTTTATGGGTATCATGAGGTCTCCCATCGTAGCGGGAATATCCTAGAGGTAGGATCCTCCAAAGAGCAAAGACAAAGGGAAGCGCAATTATCGTCATCTACCACTTCTTCCGCGCAAACCTCTTATTTAGAAGTGCGAGGACTTTGGGGACATTGAATTGAACGTATTCCAAATCTAGATCCTCTTGGTTGTTTTGCTGCATCTCAAGTAAATCGTCGAGCTTAAGATCCAGTTCAAGCAAACCTCGATTTCTTCCTTTGTAGTGGAGAGAAATGACGAAAGTTCCGGGCATAGGAGAAGTTATGTTGAAGTATATATTGGCCCGTCTAAACCAAAATCAGTTAATGTTTGATCAAAGTGCCAATAACCAAGAAATATACCATACCTATTATCAGGGACATTGCTCTTCTGGATGACACCCTCTTTCTCCAGCTGCTGATGGGTGAACTTGTATGGGCCAAGGACTTGTTGTTTTTGCTGCTTCCGGACCTTGCCCTCGCTCTGGCTTCGAACATTATGCAAGTAGGATTTATAGGTTTCTAGTTGACCAACGAGATAGGCATTATGATCTCGTATGGTCTTATAGACCTCTTCGAGCTTTCCAGTTTCCTGAACGACCTTATCCTTCAAGGAACCTAAATGCACTAACTCTTGTTCAACTTCGTCTCTCAGTAGCATATAATCGTCCTGTTTGCTGAGCACGCCCATTTCTTCAAGTTGGTTGAGAAGCTCAATAGCACGAATGCCCTTTCGAACCATTGCTGCATCTCTCGAGGAACCAGCTGCCAGGTCGGCAATCTTGTCCAGTTTCAATGGCCTCCGCATCGCCAATGCATTCGAGGGGATCGTCCTCATAAGCTGAACGAAAATAGACTTCGCTTCCATGAAAAACACATCTTCATCGGTAATATCCAGAGCAGCAGTAAGGTCATCGATCGGCTGCTCCCATCTGCTGAAGAGGGGTAAGATGACGGCCCGGTTTTCTTTTCTCGGTACCTGATGCGGCGCCGGTCCTAGTTCGTTGAGAAGAATTTTAAGATGAGGGTGTAGAACATCCTGGCACTAATAGATTTGTACAATAATTAGCCCATCTGACGTATTTGGCCGAATAATACTGGAGTTACCTACCAAAGCAGCAGAGTGCTTTTCAAGCAACGCATGAGTTGCATAAATTTCATTCAAGGAAATGGTAAGCTCCAAGTCCTTCTTTGAAAGTGCAACATATTGATCCATCTCAAGAGATTCGTAGAAATCGCCTACTTCGCATAGGTCGTTCAAAAACTTATTTATTCTTGTCCTATTGTGTTGGATGAATGGTGATAAGCTAGCCATATAAGGCTCTTTCGAATACGACGGCTTATTGGCAAGGTTTTGGAGCATTTTGGCAATCTGTGAAAGCAGAGTTAGTAAAAAGAAAAACTGCAAGACAGGTGCTTTCACAGGTATCCTTACTAGAGTCAAAGTTCGCCTCGGATTGTCCGCCGGTGTCCCATCGACCAGCATGTAGGAGCGCGGCGTGACAATCGCTGGGTTAATGAATCTCAAGAAAAAGAATCCGCCAATCAATGTACAAATAACCGGGTCCTTAGCATCCGGGTATTTTCTTCGAGTAAGTGATCTAATTTGTTTACAGATCCACCTGATACCATATGGCGTTTCATGGAGGTTGTTGATAATGGTCGTCAAGAAGGAGTTTGCGATTTCCATCAACATCGTCAACCTTGGCTCGATGATTTGCTGGACCTGTTCGTTTTGAGCGGCTTCTTCCGCAGTCACGCTTTTAGGAAGATGAGCAGGCAGGGATCCAGTATCCTCCTCGATCTGCTTAATCATTTGTTCGTACACCTTCAGAGGGTTGATTTCCAAGTTTAGGTCCTTGTGTTCAATCAAGGAATTGATCCGATCGGCAAGAACTGTTTTGAGGTAGCTTTGGCCCGGTCCTCTCCGAGTATAGGTTGTCATCATACGGGATACCGGGGTGTTAGCTCTTAATAGCGAGCTATATTCAGGGGTATTCTCAAACTGAGCCGAAAGGACAGACTACGATAAATTTCTTTGTTAGAATGAACGACAGCGACGCTCCGATATTTCGACGTACTTGGAACATAGTAAGAAGCAAATGCTCCTCTCGGCTTTCGTATTGGTTGCCGTATATTGTGAACATGACAGTTTGGAGCAAGGAGTCTATTTCGGCCATGGATACTAGTCGGCAGAGGGCTGCGATGTGTCGCGGTTCGGATTGGAGTAGGAACATGAGATTCCCGTAGTGCTGTGTCTTTTGGTCATTTGGGAATTGTCCTTCTTGAAGTTCGCCGCCTTCTTCGAGGTGATTTGCGACTTCGTTTTGCTATCACGGAAAGAAAGGGAGAGAAAAGTGATTAGAAACAACGAACAGAGGAAATAATTTGACATAGTTTTCTATATTTACCTCCTCCAATGCCATCCGGTTCTGAATCAGGAGCGCGATTCTCGAGTCCAGATATCTGACATCCTTCTCCAACACAAAGTTCTTTTTCGACTGCGAAGATATCTTAGCTTTAAGGTCCCTTAAAACTTTCTGGGCTGTATACTCCAGTAATTAGCATTTACGACAAACAACCGTATATATATAAAGCTGTTTCCCCAACCTTTTGCAAGTTCATCCTCGATTTCAATATCCTTTTCGGCGGCGGACATCGACATGTACAGGGTCGTTATGGAATAGCGTTTCGACTGACGGATCGATTTCGGAGGTCCATCGGTAGAAGACATCGTGTTTTGCCGGGTTACAGGTGCGAAAGAAGACGACGAGGACGTCGACGTCCTCGACGGTATAAGCATTGTCGCCATGATTTGTGGATTGAGGGATGGACGGTATATAGTACTCTTCCCCGGAGTTTCGAGGAAGACAGCAGCACAATTGCTGTGCAGTGGGAGGGGAAGGGAGAGAGGGAGGGAGAGAGAAAGCGAAAATAGAATGACGTGAATGGATTTCTATATTTTTTGTGTGTCGACTCGCGTCCCAACCTAAGCTGCCGACAGGCCCCTTGCTTGACGATGGATGCTTTTTTGGGGAGCTGGTTCCTGTTTCCAAAAAGGATAAGCTCTTCGATAGAAGGGAAAGGGAAGCTTCCTTCCTTCCTTCCTTCCCGCAGGTGGAGGGAGCGATGGAGGGAGGACGGATAGTGTCGTATCAGAAGCCCCGATAAGATCCAAAACACAAATTAAGGTCGGTCCCTGAGAGAATTGAAGGCTGTCGCTTGGCTCCGAGGATGGAAATGTTAACACAACCCCGGATGTGTTGATAAGGATAGGGACCTGGGATTTCAGAAGCAGGTTCTAATTTATATATCGCCGGGAAAAGATTGGATTAAAAATAAAAAAAAAAAAGAAGAAGAAGAAGAAGAAGAAAAAGAAAGGAAGTCGACTTTGCTAAGACTCTTTTATGGTTCGGAGATGGGAGAGGGCGAGAATGGTTTGCTTCTGCCGCCTCTTCTGTTGCTTCTGCTTCTGCTTCTACTGTTTCTGCTTCTTCGGCTGGTGTTTGGTCGGTTTAGTCTACGGTAGTGCCGTCGCCAGGAAGGGAGCCCTAGTTGGTGTGGTTTGCTGCAGGCTACAGAGATCTAACCGGAGACAAATTGCCCGTTGGTGGAGGAGAAAGCCGAGGGCGAACCAACTAGGTGAAACGGAGAAGGAGAAGAGGAGTGGGAGGAGTGGGAGGATGGGAGATGGGAGATGGGGGACGATGGGATCTATGGAGGATGAGGAGGGCGTGTGTGGGAGGATGGCAGGAACGAAGCGAGATTGCTGGCTGGACCTGCTGTTTTCTCTGTGTGGGGCGGATGGTGCAGAGATTCTACCCGCAAGCAATGTCCCCTGCTGCTAGCGATAACTACTTCGGTCCTGATAGAGCGATAGAAGGCGGAGAGGCCAGAACCTGTTCTCAGGGAACGCTAGGCCGATGCCAGTATTGAGACGCAGGAATAAAGGTCCTACGCCAGTCGGTAACTTATGCTGGATGGTTAGTACTACTTTTAAGCCAAGCAGGTCGAGTAAGTATATATTGCTGTAGCTTAAATTATAAATAATTACTGAACTTACAGACTAAGTACTTAAGTAAGTAAGTAAGTAAGTATCCGGGTAGATACTTAAGAAGGTATTGTCGTATACGTACTTTGAGAGTGAGTGAGTAAGTAAGTAAGTAAGTGATTGAGTGAGTGAATGAGTATTTACTTAAGTGAAGTGAAGTGATTGCTAGCAGAAGCAGTGCATCATGGCCTTGCATTCGAGGGGAGGGGGGCTTCTGTTAATATTTCTCGACTTCAAGGAAACAAAAACAAAAGGAAGTTAAAATATCAATCAAGCAACAAAGCAATCAGATACATAATACGAGCGTGTAAGTAAGTAAGTACTTAAGTGGGCAGTACAGCGAGATACCTGGATGCTTTGCATTCGTGGTTGCAAGTTGCATAAGTACTTGATTAAGCAGTTAGTACTTCCTTAGGCAGATTGTACATGACTGTTGAAGTATACCTTCTAAGTACTCACTCACTTACCTACTCACTTGACAGACAGACAGACAGACAAAAAGACAGACAGACGTATACATGCATAGTAGGTACATGACCTTGACAAAATGATGAGCGTGCTGGTGTATGTACACTGGCAGTAGTAGGTAGGTAGGGTCTGAGTCGGAGTTTAGACACAGTCGCTTGCTAGCGCGGGTCTGTCTATACATGTAAGTACATACCTTTTGGATTGAAAGTATCGAATCGGATAGAGCTTGTCTATGGTCTGGTATGCGATTGGATGATTGCTCGTCGTGGTGGTGGGTTTGAGTTCAAAATTAAGCAACTAAACAATTGCTAGGAGCGAAGAAAGAGATGAACAAAAAAAAAAAAAAAAAAAAAAGAGATGAGTATATAATTTCCAATGAGGCGGTTACGTATAATAACTGTACGTCTTATAACAGAATAAATAACAATAGCAAGCCAGAAATAAGATAAGAACAATATCGGGGCCAATTGACCTGAATCGGAGAGGGAGAAAGAGAGATAATAAAAATAAAAATAAAAATAAAAATAAAAATAAAAATAAAAATAAAAATAAAAATAAAAATAAAAATAAAAATAAAAATAAAAAAGGTTGTGGTGTTTTATTTTATTTTACTTTGGTACTTTTCCTCGTTTGCTGTTCCTTGCAGTGAAGTGGGAATTGTGTTCCTGGATTTAGTGAACGGGTTTGTACCTGTGCCTGGCTTGTGCCTGCCGTATGTATGTCCGTATGTAAGCAGTAGCAATAGCAGTAGTGTGCATGTACGTCTGGTCCGAGAAGGCTACTTCTAAGCCTTAGTAGCCGGTACTGTACGTGCCTGGGCGGAGATGATAAGAGGAAGGGAGACCAGAAGAAGGAAGAAAAAGAAAGGAAAGGGGGTGAAGGCCTTCGAAGGGGGGAAGAGGGAAGAAGAAAAAAGAATAAACGCAGACAGCGGAGGAATGAAGGGGGTGGAAACAGGAACAGACGGTAGTATATTATTATAAGACGAGTCCTCGTTACAGACCGCTTTGACCTGGGACTTGCTTGGACTTGAACCAGCTGGACCCGGAACTGTCGACTTGACCTGACTATATAATATATTAAGATAAGCGGGAGGGGGGGACGCGGGTCCAGTTCAAGTTTGTAAGAACAAAAAATTGAGAGAAGTCACACAGGGCACGGCACCGTTAACGGTCAGAAAGAATGGGGATAGAATCAACGGGATCCCATCTTCTTTTTCCTTTACTTTTTTCTTCTATTTTATCTTATTTTGGCCGCCTGCCTGTCAATGCTTGCCTCCTTATTGAACAATCAAGCAATCAATCAATTAATCAATCCAGGTTCAGGCCTTCTAAAATCCAATGCTGTTCAAGTATAAGTAAGTACTTACTTATTACCGACCAAGTGCACACTTACATACATGTACTCATCGGCCTGGCGGTTGTGGTAGTTAAGCTGGGTCTTGTGCCAGGGGTGGAGGGGAAGAGCAGGTCAGGTCCAGGGTGGTTTCCTCTGGCTGCTGGCGACAGGAACGAGACGGATCCTGCTCCAGAATTATAATTACCTACACCCCCCAATTGCCAAAAGACCTTCCGACGCCGTTTTAACAGTTTGGAGTGTGCAATATAACAGCAATGTACTATTCCAGATCCAAGCTCCGAAACGACGATGATATCGTCAATGGCATTTCCTAAAATGCCTTTTGCGGGGTGAAATCGAAAGCCAACCGCTACGACCATCTTATATTACTATTACTTACATACAAAAGCACTGTCGCGGTGCCACGAAGCGAGGGGGGCTGCAGAATAAAAAATAAAAAAAAAAGGGAGCGATGCCACAATCGGTTGACAAGCGTGGAAGCTAACCAACTAACGGTCAGAACGAGAGTGCAACCCTCGTCAGGCATATTACATAACTCTCAAGGAAAAACGATGGACTGGAGAGCATTTTCCGAAACTGTCCACCTCTCTCAAGCTAACTCCAACCCCAGATCCAAGAACATCATTTTGATCGAGCAAGAGAGAGATATAGATCGAGAGTGAGAGTAATCAAGTGAGAGTGATTGAGAGGGGCACACTGTACATCAGACCACTCTCAAGGAGATAACGCTGAAAACTCGCACACTCGAACTGCGCATTGCGCAACAATAGCGCTATAGTGTGAATGAACATGCAGGAGTCTCAAATGTAAGTCCAGGAAAATATTCCATTATAGTCATAGCACAAAAACTCTAAACCCACTGCGGAAAACTTTCGGGCATTTGCAATAACACACCTAAGATGGTCGATGATCAAGACCGGGCCAAGGTATCCGTGATGGATTGATGGACAATGCCAGTGGGATGCCTGTAACTCTGTCGCCAGGTGCTTATTCCGGGTTCCGAACATGCAAATTCACAGATCCGGCTATATCTCAGGCCTAAATTCTGCGAGCTCCAAACTAAGGTAGCGTGTTAGATGCTGTTCTCCAACCACTTTCCTCTTCGTCCGAGGGTCAAGGAAATGACATCGTCCCTGGCCCCTCATGGCCAACGAAGCGTCTGCAATTGGCGAAAAGATCCTTGCGAACGAGTGATAGCGTGCAAAAAGCAGGAACGACGGGCAGACAGGAACAGAGGAAAATCCAGTCATCCGGTTCAGGTGGGTACCTTGAGTCTTGGAAAACTTTTAAATACCTCCACCGACAGAAGGGAAAGTATCTTTACAGATGCTGGGACACCAATCCACAGGTAGTAGACGTGTCCATCAGTCTTTCCGCGAGGTACTGGGTACTTTCTGATTCCGGCCACTATCTAAATATCAAAGTACACCAACATTCCTGAAGCTACCTTGTTCCTGGCGGCATTTCGAGATGAGCCCCTCTCGACGAATGAACGAGCTCGAAATGAACAAGCGTCCTGGAGCTGAGAAAAAAATTATCATATCAGGAAGGGTCACGGGGGCTCGCAAAAACAGAGCTATCCCTGTCCAAGAACAAAAAAAAACGACTTAAATGCTGTGCAGGATATGTCGGATGGTGTGGAGCTATCATGTGACTTTCTACTCAAAATACAACCAACCACAATTTTCTGATGAAAGAGAAGTTGCAATCGGATTGTGTAACGCGGAAAGGTCTGTCTGCTTCAATGATGAGATGACCTCTTTCCCATTTGGTTTAGGGCAGATGCATGGAAATGCAAAGATGACTCGAAACAAAAAAAAAAAAAAAAAAAAAAGTAGCCCGCCTAATACTACTTTGGAATAATTGGTAATAATACATACTAATATTTGAATAAGCCTTCAAAGGCAAAAGTGCATCCCGAACATTATGCAGCATAGAGATACACTTCTTCAATATGCTTTTTTGTCTTGACCAGTCATGAATCCCCTAGGTAACGACTTGATAAAAATACATATGCCCGCGGAGCAATAATCTCAGCTCTAGTTCTTAAAAAAAAGCGAGAGAGAGAGAGAATCCACCAAAGCCAAAAACCCTCCCACATGAACCCAATCCCCCTCTACAAATCTCGAACTTCCGATAAAAAACGGCCATTTACCTAGATAGGTAGCACCAAATAACGCCACCATGAGCGAAGAGATCCTCATTAGATCAAATTCCCACGCAGGAAGCAGGCACAAGAGATCTGGGTTTGCTTTTGTAGATCGGCTTTTGGGGGTTACAGCTACTCTTATTTTCACTTGATATGACTTTTGGTTGAATCTGTCATTACCCACTATGCATACCAGCTAAAAGCAGCTATAGCTCCTAGGTTGCAATAGTTCCAGCCCCTCCGAACATGTACCTCGACTATCGATATATCTGTCGAAACCTTAACGGAAAAAAAGTCTTAGATTTGAGAGTATAAAACGTAACTAACAAAGTACTTAGCTAGTCGGTTACTAGGTACTGATACTGAATAGGCGACAGCACCCCCGAGAGCGAGCTCTCGGACTTTAGACATAGGTATATACTTATTTCTTAAGTATTCAGTGGCTACCGCATTATACAGGCGAGATCGTGGCTGCGAGAAATTCGTGTCTTGCTATTCACAACCCTGTCGAGAATATTTACTTAGCTGTGGTCTAGAGCTTAATTACTAATGCAATGATTACGCCCCCGTAATAACATATACATTATAATCTTATATATCATATCCGTAATCTATACCCATGCTTCGTGCTCATAGTTTTGCTTCTTGGCTCCGGAACGTCATTACTCACCATGGGACCTGATGGAGCCCCGTACTTTTGAGGATATCTTTCTCCCTCCCTTTTCCTTTTTCCTTTTTCCTTCACTACCAAGGCAACAGTCGACGGAGCTTGACCCTGCCTCGAACTGAACGCGAACCGAAATTGAATTTTTAGGTATCTTGTCCGATACTAATGCCAAAAAAGCCTTTAAATAGAGTCCTATTCTATATTAGTATAACTTAGCTAGTTACAACTTGAGTAATTCGGGTCGCTAATTTGATCCGAACTTTGTGACAAGAGAACGTAGTAACCTAAGGAATGAAGCAAACATGTAACTGGTGGTTCCTGAGACCCAAGGACCCCCCACTGCACTATCTCACTTCAGAAATGCCGAGGAACCATGTCTCTGTGTAACTAATAATGTGTGAGAATATAGCCGATAGGACCCTGATCTATATACGTATTCGAAAGTGTTACTCAACGGATCTACTTTCTCTCCGTGAGCACTAAGGCCAGCTCTGCTCCAGAGGCCATTTATTCTACCGAATGTCTCAGAAAATTCATGTTGAATATATGCTGTCACTATATATATCAAGGCATAGACGGGGCCCGCCTCATCGCGATAAAATATCCGTATTTACGCCACGGAAAACATCGACTAGCGAAGAGGCTGAATAGAAGACCAAATTGGAGACCGGGAGAGCAAGAGATGAAATATAAAAAAAAAAAAAAAACAATCAAAAAATAGCAGCTTGAACCCCGCTGGGTACTTGAATACCTTTATATTCAAAGTTGGGCGCTAACAGGCTTAGTTAATCCAACAGCCACGCAACCCGCCTCGTAAGTCACCCACGTATACACCAACATTTCCGGCCTGAGACCGACCCAATTATCCCAAATCCTAAACAACCCAATAGCCCTGTCCGGCTTTTTTCTTGGGTTCGCTTGGTGTTACATCAGTGCATATACAATTGCCATGGATCCGTAAGAGCACAAGGTGGTTGGCAGTTATGGGTCGTACCTCCACAAGTGGCTATTACCCGAGTTAATTACTCAGCTTAACGGTCCCCTCCATAGCCTAGCCCATGTCCTTTGTTTGATAAAAGCTCCAGCTACTATTTTCAGCGGCCTTGTATGCTTTTCCGGGACTTGTGCGGGGGGTGGATGGGTGTAACATCAACACAGTTATATAAATATATCCTGTGTCTTTTTTGGGTGAGTTAAGCCCATGCATTCGCACTTTCCTGTCGGGTTCGCTCGTCGTGCGAGATCTGACAAGGTAAGAAATTTAATAGAATAGCCTGATACGATATTATGAGCACATGTGGGTCGTTTCCTGTCGGAAGAGATTCTAATTCAATATACACATATATTCGATGTGGACGAATTTAGACCATGGCAGGATGAGGATGCGCGGGGCTGATGCGGACTAGTGTAACGTGTTGGTCAACGTTCGCCCTATGGATGTCAGGTTCCGTATTATGGGGACTGCCAGGCCCACCATGCATGAATGATTACATATACCACTGGGGTAGGTCCTGGGTTAAGGATAGAGTGTTAGTTAGTTAGAGGGCTACTTTTCCATTACGGTTGGTAACGTTGGTGTTTCGAGCAACCAACTGTTTATTATTTCTGAAACCACAAAGAAGCCTTGAAGGACGGTGATATCGCGATGATGATGATTATGATGTCATTAAGTTATTTCATTAATATCTCGATGCCGAAATATCCTTCCTAATCAGTGATAAATATCCAAATAGCCTCCATACGACAAATTATAAGAATATACAAGATACTTTTTTGGTTAGAATGTATGTAAGATGAACGGTGAAAAAGGGAGAGAAAAGGAAACCCATTAAGACCCAAAAAAAAGCCAATCCCGCGCCGGCATGAGAAAAATACCCCGCTATGTTAGTCTATAGAAAATAAAATAAAAATAAAACCCTGCACGCAAGCATTATATACCAACATCCAAATATCAAATTGGAAGTTTTAATCCTGAACATCCAAACAAGAAGGTACGTAACCACATACCAACCCTCCGAAACAATCCAACGTCATATATCGTTAATCCCCCTACGGGAAATTGATCCAATCCGCCATGAATCCGGCATCGATGTAAGGGGCTCGACACTTGTCCATCAGAGTGCAGCGAATCGCATCGATCATTTTATTCCAATTAGAGTTGCGGTTTCCAACAAACCTAGTGTTAAATAGCCAGGGTTAGCTACACAGGCTGGATCACGTCGCACCAGGTGCGGTAGCACAACTGGGGTAACACTTACGTATCACATTCGACAGCCATCCACAATTGCATCATGTGTGTAAGCAGCGAGTCGGTTTTATTATGTGCGAGTGCAAGATTGGCCTGGGGTCCGCCATCTACACGTGGGATATTCGAGTAGTACCTATTTTTTTCGCACCATGTCGTATTAGTTAGGTTGCTAGAGCTATGCGGGGTGAGCTTCCTGAATGGGCTACTGAGATATAAGACTTACCAAGTCCAATCTATGTTTCCGAAACTTCGGATGGGGTTTATGAATGGCGTTCTCTTTGCCTCAGCGATTGCGCCAGGGTCTTCGGTGCTCATAAAAGCTCGTTTCATGTAACTTAGTGGGTTTCTGAGGAGGAAGCGTTCCGCCGCGACAATGTAATCTCGTGTTGAAATTAGGCGCCCCTCTCCAGCTTTGTCTCCGTGTCGGATATGTATTGAAATCGTCGAAGGCGGCAACGGAAACGGAACCTCGCGTGGATCGGGCTAGAGAGAGAGACCATTAGCTAGTTTTCTTTCTTCTCGTTTCATCCGAAGTTGATGCGTGGAAATTTTTTGACCTACTTTCGCGACATTACCGCGGTTGGTCTCATAACCCTGATGCAGTGTTTTGTTCAATCTCAAATCTGCCATCCGTTCTAGTGCGGCGCGGTTCGGTCGGAGGATGAAGCCGTAGAGCTGCGCTCGCCACCAGTATCTCAAGACTGACCCGCCTGGTGAGACTCCGGTCCCGCCGAAATACGAACTATAGGCCAATTCAGCGAATGGGACAGTATCCCTAACCTTCCCATCCTTAATTTCCGAAGTGTCGATTTCGTGTACTGAATTTTCCGGTGTCGCATAAGCCGCGCAAGATGACAGCTGTTCGATAACACACTCAAGAGATGCGTTCGCTCCGCGATGCTCAGCACAGTCTTCCTCGACCAACGTATTTCCTGGTGAGTTTTCTGGGTCGAAAATAAGAATTCGATTTGTTTGCATTGCAACAGACATTTCGATAAATACGCGACGGATAATGGCGCCTAGGCCGTGACGAGGCCATTTGTTCTTTAGGACGTAGAACTTCTTTCCTGAGCAATCTTCGGGGTTCTGGTGGTCGTAAATGTACTGTTGGGCCCATTTTGTCCTGTTAGAATGATTAAACATGTTAGCGAAACCGAAGAACTTGGGGTAAAAATCCTTAGGACAAAAGTATGTTTGGGAACTTACAATGGAGAAAGGCCATCGTCATCGAGAGAATTTATGTGATCTTGCCACGAGCCAGTTCTATTGATCCCGTAGAAGCTCTCGATCTTTCGTAATTTATCTGGCCAGTGTTGGGCAGCAGCTTTAAACGCAGGCAACAATGCCAATTGCTCCTCAGTCAATAAACCCTTTAACTCCTTCGCATATGCCTTCGGTGAAGAAGGAGTTTGGAACCACGGATTGGGGTTCTTATAACCCCCAGGGAAATCGGCTTCTATCTGTTCGACGTCGAGCTGCTCGGGGCTGATTGAGGTTGTGGAGGATTTCGGACAGGATTTCGTAGGCGAGGCTTTCGCGGTTGTTGTGACTGTCACCGTGATAGTGTGGATAGAGGGGGCGTCTCCACAGTGATGTTAGCTAAAAGAGGTCCGGAAAGGAATGAAAAAAAAAAAAAAAAAAAAAAAAACACTCGGACCCCAGACGAGCCAGGGAATGGGAGCAGTATCGAGTTGAGATGTAGATGGAGATGTAGATGTAGATGTAGATGTAGATGTATATGTAGATGTATATGTAGATGTAGATGGAGATAGAGGTGGAGGCGGGTATATAATAGAACACTTACCGTTGGACAGGTTGATGGGGATCACACCCGAGACTCGGTAGGACGACAGGGTGAAGAACAACAGCGACAGGAAAACGACAGCACCAAAGATAACCTTGATATGGGGGAACTTAGGCCCCATCGTTGCCACCTGCGGACTATATAGCTACAAAGTACTCGAGTAGGCAAGTAGGTAGATATATATATATTTATAGGTACTAACTGTAAAACGAGCACGGTGCTCAGTAATCTGGAGGGGATATGCCGGGTTTCCGATGGTCGACGACGCTCTGAATGGAGAAGAGTATGAATACAGTCGAAGATATATCCTTTTCCCTCCGTTGGAAAGAGCGCCAAGCTTGGGACCGACCCGCTTTTTAAACCTATTCAAAAGAGTGGCCGGGCTGGTCAGTAGGGAAGCACGCAAAGCAGGGACATTCTATGCAGGCAAGTTGGATACAGGGAACAGGCCAAAGCCTCCATGGTCCAACACTTTCAGGAGCAACGGGAGTCGGTGCACTAGCGGTATTCGGCTACTGCTAACCTGGTGCAGCTGGATGAGAATCTCGAACTGATATTCTCATCTCCATGTATACCTATTTATAAATATAAATTGTCCAACTAAGGAAGTATATAGCACTATCTATCATTCGGTTCATCCAAGTTTCACTCAAGAAAGCATTTGAGTGGACTATAGTAGGTATGTAGCTAAGTCCTTGTCCTCACCATTTAATTTATAGATTCCCGTGAACTGAATAAACCTGAGGAGTAGAGTACCGATCACAGGAGATTATACATAGTTGACGGGAGAATATGTCAATATCACGTGCCCCCACCGTGGTCGGCCTTCTCTCTTGGGTCTTTCTTGGGGCTTTCTCGATCGATCGTCGATGTGAGCTTTCAAATTTCACAGGTTGAATCGGATTGAGATACCCAGATAAACGTTGAGCCCAGGCCCCTTATCGGAATAAATAAGATTAAAGGGCAAATTATAGAAGCTGAGGAGCGAGGCTATAATGGCTCTAGAAGAATCTTCAGGCACGGGCCCAAGCCGTCCAACTTCCACAAGAGTCCAGAGCAAAGGTGTGTCTGCAGTATGTGTACTAAGCAGTAGGTGAGCGCTCAAGATTGGCATGCATGTGGCCATGGCTTGTCGATGTGAGGCACAGCTGCACAGCTGAAGGGACCCCCAGCGCAGTCCCTTGCTCAGGGGTGGGTCCGATATTATGCAACGACAGGGGCGCCCATTACAGGCCAATCGAATCCACCCCTGGAATGGAATGTAACATAACCGCTCATCACACACCATTCCGCCGCTATTCGTTCTTGATATGTGCCATGTATACACTAACATCGTCATGGGCATTTCATGACCTCCGATCCATTTCTGATGATGCCTCCTAACTGCCTACCTGATGAGATACGTTGCGTGTACACAACTTGCCTACGTCTCCTGTTATGTTGATCGAATGTGTTGCGGCGATTTAAATTCTCGTGCGACCTTCCGCAAACAGAGGACTTACCCCTTCTGTTGGTCCATCTGAATATAAACTTCAGAACTTCCTTGTGTGCAGTTAAGCCTTTTTCAGTGGCCCACTAAAGACGTCAAACTAAGCTTCCTTCGCGGAAGTAAAGCTATCTGCTTTTTTTTTTTGGCAGGCATTATACCCGAATCCACTTTCTTCCCCTTGTCAAAATGCCCTCCACTAGCCTGTTATGGCCCTCGTGGGGTTTTGTATATGCGGAGCATGAGGGGTTTGCTTGTTCTTTTTAAATTACTAGCTGCGACCGCTGTCGCCATATCTATAGGCCCGTATGAGAAGAGTCGCTGTCACTGTCATCTCGCCTGCATGCGCATTTAGGAGGTATTTACTACTCAGAGTCTGGCTGTCTGGCTGTACTACATATTATGCGCGCTTTCCTCATACCGATATTTGATAGGCGTATGGTTTTAATATAATTTCCTATTCGTAGGGTATCTACGCCTTTTAAGCTTTTAGGCTTTCATTGTCGAACTCTTACCTTCCCTGTCCCGTCTTCGGGCTCGCATCCCCTTCGGGCCCCCGTCATATTTCTTGCTCCCATCAAATGCCTTGCTTTCACCTTCTCTCTTGGCATTCATCACCGATGGCGCCGATGCGTAGTCAAAAGCCTCCTCCCTCTCCTCCTCCTGAAGATCACCTTCTCCTTGTCCTATATTACGTTTCGCTTCCTTCTTGCGCTTCTTTTCTGCCTTTCTAGCGGCTCGCTTGTCCAATTTTGAAAGCTGGACTGTTTCTAATTCATCCTCTTCCCTCCCTTCCTCCACGTCATTTCCAGACACGGCCCCACTACCCACTTGGGAGCCCTGTGAGTCCGCGTCTGAGTCGTCATGGCTGTGCAGATCTTCAGTAACGTCTTCAAGCTTCCGCTTCCGCCCACCACCAAGCTTCTTGATGACAATGATGTCCGCTGTCTCTGGTTTCGCTTCCCTATCTTTGATATAATCTGCACGAGGGATCGGCGGCTGAGTTTCAAAGTCGCCAGGGCCTTGGAGAACATTGGCTGTGAGATTGGGCAAGGGTAGCGCAAGCGAAATATCATTCACGCCGTTCACAAGATCCTTAACCTCCCACCGACTTCCACCGAAAGTGTTCCCCCAAAACTGTGATTCTTCTGTTTTTGCGCCCGCGTCTCCAGCGCCAAGCATTGGCATGATATTTAACTCCTCGCCTCCCCCGTTCTTTGCATCTTTAGGCTGTGGGCTCCAGTATTTTCCGGCGGTAACCAGAAGATGCTGCACCGAACTGAACGGCACAGGGTTCGCCTTGGCTTCCTTGATCGTAGAAACGAGATCCGCCAGCTTGGATCTTAGCAGCGGGTTATTGCTAACTGACAGTGCTGCGGCTGCATCGACAGGCATTTGCCTCGCAAAACTCAGCAGGTGGTTTTTCGACATTACGAAATTCGGATTATCGTCTTCCTGCCGTGCGACTCTGTCACGCCACGCATGCACGGCTTTGAACACGGCAAACTGTTCGTCAGTGAAATTGACTGCATTGTGTTTCAGAATTGACAGCCAGCCGCGAGATCCGCTGCCGTTAGCAGAGTCGTACGGTTCTGAGTCGTAGGTTTTAAGGCATGTCTCTTTCGAGTTATTCTGAACCGTTTCGACCTTATCTTCCTCTTCGGCATTTGTCTTCCCTATAAGTTCATTCCTCATATTGTCGTAGATATATAACAAAAAATGAGTGTCGGACCTCGCGTAGCCAAGCATCTCCTCGGGTATCGGCCTGAAGTGTTTCCCTCTTCTTAGTTTTAAATGCATTTTGAGGGGGTTTTGGTACTTCTTACCTAACTCTCCAATCCGCCAGCTGGTAAGACTTGTCGGCGTCGAAATTAATATATTTCTTAAGAAGGAACGCAAGGCTGTGGCCGGTGAAGCCTAAGCTTCTCGCAGCATCGTAGGTATCGAATAGGCCCACAACGTAGAGGTTCAGATCTCGCTGTAGCCAAATGATGTCCATAAAGGCACCATGGAAGACCTATTGAATGTTAGGGTTTGTGGCACAATACAGCTTGCAACAACATGAGATTCTCCTACCTTGACGATCTCGGGGTTTGCAAAAACCTCATTCAGAACCTCAAGTTCATCCCTAAGCTTTAGGGTATCAATTATCCAGTCCTGGTCGCGTGTGCTAATTTGCATCAAGCAAACTAGGCCAATATATGATCTAAAATCGTGGTGCTCCAAGTCCACCGCTATTTCTTCAGCCTTCAGTAACTCTTGTAACATTTCTTGTAGAGTTTCGGGGGAATCAACGAAGATCGCTGAAGTTGACTCGAACGGCTTGTACTGGATAGGTTCGGCCACTTTTCGCACTCGATCTGGAAACCTGTACTGCGATATTTCCTCCAGATATGGATGCGGGTACTTCTCCCTACCACCAACTACAACTGGGACTAGACTTTCTTCTAGCGATTTGGTCGCGTGAGGTTTCTTCTCTAAGCGTGGCTTGTGAGGACCCGAGTCGAGAGGTGATAGCGGCTTTTTGAATTGAAGCTGGGGTTTCGCCATGTGCAGACTCTTGTTAAACGCCTTCCTCCCTTCAGCAGTCCGCTTCTCCGTCCGGGCCGACTTGTAGTTGCTCGGTGCTGCCGTCGTCTGCATAACCCCTCTCTTCACAGTTCCAGTATACTCATCCATACAGATATCCTATCCTCCCCAAAAGCATTATAAGCATACTTCTTCTCCAATCCCTCTTCACGAAGATATAGAAGGATATATAGAGGGATCTAGTGGATTCCATACCGCTTTTTCCAACAGGAAGTCGACGACTTCCGAGATAATGGACCATCGCGTCTCCACACTATCTGCATCCTCGAAGTTCTCAAACTTAATATCGGACCCGTCGGTAGCGTTCCGGACCAAGTCATTAATTAATCCTAGAATCTTGCCGTTGGTATTGTCAAGAACGGTGGAGAATTCTGTGTCCAATGATTTATTGAAGGAGATGTCCCCCGATGATAGAGTCTTCGCTGTTTTGACGAGTTTAACCAGGCCTATTGTGGCGTCTTTCTGGAACGTTGCGAATTCTGTAGCCTCCATGTTTTTTTTTATACCGACGAGATGTCGTTATAGGCTCTTTCGAAGACAAAGGTGTTTCAGAAAAAAAAGATCACGTGTGACGTCTGACTATGCTGGTATATTGTCGTTTTCAAGGGTCGGCGTGGTGGGTAAATGTGGTAATAGACTTAGAAAGGACTGGAGAGTATGCGCTTGTGTCGTCTATGAGCATATTTAGTGCCGTTTGGGGATGAATGGTGAGGAGTGTGAGGTTCGCCGACAAGAAAAAGGCGAGTCGCGAATAATGATGGGTTGGCGGCAGATGGAAAGGAAAATTTTGGGGTGACTGAGTTGAGCCAAGTTCGGCTCGCTGCAAAGCACAGCGGACCACCTTCTTGGCTTAGGGACCTGCAGCTGCATTTGCAGGGCACAATTTCTCTCGTTTATACAACATACCTACTACCTCTCTACCCAAGCCTTTCCTTAACGTTAACTAAGTTACATACGACCTAACTTCAACTCCACGTCTACGTGCACCGTGTCGCGTGGAAGATGTCTGCCAGCTTATTACCAGAATGTCTGCCGGCGAAGGAGAAGTATGATGCCTGCTTTATAAGATGGTATACGGAGAGTATGTCCTGCCTACCTGCTATCATTGGTGATACAAGTGCTAACCAAAATATTTTTTGGTGTAGAGTTTCTTCGTGGCGAGCGAAATGAGGACGAGACATGCAAGAAACTATTCCTGGAGTACTCTCACTGCTTAAAGGTCAGCAGCAGCAGCAGTTCTTACCTTTTTACTGCTTGTGGATACCTTTTAGAAAGCCTTCAGCTGACGACAGGGATACATGTTACAGAAAGCACTTGACAGCAAAGGAATCAGTAAAATGCTGGACGATGCCAGGAAGAACACAGAGGATGGCGATTTAAGTCGGAGAGAGTCTTGAGATCTCTGGTGCACTTAAAATTTGAAAAAAAAAAAAAAAAAAAAAACCCCAATACTTCTCCACTCTGCCTGGACTCTGAAGTTTCATCCGGGAAATAAACGGAAACCAAGGAAGGCGGTGCATACATGCTAAGTAATGTATGTACGTGGCCTGGGATCCGGAATGCGACGAGCCAGACATCATATCATATCATATCATATCAGACTGCATAGGTTCTTAAGCACCCACTTATATACTGTACAAGATACGCTAGGACGGAATGCCAGAGCCGAGTCACCGGAGGGCGGAAACCCAAGCAGAGATATGGGTATCTGGATGTTGTTTAAGTCAGTATTGGCATTTGTACTATACTCGCCGAGGATACCGACGCTATGTATTTCGGTCCATACATACTAGGTACCTTCCAAGTACATGTATTCATGCATTATATGTACCCCTTGATATTTGGTCAATTATTTTGCTGACTTTGAGGGATTCAATTGTGGGGCTTACTTAATCACTTAGCTGGTGCTTATCGGGCCCTGAAACCGCCTATGATACGCGCAGCCAATGCATTGAAGCTTTCTCTCTAATTTAATTTGTGACGGGGCGTGATTATGATCATGGGTCCAGTGCTATCTAAATGTTTTTTTTTTTTTTTTTTTTTTTTTTTTTTTTTTTTTGCGGACAAACAGACAACCGCTCTGGCCTGGCCTGGCCTCCGCCTTATATCAAAGTACTTACATAATGATATAGATTGCGGTGCTCCAAGGCAATAAATCTATACGACTCACTTAAGCAGATACACACGCGCGTAGATAGATGATTTAGATGAATATACTCACTTATGATATACCGCCTTCGAGTAAATAACCACTAAAGTAAGTGCTGTACTTTATATACAGGTTTTGCTCCGTACTAGCTGGGGGGTTTCATATTCGAAGCGGGCGGTCCTGTGACGTAGAGGCAGATCTGTTTTCTTGGTGCTGAGCTCATCCATCCGCAAACAAGCCTCTCCGTCCCCGTCAACCTTCTCCCTCTCCAGATCTCGTCCCTCCTCCTCCACTCCGGCGGCTTCCATAAAAACTCCGCGATAGCCACCGGCCAAGCTTGAAGAACCTCTCCCTATTCGCCGTGGGCACACGACACTATCTACTCCCACCGACTGCGGCCTTTTCTCAACAATCTCCGACCCCTGCTCTTTGTCCCTAGTCTGCAAAAATAAAAAGTAATAAAAAAAACTAGCTACTCAGGCTTTATCAATGTCGCGACAGCGTCCCGCATCGTCTTCGTCTTCCACTGTAACCAGTAACGGAGGTCCGTTTATTCATCTCTCAGGACATATACGTTCGAGGCTAGTTGGCGACACTGTACTGATCTTTTGAGTTGTTCTGCTTAGGAGCTGACACCAAGATGAAGGAAATAACGAACGACGACGGCCACTTTGCCATGCTCCGGTACTATCCCAACCCTTTTTGACGTCCCTCGCCCTGTCGCAATGCTGCACATCGAGTTTCTTGTTTGTTATACTGGGTCGCCGAGGGTGGACTCGCTGACATTTTGTCATTCCTGGAACCTGTAGACAGCTTCAACCTGCCGACTTTGTCACCGAGCTAAATGGTATATTGGGTCCCGTTCCAGTACAATTGGATGGTCGTAAGGGAGCGTGAAATTGACTCACACGGTGTACTTTTTGTAGGCTTCTGCGGTATCATGTCGGTTTTCTCTTCGCTACGGTACTGTCTGGGCGAATCCTCTGACCTAACGAATGTCTGGCTCGCTCTCACATTTATGCCCTTCGGCCTCTTCTTCGATTTCATGGATGGAAGAATTGCCAGATGGCAGAAAAAGTCATCCATGCTCGGGCAAGAACTTGACTCCCTTGCTGACTTGGTACGCCTTCGCTTTGATCACTTGTGCTGAATTATCACGCCTAATGACCGCTGGAATCTAGATCTCGTTCGGTGTCGCCCCTGCTTCGTTAGCATTCGCCATCGGATTCAGAAGTTTCGTCGACACCATTCTGCTATCATTCTTCGTGCTCTGCGGACTTTCTCGCCTGGCTCGCTTTAATGTTTCTGTCCAGTACCTCCCAAAGGATGCGTCTGGAAAATCGAAGTACTTCGAAGGAACACCCACACCGACGTCGTTGGGTTTGATGGCTGTGGCGGCATGGTGGGTTAAGAACGAATGGATCTTAGAGAATTTGCCATTTGGAGTCGCCCTGAAAGAAACGAGTCTAGAATTCCACCCAGCTGTTCTTCTGTTTGTGGCTCACGGCTGTGCTATGGTGAGCAAAAGCTTGAAGGTTCCCAAGCCCTAGGCCAACCTATGGCTGCAAGGTCTCTATTTTCCTATAATCCCCTTCTGTCCACTTTCCTTCTCTATTCCTAGGCGGCTTGTCAGCCTTATGTTTTTTTTTTTTCTCTTCTGTATTGGCCGGTTTTCCTTTGGTTTGTCTCTACACTCCCCCCTCCTTAGTGCACTGGTTTAGCGTGCAGGCTTGTATTTTGGGGGGACGAATCGTCTTCACCATGTGCCCTGTCGCTAGTGGAATAGTTCTATACAGTCTCATGATTAAACCACCGCAATGCGATCATTCGCTCTGGAGTTAATGACATCTGCCATGAATCTAAAACGTGTCTATACAGACGCTACGTATACGTCTTTAGTAGATATTCATCTTGACATGTTATAAGCCGCACGTGCCGGCTTAAAAAAAAAAAACCTGCGAGCGGAATTTAATTTAATGCGGAAAACCGAATGATGCCTTTTTGATTTCCTATTATTAATGGCGGTTATTAATCCGAGGCCAGGTTTAAAGTTGCTTAACCTTCTCCTCTCCTCTCCTAGCTCTCCTCATCCTTCTCCACACCCGTGTCTAGCCAACCTCCTAAAAACCCTCCCTTGCAACCCCTCAGTTACCCCTCCTCCCCATCACAGATACCAACTTTCACGAAAACCATGGCCGAAAAATCCCACTGCCTCTACTGCTTCGACGTCCTAGCCTCCTCGTACTCCAAGAAAACACCTCTCACACTCTCTGAAGTCGAGTCGTTCTACAATAAACTCGAAACTAGCAGTTCATCGCTCACGAACGGCAACAGCAGTGGCACGAACGGTGTAGTCACTAATGGCACCTCTTCCTCTTCCTCTGTAAACGGGAACTCCTCGTCTACGAATGGAGTCTCGCCATCACATCCGGAACGGCCGTTATTCGTCACGTGGAATCTGGTGAAATCTCGAGGAAAGCAACTGCGGGGTTGTATTGGGACTTTTGAGCCGCAGAGGTTGGATGATGGGTTGGCTTCTTACGCTCTTACTTCGTATGCTTTTCCTCTTCTCAATCCTTTTATACATCCATAAAAAAAGATAATATGGTTGTGAATCTGGACTAAATCATAGAATATTTTGGTGATACAGGGCATTCGACGATACCCGGTTTAACCCGATTGATATCAAGGAGCTGTCGTCATTGGAATGCGGGTAAAACCTTCCAGACTTCCATTTTCTTATTACCACACAAAACCTCTCTTCTCAAAAAGAGAAGTTAACAACATTCGTCGCTAAAACTTCTTATGATAAAAAACAAATAGAGTCTCAATCCTGACCGACTTCGAGCCTGCTTCTCACGCATTTGACTGGACGCTTGGCACCCACGGTCTCCGAATATCCTTCACCTACCACGGCCGTCGTCACGGCGCTACTTATCTCCCCGATGTCCCAGTAGAGCAGGGTTGGACACAGGAAGAAACGCTGGTTTCATTGATGCGCAAAGCGGGATGGGGCGGGAAATCTTCCGAGTGGCAGAAGATCAATTTGCAGGTTACCAGGTATAAGGGGACAAAATCGAGTGCTTCGTATGAAGAGTATAAGCAGTTTAAAGAGTTCGTAGAGGAGCAGAGGAAAAGGTGAGCTGGTGGGGGTGGAGGATCTAGGATATATGGTGTGCTTCAGGCGTTAATTGAGTGGTCTGTTTCTTTTTATTATTATCACTATTATCTTTCTCGAGAAGGAAGGGAAGCGAATGGGAGGAATGGAATCGAGTCTCGGCGTTTACTATTTTGTTGGGAGATTTCAACGGCGAAGCTTGCATCGGGGAGGGTATGTATTGTCGGCCAGTCGGTTAAGAAATATGGAATGGAATTGAAGGAGTACAGGTAACATTTTTGGTCTTCTTGGTTGTAATCTACTTTTTGCTCAATTGAAACAAGACTCGCCTGTAGAGAGGCGAGAGGAGCGCGACTGTGTAAAGTGTATAGGTAGGTAGATTTTTCTTCTTCTCTTTTGCAAGGTATTTCAATATAGGTATCCTCCTCGTTTTGTCGCTCTTCTCTTCTCTTTCTTTCTTTCATCTTAGGTGGGTTATACATTCATCATAGAAGGCAAATATTGAGGCCGATCTCTCAAGCCTTTCACTTTTCAAGACTCCTTCGTCTTTGCACACCTCTAAACGTTAACTACTTCTTCCAACTTCCTGCCTTTTCTCCTTTGTTTCTATTTCTGGGAGGGACCTTCGTAGGCGCATACATGTATCCCCGAGAGGTTCTTTTCTAGAAATGTAGGTACGATACCCGATATGAAGAATTTTTGGATTTCTTGAAGAAGAAAAAAAGAGAAGGAAAAAAAAAAAAAAAAAAAAAAAAAAACGATGATGCAACTAACACCGCCTCCACCTGATGTACCGGACAAGAGATCGATATATATATAAAAAGTAAATTCACCGAACGGGCCAGGAAAAGAGAAAAAAAGAGAAATGGAAACGGAAAGCCTCTACTCCTTTAAAACAACTATGGTATCCAAATGATAAAGAAAATAGATAAATAAATAAAAATATGGCGAAAATAGAAGAAAATTATGACAAAGAGACTGGATATTGGTATAAAAAAAAAAAAAAGAAGAAGGACTGTAGGATGTTGTTGACGAACAGATATATTCAATGAAAAATCGGGGTAGGTGAATTTTTTGGCAACTGACTCGCTTGCAAGAGCGGAATGGTACGATGACGAGGGTAAGGCCGTTAATTTTGAGAGTTGACAAAAGGACTTTGGATGGCTAAGGGCTAACAGTTGGCGGTTTATATGGGAGTTAATGAAACGGGCTAAAAAGGAAATATGGTGCGAGTATGTGCGTGCTTATGTATGTGACGGGGTATTCTGCGGACTATTTTTTGGAAAAGGTTGGAGTAGAGTGGCCTTGTTGTAGATTGGAGGCCCGTTGACGGGACCAGGGCAGGTCACATTGAATGCTGGGGCTTCAAGTGATAGAGATAATCCTGGTGATATGGTGTTCTGTGGATATGGAACTGGTTCACATGATCGTGCAGCAAGAGAGCTTGCTGAAGAACCCCTTCTTCTTCTTGCCATTAGCATCGTTTGCTTGACCTTTCTCGTTTTCATCAATGGTTGTGGGATAGTTTTGTAAACCACTAGTTGGAACATTGGCTTGTCGGGTGGGTGGTGCTGCTTGACCTCTCCGGGCGGCGACGACTCTGCGGACGATGACTGGTGGGGAGATGTTAGCTTTCCTGATCCAAGTTTTTCGAAATGGGAAGGATAGTTAGCTTACGAGCGAATGTTTCCTCAATGTTAACCATGTTTCTAGCAGATGTTTCCATGAATCTATCGCATGAGGTTAGCAAAGTTGCGATCTCGCGCGCCGCTCGGCTCCCCCACTCATAGCAACATACCCGCATCCGTGGTCTCTCGCCCAATTTAACCCTTCGGCACTGGCTACTTGTCTATCGTGCGCCAAGTCGACCTTGTTCCCTGCCACAAATTTAATTTGTGGCGGCTTATCTGGTGAACGTTCATCGGATTCCATCTCTATCAGGTCATTGAAGTAATCGAGCGCGACGAGTGACTCGTGGCTGGTAATGTCGTATACTAGGAGGAAGGCATCCGCATCTCGTGTATTTGCGGCCGACCACAGGCCGCGGTATCTGTAAGCACGACAATTAGTAATTGAACATTCTGTTAATGCTTTGGGAAATTGCGCACTCTTCTTGACCTGCTGTGTCGGTTAGGTGTAGATGATATGTCATGCCATCGATAACTCTGGTCACGGAATAGCTGTCCTCTATGCGATTATAGCATAAAAAATGAGTATTTGTGGTCTAAGAAAAAATGTATTGAATCCTGCCGTCATACCTATCGTTGGGTCGTAACTACAAAACAATCACATGAGTCAGCTGATAATTCGGCAAGCAATATATCACGGGGAATGATATGCATACTCATGTGTCCATTTACTCCGAACCAACCGTAACGATATCGATGATTTACCTGCGACGTCGAAATCAGGTTAGCAATTCCCAAACCGCATATGCAAGGCCCCCCGCTCTTTCGTTTCAAGGATTGTCGATAACGCTCTCAGTCGAACATGAGACATTGGTGCAGACAGGAGTAAGCGTGCAGTTCGGGTGCGGCACTTCGGTTCTGTACCTGTTCCACCATCTCCACAAACGGTGATAGCTATCCTATTATCTTCCTCCATGTGCGGCTGCGCACCCAAGATTGTATGGATTTAGAGAGAGAAAAAACTGAAGTTTATTTTCCCTTCGATTGGGGAGTTGTCGCGTGAACGGAGTATTTCTTGTTTTGCGGTCTCTATGCTATCGCCGTTTTTGGCGACAGTTTTGTTGGCTTAGAGTGGAGAACGGACGGCGGCAGTGCGGTGGTCGTAAGTACCAAACAGAGTGTTGGGACCAGTGGGACGGATCGAGACGTTGAGTCGCGGGAAGGGCTTGGGGTGGACGTATGTAACGTATGTACGATGATGAAATAAGGCCGGCGCTGGAAGGAGATATTGGAATTCTACAGATTCATCTACAGGAACAATGGGGAAGGATAAGGCGGACAGGAGAGTTCGAAGCACAAAAAAAGAAGAAGAGAGTCCCTGAATCGAAAGGAAAATATCATGCAACGAAAATGTTGCTTCCCGCTGATTCGCTACAAGAACGGTGTCCTATACCCTGATTCGTTTTGTGCACTAATCAAAGATAAGATTTCTGGGTTCTTCTCGTCTTTTTTTCGGTGGCGCTTTTGCGAACTGAGGGCGAAGGAATTTGTATGGCCAATTTCCTCCCGGCTGCATGTGGTGGGGAGGATGAAACCTGGCAGGAAGCCTCTTCCCTGCAACGGCCGCCTGCCCAAAGCCGTTAAGGGGCTTCCTTTGGAGGGCACGTTTATTACCCAAGTATTTTTGCATTGACAAGGGTTGCAAGATTGGGATCAACTGAAGGTGGGAGGGGTCCCGTTGCAGGAGACGAAAGCCACCGAGCCAGGCGACAGGATCTGGTACTTCAAGACATGCGTATGCAATTGTACCGACGCTCCGGCTGATGTGTGTGTGCGCGCGAAGGGCGGGCTGGCTGTTAAGCGACGGAGGGACAAACCACAGCTCGATGTATTAGTGCGTGTAGGTATATCAACCCCAACATGTTGTTTATGGCCGGGTTCAATGCCCCTGGTGAGAGCCTCGAGGCGAATCGCGTGGAAAGACATCGATCACATATGACGCAACGGATAATGGGTTCTCTCAAGATGAACTCTTAGGATGTCGCAATATACCCCCATGCTACAACTGCCAGAGGCTGCTTCAAATATATGGCCCCTTGGTGATATCAAGAAAAAACCAGTCGAGGGGATATCTGCTGATAATGGCCGGTTAAGAACGCGCCATACCCTGGTACAATTCTTCTCTTTGGGATTTCAATCTTTCAAGTTCCTGTTGGGCTTCTTCGATCTTGCGCTGGGCAGCCCTAGGATCAGGCGGCAGAAGAGTATACGCTTTTACCTGGCCGTTCAGGTTTCGCACATGGCCTTGGAGTTCAACGACCTCGCTTTCTAGCTCAACCATATTCTCAACAGTATATCTAGGTGGATTTCTCCGATAGGCATTCTATATATATGAAATGCCCGTTAGTATATAGTTGTTCGTATAAGGTTTTATATGCATAAATTGAAGGGTTTCTACCTGCAGGGATGTGGCCCGGTCTTTATATTCGGCAGACTTTTGCTGCAAAATCTTGATGGTCCGTGTCCACTCAGCGAGTTTGGCTGGGAGGTCTTTTGGAGTCTCATACGCTTCGCTGTAATATCCAGTTGTTAGCCAACACCGACACGGATTATATTACACTTGGCTTTCATAAAAATAAACTGGCCTACCTCTGAAAGCGGCGAAGGGATTCTTCCGCTTCCTGAATATCGGCAATGAGGGTCTTGAGAGTCTGTTCTTCAGGGAGGATCGAATGCTCGACTTCGCATTCCTCTTTCGTAAGATATAATAATGCTTCGCGGTTTCTAACCCAGAGTGCAATATATAACACGTTAACAACAAGGCAAAATCTACACGCACAGTTTCGAAGGGGGGTTGGAAGGTAGGAAATAAGCCTTACTGAGCGGCACCACCAAAGTCTGCACCAAGTCTAACACTGGCGCCAGCGATTGAATCCAAGGCCTTGCTGGCATCTCGGTTTAGGCCTTCTCTGATACGGATGATCTTATCATCCGGACGTTTTGGTCTATAACTACTTAAGATGTTCTGTTTAAACTCAAGGTGCGAAGATCTTTCTTCGTCCGCAGCTTCATTTGCCGTAGCAATGGCAGTGAGTGCCCTGAGAGTGTCTATGTTTCTCTCGAACGGAGGAACCGGTCGCGGGTGGTATTTTGCCTGAAGCCATTGGTCGACATAGCTCCACTCCTTTGCTACAGAGGAAAGTATGGCCACGTTAGCGAGTCGATTCTGAAATCTGGAGCCGGATGGGTGCATTGATAGATATATACACGTGCGCCCATTGTAGCGTTATACCATATATGCGTGCATAAATATACGAGGCATGTGTATAAGTACTGTATGGACTTATGTATAAATATATCTCGCGAATCCACAGACGATAAATGCAATTAATGACTGGGTGAAGTTCAATGAATTAATTTAATTATGCATACCTTGATGCTGCTGCTGGCGGGCAAGGGAGGGCGAAAAGACAGCCGAGGAGGCCCAGTCGTCATTCAGGTGCAGTTCCATATCTAAATACTTAGAGTATGTATCGATATCTCTACGACTTCAATTCAAGGTTGGTGTTGTCGTCGTCGTCGCATGGCCCATATGGCAGCCAGCTAAATATAGATGTTTGATGCTGGTGATAAACAGCCTCTCGATCAATCGCTGCACTTGCAAAGCGAGATACCGGCCGGTGGATCTGGATCTGGATCTGGAACTACATATCAGAGTAAGCTAGGGTAAGATAAGGTTATGAATACAAGGTACTTACTTACCTACTTACTTGCCTAACTTACCCAAGTACCCAGCTACTACTACCTAGGTATGTATACTCGGTGGGCATGTATGTTTATGGTGGTGGGTTGTAAGAGAGTTAACTTTCGGGAAGGGTTCCCAGCGCCCCAGCACCGACCGAGCCAACTAATCCCTCTTAAGCACCGCACCACCTTGATTAGCCAGGCACCGCCCGAGAAACCCCAGCCTAGCCCAAGTCAGAACGTTAACGCAAACCGCAGGCAAGCTAATTGCAACTTGGCCACAACCCGCCAACCCGCTACGTATAAACTGGCCACTTCGCAACGCTGACAGCGGAGCATCGAACCCATCGATTCGAATCCATCGACATCCCTCCCTCTCTCTCTCCATTGCATCGCCATCGATAGCGATAACGAGGCCAGTTTCTCCCAAGATATACACACCTCTTGCCGCTGGCCATCTGCGAATATGCGCCTGGCACAGTCGAAGCGCACTTACTTGGCCGCGGCCTTTGTCTGTGTGCTTTCGCTCTCAATCCCTGCAGTCGCCGCCACCGACATTCCCAAGGACGTCCCTGTCAAGTCGCTCGTCGATTCCGCGAATGTCCTGCTGGCGAAGGGTCAATCGAACGATGCACTGCAGTTTTTCGACGCAGCTATCGAGCGGGAGCCTTCCAATTACCTTACCATCTTCAAAAGAGGTACCGCCTACCTCTCGCTTGGTAGGACGGCCCAGGCTGCCGATGACTTCAACCGAGTTTTGGAGATGAAGCCCGACTTCGAGGCCGCTCTTCTACAGCGCGCGAAGATGAAGCTGAGGGCCGGAGACTGGGCCGGTGCCAGGACTGATTTTAAGTCCTGTCCGAGCAGTCGGTTGCAGGAACTGGGCGACGTTGATAAGGCAGAGTCATATGTCAAGTCTGCCCAGTTCGCCTATCAGAAGAAAGATTACCACGGCTGCACTGAGGCAGCCACTGAAGCGATATCCATCTCACCCGGGATACTATCCTTGAGGGAGACTCGGTACAAGTGTAGGCTGGCAAAGGGTGAAGTCCGGGAAGGTTGGTCAATCATATTTCTTTGTTTAACAGAACCCTCTACTAACATAGTACCTTAACTCTAGCCATTGGCGACCTGGGCCACATCTCTACCCTCTCCACCGCCCTTACCGACCCCCACATCTATATCGCAAACCTTTTCTACTACTCTCTTAACGACTTCGACCGAGCTATGACCCAAATTCGCAAATGCCTACACTTCGATCCCGACTCGAAACCATGCAAGAAACCCTTCCGTCGATTAAAATCATACAATAAGTCCTTAAACAAAGCAATCGAAATGCGTGGCAAACGTCAGTTCATTGGTGCCGCCAAAATAATCGTCGGTACCACTGATGAACCGGGCATTCTCCCCGAAATCAGGGAAGACATCAAAGCCCTCAGAGAGGAGGGTCTCATGAACGACAACAGCCCGAACGACCTTATCCTCCACCTCGTCGAGCTGGTTTGTTCTATCTATAGTGATGGGGGTAACGACAAGAAAGCGCAGCCTTACTGTGAAGAAACCCTTCAGCTCAACCCCGACTCCATCCCAGCCATAATGAACAAGGCCAAACGTCTTATCGATGAGGAACTGTTCGAAGAAGCCATCAGAGAGCTCAACCATGCTAAAGATATTGACGGACAGAATCAGAATGTCCACGAATACCTCCAGAAAGCCCATGTCCTTCTCAAGAGATCTAAGTCGAAAGACTACTACAAAATCCTCGGTGTTGAGCGTGATGCGACATCCAGACAGATCAAGTCGCAGTATAACAAGATGGTCAGACAGTACCACCCTGATAAGCTCAAGCTAAGCGGGTTGACGAAGGATCAGGCGGAGAGGAAGATGGAAGCGATTAACGAGGCTTACGAGGTATTGAGGGACGATGAGCTACGAGCTCGGTTTGACAAGTACGTATTCAAACCCGAACCCCAAAGCACCAGTATATTTGGAAGAGCAAGAACAGGAACTAACAATTATCAAGTGGCGACGATCCGAACGATCAATCTCAACGAAACCCATTCCAAGGAGGTCCATTTGGCGGCGGCTTCCCCGGCGGCGGACATCCATTCCACTTTCCGGGCGGTGGTTTCCCCGGCGGTGGCGGCTTCCCAGGTGGTGGCGGCGGCGGCTTCAAGTTCCAATTCCAGCACTAAAAGCCCGGTCGAGTCGTTGCTTATATTCCCTCTCATCCTGCATTTACATTCTTTCCTAAGGGTCCCTTTTAAAACATGGTTTCGACTCATTGGATTTCCTAAATGGGGTTTATTGGCGTCAGTGCTTTTCATGCGTTATTATGTGTGTGTGATATCCCCTTCCTCGAGAAGGAAGGATTGGGCTTTATTTAATTGGAAATTCAAGGGCGGGAATCGAGTGCGGTGCTTTGATTCCCGTGTATATAGAAGCGCCTTTATATAGTTATCCTTTTTTTGGGTCTCTTTTGTAAGATCAAACAGCACCCGTGTTTAGGGGATTGCATGCATATCAATAGAATTCATTCCTTGGTATATAGTATGCTGGCTCTCATCCGTAGCTGTGACCATACCTAATAGTGCGGCCTGACATCTATCGCAATGGACATGAATGCAAGTTTAATTTTTTACATCTTATAATGGTAACAACGAGAAGAGAAACAATAATGCAACCGTCTAGAGCGGTTTCACGAACCAGAGGAAGTCGACCAATTGGCGACAATATAAAATGAAGCTTTTCTACCGATCACAATAACCTAAAAAACTATGGTATATGGTTTATGTGTTTGCCTTCTTTAAGCCTTGAGCGCCTGGGTCTGATCCAACTCCCGTGAGTTTTTAAGGTCGCTCAAAAGTTTGATAACCTTGTCGATAGGTAGAAGCTCGCCTCTGTTCTGGCTTTCCTGGTTATCTCTATCTCTGACGTTCACGGACCTGTTCTTCGCCTCGTCCGCACCG
Organism: Orbilia blumenaviensis; assembly: GCA_036872755.1. Lineage (NCBI taxonomy): Eukaryota > Fungi > Ascomycota > Orbiliomycetes > Orbiliales > Orbiliaceae > Orbilia > Orbilia blumenaviensis. The sequence continues at coordinate 2,343,229 of JAVHNS010000003.1, read as the reverse complement.
ACGACTACACATGAATTCGTTAGCTTTATAATGGTAAATTTAGTCATAGGGAGGTTTACATACCGAAAGTGAAGTTATACTGGTGCATCTGCGCCTGCAAGATCTTCTTCTTCATGGTGTTACCGCTGATATCAATATCAACATAGAATCCAGCTTCGTGGAATATCTTCCTGAGTTCGATAACGTAGTCGTTATTTTGCGGGGTGACAGGCAAGATCAAGATTTGCCTGGGACTCAACCAGAATGGCCACTTTCCGGCAAAATGCTCAGTAAGGATGGCGGTGAAACGTTCTAGACTGCCGTAGATGGCACGGTGGACCATGACGGGGGTGTCGTAAACACCGACATCTTCGCCGTTCTCGTCCTTGGTTGATGGTGCACCGGTGTTATAGCGAAGCTTGAATCTCTGGGGGAGCTGGAAGTCAAGTTGAATAGTGGCGCACTGGAATTCACGGCGAAGAGCGTCGGAAATGGTGATATCGATCTTTGGGCCGTAAAAAGCACCATCACCTGGGTTCAACTCCCATGATCCACCTCCTTGCGATGCGAACAGGTCCAATGCTTCTTTCAACTGATCCTCAGCCTTGTTCCAGGTCTCGATCTCCCCCAAGTATTTGTCTGGTCTGGTAGAGAGGTTTAACTTGAAAGTAAACCCGAGTTTTCCATAGACATGTTTCAAAAAATCGAACAATCCCATGATTTCATCCTTGACCTGGTCCTTGGTACAGAAGATATGAGTATCATCTTGCTGGAAACGTCTGACTCTAGTCAACCCGGTCAAGGCGCCGGACGCCTCGTTTCGGTGTAGAACTCCGAAATCAGCCATCCGCCATGGTAGTTCACGGTAGCTTCGCTCGCGGTGGCCAAAGACGACGCAGTGCCCTGGGCAATTCATGGGCTTCAGGCCGAACTGCTCCTTGTCAACATCCAGAGTGAACATGTCGTCTTTGTAGTTTTCCCAATGCCCAGAGGTCTTCCAGAGGCTCGAGTTGTACATGTTGGGAGTGATAACCTCGTCGTACCCTCGTTTCCAGTATTCTTCTCGGAGGAAGGACAGTAGGGTGTTGTATATTCTAGTTCCATGAGGGAGGAAGAAGGCCGATCCAGGGCTGATAGGGTCGAAAAAGAAGAGTTCCTGCTCTTTTCCGATCTTTCTGTGATCTCGCTTTGCAGCCTCCTCGAGATACTTCTTATGCTCGTCCATCAACTTCTTGTCTGGGAAACTGACACCATAGATTCGCTGGAGGGTCTCGTTCGCTGAATCACCAAGGAAGTAACAGGAGGAATGCTATTATCCTTATAAGTAAACTGGATTCTCGGGACCGGGGAACCGATGAACCTTACCTTCATAACAGCAAAGGCCTTTATCCTGTTAGTATTAGGGATGTGAGGTCCGACGCAAAGATCGATCAAGGGGCCGCATCGGTAAACCGTAGTGCTGGTACCATCTGGAACCTTAGTGGAGATGAGAACTTGCTTGAACTTGTTGTGCTTGAACATATCAAGAAGGTTCTCCTTGGAGACGACCAGCCGTTCGAATGGTTGCTTCTCCTTGATAATCTTGCCCGCAATGGTCTCAAGGGGTTTGACGTCTTCCGGCTTGACGGCTCTATACAAGAAATATATCAGAAATCTTCTAACGAACTTTTCTTTTGTGCCATCGATATGGTACTTACTGGCCCTCTTCAGCCATTCCCATCTCATAGAAGAAACCATCGTCGGTTGGAGGACCCAAACAGAGATGGCAACCGAAATGTCGCTCTGCAGCCTCACCAAGGACGTGTGCACTTGAATGCCAGAATACCTTCTTGGCTGTAAAATCCTCATGTCAATATTCAATTCAACCTAACTTATGATCCTGATCTCTCTCTCTCTCTCTCTCTCTCTCTCTCTCTCTCTCTCTCCTTCCGAGTACTAAGATAGGATTGGTTACCTTCAAGGTTGTCAAAGTCGAGTAACTCGACAGTACAGTCCTTCTCCAAAGGACGTGGTAGATCCCACAGCACGCCGTCGACCTTCGAGATGACGGTCTTGTCGGCAACACCCTTGCCGGCCTCTATAGCGATCTTTAACGGCGATGTGACCCATGACTCACCGACCATGGTGCGGCCTTCTGGTAGGATGGTGATAGTGATGGGCACCCTCGGTTGGGCGGCGCATTCTGCATCGTATTCGGCCTTGAGTTTTTCGAACAGCTGGATACGATGGTCAATGTACACTGGGGGAGGGTCCAACTATTCCAAATTTATAATTAGTTATATATTCTATTAAAAGTTTTGTGACTTGAAAACACCAATGGAGAGAGGTGCTAGTAAGAAGAAAAAATTTTGACTAAGATGGAGAAAAAGAAGAAAGGATGTATACCTCCAATGGGACAGAAGGAGCAGCGGGAGCAGCAGGCTTCTTCTGCTTCTCTTTTTTCTCGCCTTTGGGCTTTCCAGCAGCTGGAGCAGCGGCAGAAGAGGGACCAGCAGCAGAATCACCAATGGTAACTTCCTTGACCTTATCGACAACTTCCTTGACGGCGTCCATATTGGGCTGGGTTGTTGGTGTTGTCGACTAGGACTCCACAGTGAAACGATAACAACTATCCGATTTTGCCTCGAATAGTAAACTGGTAATAGTATGGACGGCCAATGCAATCAACTGCAGTATATGCTGTTGTTGGAGTAGAGTGGTACTATCGACCAGGATGAGGTGGAGTGGAGTAGACCTGGTGCGTATAGTAAGGTAAAGCGGAGTGTCAGAGGGAGAGGGAGAGAAAGAGAGAGAGAGAAAGAATTGGAAGGGGCCAGTGAGTCAAAACCCAATGGAGAGGTGTACACCTAGGCATGTACCTACTAGCTAGGTAGATATACTGCACTGATGGTACTACAACTTAAAAGCCTTCGGCGCAGAGAAATCTATTATCTACCTTTACCCAGCTACCTATCTATATTTGGTGGGGCTGCTGGCGATACCAACTAACCAGCTCTGTTACCAAGCAGGACCCAACTTAGCCTAGATTTCCCCCGCATTGGACTGCGCAGCTGCACTGTTCTGTCTCTGGGCCGCCCACCTCTTGGAACTCGAGTCGTCCAAGTGACTGCGGTGCATCCCAGCCCGGTCCGCCAGGTGCACACAGCGGACAGAATTACCTGCTTCTGATCTGATCTGATCTTACCCTACCTTACTTACCTGACATACATACCTACATACATTACTTACCTCAGTACCTTGCCCTACCTGATTTTGATCCCAACCTGGGCAAGTATCAAGTAAATCTCTTTCGTAACGGCATCCGGGCATGTCCAAGCGCTAAGGTAGGTCCGTAAACTCTAAGCAAGCAAGCAAGCAGTGAGTACCTAGGTGAGTGGCCAAGTAGGTAAGCAAGAGCCGAAGTAGTTGGGACGGTTCAATCTCAATCTTTCGGGTGTCGGGAACCGCGGAAGAGCATCCAACAATTTCTATGATCATACCCCCAAGTCAGGCCGCCTGCCCGGATTCGATCAACCTCCACTGCACTGCACAGCGCTCTCTGCACAGCACTGGATTGTTTTATCGTTCTTATAGCTTGCTTGATACCCGACCGACTTAACACTCATTCTCTCTCTCTCCCTCACTCAACTTCTCTGAGTTTGACATCCTGTGCCTTATTTCTGCTCTAGTACTTACCTGCCTAGTGACTACCTACCTAAGTCCGCACTTACATGGCTCTGCGACAAGAATGGGGCCTGTCAGATAAACTATCGCTCCCTAGATTATCGCCTTAAAAAACTAGCACTACCGTGTTATTCATAGGGGAAAAGGAAGGGAGAGAAAGAGAAGAGGAAAAAAAAAAAAAAAAGACTTTCCCAGACGTCATCGATATCAAACATACTATTCAATCCCACCACATCCACAGTTTCCCAACCATGTCTGCCAGCGGTTCTAGCATAAATACCGCCCATGTTACTCAGAGTTCCCCGGCTATCGAGAATGCCATCGACAGGTCTGCACCAAATTTCACCGCTGCCGCCGAAAAAGATGAAACCACCTACTTCGACACCAACCCTAAGCCCGCGGAACTCGAGGAATTCTCCCGAATAGCCGAAGAATTCGTCAACCTGCACTGTTCCCACCAGCGACGGGTTGTGCTTGTGACGTCTGGTGGTACTACTGTACCACTTGAAAATCAGACCGTCAGGTTCATCGACAACTTCTCAGCCGGTACCAGGGGCGCCACCAGCGCCGAATATTTCCTCGAGGCTGGATATGCTGTCATCTTCCTGCACCGGCAGTTCAGTCTGCTCCCGTACAGTCGGCACTATAGTCATTCGACCAATTGCTTCTTGGACTTTTTGGCGGAAGCGCCGACAGATGGGAGTAGACATACTATCGTGGCCAGGGAAGAATACACAGCCAAGATGATATCAGTTTTGAGGAAGTACAAGCACGCCAAGAGGGAGAAGCTGCTTCTTCTGCTCCCCTTCACAACAATCACATCTTATTTGTTCCTCTTAAGGGAATTGGCAATGAAAATGAGGCCGCTAGGTGGCAAAGCGCTGTTTTATTTGGCAGCTGCCGTCAGTGATTTCTTCGTTCCGAGAGAGAGAATGGCGGAGCATAAGATCCAAAGTGGCGAGTTTGCAGAAAAGGATGGCGAGATGGAATTTATCAATCCAGCTGGCCCGGGATCTGGGAAGAAGTTGATTATCGATTTGGATCCGGTACCGAAGTTCTTGAAGAGACTCGTAGAGTCCTGGGCTCCGGAGGGCATGATTGTGTCCTTCAAGGTATTTTGCCCCTTCCTAGGCCTTCCTTCTTTATTTTATTACCTCTAGCATAGTAAGAAGGCTTGATGCTAATTTTTGGATAGCTGGAAACCGACCCTAAGCTTTTGATTAAAAAGTGCACAATGGCATTGAAGCGATATTCCCACCACCTGGTGATAGGAAATCTGCTGCAACACCGAAAGTATGAGGTTGTATTCGTAGACCAAGAATCAACATCCTGGCTCCGGCTACCCCAGAACGCCGAGGAGGAAACAAACGGCGGGAAACTCCCAGGAAAACAGAATTTGGAAATCGAAGCCTTGATTGTGCCCGAGGTAGTCCGTCGGCATGGGGCTATGATATGGCATGTTGTAGCCGCCACTCGATCCTCCATTGGAGGTTTACCCGACTAGTTCGGATAAAAACGCTTTATAATTACTTATACTATCACAATCCTTTCACTACGAACTTTGGAGGACGGAGCTTTTCCTCGGCCTTTGTCTATTCGCTGCGTGGGTGGTATCCTTTGGTTATCTGTCAATCTCTGTATAGATATATCAGCATCGGTATCGGTCAGCTGTAACGCCGTGCGGGGTTGCATCGATTGTATAACGCTATAGCATCTAATGATAATAGATTCTCAAAGAGAGGAATTTCTCGCGAGTAGGAGTATTGGGTCATTTGTGGCACAGCCTACTCCAAGTGCTACGTCGGGATACATATCGATATATCCTTTATAGTGCGCGTATCATAGGTACTATATAGAAAGAAAATAGGTATATAACTGCCCGGTTCACAAGAAAGCAAATCTCGATGCCCATACATCAAATATTTATGGCCGCCAGATCGACATTAACGGCAGGCACATAGATATCAATAGTATCACAATGTGCTGTTATATTTATAGTTAATGCTATTCGGAACCATCCCACGTGACAGCATTGCCTCCTAAAGCTCATCCCTTTTTCTAACCTAGCTCAAGGAGATTAACTTGACCCTTCGATTAATTCTGAAATCAAGCTATTTGATGAGGTACCGGGTAACGTTTGCGATCATAGTAGAATGCTCATGTAGTTTCTGTGATGGTAAACAACCGCCACCGAAATTGAGGGTGTCTAGATGTGAAGCTCAGCGGATTGCAATTGGATTTTGTGTTGAGGGACCATCTGCATCAGAGATGAGCGGCAGGTTTAGCCGCGTTAATCGCTACAAATTGCTTGGCGCTCAATTTTTATTCCACGAAATTTTTTTGATTTTCCAAAAACTCGAAAATTGTACTTTCCCTTCGTCGTCACGAACACACAATCAATCTTCCTAATTCGCGGGCCCCCAAAACACAACCGACAAAGGAGCTACTGGCAGCTTACGCTACAGCCGGTCTCGAATCACAATTCCTATTATTCCGAATTAGAAATCATCAAAATCCGACAGATCAACCATGAGCTTTAGAGGTGGTAGAGGTGGTGCTCCTAGAGGTGGCCGAGGTGGATTTGGAGGTGGATTTGGAGGCAATAGAGGCGGCGGAGGTGGATTCAGAGGTATACTTGGCTCGGTAATCATTTGGAGATGATGAAGTAAGATGCTGATTTTGGTGTCAATTGATAGGTGGAAGGGGTGGTGCTCCACAGTCGTTTGGTCCCCCAGACCAGGTCTTCGGTATGTATTTATTCATCCACTACATTTCCCCCCTAGGAGAGAGGTCACTAACTTAACGTGATTTAATCAGAGATGGGAACCTTTGTCCATGCATCCGAGGGAGAGATGGTGTGCGAGTCTACAAATGCAAAAATCCCATTCTTTAATGCGCCAATCTATCTAGAAAACAAGGTAACTATGTGACCCCTCTATACTAGCAGTTAAAAAACTATGTGTATCTAACCGAGTATTTCCATATAGTCTGCTGTTGGCAAAGTCGATGAAGTCCTCGGACCAATCAACCAGGTCTACTTCACCATAAAACCACAGGAAGGCGTTGTCGCAACATCATTTAAGAAGGGTGACAAGTTCTACATTGGCGGCGACAAGCTGCTACCGTTAGACAAGTAAGTTTGGAGCCGCGAAGCAACTGATAGGTCAATGTACGGTACATGCTAACAACCGACCCTCAATAGGTTCCTGCCTAAGCCAAAGCCGCCACCAGGTGCTGCGAAGCCAAAGGGCATTTCGAAGAGGGGTGGTGCTGGAGGAAGAGGAGGACGAGGTGCACCGAGAGGGGGCGCACGTGGTAGGGGAGCACCAAGGGGTGGACGGGGTAGCTTTGGTGCCTCAGGCGGCCGTGGCGGCGGCTTTGGAGCACCAAGGGGAGGTGCCGGTGGCCGAGGACGTGGTATCCCAAGAGGTAGAGGAAGTGCGCCAGCGAGGGGTGGCTTCAGAGGGCGATTCTAAAGCACTCTACCATTTTGTGCTTTTGAACCACATTCATGCTATTTCATACCCAGGCTTCTTCTTCCATCCGATCGCCCTATCACACTACCTTAGTTCATTCATCCTTGGAGGAAGACGAGTCCTGCGCATGTTCTGAAGATCTTGGGGGTTTAATGTATGGCGTTCGGGGTCGCATTTCTAGTTCTTTCGTCGTTACCGTGGTTTTATGCGCATTTCATTGTACGATACACAACTATGTTGGTAGAATGTAAACTACAAAACAGTCCACCTGATTGCATGACCATGCTTGGTATATAGGTGTATGTAAACTGACAGTATTCTGAATTAGTCTCGTAGTATAACCTGAATAGTGGAATCCTGTCATTGGCTCAAATGCAAGATAAGCCTGATAGAAGCTGGGCAGTTTGTAGTATATTCTGCAGGTTGCCATTGCCTGTTATTGGGCGAAGGTTAAACGTCATTTAACTGGCGTGCGCCAGGTACACCACACCCAATTTTCGGCGGCTTGTACTTAAGAGCTCCCAAATCATAACACCTTTCCAAATATCCACGCCCTCAAAATTCCAAGAGCATCAGTCTCGTCCTTCCCCCCCCCCCCCTCTTCGTTCATTCTCGCGTCCATTGTGTCCGTTTGTATACAACCCTTACATACAGTACACCATTTACAATCACCGAATAATCAACATCGCCAATTGTCACCGTATCAGCTCAAATCCAAAGTCACCCCTTGTGACCCCTGTAGCATACGACACTCCTCCATACCCCGCGACCCACCTCTCGATCATAGAACACTTATTTAAAGCAAAGTTTGGTCGAAGACGATAAAGGATCTCTCTGCCTCCGCTCAACGGCTATACGTTCACACTTCGCACAAATCCCGAACCCTTCGCTCTCCGAATGCGTACTTTTTGATGCACCCTTCTCTGACACTGACATTTATTGTCTTTGTCGCTGGATACATTACGGCACGATTTTCACTAGTATCTAGGGTATTTGAGTTCCTGGTCTTTGCTTGGGAGAGTGGGATTTTTGTATGTTCTCTGCGGATTCAGTAGTCATGATAGGTTTGGTTAATGGGTTGCTGACTTTGTTTGGCAGGGGCGAGTGCTGAAGGGCGTGGCTCTGTTGACCCTACTATTCATTATTATACTTATTCCATTGGAGAGAATTGCTGCGAGGGAAACTAGGCTGGTATAATTCCGATGTGTCAATATAAAAAGAGTACCAACAATCAGCTAATTGGTGATCTTTAGCACTCACGGGCTAGCAGCGGTGGAATATCCGCGAGGGAGCAATTGAGGAGAAGGGGGAGCTTCTGACGAAGTCGCTGGAACAATGGGTGCCTCGCCGACGTTGATGCGGATATTCTGGCCATGTGGTCTACCGCGGAAAGAGAACTCGGGGCTGCTGGTTGGTTGGCGAAACTCGGAGCATGATATCTTCGTAGTTGCTCTGATAAATGCTGGTGACGTAAGTGGGTCCTGGCCGAGCGCTATTATGAATTTAGTCACTGATTAGACGGGTTATCAGACTAAGGTAATAGATCACGCTCTACGGAATGGTGCTATCTTCAAAAAACCGGTCGGGTCTCTTACGAAGCTTTTCCAGATGAGCAACCGAACTAGACTATATGTTCTGGGCACACTAAACGGCCAGCAACCAAGGAAGTTCGAGGCACGCCACATCCACGCTACACTTACCGAAAGCTGCCCATATCCCACGATATATTGTCCCAAAGAAACGAATGTAACAGTACAGGTCATCTTGTTTGAGATGCCATCCCCATGGCGGATGCAATACATGTCTCTGAAGCCTATTTCGCTGGCATTGGATGAAGAAACATCAACTACTGCCAAAGTGGAAGAGGAGAAGGAAGCACAGTATGTGAAGCCACTGCACGGGCAACTTTCGGAGAAGATTAAACTACATTCGGTGCGGAAACACCGGTTAACGGCGAAAGAAAGGTCTTTGAATGCGATAGTTGGACAGGTGGGGTCATTACAGTTCTCGGAGTTAAGACAATGGAATGCTGATTATGCCCTAGATCAACTGCTCATGGGAAATGTCCACACTACTTAATGATAATGTCAAGTACCGGATTGGGCGGTCAAGAAGTATGAGTGTTAGCGAGCGGGTGGTTGAATCTGCGACAAATCTTGGAGAGCGGGCCGCTAGCAATTTGTGGAGCCTTATCCTTCTCGCGTATCCGCTTCTGATACGATGCTTCGTTGCATTGTTGACCGTTCAGAGGGCTGCAAACGAAGTCGTCCTTCGGATTGTGGAGTGGAGGTTAAAACCAGACTTCGCTGCTTTGAAGGACGTTTCCGCGACGGGTTAGTATTCCCATTGTCTTTCAAAACATGTGGTTTAATTGCTGATGAGTATAGCTCAGCAGTTGGATATCAGGCTCCAGCAATTGTGCTACTGGCCGACACAATATATGAAGTTGAGGAAACACAAAGGAGCTCTGGAGAGCGCCAACTCGGTTCACCCCGATTACATTCGGTTCTACAACAGTCTTTGGCTAGTTGCAAACGATGTTATTATTGGGATTGCGCTAGGGACTTTCCTCATAGAAAACTCTACTGGTGTGGCTGATTGGTTGGATGCCCTGCTGAGAACATATACGATCGATGGCTTGCACGAGACAATATCATGGCTTCGGGGGAAGCCGGCCGGTTTGAAACTCAACAAGGAACTCGCATTCTTTCTCGGTGATCTCTTCCTATGGGTTGTAGACTACTGGGCTGGGTCAATGGCCAGCGTGCGGCCTCACCTGGCCAGGCTGATCTGGATCATCGGGTTCTCGAGTTTTGCAGGCGCCACGATGCCAATCTCAATATTTTCGGATCTGTTGTCGGTATTGACCCTGCATATCTACTCTTTCTATATCGCATCAGCACGGATATATCACTGGCAGCTCACAACAATTATCTCTTTGTTTCACCTGTTTCGCGGGAAGAAACGAAATGTGCTGCGTAATCGTATCGACTCGTGCGACTACGACATTGACCAGTTACTCGTGGGCACCATATTATTCACGCTTCTATTCTTCCTTCTACCTACAGTGTTGGTGTACTACCTTACATTTGCGGTAGCTAGAATGATCATAATCGGCATAAAGGCCGGGCTGGAAACACTCCTGGCATGCCTAAACCATTTCCCGCTGTTCGCGCTGATGTTGCGGACAAAGGATTCGAAGAGGTTGCCTGGTGGGGTGCAGTTTGAACTGCTGGATGTCAATAAATTGCCCGAGGAGGGAAGACCAAAAGATTGCGAGCATATATCTTATGTTATGCTAAAGGTATGTTACGCATTTATTCTGTTTCTCCTTCTGTTGGGAAGACAAAACTCCAACGTTTTTGTTATTATTATTGTTGTTATTGCGACAATGCTGACACGATCCCGGTGATAGTCGGTCCCTCTATCCTTTCGGGCAATGTTCCGACAGTATTTCCAGTTGGGGGGCCGCCTACGCAAACATTACATTTCCCCACGGGTGCTACTGTGTCTTGTTACGGGTCGATTTGTGAGTTTAACTTTATCGATGCTTCTTGTGTTATTGTTTGAATTGCGTATCAGGAAGCTACGACGGATGTGACATTCACCGTTATGCGGCAGCTTTCCGAAGGGTTTGAAACAGAAGACCGTTATGCTTTTGAACGATCGACATGGATAAGGGCTAACAAAATGTGTGGCTGGTGTTGATATAGGTTCCGCCTATTCATCGGAGAGATCTATACTCGCTGCAATATAGCATGTTGCCTGCGGAAAGAGGAAGTATTATGGATGTGTGGGACAACCTGATAGGTACTAAGCCAGAGAGCCCTCGTCAGCGATAGGCGAGCCCTTGTCTTTTGTTTCTATGTATACTGAAGGAAACCCCGTTTTTTATGCTGGTGTGGCTTGTTGGGAAGGGGAAGCATGTATTTCCTATGATTTTATTTAGATGCCTTGTGAGCATAGCCACATAGGGGAAGGGGATGGGGTTTCAGGTTTGGTGGTACGTGGATGTACATATGCATATTTCGCAGGGCTCTGGATTATAGTAGAGGAAGCGCGAAATGGAAAAGCTATTGGTCTGTTCTTTTGGGGAAACAATTTAACGGCGCTCGTGGAGCATGAGATAGGAAAGTGTGTCGATACCATCTCTTTGTAATGACCTCAGTATATATTAGCCTGAGTGAGAGGTGTCTTATCCTTTGACCTGTTAGTGGCGGAGAAACGAATGACCACTTGGCTGTCCTGTGCCCAGACTTTCTAACTCTGGCCGTCGCCGTCGCTGCCAATTGAATCAATTATGGTCAATGAGAGAGAATGGAGTGGACGATAATAATAATGTTGGTGTGTTGAGTGGACGTTTCAAGATAGTTAGATAGGCGTTTAAAGCACACCGAGCTGCAGCAGGACGCCTTGTTAGATATATGTAAAACAGATAGGCAACGTTATGGGGATATAGGGATGGATAGACGAGATTAAGCGTCGAGCTTTCCAAGAAGTTGGTTGCATTTTGCATTTTGCAGTAGCAATTGCGATAGCAATGCACATTGAAAGAAACGATTATAACAAGCTACTATCGAAAAATAACGGTTTTTGGTTCCCTCAATCACATCACAAAAGCCTTGCCATATATCTGAAACTGGTATATCGGGAGCGAAGTGGATCTGGCCCGTTGGTGGATGGAGGAATAACATTGCCGTATTAAACCTGATATTTGCTGGGGAGCCTCCAAAATTCAAACACTCAATTGAACATGGTATTGTAATCCCGATTCAATCATACACACACGCATCCATGGATGTTCACAAACACAGAAACAGACGCACGCACACACCGAGCGGTTTTGTGTCACCCATCAATTATTTCCGGTGAGAAATATCTGACAGAAGGCAAGCTGTTGAGGATGCTGCTTGCTGCTTCAAAAGATCTCTGTGCTCCCACAGAGCAGGAAAAAAGAGGACGCTAGAACCAGCAAAACATGCAGCCAAGACGGAGCCGCGGCATGGGCAGGGGTCTGGGGAAAAAAAGGGGTGGTCGCATCTCAAACACGCGAAATTAAGAGAAATCCTGTTCAAGAAGCTTCCTGTTGGTTGCTTCTTCGTAAACCGGAATTTTTCTTTCCTTCTTTTTCTTCCTGTGAGAGATTTTTCTTTTCTCGTTAAAGGCAGTTAAAGGCCTGGAAGGTACCGGGTCTGTCGGCGTCATCTCGGCGGGCGGGTTTTTCTTGCTACATAGTAGTATAACGATGAGGCGATCGATAGCTCGATCTATGCCTCGTTTTTTTCTTTCTTTCTTCCTCGTGAAGCGATGTTACTATATTCGTAGATAGACGCCGACGGGAGTCCCTAGATCGACATACGTTGGGTGACGTCGGTGCGCATATTCTGTATCATTCGTCGACACACTTGCAAGAAAACCCTATCCCCTCACTGCTTTCGATACCCTCTAAGCGGCTCATTTATTGTTGTTGCAAACTACGAAACCAACTAATCTAATCAACCAATATTCTAAAGCAAGGTTTTAAAAAGATGGTGAGCAATGGTCCGTCGAGTTAGTGGAGGGGGGGGGAAACAAAAAAAAGCCACTGTCAGCTTCCCGCCGTTTCTGTCCCGTGCATTCGCAATCAGAACTCCAAAGCTCTGTGGGCCCGTGTTCGCTGCGTCGGTGTTAGTCAGGCACTGGAAAAGAATGAATGTGAAAATTCAATCACTCATTTCGGTTCCTTCGGAGGGCAACGGGGCTTTTGATATGCTACTATATATACGCACATATTTTTACTTCAACTGGTGAGGTTTTCTGTATTGCTCAGGGAAGGAAAGAAGCCCATTAGTATCCGGGGTCTTTTTGCTCGGAGGCTGTGTATGTTAGCTTATTAACAATAACAATTTCGATATTAATGTTATTAGTATCGTGATGCAAGTACCTGCTCATAGATATGCAAGCAAGTAGGTAAATAAGTAAGTGATAAGGTACTTATGTATGTATAACGTTGATCCATGAATAGAAACTAGTATGGACAGGATTGGATTGGTCCTGTTTTTTTTTGTTGGCAAAGGGGTGAGAAAGAAAGTCAGGGCACAACAGCATCGTGATCAGGTCACTCTGTTGTATCGACAATATTTTGACTTAGGTAAAGGGTCGGCGGCTGCAAGGGATGATATCCTGCCGTAGTGCCACCGTTACCACGACTAGACCACTCGGTCGGTAGTAGGTTGTAAGGTTCGAGTGCGAACAGGTAGGCCGCAGGAGCAGTGCTGGCATATATACAGGGTAGCACAGTGCAGTTACTTGTGTAGAGAGCGAGAGACGCAGAGAGAGCTATGCGAATAATTTGTATCAAAAAGTTGACCTTGCATGCCCTCCTAGCACCAAAAAAAAAAAAAAAAAAGCGGTCAGCAGAAGAGCTACTTATTTATCTCCGTAAGCACAATACAGGGCGCCTGGGTGCCCTCATTACCACAATCACGACGGTCGCTCTCTTATCATGATAGATACTTGAAGAGGGGGGTTGCTTCGTACATGCACCTACATACTCCGCCCAAGAGACAGTATCTGATCCGTGTATGACCGACTGCCTCGACCAAGAGCGACGTTGATGCTTCCCGTTTAAGCCAAATCAGACAGGAAGCCGGACCATTCTGCGAGCGAGCGTGGTTTGTGTGCCAGCCAATTTCAATTTCCCGGCGCATTTCTTTCTTTTTCTGGTTGGGTTCGTGGCCGACTCAGCAAGGAAGCAGTGGTGCATGGTGGTGCCTCTGGGCGTGGACTAGGACAGTGGTGGTTAGCAGTTAGTTCTCCTTTCCTCTTTCCCTCCAAACCCAAAACTCCCACTCCTCCTCCTTCATCCATCCCATCCCATCCGTCCTCTCTCGAATCTTCAACCATCACAACCCTCACCACCAGTCGCTCGCTCGAGTTCTTCAACCACAGGGTACAGCTGGCCTACTTCTCTGTCCTTTCCTTACTGACTCTCATTCGCCACATACGGTCCACCACTTTCTTTTGCGTCTATTTCCCCGGTGTTTTTTAGTTTTATTTTTTTTTTCTTTCCCTTTCTTTCTCCGTCGTCGTCAGCATATTTCGGGTCACTCTCCTTTTGTCTCTAAACGGAGTTATTTTTTCCTTGTGTGACTTTTTTCCTTAGAAGTAGAAAAAAAATACCAAGGGTTCAAAACGACAGCCCTCTTCAGCGACGATAATTCAAAAGATCATTTGGGGGTATTCTGCAAAGGGGTTAATTATTTCTTCAGTAACGACACAAGGGACGAAAGTACAATACAGATATCTTTGCTTGTAGAGGTTGAAATCGACAAAACTTTTCAAAGGCGTTCGAAACTTAGAGGCGCTCTTGGGAAATACGTCCGGACGACAAAGATATTCGATTCGAGTTCTCGATTGTTAATTAACTTCCGACCATCTTCGACCTTTTATATCCATCCGACTCCTCCGACACTAAATTGGTCGACATTTTTGAGAAGAGGGAAAATAGTGGTTTTGAAGAACGAAGGACCTTTTGATTAAAAGGTATGCGTTGTCTCGACGTCTCGTTGTTGTTGTTGCTGGCCCTGTCATGAGTAGGAGTTAAGAGAGCGGGAGAAAGAACGAGGGAAGAAGAAGGAGAGGAGAACCCATCTCCAACCACATGGCTTCTGCCTCGAATTACGATCCGCCTCACTGCGATCGCTGTCCACGTTTCTCGACCCCAGCTCTCTTTCCTTCTCATCAGTCATCAGCACCTGTACTGTAACCTGTTTTGATCAGGTCGGAATATCGTGACACTGACATCCTCATGTGAAAATTTCATAGATCCTTTCCTCTCTGTTCGCCCTGTAGCGTCCTAGTCGCCAATTCCCCTGGCTCGAATATTTCCTCGACTGCATAAACCGTCGAGGATATCTCTATCTGTCTTTTTCGACATTCTATATCACACACATCCCAATGATGCCTTCGCTAAGAACAGCTCTAGCCGCCGTTGTGGCCCTCGGAGCCATTGCTCCCACGCTCGCTGCTGATGTGACAGTAGCTTGCTTCGATAATTCCGGCGATACCAAAAATTTTGGTATCAAAACATACCAAACCGCCAGCTTGTGCCGCACCCAATGTCAAGATGCCAATAAAGCAGTCTTCGGCGTCACCAGAGGCTCCACTTGCTTCTGTGGTGATGCGTTCCCAGAAGACGGAAAGGTCGACATGAGCGAATGTAGTGTACCTTGCCAGGGTTGGCCTGAAGAAATGTGCGGTGGTAATCTGTCATGGTCATTCGGGTACACCGGGGTCGTCCCTCCAGATACTTCGAAGTCACCGAAAAAGACATCCAGCTCCACTTCTGAAGAAACCTCTTCTACTGGAGCACCATCAATCCAAACAGTTGTCAAAACACGTAAGTTTCCCAACACGGCTTATACCGATATATTTACATATTTGCTAACTGAACACTTTTAACAGCCATTGTCACTCATACTGCTCCTTCTGACAGCGAAGAACAACAAAGCGGAGGAGGAGGAGGCGGTGGTACAAGCAAAGCTGGTATCGCTGCAGGTGTTGTCGTCGGTGTAATTGCCGTCATCGCAATGGGCGTTGGCGCTTTCCTTGTTGTTCGACGAAACAGGAGACGACAGGCCGAGGAGGAATACAGAGCCGCTGTTGCGGCAAAGGAGTTCACTGCTTCCATCAGAAAACCACAGCCAGACACCAGACTGGACCCAGTCATGCTCCAACAAAGGAGAATGAGTGATGGTAGCATCGCAGACAACCAGGACTACTCGAGAAGGATATTGAAGGTATACTAAGCCATCCCAATATCGTATATCGTATTTGCACTAACTTAATCTTCATCAGGTCACAAATCCCGACGCATGATGAACCCATGACGACACCAAAAACAGTTTGTGATTGCCATTCTCTGGTTTGTGTATTAGCTGCAATACCAAACCTTCTATCCGCTCCAACCAGATTCCCTTGTCTCCAGCAACCGAAGGATTAGATGCGGTCAAATATCTGGATACTCTTTTGATGACACATCGGAGAATTCTTTATCTCCCGGCCTTTTTTGACACAGCTCGTTTGTTTTTTTTTGTGCATGGCGTATACCCTTTTTAAATCCTTTACTTTGTTGATTGTTGGTTTTTTTTTTTTTTCCTTACTTTCATTCTATCTATTACTACCTTTTCATTTCCTTTGCGAAAATGGACCTGTTCATACAGCCTTTTCCTTAAAACTACTACTCCCCTTTAGTGTTTCTTATACATTAGCGATCTATTGTTCCCCTAGGACACCGACGCCCACATACACCCCTCCCCCTTCACCCGAAAGACCCAATCGCTATTGTATAATTTCTCTTGTAAATTACCTCGAACTTTCAAAGGCGATCTTTAACATAAACCAATACCCCTCGCTTCCACACCGTGACAAACCTGAAGTTTCTTGTGATGCCTCACATTCTGCCACACACTCGTCTAGAGAAATTACTGATTGGTTCGGCACGCATGTCATTCTCACGAAGTATAACTCTTATCACACAAAGTTCAACCGAGCCGGTTTCACCACTATCGGTACGCCCGCCTCCTGACCCAGGTCGGATCTACAACCGATTTTTTTGTGGCTGTTGACTTGTGTCCGGTGCCCCTCCCCTTGGTGACGATAGGGACCTATGCTCTCGGTATAGGTCCAGATTCAGAGGCTTAGACTAGTTTTATAGAAAAATTCTTTTAGGATGTATGACCCACTACATCAGCTTGGCTAGGCTCTAATTTTCCAACTGATCCCTATATAATTTGAAGTGTAAGTACGTATACATATACAATAAACTGCCAAAGGCAGTGACCCCCCTGAATTATAACACCATTGGAAAAGTTAAACTTCCTTGCCAGCATTCCTCCCTTTCGACTGTGGCTCCGGAATTCCATCATTGTTTTCCAAGCCACTCGTTGGCCGCAATGCATTGATCTAGATTCGGTAGATGCAGGCGCCACTAATGACCAAAGCGTCGCGTCCCTGCATATCCTCCGACCCGCAGGATACAGACGGGCGTCTCGCATTACATACAGACAGACGAATAAGAAAAAGGAAAAAACAGGCAGAGAAAAAAAAACTTGCACGAAATTAGCGGGTCTTGGTGTTTTTGATTTTTTTGATGTTGGCGTGGACGATTTCAATTGGTATCTCCGAGAGGCTAGTTTTCCCGAGAACCTCTCTTTTTTCCCTCTCTCTTGCCCTTGCAGAGCGAGTTCCATAGGGTATATCCTAAGTCGGCAGTTCTAAGGCCTTTCAGCAGGAGACTGCATTACTGACCAGATCCCGGACGGTTCCTACATACACGCAATGTGCAGAAATTGCTCAACAAAATAAATATTTGCGAATGCAATTCGCATCGTGCAATATATTTATCCCATTGAGTGTACTACCTACAGATATATATCTACCAAATAGGCAACTGGTGCAAATATCGTGTGGCTCTGACAGGGAATTCCTTGGTCAGGATGAGGGAATGATGTTCAATTCCCTGGCCTTCCCAACGATCGGTCTCCCGATTGGTAAATTATTTGACAGGAGCTCAAAACGGTCATTTGTATAATGTATAACTCTTCCAGGGCTTTTAACAGTACCATGGTCAGCAAATATACCTGATGTAAATTCAAAGGTATGATGTATGTAAATACTAGATCTAACTAATATCTAAAACCAAAATCACGGGTATCGGCCCAGACTATTACCATTTCTCCTTATATTATTATTACTATTATTATTTCCCCGGTTATTCGGTATCTTAATACTGCTTTTTATAACACAAGAAAAAAAATCTGAAACTGTTATCAACGAGCAGGTTAAATTCCGCAAGCATGGTTTGGGTCGCATTCGGCACTCGTCAAGCGCAAGCGCTTTGTCTTATCTCCGTTTTTACGGTAGTGATGCTTCAACCATTCGTCACCGCTATAACCATGGGCGCTTCCATTGCTTCAACAATAGAATATGGGGATATAAAATACCTTGTCTCGGAGAAAGTTGTCGGCATCATTGACAGTACATCGGCAGTCTACAATTCTAATTTTAATTCAAGCTTGGACGGCTTCGACAATGGCGACATACGGGCATGTAGTGGAGTGGATGCAGCCATTCCGATAACGATAGTAAACCTCGACTTAAGTGAGAAGACTACAAATATATCTTCAAGGTGGCTAAATGACACCATCAGTTCCATGCTGGCCACAGATGATGTATTCGGGCGGTTCTTCTTAGAAACCGTAATATTCGGAGTGCCCCGCGGCAAAATACAACATCTGTCAACAATTTTTGAAGATGGGCTTCAGGTATTGCAAGGTTTTGGTGTGAAGGACCATTCATTCTTAGGACTGGACGATCCTATCCCAAGCGGGCCATACTTTCTAAAGTCTGGAAGAGTATACCAGGCGATGAGGTTGTATCCTGATCTGTATGAGGCATTCATGTATGGAGTTATACAATCCGAGGATGGGTAAGAGATATCCCGACTCAACTGCTACCCAGTGCTGGCTAGTATACTTGTCCCAAAAGTTTCTACCGTACCCATTCCCTCTAACCCCTAGTAAACTTTATTTATATCAATAATATACTAGTATAATAAGATGCTTCCTATATACGACAAGCATCCCTGCAATATAAGTATAAACTATATCCGCTAATCTCGTACTACGTATGACAGCTTTGTTCGGCCCCAAACAAACCTAATACCGGTGCCATCCCGGTTGTATTCCCATCCGTCGCTCCCACTCTCTGGCAAGAGAATAGCAGTAAAGGACATAATCAACCTCCAAAATCTCCCGACCAGCGCCTCTTCCAAAGCATACGCCCAGTATAGTGGACCTTCTACATCAACCGCGAAGGCAATCGAACATCTAATCTCCCTGGGCGCCATTATAGTCGGAAAGACACGAACCACACAGTTTGCGAACGGGGAGACAGCAAGGGATTGGATTGATTTTCAATGTCCGTTTAATCCCCGCGCGGATGGATACTTGGACCCGGCGGGCAGTAGTACTGGGAGCGCAGTTGCGGTTGCAGGGTATGAATGGGTTGATTTTGCAGTGGGAACCGATTGTACGCCCTTCCTCGAGTCTCTTATTTTTCATTGGGATATCCGGGACAAACGCTGACTATACGATACTCCTAGCATGCGGGAGTATTATCTGGCCCGCTGCATTACAGGGTGTGTTTGGGTTGAGGCCAACATTTGGAGTGTCAGACCTTGAAGGGGTTTTGCCTTATTCGAGGTTTGAATGACTATACTTTGCTATAATCTAGAGAGTATTCCGCTGATAGCTAGTAGTGTAATGGATACAATGGGGTTCTTCGCTCGGGACATTCAGAATTTCCAACTTTTGCAGAAAATATGGTATAGGAAGATCCAGAAGAAACAGGTATACCCCGAAGCCAACCAGATACGTACTTGGAGGTACATCTGGATAACAGTATTACCTCTATAGGGCCCTTCGAGAATAATAGTCCCAAAGGGCGTCTTCGACCCGCTTCCCAGTTCTAAAAAACTGGTCATGACCAAATTCATAGAAGACATAAGGAATTCGGCCGAATTACCTCGGGTTGAGCTTGACATCGATAAGCTATGGAGAGCTTCTGGATTATCGCCAAAGAACACAGCGTACATGGACTATTTGAACTCTGTAAGCTCTTATAATGCCGTTTTGATACTGGAATAGGGTTACTGATAACAGAGTTAGACGGTGGCACACATCCAGATTCACGATTCATATATTCACGAAACAAGATTTTATAATCGCTATAAACAGAAATTTGGGAGATATCCGTATATCAATCCAATGGTGCTGCACAAGTGGTAGGTAGCCAATGAAATTGTAGATGCGATATCTAAAAGGCTAAATGCTTATGAAAAATAGGGAAATAAAACGTCAAAATATTTCAACAGCAGATTACGAAGAAGCGCTGCGCCGAATGAAGGTTTTCAAGGAATTTCTCGAATCTCAGGTTTTTAACGATGGAGCGGTCATGATGCTACCAGCTGGTGGGGCAGAGGCAATGTATAGAGACGAGCTTATGTAAGTGGGGCATGTTTCATGATATAGTAAAGTTAATATCTCGGGAGTGTGAGAACTGATGGCAGTAATAACCAGCGCCCCGGAAAACATCGACGTATACCTCCAAAGCTTTGGATTCGACAATACATTTTACAGTATTTTGGGAGGGCTACCGAGTGTTGTGATCCCAGGTAAGCGGCAAGCCTTCTTCTTTCTGGACCCTATATGTCCTTTAAAGGGTTAAACTGACGCAAGATGACGCCGTGGATTACAGTCGGCCAGCGTCCAATCACATCGAGAGTAACGAAAGAAATAGTTTGGGAGCCTGTATCTATGATGATCGTTGGCCAAGCGGGTAAAAATCTCTTCATAGTTACTATAACTGATCTTCAGAGCCACAAGCGCTAATATAACACGCCAATCTAGGCAGCGAATCCCAAATCATCGATCTTATCCGAAAAGTACTAGTAAGCTCCGGAAGGCCAATGGGCGTCAAAGCTGGCGATAAGGCGTTTTAAAAAGCCTAACCATTTTGATTTTCACCATTTTGATTTTCACCATTTTGATTTTCACCATTTTGATTTTCACCATTTTGATTTACATAGATGGCTTTGTTTAGAATTTGACAGGATACTACAAGTCACAGTATGGTCTACGTTTGGGCTTGGGACGCTTGAAATATAAGACTTCAATTCATTCACTTTGTCGCGTTACTTGCTTGTGTGGTGATAGGGGTGTTATAATATATGACATGAATGGTAATGGGGCAATAAAATCAGAAAGTCAGTGGGATTGGGGTAGGGGAGGGGTAGTAACTCGCGAGACATCGTGATCTTATGCGTGCGTATACGTCTCAAAGGAATATGAAAACAAAGGAATAAACGACAAGGAAATATAAAGAAAAATGGCAAGGAAATAATAGGAAATTCGTGTAAAAAGCAAGGGGGTGGGGGGTAGGTCATTAGTGCGGGATGTTAAGTATTTCAGTAGATGAGAAATTGGCCCAAATAGTAGGAAATCTGAACGGATAGATGATAATACATAGGAAAATAGAAACCAAAACAAACCATGTGCTTGCTCCAGGTCCCAATATTCAATAAAAAGCTTAAGAGCTTAAGAAATGCCTAAAGGAAATACCCACACAATATGCAGAAGGACTCCAGGAAGATAGAAAAGAACCCCGATAATTATTTGTCGCTTATTCTTCGACTTTTTTGACTGCCGTACCGCTCTCATTTTTGTTGTCAATAACACCAAGCCATTACCCAAAAGGAAATTGTTGGAAAGGATTAAGCATTAAACTGGATGTGTTGTTTTTGTTGGATCTTTCTGGATCTTTGGGTGTCAATACTCGCCCTGCAAATCCCGCCAGAGTTGCATATCCAATACATCGCTTTCCTGTAATAATTCTGGCTTGATGAAATCAAATTCTTCGCCGGAAAGCCCAAGGTCGAAGTTGTTATTGAGAGCATTCAAGTTTGACAGTGAGATATCGTGGTTGATTTCTTTGCCGTTCCCGAGGAATGGGAAGGCTTCACTTGATGCGGTTGCTGCGACAGATGAAGTTTCGAGATCTGGGAGGCCGAGGATTTCTCGGAGGTCGACTTCATCAGCGGCAATGGCTGGAGCGGAAAGCCCTTTCCACTCTGGAGTGTTGAAAACGCTCGCGTATCTTCTATGAAGGACTTGGAGGTCTGGTGAGCCTTCTGGTGTAAAGCTAGTGTCTTCGTCGAAGGAGTTTAGTAACGGATCACAGAATCCAAGAGCATTATCTTGTTTTGGGGCTGTTGTTGTGGTTGGGGAAACTTCGTGTAAGAGGTCCACTGGTGTTGATGGCGCAGAGTATAGTGGGGACGTGGCAGGAAGCCCGAAGTCCACGGGTGCGAACTCCGTGAAAGAGTTCATGGGAACACTGCCGAGTTTTTCTCGTTTCTTGTCATCTTCATCTTCTGGTTCTGATGAAACCTCTCGTTTTCTCTTTCCTGTGGCTGGGGGTTGATCTGATGCTATCTCTGGCACTGTTTCTAGTAATCTCATTTGCGGAGATGTCGGTGTATCCCATGTGTCGATGTCGTCGCATGCAGATGGCGATGATGCACCAATGTCGGATCCGGACGATATCGAAGCTCCTGACCCTGAAGACATACCAGCTTCTGAAGGGCGTTTCTTATTCCTTCTTCTCTTCTTTGGGGTTTCGGGTTCTCCTTCTGCCCGTATTTTCTTTGGTCGTCCTCTCTTGACCACTTTTTTGACAATACCTTCAAAAGCACCAACGCACATTCCACGTTGCCTGTGTCTGGTCAGTGCGTCGTGTCTGGCGAAGCTATTGCCGCACTTGCAAGGATATGGCTTGATTCCAGTATGGATCTTTGCATGTCGCTTCAAATCATGTTGGCGAACGAAACATTTCTTGCAGACCTCGCATCTGAACTGTCGGTCCCCCAAATGTGTTTGAACGTGTGACTTGATATTTTCTTTACGGCCGAACCGTTTTTGGCACTCAGGGTACAAGCACACCCATTTATTGTCGGCAGCCTCCGGTCCTGAGATATAAGCTGAGATCTCATCGTTAGAGATCCCAGATGCTCGGACAAAGCCCCCTGGAACTCTTGTTTCATCGTCCTGGTCATCAATGTATTCCTTTGACAAAACAGAATCACCCAAGTCACCAGACTGTCGAGATGCCACCGATTGCAACGCTTGGTGCAACTTGTCAGACGCAAGGACACTGTCAATTGAGTGCATCTGAGGGCTTGATGGGCATTCCGGGCTATGTCCAGCACTTGAACCTGATGGGGAAAAGTAACTTTCATCGTCATTATCATCATCAAAATTCTCTTCCTCTGGAACGGTGATATGTGAAATTCCAGTGGTTCCATGATTTGGCATTGGTGCCATATCGAATGCATTTGTGGTGACCAATGGCGCAGAATTTGGTGGCGATGGCAGGCTGGAAGTGGATCCCATGTTTACAAAATACGAGTCCATATTTCTCACGGCTGGCGTGGTATCTACTGAATGCCTTCTCATATGGCTCTTGATCTTCTCCACCAGATCAGGTGGAGGTGGTATAGATCGGATGTTAGTGGAGAGAGGTGGAAACGCTCTCTTGGCTGGCTTTCTTGTAGAGTCCGGAGACAGTACAAATTGGCTACTAAGGGCCTGCTGGGAGATCTGTTGGGGAAATGCAGGTGCCTGTTGGGGGATAAGCCCGACGAAGGGGCTTCCTGGAGTGATAGGCATGAAACCTATGATCAATTGTTAGTGATGTGATCATCAATTGACGATGTGGGAGTGCACTATGGGGTGCACGTACTCATCCCGTTCAATGCTCTCGGAGTTACTGGTTGATTCAATTGATGGTTGGAGAGATCTCGGGCGTTTGTAATGCCACCGGTTACGTCCTGCAAGAATCCTTGTTGTAAGTTTACCTCAGACATCGACCGTTGTCTAGCACCCAGATTTTGTGTTACATCTCCCTCCGGTATTCTATTCTCTTGCAAGAAGCTTCCAAATTTTCTACCCATGATCGCGGAATTTGCTGCAGCGGTTGTGTAAGACAGACCAGTCGAGTTCATCAAAAGAGTTGGGTCGTCTAGAAAGTTTACGGGCTGTGAACGATGTTTTCTATGTCTAGAAATCAGACCAGGCGCCACTGTCGGGTATGGCTGGAATTCTTGTGCATATTGTCGCTTTCTAGGGCGAGCTTCGATATTCGATACCCGTCGTCTGTGGGTAAGTACTGCTGGTGGAATGCTGGCGTTGGCCGGCCCGGGTTGGAATGTTGCGGTGGCCATTGTGTTCTGAGATTCTTGGTTCTGGGCGGGCAGCATCATTCGTTTCAGGTGGACTTCTTTATGTAGCAGTCAATACCGTTGTGACATGTAGATATGAATCTATGGAAATAATGAGGCTTGGTTAGTTATTTAAGTATGTTCATGATCCTTGAGGATATGTGAATTGTCTTACCGATGTCAAAACGGTAGCATGTATGTATGTTTCGAGAGAAGTTGAATTAGGGATGATGATCAGGAAGATACTAATGGTAAATATTTGGTTGACCAGTTAAGGCGACCAAGATTCCCGCTAATTGAAATTGAGATATCGAGTATAACTCCGTGTCTCTGCGGGTCAGAAGTTCGACGTTCAATGAAGAAGTCGGAGACGGTATCGGTGGGAAGATAAACTGTGTTGGCGAGTATATATCGTCGATACGGTCTGTTGTTTGTTATGTTGTATGTATGTATGTTTGTATGGGGACCTATGTAGGATCGAAATGGATTGGATTCCCTCACGTACGACCAGATAGTAATTGTAACCAGGAAACTTGCTGTGACGAGGAATATAGCCAAGGAGCAGTTAAGCACTCGGCGATGTATATATATATCCTGTACCGTAATTTTTATATTATTTTGTTTTTATATTTTTATTTTTATTTTTTATTAAGATTTTGGATTTTGGATTTGTTTTTTTTGGTGTTTGTATTGTTTTGAAGGTGATAAGTTTCGCGGGCGGGTTTCTTTGGGGGAAAAAAGGGAACTGGCTAAGGCCTGTTAGTCGATTTGTCGATTTCCTGTTCAGCAAAAGTCGTCCTGGAGTTGTGTTGTTTGTGCGGCGGTCGTCTGTTTGGCGGCCCTTTGGATGCGAAGTGGCGATTCGAGATCGTGAACCGATGCCCGATATCTAAAAGGCGCGGAGACACCGTGAGGGTGAATTGAAGTGTGAAGTTTGATATTGATTGTTTTGGCGAAAGGTTGCGACCAAATGGAACAATCGTGCTAAGGCTCTGTTGAGGATTCGCTCTTTTTTTTTTCTTTTCTTCTGTTCTCTTTCTTTTCTTTTCTCGTATCCTTCTTTCTTTTCTTTTTGGTACTGGTAGTATGACCTTTTGTTTCCTCTAGCGCGCGAAAGTGGTAATTATCCTTGCGAGGAGAACCGGGACTCGAGGCAATCAATGAAATTGATATCTCGGGGACTGTGCGCAGAACGGGAAGTCTTGTTTACTTGGGGATTCCAGTTCTTGTCCTTGCTCTTCTTGTTCTTGTTTATGGTTGCACAGTTGAGATAAGTGGAATACATTCAGGCACTTTGGTTTCGGCTTTGGTTTTGGCTTTGGCGAAGGATGGTTGGTTGTGTTCCACGGGAACGACGACAGATTATATGATGTGATGTGATATGATATGATATGGTCTTTAACCTGATATAGTACCAATAAAGGATAGGTTGATAGATAGATAGATAGATAGATAGATAGAGAAATTGATAGATAGATAGATGGGGGTCTTAGATCGTAAGGCAGAGAGCGGGAAGAATAATAAAAACAAAAAACAAAAAAAAAAAAGAGGAAGCCGTCAAGACGTCAAAGAGCGCTTGGTCATCTACTCGTAACGTGAACGTGCGATCAACGATTGAGATCGGATCGGATTGGATTGAAGGGGGAAAAAAAGGAAGAAGACTAAGAGGAAGAGGGAGAGGAGGAGGAGGAGGAGTATTCCCTTGCCGGCGGGAGGAGGGGCTAAGGGAAGGGAAAGGGAATAGTGGGAGAAGAGAGAAAGAGGGAAGTGGAAGAGGAGGAAGGGATTGGGATGGGGGACGGATGCATCAAGATAATAATAAAGCGAGGAAGCATGGAAGTTTAGTTAGTTTTCCCTTCGGTTTCGTTTACTTCTGCTTCAGCGCAGCGGAGCGAGCGCACAGGGCAAATGCAATGCCGCACATTAATTGTATTATTGTGAGGGCATCATCATCATAATAATAATAATAATTCCGATCCCATCCATCCATCCCATCCCATCCCCAAACATCGTCTCACCCCGGTCGCAGATAACGCCGCATTACATGCCCAACATTTTGCATGTTGACTAGTACTTTAGTATGTGCCAAAGTGCACACTAAAGTATGTATGATGATGATGATGATGATGATGCCGGCCGGGGTGGAAGTGGAAGGTTTCAATCGTCGTTCACATTGGGCCAATTGCCATTCTACGGTCCTAAGATACTATGGGGAGGGGAGGGGACGGTAGCCATGGAGGGTGGATGGATGCCTGTTGCTGTCGCCCGGGACACCGGGGGGTATGCAT
This sequence comes from Orbilia blumenaviensis, assembly GCA_036872755.1. Classification (NCBI taxonomy): domain Eukaryota; kingdom Fungi; phylum Ascomycota; class Orbiliomycetes; order Orbiliales; family Orbiliaceae; genus Orbilia; species Orbilia blumenaviensis. Next base: position 2,317,004 of record JAVHNS010000003.1, on the reverse strand, counting down.
GCGAATGCGAATGCGATCGATTGGACTGATTGTCCAATCTGCGACTGCGACAACACAATACAATAATACATACAAATAAATGCATCACCACCATCCTCACTATTACCATGTTGCCTCAAACATACCTACTCATTACCAGTACTAGTGCTTCAGTAAAAATCCGTAAAGCAGTATACTATACCTAGGCATCCAACTATGCACATGCCTGACCCCCAAAGTGACTAAGTAAGTGCCTACGTGCCTCTACGCACCTACCAGGTACACGCTACCGAGAAGTGTGCATGTCATCAGTCTAGAAGCATGCTGCATGGCATGGCATGGCTTTGGTCCATACGCTGCGCTATTATGGAGCACTCGCAGGCACATACACGGACAGTGTCAGCGGGCGCCAGCGGAAATATGCACAGCGGTTACCCTGGGCAGTCTGCGGTCTTCGATGGAATTTCATCTCGCTTTGCGCACAACTCAGCGTCATCTGGCGAAATGAAACGAAATGAGCCCAGTCCGCCGCACAACGGAGCCTGCACGTCCACTGGTGGGGCAACTGGCCCTGTATCATGCCGTGCATACAAACAGACAGGGTGCGGGCGTTGTCATGGCACGCGCTTCCCCAATTTGGGTTCTTGGCAAAACTACTCCCTTTTTGGAGTAGGGCTTTTGTCAAACCCTGATCTAATCTAATCTAATCTCTTTAATGAAATCTGATTAGATCCTTCACACACACAATTCGTTCAACACACACACACACACACACACACCGAAAGCCAACACACAATTCCGCCAAGCTGGCAAAATCTCAAAAGAAAGCTATCTCTTCAACAATCCATCCATCTCTCCCTTTCCTTCCCACCATCAACCAAAACATCGAAGGTAAGCTACCCCCCACCATCACCGCCTCGCTATACCCCTCATGAATACCCTGTACACACTGCATCAATCATGTTCTTAACTAATCCCGACCCTCCGTAGACGCAATCTGATTGCTGAGACCGCTTTTGGTTATCCGCTTTTCTCACACCCTTTTTTCCCAACATCCAGATACTCCGCTCGGTGAAAGCGAAGTCCCATTCAAGATGCAAATCTTCGTCAAGACCCTCACGGGCAAGACCATCACCCTCGAGGTCGAATCCTCTGACACCATCGACAATGTCAAGGCCAAGATCCAGGACAAGGAAGGAATTCCCCCAGATCAGCAACGTCTCATCTTCGCCGGCAAGCAGCTCGAGGATGGTCGCACTTTGAGCGACTACAATATCCAGAAGGAGTCCACCCTCCACCTGGTCCTCCGTCTGCGTGGTGGTGCCAAGAAGAGAAAGAAGAAGGTCTACACTACCCCAAAGAAGATCAAGCACAAGAGGAAGAAGACCAAGTTGGCCGTCCTCAAGTACTACAAGGTCGACAGTGACGGAAAGATCGAACGTTTGAGGAGAGAGTGCCCCAACGAGACTGTGAGTTCTATATCAATATCTTTCGTCTAAGATACAAAAAAAGCAATTGCTAACCCACCTGAAAGTGCGGTGCCGGTGTTTTCATGGCTGCCATGACCAACCGTCAATACTGCGGTCGTTGCCACCTTACCTACGTCTTCGACTCTTAGGCGTCGCAAATCGCTGCCTCCATTTGATTTTTTTTTTCATTCCGAAAAAACATTCCTTTCATTTCTTTTTTCATACAACGATAATGCCTTAACGACCCATCAAAAGTTTTACTGTTTCAATCCTCCTATTCCAACAACTTCCCTCCGACGTTCATCACGAATCTTTTATTAGGCTAGTGGGGTTAATAGGCGGCGGCATGGAAAAAGGGATGGTTGTGATGGAAACCCGCTGCATGAAGAGGATAATGGGGAGCTCGGAAGATACAATTGTTACATATTTTCTCCATTCCTGTATCATATATTTTTCCGAGAGAGATCAAATGGAAGCTGCCTTGTGATACAAAAAACCATTTCACGTAAATTCTTAAGTAGTATCGTCAACATATTTACGACGTTATGCGGTTTGATTTTTTAATATTTGATCATGATGCATCGTTTTCTCCGGCACTACGACTAATTCTGTGGTCGGCTTGATTTTTCTGCGAGTGTTGGAAATTTTTAGACCAACACATTTTTACTAGCTTGAGCAATGTACCCTCGACGCTCATCAGTCTCAGTATACCTAGCTTTAAGATGCTAGAATAGGGTGCCGTGTCGAGTTAGATGCTGATACTAACCATACTACGAGACTAATACTAACCCAACTTGCGCCAAGTATATACATGTTTTAAAATTGCGGCCATTAGCTTTGAGGCACTTACAGTCCAGTTTGTAAGCAGACAGGCAACTGCGTTTACAGCTAGCTCCAGCCACGTCCTACCTCATCAGAAAATGATAGTTTTTGACCCCCGAATCATATTACACATTTGATTGATACCTGGGTAAAACACAGGCCCGTAGTGTTTCCCCAGACATCAACCTGGTGCTTCTGACTAAACCAATACTAATTTCGAAGGCACAGGAATGGTGTCGACGTGCGACCCTGCATGCAGCATTTACCAGCTACTTACTCCACGTGAGCGCTGCGATATCAAATATCCATGATGACAGCCCCCTAACCCACGGTATACCCATGCCACCATAACACTCATTACCCAAGTTTGAAATTAGAAGATGACCTGTTGACGGACTAGCAAGTTTTGTGTCAATGTACCTCTAAGGACCAGAAATTAAATGGCAGGAAAGTGTTTGCTGCGTCGGCATTATTTCTATAGAATAGTTGGTCTATGCGTGCTAATATATAATCGTCGAAGCAAGGGCATGCATGCTTGGTGCTTCCGCAGATTCTCTAGTAGCGCTTTAATCTCTAAAACTACTGGAATGTGCACATGTGAATAGGTATCATCGATATACTAGGTGCACATGCACATTTCCATATTCTCCAAGCTTTTCATAGCAGCAGGTACCCGGGTAACTTTCCCTTCTTGAACTTGTAATTGGCATTCCTCGAAGCTCTGTAGCTAGGTGAAATTAAAGCACAAACTTTTTTTTCTCTGGAAAATATGGGTATTTGGCAAATCACAAAGCTTGGCTTTTCCCCGAAAAACTCCCCAAAAAAACTCCATTATCATACAGATCTCTACTATACATGGCTGAAAAATTGCTATTTCACAAGGCAAATTCAGCAACCTGGCTTGCATTCGCGAGCTCGACATGGTCTTCCTGGCTCCATCTAACAACCCTTCCCAGAAATAGCCTTAGGGCCTTCTCAAGGCTCTCGTCAAGTCCGCCTTCTAGAGACCTTCCTTTGCCTAGAATGTCACCCAGAATGCTCACAAAGCCATCGTAGACTGCCTTCTTATCATCGGTTTTCGATCTTGCTTCCCCGAATCTCTTAAACGAGACCTTCAATGCCGCAGGGAATGCCGCATCTGTGATCTGAATCCCCGCTAATGATTCCCTCACATGGCAGAGCAAGGCACCAGCGTCTGTAGGGTAGGTCGTCATAAGGTGTACGTCCACACATGCCAGTAACTTTTTCTGGCAAGCCAAGTCTCCGAACCTCTCGAACATCTTGAAGAATGCGACAGGTAGCGATGAATCGTTCGGGATTGCTTCGATGGCTTCTTCAAATACGATGATCGGAATGACACCTTCCAGGACATCCTTATTCGCTTGCTCTGTCAATTTTTGCCTTAAGTTCTCGTCTTCCTGGGAAGGCTCAGGCTCGCCATTGAGCTCAGATTCTGTAATTTCCGGTAACATGATCTCGTCGCCTTCTAGTGTTACGCTCGAGTCCTCCTCGATGTCATCGAAATTTAACCCGTTTGGATCAGGCGCGTCACTGTTTTCTAGCCCCAGTATCGTGGCAGTCTTTTCTGCTACCTTGCTTATGAACACACACTCGAACTTCGCATATTCCACCCATAACTCCTTCGAAGTCCGCCTCGAGAATCGTAGCCCCTTCTGCATGTAGTTCCGTGCGTCCGCCATATTATCGGTATCATCGATTGCGACCTTAGCTGCATAGATCCATAAATCTGGGTTTGTTGGATGTAGCCTCAGCATACTATCCAGAACTTTTCGCAGTCGTCCATACGATTTTTGTGCTCTGCAGAATTCGGCATATGTTTTCCATAGTTGGACATCGCCGTGGAATTTGTTGGTCGCACGCTGGAAGATGAAGAATATACTACGAGAACCGCTATAGTTCGAGGAACCTCTTAGACGAATGCTTAATCGCTTCATGCGCTTTTGACGAAGGGCGTCGAGGTTCATTTCGTAGGTTGCATAGGCGAGGAAGTCGGCAGGTTTGCAGCGCGCGGCGGCGATACGGTGTTCATGGTGCGAGCGTTTTCGGGAAATAGCTTGAATCTCTTCCTGTATATTCAGAGATACCCTTAGTACACGCGATACAATCTCAATGGGAAATTAACCACCAAGAAACGGGGGATACAAACTTTGGTGAATATCTTCTTGCGCTCGAGTTTCTGGAGCTCAGGAAGACCCTGTTCGAGGTAAAAGCGGGCTTTGTCGGACATGATTGGCTATGAAAACCGTGGTCGCAGATTCAGAAATCTAACTTGATGGATGATAAGAAGCTTTATTTTAGGTAAAGAGTGATGTTATAAGGTAACTTGGTCGAACATATCGAATTCGAAGGCTGGTGATGCATGATGATACCGCTGCGTCCTAACGAAGTTTTGAATTTTGGCAGTCTCGGCAAAATTTTGGATGGACGTGAAGCTAGCCTAAAGGAGACAAGAGCTTGGCGCTGGACAGGCCATCGAGACGGACCAGCAGACAGCAGACCAACACAACAACACACTACGTGTAACAAACATGCCCACTTCGAATACGAGTATACGAGAGTATTAAGATGGGCCAATACATGGCGCCAGCATGTAACATTTCCTATAATACCATTGTTTCGGCGCGCTCGGGATCGCGGTATCAGCACCAGCCGGTATAAGGCAAATTATTAGTAATATAATCCAAGGTAGCCGATACGTTTGACATCTGATCCAATTCATAATGCATGTTGCGAAAGTTGTTGGGGCCATCGAAGGGTATATAAACCGGCTCGTTCTTGCTTCCGGCGAGCATATTATCCCGAGCCAAGCCGCTGACATAAGATAACCCTGTTTGCAGGCAATTTCGTTCGCTCGGCCAGTTCCGTTTTTTGCCTTTCGCTTGGATTTCTCTCTCCACACTTATCGCGGCTTTCTTTGAGGGCGTAATTGTGGCATGACACCGTCGTCTTAAGCTATCTTGCTCTCGTTTGTGGTGTTTTTGTTGCTTTCTCTTCGTTCCTGCAGCCTTTTTTTGTTTTCTTCACGTTCATACACCACCACTTTCTTGGTTATTGGCCGAATTCGCCCGGCATGAAGGATAAGGAAGGGAGCACGCTTGTCTCCGTAAGTTGAAGAAGTCTTGTTTGCTTGGTATCCTGCACCAGCGTTGCTGATGTCTCTCTTCTTTGCGCGTGTGACAGCTTAACGGGAAATGGATATCACATACGCACACTGTTCTCGCTTACTGTACGAAATACGGTTCCTCTCAAGCATGACGCCCTGCAGGGTGTCGAACGTCACATCTGTTATCTGGACGCGATTGGACTAACGTGGCATTGGCTTTGGGGTAGTGGGGTTCATAAGCGCATTGATTGTCGGATTGTACGAAAACACTTCAGCCTTCTCCTCAAGTCTACCCAGGTTGTGATTACTGTGGGGGAACTGGTGTCGCTGATTCGGACTTGGCTTGCAGAAACTTGCATTTCTATAAAATCGTGAAAAACGAACACTATGTGAGTTTCCCACGTGCTATTGGCATAGAACAAGTCAGAGGGTTCTAACACCCCATCCACAGGGCTACCCACAAGAGTGGTTTCCGTCAGTATCGTCAACAATTGGCGATCGATACCCAGAGAGATCGGTATTCCAGATTTGCATCGCCTTAACGTCGGGTTAGTTGATATTCCGGATGGTTTCGGGAAGAGCGAAGGTGCTGATATACACCGAACAGGACCTCGATTCCTCCTGGTCGTGCTATGGTATTACCTTACCGCTAGACCCGGCGCTTCCCTGCCGAAATTCGTCGCATTCACTGGTGTCGCCCGAACCTTCCTTTGCGGAGGGTGGGTTTATATCACCTCCACTGATGATCACGATTGGCATGATATCTTCATGATCTCCTACCTCGTTCTGACGCTTCCCTGGACGCTTGGGTGCCTCGCTACTTCGCCTGTCAATGCCAAAGCGATCAAATATCGGAAGATACTCGCTGGTTTGTTCTTTGGTACACTTGTGCCATTGATCTACTTCTTCATTCAGCACAAGGTTCACAAAGTCGCTGGCGGTATGTTGCTCTAATCTGGTAATTTACTTCTGCCATAGGTTCTAATAACGCTGTTTTAGCATATACGATCTATGCATTCTTCGAGTGGTCTTTAATATTATATGACGTTGGATTTGATGCTGTTACTGCACTTGACTTTGAAGGCTTTGAACTGCGTCTTATTGATACTAAGGGTTTTTATAAAGGGTATGTTATGTAGATACCTCTGTCCTATCCAGATACCCTATTTCCTTCCAAATATTATGGCTTTATCAAAGAAAATTCATTTTACCAACAAAGAATATACTCTAAAAAGTGAGACGTTGGTGAGATATAGAACCACCCAACTGGCTGATGTCTATGCCGATGATGCAAAGTAAGCAAAATTATCTATTTCACTGTATTGATATTGGTGGGGTTGACGATCTCGGGTAGGAAAGCAAAACAGCCGCTCGCCCAAGAATTTACTGGCGCCTTATCGTGGGCAGCTCTAATTGATACTGCTTGTGATGTGTACCTAGGAGTACGTTCATATTCGAGACCACAATACAGGGTTCATCCATGCTAACATCCAACAGTTCGCTTTCTGGTCCATCTTAACCGCACTAGGTGTCGTCGTTTGGTGTATGTTACCCTCTGAGACCCTGTTCAAATGTTCTAGGCTAAGAATTCTGGTTTAGACTTCCCGCTATGGCACATGGGAATCTCTGGTTATGAAATCGCTATCCTGGCGACAATATCTCCATACCTTCTCACTAATAGATCGATCCGGACGTTCGTATTTACTAACCTCCATGTCGTCTATTCTGCCTCTCTCTTAACTCTCATCGCCTTCTTTTTCGTCATGCCCGAGATTCGCCTTTTCTTGACAACTACCGGATTGTTTTTTGCCTGCCTAGCTTGGGCGGCGAATTTCAGTCTCGATAGTACCACTAGCAGGATTGATATTAAAACTTCAGCATTTTCTCTGGGCCTTATTATGTCGAGCGTCGCCAAGTTTTCCAACCACACCAATAATCCAATCTGGCCCCTGATGAATTCTGTCAATGGTGGATGGAATAAGATTGGTCTCGTCCTTGCTGTATTCGCCACCGTCAGGATTCATTTCAGACGGTCGACTGCACCCGCTGTCGATACGACAATGTACTCTGGAAAGGATGGCTCCCAGTACCTGGCTTCCATCGGATTTGGTGGCCTTCTATTCGGTCTGCACTCTCTGTTGTCTGACTCCAGCACTATGATTACCTGGGTTTGGGATGGATATCCGGTCAAGGGACCATTGGCCGTTCCTCATGGGGCATATACGATCATTGCTATGGGTGTCGGTTTCTTAATTGGCCTCCTTCGACAGGAACTCGCAACTAGCCCAATGTTTTACATCGTCGGTTGCATCGGAGCTGCGTTCCTACAGTCATTCCATGGATGGTGGGGTTATTATGGTGCCTTAGTTCTTACGGTCTACTTGATGGCTATCACGCCCTCGTTCATTAAATTGTGCGCTAAGTACCCACCAGGTGCCACCTTTGGTACTGGCTTTATGGTCTACAATCTTCTCGTCCTCGCCCACGTTTGGGTTGTAGCATATGCCTTCGTTCCAGGCGGCTTCCTTCTCCGAGAACGAACTTGGCTCGTCATGACCTTCATGATGGCGCTCATCGCCATCGGCTTATTAGCCATCATGAGAACTAATGTTGGAGGACCAGGTTCAAAACCTCAAACCACCTATGGAAACACCCGAAGGGCCTCCCGATCATACTTCATCTACAGCCTTGCTTCCCTCGAGCTTCTTGCTATTTCGATCGCTTATCTCCGTTTCCCACACCTTGACTATAAGCCATACCATGAGAAAGAGAAGATGGTCACAGCAGGTATCTGGACAGTCCACTTTGCGTTGGACAACGACATGTGGTCATCCGAACGCCGAATGCGAGATCTAATCAAGGAGATGGAGCTCGACGTCGTTGGTCTTCTAGAAAGCGATTTACAGCGTATCATCATGGGCAACCGTGATATGACGCAGTTCCTCGCCGAGGATCTGGGAATGTACGCCGACTTTGGGCCAGGACCGAATAAGCATACTTGGGGGGCAGCCCTTCTCTCCAAATTCCCAATTGTGAACTCGACACATCATCTCTTGCCCTCACCAGTCGGTGAGTTGGCTCCTGCTATCCTAGCGACGTTGGATATGTACGGTACCATGGTCGATGTTCTCGTCTTCCACAGCGGGCAGGAAGAAGATGTTGAAGACCGAAGGTTACAGAGCGAGGGTGTCAGCAAACTTATGGGGGACAGCCCTCGACCGTTGATTCTTCTCAGTTACTTGGTCACCAAGCCTAAAGAGGGTAATTATAATACCTACGTCAGCCAAGAGAGCAGGATGAGGGATATCGATTCCACAGATTGGGACCGATGGTGTGAATACATCCTTTATCGAGATTTGCACCGTGTTGGATATGCAAGAGTCAGCAGATCATCGATTACGGATACAGAACTTCAGGTCGGAAAGTTTATCATCGATGGTAAGAGGTCGACGGAGATAAGAGTAGATGAGGAGGATGTACCGGAGGGATGGAGATTCCCTGCGCAATTCAATGGGGATGGAGTTAGGGGACACCACTATCACGTTTTTGATGAGCCAAGGTAAGTTTTCCCTTTCAAATTCCGAGCGTAAAGTTGGTTACACAGGTGCTAACAGGAGTTCTGAATAGGTATTTCCGCTAGAAAGAGCGAGAGGAAACTAAGGGGAGGGTGGTAACGCTTCACTTTTTTGATTACAACTTAGCTCCGTCTTAATACGCTTTTTTTTTTTTGGGAAGTTAGAGAAGCGAAATGTGTGGGTTTTCGATCGTTTTTCTATGTATGTATATTGAACCGGAAGGCACAGGCAATGAATGATAATTCGTAGTATCACTATTATATACATGTCTTATTACGATAATACCTTGCAATTTTGATAGGATTTGTTTATGAGGCTGGGTTTCTCAGGGCCTGCCAAGCTTGAGAGGCTAATCATTGAGCTGGTATAGCGGCGATATTCCAAAATGAATGTCACGATCCTCTGAATATCGGATGCAGGTGTTTTGCTGAGAGCCCCTACTTACGCTTACTGTTGTCAAACTGCTGCCGTGCCTGTCATGTCAAAGTTTCGCTCCTAATTTTTAAACTCTTTGGCTGGTACTCGGCTCCAGCCATGGCGCCATAACCAACAGGAGTTTTTGGGGTTATAACGTTAAAGCCTTCTCGACGGACGCTACCGTGGACGTCAAAGTCGCCGCACCAGTCCAGCAGCAAATACAACCCTCTCCATACAAGTCCCTCGCCCGTAGGATTACTTTATCCCTTTTGCTCCCATTAAAACAGTTCACAACTCAGTGTTTGAAGGTACTTAAGCAGTCGGGTAAATGTGCGGCGCCAGACGCCATCTCTAGTTGAAATGACATGTGTTACACGAGGCTGTACCGTTGTGTCACTTCCGTTTGTAGACGTTTGGAATTTCCAACAGATCAAACGTGTTGGAGCTTTCTGTGTTGTTGTAACTGACGAGAAGCGTGATAGTGTTAAGTCAACTGGTCTCCTGAGACTAAAGTCAACCAAGTAATGCTAATGGTGAGAAGGGGGGTTGGGACGAGGAGTGCACTTGTGCGGGCTCAGTTTAAGAGTAGACAATATTGTATTTTAATAACAAAATATTTCAATCTAAAAAGCAAGAATGCACATTTATAGTGGCCAAAATGTGTCTGAACGATATATAATACGAAACCGCGCGAAATATATATTACAACTTCGCAAAACATATACATCACAACTTAAGCGAGGCATAAGTATGTTAATTTTTCATAATTATGCTCAACCATCAGCCCGCCACTAACCTGCCTGCCTGGGACCGAGACTGCCTGCCTGGCTAGTCAAAAGCCAAAGAAAAGTCAGACAACTAGACAGCCAGACAGCCAGAAAATTAGACAACTAGACAGCTAAGGGGCAAAAGATTCAGGCTACTTTTTTTCTACTAACAATATGACTATAGTTAATAGTGTGCGCGTGTTAGATCGCCGGGTGTATGGAACAATTAGGAGTTAGTATGCCGGCTGTCTGGCTGTCTGGATTTTCTTTAGCTTTTGACTAGCCAGGCAGGCTAGTGGTAGGCTGATGGTGAACATAATTATGAAAAATTAACACACTTATGCCTCGCTTAAGTTATAATATAAATGGATTAGAAGACTGGGCCCCTAAGCTTTTAAACCTTTTGGCACAACCTACTTAAGTACTAGTACAGAAGTAGATGCATATACGACCCGCCACACGCGCACTCAAACTGATACGGGATTGCGATATATCGATATCGCGAAATCAATATTACAATACAAGCGAACTGAACCCAAAGGCATGGGCCATCTTGAATTTAACATTTGTTGGCTTTAAATTTAAGGAGCTCATAAGTGTGGGGATATATGCCCCAAAATATATGAAAACACGAATTGCAATGGAATAAAAGCAACTAGAACCACCAATGATATATCAATTATCGTAAAATATCAATATAATACACGCTCTCATATTGTTATCCTCATCACATAAATGTTGAAGACATTAAAACCCACACGGCCCCGGCAAAGCATTGACCCCAAAATCGAAGTCTCTTATAAACGTAAAATTCTGTCTTCCAAGCGGACACATCTCACCCGCCGCCCCACCCGGCTGCCTCTCAGTCACGATTAATAAGTAACAATCTTCGGTCGACGCCCCATAGGCTGCTACCGCACAGTTCTTTCTTGCAAAACAGATCGTACAGCATTCTATTGGTGTTCTCGCATAGAACGGGTAGTCTAGGATTTCTACCCGGGCGTTACCGATTTCCTGAGGTGGGGAGTATAGGTCTCGAGCGCATTCCTCGGGAATGTAAGTTGTATGGACTTCGTTTATGGTTGTAGTATCAGGTGGCGGGGTGGCTACCTGAGTTCCTGATGTTATCTCGGTGAATTTTAGAGTTGTGGAGGTAACTGTAGTTGTTGCAGTGCAGGGTTTTATCACTGTTTTCGTGATTGTTGGAGGTGGTCCGGCAATCTCTCGACAGGCGGCGGAGATGGTGTTAGAGGAGCAGGAGGAGAGGTTGCGACATGGACACGGTGCGGCTTTGGTTTCTTTAACGGCCGCACGCCGGTCTATTACTCTGGTTGGGCCACTATTGTAAATTTGAATTAGCTTTCAAGCGCTCTCATTATAGATATCCAAAGTGAGATCAGTCAAAGGAGGGATATCGATCTTAGAATACTCACGTCACGATAACCACTGTCGACGAGTACTCTGTGATCGTAATAACCGGAAGAGTAGTCGATACTGATGCATCACTATCACTTAAGTATTAGCATACAAATCCTGACTCCCAGGATAATAAAGCTATATCCACTGCCCAGGCTATAAAATGACAGAAACGCACATGAAAAAGTCCAACTCCGTAGTTACAGATGTTGCAGTAACAGTCACACAATTCGACTTCGCTTTAGTAGTAACAGTCACAGTGCGCGTCGAGGCGCCATGTGCACGCAGGTATGACGAACAGTAGGATTTAGCGTGTGGTTTCCGTTGAATCAGTGACTTAGCACATTTTTTGTCGCATGTTGGAGCGCGGGCTTCCAGACCTGTTGCACCCCCTACAACTGCTGCTGGTAATAACTGGAGGGCAACAAGGAAGATTGCAGAGATATTAAATAGTTGCATGGCTTCAAAATCCCAGTGGAGAGCCGCAGGGCGAGAAAATAAGGAACTATTACATCTTCAGGACTTCCAGGAGGTCTGGAGACTATATATCGAGAACTTCCATTGTAATTAACGAAGCATTTTGGGAGGGGCTAGAATTAAGCCACAAAAAGCGCAACGATACCCGAAATGGCGACGCCGTTCAGCCGCTCGAGTATTTTGCCACGGGTCTCTGAGATCAGATTGGAAATCAAGCAAGCTGCTTGTGTGTCTTGTCAAAGCTTGTTTACGACAGGCCGGCAAGTCCCGTCCCTCAATGATGGTACTGGGAAGGACCCACCTTTAGACGAACAGGGCTGGCCCGGGCGTGCGATCCGCCGCAACATAGAGAACCCGACCAGTTTCATGGGGCTCTAGTGATTTTACTTCACGGGCTACGGCATATTCACGTGGAGACGATCATATCATGAAAGGTAAGAAAACCCCGTATTAAAAACTTTTTTATGCCATGCCACCCCATCCATGGGGGGCAGGTCCCATAATAGTTACAAAGAAAGAAAATTAATTCCCCCCCGCCTTCTCCTTCTCCTTCCTCTGTAAACTGATGTTCCAGTTGTACATGCGACTGGTGTTCACCTCTAGGGTCTATAGAATTCGATGATAATCAGTATTAGGGTCTGACGCTCGTTACTTGAAAGGACCAGTAAACATACAGTTATCTGCTGCCTGAGGAAATCGATGTCCTCTTCGCAGTTGCGAAGGGACTCTTGGGCAGCAGCCAGCTTTTGCTTGAGCATGGCAATGGCTTCTTCGTTAGGATACGCCAACATCACGTTGGCCTAGAAATCCACCATTTGATCAGTATGCTTCTAAGCTAACGGCTATGTGAACAAGGATGGAATGGAGGTAGGGTTACATACACCTAACCAGAGGTACACTTCAGATGGCGGTGTTACTGATGCTTTCGCATAGAGGGTGTCGGAGAGTTCAAACATAGTAGAGATTGGCTCTTCATCGCCTTTTTTATTCTTGGTGTCTAAGAATTGCACCATTTGAAGAGTTTTCTTTATATCAGGTATTTTATCTTTCAGCCCAGCCGCACGGCGGGCGTTAGATTCCATCATGTATGTATATTTTCTTATGCGACAAGTTAGCGGATTTCAGAACGCGAAAGGCTGATACGAAAGGGTAAAGGGCGGGTCGTTCTTACGCTATCATCTCGCTGAACTTTCGTATGGCAGGCTCGATTTCCTGCTTGCTGGTCACAAAATCCTCGACGTTCTCGATGAACGGGGCCTCAGGTATCCCCCTGGGATTTGTTTTCGCTTCCGCCCTGCAGAGCTGTTAGTTTCCAGGGAAAGGGACACCGAATCTTGGCGTAATATACGTACATTATCGCGGTCCCTATCGTCTTCGCTCTTTCTGTTAGGCGACCTGCTCTTGCCACGCCGACTCTGTTCACCAGAGCTTGCTGTTTGCTCCTGGTGCGCTTTTATGGGCGTCAGTCGGATGCTATAGTTAACAGTCGTGGCCCTGGGGGTATTCTGGGCGGAGGGGGTTCGAAGAGGGCTGACGTTCTCAGGTTGGGGGTCAGAAGGAACAAAATATGCTCGTCGTCTTCTTGCGGGTGCTGCTTCAGGGATATGCTTGACACCCTCGAGGAGAGACCTGTAGTTCTGAAGGTCGGCCTTGCTTTTAGCAGAGGCTCGAGTCCCTTCCTTTTCAACAGCCTTCGCAGTGGCGGTACCAGAATTATTAGAATCGGAGCCGCTTGAGGGAACCACGCCAGAGGAGGGAGCGATGCTAACTATTCTCCCTTGTTTGTCGAGGTAGCCGGGAGCGCTGGGTGGAAGTGGTGGTGAAGGTCTACGTTCCGGAGTGGTATTGTCGGTAAAGAGAATAGGGTCCGTGTCGAAGTAACCGTGGACACGGCTCCTGATATCAAATTCGACGCTAGTTCTCTCTTTGAGAACGGCGTCAGCGACAACGGAAGGGAGTTGAGAAATTGTGGTACGCCAATTTCTCTCCGCTTCGGTGGGGGCTGGGAGAGGGTAGTTTTCAGTTCTGCGGGGTGCACTGTTCTTAAGGATACTTGGTGGGGTTGGAACCCGTGCAGCACGTTCAGATGCCCTTGGAACCGACTGAACACGTCTGGGAGGAGGGCGAAAGTGCTTAGCAGCGTCGAATTCTAGATATTCAGGATCGTTGAACGAGTCGAATTGGGGACGAGCAGGAGATTTGGAAGGGTGTCTGGACCTCGAGCGGGCACGGGCACGTCGTCGCCAAGAAGCAACAGGAATTATATTCCAGAGACTTCGAGGAGGAGGTGAACGGGAGCGAGGAGGACGGCGTCGACTATGGGAGTAGATATCCTGTGGGTCGGGTGGAGGAGGTGGTGGTGGTGAAGGTGGTGGGGAAGAAGGAGAAGAGGGTGGTTGTGATTGTGATTGTGATTGTGATTGTTGTGATTTTTGTTGTGGTTGTGAAGTTTCTGATGATGATGGCGATGATGGGACACCTGGAGGTGGGGGTGAGGGTGGGGTTTCTTTGGCAGCGGTAGTGGTGGTGGTGGTGGTGGTGGGGTTGCCGTCGCTGTCGTTGTTGTCGTTGTTATTATTACTATTATTATTGGAATTTTTGTTGTTGTCGGTGTTGGATCCGTCAAAATCGTTGCCCTGTTTGTTGTTGTTGTTGTTGCTGCTGGTACTCTCGGTGCTGTTGATGCTGATACTGCTACTGCTCCTAGTAGCACTTCTAGTGCTCTGGTTATCGGTATCGTCTTCTTCAGCTCGAGAAGCAGAATCAGAAGTGGCAGGAGGTGGAGGAGGTGGAGACCTCAGACGTCTTCGGGGAGGGCTTCCAGATCCACGGCCACGCTATCGAAGACAGTTAGTTGCTTATTCTGGGCTGGGCCGAAGAGAGAAGAACAAAAAGAACTGCCCCCAGGACAGGAATGCAAATGCAGAAGATGCAGATATCGAGGATCCGGGATCTAGAAAGAGGATTCGAAGTTGAATCAAAAGCAAGGGCGAAAAAGCAAAAGGCCTTTCTGCTAAGCTTCTGAGGAAAGAATATATAAGAAGGAAGTTGAGGGCAGTGGAATTGCCTGATTGGGAAGCAGAGCTCGCTTAAACTCGCTTAACAACTTCAAGACAACAAATTTCCAATTTTCTTCCCTCTTTCTCTCTTCTTCTCCTTCATCAACTTCACCTTCTGCATCTCTAGGGCTATCTCATCGTCTTTCTTTGCTCAATTCTTTTTCCTTTCTTTCTCTCTGGGAACGAAAGGGTGGCTGGAATCGAGGTTGGGTAGAAGGGAAGGGAGAAAGGGAGTTTAGCTAGCTTACCATCCTTCGGAAAGGCGACCACCAACGAACCCGGGGTGTACGCCCATCGCTACTATCGCCCTCACCATCGGCCTTCTTCGTCGTTGGCTTGTTCTTGTCGCTCCTCACCATCTTAACAGGGAAACAGTCTGAGTCGATTGAATCGGCAGGGTCGTTTGATAGATAGGAGATTGAAGACGGAGAGGGAGATCTTGAGAGGGAACAAGTGGGAGGTGAAAGTGAAGACGAAGGAGGAGGAAGAGGAAGAGGGAGAAGAGGGCAGCAGAGATGTATGTGGACTCCCATATTGAAAAGCAGTGCCAGAAAATACAGTACAATTACTGTATGTGTATGCGTATGCGCCTGCCGTGTATACGATTGTTTTTTTTCTTTCTTTCTCTATTTTGTCGCTGTCTCGTCTCTCGTTTGTTCACAGCGCTGAATCAAGCGCTTGGTCGTCGTGGCGAGGATGAAATAAAAAAACCCGTTATGGATTGGATAGGTATATGATGAGAGTGAAATTATAGCCGGTCAGGAATCCAATGGCAGCTACTTTGCTTACTTGCTTGCTTGCTTGCTTATATATTTTACTTGACGAAGTATTTATTATTTAGTAGATAGTAGTAGTCAAGTAAGTGGGTAAGTAGGTAAGCAGCCAGCCAGCAAGGAAGGATCCCAGCTCGCTCTTATGAGAGACAGACAGACAGACAGACAGACAGACAGAGCTAGAGAAAGAGAGATTGCAGTGGCTGCTCCCTTGCTTGCTTTCCTTCTTGCCCGTCTGGTTGATTGCTCGTGTGCCTGTACCGTGCTGCGCTGTATCGGTTGTCCTCTTTACCTGCTGACAAGATGCATCCCCAGACACTCGGCGCAGTGCTCAGCATACCATCAACCTCAAACAGTCAATTTTTACACATCATCTCTCCTTCCCCGGAATTATATTAATACCATCCAATCCAATTCGATCCAATCCGGTCCCGCCGTTTTGGGTTCTCCATCTCGTGTCACCTTGTACAGCAGATTCGCACACTCCAATCACTCTACCATCAGGTGTTTGCTTCGGGATCCTTCCCCTTCGGATATTCCAGCCACTAGATACTTAGCTAGGCTCCCCCCCTGGTACCCGACGGGATCTCGCAGTTGGCTTGGTTGTATTATACCATTGTATTGCAACTTCAAATCCTTTTTTTAAAATTTTTTTTTTCCTTTGCAAGTTTCTCCATTAGCAGATGACCACAACGTTTGTGGCGGCGGCGGCATGCGGGAAGGCCGCTGCTCGCCAGGCTGCGGCTCGGACAGTTACCGCCCGCCTGGGCCTTGTCCCGCAGCAGTTAAGGACATATTCTTCCCAACCAGACCCTCGATATGACGGTCCTATAAACGGACCTCTGTCTACCCTTCCGGCTCATCTCAATCTCCCACCCCCTCGCCAGCCGGGTGAGAGTATATTTGCCTATTATTTCAAAATCGGAAAGGGATATCTTTCCTTCTACAAAACTGGACTCAAAAATGCAGCCTGGGTAAATCCTCGTCTGGCTGGTCCTGTCATGGCTAGGTGGAAGGACGATAGAGGATATGCTGGTATCGTTCAGAATAAATGGTTGACTAGGGGTGATCTCCAACTACTCAAGTTAGTCTCTCTCTTTCTCCTTTCTAATTTTTACTTTATATCATATTTTTTTAGTTGAGGGAAAGAAAGAAAAAAGAGTATACTACGGGAAAGCTAAAGTAAGTGAGTATTTGGCTGACGAGCGATGATATAAAAACCCTCCAGACGGAATCAACATGACTTCCGCCGTATCCCTCTCTTTGCCATCCTCTTTACTGTCTGCGGGGAATTCACACCCCTAGTAGTCGCCACATTCTCCAACATCGTCCCAATAACCTGCAGAATCCCGACTCAAATCCAATCCGATCGTAAGAAGCGAGAACGAAAGATAAGAGCCTCATTCGAATCTTTCCTTCCTTCAACCAGCGTCAACAGGCCAGCTGAGGGATTGGATAAACTAACCTGGAAGGAGAAAGTCCACTGTTCAACCGTGGTCGGGCGACATTCGGGGCTGTGGCCATCCCGGTTCTTACCGCTCCCGTTAGGATTCGTCCTGCATAAAAGGTTGCTTCGGTATGAAGTCTACCTCGCGACGGACGACATGTTAATCACAAAAGGGGGAGGTGTGATGAAGCTCAGTCCGCCTGAATTGGAGATTGCATGCGTGGATCGTGGCATGTAAGTCATATCACCTCTTTGTTTTCATCACCTTTTTAGCCTTCAAAGCTTTCTAGTCGCTTGGGTAATTGCCTTTTTCATCTATATTTTCATTTTGCTAACTGTTGTCCTTTTTTTTTTATAGTATGGTGCTGGGCAAGTCCGAACAACAGCTCAGGGCCGAATTGCAGCGGTGGCTCACGGACAGCAAGAAAGGTGTCACAATCTGGGAGCGATGGCTTGCTCTTCCCACTTCTTAACCGCCTTCCTTCTCTCGCACCTTGGTGTTTTCCTTGGATGAAACCTTGGCTGGTTGGTTGGTTGGCTGCATTGTATATATACGCAAACTGTAAATATATTGTTACTCATATAGACCGCGCACTTTCGCATTATAGCTAGGATGTCTTAAGGCTTGGGGCCTGTATTTGTACACGCATACATGCATCTCCTGAGCGTTAGGGAAAAAAAATATAATTCTTCTCTCCTGCAGGTACTTCATAACATTTTACTCCTTGGGTACCTACTTAGGTACTTACCCATAAGCGGCGCTCTATTACTAAACCTAAAAACGGATAAACTACAAAGTAATCAGACGTTCATGCATATTGTCTTGTACCCAACAAAAATTACCAAATCACGTCACGTTTTCGAGGCCACGATCAAGCTACTACAATGCACAAGAGACCAAAAAAATAATTTCAAGAGATTCTCCTCTTCTTTCCAACTCCATTGTGGAAAGAGGAGTCTCGATTCCATTTCTTCCAGTTATTACTTTATTAATTACTACAAGGGGTGGGCCGCAGCTCGGGAAGGACCGATGGGAGGTGAAGCGAGAGACATCAAAAGGTTGGCCAAACAAGAAGAGAAGGAACACAAAAAAAAAAAAAATTAGTCGCTCGGTAGACGAACACAGTCCCCTTTCTCTCTTCGGTCTCATCCTCACATCCCTCTCTCCGCTCTCTTCATCGTCCGCATGTCGAAGAAAAGAGACTGTGCATAACTCATATCTCTCGCCTTGTCCATATTCCCCTTCCCGCCCTGAATAGCTGCCTTTTCGTATGTATACATACTATTATCTTTCTCTCTTCCTCGGATTCCTGGTTTAAAATCCTTCCAACCTCACCAAACCTCACCAACCATCTTATTATTAGTGATTCACCAAGAACCTCAAAAGGCTCCGAGAGACACATTGGATGACAAAAGGAAAGCCAAAGAAAAAAGAAGAAATGTGAGAAGGAAAACACCAAGCCATTAAAAAGTTCGAGAGTCTCCAACAAGACTCTTCTTCTAATCCCTCCAACATAAATCTTCAAAACGGTTGGGGATTCAAAAGAATAAAACACCGTTTCCCATGCATGAAAAAATAAAAAGGCTGAAAAAACGAGAAGGGTTTTGGGAAACAGGATTAAAGCATTAAAAAGTTCTGGGTCTTGTTTCCTTCGAAAAGGTCTCGGACTCGCTGCAAAAGGGAGGCAACACAAGAAACTCCAAATGATGATGGGCCAGAGGGAGTAAACAAGGAAATTCGTAAACAAGTTGACGTTAAAAAATGGTGACAGTGGTGTGTTCATGACCCTGACAAGCGGAGACGCCGGAACAGAAACGGGTGTGGTGTATGGTACAGAATATAGTCGTAAAGAGGTTGGTGGGCGCAAGGTAAACGGCTGTCGTCCGTTGGCAACCTCGATAAGCCAATCAGGGACGGAAGAAAGAGGTCGTCATTAAAAGGGGTATCCCAACTCATAATTCGCGAGTCGTTGGATTGGGGGTGTAGCAAATCAAAAATGCCGGTTTTCTTTTGTACAAACGAGAGTGATGAATTTGGGTATCATATAAAAAAAACCTTCGCAAAAAAGGGAAGAAAAAAGAGAAGAAAAAAGGTCAAAGAGTCTAGAAGGAAAAGGTATATGTAATTAGGGCACCAGTACCAAGTGATTCTGCGGACACTGTGATAATGGGCAATATATGATTTCTGGTGTGATTACCGAGTTTCAAAGTCGGATTCACGATCAGCAAGGGTTTCACCTTCCCAGAGAGACTGGCTTTCACTAGCGGGAGACAGGCTGCCGGAATTCGACATCCCACCGACGGTCCACTCATCGCTGTCGGAGTGGTATTTCTGGACGCTGGTATCAATGCTGCTGAGGAGGTAGGAGTATTCGGACTCGGACTCGCCAATTTCGACGTAGTCGTAGTCCCAGCGCCATCTCTTATCCATCTGGACGCGAGGAAGAAATTTGGCCTTGGCGATATAGAAGAACACAGCGGAAAGGACGCTTCCAGCGATGAGATCGACCGCGTAGTGGTGAGAGAGATATAGGGTAGCCCACCAGATCCAAACGATCCAGGTGATGAAAACAGGCTTGCCACGTGGGAAGATATGTCCAAGGAACAAAGCGTTCATTGTGGCGACGGCGGCGTGCAATGATGGGAAGGCTCCGAAGACCATTGGCGAGGCGGTGAAAGTGGAGGTATAGAGATCGACACCAAACAGCTTATCAACTCGTTCCAAACCGGCTGGCGAGCCTTGGATGCCGTAGTGAGCAGGAGCAAGGCCATACTTGTTCTCGTACCCTGTGTCAGACGGTAAAATTAGTATTGCAACCGTTAAAAATAAGTTTATGCATGTAGGGGTATTGGTAGACAAACATGGTGGAGCGTTGGGGAACACAAGCTGGGTAGCGACACCCAAAGCATTCATGTATCCAAATGTTCGAGAGTAAACCGGCAAGCTTCCGGGGCCTCCAAAAATAAACATGACGGCAGCAGTGATGAATGGGGTGGTAAAGTGTAAGATTCCGTATGGGATCCAAGCGAGGATATCGAGGAAAGCATTCTGGTGCTTGGAGAGAATATTGCTCAAATTTGCTCCGTATACGATGTTCTCAAGCGCAGGAAGTACGCGAACCCAAATATGCGGTCTCCATTCGGCTGGGATAAACCTAGAAGAGAGGTCGGAGTTAGCAACACATTACTGAAGACAGACACGAATACGCTTCGAAGAAGCTATGCTTTTTTTTTTTTTTTTTTTTTTTTTTTTTTTTTTTTTTTTGGTTGGCAGTGCACGGTCCAAACTGTAAGACAGTTTGGCGTCATTATTAAGCAACTGGGTAAAAAAGTAATACATACTTGCAGGAGTAGAACAAGATGAGGTAGGTCAAGACCGGAAGGAGCGGCAAGAAGAACTGTCTTGTAAGAGGGATTGTGAGAGAGGCCAGAAGGAGCGTGGCGATCAGTGTCTTCAGAAGAGGTCCAGGGACCTCAATGACGGAGAAGCAGAAGAGTCCGACAACGACGATGATGAGGTACTGGGCATCGTAAAAAGACCATTGGTGAGACCTGAGAGCCTTCAATGTGTCGGCAGGGTCGATGGAAGTCTGGAGTCGAGCCAGAGACGAAGCTGGAGAGGAGCCACTCCTGAGTGTCGACCTGATCTTTCTCCTGAACCTGTGTGGGATGACGGCACCCATCGGAACCGAGGGCCAGTGAATGGCGATTTTAGGGGAGAATAATGTCGGAGACGACGCAGCATCTCTAAAAGATGCGAAATATTTGGCGGTACTACTCATGATGGGGGAGGCGGAAGGGTAGAATGTCGTGATATGGCAGAGGGATTTCGAAGAATGGATCCTGTTTCCTGATATGCTATGTCGGAAGTTGCGATGGAAGGGAAAGGTAGTAGGAAAGAAATGTTTCGACGGTCTTGTCTTGTTTGCCCCGACGGATGTAATGCAACGGCTCGTCGACCACAGACCGATTCTTTCGGTCTTCCTCTTCTCAGTCTTAGTCTTAGTCGATCCTATCCAAGCTATCGGTCGCGAGAAGGGAAAGACGAAGAAGGGCGGGTGTGGAGGTGGAGGTGGAGAGGTTGGAGGGAGAAAGGCGGTTGGGAGTGGAAGTGTGAATACGATGGGTGAGAGGAAAGCGAAAGGGAAGGGGCAAGCCAGAAATTTATTTCGGCTGGTTCGACCCCGGGCAGAACAAACCAGAGCAAACCGCCAAACCACCAGATCGCCAAAAAAAAAAAAAAAAAAACTACCTCCAAGGGCTGACCTTACCCCCCCGGGATCCAGAGAGACACCAAGGGCAGGATGGTGTACGGTGTACGTATGGGTCCCAATTCAGGTGAGCACAAGCTTCGAAATTATTATTATTACAAGGCAAACCCTCTCACACGCTGCTGCAGTCCCAGCTAATATCCAATTAGTCCGCGCTAGCCCGCTTCGAAGGTCCAACGACCGAATGTCTCTGATGTCCTGAGATCCGGATCCGACTACTTGTCGCCAGATTCGAGGGCCGATTCCAAGAAGGTCCCGGCCGGAAACGAGGACGCTCCGGAATGTTTGGCTGTTGGTACCAACGATGGTGTATAGAAGTATAATGCACACTCACTCACTCACTCACTTACTCACTTACTTATTTCCCTGCTAACTCACCTTCTTTGGTTTGGCCGTTTATGGTTTCCTGACTAACGTTAACGATACTGTTGGATTGGGCTGTCGCAAGTATTGATTCTAAGCACGTATGACTGGGCATCTACCGGTAATTGTCTGCTAAAAATAAACGGGCAGTCAAAAATCAATGAGATTCCGATTTTAAATACTCCCCAGCCAGAAGTACGTACGCAACTAGTGTTCTGTCCCTAGGGCTGTACAAACGTACATACATAATATATTACCATGGGCAGCGATTGTACGACGTACGAGGCAGGATAATAGGTCCCAGTACATCCTCATGTAACGGGGTGCGTACATGTCTGTTGGAAACCCAGACTCGAACTGTTTCAAAACCAAAATCCCGACCAGTTGGGTACATTACATGGAGAGAGAACGTCGAACCTCGAACTAGAACCAGAAAGGACTGCGACTAGCTGGTCTACGGCTGGTATGCACATGTGCACCTACTAGCACTCTAGACGAAATCCCTCTTTCGATGACGGAGTATCAAGTGAGGGGAAACCCTCTCGAATCCGTCCTATTCAAGCCGACGGACATCTCTCGATCTCTCGCTGTCCGTCTACCCCTCTATGGTTCAAAGGAAGCTTGAAGCGTCACCCCCTTGGGGCTTTGCACGTCAAAAACCCGAGATCCGAAGCCTTACTCCATACCGCCGCTGAGCCCCGCCTCGTTCCCACGAATGGTCAGGATATCGGCTCCCGTTGGCTGCTTTTGACGCTGCGGTGCGGGAGAGTCGTAATGCCTGCCAGGTCCGTCGCTAGGTACCGCCTGCTTTCATTGATTCAATGTTTCTTGCTTCTTTGTAGCCCTGCTTCTCGAGCCGTTTAAGTGTTTGAGATCAATCTCCAGGGCGGCTCTAACTGCTTTACCCTGTCAGATTACTGTCGCGGAGGAAAAGTCAGGCTTATTGCGTCGGAATACCCTTCACAGCGTCAGGCAGACTGGACTCTGAGAACGAAAAGAAAATACATAATTTCTGATACAGAAATCAGACACAGCAATGATCAATCGCATGGGTATGAATGTGGATGTAGACATTACGCAGAGATGACCCGGAGCCTCGCGGCAATGATCGATGCCAAGATATCACCACCGCAGTTAGCCCAGCCCTCCCTCTCCATAGTAGACTCCACCCATTGACCAAGCTCATGCACACGCACCCAATTGGCTAAGCGGCACCGGCTGAGAATCGAAGGGAAAAAAAGATCTTGTTCGTTTACCTGCTTCTCATCAAGTACGATGATTTGAGCAATTCGATCTCTGGGGATTGATTACCCCGATATAATTACTCTATCCGACCCCAATGGGTAATTAATCTTGTCGGTTTGCCATCGTCCTCTGTTCGCACGACACTGCTCATCTAACGTTAGTCGTTGTTCAGGCATGCTTCATCCCGCAGCCCAACCAACCACATCCCGTCGGCCAGCCTTACTCCCACGGGTACCTACAAGCTTCCACCTACGCAACCAGCCGCTGGGCGTGATTGGTCGATCATATGCAAGCTAACGACAATTCCATCAGAAGCACATAAAATGTACCAACTTCGACACAAGCTTGATACTAGCTCCTGGATTTCAACCTCTGGCAGCCACGTCTCCAAACGTGGGGAGGAAGGATCCCAGCCTCGCTACTTTGGAAACTACCGAAATATGCGTCGACGAATCACTGCCATCTTACCAGCTGACTGACCAGACATGTAGTTGTCCCCCCGGAGCTTGACGGCACATTTTTCTCTCCCAGGGGGCACTGACCAGCTCGGATGACAAAATGCTTACCCAGTGTATTTTTGGACGAGACTAAATCCATAACTACCGCTCACCTCCGTGTCAAGTGTGCAATGTACTCAGCAGTGAGTTGGGTAGTTTGAAGCCATCATGCAGTCGAGCTCTTCGAAAAACTTTCGAAATCGCAAGCTGTGCATAGTGTATTCGAATAGCTCACGACGAGGCGCGCCCGTGAAAGGAACATATGTTCCCTCAGCAACATGAACTTGGCGGCTTCGAAACGAACGCTTCTTACTTGAAAAGTGCATCGGATCTCAAAAGCTCCGAGACCTGCTTTTGCACCGAGATGAGACCCCTGCGAGCTAAATTTTTTGAAATTTGAAGGGAGGTGCTCGGCTAGTTTTTGGTTTGCTTGGCCCGACATTATTGCTAAGCAGCCGGCGCCAATGAGGTATCGAAAATGCGCAATCGAGCGAGCTGCCCTGTTTGCTCACGTAATGGGGCTTTGGGCCTCAAGAATGCGACTCCAAGAAAGAGAAAAAAAGCCTAGGCTTTTCTCATTCAAGGAATGCTTTTACTTTACCCACCTGCCAGCCCAGATCAGTCGGGTTTTACTTGATTTGAACGGACTTCAGACCGCATCCTTAAAACCAAGGGCTTTCATGAGAACATGGTGAGGAATTCTATACCCGATTCGGGAAAGAGTATTGTCTATACGCTGCCAATATCTTGACCTAAGATCATATCACATCAGTATAGTCTTGAGAGGCCGCGCAACCCAGTTTTCCCCAAACGCCCCCAAATCCTGCAGCCTTTCACGGGCTCCTCCGCGGGACCCGTGGGGACTTTTACACCTGAGTCGTACCACACTTGCTTTTAGTTTTGAACCAGAATATCGTCATTGTTGCATACCAACCGAACAAAACCGGCAGGCTAGGGCCTTGGGGATCCCCTTCAAAAGTGTAGATTCGAAGGTACAGCGTGCAAAGGTTCCGCAAGCCTAGCTGACACGTGCTAGTACGCCTTTGGATCCTCAAGTTTCCAAGCATCAGTAATTGGGTCAAAAAAACGTCTACCAAGGCTGCATGCCAAAGATGACTTCGCATTATTCCAGGAGGTCCCTTGCTGGTCAGCAGAGAGGTTATATGGGCCTGTGATATCTCCAATTAACGGCCGCTTCAAGACTAGGATCGGACACAGGTATCGCACATAGATACCAAGCCCTGCATAAACCTGATCAAGTGCTCCGTACGAATTATCGACACGGCAAATAAAAGGGTCCGACTGACTTCCTCAAGTTCATTCAAAGAAGATTTGAAACATCGGATGAAAACGAATTTTGGAGGGAAAAAACCTCAAATGATTGAAAAATCGGAACCGCAAGGTTTTTCTTTCCTTTTCTCCTTTTTTTTTTTTTTTTTTTTTTCGTCTTGCTCCTGCTTCCTGTGCAGGCAGTTTACTAAGAAATGTCCCTTGGTTTCTTGGATCAATCAAGCGAGCTGACAGGCCGACTCTGTAAGCCATTCGGATGCAAACGGCTCCGAAGCATCCGGGACGCTTCCAACTTTTCGATAACTTCAAAGTTTTTTATTCCCCCGAGCTCCGCGTCTGCGTCCGTGTCGTGCCCCAAATCCAACAATATTATGTTACCAACATATAACCACGATCCAGGCGGCTTTTAGCGAAATCTCCCCCTACCCCATGAACGCCATTCATATGGCCTGATCTCACATGGCCCCTTCCAAATTACTAGGTAGGGCTTCCAAATCAGAAGGGAGAGTTTTTTGACGAAAAACAAAAAGAGACTTTTAGCCATGGGCCGTCCGTTATCTTTTTTCATTGAAGGCCCACCCGCAACCGCCTATACATTCATCCATACGACCAAGTATCTAGTGAGCCCGATTATGCATTTCGCATCTATCATTCCCTTGTTCTCTTTGCCCCCCAAGTTAATCTTAAAATGCCCCCGATTAATCGGATGTCATTTTATCCGTTCGTCAAGCCCGGCTTGCTTTTTAAGAGAAATTAAGAGAACGAGCGGAAGGGGGTAAGAATTGTAAAAGCCGTAATAAGGACCCACGCGCTAGCTCTGGCGAGAAAATCGGTGGTTTTGATAAAAAAAAAAAAAAAAAACGCCCTCGATGACCGAGCTTTTTCATGCAAACTAAGCTTTTGGAAAGGCCAAGAACGGATCCTAGATGTTCCCGTCTTAAAAAAGCGGTTGCGATTACAAATACTTCGTTCGAGATTTTGTTAAGTCTTTTACCCTGGCAATTATTATACTTGACCATGTCTTTCAACACAATGGTTAATACAAATTTCTTTTCACGATGATCTCACACGAGTAACTTCCTTTTGTCCTTCCCCCAAATGTCGTGTGAGCAAGCCCTTATCGAGTTTCAACTGATTTCCTTCTAGGAAAACGGCAAACCCGGTCGCGAGGGGGGGCGAAAACACTGTGATGTCGAATTATGGTTGTGTCTTGTGATGCTCTTTTATTTTCGTTCCCCCGCTCACGAGAGAAAATATCAAGAAAAAAAAGCACGTGTTTTGAAGA
Organism: Orbilia blumenaviensis; assembly: GCA_036872755.1. Taxonomy (NCBI): domain Eukaryota; kingdom Fungi; phylum Ascomycota; class Orbiliomycetes; order Orbiliales; family Orbiliaceae; genus Orbilia; species Orbilia blumenaviensis. Next base: position 2,290,728 of record JAVHNS010000003.1, on the reverse strand, counting down.
ATTCGACGAAAAGAAAGCCAGTGGAGTCCCGGTGTGAGCTCAAGCTTGAGCTCGCAAAGCAAGTTTGGAGTATGAATGCGCCATCCCTGCAGGTGCATACTGCATGGTCAAATCTGCAGCTCGAAAATCCACACACTCCATAGGAGACATTTTAGCTAGCGAGCTTGTGCAGATGTCGAATCGACCGACAGCTGCACCCCCGACGTTTGCAAACCGGGCATTTTCTGGCGCCCGGTATTGATTGCCCTTAGATATGATAATGATATTGATAAGGTTTTTCTTTTTTTTTTTTGAAAAAATAATAATAATTAATTCGCGAGGGGTTTAAGTCAGAAAGAATTCCTTCAAGTAAGTGAAAGCGAAAATTGCGGGTTCGATGGATGGCAATTGATAGAGGGTCTGTTCGACACTCGTGATCAAAATAAAAACGGGGCTTGCCGTCGACTAAAGCTTATGACAGGCTATTATTGAACATGGGATGCCTTAGATTGGGCACGGGATGCACCCCGCAAATTCTCGTTAAGCATAGATATAGTCGTGAATTGAATTGCAAAAAAGCGTATGTGGATATCATAAAGGGACAGAATAACGAAACAAATGTGATTCTTGAAGGGGATAGTATGTGAGTTGACACCAGAGAATCTGTTTTTCTTCGGGTTTCCGGGTAGTCATATGTCATACAATAATATAAAAACGTTCCAAAATACCATTTCCGTTGCTCCATCTATTGTATGCTATGTAAAACTAATCAAAAAACAAAATTTAGGGGAAAAAAACTTTTGAATAAGAGGTGTGGCTTGGGAAAGAGGGGGGCTTTCGTAAATGGATGGTTGAAAGGGCCTGTCCGTAGTTAACGGCCAGGCGGCCAGTGGCCAGTCAGCTGGTTCATAATGTTCTGAACCTGCTGATTGGGCTGCGGCTGCTGGATAGCCCCGTTACTTCGCTGCGGCTGCTGGCCCAGGCCACCGAGAAGGCCAACGAGGGCAGGATTTTGATAGTCGATCCCCGCGGGCAGGCTACCATACGCCTGCTGTTGCTGCTGGAGCCCGGCAGCCGCCCCAAGCAGTACCGAGAGATCGGCGGGTTTCTGCAGTTGCTGGGCAGCTTGCAAGTAGGGGTTTGGCTGCTGCTGCTGCTGTTGTTGCTGCTGGAGCTGCGCCAGGAGCGTCTGGAGGGTCGCAGGGTCAAGGTTTTGCAAAATACCCGTCAACCCGCCAGCTTGCGCTAGCGGCGCCGGTTGTGGGTATACTGGCTGGTTCGTGGAAACGTAGGCAGAATGGGGCTGTCCCTGGTATGCAGCAGGCTGCTGAGGGGGGTAGCTATTATGCGACTGCCCGTTGTATTGTGGTTGGTGCTGGGGTTGATTTCCGACAGCCCGACGAACAAGCTCGGCGGCGGAATCGGCGGGTATCATATCATATTCTATGAGATGCCAAAATTAGCCGCGATATCAATAGACTAACAACCAATCCAACCGAGGCTTACCGTCGTATTGACCAGAACTACTATTACTGCCTTTAAAGATCTGAATAGATACTTTACTCGCCTGCTGTGTTGCTCGAGTTAGGAACACGACCGCCTGACAGCCTTGAACCACCTGTTCTTTGATGTGGCTCTCCAAATTGATACGAGGTGTCATATGGAGAACGTCTGTCCGCAGTCTTCTTTCCCGAAATGTCCCATCTACGTATTTGATATAGGCAGGGTCTAACTCGTCAAATACTACGACCAAGGCATCAATGGCTTGGGCGGGCTGTTGGGGCTGGGCCCTGGTTCGGTCAAATGAACCCCTATGTGGTGGAGTAGGACTTCTGTATCGTGCCCTAGGAGATCTAGAGCGCTCCCGGTTGTAGTCTCGGCTGGCGTAGTAGTCATCCCTCTCACGGCCGTATTGGGATCGCGGAGAGGACATTCGGCGTTCGCCAGCTGGGCGGTATTCATCACGGCCACGGGTTCCATTGTCTCTCGAATTTCGAGACTCACGTTCCCTATCTCCGTAACCTTGCCCGCGATAGCTAGAGCCTCTGTTCCTCGGGGACATCGGCTCTTCAGGAGATCTTGATCTACGATTAGTGCTAGTTCGGGCATTTATCTGATCCCCACTTCTAGAATTTCGCTGCGGCTTGGATATTTCGAGGTCTAGAAGGCCATTAGCCTAGGCTGGCATCTTGAGGAAATTTTCAGGGTCCAATACTTACGCATCTGACGTCCCCGAAGAGGGGTCCCTTGTTCTTGGCGTAAGGCTTTTGTGCAAGAGGAGACGTCGAAAAATTGCACGAAGCCGTACGCCTGCTTAATGGATATCTGCGCAAGCCTCCCATGCTTGGCAAATATGTGATAGACATCGCGCTTGCTTACGCGGTCAGCTGACAGATTGCCTATAGGTTACATTAGCGGGTGTCACGGCTGGATTGTATTGGAACGGTGATACCTACCGATAAACAGCCGAGAACCAACGGGAAACCTGCCCCATTCTCCTTTTGCGACATAATCACGTTCTACCGTGAGGAAGCTCTCATACGCCCTCTCTTCCTCGGGAGAAAATGCGATCTCTCCTTCGTCTGTATCACCAAAAGGGACGTTGGAAGGGTTTTCTGGGAGGGGGTGCCGTAGGTTGGTCGGGTGGCTGATCGACACCGAACCTTGTGCAAGTGGGGTTGGCAAGGGATGAGAGGATTTTAAAGATTGCAAGGACTGTTGTGGCAGAGAAGAAGTGGGCGAGAACATCGACTGAGATGCATTGACTACACTCGGTTGGCCGTCGGCCGTTACGTTCGCAGGTATGTCGGCTTGCTGTGCGATATTGACGTTGTCTACGACAGCCTTGGTTTGGCTAGCCATGCTGGCAAGCAGGGCCTGGAGATTGACTGGCTGGGTGGCCGATGCTGGTTCAGGCAAGGCATCGTTGTTTCTCATATCGATGGGAGGAACATCTACGGCGGGTTGAGAAGGGACCGTGTCCACTCCGGTCATAGTCGCGTCAACAGCGCCAAAGCCTAGGTTTATCCCATCAGGGAGAGAGCTCTGCACACCAACCGGCACGGCTTGCTGGGGGGCCAGCTCCATATGGTACACGGGCTCGCCCTGCGGGTCTACTCCATTGATAGCGGGGACGGCTGCAGTTGCAGTATCAAGCAAGGTAATTTCACCGGCTGTCTCGTCACTCTCTTCCGCAATAGCCCCGGCTCCAGCTAAAGATGGGTCGCTGAGAGCCGATCCTATATCAGACGGGATCTGTTCTTCGTTTGGAATCGTCCTGCTTAGGGCTGGGTCAAGCAGAAGCGGAATCTTGGATGGCTCGGGAACGTGGAGTGGAACTGGCGAAACTGGTGAGAGCTCTTTGGGGACAGATGTAGTGACTGGCTGCTCATCCTCAAATTGTGCATCGGTTTCCGGGACAAGGTTGACGTCGACATTCGGCGTATATGAGGCTTCATTAGAAGGGTCTGCTACCGATTCTTCGAGCAGGCTCGTGTCATGTGTTTCAAAGGGTTCATCTTGATTAAGTTCGATTGGGTCCTGGGAAAAGGACGAAGCCGAGGAGGAAATGGGCTCCGTGGAGCCTGGCCGTGGCGGTGTAGCAGACATCAAGACTCTTCAACAATATGGGATATGATTGAGTGGGTTCAAGTATGAATGGGTGGGATGCAGGAGGTAATAATGATAGGAAGGTGAAGACTGAGATTCAGGAATTAGGGAATCTAGTGCAAAAATTATTTTACCTTCACAGCCCAGTCAGAGCAGCGAAGTCTCGGTCTGGTGCTTGGTTAGAGCTCTTGATGGCGTCTGTTTGTTTTTTTGCTCTGGAGTGCGTGTATCATCAGAGCTTGGTTGGTTCTTATTGCGATTTCTTAGCTACAATTTAATGATCGAAGCGGAGGTGGGAAGAGAAGATCAAGAGCAGAGGGAGGGAGAGAAAGAGAGAGGGGGAGAGAGAGAGAGAGAGGGGGGAGAGAGAGAGAGAGCGAGCGAAGGCGATAGGGAGAAAGGGAGAGGGAGGGAGATGACAAGAATGATGGAAACAGAAGGCGTCGATGGGGGTTGTCGGTCGGAGTAGGTGATGTGGTTGGACGTTGGACGGCGTGTGAGGTTGGGATGGATGTTTGTGAATTGATTGGTTGATGTTGTGAATTGTGGCCCGGCGACAGCGTGATTGAGCAGGTTAGAAAGCACTAGCCGCCTGGTGCCCGAGAGCGAGATCCTCGATCTAGATGAAACTGGCTCTCACCATGCGCACAGGCAATGGCTTCCCTGCTACGATGGACCAGAACCAGCGGGTGCAAAGGATGAAGCTGGTAAAGCTGGCGAAGCTAGTGATGGAGATGCCGTGATGCAATGCGCGATGGATGTGGATGGATGGATGGATGGATGGAGGCGGAGATGATATGATGTCGTTGGAAAGAAAGAAAATGAATGAAATCGGCTAGCTCCATGACAGCCGAGCCCAACCCCAATTGCCTGGACAAGCAAGGCCTACCGCACGACAGCCGCAACCAGACAACACCAAATTCTTTCTTGCTTTCGAAAATTGTAGCGTACTACAAGCTATCGACCTACTACCGTATATACCTGCCTGGGAGGAATAAATCGATAAGCTACTTAATATATGTACATACCTAGGTATATACTCTGTATAGACATGGATTGATTAATATCCATTCAAAGAACCCGGCCAATTTTCTCTTATACGATCATAACTCTAGGTAATACTGCCAACTAACTGCCAAAAAACCAGCTGAGAGCCCAAGGTACAGGACTAAACGGTCGACAAGATATCATATATATACAGCACAGTGCACCATATACCTAGATATCTAGTACAAATATAAATAGTGCAGATATCAAGAGCAGGATACAGTTGGTGTAACGCGGCACTGTCGTCGGTCGCAGCCCCCCCCCCCCCCCCCCCCCCCCCCCCCCCCCCCCCCCCCAACCAATAGAAATAATCACAAGTCAAAAGAGGAGGTATCGAACAAAGTCTCGAGTTCAACCCGGCGTATGTGAATACTCGAATTAATCGTATCACGATACGTTTACCCCCTGTGCATGCGCCACATTGCTTGACGTTCCCGCCTGCAGCATTAATATCCCATATCCAGCTGCCGCTAGTCCTCAAAATCCAACAACATGATGCACGGTCTACAACGCCTCGCATTCCAACCTCAGAAGCTCCAAAGGCCACCTGTTCTGCTGCTCCTTGTCATCTCGAGACCGTTTTCTACATCGCCCCCTGCTTGTCTGGCCCGACGCCGATCTGAACCAAGGGGGGAACTTGAGGAGGGATCAGAGGACGGGACTAGAAGGACTACGGGAAAGCCAGACGCAGAAGCGGATCTCGACGTGGCCAGGGAGTGGCTCCAGGAACGAGACACCGCTAAAGGAATCGCCAAAATTCCTCATTCTATTGGCACAGTAACTTTCTCGAGATCTTCAGGCCCGGGAGGCCAAAACGTTAATAAAGTAGCCTCGAAGGCTACACTTAGGGTGCCCCTTCATAAATTGGGGCCCCACATTCCCAAGGTGTTTTTGGAGGCTCTTAAGCAGAAGGTAAGCTTAGTATGGCCAAGCAACGCCCTCCAACGTACACACTGCTATATCATCGTATAGCTTCTATGCTATCATCTTTTCTATTTGAGTGTAGGTGTGACCTCACACTAAACGAATGACCAGGGATCGAGATATCTTACAGACGATGGAGATATTGTCATTTCCTCTGACTCCTCACGTAGCCAGTTGTCAAACACTAAAGACTGCTGGGGTAAACTCTACGACGCTGTAGTACAATCCGCTAGTGTACCTGGTAAAACAACTCCAGAACAGAAGGAACATGTTAAAAATCTGTAAGTGTCCTGTTCATCTGCGCACGAAAATAACTTCGTAGAAACATTATCCCAATTGCCTTTCGCGTCAGTTGTTAATGTTGCGCATAGGACACGCATCGCGAACGAAAAGCGATTGGATTCAAAATCTAAGGCCTCCAAGAAGAAGTCAGATCGCCGAGGACCTGTAGGAGAGTGGTAGGATCACCGTGATGTATAAATTTGTGGGCCTTATGCATACACGCACATAATACCGCGCTACCGTTGGTTACGCCCGTAACACAGAGCAAATATTTAAGATTCATAATGTAAAGGCCAGCTTCCCAATACCCAGCAATCAGTACCCACCCTTCCTATGACTTATAGGTTAGTCACACCTTACAAATACATCATACAAACAAAATCTACATCCGCGATAAATCTCATGTATGCACGTGGGTTCTGGTTTTGCGCAGTTCTAAGCTTCGGACAGGAAGTATCATTTGATAAAGTTATATTTAGAAATACACCGGAGAAGAGAAGATGAAGGTAAGGAAATGATATTTAAATGGCTTTACACAATGAGAGAGGAGACCTATGAATGATGGATCTCCTTAGTTATAGTACAATGGTCTTGGGACGTACACCTCTGGTACTTTGTATCTTCTCAAGATGGTCGTATTTGTCCGAACGGTGTCATTGGGGAAATTTGGGGGGTCAATGATTGTAGGAGTTGGAGGGACCTCATCGATCGAGGTCGTTGTGGCAGCTGGAGGAACATCTTCGATAGCAGTGGTAGTGGTAGCGGGGGCAGCGGCTGTAGTTGTAGCTACCGAGGTTGGCCTGGTGAATGAAGGTCTGGTCCTGGTCTTTCTAGTCTTGGTCTTTCTAGTCTTGGTCTTCCTGGTCCTGGTCTGGAAGGTAACAGGATTGACGGTAGGTCTGCCGGGCTTTATTGGGGGGCGGGGACGGACGGTGACAGGCGCGGGATTTCCGCCGTTGCCTCCATTGTTACCGCCGTTATTACCACCATTATTTCCTCCATTGTTACCGCCGTTATTACCTCCATTGTTACCGCCGTTGTTGCCGCCGTTATTGCCTCCGTTGTTACCTCCATTGTTTCCGCCGTTGTTTCCGCCGTTGTTACCTCCATTGTTTCCGCCGTTGTTACCTCCAGTATTTCCGCCGTTGTTCCCGCCGTTGTTCCCGCCGTTATTGCCTCCGTTATTGCCTCCGTTGTTTCCGCCGTTATTGCCTCCGTTGTTTCCGCCGTTATTGCCTCCGTTGTTTCCGCCGTTATTGCCTCCGTTGTTTCCACCGGCATTTGGGTCATCATCAGTTGGTGCAGGGTCAGTATCACCACCGTTGCCGGCGGCCTTTGCCTTGACTGTGAACCTCTGACAATCATCCTGGGCACCCCTCTGTGCGACAGGCATAATCACAGGTTGATGGTTGCTCGCAGCGGTCATGGAGCATACACGATATTTACCAGCGGGGAGACCACCGGCAACTGTGGCGGCCAAGATACCATCGCTGTCCTGCGGAATGTTAATACCCTTGAAGAAGGCGAAAATGGCGGCTGGTGGAGGTTGACCCGATGCATCGTCAATAAGCTGGACTGTGACGTGGGTGTGGCCAATTACGATGCCCAAATCTGGGTCCAATGTTTGTGGAGCAGCGTAGTATGTTTCTTGTGCGTCTGTCGGGTAGGTAAGAGGCGTATTAGTTGTGTGGTCTAAGTTATAGAATAAAATGTGGGTATGCAATAGCAATACGCGTATACGTACTTGTAAAGAAACCGGCCTTCAAATTGTCTGTCCTCAAGCTGATAGTGAAGTCTTCTCCCTCCTCGAGATCGGCTTCTGGGTTTGGAAAAATCAACAATGTAGAGATCATCTTATCAGCGGCTGGGATTTCTCCCATAACGATTCCGTTACAGGATCCCGTTCTGATTTGAAGACCATTGGTCAAGACTTTTCCAGTACAAAAGTTGATAAAATTGGAGTCGTCGCTATATTTTATATATTCATCAGTACGTTGTCCTTAGAATTAGGTTGAATGTTGTGATTTGACTTACGTTTGAGACTCGACCTGACCTGGTGTTATATCGCCGACCTGCCCTGTCTTTGAGCTGGCATCTTGGACATTCTCTGCAAGGAGGACCTTATCGCCATTCTGTTGTACAATTATTATTAGAATAAAGTTGTAAGACATGTATACCAGCAAGGCTATCATACCTGGGCATGGACTGTTGTCAAGGCAAGCGCCGAAGCAATAAGAAACGAAGTAAAGCTCTTCATTGTGAAAGAAATCCCAAATATCAAATCAACCTGAAACTAAAGAATGAAATCCCCTCTATCAAAGAAGGTATTTTGTTCAAAGAATAAAAAAATACAAAAAAAGGGGGGGGATATCAAATCTTTAGAAAAGAACGACCAGCGAGTGCAAGGGCAATCAATGCGCCTTGACAAGTAAAAGATAGAAAACGCAAAGAAAAGAATGACAAGAAGACAAGCTTCAGTTGTTCAATAGTGGAACAATGGATTAGGAAAGGAATCAAATTTCAGGAATAGTCAGGAAGCCAACATCGTTATATATTCCCTATTCTCCTGATCTTAATATTTTCGGACTAATCCGGAGTCCACACTACTGGGCCCACACTATCGAGCCCAATGACTTGAAACCGAGCGGTTCATGAGGGGATCGTCAGCATAGCTTCAACAGTGGGTGTGGTCCATGGTTAGACCAGGTACATGTACTTGAGGCATCCTTCAGAAAAAATCCGGTCCCTGAACGGAAAACTTTCGGACGGCAGGTTTAAGAGCGAGCAAGCCCAAGGCAGTTAAGGCTCCCCAGAAAAGTGTTTCTGTTTGTTTCGAGATCATCAACCCACGACGTGCAAGGCTTGTTCGTGTGAACATGCCCAAGCTTCATGACGGTTGTGACGGCATGACGATGGTGGGGCGCTGTTACAAGGCATCACCGTCATACTCAAAATAGGCTCTTTTCCAGACGACATCGGTAGTTCTTTCTCATGTATGAAAAAAATCACGTAGAAATGTTCATAGGCTGTCAAATTAACCTAGGGTGATCGCTATATCAAGATCAATTATAGCTCGTGGCCGTGACGGTGTCAGCAGAGGTGGAGTCCTCTGCGGCACTCTCGCGAAGATATCCCATGTTCGTTTGTAATGTTTGCCTCGTTAAAGCTCGAGAGGAACGCGAACTGTTGCGGATCTGTTTTCGCACCCTGAGCTGGAAGCATTCTGCGTATGGAGTAAATTGAAGCTCTTAGTCTGGAAGGTCAGTAAAAGGGTGATAAGGCGCTCGTTTATTTGCCTGTCTCTGAGATAACTGTGAGGAGAAGAAGGGGCTTATTCGGGTTGTGGAGCATGTTGTGTTTCGCTTCGTTTTGAAGTTTGCCCTTGGCGTTCTGCAACACCACACACGGCCCACAACCCAAAACGGACAGGTTCCATTATATCCAGCATCTGTCAATATAAACCTCGTGCGAATTACGAGATAGTGGATAACGCCTGGCCCGATAATCCCAGAGCTCGGTATTCGGAACGTTTTGTGTATTTCTAATACTGTCTTGGATCATATATTCGACTCGACTCGCCAGACCCGAGCATTGAGATCGCGAAGACTTGCTTCCAAAAGTTCGTCTTGGGGAAAAAAGAAAAGAAAGAAAGGAAGGAAAGAAACCCTCGTATATATATTGAAGTCGCTCGAAAAGCCGGATCAACGGGAGGCTATTATGTCATTCTATCGGTATCTGCGGCCAGATAGAACGTGCGGGGCTGTATACTAGATTCATAAAACTGAAGCGCGGGAGTTTATAGGATCCACTATCGCGGAAGTGCGGCACGATGCCATGCCTCATTCAATATTAATTCCCGAATAGTATTGCCATATGCAGAGAAATTTGAGTATTAAGACTAAAATCTATTTATTAATATGCTTCGCGAAGGTAAGGTATATATACAGAAAGGAGGGGCTACTTGGCACTTCCAAAGCAACCACCTAGCCTTCACCTCAAGATTTGTAGAATGTAACATTGCCGACCCAAGCCCATAATATATATAAAAAACGCCAACATAGGTGCGGAAGGCACCAAGAAATCAAGTAATTTAGGTCAATTGAGACGAATTGCTTGTACTCTTTCCCCGTATTAACTATTATACTGCTGTTTTTGAGATTGCGACGCAGGTACAGGTTGTGCCTGTAGGGTATGAATCCCCGTTCTGTTTCGAGCATGTCTGTCGAAGAGAATATGCGCTACAGGCCGAGAAAAGAACATGTTAACCTCCAATCTTGATACTAATCTCCGGAATGGGGAAGGTGAAAAAAAAAAAAAAAAAAAAAAGAAGGGTAGGGGTCAGAAAACTTACTCTCCAACTGCATACAAGTCATCACGTACGCCGAATATATATCTCGTGGCCCTGTTAGTTGAACAGGCACCACCTGCAGTGAAAACCACCTCGAAAACCCACCCGCTACCAAGTTCATTTGGATCCGAGGTCGTAGGTGGGGTTCCTTGAATGTTGCTAAAAGTGCTCCCTCCACCACTCACACTGGAAAGTGTATACCCGTCCTCAACGCTGCCATCAACACGAACGACCAATGTCGATTCATCGAGGCAGTCTACGACACCTGAACCGCCGAATGATCCAGGAGCATTACATGACCCTTCGCTTTGTTGGTATTTGAGGGAGAGTGTTCTCACACCCGTGGTAATTGCGAATGGAGTGTAGCCGCCACCATTCCCGTTGTCGCCATTCGTGCTATTACCACGATCTGAGCCAGAGTTGTTATTGTTCCCGCTGCCGCCATTGTCGTTATTCTTGTTCTTGCCGGCGAGGATTCCTCCCACGGCGCCGCCGATGCCAGCCAATATCAAAACTATCAAAACTATTAAAACGATCCAGAAGGTTTTCTTCTTCATTCCTAAAATTCTTTTTTCGCTCTTATCCGCTGGAGGGTTATATGCAACTGGCGGTGGCAGGGTCCCTGTCCCTCCCACAACTTTATCGTACGAAGGAGCCGTATTATGGTCAGGCACAATGGTGTTAGCATTGCTATAGGGTGTCGGCGGTGGTATTGGCTGGTTGACTCCATATGCTGGCTGATAATATGATTTTTCTGCCTCAGGATGTGTTGGGTTTTGGCTGTACTGCGCGTTTTGCATCAGGGGCTGATTTTGTCCGGCTGGCGGTGGAGATATGGCGTATCGATCATAAGCACTCCCCGGTTGAATTGGTGATACCGTAGATTGGGGATACGCAGACGGAGGGGTGAGCCCTTGCGGCGGCATCACTTCCGGGTACGATTCATACTGGTCCGGAACGGCACCAGACCGGAAACTCATAGGAGGGTTCGACGGGTCCACAATTTGGGGCGCTGAAGAAGGATCGTGCTCCATTGCATTCGAAGCCTCCCTAGTTCTTTCAGAAAAGGGCTATAAATTTTTATCAAAATTAGCGATTTAGATCTGCAGCTGGAGGGGTATTTTGTGTGTATGCACTGTAGCACAGGGGCGAGAACTTACTATTGTGGCACTCCCTGCTTGCCTCATTGCATCGTGGTCGACCTCCATCTTCGAGTCCTAACTACTCGATTGTTTCGAAACTAATAACAAAAAAAAAAAAAAAAAAAAAAAATACGAGAAACTAATCCAGTCACTTTGGTTGGCTGCTAGGTACTTTAATCGATATAACCATGGGCTTTAATGGGTTCCCCACCAACTCGTGAAGTCGTGAAGTGACTAGGACGAGGTTGGACTCACAATTGAACCAGGGGTATCCTGAATGTATCGACCCAGTTGTTGAAAGTCTAAAATATATAGTCTAGAACGAAGTTTAGGTCTGAAATCTGAAGGAACAATTATTAAATGCGGAAGAAAGAAAAACCATGAATTCTTGTAGGAAAGGGGACTCTATAACTTTGGGGGTCTTGAAGGAAAATCCGACCCTTTTTGTTCCTTCCCTTTCAGCAAGAGGCTGAACCTGCCTTAGGCCGAAAGAACGCCTGCAGCGGCGTTTCATCGTAGCAGGTACTTAAGTAGGTAATGAGGTTACTTTGGCCTAACCACAGGCTTAGACGCCTATTAAGACCCATGCTCATGAAAACTTTCCCATGTTTGGATCGAGGAAGGACATGCATTAGCGGCCAATTGCGCCAAGACATGGAGGGGCGGCCAATGGATCGTGGTGTCGCAATTCCCCAATACAGGTAGTACTGGAAAGGTTGCCCTCTTCGGGAAAAATTTCTCCTCGTGTGCCAAGCGAAAGGATTCCAAATCCAACGTCCATTTCCCTACCCTATGAGCTGATCCCTCAAAATGCGGACAGGGATATTCATTGGCGTCAAGACGCTACAATCTTTCTCTGATTGGCCAGCCGGTTCAAGCTTTGTGCACCGAATTGCCACAATCGATGCATCCAGTCTGTGTTGTTCCCGAGGCGTCAAGGCTCAGGAGCTGATTAGGTTTCAACAAGCCAGCCATCATGATAGCAACTTAACTCGCGGAGATACTAGTATACTCGGTTGTGTTTGTCTCAATAGTAACGCCAGTCGGCCACAGGTGTCCTCGATAGCAAGTATTTCTTTACGCGAACGGGGAGTTAATACTTACTAATATAAAAGGTCTACCGAGACTAAATACTCACATCCGATACAGGACAAGTTGCAAGTCCATTGATTTCGTGTGACACAAAGGGATTTCGGCCATCTAGGGTACTAACTAGTTATGTACTTAAGCCCAACAAAGTCTTGCCATTGTATATTTGAACCGCTCTGGTCAAGATCAGGGTCAACCAGTTATGGCTGGCATGATTAAACAGCTAGAACGCCTCTCTTACCAAAAATAAACCATGCAGCCGCCAACCCCTATGCAAGTAATATTTTTGATGAGCCTAAAAGACTAATTGATATAGTTTTTATAAATTTTATTGCTCAAGAAACGAAGCCCGCGAAGGGTGATTACCGATAAAAGGAACTGTGTGGGAAAAAGCTTTCGAGGAAGGGAGTATTTCGGTTCGAGCTTAGAAGCATATTCGTTAGTGATATAATTTAAGGAATAAAATGTCTAGATATTTGTCAGCTTGGATCTGCTACCAAGGGGAGAACCTATCATAGGGGGGCAAACCCACCTATCAGCAAGGAAAGCGACACTAGAACGCAGGAACCCATCTTTATCTTTAAGGACGTGGAGGAGTGAGATAGCCCGGGAGACTGAAAGAAACCCAAGCTCGACTATTTCAAACTAAATTCCAACGAATAATTTATTAGTGTGCGTAAATTTTCCAGAGCCGAAGAAGAACCGAACGAAGTCTTACGTCCTGCTCGTCCCGGTAGACTTGACCAGTATAGACGTGATTGTGAATCCCTAAATGGCTGCAATATTTATCGAGGCTCCAAGTGAGATGCGCTTCTCTAATAGCAATAGGGCTTCGTCCCCGGATGCGTAGATATCGAGTGGCCTAACGACGAGTTGGACTTTAATGCCTCTGGGAACTGTATATCACATGGGAAACTTACACCTCTTCCAAGATAGTCAGGGAGGGTCTCGGGCTTTACAGGGACAAAGTTTCCTAAAATTTGAACTCTGCACTTCCATTCAACCGTCCCGAGTTGTTCGTCGCTATATGGGAAAACAATGGAGCCTGATTCCCACTGAGATAGAAAATCCTTTGCCCCCGCCGGAGTAGCGAAGCTCAAGGTTATGGCGTCGCCCAACACTAATTTGATCTCAATGACATGCGTGTTTTTCGTAGGGGTGATTAGATCAAGGATTTCTTCGACACTGAGCCTACGAGGGAGATCCCATATTATGATAGAACGAGAAGGCGAGTTGTCACCTATAATAGTTAGCTTTGCTTTGGCTATATCACAAAAAGAAGGCTCTTAGCTTTACTATGTGGAGTGTCAACGGCTGATATCTGTTTATCCCCTTCGGAACGTAAATCGAAAAAAAGGTCTGGTTTCTGCCCAGACTTGACCTCAAGTGATTTTGCCGGTTCTTCGTTTGCAGTGTCCCCGATGTTGACCCCCAAAGCAGGGCCTTTGCCTAGGCGCCCATCACCTTCGATATTTAGACGAACAATGGGACGATCTTTGGATAATGAACCTTTAGCAGGAGCAACAAATTCTTGGTTTTTCCCTAAAGCCACGGCCTTGTCGATCAAAATAGAAAGATTTGCGGTAGCCGGGAAAGCGATATCCCCTTGGGGGGCGCTATCTAAGTCTTTGATAATGCCTCGAATCAAGCAATCGATTTCATGCAGTCTTATAGTGATTTTGGAATCATCCTCCTTGATATGATGCTCGGTCTCTGAATCCCTGAGGGGTCCCTCGGGGGCAGCGTCGCTAGAGATGTTTCGTTAGCGTACTATCTTAAGCTAAGAAGATTGGACGATATGTAGGGAGGTTATACTACTCACCTAGGGTCAGCTATGTTAGGTTCATTAGGTTCAGGTTTAGGTGAGTCGCTGCAACTCTTTTCGGAGTCAGAATTTATGGAACCAGTATCAGTGGGGAAAGGATTGACGCCACTATCTGAGGGAGCAACGGAGCATGAAGCTCCGAGGCCACTTCCTGATTCTTCTATAAAAGCGGAGGGACGTAGGGCGGAGGGACGCGGGGCAAAAGGACGTGGAGCAGATGGACGTGGAGCAAAAAGGCGTGGAGTAGATGGGCCGGCAGCAGCTGGCGCAGCCCAGCGCGAGGCACTCAGTCCACTACCAACAGCCTCTGAGCCAGAAGGCACGGGTTCCGTTTTTGGAGGCATCTATGCTGTTTCTGTAAAAGAGATAGGAGTGATCGTGATAAACCTTGTAGCGGGTCAGGAAGACCTGGACTTGGTTTTTCGGTGAGAAGAGGTTAAAACGATGGTGAAGGTGGTTTGGGAGAAAAATCAGTCTCGAAGACCCAGGAAAGTGCTATACATATAGAATATCCGCAAGATAAACAGACGGAGTTCCTTGCGTGTAGAATACCAAACCTCATTACGTACAAGGGGCTTGATTGACGGTGACACTTTGGATATGAATGGATGCTCAGTTAAGTATATTCCATCCCATATATTCATAGCAGAGTGCACGAGTGCCAGCTCTCGGACTATTCGGGATTGGGAGATAGCACTTCTAGCCTCTAAGAAAAAATCACAGCTCCGATAACGATCCTAGGATTAAATACTAGTCTACCAACCAATAATATAGGTATTCACTACAACAAGCTAAGAGTATATTAACAGGGCAACCCAAAATTTAATTTGATTGCAGGAGGGAAACACATGGTGCCTGACGGGGCTTTGGGGATCAAAACTCGCTACAACACCATAATTTACCCTAATGATGATTCTGGGTCTACGGTCTGGTGTAGGCTTGCCTAATGGTAAAGAATAGTAAAGTACAATTGCTCCTATACGCGCATATATAGAGAGTGGGGTGAGAAAGAGGGGTGGGGCAGCGAAAGAGGAACCCCAGTGGAGACCGATTAGTGACCCTTTGCCATGAGATTCCTTGCGCAGCTATATATACCTGTTTTGCTTAGAGTTGGGTCGGAAGTATAGCAAGCCTTTTCGGCTTCCTGGCTGTATTACCGAATATCTCAACGTCAGTAACTTGTTAGTAGCACTAGGGCTAGGCAGGACGGTTTCATCCCTAAGTACCTATGTAAGTAAGCGGGGTTGACGTACGCAGCGTGAGAACAATCTTCTAGTGCTTTTATCTGTTTCCTGCATTTATGAACTCGCTTTTTATGTGAATACTTAGGAAAACAAATATCCCAAGCGTGGGCTTCCGGCCCGCAAAGCTCATTAATAATCTGTATTGACACCCGTCAGCATTAATAATACTAATAGGTCCCTGATGTGTGAACGCCATTGTGAAAAGAGTTCCATACTGGGAGATACCCTGCCCCGTCGTGTGCGTAGACTCGGACATGCCTACGGCCTTCCTGAACAGAATCCCACTTTCTAATCGCTGTCGTGACACCCGTGACACCCCACCATGCTATGAGCATTCCAATGAAGATGACCCAAACGATTGGTCGTCGTAATGCGCGGAGGATATGGGCTCCGGTTTGGCCCGCGGTAGGACCATCCGCGAATGGTGTGAAGTTATCAGCCCTCGTCCGCATCGTGGTCTCTTGAGCTACAGGTACTTGGATATTTCGATGGCGGTTAGAGAGTGGACTGGTCCATGCATCCAAACCGTGTCGTGGAACGTGGTCGTGTGGGTAGCCTGGGAATGTGGCCAGTGTAACGCGAGGCCGGCCATGTTGGATTTTGGGGAAGCAACACCTTTGCAATCTGCATGTATATATCTCATATGCTAATACTTGTCACTCTACATTTCGTGCCTGCGGAAGGCTAGTTTTGCCCCATAGCGGATAGCATATCAACGGGAGGGGAAAAAACAAGGCCGGCACTGAAACCAAAAGTGCTCAGGTAGCCCAACAACGATTACAACTCTAGCGGCAAGATGGCGCAATGAACAATGAGTTAATGTTAATTAACCAGTGATAAGTATTTGATTTACTGTAAACTGCTTACGATATATACGTACTATTCACCCTGGTATTCCAGAAAAAGTTTGATTCCGCTAATCTGACATTATATATTATGGGTAGGTTTACATGATTTACAAGATCTTGCTCTCTGGTGGCCCCAAATAGCTGGGGACCACGCCACCCTGATCAATAACAAGCTTCTCAAGAACAACACCAGGCTCAAGGGCCCAGAACTTCACAGTGTGCTTTCCTGGTGCCACTGTGTGTGTGGTCTTGTAAGTCCAAATATTATTTGCAACGGCAATGAGCCATTCTGGTGGAAGATTTCCTGGGGAACTTTCGTCAGGAACGTACTTAACCACCTTGGGAGTCTCGTCATCAATTGCGATGGCATATCTGAGTGGTCTGCCAGGGTAGTTGTTCAATCCAGTACCCAGGTATGCGGTGATGTTGGTACCTTTGGCTGGGGAACTAAAGGTGTAGATATCATACTCCAAGGCGGGGCCGCTTGGGGCACTCTGCGTGTCAGCCGTATTATCTTTGAGCTGGACCCCAGACTTTGTTCGCCCGAAGCCTGGGATGACTTCATAAGCCGAGCTCTTTCTAGTGGTGTGCTCAGCCTCAATTGAGATATATCCGGAAGATTCTGCAAAACCCTTGAAACCAGAGGGAACAGCAGTTTTTCTGATCGGCAAGTGAATAGATGGCATGTTAAAGTCTCCATATGGTGCGGAGGATGCAATATCGATGAATGCAATGTTGTAGCCGTCCGGCGCAGATGACCAATCAACTGAAAGCTCTACCCTGATGTCGGTGTTGCTTGTTTGGGAAGGGAGAACAGTGCCAGTGGACTGGGAAACCTTGATCCATGGGTTATGTGGTTTGATGGTAAAATTAAATGGCTCATTTCCTTTGTTGAAGATCTCGATCCATCGAGACCCAATAGCATTATATGTATCCAAAACTGGAAGGACAATGGTGTTGTTGTTAAAGGTTCCAGCGTTGTTATTATCGTCTCCGGGAATGGAGCCATTGCTACCCTCTCCAGCTACACCGAGAGCGCCGGCTAGCGAGTTCTGTGGGAACTGAACGAAGGAAAGTCCGCTAATGGTATTTCGCATGGGTTGTTGCCTAAACCCCGGTTTGGGTTAATTCAGCGCTTGTTTCCCTAACTTAAATAGCAGCAGTTCTTACCAGTAGTTGTATCCGAAGTGAGTCTGGTCCAAAAAGTGAATCCACTTTCCATCAAGAAGTTCGTCCCACTCCTTCTGCAAGTCAAAGTCTTCCTGAAACCTCTTCTGAACATATGAGGTTAGATAATTGGCGGAGTTTCTTCTCTGAGCAGCATATCTCTGGTTTCTAGCGATGTTGATATAAATATCATAGACGATATACCCGGCCTTGGCCTTGTGCGAGACAAGCTGGAAGAAGGCTGGTTTGTACTCCGATGGAATCTTGCTGTACAATGCCTCGGCTCTATCAGAGAGATCCTTCCACTCGGCAAGGACGGTCTCCGCTTCTCTGTAGTTGACGACGCTGTAGATAGCAGGCTCGAGCAACTCGTACTTTCTCCTTGCAGTCAAGAATGAGTACCTTTCCAGAAGATCGGCAATTTCTTTGGCGTATTGTGCTCCGAAGGTCTTAGTAGCGAATTGCTCAAGATAGCCATTGATACCAATGGATGTGACGGATGTAACATTATAAGCCATTGCAAACCAGAAGTCAATCGGTGTTTCCTAGTATTAGAGATCCTGTCTTAGCATATTCTTGAACATGGTGGTTCCCCTCATTGAAGTACTTACGAGAGTCTTCAGGTCCCCGACGTTGACAATCCAAATTCGGTCTGCGCCACGGTCATAGGACAATTTCATTTGCTGGTAAGTTTGAGCAAGAGAGACTGTGTCGATCCACTTGTAGTCCCGTGGGTCACCGACATAGTCGAAGTGGTAGTAAACACCGGCACCACCCTTCCGACTGGGTTCGTCACCGATCGGTAGACGACGAACATTGCCCCAATTGTCATCAGCCCATAGGAAAGTTATATCTTCAGGAACGGATAACCCTTGCTCGGGGTAACCTTGAACTTCCTTGTACAAGCACCACATCTGCGGGATCGTGTCGACTGGAACATCAAAGATGTCATCAAGAATTTGTCGCTGCTTGGCGATAACTCTCTCAAGGAGCGCAATGTGATTAGGATTATCAAGGGCAGTATCACCATTTCCGCGCATGGCCATAGTAATGAGATTTTCCCAAGGCTTAGCACGGCCAATAGTCTTGTACCAGAAATCAACGATGTTCTTGTCGTTGACCGAAAAGTCCCATGTACCGTTTCCGAGGGTATTCCATTCCTAAAGAGTCTTGTTAGTTTCAAATCTCCCATAATCTCCCATAATTAACTACTTCCCAACGTTGGAGTTGCACTAACCTTGGTAGAGCTAGCCATGGGCTCGGTATGAGAAGCACCCATCACAATACCATAGTAATCAGCAGTATACTGGTTCTCCGGGTCATCGACAGCAAACATGGAGTTCCAGGTAGTTGGCCAGAAGTAGTTGGCCCTGAGTCTTAGCAACAACTCGAATACCTTAGAATGGAAGTCCTTATTGAATCCAGGCCCGTACTTTCCGCGAGGAAATTTAGCATTGACCCAACCGGTCAAAGCGGGCTGCTCGTCGTTCAAAAAGAGACCACGATACTTAACAGACGGCGACTTCTGAACGCGGTCAACATCCAATGCGTAGATGTTGGTGCGCTTAACAGTCGGGACATCTGCCCACCAGTACCATGGAGAAACGCCGATTTGTTCAGAGAGATCATAGGCACCGAAGATTGTACCACGCTTGTCAGAGCCGGCGATAATAAGAGCCTTATGGATTCCCGGAGCAGTTGCAGGGCGAAGAAGGAGTTTAGTAGTGTAGGATTCCCATGTACCGTTTATTTTAGAAACGTCTAGGTCTCCTTTGGCAATGAGCCCATCAATGAAGGCAGATTTGCCAATCGTTCCGATGATAATAGCGAATTGAGTCTTCGGGAGACCTTTTGTGGTATTTTGGACATGGTATTCAAGGTCTGTTCCGGTCACTCTCCCAAAGTCTGCAGCAAGATCTTTTCCTGCTCTGATAACACCCGGCCAATCTGAACATTAATATTGAAGGGGTTAGCCATGCATGGGTGGAGGAGCTGCGTGAGAGTAAGCTGGTCAGCGTGTACGAACCTCGGCCGTCAAGCACGATTATGGCATTGTCATCAGGTCCTGCTAGCTGGATACTCCCCCGGGAGGATGTAAAGCCTACGACCGGAGTCTGTCCGAGTGCATTGACAAGACTACTGCCAGCTAAAGCAATAGCTGCCACCCGCACGATATCGAAAAAGCACCGCATGATTCAATTGGCGATCGTAAGAATCACAATCTCTGTCGCGATGTCGCTGTGAACCAAAAGAAACCCTGACAGGAAGCCCGGCGATCTCCCCACCTTTATACTTCCACAGGAAAGCTATCGAGGAACCATTACAGCCTATCCGTTGTTCATTCCAATGTCTATCCTTGGGCAAATGTCCTTTACACTCTACCCTAGACCTTGTCAGAGGTGTTTTTTTGTTCATTTTTTTTTTTTTTTTTTTTTTTTTTTCCTTTGCGGGGAGGTAGGGAGGAAGTCGTGATTTCTCTGCTAGGATGATAGAGGTTCCGGTTGAATAATCGCATGCTCATTACCCCAGATCAAGGAAATCCTGGAGCAAATTTCGCAGTTGGTGAGCAATGGATGGGGAACATTGCCTAATTTAGAGAAACGTGCTGAAGCTATTACCATGATGGTCCATGTCAATGAATGTATTTATCCAGGTTCCGATGGTGAAAACTGCTACGGATCGAAGTTGCGGCTGCTCAATAGCCGTAACTCACATCCTCATGGGGATCTGCGAGTTGATGTTCACGAAGTTGACCTGTGCCATTGGTCTGTGTTACTTATAGTGACCAGGGTATTCGGGGCTAAATGAGGTGCCGGCAGAATTGAAATTCCAGCCGAAAACGCCATGCGCGGAGAAATGGTAGGCAGAAAGAAACATAAAGTTGCGCATTTTAGGACTTAGCTCTGGAGCTAACGTTCCTGCAGCTCTCCTCATTATCGGAAGGCGCCGCCCCATTGCGAGGAGTGAGTTTAGGCACCTGTCAGTTAAGACGTCCAAGAAATCATATTTCCAGATTGTACTAGATTTTCAGGCAAAAGATACTCCCACGATATTTGACTTTGAACGCCACTGCAATTATCGACTCGGACAGCATGTAACCGAGCCTGCCTTAACGGCCCCGCGTAAGATTTTGTCATCGGTTCATCGGATTTTTGTCAGTGAGTTATTGTATTTAGCCAAATCTACAACTTGGCTTGGTAAACTTTCAAGTGAGACATAGGCTTAGCTAAGTGGGATCATTGCGAAGGTGAAAAATTAATATTACAATGGACGTTCATTCAGAGATAGTTATATACTTGAATATGGATATGGTGGCGGGCGCCGGTTGAAAACCCGGCCTATGAATAGGGAGTATTCGATTCCAGGAACCAAAATTTTGTTTGGTTGTTTCATTTTTTATTTTTTTGCCATTGCTGTAGCTGATGATAGAGTGCTGGTATAGCATGCACGCATGCATTGGTCGAAGATGCATCAGTAAATCGATAAGACGCGAGATCCCTATAGGTAAATACCTAGGTACTGCATACGAAACAAACGCAGGAAAAAAATGTGTTTACTTAAACAACGGGTCCCTGGGCTTTGGGCCGGCTAAAAGTACTGGTGTTATAGTTTGCATAATGCACATACGCACATATTATCGGGTAGATCGGATGTGCTATGGGCACCCGGTATCCCAGATTGCTGATCGAGTAGGCGGGGGATACTTGCTGGTTTACTGAAATCGTGAATAACAAAAATTCCGCCGGGAAAAAGAGGCTTGAGATCGGTGATGGTCAGGGGTCGAAGTTTGGCAATGGTAGCATCATAGTTGAAAATTGGGT
This sequence comes from Orbilia blumenaviensis, assembly GCA_036872755.1. Lineage (NCBI taxonomy): Eukaryota > Fungi > Ascomycota > Orbiliomycetes > Orbiliales > Orbiliaceae > Orbilia > Orbilia blumenaviensis. Next base: position 2,269,403 of record JAVHNS010000003.1, on the reverse strand, counting down.
TGAGATTAACTGCACTGGATCTACGAAATATTAAGTTGAAAGAGGGTAAACCTGCCCCTCTAATATTCTGTCTTATAAGTTAACTAGTTATAACAAGAGAGAACTTCGTATTAAGTTACAGGATTTCGATATATAATGTAACATATAACGTCAAATTTCATGCTTCGCATGTTGCAATTTGATATTAGCAAGATTAGGAAATAGTAATTGAGCCCGGCCGAAATGTGTTTGGCAGGGAATGGTAAGGTGGAAACCTGCAACATGTCAGAAGCCTGCAGATGAAAGACGCGAGATTAAACATGTAAAGAAAAAAAAAATAAGACCAGCGACATTGGGGGAGAAACGAAAGAGAAGAAAAGGAGATAGGAGAGTACAATCAGTATAAGGGTATGGTCATCTTCGAATATTTACAGAAGAAAAAAAAAAAAAAATGGAAAAAGACGGGAAGGTTGCCGTTGCGCCTCCACAAAGATTAAGATACGAACCATCGGTGACAATAATTTCAACTCCCTGAAAAAGCACAACGCTATCCCGACCTCCAATCCATGATACCAAGTGTATACAAATATGAAATATCAAACCCAATAAGAGACATAGTCAGTCCTTCCCCCAAGCCCTAATGCCTCCAAAAAACAAAACATGAACTGACCCTTGCCCAGAAGAAGAAAAAAGACGAAAAACAGAAAAGAATGGGCCCAGAACCATGGGTATCCAAAAGATATAGATCTGACGATATTGGGTATTTTTAGGGGAGTCCCTTTATGATATTCAAAAACATAAGTGAAAGAGAAAAGGAATAAAAAGAATAAATGAAAAATAAAGAAGAAATGAAAAAAGTGTGGAGAAAGTGGACCATTGAAACACCTGGTATGCAAACCTTTATATATAGCAAAGAGATCGAAGCCGCTAAAATAGTATAAGAAGGAAGAAGAAGAAAAAAAATTAGGATACTCGGAACCTTTATCATTTGCGGAAAACTCCAGAGAGCCACCCGCCTCGTTCCTTATGTGTATATGCTTCATCATCCGAAAATGATGTTCGACGTTTCGGAATTTTCTTTTTAGAGATAGGTTTGAGCTCCGGTTCGTCTGCGTAGTTACCAACGCCAAATCCGGCCCCGGTACCAACCCTGCCCTTTGTTTCCACACCTTTTGCCGTTACTTTGATTTGCATATTCTTATGAAAGTTTCGCATGTCGCGGCGATGCCTGTTGTACTCATGCGGTGGCATGGAGTAGCCGCCGACCATGAGGTCTTTCCAGTAGGTCTTGTCGGGCGGGGGTTCAGCTGGCGTCTGTGCGCCACGAAAACTGATACTGGGCCGCGGAATTTTAAGAGCTAAAGTCGATGGACGTGTTCTAGGTTGCTCCTGGGTAGAGGAGCGAGACTCGCGTTCGAATCGCGGCTCTGGGGGCGGTGTGGGCGGTGGCGATTTCGGTGACTTCAACCCCGAAGGCAACTGTGAAGAAACTGATCTTGGTAGTGTCATGCTCTTTCTTGTTGACTTGGTCGCTGACGGTATCTTAGAAGCGGTGGGAATTTTAGACACTGAAGATTGTTTTGAATGCGAGTGTTTCCGCGGGGTCAAAGTTTCCTTTGGGGTATCCACTTTGTCTTCCCTTTCTTTCTCTTTCTCTCTTCTCTTCTCTCGTTTGGAATGGTGTCGTTTGTGTTTCCCAGAGCTTGATTTACGCCGCTTATGTTTTGTAGGTAGCGGGGCAGGTGGCGGGACATCTGACTCAGAATCTGAAACAAGAGCAAATTCGTCGTCGGACCTATCGAAAGTGTCCTCAAAATCGGATTTCGCGCTCGATGAATCCTTAATAGGGAAGGCATAGGTTTCCGTATCGGGGACGGAGCGTTCGTCCGTGCCGTCCTGGGGGACCGGCGAAGGCGTAGCTAACCGAATACGCATTTGAAGCTCCAGCTCCCTATTTCGCGCCCGGAGCTGTTCTATCTCCTCCATAAACTCGCGCCGTTCGCCTGCTTGGATTTGGAGGAGTTCTCGAGTTCGATCTAGCTCGTCTGCAAGATTTTCAACCTTGTAATGATTGATTTCAGCATCGTCCTTCATGTTACGGTTGTCTCGAATAAGCTCATCCAGATGGCTTTCCAGTCTAACAACCTCGGCTCGCAGCAACGTGTCCTTCTCTCTCAGATCGCGAGTTAAAACATCAATTTCAGATTTCAGCTTGAGGTTATCAGCCAGCCGGATTTGTTCTTGCTCTCTGAGCGTGGTAATCTCAGCTTCCAATGCTGCGTTAAAGTGGGTAACTGGCGGCTCAACGATTTCTAGCGGTTCTGGAGACGCGACGGGAATCGGAACCTCGATAGTAGTCATCGTTTCCACTAGCTCTTCATGGACGCTTTCCTCGGGCGCGTCTAGGGCTTCCATGACTTCTATCAGTTCTTCGGGCGTCTCTGTAGCTTCGAGGTCTAAAGCTTCGGGTTCAAGAGTAGCCGGTTCTGGTTCAAATGTGTCGGTTTGAATACCTATCTCCTTGACTTCCTTAACTTCCTTAACTTCCTTGACTTCTTTGACCTCTTTAATGACAGGAACTTCCACGATAACGGGCGGCGGCGGGGGTGCCTCTTGTGCAGCCCTGGCTTGCTCTTTTGCTACCTCAGCAGCAGCGAGTGCGGCTTCCAATGCTGTCATGGAATCCTCGTGGCGAGCATTAGCGACGCTAAGCTCCGTGTTTAACTTTTGGATTTCCAAAACGCAAACATCTCTCTCCTCTCGTGCTGCGTTAACTTCCTGCTGCAAAATCTCGATTTCTCCTTGTAGATCCGTGCTAAGGGTAACAATATCATGCTGAAGCTTAGCAACTTTTGCGTCGTGTTGGCGTTCGATTTCGTGGAAAACAGCGGTGGCAGTGACAGGCGGCGGCGGGATATCGTCCAGATGAGATAATCGGCTGCTAGGACGGGCGCTTCGGGTGGACATTCGAGATCTAATGGACGCTGCAATTGAAGGTGCACGGTGCGATGCCGCAGACGGAGCTCGGGATCGAGCTCGATACGGGCGACCAGATGTGTCTAACCTTAAAGCGAAATCTTTCAGTTCACGTTTGGAGGAAGAAGCAATCGAGGCGGCATCATCGTCGGCTACGATTCGTGGAACCACCAAGGTTTGCTCCGCTTCAGATTCGCCTGCTCGCTCTGTCGAGTCGGAGTCCCCCGAATCATCGGACTCGGCATCTGAGTTATATTCCCCATTCCATTCCAGACCAAGCTCCTGACCTAAAGATTGTTTGTTTAATGGCGTATGAGAAGATGTACTGCTTCGTCGGCTACTCGATCCATGACTGCGCGCACTTTCTGCCATGGAGCTCATACTAGTGCGAGAGCGTAAGTTTTTTATGCTAAAATTGCTATCCAGAGCGTCTTTTGCATGAATAAACTTCTCCAATTGTCCTTCGAGCCAATCTCGCTCCTGTTGAACGGCATCAAGTTCGTTTTCGGTTTCGCGCAGTTTTGCACTCAGATCCAACCATGACGTCGGTCTCTTCTTGTCGTTATTTCCGCCAGAACTTCCAACCCTGTTACTGGATACGACATGTAAGTGGAGAGCTGATGCCACTTGCTCTTCCAGCTCCGCAACCTTGTCCATGAGCTTCCTCCTCTCATCCTGTTCGCGGACAACATCTTTCTGAACACTTTCATAATCTTTCTCTAAGACCTCTCTTTCTGTTCGTAACCTCGTAATTTCGGCGCCGCTTATTCGTAACTGTCGTCGCAAAGAATTTATATCCTTTTCTTGGGTCTGCACATGCACCGCATTGTCATCGAGCTGTGCTTCAAGTTTCTGGATACGGTCGTTTAGGCGGTTGTTCGTACCCCGGAGAGTTCCGAGGTTCGACTGTGTCGTATCCAGCTGTGCCTGCAGCGAATCGATCTCCGCATGCAAGTCATCTGTGTTCGAGGAAGTCGACAACCTTCGTGAACGATGCTGGACAACCGGCATCGCTTCCAATCGGAGTTCGCTCGACTTTACGCGTTGACGGTCAATCGACACGCCCCCGCGGCTCCCGAGTTTCGTAATCTTGACGACGGTGAAGTCGGGGACTAAGGCAGCCCCCTAACAATACTAGACAGAATTTTGTAAGGACACCGTCCTCGGAACTATCTTCATAGAATCGATAGTCCTCCGGGCTTTTTTTTCTTCTTTTCTTTTTTCTTCTTTTTTTCTCTTTTCTAGTTCGTAAATCGCGTTTTAAAAGGAAGGGCAGTACCAGCAATCAAGCAACAAAAATCAAAAAAAGAGCGTCTCGTCGTAAGAAAAAAACTATATTTTAAGGAATGTTGGTGTTGAAGGTCGTGTTTAATGTTTTAAGGGGGCGTATTCCGAGAAGCCCCGCAGAAAACCGGTTTCAACCTGTCGATGGCAACCGGTGACGACGGTTTACCGAATCTGCACAGTCGTCAGTAGTTGGGGCAAAGCGTAGTCGGTTCTCAACAACGACTGCCCAACCGTTACTCTGGTGGTGGTGATGGTAGCTGGTGAAAGAAAAAGACTGAAAAAGAGTGGATGAGCAGCGATGGAATGAGGCGTTAGTCATTTGGCTATTTCCCTGGCACCGCCCATTTTCGCTGATTGGGGAAGGAGTTTATTATTGTTACCTTTCCTGGTTGAGCTGTCCATAAAAGGGTGGATGCGAGATGAAGCGATGCGTGTTTTCCCACTCTTCGGTTTCCAGCTGCGCTGCGCTGCACACACTTGGTCCGAAAACGGTTTGGAAAATGGATTAGGCTTGTTCAGCTATTGCACGTTATTGCGGGCGACAGACCAGCTAGTGTCGGACTTGGCTGCAATATCGTCAAAAGGGTTTAGGAAGTTCCTTGTGATCGAGTTGGCTTCAAGGGAGAAGATGTCGAGGGTCTTTTCTGTGGGAGGATGGGATAATTGCGACACAGGTTGATATTGCGAAACACTGATATCGACGCCGATACAAGAAAATTTTTCGCCGCCGCTCGAATTTCGATGCGCAGCCCACGGGTTGCTCTTCGCTTGTGCCCTAACTCAAACTTGATCTTTGATGATGGTCGCCTGACGTACCCTTCCGTCGCACCGTGCTTGTGTCTGGACATGTACCGGCTGGTGGTGGTACATGTACCTTCCATCGAACTTCCAAGCCCAAAGCCCATAGCCATCTTTTCGTTTGTGAAATGCGCCCGTCGCAGCTATGGCCTGTCGACGATCATAGGCACATAACTCTTATCGATCCCGCAATTAAAATTTTTCTTCCGTAGAGAGCATAGCGCGGTTCACTCCCCTGTACCCAAGCCTGCTGCTGATTGATTCACGAGATCAATAACGCGGGTTTCTTGGAGACCGCTCGATTTCATTGGAAAACTTTCCCAAAGGACATTCTTGACTTTATGCAAGGCCATGCAAGAACACATATGTGTGCAGCGATTTGGATCTCAAGAGCTCGACTGGCCGACTAAACCGCCCCTCTTCCCGCTGCTTATGCTCGACATATATACTGGAGCCTTCATCTGATCTTTCCCCTCCGTTGCCTCGAGGTATCGCAAATGTTGATGTTGCCTGTGTTTTTCGCTGATTGCTGTTGCTATTTCCCGCGCCGATGCGCGGAAATTGAACTGCTCGGATTTCGTGCGATATGCAATCAATTTGCCGGGCCGAAATAGGATGAAGGGGACACTCGGAATGAGATATTTTCGTTATCGGAATATTTCGCAACAAATGTTTTCCCGTTCCATTCACCCACCTTGAAGGGAAGAGGGTCCAATCATCTGCGACTACCGGATCTCGTTTTTCCTGCAGTACCATTTCATGCTGTACAACTTGATTTATGGGTGCGATGATGACCCCGCTGCATGCAGTTAGCCACTCAAGTCACGCCCACTATTCGTCGATATGGTTGTCTGACAACTTACCGGAAACCAATCGTAAGTAAAACCCTGAAGCCGAACAGGGTCCGCCCGGGCCAAACTGCAGCATCCCACACAGGGTCCTGTCCTCATCGTGCCGATTCGGCTGGTCGGCAAGCCGAGATATTGGGACAAGTTTGAAGCCGAGTTTTGCCAAGATATTTGCAACACACTTCACCAGCCTCGTGTCAAGCCACGACTCCACTGAGTGGTCTGTCAGGACTCGCCACTCTTGGCGGTGCACTGATTAGCCAAAATTAGGTTGAAAAAATTAGGCGGACATGAGATCTTGGTTGGCATGACTTGCTTTTGCTCGCCGTTGCATTATGTTGTGCAGGAAGTAAAAATATCTTCTTCGACATCACGCCAGATAGATGCAACTGGTCTCGTAAACCAGTCTCAGATGCAACCGAATATTCGAGAATATGAATCGGCTCGTCCTACAGTGCCCAATGACGTCAAGCCGACCATTATCAACTAACAATCATCCAAGAGTTCTCAGAAATACTCTCCACAGACCGAAAGACATTTTCCTCCGACAATTAATGTTGGCGTTGAAGATTTAATGCTTGTAGGTCTCGTACAAGTCGAAGTCGAAGTCAGAGGTGGGTGTTGATCACTGAGCACTCGCGGGCAAGATACACTTTGCAAACAGACATCTAAAATCTTTACACAACATTAATCCTGTAATCTATTCGAGTCCCGAGATGTTGCTTTTGCCCACGATCTAGATTTCTATATTGGAGGTATTCCCAAAACGTTGACAATCCGCGAGCTTGGCATTAAGACAAGATTACTCGGCTATGCTGTATCCTCCCATCTCCGGATAGAACGCAAGCAAACCTCTCGTGTCAATGAATCGTTGGTAGGGTGCTGTGAACAGCACGGAGAAATGCGCGGAAATGTCAGAGCATCATGCCCAAAATTGGTTAGACAAAACCTTAAAAGGTTACAGTGCAGAAACCCTGAATTAAGGCATCTGTCCGTTCGGTCCTTGCGGAAGCCACAATCATAACCTAGCCCTCCAAGAAAAAAGGGTCCTGGACTACTCTAAAGAGCGTGGAAGGGCTCGCCTTGACTCCGGTTAGCTGCTGCCAACGTGAACAGAAAGATATTCCCATGTTGTTTAGTCAGTAAGTAGTTATCTCTTGAGACTAATGATCTGTGTCGAGCTCATGACGGTATCGCCGCATTTGCGGCCAAATTCAGAGTTTGCATGATCTCAGCACATTCAGCCCTGGCGTGCAGTAGGTTGCATTTGATATTAAATTAGGTTATTAAGAGTTCTTAATCACGGAAGCAAAAGGTAATAGTCTACGGTCTCACCTAGTGATTACGGAAAAGCCTTATCAAGATGTTTGTCAGATTGGCACCTTCGGCCTAGTTGCTATACTAGTAGTTGTTCAGCTACCAGGTTAATTACCGTCAATTCACGATGGTGGCATCCAGCATGGGGAAATGACCTGATAGCGAGCTCGAGACTTATGTACGGGTTGATCGCTGAAAGAAAGCAGGCATCTCGCTCTCAATGAAATAATGATATGCAAATATTGTGGGGACAGTATGTGAGTATTGCCGGAAACATTAAGCCCTGCCGCCCGTACGCCAAATATCACCTCACTAAGAAGCTTCTTTTGGGCAGCTAACCCCATTTCTGATGTCACTTCTCATGATCTCGGGTTACATTCGTTAACGCATTTCGCCGGGTGAGTTCAAAGGTTGGGGCAATGGAAGGAAACTAAGTTGCGCTATCCCTGAATTGGCCATACCCGCGGCCAGCCCCGCTAAATTTTGTGTGAAGAATTTCCTCGCTTGTGACACAGAGAGAAAAGAGCAAAGAGAAATACTAAACAACAACAAGAACTCTACTATTTTTATCCTGGCCCTAGTCCTTGTTCGCTCGACAAACCTTGCCTCGAAGTAACCTCACGGATGAATATTCACAGAATCCCGTGAGCATCGCGATCGAAAATGGTGATGGTAGACTAATTCAGTATAGGAGGCATAGGGCTGCGAGCTCCTGCTCTGAAGTATATATACTCATTAAATCTGCTGTTGAATTGATATTTTTTATTATCATCCTCATCAGCTTCCTCAATCAACTTCAATACATTCGCTACCTTCAAAACACTCAATATATAATACATATTTTATAACTTTCGTTTTTTAACGAATACTACCAAGCAATCAAAATGTTGTTCCGATTCTTCTACACCCTCCTCCTCTTGGTTGCCTGTGCCTCTGCCAGCCAGTTGAAATACGATCCCAACTACTCCTATTCCAGGAACCTTCCTCTCACCAGCTTTGCTTGCTCTGATGGTGCCAATGGCTTGATCACCAGGTTCAAGGGTACCGTTACAAACCTCAGCCAGCTCAGGACCAAGCTTAAGCCAGGTGTCCAAGTTGCTGCCCACAAGTTTGTTACCAGCTGGAACTCCCCATCCTGCGGTGCTTGCTTCCGCGCCCGCAACCCACAAACCAACCTTTGGTTCAACTTCATCGCCATCGACGTTGCTAGAGACGGTGTTGAGACTGTAATTGCTTCTCCCGAGGCTTTCAGCAGCGTCTCCAAGAGCGGCACCACTGCAGAGGGTGTCGTTACGGTTTACATCACCTACTACCCCACTGACTCCAAGAACTGCTGGCTTTAAATGCCCTAAGACCTGATATTGAGAGCCCTTTGTTGCGGCGATCTCAAGATCTCGAGCCATTTTCCAATCCTCAAAAGCACAATATAGAATGGTTCGCAATAATACGAAAGAAACATCTGAATGACGAATACGAGATGGATTTCCTTACGAGCATATTATTATACAATCACACACGCGCGCACACACACACATACGCTCCTTAATGATTAATTTTAATTGATATTTTATCAGTCTTGGATATTAGTAATGTTTGGAAACAGCATGGAATTGCATTTTTGTAGCATAGCACAGCATAAACTAGCATACTACGGCGTCAAATAATAAAACCCAGTCTTTCCTTAATGATCCCCAATTTCTCCACAATTTTCTGATTAGTAGTGTGAACGTGCTCAAAGTTTATTTTCTTTGCTAACCAGAATCAATTCTTCACCAGGTTGGACTCCGCATTACACCGTGAAAAAAAAGCTAGCCAGCCAGCCCAGCCTGCGGATAGATATACGTCACCGAGACTAATGGTGGGTACTCTACCCACTGGAAGCAACCGATGATAAGCTGCAGCCAAGACTTTTATTTCTCGTCTAATCCGTAATTGCCGGGATTCTATTGCCATGTCGGTAGATGCATCCGGACAAGATGCTGAGTGGTGTTGCATGCAAGAGTATGCTAGGGTAGGGGAGAAATACCACGCTGGATCATTAGCACCTTATGATCTGCCGACTATTGCCGGATAAAGAAATCAGCAGAATACCTCATATGCATATGGAACAACAACTAGTTGCAAGACAGCAGTCGACAGGCCAATGCGCCACAAGCCTACGCGGAAAGCCGGTTCCATTCGACAAGAAAATCTACAAATAGGCATAAGATACTTTTTCTTCGAGCCTTCTGGATCCGGAGATCTAGAACGCCTTCTAAGTCAGGCCGCAGGCATGAAATTTTCGAGATATATCAATGTACATGCATAGCCTCACGCCCGGTTTCCCGACAATAGCTTGCACTTGCGAACCCACGCACTGTTGTATACTTGAATATATCAACTAATCGATATTTGATATCTCACGAGCATCATTACGCAGTATATGGCCAGTTTCGGTCAGGCTGGTACGTATAGTAAAGTTTGTTTTCCCTTTTATCCCGGAACTAAGTGCAAGTATTCAGCGCAGTCTTTCGGCCTATTTCCCCACAAATGCAAACATGCAGTCAACTTATCCGATCAAGAAAACAGGCGTGTGAATCGATATCGATGTATCGTTAGCTAATCCCAGTCGTATCTTCATATGAGGGATGATAGCCCAACTCGACAGCAGGGCCCACGAAATTTCGAAAAGGTTCGCTCTATTGATTTGGAAAATATACATAGCTTAGACCCATATAGCTAAGTAATAGTCCATATCTAGGATATCAATATACCCATATTGTTATATATCTCGTAAGTCAGCTTATACGAAGTGACCCGCCTCTATACGCCCATATACCCAGGTAATTCTACGTGGCATCTGAGTGTATATATACGGTAGGTTTAGCCTTGATGAGCAGCGTCGGGAACAAGCATATTAAAACTGTATACCAACACAAACTTTATTACATACACTACAATAACAAATTTCCCGTTGGCCACCGTGGTGTCGTATGCGTATATATAGAAGTAGGTGCGCTAGGTAGAATTTGTCCAAAGAGCTAGAATATTAAATGTCGGCGTTCCAAGATTTAAAAAAAAAAAAAAAAAAAAGAGCTTGAGCACGAGTTGTAAGGTAGCGCCAGTATTGAATACACGAAAGCACCTTTGCATACGAGAAAGCAAAATGTGGTAACGTATTATCTGAAACAAGGCACTGCAGCCTTATGAACCCATGTCAGGGCACTTGGGTACCAGTACCTTGGATACTTCCTAGAAACTGGCTCCTTACAGAGAAAGCTCCTGTCGGCTGGGAGACATAACGGAGGCACTCCTACCCTAGGGAGACGACCTAACTATATCTTATATAGGGCTGGGGTAGGCGGCGCGGCAGAAGCTTGTGTTACACCGTGACATATTCAGATGCTTTGTGTCTATGGGGAAGGCATCAGGTGTAATATACCTAGGTATGTGCAGACAAAATTAAAACTAGCAATTAAATTACACTTGAATCTAAACCTCCTTCTCGTGTCCCAAGTATACCCTGTATCTCTGAGATAATGGTATTAGACATGTGTTTATCAAGTTGCAGTATTATGATGTCCTTGATCTGATCCTGAGATGCAGTCGCAGGCGCTCAAGCTTGGGGTCGAGTCTGGGTAGTTGTAGCAGCACTGCGGCAGGGCTAGGTGGATAATAAAGAATGCCGGGTTTCACCATCTGGGTTTCTACTCTCCCAACCCGCTACTTTTCTACCTCGAACGTGAGCATTCACCTTTAAGGCTAAGTTGTCTCAACGCACAACTTTCACAGCTGTACAGCTAGCTAATCAGCGCTAATACATAGTAGTCGAATAAATAGCGTGCATCCCTACGTATATCGAATAATTGGTTGGCTAGGATAGCATGTATATATATATACCGTAGGGGTTTTGGGTACTTTTCTGGGACTGCTTCCGAATCTTAAAAGGATTTAAAAAGAAAGCGAGCCGTCTTATTTTCTTTCAAATAATTATTTATACTGTTCTAAGTTCCCTTTTTTCTATAAACCGTCTTCAGAAACCAGCCAAAACCCCGTACAATACGTACGCATACACGTAGGTATATACATGTTACTTACGCTATCATAGACTTCTTACATGGTCCGCGAGCGCCTAGCTAAATTCGAGATTAACTATCTCAATCATGAGGACAAATATAAGTATTATCGAGTGGCACCGCTTTGTGTATCTGTGTAACTACGACCCCGTAGCATGCTGGAGCCTAAACAAGGTACCCTAGCCAACATTTTAATTTGGGGATTGACCCCAGACGCCGACTGAGCTCTCCGAGCCGAAGATTTGGATTATTAGCTAAACTACTAACTACTAGTTGTATCAACCCGAGACCCGAAACGCGCGCTGTCGTGTGAGTTCGCAGAAATGTTGATTTAAAAACCATACGCTAGAGATAATATCCGTTTCACTCAAGCCTATTAATGAAGTCACACTTTGACAAATTGCAACTACCACCATGATTCTGCCTAGGACCCTGCGAGGTTTGATACCCGACTTTGGGCAATTTGGGGAGTAGTTTTGGGGGTTTTAGAAGTGGCTTGGCCTAGTAAACTGGTGAAGCCACTACGAATTTTCCACTTGGTGGAGACGGATACGTCTTCAAGTAAAAAGAAATATACATATAACACCAAGATGCAGGAATATTATTCCCGTCAATCCATTATGCAGTTTCCCGCCCATCAGAAAAGGCCAGCCGGGCATCCGAATCCTCGGTCTTCGGAGCATGCAAACACAAAAAGCTTATCCTAGAGACTACAGGGGACATGCCTACGAGCATGCGCATCCTGTGGAGAACAAGTTGATCCCCAAACCCGAGTAGATCGCAAACCGGGGAGCATTGTGACCTGCAGGTGCAGGCCGGACACAGGAGCTCAATGCGAAGGAAACGGGTTTTTATATAGGTACTTTCGAAGCCTTTTGAAACTGGGTTAAAAAAAGTTGTTAATCAATCCATGTTGAGGCTTCAGAGATTGCTAGGCACCAATTTATACCCCGGAGATGATATTTCGCTATTATGAGCTCTAACAACTTGCAACAGGGCTGTGGGTGTGTAACGCGTAGCTCTAGCTATAACGTGAAGGCTTTACGTAGCCTACGCAATTCTCGGTCCCCAATTCCGGCATTGCTTTAACCAAATGGGAAAGTTTTGAGGGAAATTTAGCTAAGGGCGAATAGGTAACAGTAAACATGGCACCACAATTCAAAACTTACCGTAGCTAGCCCTTCTGATTCTAGACTTGAGAAGTAGATCAAAACCATTGATTACACCTCAGAAGAGGCATTAGTTCCGACTTCGCCCAAGGAAGGGACTAGACTTATTTGTCAAGAGACTGTCACCACGTTACGCAGAGGACCGGGCAGGCCCTGTACCAACTGATCGGTATTCAGGAAGAAAAAAAAAAAAAAAAAAATGATAGCAGCGAGGGGTTGATCAAAACCCATTAACCGGTATCTAAAAACCATAACAACGGATTTTGTGTTGGTTACCACCCCTGCACAGCTAGTTCAGGAATACCTGACTTGGCCCACGCCAAGTTGGTTGACGAAAGACAAGCAATTGGCCCAGACATCCTGGCGGCTTAGGGATCGATATCTCGCCTGGAGATACCCGATAATTGCTTAAAAAAAAAAAAAACCATTTGGATCAGGCGTCGGGAAGCCCGATGGGAAAAGAGACCATCCCATCATATTTGATGACTATATGGGGTCCGAGTGTTCAATAATCAGGATTCATCAACAGGACTAAAAAGAAGAAAGAAAAGTTCAGAATGTGGCTGGCAAAGAAAAACCTGCTGAAGAACACAGACTTTGATGTATGCAAGAAGAAAGCCTGCTCTGATTATAGCACTATCTTGGCTGCAGCTCTTGAGTTGAATTCGTCGAGGAGCGGGCGGAAAGCCGTATGATCTCACGCAGCTTTGCGTGCATCTGTGGGGCCTTCGCTTATCTTTGGGCGGGTATGGACACGAGAAGTTCTCTGGAAGGCATCGGTGTCAACAGGTCCTCCCATCCTGGTAGTATCGTCCGAGACCATGCATTTGGGCTGAGGGCTCGGGCCAATGGGAATTTGGATATTCATTGCGTCGCCGTTTAGGTGAAAACTCGACTGGTAAAAAATCTGGGGAAGAGGCGTCGGTTGCCTAGACTTTAGCCTGGTCGCGTGGTTAACTAGCTCCTACCCAAGCCGTAACTCTTCTGCATGATGGTCTAAATGTCTGAGAGTACAGTCAATTACGAGAAGCCGCATATACTTGCCTGTGTGAGTTACAACCGAAGCTACGTCGAGCCAGCTGAGTATGGTATTTGAATGTATGTCCCAGATGTTCGGGGACCCGATATGGTTGGAGTCTTGGTAAACCCGACTTCACGAAGAGACTGATTTGGTGACCGACTAGATGCCATGTCTGTACCAGGCGTTGGTATAACATGACAGTTGTTACCAAGCATCAAATACGAACTATCTTACCCCCACGTCCAGAGAGCCTGACCAGGGTTTAACGGGACCGCCCGGGGCCAATATGTGCATGTGAACCTGGCATATTGGAGACCACATGTAATGGAACAAAGCTGTCAGAAATAATAGTGGAATAATATCAACCATATAATATAACTCAACCGGCAGTTGTAATGGCGAATACTGATATACGGTCTCCTAGGCGTGTCATAGGCTAGAATCAACTCGTGTTGCGATAGCATAACGTCCAAGGCCATTATCACCTGCCGAATACAGAGGACGGTCAATGTATTTAAATTTCCAGGCCTGTTGTGTTTCGTGGATGGATGGATGGACGGGTGGATGGGTACCACAGAGCAGCAGACTCCCTCTACGCAATAACTGGTGGGGGAACGCATAGGTAGTAGGCAAAATAAGAATAAGCCTACCACCGGGCACGCGTTTGTGGCCTGTCCTCCTAGCTCCTCTCAATATTAGGAACATAGACTAGGATTTCAGATCGCCGGCTTAAAGTTCGGGATGCTTCCCCACCAAATATCCCGGTTCGAGATATCAAAGGCGTTAAATTTTGAATGCATCACTGCGACGTTCTAAAGGATATCCAACCAATATATTTTGGTGCTGTCGACGAAATAAACAATTCACCGACCCAACAATAAAATTACAGCAGGTGTTCAGTAGAACAGGGCACCTTTGTATAAGATTGTATTAGCGCCAACGGTTTCCTACTGTTGGAGAACAAGCTTTGCAGCGATATTCAAGCTCATGGTCAAGAGAATACAAGCAATGCAAAGAAATGTCTTCGGTTTTCTTGGGCAGCTCCAGGCAGCAATCAGACCCAGGTTCTTCGAGTACGAGTGGGTCTCGGAAGACCAAGAGCTCTTGGCGCTAGAAAGCAACAAAACCAAAGATCTTTCCTATCATTTGAATTCGTGAGGGATGATAACGATCAAACGGATGTATCAGCAAAAATCGCGTGATCCCCCACTGAAGATATCAATGATAGAATGTCGCAGATAAGACTGAAAACAATATGATGCCCCACCAGCGTATTGAGGAGGCAAAAGCTATCTGCAGTTTCGCGTAGGGCGTATCTCTAAGCTAAGGTTGAGGTTTCCGCGACATTGATGGGGCGAAGGTAGGGCATTTGTGAATGGATAGTTTGATGGCCGTCAGGCCAAGCTGGGAATGCGCCGATAAAATCTAGGCAACAACCTTGGGTGGCGTAGGTTGGGTTGCTTCGCACCCCGTAGATAGCCGGTGCAAAGATGGTTGACCAATATTAATGGGATTCGGGTCTTTTGACAGGCGGGTTGCTGGCAAATCTGGAAGCGTGGGAGCTAAGGATAGTCACAGATGCCATTATAGGTATCGTGATTCGTTTCAGAAGGAGTCCCGAACCACTGTATTTCGGGATCACCACGGGGTTTTAAACGAGGCTCTTTGGCGACAGTACTTTGCGTGCATTGTATACATGCGTTGGAGTATTTGCCCACGCTCTTTGCACTTGTCTGTAAACTGGCCTCATAAATCGGCCTCATACTTTTTGAGCCGAGGTCTTTAAACCATGATTCTAGAACGCCGCATTCATGAATATTCTGCACGGGAATGTATTCCAAAGTTGCTCACCGACCGACGCTTGCTTTTGAGATAGGCCAAGAGACCTACAACAGCCAAGTCATGCAGAAAGAGAACCCAACGACTTTTCGATCCCAAGCGGAGTTTTTTGTTTATGCCAATGCGGAGGCCAGCATATTGGCTTTTTCTTGTGTCCATGAAGCCTCGTCTGATCCCTGCTAGTGACGACGGTGGGCCGAGCATGGGTTTAGGATGCATGTCTCTTTCTTTTTCCTTGACACTGCTGCCTATCTGGGATCCTCATGTGGGAATTCGAAAGGCAACGTTGAACCTAAACCTTCACATACGCCAAATCCAACCCTTTCCAGCTTATTCCGACGGAGGTGCTCGAGCTAAGAGTTCTTGCCCGAGAACTGGGAACTCACAATTGCTGTACTATTTGGAAACCCTCCAATATCTATCACATCTCAATTTGACAGATAAATGTGGGGCAGTGCCTCAGGGCAACCTTGACCATTCGAACACCCTACTTATCCAAGGATGTGATGACTGAGTCCCAAGCTTGTATACATGAGTTGCCTCCCCTCGCAGCTCAAGAGGGGCGTCTTCTTGATCTAAGACTTGTCGAAAAAAGACGGCCCTATGATAACTCGGTGTTGGTAAGGGCAAACTTGACGGTTTTGATATAGCCACCTGTTGTAGTGATGGCAATGCCTGTTCTGATTCTCGCCTTTCCGTTTGAGTCCAGATTGGTAAGACCTCCGGGGTGCAGTTCGTCTGCGTCCTGGCGCACGATATGATGCCTTCGGGCGTTAGCATAACACCCAACCAACCAGTCAGCTTTTTTTTTTTTTTTTTTTTTTTTTTTGTTTCGCTATTTCTTGCTTCTGCGACGTGCATTAGACCCTTCCCAGATATGTTGCTTTTTTTCTGCCCGATAAAATCCTTTGCTTCTTCTGCCTCTTGGACAACATGGGAAATATCGCACAGTAATTGAGAAGAAGTGCCTCAGCAGTTATCGCAGTGTGTAGGATGTATCCCAGAGGGTTGATTATACCATTATACCACTCGTTCGTTGAGGCCGGATCGCCACTCCCCCCAGATACGCACCCAGACAGTTTCCTACTCCCTACCTCCCCATCTCGGGCCTACTTTATAAAGACCCCCCCTCGCCCTTCCAGATCCATCAGAGAATCTCTCCCATCACCTTTCCCATCCCACTCTCAGTGTTCTTCCTCTTCGCTTTCCCCATTAAGAGCGAAACGCAATATCAGTTTCTTCATAAGAGGTTCTAGTCAAATCGTGCTCTTCATTGAGTAGACTGCCTCGGGCTTTCAATCAATCAACATGTCGGACGACATTGAGAAAAACGACCATCGCGCTAGCGAGGTTGGTGTCAAGCCCGAACGATCGGAGGTTGCAAAGAATGAAGCAGCCAACATCTATCAAAACGCTGAAGATTTCGAGAAGTATGGCTATGTTGCCCGTGGGTAAGTACTTGAGATATCTCCAATCCAAAATTCCTTTTGGGAATGGTAGCTGACAAGAGATCGAAATGCAGTCTCAAGTCCCGTCACATCCAATTCATTGCCCTTGGTGGTACCATCGGTACTGGTTTGTTTTTGGGTGTCGGCAGGGCTCTTGCTACCTCCGGCCCCCTGTCCGTCCTCCTAGGTTACACATTTACCGGTATTGCAATCTTTGCCATGATGCAGTGTCTTGGTGAAATGGCTACCTGGCTCCCTCTCCCGGGAGCTATACCCCAACTGGCTGATCGTTACGTCGACGAGGCTCTTGGCTTCGCTGTCGGATGGAACCAATGGTACAACTCTGCAATCACCCTCTGCGTCGAAATATCTGCAGCAGCTGTCGTAATCGGATACTGGGACCACAATGCGGACCATGCGTCTATTTATATCGCCGCTATTATCGTTCTCATTATCGGTCTCAACATTTGGGCTGTCTCGGTATACGGTGAAGCCGAGTTCTGGTTTGCAAGTATCAAAATTATCACAATCGTCGGTTTGATCATCCTTGCCTTTATCCTCGATGTTGGTGGCGGTCCAGACAGGCACAGATATGGTTTCCAGTACTGGCGAAACCCCGGCGCCATGAAAGAATACATTGGTACTGGTGACACTGGTCGTTTCCTCGGTCTCTTCAATACTTTGGTTAATGCCGCCTTCTCCTACGGTGGTGTCGAAATGGTCGCCGTTGCTGCAGGTGAAGCTGAAAACCCTCGCAAGAATATCCCCAAGGCTGTCCGTCGGGTCTTCTGGCGTATCCTCTTCTTTTACGTCCTTGGAACATTGGCAATTGGTGTCCTTGTCCCATATAACGACTCCAACCTTCTTCAAGCTCAGGCTGATGGTGCTCCTGGCGCTGCTCAATCCCCATGGGTTATTGCCATCGATCGTGCCGGAATCAAGGGTCTCCCCCACATTATTAATGCGGTAATCTTGACATCTGCCTCGTCTTCTGGTAATGCCTTCCTCTACACCGGTTCCCGATACCTTTTCGCCATGGCCCAAATCGGACAGGCTCCACGATTTCTCCTCAAGTGTACCAAGCGTGGTGTCCCAATCTGGTGTGTGTGCGTCACCGCCTCGGTTTCCCTCCTTACTTTCATGACTGTTTCTAGCGGATCCGGCAATGTTTTCAACTGGTTCTCCAATATTGTCACCATCGCCAACCTGTTCACCTGGGCCACTATCTGCGTGGCTTCAATTAAATTCACCTCGGCCCTTAAAGCTCAGGGCGTCGATAGATCCACCCTTCCATTCCGTTCTTGGGGGCAACCATATACTGCATGGGCCGGTCTTTTCTTCTTCTCAATTATCATCCTCTTTAATGGTTTCGCCGTCTTCACCAAGGGTAACTGGAAGGTTGAGGACTTCATCATTGCTTATATCGGTATTCCAATCTTTTTCGCCCTTTATGTATTCTGGAAGGTCTTGAAGCGCACTAAGATACACAAGGCTACCGAGGTTGACTTGCACACTGGAAAGGCCGCTATTGATGCCGAATACTGGCCCGAGCAGATCCCAAAGAATCTGCTCGAGAAGTTCTGGTACTGGTTGGTCTAGTGTACTGCCTTGTCTTCTTTTGCTGTCGCCTTGCATTCACGGGAGGGTAGATTCGTCGTGGTCGAAAGAACTGACGCACCCTTATCGTTAGCTTTCACGATTTCCTTTTTCACTTTTCCCTTTCTTTATGATGTTTCAGACATTGGTCACGGCGTTGATTTTTTTTTTCCTTTGGAAGGATAATACTCACTTTCGATGGGGATATATATACTCCGTACTCCCATTGCTTTATTAATAGCACTTCCTTGGCACATATTCAAGAGAATTGGACAAGGACCCTGTATAACCTTGAGCTCGTTGAGGCCTTACTAGACAGAAGGCTTAAATTGAATGAAAAGGATTTTATGGATGGCCTAGACTCAATGTTCCGAGGTGTACCCGTGAAGTAAACCCGCAAAGCTGCATGTCACAAGATAAAAGTAGAGAGGAAGAAACCTGGTTATGGAAGGTTAAAGAACTGCCCAAGAAATAAATGTAGCTTCCAATTCTGTAAGCTTTTGACATACTCTAAAAGCATTTTCCAGCGTACGACAGCGTAACGGAACCACCATGCGGCCGGCTCGTGTTGGGTGAAGGATCCATATCCCAGACATCTCTTCCCGCTACCGTGGCACCCCGGCCTAGTCCAAATGTATTAGGCTTCATTGGCAAGGCCTTGATGACAAAAGGCGAGAAGGTAAGTTCCGATCCAAAATTCCAAAAGTCGACTTATGATGGCAGAAAATTAAGGATTTTTTTTTATACAACAGCACATTATCCACATCCAGGGACATGAATAACTTATATACTGTCCTCGGATTGAAGGCGGCCCAGCCGGACGTGGACGGGCAGGGTGGGTCAAAAAGCAACGGCCAAACTAGCTTCAAACAAGCTTTCCCAGTCCGCGCAAGCTAAACAGGCCTAACGTTAGCAGAGCTCAGAGAAACGCCACGCCAATCACGAATTTCGTGATATTATGTAATGTACGCGAATGTATTCATTACGGATATTTTGGGGGTCCCATGGGGCAATAACTAAGGCCTTTTTGGGACACCATCCAATAGAAATATTTATATACAGCATGCACACAATAATCATGGATGCAGCATGAACCTGTGTTGGTGGCCTTGGAGGCTTCTTTGGCGGCCTTGTGGCGAGGGTTTTTGGGGGATGGGTCAGCCGAGTGGAGCCAATACTAGGGCGCCATCGGCCTCGTCAAAATGCGCCCTAGGATGTCAAATGTTATTTTCTAGGCATTTTGACTACATGCCACTATATCGCGAGTTCTGTTAAGAAAGCAACTATTGACATAACTCTATACTTACAGATTTCCTCCCACTTCGCGGTATCCAATTATAGGAGCATAACGAATGTAATTTATCTACATGGGCTAAAGGTAAATTAAATATCGCATCTTTACGATCACGATCAACGTACCTGCGCAACCACATTTCAAAAGAGCACGTGGTGTAATATATTCAGTGACTACTAGTCATCACGACGATGTCTATCTGGTCTAGTCTAACTGGGTGCCAATTTTGAAACGCCACAGTACGGAGTAGTTCTTCTGGGTATTCCTTACATGGTTAGAGGAGTTAAAATTATAAAACCGAAAGCAACCGGGTGTCGGCACCAAGCTATTCCGAGCAACAGATTTGGGGATAATGTCCTATAGCCCCACCGTGCTAACCTAATAGAAAACATCAACAAGAGGATCCGAAGAATAGATCAAGCAATAAAGCAATGCATATAACGCCGAAGGATGAGAAAACTTATTTCAAAAAAGTAGATAAATAAATCAATAAGAATTGAAAACTTCAACTGCACCCACAACTGGTGTTTTCAGTTATCGAAGGCTCGAATGCACCATGCTTTTCCATGGTTCCTGCCCTTACGATGCCCGCTTTAATGAGTGCTCCCCCATTTTCCTCACTTCGGAACTTTACAACATCCCATATCTCTTCAGCACTCATGTGCCCTGCCGTATCTGGCATCCTATGCCCCCATTCTAGTTTCCCGTTTCTTATAAACCACTCCCCGCCAACTTGGCTCATATCGCCCGCATCCCATAGCGAACCACCATGCATAGCACTTTTCATGACATGCTTGAAGGCCTTCAACCCCATTTCAACCACGGTAGTCTTCACATACGCTGGCTTCTTTGCGGGTCCTTGTAATGTCCTTCCCATACCGAAGGCTTTAAATATTGCTCTCGAATGATCCGTGTATATGGGGAAAGATGTCTTAAGTTCTTGTGTATATGGTTTGATCATGCTGTAGCCGCCGCATCCTATTATTATAAGCCGTGTTCTTTGTGACCGGAGGGTTTCTGGTGTGATAAGGGGTGATAGCGATTCAATATAGTTTTTGCAGAGGCCACAGAAGAAATGACGCACTAATAAGAATATATTATAAGTATTAGCATGGTATATGCCCGAGGACATTTACTTTATCAGGGGTACCAAAACATACCGAATATTACGAGTACTGTGTCGATCTCGTTATCTGTCTTGACTAGAGATTCGAATGAATGTATTTGGCCATCTCCATCTACTATTGGTAGCGATAGAGCTTTGTTCCATTCGGACCGTGAAGGCAGCTGAGATGGAGAAGGTGGTAGTCCACTGGATGGACTCTGGGCCATAGGCTTGGCTGGAGCCGCTTTTGAATTCGAGTTTGATATCGCCGCAACAGCCATGTTGCTTATGTAACTAGAATATTGGAATAGACTTTTTTTTTTGGTTTGTTTCTCAAGATTCGGGAAACGTGGCCGTCGACTTGCAAGGGTGCTTTGAAAAATATATAGTGTAGGTTGTGGAGTGGACCCCTGGTAGGTAGGTCTGTCGATATGTGGTTACCAAGATCTGATCAATTTCAATATGGGGAACACGAAAAATCTGGAAATGTCGAAGGAAAAAGTTTAAAGGAAAGGCCCCTCTTGAAATCCTGCGGAGCTCTGTCAAGGCCCGCGTTTAATCAATGGCTATGAATTATTTTTGGGTAGTTTCGAATCTCCAGTGTGATGCTGAAACCGACCTCCTGGAAACGTTTATATAAACGAAACGGAACGACGACGGGAGGCGTTACAGAGTGTATTATATACCACCTTCGTTAAAAGCTACTCACAGAGCGGATCAAACCAGAAAGGCTCCTTCGGCGAACTCAAGGGCTTTCTCCGCGCTCCTCGAATAGATGTAAAATTCTCCCTCGGACCACTTGTTCTGTCTTCCTCCTTGCATTCGTGGAGTGGCCCACAGATATGTAAATGTACTCTACCATTTCCCGCTCTTGGTCCATTCTGTAGACTAATGCACTCAGGCTTCGGATCCCAAGCCGCCTGATTGGATATCTCTCATGTTGTATCTATCATTCGGCAATCTAACAGCGCTAAGAAGGCAGAATCCGCATGTAATCGAAGCAAACGTCGGACCTCAAAGGTCTTAGGGGCACCATGTGAGACATAGTTATTCTACTTTGGGAAGGGTGGTTGTCAAACCGTCGTCCTTTTTTGGAAAGACCCCTGCTCAGCTGATGCTTGTCATGGAAATGATTGTCTGTTGAGCTTGCTAAAACGGAAAATGACCCTGTTGGTTTGGCTACATCGGGGCGATCGCCGGCCTAATGTGTATGTAGAGGTACCTTTGTGGCTTCGAAATGACATATGAGGTTGAGGATTGTCCCTATCAGGTGGGACACAGAGAGTTCGGCCGAGGCTTACCTGCAGCTTTCGAGGGTTTATTGGGATGCAATGCACGTATGCATGTTGCAAAGAACTCGGAATGATATATTCTGTGTTTTTAAAGTCCGTAGCCGTTAGCCCAAATCTCAAGAGTCGGCCCATCCTACTCCGTGAATTAGGCATCTTCAGAAGACGGGGAAGTCGATTGGTCACAGGCCAGGTCTCTATTCTAAATCCTTCTAATGATTCCAGACGTGGCCTCTAACCTTGTGGTTCTAGAACCTCAAGGACTCTTCTGACCCCAAAAATGTATCCTAGTAGTCTCGGGGACAGATCGACAACAATGGATAGGTCCTTTACGGTAAAAACCTATCTATGCATACCTAAGCACTTAAATGTATATATAATGATGTGCGCATAGCTATCTCAATGCACCAAGGGCTACACAAATTTAAGTTCAAACGAATGGTTCAAGTACTTAGCTTGGCTTAGGCGAACGATAGTAAAGTACCTATGCTATGTATAATTCATGAGGCGGCAGTCTATCGCAATATCGACGCCCCTGGCGGTTCCGTAGGATTTGAGCATCTTCGGATATAGTATCGAAGGCCGTATGCCAGAGGCTTCATACCCTCATCAGTATTCAATACCAATCTACGAATGCGGTTGAATAGATTAGCACAGCCGCACAATTGCACAACATGTACATATGTTGTCCAGAAGTAGCTGCAAGGTACCTACCTAGCAACACAAGAATAGAACCGCCCACAACGCCTCCTCGCGGTAGCCTTTTATTTGTATGTTAGAGACCTGAGCTCAATTCTTGCTCAAATGGCATACTTTCAACGGTAATCAAGTTTCAGATGATTCTACTAAGCTAGTGATCCAGCCCGAAAACGGTCGGGAGTTTGATGTGAAAGAAGCCACAGAATTTAGACCACTATGTGGCGCAACATTGTTGCCGCTGAGTTGCGCCACATATTGCAACACAACGGAGTGTAGGACTTTAGATTTTGCGCCTCAACTTCCCCAAGGACAAACTTAAGTCCCGAATGAACCATAGTTACGTTACTGTATAGCTCCAACATGCGCGTTCGCGCAAAGATACATGCAATGCCGCCTCTAACATCTGCCTTAAGGGTGCGCTGGCCGTCTGTAGTACCTCAGTATCCGAGAAAATGGGTGTGCCCATCCTGCCTCACGTGGTCCCAAAGGCTTCATACGGAATCAATCCAGACATCCAACCAGTCCGCTCCACCAGCAAAACAGCCTCGATCATCGAAGTCCACAGCTAAGGGGAGTAAGGACAATAGCAAGGGTTCAAAGTGGGAGGTTACAGTCGGATTGGAAATCCATGCCCAACTCAATGCTCCAAGGAAATTATTCTCTTGTATGTTTGACCTCGTGTAATATCATTGAGGGTTTTACATTGACAGATACCTATCAACTACTATAGACGCTGCCACATCCTTCAATGCACCTCCTAACAGCCGGGTAGCCCCATTTGATGCTTCGATTCCCGGTATACAACCTGTTCGTTTAATCCTCATAGACCCATAGGCCCATAGTAATTCAAATTGACAAGTCTTTGGGGGATTATAGAAACTTAACATCCCTACAATAGTACCCGCAATCCGCGCGGCTGTCGCATTTGATTGTCGAATAAACCGCCGCAGCACCTTCGACCGTAAACACTATTTCTACAAAGATCAACCCAATGGCTACCAGATTACTCAGTTTTACCATCCATTCGCGTCCGATGGAAAGGTCGTATTGAATGAGCTTGACGGCTTGGATCAGTCGGAGGTCATTGAAATTGGAATAAAACAAGTACAGATGGAGCAAGATACTGCGAAATCAATATTCCAACCAGCAACCGAGGATACTCCTGCCAGGACACTTGTAGATCTCAATAGAGCCGGTTCGGCTTTGGTCGAAATTATCACGACGCCAAGCCTTAAATCTTCCAAACACGCTGCAGCGTGTTTAAAGAAGATCCAAAGTATTTTGAGGGCATCTACAGCAGCTATCGATGGTATGGAAAAGGGAGGAGTGCGATGCGATGTCAATGTTTCTATCCAAGAAAGGGGGTTGCCAGGGCTTGGGAGGAGGGTTGAAATCAAGAACCTAAACAGTGTCAAGGCAGTTCAAGAGAGCATTGAGGCGGAGATAAAACGTCAGATAGCAGTCCGGGAAAATGGTGGCGAGATTGAAGGTGAAACCCGAGGTTGGGACGCTGTTAAGGGAGAATCGAGGAAACTGCGTGGTAAAGAAGGAGAGGTGGATTACCGGTATAAACCAGATGCCGAGCTGCCGCCTCTCATCATTGAAGAGGTAAGCGTTTACATAAACTATGAACTTTTAACTAGATTATGCTAACCCCGATAGTCGCTTGTAAACCACATCAAGTCGACTCTACCACCGCTTCCC
Source organism: Orbilia blumenaviensis (assembly GCA_036872755.1). Classification (NCBI taxonomy): domain Eukaryota; kingdom Fungi; phylum Ascomycota; class Orbiliomycetes; order Orbiliales; family Orbiliaceae; genus Orbilia; species Orbilia blumenaviensis. The sequence continues at coordinate 2,244,979 of JAVHNS010000003.1, read as the reverse complement.
GACCAGATCCTCACGGAGTTGATGAACGAGCCATTTGCACTGACACTCAAGGATGCTCGCACCATGGTTGATCTTGATGACGGGGCAAGAGTGAACTATTACAAGGATATTTACAAGGATTTATCTGGCCGCCCGGACTTCAAATCGGGCTCAAAGCATTTGGGTAAACTAATAGGAAACTGGACCCTTCACGAGCTAGGGGGCAGACTTGCGTCCAGCTTTATCGTATGGCTAGACAATCCCGTTACTACCACGCAGATGGCAGATCTCCTTTTCAATCTTCAAAATGGAACACTTACCGCGGGGAATGCAAAGCGAGTTCTCGATCACCTTGTTCCCTTCAATGATTCAAACATTCGTGTTGCAGACTTGATCGAAGAATATGACCTTGCAACACGGTCTATGTCAGAAGAAGATGACGAAGGACTTATCAAGCTTGCGAATAGCATTATCGCTGAATATCCAGACAAAGCGGAGCAAGTACGGTCAGGGAAGAAGCCGAACCTCAGAAATTTCTTTATCGGAAACCTGATGAAAGCCACTGGTGGCAAAGTGGATGTTCAGGCTTGCAAACAGGTCATTGAAAAGATATTTTCCGCATAGCATACATTTAAACATGGGGTCAAATATTCTCATGCCGACATCCAACGACGTACAAATAAACGAATTACAAATACCCGGGCCGCAGATGTGCCAGAAGTTTGGACATAGCTGTATAAACGACCTATAGTAAAAGTCCCCGCCGCGAGCCCAGTAACCTTGTTGTTGAAAATTCATTCCATTGTGGTATACCTTGACACCTGGTCCTCGTTCGCTTCACTCGCCAGTTCTATCATTCTCCCACCGCCCTCTATCCTTTCGCGCGAGAGCAGCACCAGTGATTGTCTCACCCTTGGGGGATTCTGGGTTCGGGATCGCTGGCTTGTTGGTCCGGCCATTTCCCCGGGTTTTGTAGGCGTCAGTAAGGTTCTGTGCGTAGTATACTGAGTCGTCTGCCTCGTAGCCTCCATTTTCGTAGTTTTGATAATCCCCAAAGTCGTTGTATTGACTACCCTTATTGTTATACTCATGGCTGTCATCCAAATAGTAGTCCTTGTCGCCAACCTGATATTCACCCCCATATCCATCATCTTCTGGCTCCTTTTCTCCACATATTTGAAAAAGCATTCTTCGGTACTGAATCTGCCCTTCCCTATATCCATATGTCCATCCCAAAGCCCATATATGCTCCTTCTCCACTGACGGTTGGGCCAGTGCCCCAGTTAGGGCACGACGTTTCCTAGAACCCCGAAAGTAGTACGAAATTGAAAAAAGGCACCAAGGCAAGGCAAAATATGAGATGTCCCAGGCGAATAGTATAGTGATCATCAGGATAAATGAGCTGAAGAGGGCGATGAAGACCCAGATAAAGAATGCCCAGGGCGTACCCACGTTTGATCTACGTTCTTCATACGTGTACAAATCTGCCCTGGTAGTTTTCCCTGATATCACTGCCATTCTTGTGGTGAGGGTTCGTGACTAAAATAATAGAGCTATGGCATATGTGTTAAGAAGAGAAAAAAATGATTTGATATTTTGGTAGTAAGAGGGGTGCTTACGATGTAGAAACAAATCAACGGCTCAATAATATGGGTTTCCCAGACCCTGAAGTTTCCCTCAAACTCTCTGTCGAATAAGCCAGCAAGTAGTGGGCTCAGACTTCTAACCACAATAAAGTTGAAGCTTGTAAATGGGAAAATGATGAGTACAACAAATATTGCTTTTGGGATGAGGCTGACCAGTTGCAAACAAGTATATGTAAGCCTTTTCAGCAGTCGCCACAGCTCCGGGACCAGCAACTTAAAAAGTCTATAAGCCTCGATCCAGTCGTCGTAGTATTGTAACGATTCAAACAGCTCGTAGAAGCCCCCCGGAAGTAGTTCAGGGCCGAACAAAAGAAAAACCCAGGATAATGCAGAGCTACGGCTGATTACTGAGGTTATATGTGATCTGATAGCTTCGGCGAGTTCTGTAGAGCCAATTATGAAGCTATATATTTGTGCAAATGGCGGTGGAATATTAATATTATCAAGTCGCTGAAAGTCGTTCAATGAGAAAGAGTATAAGAGCCAGATCCAGAAGTATAGGTTTCTAAATGGAGATGTAAGAATATCTAGAGTATTCCGAAGACTGCTGGGAGACGGTAGGCAGATTTCCCAGTAACTAGCATCGCCGGGCGGCTTGAACCTAATACAACGTCCTTTCCATTTCGGCATAGGGAAGATGGTAGAAGATATAAGGATCAGGGGAATTTAGTTTAGGAATATCTTCCCTGGGTTTGGTAGCTTATGTAGGTGGTCTGCGCTCTGTGTAGCGTTATATTTTACATTATGGATGATTTTATTATTGGTACGTATACCGGGTTTTGAAACGTTGGTTTTGGCGTCAACAATGAAAGCTCTACGCGGCGCCTGCAAATATTCCGGCTAACTATATGATAGTGGTTGTCAAAGCCACTCCGTTGCGTTTTCTTTGTTGGATTCTGATACTCTTCCGACACCATTCTTCCTCTGGGCGCCATGGGCCTAAACTCGGGTCAGCCTTTGCAAAGGCGTCGACTCTCGTATGTTTAGTAAATCCACGGGTTGTAAATAAATAATTTTATTCCTAGAGTCCGTATTTTGAGTCAAATCACATAGTACCAGTCGCTATTGCATTTTTCTCACAGTTGCATGCACCTGTTCAAATTGGCCAAATGAATAGAGGCTCAAAGCTTGGTCTGTGCTGTGCTTACGCTGAGATCTTGGAGCATCGAGTCGGCAAACACCTTGCTATGCATACAGCCATCTTGCACTAGTGTCGTTACACAACGGCTTACGCGGGCAGTCTCATTAATTGCCAACTCGACCACTTTCGAATCTCGTATCGCTTTTTTCGGACCGAATTTCTTCCCGTACGCCATTTAAACTTTGCCAAAGGAATTATAGAAGTGATAGACGTTTTTTTGATACAATAAGCTCCTACTTCCCTCCACTCTCACGCCAAGCGCAAGGGCTTATATACTATTGTGCGCATGGTCTTTGCTGCAGGACAGGGGTATGGGCAGTCTCATGACGTAGTTTTGATGGTATACAAGACCGCCTACTTGTGGAAGGCCGTTACCCGATTCATCGACACAACTTGATTTTTTTGGATGCACTGAGGGTTTTTGGACTCACACCCTTCCAACGTTCATGCAACAAAAGCTGTCTCTTGGTGCAGGATTAAGCCGGAAAAAGGAAGATGGCATTATTTGAGTGGCTGACCTTGGTTTTCCCTAGTTATGGTGGGGAGTTTCGTTCTCGGTGTGGGTGGATATCTGCAGCTGGTCGGCTTGAGCACTGCACTGTCATTAAAATTGGGTCCACGCAGCGTCATTATGTGAAGATGAGGACGGGATATTTCTGTACCTCGCAGATCCTGCGATTGAGTTGGCCTTTTTACTACCTTCTCTCCCGCTCGCTCCGCGTCAGTTTGGCTATTTTTTCTGCAACGCCTTTCCTCCGATTCCTGTCAGCTCTTCTTCAAAGATTCCCAACGTCGTAGTTGTCGAGGCTGCGATTTTCCTTCTGGAGCTGGTTATAATATAATTCCGCAGCACACGCACTCTCCAGAGCTGATACGAAGCGTAGAACTTATAACCTACTAGGTTACTGGATTCCATACAATTCCCCGATCTCTAATTTCTTTACTTGAAGAATTACGTCCCCGCGACTCCAGCTTTGACTCTCAGGACCCATTGAACTTCCCAAAAACCCACCCACAACAATGGAAGTCGCTCCAGGTTCCAAAGCCACTCTCTCAGACCCCTCCTCCCCGGGTCCAGGGTATATATTCTTCCGCCTCGTCAACATCGTAACCCTGATCGCCTGCTTTGCCGTCCTAGCACAGGTCATGACCATCTTCTCCAACTCCAATACAAGCACCCCGCAATCCGTCGTATACATGTTCGCGGTGGGAATAATAGGCACAGTGTGGTCGATATTAATCCTAATAACGTTTATACGCGCGAATAATGTGTCTATCACAATTGCTTTCTTTGACTTTGTGGGGATGATTTTGTGTATTGTGGGTGTGGCGTTATTGACGAAGCCTGCGATCGATGAGTGTGCAGCTGCGAAGGCTGGGGTTCAGAATGAGGTTTCGAGGACGGACGATGTGGGATCGGTTTGTGGACTTTTGAGAGCGGGGTGGGGGTTAGGTAATGAATATTTCTCTGGTGCATTGTTGCTATGTACTTAAGCATCCGCGTTTATACTAACCCTATCTGGTCGGCAAAACAGCGCTCGCAAATATCATATTCTTCTTCCTCTGTTTCATCGGAGGCGTTCAAATTGCTATGATGGTAGCGGAAGAGTACCGACGTCTTGGGTAAGTCAGTCTTAAAGCGAGCTATTATATACTACTTACCCTTCTAACAAATTTAATTCCAGTGGACCCGTCGCCCGCCGCACCGTCATCGAGGAGGGATATCCAGTCCAACCAGCCGTTAGAAACGTTTCACAAACGACCACAGCAGCGGTTCCTGTTCAACCGGGTACCGTTTTTGTCGAAAAGGAAAAAACATCGAACTCAAGGCGACACGGAAGCAGGAGCGGCGATCGTCATCGCCATTCCCATTCTTCATCGAAGAGGAGAAGGTCGCATGCTTCTGTTGGCACGCGAGACGATTACTATTACCCTGATAGAAGAGATTCAAGGAGAAGCTCTAGGAGGGACTATTAAAAGCCCTTCGAATTTTCGTTAATGATGCCAGTATTGCTCCTGTATCTGCAGTATTGGGGTGATTCTATAAAGGATCCCTATGAAACGAGCTGTGAATCTGATCTGAAGGTGTGCACGTGGTGGTGGCGGCGAAGAGGAGGAAGAGGAAGAGGAAGAGTTAACTATACGGATAAGAAGATTAAAAGGGAATTGGCTTTGAGAGTGCCCAACGTATCCTTTGGAGGACCAAGCGTTCTGATTTACCTTTCCTACTGGTATGTGTTATTATGTTGGGGGACAATTCCTTGGGACGACCCATTCGCGACGAACTTCAACGCTCAACAGACGTACATCGGTGGTTTTACCTATTTTCCTTGTTTTTTACCCCTCATTGTCTTTGTTTTCCCCATATTGGTATTCCGGTGGGAGAACTTACGCTATGAACCTTTATTGTTTCTATGAGGCACGAATGTGCTAGTGCTTGTATGATACCAATGAATAAGAGCCGACATATGCTGTTACTTATCGATAATTAATTACCCATGCTCCCTTAAGCTTACAAAGTTTTTATATATTTAACGATATAGGCTTTGCTAATTCAGTCTCAGACGACTATGCTCTTGATGTCCTCATCAGTTTGGTTTAGAAAGGATCCAATGTATTTAACACTAGCCATCCTGACACATGGCGAGGCTGAAGCGGGCACTCACAATCCCAGATTCGATGCCAAAGCCTCCGAGAAGCGCGCCATCCGATAACAATTCTTGAACACAGATCATTCGACACTAAGGCGTTCCAAGTCCCATGGCTCAGGCGCAACTTTTTCACGCGCGCCATAACGGCAACTTCCTTCAAAGCGCATTGATATCACGGCAAAAAGTATGGGGATCCCCAATGAGGAAATTTGCCCATTTTGTAATTTGCCTAGAAGGGTGTGATCCGATTTGCTGCGGAGAATCCCATCTGATGATGCGGGGCAGGAATTTGTGTTGATGTTGGGAAATGTGGGATGGATATATTCGAATTTGGGTGGTCTCGTTGAATTTGGGTATGTCTAACGCCAACTCGACGCGGGGAAAACCTCATAGGTGAATCTCCATAGCTTCTGGTAAAATACAACCCTGGTCGACCGGTGCTATCTTACTTGCTCAATAACTAAATATCGGTTATATTTGTTTAAGGTTGGTTTAGGCGCATCTCATGTTTTCACAAATTTGTAATCTAATACCCAAATATATAGGACAGGTTTGGAGTCAAATAGGCCGCCGAATATACTCTTTTCATTAAATCATTTTTTAAGACTTCATCAGCCGTAAAAGTATCATACATGAAATGACTGTGGAGGTGCGTATATAATCCCAGTCCGAAAAAAAAAAAAAGTAAAATGGAAAAGAAAAGCTGGTAAGAGCTGCACAAAGTTGATAACGCCGTTTTCCAAAGGAAACAATGATGTCAAAAGCCAATGCCGAGATACAAAACTAGGGTAAGGGAGGGTCCGAAAGGATATGTACATTCGGGGCGGTCGTAAAGATATTGAGCTCAAATAGAGTTATCGGGAAACCTTCGTGGCAATGTCATTGCAGACATAGAAAGGGAAAGAAAGAATGGGTATCGCGAGAAATAGCACATAGTTCTAGGTAAATTCAGTCGTATTTTCGAGCGTACGCACAGGCAGTTCTTTTGGGTTTTTGTTGAAATTTCAGCATCGCGGGATTCTAACCCTCAACGTCGACAATATCAGCAACTTCCTTCTTGTCTGCCTGTAGAACGTCGAAAGAAAGGTAGATCATGTAGATAAACATTATACTATGATCAATTGTTAGTATACCGTCAAGGTAGAAAAGGGGCATACGAAAATAATGGACTTACATCGTGAACATTTGGAATACAAACGCTGCCTTCCAAGCCCCACAAAGTTGGTGCCACAGAAACGTGGATAACTGGCTTTGCGCCGCATAGATTAGCACAGACGCCGTGACTGTTCCTGAGCCCTCATATCCAGTGTATCCCGGTCCGCTCGTCGTAACAACAGTCTGCGGTGGCGCCCACAAAATGCCGGTATCGTGACAGTAATCATTCGCATCGTTATTCTGGTTAGAGAATAGCGCGAGCGAGGTACCGATTAGTGCGACGAGCCAGAGTATGAACCCTAGGAGCGAGAATGCAAGCATGAAAAACGGGGTGACCATGCGCAGTTGGAAGAGCATTATGACGGCGGCGATGAGGAACAGGGTAATAACTGCGACTGCGAGGGACATTTGGAAGTACCTGCGATATTGAGGTTAGCTTTATTTTCTTCTTTTAATTTTTTACTTTATAACCCGGTGTTTTCCACGAGAAAAACCCACGAGGGTATCTCGTGGCCAGCCCACAGCTTTGAGTCATAGTTGCAAGGAAGTTCTTTTTTTTTTTTTTTTTTTTTCTTCTGGGGTGTATGTACTGGTACTTACCATGGTTGTGGTCTGTCAAGAGCGTTCTGGACATTTGTGAACTGGGCGTAAATTGCCAATACGATAATGGAAAATATTCCCAGAAGGACAATCCAGTAGGTGAAAACATCCCGGGGCCAGCGGTAGGCTCTATACTCGACTTCTACCTCGTCTGCCATGATAATAACTTCAAGCTCAAGCTAAGCTATATGCAGGGCCGGGGTAAATTCTGTGGTGGTGTGAAGACTGGTCGCCTGACGTGTTGTGTCAGTAGACGAAGGAATCCGATTCGGCCGGTTTGGTTTTGGTTGGGAAGAGGGTGTGCTTCTGTTCGCACTTTAGTGAGAAATGCGACTTGCCGATAGGTCTTTTTTGGCTCGGAAAGTCTGGGTTCAACGGTTAGGTGCAGCAAACAAAAATGCTCGAAATCCGTTGTGTAAGGGCCGCTGTGGGATTCGGTGTGCTAGATGCGCTTAACCGCGTTTTTCTACTTTTACCCGAGTTTATTCTAATGTTTTAAAGCTGTGCTATGCTCGTTGACGGGAGTAACGTCTAGTAAGGAAGCAGAGGGGATAAGTATAGAACAGGTAAGACGAGGCCACAAACTTGCGAGCAAGTGAGGAAAAGAGGAAGAGGAGGGAGGAGGGAGGGCACAAAAAGTGCGCTGTCGGGGAGTAGATGTATGACTGCGGATTTCGCACGCAGCTGCAACCAACAAGGCTTGCAAGGTCTACCGTCTTTTGATAACAAGGAAAAAGACGGGAAGTTAGACTGCTCAGCTGAACAGAAAGAGGAGAAAAATAACTTCAGTGCAACCATCCAAGCAAGACGCGGGACAGGAATCTATCTAAGTTTTTATATGAGCTGCTTTAAGCTGTGATAAAGGGTGGTTGGAATAAGTCAGAGCCGTATTGGCGGTTCCTGCAGGCTCCGGCCTGGGTAATCTTCCCGTAGAAATCGAGGCTAGCGAATTAAGCTGCAAACCATGGCCAGCGAACAGCCAGCACGTCGACATGCGACAGGCTGCAGTGTGGAAAATCCAAGCAAAAGAGGACAAATGAAGCATAGCGTGGGGCTGGCAGCAAATGGCGTGTGGAAGTGTTGAGCTGTGGTTGGCTGGTTACACGCGCTTTTCCTAAAAGGGAAACATAAGTGCCCCACGCCACGCAACACACAAGCATCCAAAAAATGGGGAGGCTGCGAAACCTCTCAACCAGGGAGGATGAGAATTTATTCCAGCCTCAGGAATTCGGTGACGTGAAACGGAGAGAATAGCGGTGGTGACGAAATTTCTTAGTAGAAAAGGGTATAGCTAATGGATAATTAGAAATATTTGGGCAAACTAGTTATGCAGGGACCAATAATGCTCTGCATGGCTTTCGATCGGAATCCGGGCGGCTTTTTACGATGTTTCTGGGACTGGGGACTTGACTTATGCAGCAGAAGAGTGCAGATGGAGCTAGACGCGTTTTGGTGATGCTTCGTAAGACTCGATGCCGACCTTAGTCTTACTTCGGATTGCGATAGGGGTAAGACACTTGGGAAAACTTTTACCTACACACTCGGTCCTCCCTAAAACGAATCCAATACGTAGTTAATGTTTTCATGGACGCAGTAATAAAAAATTTCAATTAGGTTGGGCGTGGGTTCAAATGGGCAAAGGCTTCGCGAAGATCGTAGGCAATGAGGGACAAGAACATGAGCGATGGAATAATAGCATATTGATTGGTCAAAAAAGATCAGATAAATTATCACGAAAGAGGGGCGCCAAATATCGCTATTGTACAGGATATCACAGCGGAAGCGAAGAAAGCAAAGCGAAGAAAGCAAAGCGAAGAAAGCAAAGCGAAGAAAGGCTATCGAGGCAAAAAGCAAACGCGATTGCATGGAGATAAAATAGATGCTGGTATCTTGGTTCAGAAAACATTAACTCCGAGGTCCTTCCCATATACATTATTAAATATACCCAGAAAGCGAAACAATGGTTCCCATGAGAGCCATAGATAGAAATGATGCGAAACCAAGATAAAGCGAAACAGAGAAACGTAGAATAAATGGTATCAGACGTATAAATAGCAGATATGGCGCCAGGTTCGAAAAGTCAGTAAACAACAACAATCAGAAACAAAACGGTTAGCAAAGTCAAAACATTAGGTCAAAGACTTTTTGTGAAAAAATATCTTTTGTCTTTCCCCAGTCTTCTTTTGTGAATCCAATTTTGCCCCGCAAAAAAAACAAAGATAATTTGTACATAACCATATGATAATGGATAAATGGAAAATATATGCAGATATCCTTTTTAAGAAATATAAAGACATCGGTATTAAAAGTGGAAAGATCCGCATCAGTAGCGGCATAGGTAGAGAAGAATGGCAACCAAAAAAAAGGTCATCGAGGGAAGGGGTGTCAGGGGAGAAGGTTAGGTGAGAAAAGACGAAGTCCCGCTATCGTCAGGGTTGTCATAGCGTGGCGTTGTGAGATCAGGTTATTGTTCATGTAGGTAGTCAGTACAGTTATCATTACGCTTTCGTTCCAATAGGCGTATTATTCGTAGTCGTGGCAGCGGGTTTTCCTTCCGTAGGCTTTGAGGCCTTGCTTTTAATGACATCGCTTAGCAGGTCTTTGGCGCAATAGGCGAAAGCTGCAGTGCAGGCGGTCATAACCATAAACATTCCGAACCAGGTAGAAACACAGAGGAAGAGTAAAGTAGGCACGAGGAAGAAGATGCCAGCAAGGATACCTAATTGGATAGGGGTTTCCTGCTTCATGATCCAGGTAATAAGAGTATCGAGGACACTGAGAACACCCTCGACGGGGAGATTAGGTTTTTGGGCGGATGAAAATGATGGAGAACGAGAGGAGCGACCGGACGGGAGGTGAATTCTCATAGGGGCAGAAGTTGGTTCTTCATTGACAAGGTTGGAGAAGTCATTCGCCTTGAACACGAAGTCCATTTCCTCGGGAACAATGGGTTGGTGAAGGGTCATCCACTCGCGATATTCTCTCAAGCCCTCATTAGTCGCTCCGGGGAGTTCGTTGAGGATCTTGGAGTAAGCAGCCAATGCATTATTGTATTGTTGAAGTTTGACAAAGATGGCCCCCATGAGCTCCAGGCGACGAGCAGCTCGCTCATCAGGAGGACCAGGAGCTCGGCCTCGGCGGGTTCGCAGGCCAGCACCTCCGCCACTGCTCTGCTCAGAATTATCAAGGCTTTCGAGAATAGACTCGAGCTCGCAAATTTCATCTTGAAGATGGAGCAGGATACGATGATTAAGGTTGTCGAAACGGCGGTACATGGCGGTATTTGGGGTAGCAGCTAAGTGGTTAGACAAATGAGGATATCCAAGGGCAACTGGAATAGTAGTCAGAGCACCATTCTTGGACAAGAAAGAACCGGCCACAGATGAGTGTCTGGTAGGTGGGCGAGATTGAGCACGGCAGGGCTTAATAGCTGGAGGGCTGTCTTCGGGCGTTGGAAGACCATGTTTCTGTTTACTGGGAAGGCTAGTGTTGATGGATGGCGGTTGACGGGGATGGTTTTGCTCCACGCTGGCTTCAGACTTGATATCTGCTTCAGAAAGCGGTTGCATACGGCTGCTAGCAGCACTAGTAAGCTTGGCCGACGAAGTATCAGAAAAGTTGGAGCTAAACATGGTTTGCTTGTTGGGGGTGATGGTATTGCGTCGTCGAGTCTTTGCTGGTTTGGCCCAGCTCTGGTCATCGTTACCGTCCTTTCCAAGCTCAAATTCTTCGCGAGCGGGCCCTTCCAGAATCCTGTCTGTTGGTGGCCGAGAACCACCCTTGACACTATCGGTGTCAGCCCACTCTGCGGTCCACTGCCCGTGGATGCTGTTCCTCTTGTTGGGTGTTCCAAATTCGCCAGAGTTGGGTCGACGCTTCGAATATTGTGGGCTAGCGGATGGAATGCTACGTGGTTCCTCGTACTCCGGTTCCTCTTGATGATATTGGCCCTGTTCATAGTATCCTTCGTAACCTCCATAGTAGTCGTCATACCCAGGTTGGTTGTAAGCCATGCTAAGATTGCTGGGGGCATGTTGTCTGGCATTCATGTGGTTCCATCGCCCACCAAGAACTGTTGTAGCCATCTCAGAGACATTCGAATTGAGCATGGATCCAAAGTTAGGAGAGTAGCTGCTGACTTGGCTACCACCAAAGTTCTTCCCGTAGCCACCGTTCAAGCTCGAAGTTGGTGGTGGTGGGTGTTGGCCTCTCATGTTATACTGAGGACCGGGACCATACATGTTCCTTTGTTGCTGTTGCTGTTGTTGTGGTGGCGGAGGTGGTGGCTGTCGTCCGTACGGTTGGTGTTGGTGTGGGTGTGGGTGTGGTGGATATGCTTCTTGGAAGCCTCTTTGAGGTGGTGGTGGTGGTGGGTGTGGAGGATATCCACCATACATGTCGGCTTGTGGAGGTGGAGGGGGTGGCGGGGCACGTTGGTTAGGCGCCATGCGTGGGCGACCGCGATAAGATGGTGGAGCTTGTGGTGAGACATATGAAGAGTATGCTGAGTAGTCATCCTCGTGGTATTCCTCGATCTCGGTCGCGGCAACGGTCGCCTGAGCTTGGGCCTGGGCCTCTGCCGCAACTGCGGCTGCAGCCGCCCGACGGGCGTGCACAGATTCCTTGAAGTTGGATTTTTGCGGGGTGTGGACCATAGCGTTATCAGCAGCCTCGGGGGGTAGGTTCTTATAAGGGTCGGCCATGGGAGGCATAGGTGGAGCAGGTTGAAGAGTTGGGTCCGCAGGAACGGGTTCTGGTTGCATGTAAGGGTCATAGTGCATCGGGTAGGCACCATATGCGCCGTAGGACTGTGGAGAAGAGAAGTAAGGGTCCTGAGGATGAGAAGGAGTGGCTCTAGGAGGAAGTGTAGATGTTGGAGTGGCCTTCTTGGGACTGGCTAGCTTAACAGGAGTCTTTGGCCGAGGTTCCGGTGCTGGGGTCTGTCGGGGAGGAACTGGGGCTGGATCAGGAATTTGCGCAGAGACGTCAGAAGCCGCCTGTTGTTCCTCCTCGTGAGCAGCTTGATCCTCTTCACCCTCGTCAAGAAATTCGAAAACGCTGGCATCGAGTCCTAGCCCGGCTGGGGCACCCTGAGCGATACCAGCGATGGCTGTTTGACGACTAGCGCTGCTGGAGAAGGAGTTCCTCTTGCGGTGGATTGGCGGGTACGGGTAAGCACCATATGCATCTTGGCCGTATGCATCTTGATCGTATTCAGGACCAGTAACCGTCGCATTGGAATAAGTGCGGCTGTGGGTTGGCGGTCGAGCATTGATATTCTTTGCAGGAGGAACAGCAGATTTTGGAGTCGGCACAGAGCCAGGTGGAGCGAAGCCGCCCTGTTTCTGCTCGCTATGTTTCATGATATCTTCGGAGCTCGAGGCTTCAGAAGTGGCGGCGGAGCCTCTGGATGGTGGAGCTGGGGCTTCTGGCATAGGTGACTGGACCTCGTCGCTTACGGAAGCGAAGTATCCATTATTCTGGGTTTGAAGGCCAGATAGCTTTCTAAAATTTGCTAGTCTGGAAGAGTCCTGCTCAAGCGATGAGCCTGAGGAACCAGAAGATACTGAGGGGGAAGATGAGCCTGATGAAGCAGAGACTACGGATGAGGGGGCCACAGGAACTGGCTGGCCCGCCTTCTGAGGATGAGGCTTTTTTATGGCAGGCATGGCTAAGTGGTGTGAGCCTGAGCTCTCGCCCTCCTCGTCGTCTTCGGATATGGAGACGGGCGTAGGGGGCTTGTGAAGGCTAGATATAAAGGCCTCTGAGGAATATGAAGCACTGGAGGGGTACGCAGAATAAGATCGCGGACGAGCAGGCTTCGGGTTGGGGTTAGAATTATTAGAGTTAGAGTTAGTTCCCGATGCTATCGAAGACGAAGAGATGTTCCTGCCCTGCTGTTGTGCAGCAGCTGCAGCAGCTGCGGAAAACTTTGCAGTAAGGCTGCTGACAGTGGAACTGTTCGAACTGGAACAGGAATTAGCTCCAGCTGTTGCTGACGTAGAGATGCTGCTGCTAACAGTGCTAATATTGCTGCTACTGCTGCTAATATTAATGTGATTGCGATTATTAATGGGCCCAATCTTGGAGTCAATTGGCGGAGATGTGGATGATGGGCTGGCAGCCGGTGTGGGCAGCGAATGGCTGTTCGAGTTCTTGCTGGAGTCCCTGTTGGACGAAGACGAAGACGACAGAGGAAGACTCGTCAGGATGTGAGTTGGCTTTTCACTGGCTGCTTCCCACGAATTAATTAAATTAGTTCCGGCGGGACACCTTAAAAGCTAGTAAAGAAGGAAAAGAAAGAGAGAAGAAAGAGAAAAAACAAGACTAGCACGGGGTAAGAGTCTGCAGTCTGCCTGTGTCTGGTATAATAGTCCCATGCAGCTAAAAGTAAACAGTCGCCCGCTGCTCCACAAAACGGGTATGGAGCATGGGCGATTTACCTTTGCCTTGGGGGATAACGCAAAAAAGGGAGGCTAAGGAATAATAATAGGAATAAGAACTACAAAAAACAGAAGAGGCTAAGAGGCGAAGGGAAAAGGGCATGTAAGGTAAGGCGCTATTTGGGACATATCAAACCCGCCAGACCAGAAATCCAAAATGCGGGGCGCACAACCTGGGAAAGTGCAAGTTCGGGACGGCAGTCTAAACCCCACGAGCACCGAAGAACAAAGGCGAATCTTTTGGCGACGATGCTTAATATGAGTGGCATAAAAGGCCACCGAGGCGGTTATCGACACTGTTCCCCTGAAGCCGGAAAAACTCCCTTCATTCTCTCCAGGTCCTTCTAGTACCCTCCGCGACAAAACGAAGGAAATGAACCATTGGAACTGGGACACCCTTCGTCGGCTGCAGCTGGGCAAATGCGGACGGGCGAAAATATTTTTCACGAAAGGGAAATCCTAGCCTGCTTCTCCAACAAGAGCAGCCTGTTCTTGGGTGGGAAAACTTTTGACCAATGAGAGTTGGGACAAGCGCTTGAACGGGACAAGGGCAAGGTCTCGAAGCCGAGAGCTATCGAGACACTGGCCACAGAAATTTCTTGCCCTTTTTTCCCCTTCGTTCTATTTCTCGGTTTTTCTGTGGGCAAACCACGAAAAAGAGAGAAGGAAAGAGAAAAAAATGTGGGAGGAAAAAAATTGCAACAGGAATAACGGGTATCCACGACGAGGGTCCCAAACCAAACACCCTTACCCATTAAACTAAATAATAGTCATGCAGCATGCGTCTGCAGCTAGAAAAGCTCGACAGCAAAAAGTGGATCGTGGAAGAATGCAACATGACAAACAACCATGCCTGTTAAGCCCACTTGCATGGTCCGTCACAAGCTGATAGGAAGGGAAAAAAACCACAGACTCAAAATCCAAAAACAGAAACCAGTGTAAACATGCGATAGCCACACCATTGGACGAGGCCGACGTCCATAAACAAACCAGAAGCAGAGACGTGGTAATTATGTAGATATGACAATGACTTCAAAAACCCGAGAAAGAGACGTATGCTTGCTTACCGAATCCTTGTCTCGTAGCCTCAGACATTGACATAGTCCTAATCCTTCCCTGCGGTTGTTGGCGCTTCTCAGAAGTATTCACCGTCAACGGCGGGACTCCCACGCTCCACCTCTTGTTCCTTTCCTTGCCTGCTCCCGTACGACTGTTACCACTATTGTTCTTTTCGTCGCTTTTGTTCTTTTTATGCGCTGGCTTGTTGACCCATGTGTCTAATCCACCTTTGTTCGGTTTGTGGTTTCCAACTGTAACTCTTTCGTCCAGGTTATCCAGTTCGTCTTCTGAGTCGATAACTGTCTCTGCCGTTGGAAACGGTGGCCGTTGAATATCTAATGTTGGACCCATTTTTGAAATATACGTAGTTTGAAGAATACCAGGATAGACTGTAAAACAAGAAATATCTGAGCTGCTGGACCACGAGCTACAGCATTTGATAATAAAAAATATATTTCCGTCCAGGTGGTATTTTTGATTTTAGAAAATTATGATACTGTGCTGGTAAATATTAGACAGATGTGTGTGAAAACAGTCATAGGCCTCCCAGAATGATATCAAATAATAATAATGATAATGTCGAAGTATGGCGTATCGTCTCGGCTTTTCCCGTACCGTTCTTTGCCTCCGTTGATCTACTGTTCCCAGTGCAACCGCTGGTACTACTCTGATGTCGACGGCGATAAGGTTATGAAGCACAAGGGCTGAATGGTAAGAAGCGGAAGATGAAATTTGATCTTGCACTTTCTGGAGGTTAAGGGAATAAAAAAAATGAAAGATCTAGAATTATAACAGGAAGTAGAGGAAACAAGAAAAGCAAGGGAAGGGGGTACGAAAAGATATTAACCTTGTGCTTCCAACCAAAGGGGTACAGACACTTTTCAAGGTATGAATGGACTTTGTTTTTTTTCAAATAAGGTAAATTTCACGTCGACGGACGGCCGATTATTCAGGTCGCAGAGCGCAGATGAAAAAGAAGAAAATTGTATTTTGGCAGGTGTGTGCGTGTGTGTTCACCGGCCGTGGGGCTTGGGCGCAAAAAGCACGGAGGGGTGTGGTTGAAGAACGGATCACAGATTAAAGATCCTTGACTCGAGACCAAAAGACCTTCAAGGTCAGCCCACCACCGTCCACAATTCCTTTCTTTCCCTTGTGCTTTTTTGACTCCCAGGGAGAATTTGTTTTTTCTCTCCCACACTTCGTCTGATATTCTCAAAATAGACGATTTCTCTTCCGCTCCTTCTTCGGGTAGGTGCCTACAATTATTTCACGAGAACGAACCTGGAGGCTATATTCTCGGTTCTTTCGCCAATAAAGTATCACGACCTATGGGGGATAATTTTTTCTCGTTGACAAACACTGACATGTGGTTAAGGAAGGCGATAACTAAATGTGGCGTATTAAGTCCTGTACATACTACAAGTTAATATCGATAAAGAAGGACCACAGAAACAATTAGCCTGGGAAACCCCGCGATCCTCGACGACCGAGGTTTTGAATGAAACCTTCGAACGGCAGGAAGCGATTTTTCACAGATTTATTCCATTCCTTTATTACCCACGAGGCTTTTTTTTTTTCACCTTTCAGCTTCATATGTTATATTACCGGCCGCGATTGCATCTTACGGGCCCCTTTACTACGGAATATTGCAAACGGCCGGCATACATACATATATCGATCTCATAAATTGATGGTGTATAATACCCTGGGCCGAGACCTCTGTGCCGTGTTGTGAGATAATCGGTAAGGATGTGATGTTGTGTGATAGGAGGCTACAATTGCCCCTCCCCCTCCGCTGTGTGCCTGATAACTGGGTTTCTCACCATTCGCGTAAAAAGTGGCTTGTCCAAGGACCCCTCTAGATTAATATCTATCGCAAAAAGTAAAGGTGGCCTGGTAATATAATTCAGGTCAAAAACGAACCCGAAGAAACATTAAATTCTCCTGAATATCCATGTTTACGTCGCAGTCGCATGGGTGTGTGCGCTTCATGAGTCGCAGTGTCGTGATAGAATCACAAGCTGTCAAAACATGACGACGGACCCTTCCCAATCGCCCCCTAGAACTCTGGGGAAAGAACGGACATGAAATGCGCAGGTATCAACAAGCTCACATACATTGTCTGCGTGCGCATTACATAAACATAAACTCTAGGGAGGGGTGAGAAGCTTGCCTTTCGATCATGCTCGATCACCATGCAACTACGCGCGGCTGCCTTTGTACTCTTCCCGTACTAGTACATACGCAATAGCAAATGCTCGATTGAATAGCGACCATTTAATGATGCCTGAAAATCGCAAGGAAAGTCTTTAATACCTTCGCCGCTGAACACCCCGTCATGGGACGCCGATTTCAAGTGCATTTGCTTTGCGGGCTTTGGGTGTCATGGGGTGGCTGATCCACAAGCCGTGTGAGTGGGGCGGGGGAAGCCAGAAAGACCGCCTGAAGGGAAGTTCGTTCTTTCTTGCGTCGTCGACGGTCAACCGTTGGAAGTTCTCACGTCGTCTGACTTTTATGTGATTCGTCAACAAAGCAGAAGCTGCATGAAGACATGGATCTGCCGAAACACAATGACCGGTGCCCATTGGTTAGAGCAGGGATTGCAGCAGTCCCAGGCCAATTTCCGATCCTGGAACGTGCTTGAATTGTGAACGGTGGAAAAAGCAACAGCTTAACGAACAGAGAAAAGGTAAGACCTCTGTTTGCGCCTGTCGCAGGACTCGAAAAATAGAACTCCACCCAAGGCTGTCTTCCAGACCAGTCAGGTCAACGCATGCAGCTGTGGGTCGGGAACATGATATCATTCAGCCGCCGTTCCGTTCTGCTTATGCCTGCCGTCTCTGGCGAACGGTTTTACGATCGCAAGAGCGAAATGAGATCCGTAACCGACCCGTGCGCTCGTTCCCAAGTTCATGCGAACGCGAACGGGGTGTGGGATTGAACCTGCGACAATGGTGAGAAAACTCCGAAGTTCTTGAAACCCGTTCTGAAAGCAGCAGTTCTACCGGAAACACTTTCGAGGGAAAACCTCGGGTTCGACCCATCGATTATCATGGTTCATGTTTGAGAAATTATCCAGGCTCGGAAAATCGCCCTGGAAAACCAAACCGTTGGATTTTTTCTGTGCCAGATCAACCGACACTAAAGACATTCCCATTTTTTGTTTCCTTTAAACACCCCGAAAGGAAAATCCCGGTCTTACATTTTTAATCTAATCGATAAGGAAAGACCGACGATTGGTGAAAAACTAAAGGTGGCACGGATCTTTTTCGTAGCGTTGGGCGGTTAACATTAGCCTAGATCCACTGGAATGTGGATCTTTTTGAAAAGCTCGTCTTCAATCGGGCGCCTTCCAACAGGAGTTTAGAATTTCGAATACAGTCTTTTTCCTTTGTGGCGCTGCAATCACACTTCCCTTTCTGGTCAGCAAATCTGGAGTAACGGCTCGAATATCCGGTCCGACGCCTCCGTTAGGATCTGGCATAGAGAGGCCTTCTTCATGGAGGGGTGGTGGGGTGTGGTGTGTGTGTGTGCAAACTGTTTATCGGAATTTCATCAGCCTGCAGCTGCCCGAATTGGCAAGCTTTGACCTCCACTCAAAGACTGAGACCTTCGAGCCTCGTAAGCCCTTGGGTCTTCGAAAATAGAAAGGAAAAAATGTCGCTACCCATTCTTCGGGTATTCGATTCCACATGGGCCCGTTCGTTCATGCATAAACCCTCTCAAGGACGAACGAAAAATATCCTAACCGTTATTCGAACTCGGGTAAAATCTCAACAGGAAGTTAAGACTACAAGTACCTTCTTGGAAGAGCTCACATCTGGAAGTTGGGAATCCATGCTTCATGTACCTCATAAGGCCGCCTATCACCAACCTCTCGTTATCGATTGTGATGAAACCTGCAAATTCTTCGATAGGTAAGTCCCAAGTTATTAGGGATGCAAGATCTTTGATTGCAGCTGCATATTCTAGGCCTGATAAAGCTGTCTCGATTCAATAGTGTATAAGTTTTTTTTTCATCGATCAGAACTAACTTAATTTACCTCTTGTCATATGCATGTTTAAAACAAAGTAAACTGTTGGAAATCCCCGGGGATTTCGCCGTCGCAAGCACACCATAAATTACGAGTGTGATGTGCATGGGACAAAAGAATGTTACTTGAAAATTTTGTGATTTGGAAATTTAAAACGAGAAACATATTTCATCATATTAGTCTATCGACAGATACTATCGATGTAGAAGCAAAATACCCTGGTCTCTTTCGTTTTTTCTCAGCTCTTATTCTCCACATGCCAAGCTGCATACCGTAGAAAAACACCTCTTAGCGCCACCAAATTGGAAACTGTAAGCCTATCCGTTACAATTCTCAGCCCACCGCCGAGGGAAGCGAAATTAAACATCGTCGGTAGACGATATTTAACCGAGACGAACCACGGTGGTTCGTTCGATAAACCCCACGAAAATGATCATCTACCACACTCAAACAACCCTGCCCAACAAAAAATAGCAGGCCTGTCTAATCCCATAAAAGGAAATTCGATACTATAAACCCTAGACACACCGATTCCGGCCTTTGGGCTCGTAAAATCGAAATCCCACATGGCAGCAAGGCCTGGAATCTAGCTCAAGATTCTCTCGTTCTTTGATTTTTTCGTCACGAGCGATTTTAGGTTAGCCCACACCACACATACTTATTACTTACATATACGAGCAAACAAAAATTGGAAAGCAAGGGGATCCTGAGTTATTCTAATCCCGGAATCTACATCGGACCTTGTCGATAACCGGCCCCATCCATGTCCGGGCCTGCCTCTTCCTAAAAACCACACCGCATATAATTGTCATCTACCGTTAGTACAAACACAAACGCCTCGGCGAATAGCGAAGATAAAAACCCGTCAGATGATAGATAGAATAGATAGAGTAATAGAGAGAGGGGGGCCTATCGATGGCGTAAGTTGTAATCTAGATGACATTCCATGGGGCCCCCTCCTCTATCAAAAAGAAGTAGTATACATCCTATCTAGCGTGATGGATACTACATCGGAAGGATCGGATCGGTGTATACCCGGTGCATTACATTACATGACAGTATATATATAACCCGCGCTAGAAGTTCTACAACTTCCTCAGACGTTGGTTGAGCTTGTTTGATGTTGGTAGGTTTATGCGAATAGTTTACAAGGCCGACAACGCTTCTAACGTCATTGGTATTACACTTTCAGGCTTGTTTTTTTTTTCTAGGCTGAGAGAGTTAACAGGCAACAAACAAATCTTATTTGCTATAAGAGTGGGTATAACAAACAAATCTTTCGACCTGTGATATAGTCAGCAGGTATTGATGTTGTAGGCATGAAAATGCGGCACAGAAAGTGAGGCTTTTCAAGGGTTGTACTTGTACAATGCTACCAAAAAAATGGTGAAATAAGGCAGAATGTTCACTTCCCCCCCCGATTGCTTGGGTTTTGCAGAGCTCAGCCCGGCCCAACGTTGATCCTACGATAGGGCTGAGCTATTTGATATCAGGACGAGCACCAACTGATGAATACGGCTTATACAAGCGACTGCGATCGATGGGACGGCAAGGGCAAAATTGAGACGATGTTTTCTGTGACAAATCCCGGGAGAAGGTCTCCGATGTATCCTTTGATTCCGTCTTTGGGTCGCACTCCGCATGCTTGTGAACTACATTGATACTTTTTTTTTTTTATTTTCGTGTCGATGAGCTCGGCAACTGGATTTGCTTGTGATGAGCCGTGATCATAGCAGTTTATGCCGGCGAGATCTCAAAGTGCATCTAGATGCATCTCTGTAGTTCTCTCAATCGATGCCTGAAAACGGATAGAAGGAAGAAGTTGAGGTCTGTGCCACAGACTAGCCGGTTTTTTGATTGATAGGACTGTCCTTGGAAGTCTAGAGTGTCTATCACAAAGATCGATTCTAAAGAAGATAGAAACCTGCTAGCTTGAGAACTCACAGCCCGGAATTTGTATGCCCGAGAAATCAGCTCAATTTGCTAATAGAGTCTCGGATTTGATATCCAAACCTTCAACTCCGTTCTAGCCTCCGCCTCAACAGACACTTATGCTTATAGATTGTCCCCATTATACTCAAGCCGGCTGAATCATCCAAAGCTGCATGTGACAACTCTTTGACAATGCTATTATTCGTCTCGAGGATCACCAACTTTAACGCTATAGTTGATTCGCATTGTATGACATTAGTTTGAAAGTTGGAAAAAATAATGTTGGAAAGACAATCTAAAATCGAAATACCCGGCCCAAAGCCTTCCCACGTATAACATTCCACAAAATCCAAGGAACTTGTTCTCGGGAAGTATTGAAGCGGGATACCAAGACCCTTAGGATGATACAAGATTCCCGCATAAACGCTGAAAGAAACATCGGGAGCGGTTTGCATACGGTATCGTATCAAGCCTCGACACAATGCAATGTCGTCCCCTTCAGAAAACCTTGTGTCACCTTGTCAAAAAATGTGTTGTTTCCAATTCCAGTTACTAGCCTAATTTGGAAATGCAACAGCGAATATCTGCTCAACACAATGTAGAGGCTGGCATGATCGACATAGTCGATTGTGTGTCTATCTTGGCCCACAGGAGATTAGATCTCGATTAAAACTTAAATCTAGTCTTAAGCAGACTCTAAATGTATGAGGAATACCCACCGACGACTGACTAGCATAGGCGTAATCTGCATAACAAAGCTACAACTTTATAACCTTTCAATCTCGGCCGGGAATAGGTTCGTTTAGAAGACCGGAACATCTATTATCGATTGATTATCCACTATAACCTAGAGTACAAATAACTTTATATAGAATGTACCGGTTAGTGGTGCATTTAATGGATCGTCTATCAAGAGTAAGCCAGACTTAAATTGAGCTCCAGAGTAGTGAAGACATCTAGGGGACCTCAAAAAACATACCAAATACTCTACGGTAAGTATAGACATAACGGCCAAGGATAAAACCATCCATCTGCGAGCTCGAGTCACTGTAGTAACATCACTGATACGGAGAAGCTGTCGTAGAACATGAAACTAAGGTATGCATTTATGGAAGCTACAGAGCGTCTTGACTAAGGAAGGCTCCTGTCTTCTTAGCTTACTTATGTTACACCCCTTCTCATGTCGCCGTAGTCGTATACGTGCATTAACTTTTGGGATTTCTTTCTTATGAGTAATATGACCCATAATTAAATTCATGGCAATTGCGCAATATACCAAGGGAATGAGCCTCTATCTCCGGCGATATCTACACCTAGAATTAAATTCCGGCCTTGGCACAATAAACAAACTGGATTTACTATAGCACTTTACATAGTTGATGCGTGATCCCACTAGACGAACGTCGTGATTGGTAGAAAACTGGGAATGGGAAGTATAACCGTCGCCGCGGGCTGATAGATCTCCCTCGTAATCGATAGGAACATGAGTACTTATGTACTGTATGTAGATTATAGTAGCCCAATAAGATATCTCGATGCACTAGGACATAGTTTGTAATTAGCTTGCGTGTAGCATGTAACTCAGCCATGTGGTAGGGCTTGCAGAATATATACGTATCATTCTGGCGGAGCCACCCTATACCTCAACGTAAACTAAGTCTCAGCTCCAGATGGCGTTAACTAGGACTTGAGCATCTAAACCTAACAAACTAAAGAGCTATTAAAATTTGGTTTTTAGCAATTAATAAAGAGCTAGGGTTAACGAAGACTCTGTCCAGTACTCACCCTGCCAACGAAGCGTCGTATATTACGAGACTAATGCGATACGTGATAACAAAAAATACGCTAAATTGCAATACCACATGCTAGGGTCTAACTATCATACACCATTCTCATAAAAATAAGTTGCGTGATACCTAAGTATTCACTGCTTTACTTCTCAACCATTAAAACATATTCCCTAGTACTATGCCCAAACCCGATAACATCCTTCTCCTTCAACTCAAAATAACGCTTCTCAGGTACTGTATCCCCATTAACCGTCGTCCCATTCGCACTGCCCAAATCAATTATATATGGTTTAACCCCACCTTCCCGCTCACCATACTCATTAACCTTCGTCACAAATCTAAACTGTATAACCGCATGCTGCTTCGAAGCGCTGGGATGGTCGATGGGCACATCGGCTACTAATCTGTCTCTGCCAAATAACCAAGCAGTACGAGTTGATAATGTGATAGTTTCTAGAATCTCAGAGGCTTTGAAGACATAGAGACGGTAGGTGATGGATGAAGGTGGGAGACGGGATTCAGAGGGTTCGACGTATTTGAGGACGACGCCGTTGAAGGTATTAGTTTCGGAGACGAGATGGGTTGTGCGTTCGAAGTTTGGGGCTTCTTTGGGTTGCGGTGGTGGTTCTTCCCCTTCTCCCTCTCCCTTTTCTTCTTCCTTTTTTTTTCGGTCTGGCTTTGGTGATTTTGAGGAGCTGCGGGGTCGTCGTCGGCGATCACGATCACGATCACGGTCTTTCTGATTATCCCGGCTGCGGTCTCCTTCCCTGTCTCTATCCCTATCGCCACGGTGTCTATCCCGTCTTGAGCTGCCGCCATCGTCCCGTCTCCGCCTATCACCGCCCTTGTCATCACTATCATACCGTCTGCCCTTCTCTTCACGATCACGATCACGGTCTCGATCACGATCATCCCTCCTCCTCACAACCTCCTTCCCACCATCTCTCTTCTCACCACCGTCGTCTTCCCACCTATTCCGTTTCCGCTGGGCATCTCTATCCCTATCCCTATCCCTATCTCTGTCCCTGTCCCGTCTATCGTCCTTCCTCCTGCTGCTGCTGTTGCTGTCGCGTGGAGACCGTGAGCGCGCTCGCGTGGGCGAGGGCGAATCCCAACGACCCATTGTGTGTGATTCCTCGTGACGAAGGTATACTAGTAGAAACGAACAAGTGCTTGATATGCTGCTGTTATGCGATATTTCCGAGTGCAAGGAGTAGTTCAAGGGAGCTTATGTATGGTCAAGATGTAAATGTGGAAGTTCATTGAATTCGCGACATACAAGGATCTCTAGACCCATGCCGAAATTCCTTGGCAATACCCGCCATTGTTGTATTTTTGCTTAGGAACACATTTTTTGGCCTCCCGTACCAACATCCATAATAGAAAAATATCACATTCCCACAGAAAAGACCCAAGGAATAAAGCTTCAAAGTAGGAACCGGCGCTTGAAATAATAGTAATAATAATGATGACACTACTAATCAAGATAAGAAGCCAACATGCTTTGATTTTTGATAGTGTAAAATCCTTGCTGCCCTCCGTTTTCTTCCTTTTTTTTGTCTGCGCTAAAAGAATGTTTGCCTTCCACGCTCCCACAGCGAGTTAACTCCACTTCCAAATGCTAAAAACCATAGTAACAAAAAATGATAATCGAAAGAACACACGATTAGGAGAAAAACACACATCTTTTTTTTTTTTGTGAAAGAGGAGACAGTGACCGATCCATCGCGCGAACACCATGATAACAATAATAGAGCATTGACAAGAAACAGCAATAGTAGATTAATGACACCGCTCGGAATTACATGTGCCTTAGCTACCATCAAAACCTAAAAAAAAAAAGATAAAATGCAATTAAAAAGATTTTGGAAGGAATTGGGGAGGAGAGGAGAAGAACAGGAGACAATGCAGCATATATCATGGAACCACTTCAACGGTGTCAACATGCAGTTTCTCAACTTGCAGTATACCAAAAGCTTTTTGACCTATGCTGTGGCGTCATCATGGCTTCAAACCCTCTGAGAGATATCAAATTGCTCGTCAGTAGGCCTGTCATCATACGCTCTGGAACATGGGCTCTTCTCCCAGCTTTAATTGAATTGTCTGACTACCGTCAATGCTCTCATTCTCCTTCGTCTTGATGTTTTCTGTTCTTCGAGCCATCACCTCATCTTCCTCTAGAGAATAAACTTCATCCTCCAGATCATCATCCTATCCTACCAGATAAAGATCCACTTTTTTTTATCGAAACCATGGTTTTCATCTTTTTCTTCATAAATTTCTTCCTCTTCCTCTTTCTAGCCACAAACTTCTCCCTCGCTAAGGCCATAATCATTTACTTCATCTTCCTCCTGATCCTCGTCAACTTCTTCCTCGCAGATCTTGACGCCCTTTACAACGCCTTTTACGTCTACGCCTGCATCGTTCTCATTTCCTTCTTTGTTTTAGGAAGTAAATGACTGCCAGATCCCTCTTTCCTCCTCTACCATCTCGACGGCATCTTCAACTCTTCCATGTGTCAACTCGGCAAAGACTCTCAGCCTGTCTGTTCCGAGTTCGGTGTATCCCATCTCGATCAAAGACGTAACGCATTTTTCAATGGGGTCGTCAAACAAAACGGACCTTACATTCCCATCTGCCGCAAATCTACTGTTAGCCGCGTTGATTCGTTGCTGTTCCTCAAATTCTTCGCTGCTTCGTCGAACCGTCTCCTCAACTTCATCAATCAAACGCATACGCTCACGCTCTCGAATAAGAGCATCATCGATGGCAGCTTGACTAGTTTGTTGGACCAGCTGAGGAGGGCGTGGAGGAAGGGCTGGATTTTCCTCGGGGAACCCCCCAGGCATGGAAGTGAAGCTGTTGGGCCTACTGTTTCTTCCAACGGGGTTGAGAACGGTCTGGGCGCGACGTGGCAACAATGGCTCGGCGAATCTGACTGTCGATGTTGAAGACTGTCTGCTACGAGTGCTCGTGTTGCTCAGGCTCATGGAAGTAGCACGATGCAGGTTTCCAGGAAGTGGTGGGAAATCAAAGGTGGCGCGTGGGGTGAAGGTTGTGTCAACCTGGGAAAGGAAGGGGTTTCGGGAGTTATGGCGCGGTTGGGTCGGAATAACATCGGACGTGTCCACTAATGGTGCAGCCGGGGTTGATGGGAAGGGCCAAGCTCCAGGAAGACTTGTAGTTGGGGCAGCTGAGGTAGATGAACCAGCAAACGGATTAGAAGGCTCGATATTAGCCTTAATTGGGGGTAGGGGGGCCGACAACGTTGAAAGGTCATCAAATGGGCTTGTGGTAGGGGGTTGAGGCTGAGGGGTTGGGGTGGAAGTAGACGATGGCAAGGACCACTCCCTCTGAAGCTCAGAAAGGGATGGGAATCTCTTCATTGCCTCGGACCTTTCCCTCTCAGCGGATTCGGCGGCACGGCGTTGCTGCCAGGGAGACAACCATGGCTGGTTCTTTCCAAATGAATCGGTTGTTGTGCGGGACCTTCTAAGACCCGGATAATGAAATTGGGGCACCGTCATCTCTTGAGGCTCTGGGGCTGGTGATTTCCCGGCAGACGAGACGCTGGAAGCAAGGTCTACAAGAACGACTCGTTCATGGGCAGAAGCTGGGATCTCTGGTGCCTCTTTAGTGTCCTGGAACTCATCCTCGCTCTCGCTCTCGCTAAGGACCGATACTGTTCTAATTGGAACGTAGCTGCTATGTCTCCTACTAAATAGATCCGAATCGGACTGTACGCCAGCACCAAAGCCTGGAACCACGCTCGAGATTGGTGGAAGTGAGTTGTCAAGTTCTGGTGCAGGAGATGGCGGACCGGCGGGCAGAGATGGCAATGGTGGGAAGAACTGGGGTGGCGGTGGTGGAAACTCGTGAGGGAAACCGTAGAAGGGCCTCGACGGCTGCACTGGCTTGAAATCCTTAGGGACGGCGAAGGGGCTACTGTAGTTCGTCGGCCTGGAGTTTACCCACGGATTCTCGAAAGGAGAAGCCGTGGCTTTTGGAGGAGACCTTCGATGTGGCTTCCTCCATGGTTTATCACCCAAAGAGCCGTCGCTTATATGTCCGCTCTCTTGGGAACGGCGACGACGGTGTGTGGACCTGTCACAGCTTTTGAGACTGGTTCGAGAACGGAAAACGCCCTTTCGGGTCTTGTAGTCGCGTTCAGAATCAGACGAGGAAGAACTTTCCGAGCTTTGAATCTCCACAACAGATATTCCGGCATTTATGTCAAGACCTGCCATGGCTTCCTGGAGACCGGAAACTTGGGCCGTGCGTTCACCTCTGCTCGTAGAGCCTTGTCCACTGCTTCTGCCGAATCCAGACCATGCTCCACCCGAGCGAGATGTGGTAGGTTGCTGCCAACTGGGGACGTGGCTGGGAACATGCGTATGGGGATGGTGGAAGTGTTGATCAATGGGATGGTATGGAATTGGGAGAGGGGGAGGAGGGGGAGGGCTGTAATGATGGTGGGGTGGGGGAGGTGGAGAAGGGAAACAACCACCGTGGTGGAACATTAGGGGAAACCCGTGGTGGGGTGGTGGTGGAGGTGGTGGAGGAGGAGGCATGTGCTTACCAGGAATTGGAGGTGGTGGAAATGGTCCGGAAGGCCCTGGAGGAGGAGGTGGTGGTGGTGGCAAATGGCAACCCGGGATATGGGGCATATGGCCATGATGTGGTGGAGGTGGAGGCATGTGTTCTCCAGAATGAGGTGGTGGAGGGAATGTGCCTGGGGGAGGAGGAGGAGGAGGCAGCTGGCACCCAGGAACCACGAAAGTTGGAAGAGAGTGCGGAGAGACCGGGAACGATCCTGGGACAGACTGCTCAGAAGTAGGCTCTAATTCAGAAGTGATTATGACCTCCTCTGGGGAGGCACTTCCAGTGTTTTCAACAACCTCGGGCGCATCTTCTGGGCGGGGGGTAGGTTGCACAGACAGCGTAGATTGTATGGATTGTATGGATTGCGAGGAGATCTGGGGTTGTCCGCTTAAGTTGCGAACAAGCCCACCAGCAAAGCCGGACACAATACCTGCGCCGTCGCTGAAAACCTTCCCAACCTCTCGCGTGGCACCGATGGCTCCTTTACCGATAGCAGATCCTCTTCTTCCAACCTCTTGTGTTACCATCTGTGTGGCCTTCTTGACTTCTTCGGCTGCCTTCTTGATTTCTTCGGCTGCGCGACGAGCCTCAGCGCCGGCGTCAGACCCGACATCTCGAAGTTCCTCTCTAATACGCCCGGCATTTTGCACGGCAGCATGGCCAACAGTCTCGGCGAAAGTTCTGAGAACGGCAGCTGGGTGCTGTGGGTTGGCCTGAGGGTTGCTTGCTGATGTGACGGCTTCAGTCGCAAGAGTGTGCAACTGTTCGGTGAAATTCTTGAGCAACTGCTGCACGGCTGTGTTAAACGCATCCAAGGTTTCAGCCGGCGATGGCCTACCGTCCGCGGCTGGAGCCTGTGGGAATGCCCTGGCGGCCTGAGTGGTGGCTTCCTGAGCGACCCTCTGGATCCCCTGGATGACAGATGTGAAGACATCGGAGATGAGTTCTACAGGGGTCTTTGGGAAGTCATCTGCCGGTAGTTGGGGTTGAGATGAGGTAGAGGCCCCTGCCGGGGTTTCATTTAGATCAATGGATGGGATCGGTTTCGGGCTGATCGGCCTCGGTGACAAGCAACGTGGCGAACCACCTGCCTGACTGACGACCTCATCGTAAATTCTATTTACCTCAGCCTCGAACGACGCAATGAAAGGAGCTTCGGCGAACTCCAATGGGATGCGTGGTGGGGGCTCCGGCACGTCAATATGAAGAGTTGGTTTCGAAGGTTCGACAACAACTGTCTCCCTCTTCGGTGGGACTTCTGGAACGGCCTTCGAAGGAGGGACAGTGTAGAGGTCTTCTTCTGATTCTTCGGAAACGGATACGGCACGGACAGTAGCGGGATGCTCAACAGCGGGTGAAGTCTGCTGCTGTTGCTGCTGTTCTACCACTGCTGGTTGCGGAGGTGGCGGGAGAGATCGTTGGTAGATTTCCTGCCAATATTGGAGACCGGGCAGTCCGCCTTCAACGTTGAAGATGATTGGTGGTGGTGGGGGCGGGAAAGCCATAACCTCGAGCCATCTCGAGCGTAATTCGCCTCCAGAGCCGACCTATCGCAGCTATTGGTCAGTACCGTCTGTACTTTAAAAATAATAATAGAGAAAGGCTGGTGGGTTTGTAGGGACATACTCGGATGACTTCCTCATCATCCTCATCTATGTAGCACAACACAGCCTCCGGGTGTAGGGTAATGAGCTCATCGTACTGTGAGCTGGAAATTGTTACGGAACCGGCCTCGTGAGATGGATTCGGCGAGGGAAGACCTCTAATCTGGAAAGTACTGGTGGTTGGACTCCTCGGACGGGCTGGCGACCGGGGTCTGGATGGCGATGACGGTCTGGATGGCATGTCGGTGGTGATGGTCGTGATCCAAGTGGTGTTTGATCGTTATGGTACGCTACCAAAGCACGGACTGACGGGGGGGCCACTCGCTCGCCTCAGATGAGGCAAAACCCGGGTTAGAATGGGAGAAACGATGCGAATATTTTTTATTTTTTTTATTTCTTTTTGAAGAGTGGAAAATTAGGCGAGGAGGCGAGGAATAGAGCAAGAAAGAAGGGAGTGAGGTTTCTAGATAGGTAGATGGTGATAGCGAGGGTGATGGATAATGGTGATGCTGACGACGACTGTGGTTGTGGTACTGATGGTGGTAGTATACCGCTAACAGTACACAGGTTGAGTTCGAACGGAGGAAGGAAGGAGGGACAGGAAGGTATAATAAGAAGTATGTGATTATGTGAGATGGGGAAGAGAAGGAAGAGAAGGAGGAGAAGGAGAAGAAGAGGAAGAGTGTGGGGAGGGATGGAGACGGGGGAGAGAGTTCCGTTGGATGTTGAACGGATGCGGGATTGAATTGAATTGAATTAATTGGGAACAGGATTATTGGAGGCAAGGAAGCTGCTTCATACGACGCGGGGCACGACAGTTTAAATATCGAGGCGACGAGTTAAGGTAGACAAGACTAGACCAACTTACCAAGTCGCTGGAACTGAAAAACCCGAACCGCAGAGCTACGTGTAAAACGGGGGATCGATAGATCTTACTGGATACAAAAGTGCAACAGGAACCAACCAAAAAAAAAAAAAAAGGATTGATCAAGATGGATGGACGTGCCCGAGCTATGTGCTACTTGAAAGTGGGTAGATAGGTATATGTATGTAAGAGGTATGCAAGGTGGCGTGCAGACGGCCTTATAATTAGATATTCACAATGCAGAAGTACCTTTTCATAGCACTTACCTGTGATTAGATATTGGCACTTACTTAGTATATACTTGCTCTGCTTTCTAGCTATCGATCGTCTATTGTATTTCGTGATCCGATCGATTATTCTATACGATTTTTTGAGGTTGAGAATTAGGTGAGTAGGGATGTCGTACTGCGGTAGTGGTGCATCGGAGGGAAGACAGCGGGTCTATTATAATTTATGAGAGCCTAAAGTTCACATATATATATAATTTAGGGAAGTCAACCAAGAGAGATCAGGCAAGTCGGGAGCCTATTACGAATCCCGCCGTCGTAAGCCCGGGTGTAGAGGTTTCAGAGCGAAGTGGTTCCCAAAGCCGCGCGTACAGATTAATATTAAACGGTGCTGGAAAAATAAGTACTACCGACCGCAGGTACAGCCGCTATCGCCACCGTTGGCCTTGGGCGCTGCGCCATACACTATACCATATACATCCTGCTCAAACGGATCTCGAGCTTTTCATTTTGGGGACCGCGGAGAAGGATTACATAATCAGAATGCACTTCTGTACCAGCGACCGATGGCTATATAATCGAGGGGCAGTAGCTTAACTTGGTCTTTTGGAAATTAGATCATTGGTATAAGTTTATAGACTTGCGACAGACCTAGACTAAACAAGTGCAGTAGCCTGCTTAAACATATTTATATCTGGTTCGTGCTGGTTCCAACGGATCCCAGTGCAGCAGCCGTTTACCAGGAGCATGGGTCCTTTTTTTTTTAATCTGCTAGTTCAACAGCTGTCAGGTTAGTAACTAGTAGCTACTAGCTAGTTACCGAAGCTTAAGCTATCGATTGCGATTGATCCTTGCACTAATCATATAGCTGTGCTGCGATCCCTCTGATTGGAAATTTTCCTAGTACCGAGTACTCGAATAGAGCGGCGGCATATGCATAGCACCTAAATAGCACCTACATTTGCGGGCATAAATGGCCAACGGATAGTGCCGCGCATAAGAAATAAAATCAAAAACGACCCATAACTAGCATGTATGAGACTCTTTTTTTTTTTTTTTTTTGATAACGAGGATTGAGCCAAGTTTTAAGCGGTGCAGCTAGCCAGCACAGTCTAACTGAGAAGGGACCGGGGGAACAGAAGAGAGCTGCGCCAGGTGGCCGGTTGGTTGCTTGTTGCCCGACCTGCATGCTCCTACTCGATCCCCATCCTAACTTGATTACCACTAACCAGTATACTGCTGTTCTGCTGTGCTGCTGCACAATATGATATGATACGATACGATATGGTGTCAATGCTCAGGCCGCACGCACGCACGCACGTACTTACTGATTTGGATATTTTCGGAATATTTGCCAATAATTCGATCCAATTCCAGCAAATAATCTCTCCCTGTCCTCCTATCTTCCTATCCCCCTCCTATCCTTCTCTCCTGTCTTGTCTACTTGAGAGTTTTCTACATATTTTATCTATCAGCATACTACATAACCACATACCAGGACAATTGACTGTCCCTCTTCCCCCTCTTTGTCCTATCCATACCCAATACCCATATCCCTATCACAATGTGCTTAATCAGTACTACTCAGGTATTTATCGGTAGGAATTGAATTGAGTTCCTGCCTTGTCGGAGGGCTCTCCGTGTTGTTAAATACTGTATATTTACTATTATTACTATTACTGGTTGATATTGTCCGAGTGGGTCCGTATGGTATGGTCTGGTCTCTGTCTCTGTCTCTTTGAGGGTTTGCAGGGCAACCAGCCATAAAAAAAACAATTTAAACACAGAAAAATAATAATAATTAAAGTCCCCTTCCGCTTTCCTCCCCCCCAAAAGCAGCCAGGCCCAGCAGCGGCACCTGACAACTACGACCGGTCCAAACTAACTAGTGGTAACTAACGACTCCCTGTTCTGTTCCGGGCAGACCTGACCTCACCTCACCTGCTACTTTACTTACATGTATCTACCTACATACTACTAGTATATACCTATCTATCATATTATATTGGGACAAAACATCACCACCTCCAACCTGGCCAGACCAACCTCCACCGTCCCCCCGACATCCAGCTTCATGCAGCGACACCCGCCGCTCCCATAACATACTTAGTATCTCCTTAAGTACTGAGCAAGTACTTTAGGTATCATTACGATGGCTAGCACAATCAGCGACGACGACGGCGACCTGTCCCCCATCTCTCCCGTGCTGTCCCCCATCACCTACCCGTCCTCTCCTCCTCTCCGTAAAACTCACCCGTCGCAGCCTCAACCTCGGTCCGTCCCATCTACTACCTCCCAATCTACCCCCCAGTCTGCCCAGACTCCTCAGCCTTCTCAACAGCAACAGCGGCCATCTTCCCGACCCTCCCAACGGCCCTCATCCTCTTCTTCCTACCCTTCAAAGGTCTCCAAACCGACTATCACGATCGAGGGCTCCGACGGCGACGACCAATTGAGCGCCCTTTCCTCTAACGACGACCTCAATGATGACGACCCTTTCTCTGACGAAGAAATACCCGGAAATCACTCCAATCTCTCCCTTCCGATCGACCAACAAAAGGAACTGGCACAGGTCGAGAGCTCCTTCAGAGGAAGCACCCCTGATCCCTTCCTTCAGCCTAACAACGGCGACGGCGATGATGCCGATTTATCGATAGTAGGCGGCATCCGTCCACCAGACCGAAAGCCCACCAGACCGAGGGTTACTACGGACCGACCTCCTTCTGCTCAACAGCAGCAGCAGCAGCAGCAGAAGCAGCGTAGTGGCGCTAGTAGCAGGGCTTCGGATATGCCTCTGCCTGCACCTGCACCTGCACCCTCATCATCTTCATATAAACCCAAACAAGACGACTACAAACCCTCCACAAAGTCTAAACTAAACAGGACATCCATTGCATCATCCACAAAATCATCTAAAAAGGCTGCTTCTATAGCATCATCAGAGGATACACCGGAGCTCCCAGTAGCAGACGACTCCTTTTCTACCAGATCGCTCCCAGCATCGGACACCCTCGAGTCCTTCTCCAGTCCCTCGACGATGGCGAAAGCTCGGGCGATAAGCAGCCAGTATACCCCGAAACCGGTGCGAAAATCGGGTCTAAGGAATGAAGTTACCTCGGATACTCGGGAGACTAATCGGAGACCTCGCCTCAGAACCCAGCGGAGTCGTAGTAGCATCAGCTCCATCGGCAGCGAGCGAATCTCTGACGTGGATGAACACGACATCAAGCCGCCAAAACGAGCAGACCGTGAACGGGAGAGGGAAAGGGAACGTGAGAGGGAAAGGGACAGAGAACCAGACTTCGACTTCGGATTTGACGAAACTCGTAGCAGCAGATCCCACCGCCTCTCCAGCGAACGTTCTATGCGCCGTAACCCATCAGCCACCAGCGTCGCTAGTTCTGTCAATATGAATGCTGCCGTGGAGAAAGTCCTTGAAGACCTGGACGAAGAAGGACGTTCGGACTCCGGCGAGGACGATTCTGTTCACGATTCTGCTCCAGAAACACCTCGTGCCCGTCCAGCCTCCGAGCCTATACCCCCAGAAACCCAACTGAAAGCTCAGATCCGCAACATCAAAGTCCCCGATACCATCGCCCGCGACTTCCGCAAGCGCGAAGCCTCGAATGGTTCATTCTCACCCTCTAAAAAGCCCGGCGGCGGCCGTGGCATGACCTTGAAAGAGCAGAGCGGCACAATCGACAAGTTGCAAAAGGAGAACTGGGATTTAAGAATAAAAGTATTTCATCTCAACAATCGCCTTGACAAGACATCTGAGGAAAGTGTCAAAACCCTACAAAATGAGAACGGGATCCTAGCTGTGGAAAACACGCAATTGAAGAGCCACATAAAGACTCTAAAGAAGCGGGTTAAACAGCTGGAGAAGTCGGGCGATGCCAGCAGCACCCGTAACGGTAGTGACGATGCGGAGGAGAAAGCTGACATCACGACTTTGGAAACTGAGGTCATCTACTGGAAGGAACAAACAGAAAAGGTCGAAATCGAGGTGGAAGAGCTACGGAACAAGATGAAAGAGAAAGAAAGCCAGTGTGAACGGCTTAGCACGATCGTTCGCGGGATGGCTGGTGGCGGAGAGGAAGTGGTATGTCACGTTCCTTATCATTATATTTCTGACCCTATAAGTTGACTTTTTGATCAGGACACCCTACGTGACTTCCTTGAGAGCGAAAGCAATCGTCGAAAACAGGCCGAGGAAGATAATGCTAACCTACGACGTGAGATATGGGATCTCAAGGCTGCTGCCCAAACCGGCAGCGACCCGGCTCCACGATCACGAGGTGCCGCGTCCTTAACCTCGGAAAACACGCTGGTCTCACAGCTACGAATGGAGAATGAGGATCTACGACGGGAAGTCAGCGCACAGTTGTCAATGCTTACATCCCGCAATAGAGAAAAGGAACGGTTGTACCAAGAGATTGAGGAACTCAAACTGGGTCTACCACGGGAGAACACTCAGATTGTCCAAGTCGAAAACTACGACCGTGCAATGAGTCGTGTTAGCAGCAATCCGCAACAGAACCAGATGGGTGATGCCGAACGTGAGGACTACGAAAACGCCAACGGTGCACTTCGCGACAAGATTTCCGAACACAAGCTTAAGATACAGGATTTGGAGGTCGAATTGGAAACGAAGCTCCGTGAATTCGACAAGGTTATTATCCAACGGCAGGAATTTGGCGACCTCGCGGCAGAGTACGAAGATGAATTGGAAGTTTTGAATGCCGACTTACAAGTCGTTCTTGCTGAGCGCAACGAACAGGCCCGCCTCCGCGAGGAACTCGAACAGGACTTTGATAATCTCAAAGAAGAAGCTGAAGAAGAGATCCAGCGGTTAGAAGAGGAGATCGATATCCGCGCCAACGAGATGGAGAAACTTGAAGAGGACCTCCGTAACAAAGATGAAAACTTCGGGGCTCTCCAGGAGGAGATGCGGACGCTGAGCAATGCCCTTGTGGGACTGGAGGATGCGCAAACTGCCAATCAAACCCGGATCGCAGACCTCGAATCAGATTTGGAAAAGAGTCAGAGGATTATTAATGATAATGAGGCGGAGATGACGACGTTGGAGAAGCAGATCCATGATTTGACGACGAAGAATGAGAGATTGGGTGTGCAGCAGGAAAGCGCCCAGGGTGAGATTGCCTTCTTGAGAGAGGAGCAAGATAGCGACAAGATCAAGATCGGACAGTTAGAGAGTGCGATGAAGTCGTTGGAAGAGACGTTGAAGGATGAGAAGGAGCGATCAAGGAGCTTGAGTGATCGATTGCTAGAAGAGAGGAAGTTGATGGATGAGACGAGGAACTTGAACAAGGCGGAAATGGAGAAGCTGGTGAACGATAAGAACCAGGAAATCCTTAACATGAAGGAAGCCGCTAGGCAGCTTAAGAAGAACCTGGCTCGTCGCGAAGCCGAAGTTAGGGATTGGAAGGAGAAGCTCAGTCAGCTTGAGGATTCGATACGTGAGGCAGTTGGTGATCTTGCCGCCAATAAGGTCGACGTTCTTAAGGCCGTCGTTGCTCTGCACCAAGAACTCGAGAAGCGCATGGAGGAGATTGGGAGACTCAAGGCGGACTTGGCGGACAAAGACCGAACGCTCAAGGATCGTGAAGCTCTCATGGAGAACACGGTACGTTCTCGCTATATTTCTTATTTTGCTTTATTTATTTCGGGAACTACATATATTTACATGATATCATACTATAGGCCCTCGAAGTCCGTAGGCTCACGGACCTCCTCGAGAAAGAACGACAAGGCCGCAAAGCCGACAGGGCTGTTGCCGATGACCTCCAAGCTAATCATGAGAAGTCCCGCCGACTCGTCGACCAGCACCGAACCCAGCTCGCAGATCTGGAGAAATCTCGCACCAAGGACTCGCGAGCTCTGTCGCAGCTCGAACTGCAGTACAAGGAACAGCTCGCCGAACGGAACTCGCTACTTGTCCAGCTGTGGATTCGCCTTTCCGCTATCTGTGGAGCCGAGTGGGCTGACAGGAATAAGCTGGTGGGCAAGGGAGGGGCTGTTTTATCTGCTGATGCGAGCGTTAATACTCACATTTCGGGATTCTCGAAGTCAATTCTTGCAGCGGCGAAGAACCTGGAGACCGTGTTGACAGGCTTCAAAACCAGAATACGCAATATTGAACGGGATTTGTGGAAAGAATATGCGTAAGTTTCCTTGCATTTTAGGCCAATGATTCGTCAATTTTGCGTCTTCGGTTGTGGCTTTTTTGGGACTTGATTCCTTTTCTGGCAATGATGATGTGCCTTTTTACAAGGGTGAACGCTGACCAACATGAAACGTGCAGTGTTGTGGAAAATACACTAGAGACCCGGACCCGCAGGCTCGAACGGCTGGAAGCCATGGTTCGAGATGGAGTCGGCGAACAATCAGCGATGCGGAACGATATTACCAAGCTGAAGACTGAAAACCGGTTACTGAAGGTATGTGCTGCTTGCCCCTATCAAGAACCTCTAATTGGATGGGGTCTCGCATGTCATGGGATTATTTTTGGTAGCTGAAGATACCCTTTTTTTAATGCTAACTATTATATGTGATTTTTTTTTTCTATAGGCGGAACTTAATGTGGTCCGACTACAGCCATCCAAGTTACCGGTCCGAAGTGGTATTAGCACTGCTCCATCGAGGGATAGTTTGTCTGCGGTGGATAATTCAGTAGTACACCGAGGCTCGCCGGATCCGCCTGGGGACACTAGTCTTGCCCTTAGTAATACGATAGCCTCACTCGACGATGTCACGGACGAGAACGAGAGACGGTGGATACTACGCCTACGAGAATTAGAGAAACGACTCAAAGCCGAACGGGAGGCTCGACTACTCGACCGAACGGGGGCAAAGGCACGACTAGAAGAAGCACGGAGCGAAAGAGAAGCGCTGAAGAAAGAATTAGAACGGGAGCGAACGATTTCCAGACTCGACAAACACGACGAAGAAGAAGAAAGGACTACGAAGCGGATGTCAATGATTCCGAAGCCAAAGGCTAGTGGGACTAAGAGTTCATCGAGAGATCTGGGCGATGATATAGGCGGGAATGGGCTACTGGCACCGCCGGATGACGAAGATGTACGTTCGTTGATCGTGCGAGTTGAACGTGAGCGTCGAGGGGATCATAGAGCTAAGAGCCGCGATCGACATAAAAGCCGAGAAAGGCGAAGCAACAGGGATACGCCCGACGAGCCGTCGCCGTCGTCCTCGGGGCAGCATCGAGATCGAAGTCGAAATCGTGATGGGGGGGCATCTAGATCCGATTCTAGGGTCAGAGACCGGGGAGATAGAGAACGGTTGAAGGAGAGGAGCGTGAGTGAGCGAACGAGCTCGAATAGGAGCTCTATGAAACGCCCCGGCGACTCATCCACCACGTCGCACAATAAGATGGTTACGATTATCTCTAGTATTGATGAGTTGAATGCTCGGATGGAGAGGGGCAAGAGCCCGGCAGCATCGAAGAAGGAGAATGCGCTGTCGCCGCGGAAGTTTTTGGGGGGGTTCTTTGGAGGGAAGAAGGATGAGTAGTTACTTCTTTGCTTTTTGTTTTCTTGCTTACTGGTGATATGATTCCCTGTTCAAAGTGTGATTGCTCACTTGCCCCCTCTGGCCGGCCTTTATATTTTGTTGCTTTCGATCGCTTCTCTTTAATTGGGGGTGCTTTGGATTGATCCCATAGTTCTTGTGGTTCGACCCCGGCGCGGCCAACCCTTTCTATTCTCTTTTTTTCGGTTTTTTCTTCCCCCATAGAAGGCCTAGACGACTTAGTCTCGATTCCAGGCCTCCGGGCCGGGCGACTTCTGAGTCTTTATCTCTCTTCTCTTTTTTTTCTTTTTCTCCCTTTTAACGAAAGGACATGATGAGTAACTGCCTTGCTTTCATGGAATGAATACTGAAGGTTTCTCTGCTTAGCTTCAAGCATCTTTAGCATCTCCTCTATTCCTCTTATTCTAGGGATTTCGATTCTATTTTAATTATTTGACTTGGCGCACAAGCTATACATTCTGCTGCCATTTTCTATCCTATTTACACATCACCATTTTTTTGTACTTTTTTTGTAATCACCACTTACATCTTCTCCTATTTTCACTTCTATTTATTACCGATGGGGTATTTTTGTTTCTTGTTTCTGCTTGCTTGGCGATGTATATATATTTTCTGTGTATACACGTTCTGGGGTACTTTGAATATTGGCTATTTAGCTCTCCCATAATTTTGATATCACGGTTGGCGGTTATCTACGAACGTAAAGGGGTATATTTTGATCACATCTAGCCCGAGAACTAATTAGATTCACGGGGGTTTGTGGTTTGCTCGGCACGGTAGGTTTGTATATATGAGCGTGACCATACACACGGTACCAGAGCGTCGTTACAGTGTCGCTGCGGCGTCGTTACAGCGACACTCTTTTTGCCAAACCGGATAGCAACTCAAACGTTAGCAAGTATGTGGCGTTTGATATTGTCATTAAAGTCATTATGAATAACTTACTTAGTAGTAGGAAATATGTATAATATTGGAGGGAGAGAGGTTTAGTTTGCGATCTCGACCCGGAGAGACCGAGAGATAGTATATTGCCGGCTGACGGATTGGTTGGGCTGACGATCAAATAACCCGATTCGATTAGAATTTGAACCAGCAGAAAGGTTGTTATTTTCCTTTTTATTCTCTTCGTTTATTTTGTGTGACATGAGTATGATCGAGGTCCCCGATTAGCGATATTAATCTTGGAGGTGGGTTGGTCAATTGAGTTGAGGTTGTATATGTATGTTATATAATATAAGAATCAGTATGAGCTGGGGGTGCATACGTATATCCGCAACGAATCCAGATCAAATTAATGACGAATATGTCTGCCGGCCGGTCTTGTTAATATATATACTCAATCCCTTCGGATCCCAGCTGATCCTGATCGATTTGTCTGTATACATGTGCACACAATTGTATTTGCTACGGTGACTATCTTACATTGCACTGCATGGTTCCATTTTTTTTGCGGTGTAATCTACTACCTATATACGTATATATACACGTATACGTACTTCACTTTGTCTCTTACACCATCTCACTCCACTGTTTGATTGATTGGTTTGGTTCTCGACCCGACATTGAGATATGGGACGGATAATTTCTCCGGGGGATTAATTTGGTGGTGTCACTCATTCTTGCTTTCTGATGTATAATCAATCGTATAAAAGGTTTGAATGGAGGCTCAGGCTTATTGAGTGACCAATTGCTAATATGTGTTCATTTGATAAGGTCTACAAAAGTTTCCCTTGCTTCTGGTCATATTGTATGTAACCACGCCTAGCTAACCAGGCGTCGATATAATCCCGCTAAAAGTATTTATGTTATTCACATGTGCACAGCTGTGCAGCTGAGGTTCATTGATATGTTACAGGCCCGGTGGAAGGGCTCTCTTAATTAAGTTTATGACCGGGTCCAAGAAAGAAGGGAAGCTCGTAAGGCTTTTTGAATGTTCAGCCCTAGGCAAGGGTGTCGGGTAAAACATGCTTCTGGTTTACATATACATATCATACGATAGGCATAATACTTGGGAGGCCTTAGATAGCCGTGATAGGTCTCAGGAAAACGTTACGTGATTTGTGGAATTCATTTATTAATGCAATGCACGGTACCATCTGTCACTGTAGGACAGGGCGTTGTAATAAATGTTTATTATCAATTTTCTTTCCTTTCTTTCGAGCAATTATGCTCAATAAAAGTATTGTTATTATTATTCTTTAACTGTGCGTACGTTTTTTATTTTTATTTTTTTAGGTCTATAGCCAGAGTGTAAAATAATTCTCGAGTTCTAGGCCTTTTAAATTTGTTCCTCACAGGTATAAGGTACAGATATCAACACCCCCCGTTCCTGTGGCTGCAGGTATTATATGCCAGCCACAGGTATTATAATTATATGCAAAAGAGCGGGGACCTGATTCATATTCAGGGCACATTTCGGAATATCGATTATTCGGGAAAGCATTTAAAAACCAGGCAACAACGGCTTCTTCTAGCCGCATTTGTGACTAACACAAGAATAGCAAGCAAAGAATGGATAAAAGAAAGCCACAATGGCATATTTATCGTGGTAGTAGAGAAGCAAATGCACGGGGAATAGGAGTTATGTGCATATTTGTGTGGGTAGACGGACGTTGTGATATATTATATGCCCAACATCCCTGTTTTTGGATGTTGGCGCAGCTGCACGATGTTGAATCGGCGAAACGAAAGATCAGCGCAGCGGGGCCCACAGCTAGCTGCAGGCTCCTTTCTATGTAACCGAGAAAGAAAATAGAAGGCTCCTGGAAGACTCGGAGGCATACTAACATCATTCGAACCATATGCCTTTTCCCTTGACGAAGGACTGACTCTCTTTGTATGTGACACATTGTGCGTGGTTGTTCCTTTTTTTTTTTGTTGCGCCCTGTTCGGTCAGCCCTGTTCTATGTATGTTCGACATGGACTTGTTGCGTTCAGGCACCCAGCCTTTGGGGAGCCGCTGTTCGGTCACAGCGATATTTTGGAAGTGACGCTAGGTTCGGCTCGATCCAAGTAGTAGGAACGGTAACCTTGGAGGGCAGGAGGGCAGGAGGGGTTGGTCGGACAGGGCACATTTGTTTTGTAATAATGTTGGCTGTAGGGCTCAAGATATTGGTGTATGATACGAATGATAACGCCGTTTTCTTTTCTTCCCTTTCGAATGCCTTCCCCCTCTCGGTTTTTTATTTTTGTTTCCCTTCTTCCGAGTGGATATGATACAGATACCTAGGTACCTAGGCACATATTATATATGGTCTTGTGCCCAGCTGCCAGGGGCTGTCGTGTGTTTTCACTCTTCAGAACGTTTTTCCCTGTTGACATTTTTAATTTCTGATATTAATACTCAGTATTAGTATACGAACTCGCTATCAATTATCAAATCAGCGAAACGGGAATCTCAGGCACCGTTTTTCTTATCTGAACCCCAAGCGGCGCAGGTTAAGCAGCCGCACACAGGCTTGGGGTTTGGGGGTCAGCACTAAGCTAACGAATCCGAACCCTGGTGTGAGAACCCACATCCACATCCACATCCACATTTGGCCATCGAGTTTTCGACGAAAGGTCTCTAATTTGGGAGAGGAAGTGGATCCAAGATACACATAAAGTATTGCGACGAGCTAGAGGATTGCAATTGCATTGCATTGTTTGCGATTTGAAACGGCCGTTAGCTTGATGCAATAGGGATACATGCAAAGACGAAATATTGAGGTCTGCAGGCTTTAATTATAATTGTCCTTCGAATATATCCTCACGATCGGTTATTCGACTTGCGCATGTACGAGACTCGACGCTCTCAAAAGTTCATACCCTATCATATCGTACTACAGCGCCGGATTTACCACCCCTCGCAGCCTTGTGCTTCTTCAGCCGTATAATATATTGAATACTTTACTTTACTTTACACGGGGTTTTATTCGGTACAGATACTTGTTCCCCCCTCTCCAAGGGCCGGGCCAATCGCCAACTGTGGATAAGAACAAATAGAAACAAAAAGCCACCCTCACTTTTAACCAGTTTCCACATTCTGCAATCTTGAGGCTGCACAAGTTGGGGATTGCAGGTGCGTCTGTGACCCACCCCATTAAAATTCCACGAAAAAGAAGGCAGTAGAATACGGGGCGCCTCTTTTGAATAACAATAAAAGCCTTTACCCGATCGATTATTAACTGGGGCAATAGTTTACTAGTTAACTAGTTAGAGCGAAGGAGTGACTTTGGTCTTCCTTTTCTCCCCAGTTTTCGACGGAGCGATTCCTTTTAGAAAGTTTTCTACGACAGCTCACCCACGACAAGGCCTCTTTTTTTGTTTCATTTCTGTTCTTTCTATTCCTTTTTTATTTGTTATCTCAATGAGCTTTTAAAACTGTCCTTTTCTTTTGGGTATTTGGTTGTAATCTGGTTTGGGTCGATTATACTATTATATACGGGCGTGCATCTCATCGCGGCATCTCAACAATTGAACCCACGAAACGTCCAAAACTTGCCTGGATGATAATACCAATATCTACAGGCCTACTATTTCTCCCTTCTTAGGAGTATTGGGTACCATATCATCATCATCGTTCGGTCTAACATCTTTAATGGTCCTCGGCCCCTGTGAAGCTCGCCTTGATAGCTCGGATCCGATATCCGCGATAACAAACCGTCCTTCGCCCTCCCCGTATCAACTGGCGTGTTCAGGATGCCATGGCCTTGGAATAGGCCAAAGTCGCCCTTTGGATTCTCAGACTCCGAGGATACGACGTCCTCTGGATCGACGACAGCGACTTCAACGACGACGCAAGGGACATCGATATTATCTACAAGTTTGAATGAGGTCGTGAGCTCAAATACCGGAAACAGCAATGGAGCTGGTCGCAATGGGATTTCTATGACTAATAGAAATGTCGCTGCTACGGCTGTTACTGGTGGACGCCAAATTACCACGACAGCTTCAAGGGCGACAACACCAACGCCTGCGTTGAATGCGCGGGCTCAGTCGTTTTCGTTTTCGTCGTCTTCGTCGGCTTCTGGGAATGGAAATGGAAATGGAAACGTCCGGGCGGCTTCTTCGCTGGGACATAACCACGATGTTCCGCAGAATAGGAGCCAAAGCACTAGAAGGAATTCACGCGATACCAGTGTTATCAATCCAAACCCCGGGAGCATCCGTCGTACCGCGTCAATGATCCCCGAAGACCACACAGTACAACTTCAAAATGGTATCGATAAAAGCCCCCCGTCAAGTTCGTCTGGAACTCCGAGTCAACGACCCATTAGAAGACCTTCGTCATCCCGTGGTTCGGAGTTTAGGAATACTAGTTCACCAGAGAATATTTTATCAAACCCCCAGCCTTCGGTTGAATCGCTTTCTTCCGCTGCGTCTTCTTCTTTACATTCGGATATAAACAACCATACGTCATACCATCATCATGGGAAACGGTCGCTATCTGCCGGCTCTAATTCTCAGCTAAATATATTCCACGGACCCATATCTCCCAGTTTCTCTAACGGAAGGGCGTTCTCACCAACACCTTCTGTCGGCTCCATGACCCACCAAACTTCGATTACACGCTCACAAAAGGCTATAATCCCACCGGGATCGCGGCAGTCGAATACAAGCGAAGAACAGGTGTTTATATACGAACTCCCAGAAAGTTATGAACAGGTCAACGGGTTGAATTCACATGAAATCGAGGAAAGGGATTTAAGACACAAGGCTGTGGTCGAGCTTAATCCTGTAGCCGGTATTGGTATTGGTATTGGTGGAAATGCAGGGCAAAGCAGACCGAGGTCGAATTTTCAGAGTCGAGAGATGATGTTGGAGGCTGAGGTTGCGAGGCTGAGGAAGGTTCGTTTATATGATTTTCTTACCAGTCAATTAAAATATATTCCATGTTGTTGGGGCTAATGGATTATTGGTAGCTCTGTGAGAAGTATAAACGGAGTTCTGTCAACAATACGTCGTCGAGCTCTGTTGGGTCGATAGATCACTTGATTATTCCGGATATTGCGGCCGCTGCGGCGGGTTCTTCTGAGGTACACCTTTCCCCGAATCGCTATCCCTCTCACAAGATGATTTGAAAAACCAACTAACTAATCATACATAAAAAAAAGGCCCACCGAGTCGTCAAAGTAATGAAAGTCGCAAACGAACATCTCCAAAAGAAGATTGATGCCCGAGATGCCCTACTCGCCGACCGCCTCGCAGAGCTGGAACAGATCCAGAATCGCCATGCCATCGAACTAGAACAACAGAAGCAGGGGTACCAAGTACAGATGCGACAGCTGGCGGATCGACACAGGGTAGACATGGAGGCGAACGCACAAAGGAATGTTGAAGAAGTTGTGGCTTTGAAACGAAACATCATGGAGAATGCTGTGGTGTTTGAAGGCCAGAGACGGGATGCAGAGAGGATCGCAGTGTTACAAGCAGAAATAGAGGGGTTTAAAGCGCTTGATAAGGTGAAAAGCGACGGTCATAGTGCTGCGCTCGAGGAGATCAAGTTGAAAGCGGCCGAGGACTTGGAGGCCGCAAAGAAGAAGTTTGAAGAGGCGGAGGAAATGTGGGAAATAAAAACCGAAGAGATGCGGCGCGAATTATTCGAAGAGAAGAAGCCCGCGGATTGCACCTGCAGTTCTAAAGCCAGTACTGCTACCATCGAGGAGCTGAAACGGGAACATGATACGGAAATTTCAGCTCTTAAGACTTCGATTCGCATCTTAGAAGGTTCCAGGGGTACAACTATTGAACAGCTCGAGGAGGATCAGAGAGTATACCGAAAGGTTTCAGAACTCGAAACATCTCTGGCAGCTAAAGTGAGGGCCCTGGCAGCTGAGCGGAAAACCTCAGAACGACTCAGGGCCTCCTTGAGTGCAGTAGAAGCAGCGAAGTCGGAAATCCAACTCCAGAAAGAAGCTGCCGAGACAAAATTACTGGAGGCAAGCACTGCTTCTGATTCTGTAACGAAAGAGGGACGCCAGGCCGTTGAAGAAAGTATCCGACGGGAAACTCAGAAGGAATTGGCCGCCTTGAAACAGGAATATGAATCTGCACTTGAAATCGAAAGGGCAAGAGTTCAAGAACTATCGAAGCAACGTGAAGTCGATACAAAAGTTTTTGATGATCGGGTTGCCGAACTTAATAACAGTGTCGCCCATGAGAAGGAGCAACTAAGTGCAGCGCACGCCCAGGCCCTCAGCAGCCTCAAGGACTCTATAAAGACGCAAGCCAATGCCGAAATTTCAAGCCTCAAAGAAGAACTAGAGGTGAGGGCTCGGTCGTTGGGAGAGTTGGAAGCCGAGCTTGTCATCACCAAAAACTCCATAGACGAAGCCTTAAAGCAACAGCAAACGGCTTCGGAGAAAGAGAAGGAAGCATTGATTGCAGAATACCAAGTGGTCATCAATGCCGGTGACCGGCTTCGCGACCAGGAGAAAACAGCCTTCCAATCCGATAAGCAGCATCTGGAACGACTACTCACGGAAGCTAAAGCTCAGCACGAGGAATTTAAGGCAAAGTCAAATGCCACGCTTGAACAAAACTTCAAGTCTGCCACTACTGAATTTGAAACTCGGTTACTCGAAGTTCAACGTGAGCATTTAATCGAAAAGCAAGCTCTGTGCAAGGCTGTCGAGGAAGCTAAAGCCCAATGGGCGGTCCAACAAAGCGCGCTCGAGCTAAGACTTCAGACGCAGCTACAAGAGGCT
This sequence comes from Orbilia blumenaviensis, assembly GCA_036872755.1. Lineage (NCBI taxonomy): Eukaryota > Fungi > Ascomycota > Orbiliomycetes > Orbiliales > Orbiliaceae > Orbilia > Orbilia blumenaviensis. Next base: position 2,199,994 of record JAVHNS010000003.1, on the reverse strand, counting down.
GAACAGCAATTCTTCCTTAGGCGTGAATCGGAACGGCGTATTGAGGCCGCAAAATTTGAGGAGGCAAAAGCAGAGATAGAAAAGACCCGCGACCAGCACAATGAAGAAATCCGACGTCTCGAAACTGAAAATAAGGAGACCAAAGATCGGGCTGCAAGGGTAGTAGCAGAGCTTCAGCAGCAATTGAAAGAAGATGAAGAGAATAAACAGCAGCTTCTGGACCGGGTGGCCAAAGCCGAGTCAGAGAAAGACAACGCGGACGCTGAGCTAGCTGGGCTAAAGGTTCGCTTTGAAGAGTCCGATAATGCGGCAAAGAAAGCAGAGGCGCAAGTTTTATCCTCCACGGAGGAGATGCGAGCCCTTAAAGCAAAAATCGAAGACGAGAGGAAAACTGCCAATGATTCGATTGCTGAACTTCGAAGCCAACTGCAAACTCGAGAAAGGCTTGTAAACGAGCTACATGCGAAGCACCAACAGGACATCGAAGGCCTCCAATTTCAATTACGAACAGCCCAAACCAAACTCGACATTGACAGTGTTGAAATCGAATCCCTCAAAGAAGCGATCCGCGAAAGAGAACTTACCTTCAACACCCTAAGAGATGAAAAGAACAGCACTGGGTCCCTATGGGTGGAAGAAAAGCAGAATTTGGCGACAAAGCACACTCAAATTATTGAAGGCCACTTAAATACCATTGCAAAACTCGAAGATTCTCTCAATAAGATGCGAGCCCGGACCACAGAAGAGGCGAAGGCGGCTGAAATAAAAGCGGCTGAGCAACAGGGACTTGTCGCTCAATGGATCTCCAACTCAAATCGAAGGACCGACGAGGCCCAACGGCTCGAGCGTGCATTGAAAGAGGCCAACGGTATGACTGACAGCTTCAAACTCGATATTCGGGCCCTTAAAAACGATCTGAAACAATATGAGAAAGAGTCTCGGGACCAAAAAGCCGAAATTAAATCTTTGGTCAAAGAGTTGAAGCTCTCGCGGGAAGAGAACGTTTCCCTGAAATCTCAGATGGAGTCTTCGTCTGGTTCTTCATACCGTCATGCACGCCAAATATCGGATTTGGAATCTAAAATCCAGGCTCTTGCAAGGGAAATCCAAGAATCTCGAACTGAGATATCAGCTCAGAAACGGACAGCTGCAAAGCGTGACTCTACGATTAAACAGCTGGAAGACGCTCTCCAACAAAGAAGTGTTATACGCAACGGGCGTGCGTCTCCTAGCCCTAGCGCTGCATTGCAAATGGCGGTAGGGGACGGCACAGCACCTTCTACTCCCAGCGTCTCGTCTCTACAACGCGACCTTCGAGATTCTCGCGCAGAAGTAACTCGGTTGAACGAGAAATTAGAAATGTACGAAACAGAATATCGACACTTCTTCGAAGACTACGAAAAACTTAAGGTGGAACATGAAGAAGGACAGAAGAGTATGAAGGCAAAGCTTGATGCATATGTTCCAGAATTGGAACATCTAAGAAAAGGAAAGAGAGACTTGGAGTTGAGATTACAGAGTGCTGAGCTGAGGCTGGCAGCTTCAGGAGGGCTGGTTAGGAGGGGATTGAATGATGGGGAAGGACCGACGATGAGGTCCCAGAGCAGTATGAGTTACTTAAGGCATGGAGAAATCAGCGTTGGGAGTTTGGATGCATGATTTGTTTCTTTCTCTTTATTGCTATTGACATTTGCGTCTTTCTCTTGGTGGCTCATCATTCGGCGTATTTTAACTGGCATTTTTATGGGATGCATTCCAGGATTTCCATTGTGATTGTGATCGAACGGTGTCTTTCTTTATATTTCTCCTCCTTTCTTATGGACTCTCGGTCCTCATATTAAGACGGAGAAATTTCTGTGCTCCATGTTTTCGAAACCAGAAATGTCACTCCTATTTAACAAGATACCCACATATCTTTTCAGCAGCCCCACCTACGTAGCTACATTTCACGCAATATAAAACTTTGATACCCCAATCTTGTGATATCTTCCATTTCTACTGAAACTCTTTTAATTTAAGGATAAGCAAGTTATCGTCTAGCATTCGTAATTCGTAAAGCTGGATAGTAAAACAGACATGAGCAACATGGATGCAATCTCCCAAACTCAAGATGAGCAAGAGCATCGAGATGAGCAAGAGCATCGAGATGAGCAAGAACATCGAGATGTTCCTTCAGAGGCCGACAATGATAACGAAGGAGGTGAAGAAGGTGAAGAAGTTACGGAAGAGGAAGAAGCAGAAGAGACCCCGGAGCCCGCTGATCAGGACGAAGATGAATCTGCTCAAATAGAGGTCTCTACTACTACTAAAGAGATACAAAGTCCAAAAGGGAAGGTTGGAAGGGGTCGTGGTAGACCTAAAAAATCAACAGAAACGCCCAAAGAACCACCCTCAAAAAAAAGAAAACGATCTGGCGGCTCTGAAGATAAGGAAAACAAGGACGATAACATCGCCAAAAAAGAGAGTATTTCAGACGATGGTGAGGCCAAGACTGGGAAAGGTAGTGGCCGTGGCCGCAAGAAAGGCGAAACTGCTGAAGCTTGGACAGAAGATCTTGATAAGATTTTGATTGGTATCATCAAAAAAAACACTAAAACTGAGGGTATCCCTTGGAAGGAAACGATGTCCGACTTTCAAGAAGCATGTCCAGGGACACAAAAGACCTTGAAAGCTTTACAGATGCGTTGGCAGAACCATCTCAAGCATGGTTTTGTTGAACTAACCGAAGCCCAAGTATGCTACATACATTCATGGACCCCTTGTGATTCGACCGCTAATTGATGTCAAATCTTACTATAGATGGGGTTTTTCAAGCAAGCCGTAAAGGATATTAATGGAAGTGAGAAGAACGCCGCTATTGCTTGGAGGTACAAGCATCTCTCTGAAGGCCACGAGTTGAACAAGGGGGCTGTTACAAAGTTGTTGAAAACCCTAACTATTACTTAGTTGATAGAGTCTTCCATCGCACTTATATCGGTGGCCTTGAGTGGCGCTATGCAGATGTGAAGCAGCACGAGTTCCCCATTTCCTCTCGGTTATGCCATCACAATTAAACTATATTTCTATTCTTATTCCTGGTCTATCGTAGAAAGAGCAAAACTACTACAATGCCAACGCCAATAGTTGTGGCATAATGGTAATTCTAGTTCTGAACGTTTCATAGTTTAACGTTTGTTTTTGATTTCAATTTATATGCATGCCTTGCTTTTCATCTTAGGCCGGGATCCAATGCAAATATGTCTCTAATACTCAAACAAAAGCCGATATTATATAACTATGCAGTCGCCTTCCAAGCTTTCCTCATACCGACCGCGCTGCTAATACATCCTGCAAATCCTAAAACTCCGTCGCTGAGCGTGCTAAATCCATTAACTTTCAAAGCAGCAAGTGGGAAAATGATATCGGCCACATATCCAGCAACATTGAGCCCAGTATTAAATTGCTGTTCCTCCAAGCCCTTAACCACAGAAACAGCGGCATCTTTAACCGATACCTGGGTAGCAGGTATGGGTGAATCTGGCGGGGTAGGTGGTAATTGAATCATTTGCAGTGTCTGTTGTCCCTCCATCCTGTTACAATTTGTCGGTTCAACCTGATGACTGATAGGTTCAATAGCGGCCTGCGCTACCGTCGGAAAGATCGATCGATATTTCTCCAGTCTTTTTCGTAACCTCATAACCTTCACCAACCCTCCTAATATCGATGCCATCAACGCATATAACCAGAAGTGAAATGCCAACTTATCCACCACACCCTTATACGGAATGCCTAGAATCCCAGCCTCCGGCAAATATCCCAAAGAATCGGTGATTCCAAACCCAGTGTATCCAAGCCCTTCTATCAAGTCGAATATATACCCCACAAGGTCGTTATTAATCCTCTGTCTGCCTTCGCGGATGAGGTTTATTGTGACATTTATTTGGCCAAAATTATTGAAACAACGCAAGAGACGTCTTGTCAAGCCGAATTGACGACGGATACCGGCTGCCGCGGCCGAGGTAGCTGGTGTATGTAGTTTCTTTAGGAACATAATATGGGCGACAAGGCGGGTCGTATACTGTATTGTGCGAATGATCTTGTCGAGGCCATCTACCTGCTATTTAGTATATCCCGTCGGCCGTATCCTTCTAAGGATGCAATGAAGTCAACGTACTTGCGCTTTGAAGAAGCTTAATAACCCTATTTATCGTCATAACCGCCTTTGGAAATAGAATTTGACCCGCAGCCATCGCCAACCCCTCAGACTTGACGATAGATTCTATAGATGTGGACAGTTCCAGACTTAGCGGCACAGGAGCATGGCCACTTATCCCCAACCCAACAGCGGCAAGGGTCGAGTCTTGGTGCTTCTTTATTTCTTCATCTGGGGTGCTGCTTTCCAACACCGGCGTTCTTGGAGGCGTCTGTTGGTCCATTTGGCAGTTGTTATCCAGTTACCTGGTTGTCGCACGGCTCAAATGCAAATGGTATTGCTTGGTATTGCTATTTTGTGTTGAGGGTCTAAAATACAACCCTGTCGCGATCAACACCAGATATGGTATCAGACCGGGGTCAGTGTGAAGCTTCAAAGAACAAAAAATATTTTCAAGAAACAATATGAAGCAAAGAATATAGAGAAGTCAGGAAGCCGTAGTAGCTCTTCCGGTCGCCTGTCGTTAAACGACAAGGACAGACGACCAAAAAGAGGAAACAGGAACTTCCACAAAAAGAGCCGGGCCATCCGAGGCACATTATATATCAAAAGCCGTAGGACGGACCAATTTTTTTCTTGTTTTCAGCACGCGCAAGACACGCACTAGTCAGTGCTAGTCCAACATTTTGGTTTTATTTCGGCCGCCGGAAAGAGAAGAAAAGCCTATTTGGCCACTCTCGCCGATACCTCGGTATACATGATGCCGGGGCAGTGAATTATAGAGTCTTAGACAACGGGCTGCTCAACCCGACGAGACTTTCTGGGGAGGAAGAAAAAGTCAATATCGCATATCGCAGGCCATGGAATACAATTGCGTGGCGACCACGCGGGTCTGTCCTAAAGTTTCTGCGGGAAAGCAACATGGTCATGGTCCAGCATGGTCTGTGCATGGTATCTTTCCTGATAATGCGCGGGAAAAAAATTAAAAAATTTCAGCGTTTTGCGTCACATCTGCGGGTTGGTGGGGAAAGAAAGCCAACCCCGTGGGCAGCTCGATACCGTTTCACTGGTAGACGGCTTCAAGAGATGCTACTGTTGCCACTGCTCTTACCTGTGCCCGATCTGGCCGCTTGCTCGATTCGGCAGGGCGGATACGACGGTTACACCAACACATCTTTTTACAACACCTGCGGAAGAGTTGCACAAATAGTGGAGACGAGCAAATGAAGCTTTTGACAGTTGATAGGGTAGGATTACATAAGTTTCTATAGTATGTACATGCGGTCTGGTCACTATAGGATTACAATGAGGAATTATATGCGTGTATATGTAACAGGTGTATTTACAACAACCACTGTCTGGGTGAGCTGTCGAATACCTCGTCCTTGACGGGCTCTGCGGAGCTCAAGCTCTCTGGCTTCTTGCCCTTAATATCCTTTTTCTTAACGATAGCAAGCCCCGCAATGGCGACGATAAGGCCTTGGACGGCAAGGATGACGACCAAGGTAACCAAAGCTCCAACAACTCCTGCAACCGGGGCACTGAGCCCGTGGTGAGTGGTGTGAGCGATTGGATGAGAGTCACCGGAAACAGTAGCACAGACGCCACCTTTGTTCCCACAGGAGCGGCACCATTGATCTGTGGTGGTTATCGAGAAGGCTCGCATTTCTTTAGCGAAGGTCTCCCAGCTTAGTTCAGTTTCCTCTTGACCAAACAATGGGAAAGCGGTCAACTCGCCACCATTGACAGTAGATCCGTTGTGGAACAAGAATCGAACATTGATATCCTTGGCATCTGGGAACGACTCAACGGGCTCGTTGGTGAACAGCTCAAAAGCTATGGAGGAGCCATAATCGGGAAGCCCATAAAAGTCGGTACTAGCAGCCGGAAGCTGGGCCAATCCGGAGAACGAAAGGAAGGTCCCATAAGCGTTGAATTGGATACCGATCTTAGACTTGCTACCCTTGGATTTGACAATGCTTTCTAGATGCGAGAGGGCATCTGCAGCGAATGTTGCGCCAGCAATAGCACGGACAGGCTCGGAAGCATTGAAGGCAAGGTTCCATTGTTGCCTATCAGCAAGGGTGCGTAGTTGGAGCATAGCTTCCCCAGTGAGGAGCTCCGGAGATGGGATAGTTTGATTGTGGGTCAGGGCGTAGTTGACGACATCATAGACTTTGGGCACGTTAGGCTTACACATTTGCCGGGTATTGGGTTTCTAGGAAAACTTACTTGCATAGGCATTCGCAAAATCTGATTGTTCGGAAGTAAAAGTACTACCCCAAACATTTTCCAACGACCCATAAAATTCCTTTGTTTCCTTCTTTGATTCTTTGAACTCCTTGCTATCCGCAAATCCTTTAGAACTCTTAATCGCAGCATCGCACCCAGAAGTTCCTTGCAACCATGTAGCGTCCTCCTTATTGACACCATTATTCATAACATGAATAGGGATCAATTGGTATCCGCCGTTAACACCAGCAATAACGCTTCCATTTCTCAAGGTCTCGCCGGAGAGGGTACCAACTGCTGGGTACAACCCCTGCAAGAAGGCTTGTGCAGAGTTTAACAGCACAGTGTCGTCCGTTGTGCTAACGTAGATCTGTGAGTTGACTACTTCGTCCGAGGAGACACCAAGTATCTTTTGAGACGCCAAGGGAGCAACATAACGGTTGCGGAAGTACTCGCCTGATGCGAGGATCTGGCTGTACCCCAAGTTGGTGAGTTTGGTGGGTGGGTGGGACTTGTCAGTTCGGTCGCCGTGGCGAGAGAGGATATACACCCCGAGTATAGTTTCGGCTGCTTGGGCGGCGCCAATTCTGACCCCGAAAGCGAGGGCGAGGAGATTGCACTTCATTGTACAGGTGATTCGGAAACAATATCAATGCTAGAATACAATAATAGGAACAAAATCAACATCTTGCATATTATACCAGCGATTTCCTGCATTATATACACAAGAAATTTCGCTGTAGGTTCCCGGGTCACCCATCTGTGCGCGGTTTACCTTGCAGTTCTCCTTATTTATAAGAAAAAAAATTCTGTTTCCAAAGCCCCAGAGAGGCGATAGTCATGATAGTCTCTCGGAGTTCCTGCCTGATTGCAACCGCGAGGCCCCATCTTCGACGAACACGTCTCACCTCACCTTGGATTTTGGGGGAACGTGCCATGATAGGATTCTGGTTCTGGTGTCTCAAACGCTGAATAAGGTTTCAATACCACGGCTGGTTGTGCTGCGGGCATACCCTCTTTTATTTCGGAATAAAGTTTGCAAATTTAGATTTTGTGTCGGCGTATCGCTACTATAGTTAATAGAAAAAATCTTGAGAACCTTAAGCTAAACGTTTAGGTGAACTCCGCCTGAAATAATGATTTATGACGAACATGCCTACGTCTTTCTAGTTTGTTCAAATGGCAACCCATCTCACTCATTTCTTCATTCATGTTCCAGATTTGAGATTATATAATATCCCTTATAGTTTGGAATTTATCTTAATTATATATGATATTGACTATGGGCGCGTGCACCGGACTGTTAATCTTCATATCAACCTCCATGGATATCCGGATCCAAGCTCGCGTTCAAAACGAAATGCAACGGTCTGTCTGCGTTGCTGACGCCACCTGCATGCATCCACAAGATAGAAACGATCAAAATTTAGGAAGTGTACGTTTAAGATCCTATATACTTAAAACATATGCAGCGTTATGATTATTTGCTTGAATCAGTTGGCCTAGACTGACCAATTATGACGCCGGTATGCTAGAGAGACAAGAGTATATATGTAGGTGGGTGAAATCCACCCTAGGGCCCTTTTGAGTCCAAATTCCTAGTTAGGCCGGCTTGTATGCTTGGGTTTATTCGTGTGGCCTACGGTCAGTTTCAAGGTATAGACGTCAAGGAGCGAAGTTCACTATCTTATATCTTAGTATTTCTCACTCAACTAGCAATGAGGCTGAATCATATGTATAGTTGTTCATAGAGTACTGGTATAATTATAAATATATTATTAAGATCTATTGGGAGGAATATTACATCGCACTAAGATATCAAACATATGGTGATAAAGTTTGTATACCAAAAAAAAAAAAAACAACCAAAATCTAACCCCTCCACCCCATCAGGTATCGACAAGACTCGGAGCCCATTCCGGCATATAAAATGACGCTGGGACACCTAAAAGAAGTTCCAGTACTTATTTGCCACCGAGTCCGCCGAGTCCGCCGAGTCCACCGAGTCCGCCAAGCACACCGGTGAGGGAGCCAGTGAGACTATCGAGTCCGCTACCACCAACTTGGCGCTTTCGTCGAAGTGGGAGTGGGAGGCCCTTAGCGAGACCATTAACATCTTTGAGCCCCTTAGTAAGTCCGTCAGCCATGGCCTTGCCGCCGGCAAGCTCACTAGTGGCTTCATCTCCGTTAGCTGCTTTAGCTGGGTCAGCTACTTTAGCTGGCTCGACTACTTTAGCTGGGTCAGCTACTTTGGCTGCTGGCTCGACTACTTTAGCTGGGTCAGCTACTTTGGCTGCTGGCTCGACTACTTTAGCTGGCTCGACTACTTTGGCTGGGTCGGCTACTTTGGCTGGATCAGCTACTTTCGCAGCTTCAGCTTCTTTAAGCGCTCTAGCTGGGTCAGCTAATCTTGCAGCTTGAGCTTCAGCTTCTTTAATCGTTTTAGCTACGTCAACTACTTTAGCTGCGTCAGCTAATTTAGCTGGGGCATCATCTTCGGTGGCCGCTCTAGCTGCGTCAGCTACTTTATCAAGTCCAAAGAGGCCGGCGGGTAGATCGAGTTGGCGCTTTCGAACTCGGAAGTCTGGCTGCTGAACGACATCGCCATCAGCGATAGAAGCGGCAGCTTTATCGTTGAGCGCTTTCAAAATAGCTGCGTCTGGAACTTTACCACCGATTGCGGCGGGAAGCTCCGAAAAGGTGGTATCGGTATCGAGGGGGAGCACAGAGCCGAATTCAGCAGTGCTGTCAATGGGGTCCGCGAGTCCACTGACATCAACTGGGGCGGCGAGGGCCGGAGAGATCGCGGCAACAGCAGCGAGGATAACGACTGTGAGTTGCATTTTTGCTTGCTTGTAGAAGGAATGTTTCTTGAAATTGAAATAGATATGTATATATGTTGTACTAAAGGAGTGTATTGGCTAAAGGAGTGTGTTTGATTGTTCTATGGTAGTGTAGAATAAAGATTAAGAGCAGTCTGGATATATCGGCCTTTATATATCATTTCTAGATGCTCTTTGGAAGGAGTATATGCATATACGACCCGGAAATTGGGACAGCATACCTTACCGTATGGCTCAGATCTGCACATGCGTCAGGACTATCAATGAATTCATGGAAAGATCAGAATCCCAAAATTGATAGGGATGGTAAAATACTCCTAGCTGACAGAAATTTTACATCGGAAACGGTATCTAAAAAAAGCCAGAGAGTATTGCTTACCCCTTCTTCCAGTGGCGACTGCTACCGTGAGGAATTCTTCGCTGCCGTGCTCCCTTGGGATCGACTGTTATTTTAACTCAGTATGATGAACAGAGGGATTTTGTTTTCGAAAATTTTTTTCTCTACCCCATGCCTCCCGACTTGGTATGGACTGTTATTTTCATAGTTAGTAATTTAAATATTCTGAGTTAAGATGATTTTAACGTCCGGTTGGTATGCACGGGGCACGGCGCCCCTTGCATTACCCTGGCGAATGGTGCAGACGTGTGGCTGTTAAATCCGGGACCTGCAGTTTTTGGAACCAGAAACTTAGATTAGTATGTACCTGGCTTTAGTATAGATGCGTATTTGCACATAAAGACCCTGCACAAATGTCGGGACACTTCGAGGCTTCGCGTCCCTTTCGAGAATATATTGTTCTCAACTTTCACTTCTATCATAAGATATGGTGGCGGTGCATTGCATTGGGGTCACGCAAAATGTAATAGATTTGCAAAGCTATTAGTCAATTAATCACCACCATGGCCCCACTTCCTCCCTAGATAGCTTGTTTCTTGAATCAACGAGCTACCGGACATAGTTTATATAACATTGCATGCGTATTGGATTTCTTGTGTGTGATCTGTGGCGTCTAGACGTCTCTGGACAGCATATTGTTGGTGTATTTGCGTTGTTCTTAAGATCTTGTGTTGGATTCGATTGGATGGCGCATTTATTTTTAAAGAGCGAAGCTTCATTTCGAGATTCCGTGATCCCTTAGCTTGAGTAATTTTTATCTTCTTATCTTATAGAAATATGTAGAGTCTTACTAGACAGAGTGAGCAGACTTTCGGTCAAAGTCTATGTATTCCTAATCATTTTGTTGCATCTATACTGACTGAAGTTTGTGAACCGACTCGAGCCTTTTTCAATCCTCAACTTCAATTTTTTGAACCAGCGCTGCATCGTCATTACTTTTAGCTTCGCAAAAAAGACTAACATGCATATGGCGCAGCGATGTCCGCTCTCAGAGCCACCGGACGTCTTCTGACCAGCAGAACATCAATATCCCACATCATCCGCTCCCTCCCATCGATATCCCATGGATATCATTCCAACCCAAGGGTAATCCCCCACCGCCTTCACCTCAAAGAAAAAACCACCTTCAGAGCCTTCAACTCCACCGCATCCCGTCAAAAAGCCGCCCAAAAACGTGAAGAAGCAACCGAAGAAAAGGACCACCAACAACAACCTCCAATCTCATCCCAATTCGAGAAAAAAGCCAACACCAGATCTACCGCTGCAAAATCCCGTCTCCGCCAGGCCGCGAACGCCGGCGACCGTACCAAGAATGCATTCACAACCACAGGATCCAGCGACGACGGCGGCAGACTCCCCGCCCAAATCTGTACAGCGTACTGTACCGCTGAAAAATATAATCTACTACAATGTACCTCTCTTCTCAAATCCGGAGGTTATGTGCCAGACCCTTTATCAACCGGTCTAGGCGAGGAAGTTATTCATCTACGGCTGCCGCTGCCGCCGCAGGCGTACCGACAGTTTCCAAAACTGGGGCCGGATAGCTACGGTGATATATTTGTGTTCCCGTCCGGGAATATAGTGTCATGGGGGATTCCTGAGGCGGTTATTACTGCTGTTGCGGCATTGATCAGGCCGGCGGCTGAGAGTCCGCATTTGACGACGGAGACTGAGACACTGGAATTTGTGGAGGATCCCAGTCGGCATGCTAGTTTTCTACGTGGGGATGTTATAATTATTGGGACGGGGGTTAATAAGAAGTTAGAGGATGAGCATCATCCGCTTCTTAATATCAGCAATCTTGATTCTCTCGGGACACCGATAAGTGAACGGAAGATTGTGAGGCATGAAGACGAGGAAGAAGAAGGCTCGCGGCATCAGAATACACCGACAGTTCTGGCAAAGATCGCATTTTCGTCTGGAATGGCGAGGTCTACGAAACTGGCTGTGTTGGAAGAGATGTTGGAAAATTACATCGAGTCGACGTCAATGATACCTGAGCTACTAAGCCAGGGATCGCGATTGCCGTTTACAAGAAGTTTTATTCTTCGCAAAACAGGTGAATTGCTCAGTTTTAGAGCTAGATTGAATCTCTACTCTGAATTGACTGATAACCTGCCGGATATATTCTGGGATTCGAGAAAGGAGCTAGGATTAGAAGGCTACTACGAAAGTATTGGAAGAGAACTGGATGTTGGGGTTAGAATTCGCAAGTTGAATGAAAAACTAGACTATGCGAGTGAAATGGCGGCCGTTCTGCGGGAGAGATTGAGCGAACGGCATGGTTTAGTTTTGGAGTGGATGTAAGTTTCACCTATGGGGATAACCTGTGAGGAATGATGCTGATACCCCTTGCTTTCGTTCAGGATCATTATTCTCATTACAATTGAAGTCGGATTCGAAGTCCTCCATCTATGGAAAGACAGCAAAGCCGAACAACGTTGGGAAGAAGAGATAGTTCAGGAACATCCTACTCCTTCCTTCCATCCTCAACCACAAAGCTATCCACCACCACCACCACCACCACCGCCCCACCAGCCACCATACCATGAATATCCTCGGTACGACCACCATCAGCATCATCTACACCGACATCCCCAGTACCACAATCCGCAAGGATACCAGCCACTACCACCACCACCACTTCAAGAATCACCCCCGCCGCCGCCACTAATTCTAACGCCATACCAACAACAACAGCTGTACTACCACACACCCACTCCCCAAGAATCCGGGAGGAAAATGGATGATATCGACACCGCACTAATACTACTCGACGGCATAATCTCAAAGATCACATCCGAAGACCAGGAGAGAAGGAGAAGGGAAAAAAATCAAGAAGTGCAACGGAAGGAAGAAACAGAAGAGGATGGAAGTGCTCATAAGTGAATATGATACCTAGCCTTCTGTGGTCCATTCTCTCCTTATTGACTTTTTATGAGGACCGTATTTGTAAGAATAGGTAGGCAAATAGGCATGTTAAGATGCATATAGATGGAAAAGTTAGACACTCAGCTCCCTATGCACAAAACATATGATATCTCAACCTAATGATCTAGATTTAGACCCTGTATATTACCACAATCTCAAATAATCAGAAGAATAAAGAAACCTCTTACAACCAAAAAAAAACCAAAAAACAACCAAATTAACACAAATCATCGCCATTGCATTAAACGTATCACATGTACGATAATATCAAGTACAAGGCGTCAAGGCTAGTACTAGTCAACCGTCCGCACGGCCGCAGAGCTCATCACCAGTTTATCTAGTCCCAGCCTTTTTTCTTGGTGTAACAATAACAAAAAAAAAAAAAGACCCAAGCCCTGCCGTGTGTATGTGGTTGTGTGGGGGCAGCCACCCGGCTGCGGGCCGACAGCCTTCAAAAAAGCTTATGCATTATGAGATAGATATCCAAGGTCTTCTCAACCACAAGACCAAGGTTCCTCTCACAAATCTTCAGGGCCTTAGCGCCCCAAAAATGAAAAAAAAAAGTCCTTGCAGATTTGGCTCAGACCCCCTTCCCTATATCTCACCCGGCCTTACATGCCGAAAAATCTTCACATGGATGGCATCATATGTCATAGAAATTTTTGATTCTTTTTCTTCTAGATCCATCTATCCGCGAAGGTACCTTCTTGGAAAAAAAAAACAAAGTCCACACTATCTCGTACAAAATACTGTCCCCCCAAATCGAACCTACATGACCTTTGAAAGTATGGAAGGTATCGGAAGAACAAAAAATAGACAAACGAATGGACGGACCAGTGCATCCAAATTCAGTTGTACCAAAAAGCGTCAAGCGTTAATGGCAATCTCTCCAGCTCTCTCCCCCTCTCTGATTTGGGGGGGTGGTTTGGGGGTTTGGTCATTACTACTCATTACAAAAAAAATGGGGCATCCCTAACAGAAAAGTGCGTACGTAAAAAATGACAAAAGAGACGGCTCCCACTCAATCATCCTCACAGCAAGCTCTCACCGAGCGCGCATCTTACCAAGCTGCATCCGGTTCTTACTGTCTCCGCGACTTGCCAAGTATCTGGACCACCGTCCTGCGCTAGAATACTGGGGTTGACTTCTACGAGGTCCATTGCTACCAGCCTTCCTGTCTGGTGAACCGCCTCGCAGATGAAATCGCCCTCGCGGAGTGTAAGTCCGCCTCTAACGGGTGTGCCGGTCGATGGAGCACTAAAAGAAGTAAAAGATCAATTTGTTAGCTCCAAAGTTGCATATCAAAAGAAACAGTCGTTTCGCGGGAGGAAGGTAAACATACTGTGCAGGATCGCAAGCATCAACATCAAAGCTCAAGTGGATAGGAATATCGTCTCCAATATATTCCAAAGCCATATCAACCACACGTCCAATTCCATGACGATCAATATCGTGCATTGAGAAAGCTTTGATCTTGTTCTCTCTCAAGATCTTCTTTTCGCCCGAATCCACGTCTCTGAGACCGATGTATACCAACTTATCAACTGGGATCCGGTCCTCCTTCTTAAGCCAGCCGAAAATATCGTGCTCGCAGAGACCGGTAAGGAAGGCAACGGGCATGCCATGTACATTCCCGGATGGAGAAGTTGTGAAGGTGTTGATATCCGCATGAGCATCGACCCAGATCACGGCAAGAGGTTTGTTAAGTCTCTCCCTAATTGCCTTGGAAACACCAGAGATACTTCCAATAGCGATTGAGTGGTCACCACCGAGAGTAAGGACGAGTCTTCCCTGGGAAGCATGTTCGTATGTCTGGGTGTGCAGCTTATGGTTGACGTTCGAGCAGCTCTGGGGGCGCTTCATGTTGTCAATTGTGGGGTCTTCGGCTAGGATTTCGTTCTCGTAGGAGTGGATTGTGTCGTCATGGTGGAGGGTGTAGCCTAGATCGGATTTGAGCTGGTCGAGGAGGCCAGCTTCGATCATAGCCTTTGGACCACCGTCTACACCAGCTTTGGGCTATAAGTTATTCCAGGTTAGCATTACATTGAGCTTTCTACAGCTGGTAAAAGGAGCGGCTTCTTTATTACCTGACCACCACTAAAGGCCACAGCGACGACACCGAGTTCATTTTCTGAGGTAAGAAATTTGGAGGACACTGGAGTAGATGTCATCTTGATGAGTATTTGAGAACGAAATGCACTTCACTTGCACAATTGGCAGTTTATGGAGAAAGAGAGGAACGTGGGAGAGAGTGAGAGAGAGGTTTACTGGCTGGTATGATTGACTGAATTCAAAGGCAATAATGGCAATGGCGGTGAATATATAATCTTTCGGGGAGGCGGACCTAGAAACAGAGTTCACATCAGCACATCGGGTACCCACCGCGGTCACCATGCAGAATTGTGTGCAAAAAGCAGGGCAGCACAGAAACAGCGTTGCAGTCGAGTTGCATCTCCAAAAAGGGAAAGCAGGCAGGGCCCCCCCAAAAAAAGTGCTCTGCCTTTGGAGCTGGTTAGATCTTTTACATAAGATCTGATAAAATTTGATAAAATTTGATCAGGGCTAAGCAAGGGCATGGCCAAGGTCGAAATTTTTTTTATCAGATCTAATCAATCAAATCAAGAAAAAAAGGGAAGGTAGGGAGGGGGAAAAACAGGCCGCGGGTGGTCGTTCGAATTGCGCTTTCGCGGAATTGGTGACATCTTCGGTTCTTGGTGAGGCGACAACCGAAGTCGAGCTGCCCATGTTGGCTTAGGCATCCCGGAAATGGGTTTCTCTTCTAATCCCCAACCTGGGCCTGGCCTGGCATGCAGCCTGCAGATGCGGGTCGCAAGCAAAATCGCCACATGCAACGGAGAATAGCAATCACTGGGCAGCATCATAGATCACGATATGATCTCTGGTGTGTGTGGGGGGATGGGTTTGAAGCTCGTCACATTTCTTGGAAACATGCAGGATCGAATCGCATTTCGCTTTTTTTTGCAATTGATTGGAAATGCAGACTTCTCTGTGGTAACCATTGGACAAATGTGCGCACATGAACACATGGACGAGCACGAGGAATTTCAATCAGCACTTACGGCTTATAACGGTACAAGGTTATGTTTTGAGTTCGACTCGTTAGAATTTTTTTTGCACGGTGTTAGGTACGTATTGGGAGACGTGAGTCTATAAAGGTCCCAGGACTCGATAAAAGATAGATTCTTCGCGATAATACCACGATTTCAAGGTGGATTCAGATCCGAGATAAAGAGGATATGGGATTCGAAAAATAATTAAAGATATAGACTTCGTCCGGCTTCGAAAGGGAAACCCGTCGAGCTTAAATAGTAGCTCCTATCCAGCCAACATTCTCCGTAGTCCTAAATCTGACTCGACTCTCTTATCTGTCCCGTCGTTATCCTGCTGCTGTTGCTGCTGCTGCAGTGTGAAAAGAAAAGAAAAAGAGCTCGCATTGTTCCCCTTCTTCCTCCGTCCAAGCCCCGTCTGCAGGCATTATTGCATCGATTTCGGAGTGTGGTGGAAAAGGTTTCAATGGTGTTCGGTTGAAGTTGTTTTTAGGGGAAGAGCGAGTACTTGTATCTCACAGATATGAAGTAAGAATCGCGTACACCTGAACTTAGGGGAAATGGAGGCCGGGAGCTTTATAACAAGTGACCGACTAGGAAGATACTGTGTGTCAACGATTGAGTTAGTACGTAAGAGCTCCCGGCCTGCTGGGGTCAGATGATCAACGATAGGGACCTTTTTTCGTCCAAGGAAGTTGCTTGAGAGAGACATTTTTCTTTCCCTCCTAGCGTTTCAGCTCGAAAAGACAGGATATCGTACATTCTCCGTTATCAGGATCCCTGGAGGATTGGTTAGGCCCAGTAGGGTACGTGTGGTTTCACAGGTACCAGGCGTGAGCTGCCGCAGAATATAGCCGCCGAAAGGGAAGGTCGATTCAGCATTTGCATCCTGGAGAGATGGGGCTAATGCTTTGAGCGGTTAGTCGGCACTCTGCCTGGTTAAACTGGCTGCATGAACTGAGATGAGATGAGATGCGAGCTAGCTGAGTAGGAGCAGTTATTAGTGTGCAGTATCGAAATCTCGACATCCCGATGCCCTCTAGACGTCACTAGCCTGAGCTAGATAGGTATATGTAGATGCTAGATGTCATTGCCAGCTCGATCTTCAGCAATAGTCTATATCGACATGAATCAATATTAATTCGGAGGGTGTCGTCGAGAGTTCTACACTGGTAGATTCGGTACCACTCCCACCTGTCAATTCACAATCTAGGTAGACTCCAATAGCCATGTTTATATGTTTATGTAATGCATTCTATTACGTACGTATCACTGGAGCTACTGCTGAGCTGCAGAGGTTGGGCCGGGCACCAGGTTGACCGGACAGCTCGGCAACAACACATTTTCAACCACATTCTGGCTGCACAGAGCCTCAAATTGAGCCATTGGCAGTTGGTAAGTAAATTCAATTCAATTAGGATCGCTCTGCTCTGATCGATGTCATTTGTAGGAGAACCGAGGAGCGATATCGAGCACATAACCTTTCCACTCCAAATAAAGTTATACCTGAGAGCATCATCACTACCATAATTTGCTAGTACAATATTAATAGTAGTCCGAAGTTCTAATTCAATCAACACCACTAAGCTTAGCTTCGTGCTACTCTCACGGCGCACACACACACACTCACACACACTCACACACACATCTAAGCATCGAAAATTTTACCTAGCTACAGACGACCATTATGAACTATGGAGAACGGCCCCTCCCAGCCAGGGACACCAGCCCTCGAGATCCTACGCCCTGGACTTTCACCGAGTGGCAGTCACGAGAATCATGTCTTCAATACAAACCCAGTCCTCTCTCTGGCTGATGTCTTTCGTCACATAACCGCCAAAGCCGCAGGGATCGATATCAACCATCCCGACCCGGATACTTTACCGGACGGCTGGCTGCACGCACCAGCAAACATCTTTAAAACTAATGCCGAAAGCGAGTACGTCGAGTCTTTCGAGTACTCCGGCCACAGGATCTCAGTGCTACATCTCGTGTACGCGCTGCTGACCTACGGATTGCAACCGAATATTTTGGCCTTGGAGCTGCTGAAGAAGCAGTTAAAAGATCGAAAGGTCAGAGATTTAATGAGGACGTTTTTTCGGATGAAGGGAAGACCTATGAATGATCAGGATTTGCAGCTTCAATTGAAGATAGCCCATACTTGGGGAGCCGTTGTGGATGGCTTGTTTGGGGTGGCCGCCTTCGGGCAAGAGATGAAAGGGTGGGCGAGCAAGTATTTTGCCGGATTGCTAGTACCGAGTATGATACTTTCTTTTATTTTAAATCCCCAGTTATATTCTGGAGGGTGATATTCGGAAATCGCCTTTTTTTTTTTTTTTTTTGTCAATTGATTGTGGACATGTTCTAATATCTATGGTTTTGGAACATAGTTGTGGCAGCGAAGGGGACACCGTCGAGCAACGGGACTGCAACTGGGAACAGGACGCAGGCTGCACTGCGAGAGTTGGTAATTATCACCCAGAATCCTTCCAATAAATACTTCATTTTAATTTCTTGCTGAAATATTTATTTTATATAAAATAAATTCTGAGTAAGAGTGTTATGATTATGAGAAGTATACAACTAACTGTGGCTACGGTGGGGGACAGTGTTTGAAACGGGATGGCCATATGACTGTTATTGGACGGGTCTGGAACAGATTCTGGCCCAAAGACGTTGTCCCGCCGCCTCGTACGGAACTATGGGACTACGGTGCCCTCAAAGCCTGTCACATAATACCACATGGCTCACCCGAGAGCTTGAACCTACGAGAGTTGCTTGTGAACTTTTCAGGTGATTCGTTTATTGTTGACATGATCAACCATACGAGCAACGCACTCATGCTCACGACGCAGTTTCACAGCTCATTCAGGAGATTTGAATGGTCTATTGAAGCTAAGCCCGTGGATGGAAACGAGGGCGATAATTGGAAATATGTTTTCAGGAAGTTCAACCCTTACTTACCGAGGGCGTT
This sequence comes from Orbilia blumenaviensis, assembly GCA_036872755.1. Lineage (NCBI taxonomy): Eukaryota > Fungi > Ascomycota > Orbiliomycetes > Orbiliales > Orbiliaceae > Orbilia > Orbilia blumenaviensis. The sequence continues at coordinate 2,181,417 of JAVHNS010000003.1, read as the reverse complement.
GGACCAGCATGCTGATGGCGAGGAGGTTTTATTTGGAGGTAAGGATGGGAATATACCAAGCCCGAACCCAGAACTGTTGAACGTGTATACCGCACTAGCGAGGGTGGCGAATGCGTCCGGGGCGGCGGAGGCGATCGATCTGATACTGCGGGACGAGGAGGAGATGAGGGAGAGGGGCCTGACGGGACGGAGCTGGGGGAAGGTCGGGCAGAACTATCTCGTCCGGCAGCTGGAGCGGCTGTCGGCGGGTGGACAGACACCATTATAAAATATAGTTATCGGCTACCTGCAATTGATGACCAAAATAAATAAATTACTAATGGACGCGACCTGAGTAACAGAGAGTAAATAGCCTGGATGAATGGAAATTAAAGAACGATGTTACCTGGCCGGGCCGCTGTTCGTGTTTTGCCATCTGCACAGCCTCCTAGGATTCTATCCCTCCGCTGCAACACCACGAACTTGGAACTGAGCGAGGAAGTAGGTCACCTGTATGGGTACCAAGTAAACTCGCGACAGGCTACTGCAGGGCAGAAACTCTAGTTATACTGACTTCCGTAGTTAAAATACCCAAATACCGACCGAGTACTTAAGTATTCATGCCTGGAAGTTTTCCCGGAACCACGGCTTCGTTTTTGGGCTCTTATAGTTTGTCTTCTGACATTTTCTCTTATGGAATACTCTTGTTTTTCCGACCAGTGTGTTGGAAGTACTCTCTCCAAAACTGCTCAGATTTGACATTAATACCGAGTTTATTCAATAACAAAAACTACCGACTTCTGATCTGAGATGATAAGTAGCAACCTCTTGTGCCTGCCATCTTGGGATTGACTATTAAATAATCGAAAACAATCATTATCAATCATAATGTCTGGTATTTAATTTTACTTCAACAGTATTTACTATGTTTCGAGAGTTTTGGATTAGCCACTCTGTCTACTTTGCATCGGAATACTAAAGAACGTTCAGGCTATCCACAGCCCAAATGAGCTGGGTCCTGAATACCGACTGTCTTGTTTTTGTCCCTTCAGGGCTTTCTTCGATATAATATGAATCTGCTATTTTCTAATGGTTGTCTTTGGAACTCAGGGATAAATGGGAAAAATGCAATAATATCACGAAGCAACACGAAGCAACAATGTCGCCCCATTCCGAGGCGGGGGGACGAGAGTATAACGACAGAATACGCCGCGTTTAGTCTTAGCAATCGACTAGGCTTTGAGTTCCTCAGTACACATCAGTGAATTCATGAAGCCGTATATAGCAACATGTGTTCGAATACCTTCAGTACTGAATTATGTCTGGCGCGCCTCCCAGAAGCTCTATGAACCTGATACGTACCATTTTAGATGCCGACCACCAAAAAGCTACCAATATTTGACAGATAAGGATTTATCAATATTGCGTCCATAAAACAAAATTTAATCAATAAAATGGCGAGGTTAATCCTATACTTCCTTATATAGTTTTTAGCACGCTATTTGAACCATTAATTACAAATTTATCTCGTTCACCAAGTGCTGTGTATAAATTTGAGGTCCCTCGCACATTTGTCGTGACGACTTCAAAGGAGAGCAGCTATCATAACACGCCTGATTGTCGACCAAGATTCGAGAACGCAAGGGAGCTGCGCACCTCGACGTCATAGCTGATTGTCGGCGATATATACTATTCTTAGCATTACAAGAGAATACCTAGGTCAAAATACAGGACCATGGGCCCCGCCCCCAGACGTCACAAAAGAATACCTAGACCACATACGTATGTATTGGACACAAACTGGAAGTTTTAGGGGTGTTATTCAAGAGCTAGAGGAATTTTCAATAGATAACATCAGAGTCGCTTTTGATCAATTGAGCTATCAAATTTCCCGTAATATTTTGGTGTGCACGTGGGGTGCGCCTGTTTAAAGTATTTATCTTCCAGGCCTTGGTACGAGACAAATCGCTTATTAGTGCTCAAAATTGTTGCGTATAGGCCTCTATAAATGGGAATAGGTGGATTTTTTTAGTAATTTTAGTTGTGTTAGTTTGAACTAGACGGAGGAACTAACCTTCAACATGTCGAGGATGCGGCTTAGGCTCTTGTGGGCAGCAGGGTTCAAGCCCGGTTCAATCTTTCTATTGTGAATCTCGCTCTCATTTTCCGCCTCTTCCTTAGTAAGAAATTTCCATTCTTCAGTCTTCGATTGTGAGAGGTCAAAAAATTCGTCAACCCGGGGAAACTTTGAATTGTTGTCACCGCTCCCAACCATATGGAGGAACGCACCCGACATCCCCGCTCTTGACTTCAACCTTGTACTTTCATCTCCATTTACGAGCCGGTCGCAGTACAGTATAACGCCGGCAAGCCCTGATGCAATAGCGGTTGCGAATGAGCTTCCATTATGATATGTTGTTGCCGTGCCGTCTCCTCTTTTGAAAGGTATTCTATCTCCAGGACACGTGAATTTTACTTGTGCGTGATGTACCCACGTGAGAATATCTCCTGTCTCAGTGGCAGCACCTATACCGATGCACTTCTCGTGGTTTACCGGATAACAGGTGTTTGAAGCGCTTCCTTGATCACTAGCAGCGCCAAACATCAAAATGTTTGTATTACCAGCTTTGTCTAAGGCTGCTTTGAGATCTTTGAGTGGGTTCGAATTCTCGGCAAATGGGTGGTCAGCATGTTCGGAAGCCGCAGTAGTTGTTTCGGCTTCAAAATAATTATCTATAGTCCAGCTCATCGAAATGATATCCACTCCGCAATCAACTGCCCAATTAATGGCCTTGAGATATTTCCTGTTAATTGCAGATTTCACAAAAATTGAAAAATATATGCCTTATGGCGTTATTTCTGAGACGTACCTTTGCCGCTGACTGTGCTGTAATCTGTCTCTTGCCATAAAGATTATATCCCTCATCGAGCCTTGCAACGTATAGTTTGACTCTCGGGCATATCGTGCATATGAGGTATGCCATTATCGTTCCATGCGACTTCCCCGAGGTTACAAAATATGAACTTACGAGCTCTTTTGAATTAGGGTAAGGACAAAAAGATCTCCCAGCGGCGATTTTCCCTTCAAACAATGACAGAGATGCATCCACGCCGTCATCGATCAGTGCAATCTTAATGTCTTGACTGCTGCTTTTAGGCAATAGGTTGTTTAGACAAATAGAAAAATTCTTCATAACCTTCAGCCATTCGTTTTCACTTTGTATATTCAAGATGTTGTTAGCGCTAGCCCAAACCGTAGAAGCCGATCAAAACATAGAGAAATTTGTTCTATGTTCGGATTACCTACCGCTCTAGACTATAATCAGATGTAGCGAAGCTTCCTAAGTAGGATTCCGGCCCCGTATTGGAGTCTGATATATGGAGAACTTCAATCTTCTCCGGGTAGCCGGGGTCTGCTCCCTCAAGTTTACCCTCAGACCTACCCTCAATTTTAAAGGCCTTTTTAATTTTCTCTTTGAAATTCTGGATATATTCCTCCTGGCGTGGCCGGCGCTCTAGACCCTACAAAAATTAATTAAATAATTAGTATTAGTATATTCAAAGTCGGTTTGCTGCCATACAAGGCAGACAAAGAATAATTCATGGATATTACCTCCTGAATGTACAAACGTATCTTCCTTAGCTATCGCAAATCCTTAAAGCGTTAGAGTTACACCCGAAGAAATATGTTAAAGATTAGCGTCTATCCATTTCGTAAGACTTACATTAGGAAATTTCTCGGGATCCGCAAACCCATCTGTACTAGCCCAGCCCGCCAGGATGGCATTGTTGCCGCTGCAATAAAGCGAGACCTCAGTTATTGATTTCCCGGCAGATTTTTCGATAACGCCTGCCCAAAGGTCTACTTTCTTCCAGTTCCAGATCTCAACTTCAAAACCCGAAAGGCTCTTTTCAATGGCTTCATCACTATGAGATATATCACCGTTATCCACAACTATCACTTGAATGATTTTTTTGACCCCTTGGCTCCGCAGCCACTGAAATATTGTTTCCATGTCCGTAGACCCCTTTTGGGTTGGTATTTGTTTCTTTCTGCCCCTTTTGTTTTCAACCTTTGTATTCCTTTTATTAAACCTATCATGTACTGGATTTTCGTCGGTACCTGTCCTGCGCGTCGCAATCCCTACACTCTCAACACTACCGCGAAGTTGATTAGCAAATATCCTCGCAAGCCACAGACCTGTGTATCTGGCAGGATATTATGCGATAGAACTGACACATACCCTTTTGTACTATAATCGTCCTCTTGAAGAATGGAGATTTGTGGGAGAGCTACGTATTTGAGGATTGTCTCAAAGTTTAGATGTGCCGATAGGCCTTCCAAGTACTCAGGAGTGATTGCGGGGTTTGGAAACCCCGCCAAATCGAACTCTATTTGACGTTCTATAGGCAGCCCCGACGTTGTGAGCCAAGGGTTTCGCCGTGAGGAGATAACTTCGTAGGGAAAGCCGTGTAATTTTCTTGTGGATGGAGTGTACCGGAGCAACATACCTTTGCCAGCCTGGTAAAGTGCTTTTATAGCCTGTTCTCTGGACAGATGGCGCATACAATATGTTTTAATGTGCTCGCATATATCGTCCTTGACTATCCCATTCTCTAAAGCCATCTGGCATTCATGGAAGGGGGTTCTCCCATCATTGTTTTGTGTCCAAAGAGCTTCCTTATGAAATTGTATGAGCCTTTGAACAAAATAAATCCGATTCTTTTGAATGTCCATTGCGCTCGCCTTTGAACTTGGAGAATCCATCTCCCGTTTGACGGCGAGGTGCAGCGGTGTATCTTTATCATTGTTTATTGCTTCAATTGATGGTTTACTTTTGTCAATTATGAGATCCAAATAGATTGGACGCCACCCGTTATTTATGGCAGCAGATAATGCGGTATCTCCAGACGAATCCTTTGTTTCGAGGATTTTATCTACATTCACCACTTTCGCGTGGCAAATCGCAGTTCTCAAAAAAGTTCTGTTCTTCCTCTCGATAGCGCAATGAAACGGCGTTTTATTACTGTCGGCTTGGTAGCTGAGGAGGGAACCATGCCTATCCAGAAAGGATTTGAGAAGAGTTTTGTAGCGACTGAGTCTAATGCCGGTTTTATATTTATATTCGGCTATTTCGTGGAAAACGTTGGTCTTTGAGCTCTGCTGGCGATTGAGTATATCTTTGTACCGGTCGAAGTATTCGTCACGCTTGGCTTTATCGTTAAAGTCAACTTTAAGGGCATCATGGAATAGAGTTTCTTCGGAAGGCTGGGCGGACTCTTCTTCTTCATCTGAACTTTCCACTTCATCGTCTTTGATGTCCGAGGAAGGACTAAGTTTTTTTGCCCCGCCCCCGGCCTGCATAGTGATAGTAGCTCGACTTAAACCTTAATTAACTAGTAGGTAAGCAGAGATCAAAAGTTTGTCGGTTAGAGAAGATTTAGAATAAATTACGCGTGCTTCATTCAGAGTCCAAAATCTAGGAGGACCTGATATCGAGGCGTAATTGATAAATTATAAGACTTTCGACGGTCGTAGGGTTTTCTCCCGCTATACTATGTGACAGGGAAACCGTCAAAAGAGTCGAAAAGAGTAGCAGTAGCAGCCGGAGCAGAGTCTATGAGGGGTAGTACCTTAGAATACACCCATGTCACCCTTCCTGGTGTACATATATATAGTTGCATTGGTTATAGAGAGCGCTCACCAGTGCACCTTGTCGCATGACTCCTCAAGCCCAACTTGGATGGGCCGCAAGATTACTTAATTAACCGGTCAGCATGTATGGTATTCGCATATGAAGATCCGATATATTTCTGGAATGAAGGCGCTCCTACTCAATTTTGCAAAATCAATTTCGAGAGCGGGAGGGCTGGTGGCCTGATTAAGTTGATGGTATCATTCAGCCGTTGCAGTTGTGGGTCCCCGATCCTTGACTTTGCGTATACGGGACGGCTTGCAAGGCTGGCTGAAAGCACCTAGGAAAAATGGTCTCCTATTTTATAGTGTCTAAGAGCCCTGGTTGGTCGTGTATTAAGTATCTCGCAGCGGATATTTCGTGTAACATATGCTAGCCTCGTAACTTATGCAAGGTTTGCGCCAAAAACGCATGCATGCCATAGCCATGGCGCTGTATTTCTAATGGCCTTCCTAGCTCCAATTCTGTATCTATTGATACGGTTTGCTATTATAGGTAGCAAGCTCCCTCGCGGGCGGGGTTGCAGCAGCCTTGCGATTAATTCCAATAAGTTGAAAGCGGGGTCGGCCGCGGATTGCGAGACCAGTCGGAACAACATAATGAGCCTGATCGCACACTGACAAGCGGTAAGCTTAGAGAGTATATCTTAGCTACACAAGCCTGTGAAATATATAACTGGATGTCTATCCTAAGGAAGTGAAGATTACAGCATTTACTGGCTTACATAGAACTCAGATCCGCACAGACCTAGCCATTAGTACACTACGTACAACTGGGCAGCAAAAATAGCCAGTACTTGACCAAAACCCCCTCTTATGCATCATTTTTAACAGAGTTACCATGAGCAACAAAGTCCTTAACATAGTTTTGGTTCCAACTGGGGACAAAGGCTCATCGTTCCGAACAAGGAACCCAGAGGGCTCAGACTATCGCAGCAATCTCATCGACAACGGGGAAAGCCTTGTCACGCAAGCCAATATAAGGCATGTAGCCCATGGCACTCTCCAGCCTAGTGGTATACGTAGGCTATCAAGCCTTTTGGTGTTTGAATTTCGATTTTTGAATTTTGCTCGAAGAGAACACCGACGGTTCAAATCCGCTACCATCACTGTGAGATTTGAAGACGTCGGGAAGAACCAGAGCCTCGATCCAGTGGTTTACCGAATTGCTCCACAAGATTCGCACTTCCTCAATCCGACTACTCGGGTCCGCGATATTTCACAATATTTTGGCGGGGGGATATCTGGGGGCGTCAATTTCGCCAGCCTAAATTTGGGGTGTGAGGTAGGACTTCAGGAAACAAAGACGAGCAATCATGCGGTTCGTGTGACGGGTGCGAAGCGTATTACTGAACGAGTAAACGGCGCCGAAAACACTGCAATATGGTCAATCCACGAAAACACGCACACGAAAGATGGGATCCCAAATTTTCTGCGGACGTCTGTTTTGTTGAAAAGAAAGACGAACGCAAAATTTCGCGCCTTTATTACGATCGAAACGACGGTAGATTTTGCGACTGACGTTCGACGGTTGGTAGGACTAGAGGGGACGGATCCTGTTGATCCTTTCGCTCTAGATCCGAACTTTGAACACCCAGAAGACCTCGAGGCTTTGGAAATTGAGTTGGATTCAATGGAGGCTGTTGATCTTATGAGTATTGGGGGTGTCGCGGTGGCCCAAGAGATAGAACCAATGACATAGATTATAGAATTATAGCTATAGCACTACCTTTCTAAATCTAGCCCTCCACGTGCCATGCGTGTACCTACCTTCGCTATATGGCCAAAAAGAATTGATTACTTGATAGAATGGTTTTTTAAAAGCATATATGACTTCTAGATTCTAGGATGCATATGCGCATGATTCCTAGGGACAGTTAGATAGAAAGTGTCCATAACTGAACCGTTATAGATTAGAATAAACTTTTAATATGGCGATAGTATTAACATCATCACAAAGTTGCTATCACGCGAATTTACAGCTACTAGCCAGTCGTGAAAATTTGGGGAGGGTTGGTCTTCGAAGCTTCATAGTAATATTTTATGATAAGTCTTGGGTGAATCATAAGACCCCAAGCTGGCGACTCTATAGATAGGTATTGAGGCACCTCTCTTACTATCCGGCCCTACAACTTTTCAAAGCCCCCCAGCCGTCCTTCCTACCAAAGTTTGGCTGATATGCAGAGGGAGAGCCGTGTTGCGCGGCCTGCATTTAGGACCGGCGTCTGGCCTCGAGGCTAATTTAGGAACTGAGGCCTTAAAATCCACCTTAGCTTGCCAGTACTCGTACCCCGCACTAATCTCAAACGCAGATAACAACCAGCCCCCCCCCCAAAGAGTGTGAGATATTTTTACTGGCTTTTCAAACTCGTGGTACCACAGCTTCATCGTATGAAACTAGTCAGCAGGAACTACACAACTAAAGAAAGCATAACCTCGATTCTTAATTTGGTTTTAACAGCCTTGAACAGACCTCGAGATCCGGTCTCAGTGCCAGTGCGTTCAAGATCAAGATCTTTCTCTGAAGATCTTACTAACAAGTGCGCTTTATAAGGCGACGGTGGAAGATTGTCATGTCCGGCGCCGAGGAACTACCTTTGCCCTCCCGACCCTGGTACGCTCTACTTTTCCCAAATTCCGCAAATTATTTCCGGGTAGTAGTTGATAATTTTGTTGCAGGCTGGTCCTTATCCCAGGCCCAAAATCCCTTGATAGAGCGAAGGCAAAAGTGGACGATGTAAAATCCATTCTGCTTAGCTCTTCGGATTCGGTGCTATTGATAGATAGCTTGCAAACCGTGTCCCTGGAACTCATTACTTATGAAGTTCTCCGCAATACGGCAAATTCAATCATAATAAAAATGGTATGTGTTCATATGCGGTCCTTGCAAGCCCAATAACGGTATATATATTGCGCTCCCAAGATGCGATAAGTTAAATATGCGACTGGTTTTAGGTAGAAACCATCGGTAAAGGCGACCGCCGCCCGATTATTTTTCTGACGGATGATATCAGTTGTCAATTTGCAAAAATGGTATAGATAAACCCATTCTATCGAGCGATACGTGTATACAGTGGTATTGCGTAATTCACTGAGTATAAGACTGATTGTGAAGCCGAGTATAGACACTGATTCTTCTGAACGAGTATCGTGGCCTAGAATGGCTCTCCTTGTCCGTATCATCAATTGTAAGTCCCTATTCCCAATCCCCGTCTAATCGTCTATACAATATTTTCCGCTAATTATATGCAAAGATCAAATTTGGGGGAGCAGCCTTAAACTCGGGAGTGCTTTCCTCGCAACATATTAGAGGCAAAATTGTTCAAAGAAAGGATCGAGCTGCGAGGTATTTTGGACCAAGCCATTTTCAGGGAAATTTGCTGGGTATCCTTGAGCTGCAATTCTCTTTTATATCAAAAAGATATCATCTCCTGAGCCCTTCAATCGGATCGGTAAGTAAACTTTCCAAGACACCTACACCTTGCGTAAAAACCATTATGTGTTTCAAGGCAAAGGATGCTAACTTTCCCGCGAGAACAGGACTCGAAATTCCAGAATACTCTTCCTCATTTCCAGGAAATTGAACAAGCCGTAGCAGTCGAGGATGCCTGGAGCTTCAACGGCGTACCGAGTTTGTGGGACCTACTGGCGCATGTAGAAATGGCAATGGATGACCAACTTATGAGTACGCATCGCAACTTAACTTTCATTGTTTCATTTTACTTACTACCGGGACTTGAGCTGGTCTCGTAATCCTCGATTTCAATATCAAAAAACTAATCAGACCATCCTACGGATAGAAGTGGGAACCTACGGCCCTGAATTGGGGGCCTTCATATCTGGCTTGCATCACTTTCGGCCCCCTTTAAGGCTCTACTCCTCGGTGGAGAATAGCTCTATGTCGTGGGTTTTCAAAACCAGCCAGTACAATTACTGGCATTCAGCAAAGATAGCCAGCATCCTCGCTATCGTTGGGGAACCCGGCTCAGGAGTGTCAATTATATCAACGCATATACTATATGCCCTCCACCTCAACGAGGCTGGCTCCATAGTCCTACAATTCGCCTTCAATAAAGCAGTCATGGACCAGACGTCGATTTCATCAATGTTGGGATCTCTCATAAGACAGATGATTTTGGAAAACCCTTCTATTCACGCGAAAGTGCTACCACACCTTTCGAATTTACAATCTAAGGGATCCTATACGCAGTATGATCTCGCTATTTTCTTTCGTACTCTGATTCGCAGCTTCTGGTCTACTGCGCCCACTTATATGGTTATTGCAAACATCAACGAATGTGCCACTGGCCCTAAATCAGTTCTCGAGATGTTGGATTCGATATTGTCAATTGGTGGTCCCCACATGACCACGATAAAGATTGTAGTCACCGCTGATCCTAGCTATGAGGATTTTCATCAAAAGAAAGGGGATAGCTTAGCTGAGGCTGGAAACGAGACCAGAAATAGCTACATAATCGTACTAGGAGAGGAGAGTGACATGGACGAAGCGGTCAATAGTATGGTCGACAGGCGGATTTCTGCTCTCACATATACGAATGCTATATGGGGAAAGCTTAAGGAGGACGTCTACACGAAAATTACTTCGGACAAGCCGGATTTTTTGCTTGCGCATAATCGCTTGCTTCACTTAGAGAACCCGGATACACGGTCGACTACATTCGCAATACGTTCTTTAGTACAGTCGATTCCGAAAACTGTCACAGAGTTCTACGAAAAGATTTTGTCTCCTGCGCAGCACCACCCTCCGGAAAATATTATGAAAAAGAAATTTTATGCCGACCAAAAATGGGCTACCACAGCATTGGGGTGGTTGGCACATTCCTTTCGTCCTCTCAAGCAGAATGAGCTAGCCGTGGTGTTAGCAATGACCTTCAATGGCGTTGATTTAGAAAACCTTTGTGAACATTGCCCTTGGAACATTAGCGGAGATGTGAACCAGATATTCCCTGGTACTACAAGTCTGGTTAGAGATGAGATCCATTTGGCTCACTCGTCTCTTCGCGACTTTCTCATGCGGATGGGCCTGAATAGTGATCCACAATCAAACGTTAGCTTTCACAAAGAGATAGTCCAGACATGCTTCGACTACCTCAAGCTAGTAAAGGAGCATCCCACCGTCATCCGTTTGATTTCAGGCGTAGGAGACTACCTCAGCCCTACGGAAACGTTGTTACCCCATCTAAGCTCCGATATCTCTTTAGAGCTTTTAGAATATGTGGTTAATTACTGGCCGCAACACTTCAAAGCTGGATTCGAAGAGCCTTTGAACTCCGAGAGCCACGGCGGCCTGAGCCAGGACACGGGCACCCACGATGGTACCGAAAGCGACGAAGGCCACCAGGACGACAATACGAACACATCCCCCAACCTAGAGTCCTCGGTCGAGGATACGAAATCTGTAGCAGATCCGGTGGCAGAACGCCCTACTGTCCTAGAGAGGCTTTTTGAAGACAAAGAGCTGTTGGTTCTCTGGTCAGAACTGCACTCATTATTCAATAACTCCACTCTGAAATCGCCAATTCTGGATAGTCCGTTAAAGCTTGCAGCAAGATATGGCCTTGTGAATCTCATATCCTTAGTTCAACTTCGAGCAGTCCAGAGTCCACCCATAATGTCATCAGAGGGTGCACCTCTGAGGGGATACGGAGGATCTACTGATGAAACTACAAATCAGGAACTCGGAAGCAACAACAGTGAGGAAGAGCAGATAGATGAGGAGCCAACAACCTCTGAAGACGGAAAACTTGCCGATGAAAACATTGAGTTGACAGAAGCATTAGAGGTTGCCTGTCAACATGGCCATCTTGAGATTGTAAAGTTGCTGGAGACATCCGGAATAAAATCGGCAAAGGCCCTTTCCCTGGCCGCAACATCTGGCCATGAAAATATAGTGTTATTTTTACTTTCACAAAATAAGATTGATATCCTGGAGCTTCCGGTCGAAGCCTGCGTGGGTCTGGTGAAGCTCATGGCAGGAAGCGGTATGAAGTCAGCCATTCAGCTTTTATTCCAATTGAGGCCAGCGACTCCAGAATTTTGGGCGGCAGAGCCGAGCCAAAATCTCCACATCGCTTTGAAATCGGCGGTGGAATCTGGTCACGAAGATGTTGTCGAATTTTTAGTCTCACTCCGTCCAGCAAGGAGTGACTTCCATGATGCGGAATGTGAGCTCTTGTCGACAGCATCCAAATTTGGCTTCACAAAAATAGCACAACTGCTGCTTGGAGACGATAGCCCAGGGTCCGAAAATTGCTATCCTGCCCTCTGCGCAGCTGCCGCTACTGGGCAAGTAGACTCAGTGTTGTTATTCATTAAGTCGCTGGGCCATCAAACCGACCTTAGCATTTCCAAGAGAAACCCTACTCCTATTGAGATAGCTGCTTCTCATGGACATTGGTTCGTTGTTCAAGAACTGATCTCTGAGTTCAAAGCCGCGAGTACCCCTCTGCGACCAAAACTTGAGAGAAGAAGAACTCCAGATAGAATTAGACAAAGTAATAGTCGAAACAAAGGAGACGGCAGACGTGAAAAGTCTCTTGGCCGGGAAGAAGGGAAGCTTAGTGGCAAAGAGGGCACGCTATCAATTTTTCAAGGCGTTTTACACGCTGCACTCCGAATTGCGGCGTCGAATGGCCATGTGAGAGTTGTGAAGATTTTACTCGAAGCTATCAAAGAAACTCTAGATGGGGATACTTCAATCTGTCAGGGTATATCAAAAGACGAGGGAAGCAGAAACGCTTTGCATCTAGCCGCTTCCCAAGGGCATAAAGAGGTATTACTCGAACTCTTAAATTCTGGGTTCCCAATAGACTCGACCACGGATGAAATGTGGACGGTGGTATCATTCGCCGCCTATGGGGGGTTTAGCGACATTCTCGAAGCTCTGGTGCGGCGGAAAGCGGAAGTTACGGTCTTTGATAAAAAAGGCAATACCCCTCATCACTTAGCAATGCAGACAGGGTCACTGGCGGTAATCAAAATCTTACAAAGCCAGTCTGATAATGCAAGGATCGCGAATGAACATGGAGAAACGCCTCTAATGCTCGCGGTGAAACGAGGCAACCCTCTCTATGTCGAAGAACTCCTCGCCGGCGGACCTCGATCTCGAAGCGAAGACAGATACGAAAGTAAAGTGTCCCTCATCCATACAGCGCTCAAAAAGAAGAACTTGGAAATTGTTCGACTTCTTGCGCACGCTGGTGAAGACTGTTGCGATAGAGATGAGTTAGGGAACCACCCTTTGATCCTAGCGACAACTTGGGACGATGATATGCTTACAGTCATGACAATTTTACTAAAAGGAGGGGCAGATATCAATGCGCAAGATGAATATGGGGAAACGGCTCTACACAAAGCGGTCATATACAACAATCTTCCTGTCTGTGAGTTGTTGATAAACGAAGGCGCAAACAGGAATATTCAGTCCAAGGAGGAAAAAAGTCCACTCTATATCGCCGCATATGACGGCTATAAAGAGATAGTTTTGAAGCTGCTTCAAGGAGGAGAGCCCAAGATCTTTGTGAACGCGAAGAACTTGAATGGATGGACCGCTTTGCATGGGGCTTATGATTCAGCTCCGATAACCCTAGCCTTGCTAAGGGCTGGAGCAGATCCCAATGCCTGCAACAATTCTGGCGCCACGCCAATGTCTTTTGCCGCGCAAACTGATCAAGAAGAGGTCCTGGAAATACTTATCAACCACAACGGACTGGTAAATGGCAAAGATAAGAAGGGCTGGACACCGTGCCATTATGCCACGATAGGGGATTCTATCGCTACGTTTAAGCTACTAATTTCTCACAAGGCTGATATTAACCAGGTAGATTCTCTTGGAATGACGCCTCTACACTTCACAATCACCCACCAGTCAGTCTCAATTTTTGATTATATTACCCATCACATCGATGCGGATATCAACCATGTTTCAGAGAGTAAAGGGACTCCTTTAACTTACGCCGCACGCAAGGGCTCTGAAGACTTTGTGGGTGCTCTGTTGACTCGGAATGCGGATCTGTATGCATACGGTGGCAAGTACCATTCTGCTCTCCAAGCAGCAGCTTCATCTGGAAACTCTGAAATAGTCAAGCTTATTTTAGAGAGAAAGCCGAACATTAATGCGTTCGGTGGAAAGTTTGGGACCGCACTGTCGGCTTGCATCAAGAAACGGCACAATGCTATTACAGAACTTTTACTGATGCAAGAAGGAGTTGATGTAAACTTTTGCAAGGAAGAATTCATTACACCGATACAAGCGGCGGCACAACATGGCGATCCTGAAATTCTCGAATCTTTGATACAAAAAGGGGGTGATATACATAAGTTTGGGGGTAAGCACATTTCTGCTCTTCACGCAGCCATAGGAGCCAGAAATCTAGCCGTCATAAAGATTTTGTTGAACAATGAAGTCGATCCGCGAAAGACAGAAGAAGGAAAGGACTTACCCATTCAACTCGCGTGCAAGGTTGGGGAAATTGATATTTATAGCCTCCTTCGCAAGCACGGTGCAGATTTGGTCTTAAAAAACCCTAACAAACCTGAGATCAAGTCCAGTTTAGAGGTAGCCCTTGACTCTAATTCATTAAGCCTTTTAGCACATTTGCTAGATGTGGAGAGCGCATACATAAAGGATGAAAAGCACCAGATCGGGGAAAGAGGCTTAGAAAGGGCAGTGGCGCTATCAGAATCGGCTGATGTTATCACACAAATTATACGCTCTGGGATTAACCCCAATAATCGGAACCAGGAACACAAGACCCCATTGATAACAGCTGTCGCAAACAATAAAATTGATATAACTACGGCTCTGCTTGAATATGGGGCAGATGCAAGTATTATGGATGGCCAGGGCAAGAATGCCCTAGCTTGGGCTACTCTTACGGGAAATTTGGAAATTTTCGACATGGTCCTGGAGAGCCTACGGTCAAAAGAAAACTTACCGTCTTGTTGTATTAGGGCCCTGCACATGGCAATCTCCAGGGGAGACGAATATATCGTTAGAAGGATACTTGGAGAGGGCGTCGATCCATCAATTAGAGACATAAATAACTGGCTTCCAATTGAAATCGCTGAGAGCTACGGTCATGAAGAAATCAAGAATCTTCTTACTCTACGCCAGGCCGAGCCCCCCAGTGGTATTTACACCGCGCAAAACGCCCCGACCAAGTGGAATGAGTTTGATAAGAATGAGAGAATCAAATTAACAGCCGACCACAAGGGAATCTCGATAGATGATGGTATGTCGCTTGCAGTATTCATTCAAAAATATTTACAAATTTGGTGAACTAACCTTAGATTGGATAACAAATAGACACCGGGATTAAAAGCACTTCTGGGCAATCGGTTGCACGAGCGAATTTTTGTATTCCTTTCCAAGGCAATCTCTCCGATGTTGGGGGCGACGACGTGTTCTACTATGAGATCACTATTAGTAGCAAA
Source organism: Orbilia blumenaviensis (assembly GCA_036872755.1). Classification (NCBI taxonomy): domain Eukaryota; kingdom Fungi; phylum Ascomycota; class Orbiliomycetes; order Orbiliales; family Orbiliaceae; genus Orbilia; species Orbilia blumenaviensis. The sequence goes on along the minus strand of JAVHNS010000003.1, from coordinate 2,166,287 downwards.
GGAATGGTTGAAAACTTGGACGGAAGGTATGAACTAATGCTTGCATACGAAATTTACTTAATCATTAATGCAAGAGTGCGTACATAGCCTTGTTTCTTTTGGTTTCTGCGATGAGGAAATGGACCTGGATTATTATTTGGGGTGGCATCCTCGATCATGGGGAATCCACAGCGACGACGGAGTGTCTTACATAAACGGCGAAATAATTGAGATATATCGTCAACCTTTTGATATTGGTGACGTCGTCGGCTGTGGGGTCAGCCTACAACGAGGGGTTGCATTCTTCACTGTGAATGGGGTATTCCTAGGTAAGTGCTAGCTCCAGAAGACTCATGGCTTCCAAAAATATACATTTCCCACTAACCCGGGGCTTCAACCCCTAGGCGTTTTTTCCCAAGACGTTGGAGGCCAAATATATCCAGCGGTTAGCATCAACAACCATTTGGTTGGCCTAGAGATTTCCGTCAACTTCGGTTCACCAGACGCGGGAGGTTTCATATATAAATACTCGCCAGAGGACCTGATCGAAGATGAGGCTGCCCTACCCGTCCCCCATATGCGAGAAACACGCAATGCGGAGGGGGTATTTGAACAGGAAGAATCAGAAGGCAGCGAATTGGATACAGATTCCTCGCCTGGTCGGACTTGAGATAAGTTCTGGGCTTCTGCTATCGAATAATCTATTCTTGCCGGACTTAGTAGTGGTTTAAGAATAAAACTGCTGCGGAAGTTAACACGAGAAGGGAATTTTTTGCGATATATATTAAATTGATTTCATAATCGCATTATATTTGTGTGAGGAATTGGGCAAAGTTTGAATAGGCCTTGACAAAACTAGCCCATATACAAATGAACTCGCACCGGACCAGGGATTTACCCCAGACCTCGTCGATCGACGGGTAGCACTAGTTCGTGTGGTAATATACATATCGCCAAATCTTAGATAATGTGAGGCGTTGAGATATCACACAGATCCAGCTCCCGATAGAAGCGAGTGGTGTCTCATGCTAATACTTCTAAAGATCTTGCAAAAATAATGTGTAAAGCTCGATTTCTCCAAAGATTGCTGGATTGTTATCTAATTTATGTTATCAAATGTTTACAAGTTGAGGATAGTATTTAATAAAATGCGTGCATTTTTGTAAGTTTTTGAATTAAAACCATGGCGATGAGATAGTTAGCGATAAGGTGAGCGATATCGATGTGAGTTAAGATATGGCAGTATGTACAGGAGGCCCAACGGCATTATATATGCGGGTATCGTCGCAGCTAGTTAGGTACGGCGAAGTACATCCATAGATAACTAGCCTTTTTTGGTCCGGAAGAATTTCCCAGCCTAACTATGTTTAGAAGTAGTTAGGTAACCAAGCACCCAAGCCAGGGAACGGATCTCTAGTTAGTTAACTAAATTTTAATTCATTCTGACACCTGCCCGCCTGCCTGCCTGCCCTGGGTTGGCGTTAGTTAACCAACTAACTAGCCTCCCCGCCCCTTAACTTAACTTAAAGTAACTTAAGTTGACGAGTGCTTCTATTTTCTACCTAACTACCTAATATCCAAGTCAGAACCTCAAACTCAAACCCCAGCATCCAGTTTTATCCTTTTTTTCTTTTCTTTTTCCGCATCTTACTCTTCATCTTCATCCCGCATCCTTCTCCCATCATCCCCAGCATTGATACCTCTTGATACCTACTTACCTACCTGCTTGCTTACTACAACAAGTACACATCCTCACGTACATTACTGCTTTTTTACATCCATCCGATACTATACGAGCCGAGACGATACTACCCTTCTACGAGCGACCGGGTGGGACAGCATGTCTATGATTCTCTGTGCAGCTCGAGCCTTGAATTCAACGTCTTCAGGTACCGGTATCCCTTGCCTGGTGGTCCCCGCGACCCTGCGACTGGTCCAATAACTCCCACTACTTCCAATCACCACCACCACCACTACCACCACCACCACCACCACCACAACCACAACCACAACCACAACCACAAACATCCATTACGACGCGTTGCCTTTACCAGTACTAGCCTACGGCTACTTCAGTACTAAGTAGGTAGGTACCTAGGTACTTGGTACCGAGTACAGAGGTACTAAGCTACTATTGTCGTCTCGATGACGAGTACAACATTCGCCGCCAACGGCTTCCATGAGCCTCTTACTACCACCACCCCTCAGAAACGATATAGCACATCGACAAATGCTTCCAACGAAAAACCCGATGCCGCTCTCCGTGCTGCTACCTTGAGTTTCTCTCCCCCTATCAGTCGTCAGCCCTCCGATGGCCCTTCTGCGTCAGCCTCGCCTTCCAAGACAACAAACGGTACTGCTCTGATCGCCGCCCGCGCCATCGGTACTGGCAATGCCTCGCCAAGATCAGTAGCGCAGAACCCCCCTTCCTCCTCTTCCGGCGACCATCGAAGGAGCCTATCTAGGAACTCCAGCTTTGACGTGCTGGCTCCTCCCGTTCATGACGGATCGCTGAAAGCCGCTAGGCTGAGTGTCAGCAGGTCTCCTTCCACTGGATCCGGTGCCGTCTCGCGTGCGAAATCTTACAACGAACTCAGTCCTCCTTCCATGAGAACCGAACGATCTTATTCCGAGGATGTGTCTTCGGGTTATATCCCCGTAGATGGCTCTTTAATCGCTGCGAAATTGAGCGCTGCAAGGAAGGATAGTAAAAAGGGATCAACTATACCCACGACGACCATCGCTTCGAATCGGAACGACACATCCCCACCAAGCCTGCTCGCTGCTGGATTAGCCGTCTCCAGATCCGCTACACCCGGTACCATGGCGAATACTCAGCCGGATCGCGATCAGGAACCCGATATCCTACCCCCCGCAGGATCTGTCAGCGAAGCGAAGAAGCGGTTCTTACAACAAGCGGATGCGGCTGAAGGTGGAGTTGACAGCCCCGTTCGGGGCCGGAGGAGTCTGGAAGGACCAATGCGGTCGAAAAATTCAGGGACTTTTTTGGATACACCCCCTACCAGCACTGTTAACATATCGCCATTGTCTGCGGCGAAGCTGGCTGTTCAGCATTCCGGAAAGAAATCTGGTTCCGCGGGACCGGGACCGAAGGTTTCGAAGCCTCGACAGCCTTCTCCTATAAAAAAGGAAATTAAGCACGATGCTACACCGACAACCGCGCAGGCTCCTGCTCAGGTCGCTGCTGCTGGGCCGGTTGCTCCTCCACCAAAACCCGCATTATTGAAGAAACCGACAATACAAAACATCAAGATCACGCAGACACCTCTTCCGTCGACAAATCCTATATCTCCTAAGCCTGCTCCAAAGCCCGCAGCCCTCAAGGAGCTCACGACCCAGGAAACGGGCACGCCTCCTCCACAGCCGATAAAACCACTACCAAGAAAGACACGGCCTCCCACTAGAAAGCATTCAATACCCGATACCACTTCTCCAACATCTGTTAGTCCGAAGACGACTAGCCCCTTAGAGACGACACTTTCCCCGATATCGAAAATAGAAGAGGTTCCAGAGAAATCGGCGCCTCCTCCACCTATTCCTCGTAATTCAAAGCCAGCTGCTAAAACCCCTACGCCGGTTGAACCGACGCCTACACGGCGAGATCCTCGCTTGATGGGGTTCAATACTGTCAAACTACCCCCTCCGACCGTCGCCCCGAAGGCCGCCGAGCCTACTAAACAATCGCCTGTAAAAGCAAAACCCACACCTACATCACCTGTAAAACAAACAGCACCAATTCTTCCGCCGAAGCCCACGTCGCCTACAAAAGTGGTCGAACATTCCAAAGCGGCGGAAGTCCCAATTCATAAACCAAAGCCCGAACCGCCTCAAAAGACATTTGTGGATTCGATTGTTTCACGACAGCCACAATCCTTCTATAATGTGAAGGAGAAGAACGTATCGTCGTCGACTGTTTCTTTACTCCCACCGCCTCCTCCAGCACCAACCTACAGACGCCCATCAGCATCTAAATCCGCACAGTCACTGCGACCAAACCACACCGGGCCAGACTCGACACGCCCTGTGGTTCGCCCAACACCGAGTTGGCGTGATGACACATATGATGTCGTGCCATCGGAAGGGCTTCTTCGTCCTTCTCACACGGGTGACTCGCTCCACCATGCCATCCTAGCTTCTTCACTGGCATCTTCCCGCGCTGTATCGCCGGTGAAGTCAAGCCCCATTCCATTACCACCTCGTCCCAGCGGTGGCCTTCGCACTACCATGCGAAGCCCAGAAAAGACACAGGAACGCGACAACTCTCCACAGAAAAAGGGACATAATATCCTTGGTAAAAAGCACCCGAACAAGCATAACGAAGGAGCTCGAAAGCGATGGCGAGAATTCGTCACCGAGAAGGAAAGGAAGCGATATGAAGGCCTCTGGGCAGCCAACCGTGGCCTATACCTTACGGAGAAAATGTTCGAAGAGAGGCAAGATGCTGCCGGGAAGAACCTACACAAGGATGCCGTGGCTGCTGTTGTGGTGAAAGAATTGTGGAGCCGTAGTCGTCTACCGGTCGATATCTTGGAACAGGTGTGGGATTTGGTCGATAGAGGCCCCAAACCGAAGTGGTGGCTGACAAGGGACGAGTTCATCATGGGTCTCTGGCTGATTGATCAGAGTTTGAAGGGAAGGAAGTTGCCTGGGAAGGTTCAAGACGGGACTTGGGAGAGCGTTAGGAGGATGGGGATTGTGCTGAAGCCGTACGAGGAACTTGGAGTCAAGGATAAGAAGGTGAAGAAGCGGTAGTATCACTTCTTTGCTAGGATCTTCTTTTTCGTGTAGAATAGTATCACCATACCTCTTTTTTTTTTGTTTTTTTCTTCCTGTTTTGTGAGCGTTGGATTCTTAGCTTTGGCGGGTTTACATATACTGTGGGAGGGATCCTTGGACGGCTTCTTTTGCTTTTCTCTTCCCCCTTTATCGGGATAGATAGATACAGGTACTACTCTATTGTAATAGAATAATAATAATAATCAATACTTCTTAAAGTGCTTTCTGTTAGGGGTATCCACGCCGGTAGATTCAAGACTTTCGAGGTTCATCGATAGGTATCTGGCTGTGAGGTTTGCCGCACTATATTGCCTGTAATGCCGCAATGCGAGCGACGAAACAGAAGAACAAAAGATAAGCGGTAGCCGCACTAAATTTATTTTTATTTTTCTGTTTGCGACAGCGCTCCCCAAAATATTTCCAATCTTCAAAAAATTCTCCACATCGATAAGCTCCAAAGCTCCACCTACCAGCGATACTACTACCTACCTAAAGTACCTATCGATATGGCCGCAGACTTTGCATCTCTGGGGGTCAAGCCATGGCTTGTCACCTCTCTTTCAGCCATGGCGATAAAGCGCCCGACACCCATTCAGGCCGCTTGTATTCCTGAGATCCTTAAAGGTACCTACTACCTATCTAACTATCTAAATCGTACACTTCTTCTAAGACAAATTTTCACAATTGGTTTTGAATATACAATAGGCAAAAACTGCATTGGTGGATCGCGTACGGGTTCCGGAAAGACAGTGGCCTTCGCAGTCCCGATTCTTCAGATGTGGGCGCAGGACCCGTTCGGTGTCTTTGCGCTAGTGCTCACGCCCACCAGGTACCCTTTTCTTCCCTTTCAACTACTTCTTTCTAGTAAACTAGGTATTATAGTACGAAGTCTACCGGTTCTCGCTAATATGTATATATTTTATTTTTATGGAATTAAAGGGAGCTGGCCCTCCAACTCGCCGAACAATTCACCGCCCTCGGCGCCCCGCAAAACCTCAAGTTATCCTTAATAATCGGCGGCGTGGACATGCGCACCCAAGCAATCTCGCTCTCTCAAAGACCGCACGTCGTGATCGCTACCCCGGGAAGACTAGCGGACCACATCCGTTCCTCCGGCTCGGACACAATCGCAGGTTTACGACGTGTAAGAGTCGTCGTGCTGGACGAAGCAGACCGATTGCTCGAAGAAAGTTTCGCAGAGGAGCTGGTGGAGTGTTTAAGCGTTGTTCCGGATCAGTTTGGAAGTTCTGGAAAAAGGCCGGCTAGGCAGACGTTATTGTTCACCGCGACGGTTACGGAGAGCGTCAGGGCTTTAAAGGAAGGGGAGGGGAGGTCTAGGGAGAAAGGTGGGAGGGAGGTGTTCGTCAGTGAGATTGATACTGATAATCTGGCCGTCCCTCCGACTTTACATCAGAGTTATATATTCAAGCCTTCGACCGTACATCTTGCGTTCTTGCATACGCTGCTTTCGACACCAGGGAATAGCAAGAAGTCAATAATCATATTTACGAACAAAAAGGCAACGGCGCAGTTGCTGGCTCATACGTTGAAACCGTTGGGACATAGAGTTACGCCATTACATTCCGATCTCTCGCAGCGGGAACGTACGGATTCGCTGGGGAGGTTTAGAGCTGGTGCGGCTAGGATTCTTATTGCGACTGATGTTGCTGGGAGAGGGCTTGATATTCCCGAGGTGGAGTTAGTTATCAATTTTGATGTTCCGAGGGATCCGGATGATTATATACATAGGATTGGTAGGACGGCCAGAGCGGGGAAGAAAGGTGAGAGTTTGACGTTTGTGGATGAGAAAGATGTGCTGTTAGTTAAAGCTATTGAGGAGAGGGTGGGGAGGGAGATGGAAGAGTATAAGGAGGAGGAAGGGGTTAGTTTGGAAGGGAGGGTGGTGAGAGAGGAGTTGAAGAAGGTTAGTGAGGCGAAGAGGGTAGCGATGTTGAATATTGAGGAAGGGAGGGATGAGAAGGGGCGGAAGAAAGGTGGGAAGAGAAGGTTGGATACTGGCGAGGAGGGCAGAGGAAAGAGGGCGCGGTAGTCAGTTCTCTACTGCAATACATTTGGTTTTGAGGTTTATGATCTTATTGCTATAGACTCCTGGAGTTTTGTTTTAGCGACTATTAACGAAAAAGTTGGATTTCGACTTCTATATCTACTACTATTTAGTACTACTGCATGTATAATAGATATTGGCGTTTGGAGGTATCATCTTATATTGATTTATCAAGATTCATACTTCGTTAAAGTCTACTCATAGTATAGCGGTAGTTTTCAACGTCGGGCCTAAACGCCAGATACATATGCAGGCATGATACCTCGGTGGACCATCTACTGATCTACCTTTTTGCCATCTTTCTGCGCTTTCTCTTCCTCGCTGTTTACTTCCTGTGTATCTTCTTCCTCTTCTTCTTCATAGTCGCCGCCACCGATTTGTAGCATCTCCAGCTCCTGCGCCGTAATCTCCTTAGGCACTACAATCTCCTTCTTAACCTCCACTTCCTCCACTTCCTCTGCCGCCTCCTCTTCATTGGCATTACCATCCAAACTAGTCTTGACCTCACCTTCTGCCCCAGAATTGCCCTCCTTCAACACCAACGGAATATCCACGCTCTCCAAGACCAGTACTTCACTAACAATATCCCCTTCTTTCGGGAGCGCCCAATCTGGCAACGGCGTCTCATAAGACCACTTCCCTTCGACGCAATTATACTTCTTGGCATGCAGGTAGATCCCCAGCTCGTGCGCTCCTGGGTCGGTATACAGCGGTGTATCGCATATGCTGCATGTTTCACCGGACATTCTTTCTGCTTTGCGTTTCTCATAGTCCGCCCTGTAACATAAATAAATAGATACCAGATTAGCGACCACGCCGTCCTATATAATTAGAGAAATATCAGAGGGGATTGATTGGGAGGCATACACCAACTCATCATGATAAGCCACCGCCTCCGCAACCTCCTCCTTCCCCATCCTGGACAATCTAGTAATAATATCCTCATCATCACCTTCCCCTCCAACCCCCAAATTCGGACCGAAAACCTTCCTATTACAATAAATAGGATCGTTTGCAATCGGATGACCCAGGAATTGGAGGTGCACACGAATCTGATGAGTTCTGCCTGTGAAGGGAAGACATTGGACTACGCTGTAGTCCTTTGTCGGGTTGTAAGATCGTCGGCGGAAGAGCGTTTTGGCGTGCTTGCCGTTGGCTTTTACACGGTTGAGCCCGAGTTTTGGGGAGATGGCCAGGATGGGTTGTTCTACTACTACATCGCCTCTGTATATATTTTTGATTAATCATGTGAACTTTGAAGTGTATGATAGGAGAAGGGTGATGGGGGGCGTACTCCGGGAATTCGCCTTTGACCATGGCGACGTATTCCTTTTTGATAGTCCTGGTTTGCAACTGCAGCATCATGCTCTTGGACGCCTCTTTCGTCTTAGCGATGAACATCAGCCCGGACGTGAGCCTGTCCAGTCGGTTGCATGCTATACCCATCCATTCAATGACCAGTCAGTCAGTCAACCATTTATACTAGTTAGGGGAGGGTAAAGGTATGTAAAAAAAAAAAGAGTAACAGAAAACATACGCATAGGATTCCACCCCCCTCTCTCAAACCTCATAATCTCCACCACACTATTATAATGATACCTCCCCGCAGGGTGCACCGGCATCCCCGCGGGTTTATTAATAACAATCATGTCATCCGTCTCACAAACTATCGTAACCGGTTTATCCGTAACCGGTGGTTCGTGACGATGTAGCGTGTGAGTTACTATATCTCCGTTTCTTATGATTTGGTCGAGTGAATGCGTAGGGATCCCGTTGATCGAGATCATGCCTGATAGTACTGCGTTTTTCTATATAGTTTTAAAATATAAAAAATTTCAACAAACCGGCAGTTTCCATTTGTTTCTGGGGGCCGTTGAGTGGTGGTGGGTGTTAGCCTTGCTGTCTATCTATCTATCTTTCTATCTTATACTATTTTTGCTCATATCTTTTTCTTTTTATATATATAGATATTTAAGTTTTTTTTATTTTTTTTAAGAAAAATTGACTTAAACAAGCAAGGACTCACGGACGTAGTACTCTTGAGGACGGTCTCTGAACTCGGTCCCATATATCTCAAAGATAGTTTTATTCCTCCACCGTTCCTTGCAGTAGGTGTTGTAAGTGTAATGGTAAGGCTTGACACGGCGCATGCCGCCCTCGAAGTACCATGGTGGAATCGAAGGGTTGGCGGGAGTTATAGCCACCGCTGGTGGTGAAGTGGGAGTCTCCTCTGGTGTTACCGCTGCTGCTGTTGCTGCTGCTGCTGCCATTTTATAAAGCTGTAAGGCGAGTGCGGGGGGTTGTCGGACGAGCAGCGACAGTGCGGGCGCGGGGTTGCGGGGGAAGCTTAGGGAGAGCAGTTTTGAAGCGGGGGGGTCGGTGATAGCAGACTATTCGAGGGGTCTGTATCGCTTGGGAGTAAGAAGGTAAATTTTTTATTAATTTTTTCTAAGTTGTCGAGTTTAACGTTCGCAGAAGAAGTATGTTGAAAGAAAGATGAGTCTACTACTGATGAACAAACCCATCATGACAAATTTTCAAAGTTAGGGTTTTTTTTTTTGTTGTTGCGACGGCCAAAATGCAACAATCTGTGTCATTGAAAAGGTGGACTGCCATTGCAAATTGCCATGCCATCTGAGTGAGCTGCGATGAACAACAGCCGAGGTTCAAATCCCCGCCTCCTTGGAAGGCTGGCTAGCAGCTTGGGGGTGTAATTCTATAAACTAGCACTCGCTCAGGTTACACCTTTAAACGGGGACGGAATGTAGACGACCGGCATCATCATCACATTCTATAGCCAGCCCCGGAGGAGATATATAGTCGAGTCCAGCCAGCTGCAATCCACCAATCCATACACAAACGCCCTTCCTAGAAACTTCGAAGGCGCATCTATCAACCATGGCGTTAAAAGCGCGTCTGCGCCAGCACTACAAGTACTTCATGAACAACTTCCAAACACGATGGTCTGATAACGATCAATATGGGTATGCATCTGTGCACTTCCTTCTTCCTACAATACAATCTATGTACTAAGCTATATATCTATACATGTATACATAGCCACGTAAACAATGCAATCTACTACCACTACTACGACACAATCATAAACCAATACCTAACCACCAAATGTTCACTCATCCCCACTAAATCAGCCGCAATAGGACTGTGCGTCCACTCCTCAAGCGACTATTTCAAACCTGTCGAGTTCCCAAATACGCTTGATCTGGCATTGGCGGTCACGAAACTGGGTAGTTCGAGCGTTACATATGAAGTTGGGGTGTTTGAGAGTGGGAAAGAAGAAGTTTGTGCGGTTGGGAAGTTTGTGCACGTTTTTGTGGATAGAGAAGGGAGGAGGCCGGTTGGGATTCAGGGTATGGTTAGGAGTGGGTTGGAGGCGTTGGTTGTGGAGAGGGAGGATGGTGCGAAGTTATAGACCATTTTATTGATTCGAAACCGATCATAGTCACAGTCATAATATGTTTTTCTTCCCAGGGACGACATCGACCTTCTAGCGGGGGTTTTTAGTCATAGATGGTTTTTCTACATCAAGATGGGACGCTTGTTTTTTTGTTTTTCTTTGCCTCGCTTTTTTTTTGATCTCATTTCGAACATTGGAATAGCCTTCTATTAACGGGTAGTAGTGTAGGATAAACGTCTAAGGATGACTGCTTTTCGAGGAGTACAGAAGGTGGCGGTGACAGTAATAGTAGTAGTAAGACTTCCCATCCGAACGAAAAAGAGAAAAAAAAGGGTAAAAAAAGTGACCCTTTTACCGTAACGTGGGTGTGATCCTCGAGCCTCGAGACCAGGGGGGTTTGTGTGTGTGTAGTGTGCCGGACTTCCCAATTATATAAGAAAAATGCGTAATAGTAGAAATAAGGGAGGAAAAAAGCTGTAACAAGATATGGGGACGATACAAAGCCGTGACAAAGACACCGTGGGAAAAATGTACACGAGAGAGAGGGAGGTTGGAGGTGAGGGAGGAAAGGCGTAATGGTATTTCGTAATAATAAAGGTCGAGTACATGAGGCAAAACAACGACGAGGGGTAATAAGCAAAGAAGCGAAAAATGCTTATACGTCGGTGGTGACTCTGCCCTTTGGATTTGTGACCTTGACACCGAGGGCCTTGGCCTTGGCGATGATTTCGATCCTCTTTCTCGAGCTGACGGCGTGGGAGATCCTATAGTATTACATGACGATTAGTATGGATACCATTGCGATTATGGCGTGTATCATCGAGAGAGACAAGGAACGTACTCGGCAGCGTAGGTCTGGTTGTGCATGAGGAGGAGGTCAACATCGTTGACGTTGTGGACAAGGAAAGCCTTGTGGCCGGAAGGCATCATGTGTCTGGTCTTCTTGTTGGATCCGTAACCGATCTATTCATTCCCAAGATTTGATATATTAGCATCCAATTCATCCCGTTTAAAGATCCAATAGTGATTCCAGCGCAAAAGGAGGAACGAGAGCAAGACTCGCGAAAGGAGGAGCTTAGAGCTTCCACCCCAAGTAGCCTGTCCCGATCCCCCGATGCGTCCCAACTTCTTTCCCTTGGTATATATATTAAATAATCGGAAAGATATATATACCTTTGGCATGGCAGCCTGTCCCTTGAACCGTCTTCGGACACGGTTATCGATACCCTTTGGTTTCCTCCATGAAGCGTCGACGCACTTGAAGCGGTCCGACTGGTGTCGGTTGAACCTCTTCTTGTCTGTACAATCCCCAATGGTAACAATCCGTCAGCATTTCTGTTCTCTTTTGAATGATAATTTCCTTTCCTCCTCTTTCCTCCCGATCCCGTATTCCCTGGTCCTTTCCTTCTTCATTATTCTCATCTTCATCTTCAACCTCCAGATATGTTCCATTGAATCTTCCACCTCTTTCTCCAGTCTCTTATTCGGGATTGTCGGGAGTACTTGTATGATATTGTGATGATGGTGCTACATACGCTTCTTGACGATTGGGACGTGCTTGACGGAAGTCATCTTTATAGAAAAAATAAAATGTCGAAGTTAGCGATCCAGTCTATCTTCCTTCTCGTTTTATTGTTCGAAAGTATCGGATTCCTTTTGCGAAAAAGCGCAAAAAAGAAGCGTCGGAGGTTTTTTTTAAGGTAGTATATAATACCTTGAATACTATATTCTGTTTTTTTGTATTTTGTTAGTGGAGGGGTGTCGATGAAGCTTTGCTGCTCGGTGTCGTGATGGGGCGGTTGTCGATTTTGGAAGGGCGAAAATAGAAATTTCGTTGTGGACCAGGCCACACACCACACACAGAGAACCTGGGCGGGCAAAGCGGGCCACACACGCTATTTCTTGGCATCGATGAGGGTTTTGAGCCCTCTCCCTTTTTTTGCACTGCTTTGCTTGAAACGGCTGTATTGGGAAGGTTTGACACGGGGTGAGATGGCAAACAAAAGTCTTGTTGCTGGTTGATTTCAACGTCGGTGCAACACAAAAATTGTTCTTATATATATCTATTAGTACCCTAGCTTCGGTCACTTGATCGGTCCTGTATCCTAAATCTGGGTCTGTCTTAATCTAGGATTCTTAGGATTTAGGTATATTCTAGCTCGATAGCACTCGAACTCGAAAACTAGCATAAGCCATAATGGCTGAGAAATATAAACAAATATGGAGATGAACATTGAATTACTGCTATGTGTGGTGCACTGCTCTCAAGGTATCATGATTAACGAGAATTTAATTGTAGTGAGAAACTTTTTCTTCTTGTTAATGACAGCAGCAACAGGAAGTAATAACCGGGATAGGCACTGGAAACAGAAGCCTTGATTTCGGACTAAAGAAAATGAGAAAATCATACATTCATATATAATTAGTGCCGTCAATGCCCTCTTCTTCTTCTTCTTCGTTTCCTCCATTCATCTGGATCCGCAATTAATTGCAAATTAAAACCACGAAAGAATAATTAATGTAACCCAGTATAATGCAGACGAAGAGGCGATCAGGGAACAAGTTATTATCAACATCTTGGGATGTAGAGAAAAAGTGTTAACGTTAGGAAACGGCATTCTTATGCACCGTCGTCATATCAGTATCGAAGGATAAGAGGATAGCGAAGAGGGGTCGACGAAACCACAGGACGGAAGAAAACCCAAAACCAACTGCAAAGCACGAAAAGGATGCTTTTCTAGTACTACGATTTTCGAAATAATCGATGATAATATCACACAATGAATAGAAAAGGGAACAAGGGAATAACGAAATGCATTTCGAGGGACATGGCACTGTGGCGTTAAAAACAGGATTCAAGCTTCTTTTTTTATCCTGCGTCCAACATAAAGATATCATTCATACCACTAGAAGAAAGAAAAAGAAGAAAAAAGAGAACAGACAACCCCTGATTCGCCTTTTGTGTAGTAAATGTGACTAAACAAAAAGATAAAAGGAAGAAAGAGATGTGGTCGAATAGTGGAAGAGCTAACACGAAAGTGTACACTGTCACGGCAATATACAAGAGGAGTGCAGTGCAGGAGTAGCTTCGTAAGCTTATTGGAGAAGAGTTCATAGAAGGGGAGGAGGGAGTGAGCCGGCGATTGTCGTCAATTGTAGAAGGAAGAAGGTGCGCTTTTAAGGTTATCATTAAACAACAGATGCAGGTCAGAAAGGGATAGCGAAATAGTGTAGGAGAAGAGGCGTATCCAGACGCCTAGGCCTTTCCATTAGTACCGCGGCCTCTCTTGACCGTAGACCATCCCTCGTCATCCACCTGCTTGGTAGTTTGGTCGCTCGGGAGCGAGACCTTGGGAGTGGCCTTAGCTGGCTGCTTGAGCTCTTCCTTAGTTTCAGTCGGTTCTTCGGGGTCAAGCTCAGCTTGATTGACGTCATCAGAATTATTAGCAGCCGAAGCTCGTCGGAGAAGATCAAAGTTGCGGGTGGCGACTGGGGTTTCTGGTTCGCCCTCTCCTTTAGCCTTCTTCTCGGCTTTCTCAGCCTTAGCAGCTTGAGCGGCTGCTTTTTTCTCTTCCTTGACTTTTTCTTCTTTGGCCTTTCTTTCAGCAGCCTGTTTGGCCTTCTTTTCTTCAATCTCTCTCTCTCGGGCGCTGGTATCAATAGGGCGAGCAGCACCGAAGGGGTTCGATTTAGATTCAGAATGAGTAGCTGGCTGATTGGCATCGACTGGCAATGTCTCACTCCTCTTCTTCAATTCGAGTTTTGGTCGAGTGTGGGGGGCGCCTGGGCTTGGAGGAGGAACATAGCTTCCCTTAGGGCCGGAAGGTGGGTTGCCTCCCTTTGGCGCATGGGCAGGGGATGGTGGTGGAAGGGACGGTGTTTGTGGCTGTTGTTTGTACTGCTCTTTGAGTTGCTCTTCTGGAATGTCGGGTTTGGCTCCTCGGCGCCACTGGGTATCCTTTTCGGCGGCACTGAGAACACGCTCCGGTTGTGGGGGTCGGTTGTACTCGCGTCGAGGTCGCTCACCTCTCTCCGAGCGCTCCTCACCTTGGAGAGATGGCTGCCTCTCCCTGTCAAAGGGATTGACGGCGGGAGAACGCCTCCGGTCTCCACGATCGTGTCGGGGCGGGCGTCCAGATTCGGATTGTGTTTCTGTAGGAGTCGGTGGTGGAAGAGGTCCTTTTCGTTCCCAGTTGTTATAATCTCTGAACTTGCCATCCCCTTCGTTATGGTGGCCATATCCGCTACCGCGGCGGGAGAAATTGTCACCGCCAGACTCGCTAGCATTATCGTTATATCTGCTGTTGTTACGTCTCATTGGGGGGGCCTCAATTGGTGGAAGAGGTCCAGCACGACGCCATGTATCAACATTTGAGCGATCATCCGCTCTCTCTTTCGCTGTTGAGATTTGATATCACGCATTAGAATTCTTTCTCCAAGCGGAAATCTTTGGGGGGTTGATGACTTACGAGGATCGGCAACGCTGATTTTGATGTTACGCTGGTTAAGCATTCCATTATTGAGGTCCAGGGCCTTTTTGAGGCCATCCAAGGTATTGAATTCGACATAGCCGAATCCTTTAGGACGGTCGTCCATTCGATCACGAACAAGTCTCACATTGGAGACGCCACACTGCGCAAAAAAGCTGGAAATATCATCCTCAGTCGCATCATATGCGAGGTTTCCGATGTGAGCTGTGTATGGTGGTTTGGTAGGGAGAGGTAGTTCCGGACGTCGGGAGTAACGGTCTTCGCGGTCTTTTGAGGTTTATAGCTTAGCAATTGATTCAGAAGCCTGTAACAAGGTTGAGAGGATATGCTTACCTCCTCCGAGTCCACCGAATGAGCCAGCACGGTTGGAGCTACCATAGTCATTGCGAGAACGATTGCCGTAACCAGTTCGCTCGCCTGCATAGATGTTAGGATATGTTGTTCGAGATATACAATGTCTGTTTTGGTACTAGACTAAAATCACTCACCACCAGAGGCTGCAGAGATTGGTTAGCTGTCGAACTTGCATGTAGCATAGACGGATATCCCAGTGAATTTGTGGATGGATATGTGTACTTACGAATGGTAGGCATGTCCTCCATCTCATCGGCCCAGGAGCCGCCATACTCTTTAGGTTTCTCACCAGTCAGCTACGACCCCTGCTACGGTTATATTCGGGGGTTTCAGGATCAAGGTTGAAGCTTACGGTCGTTGCCCAAGAATTCACCCAAGCTCATCTTCTTTTGATCTTTCTTTGGCCCTAATATCAAGATGTACAATTAGACTAAGGAATTTTAAAGATATTGCGTCGCAGTAATCGGACTGATAGATAAGTATGGAAGCTGTGAAGCAGACTGTCCCCTCAGGAGGAGGAAGAAGATAGTATAAGGCCCTCGGGTTTGAGGGAAATCCCGACGATCCTCCAGAGGTTTTTTATTTTTTTTATTTTAAAGGACACCTAGATGCGACGAAGGATGACAAAGAAGAAGGATTATCCTACCCATGATTGCGGTTTTGAAGCTGAATAGCGTCTACAAGAATATGCAGTCGCAAGCGAACAGGTTTCAATGGGAAGGTTCTGCGACAATAGTCCCGGGGAGGGGATGGGCGGTTAGTTAGCAGGAGCTGAGAGAATATAGCTGTTGGGTAGCTGGCGACGGGAGCTTCGGGACTAACAAGCTGAGAAGGTAAAGGTGACAGCTACGGGAAGCTTCCTGTAGATGTCGGGTACAGGTGAAGAGGGATGGAAGGGGGAGGGAGGTGATGAAGTCGAAGTGTCGTAGCGACTGTACGATAGAGGTAGTTGATTGGTGATGGTGTTGATGATGATGGTGGTTGTGGTTGGATGTAGACCAGTGGTTTGTGTGGTGTGGTTGTAGGCAGGATTGGCTATTCGCAGGCAAAATTTTCTAGGTTTGTTTTCCTGGGCCCATCATCCTTTGTTACCCATCACCGCTAGCTTTTTTTTTTTTTTTATTATTATTATTTTTTTTATTTTTTTATTTTTTGGCCTGTGAAAGGGCAGATGTGTTGGGTTTGGTGGGGCAAACGCACGTCCGATCACGGTGCCCGAAGATAACCGGGGAGATCTCCCGGCGACAACTCGAGTGGTTGTCATCGTCATTGGCGCTGACTCTGTCTCCCCGGGGAGGTCGCTACTATTCTAGTTGTGGTAACAAAGGGCTAATTACAGCCAACATTGGCCCCGTACAATTGTAATTAAGATACATAGGTAGCATTCAACTACCTAGGTATTAAACTAAAGGGGGTTATTTCCTCATCATGAGTGTCAGCAGATACTCAAAGTAGCTCTGGTTAGGGTAAGCTGGCGAATATTACATAGGTACTTATAAGTATCCTATAGGTGGAGTGGTGTTAACTAACTGGTCATATTAAACTGCGAGGGCTGTAATGTGTAATGCATTACTATAGACCGCTGTTTCCCTCCACGGGCGGTCGATGCCGTCGGGCGGCGGGATGAGATAAGACAAGCCTTTTCCCCCCTCCCCCCTTCCCCCCTCTCTCTTTCTCTCTCCAATTCAGGCCCCTTTCCCCTTCCCCGGTTGTATTGAATTTCCCCCCCGATGACATTCAGGGGAACCTCTCACTTATATTAATTAACAGGCCGGGGTTGTTCGAATGTTCGCAGCTTGTTTAAGTTACATACAATTCTCCGTGCTGACAAAGGACACTTCCCTTATTTCTGTATGCGCATGCATGCATCATTTGCTTCGTCCTCCCTATTATATTCCCTCCCTCTCCCTCTCTTTCTCTGTCTCTTTCTCTCATTGTTATTTAAGCAACTTGAGCGGTAGCTATAGGTACTTGTTTCACTACCTAGATACCTAGGTACCTACCTACCTACTTACCTAGTAGTTACTCCTAACTGCTGCTGCTGCTAAGTTATATATCGCCGGGAAGTGCAAGTCTACCTCAACCTGCTGAAGTACTTACAAAGTACTTCGATAAAAAAATACCTTTGGGTGCTTTGGTTGTATATGCCCTAACTAGGTACCTAGACCTCAAAGGCTGTCGAGGTTGATTCTGCTGTGCCGACTTATCCTTTCTTTTATTGGGGGTTGCAATTAAAGGTATTAACTGCCTCCACCCCGGGACCTGACTTACACTCTTTAACCGGATTCAGATCATACCTCATACTATATACTGCGGGTAACTCTGCCATGCTTCTTCTGAACCACTAAACAGACACGCTGTTGGAGGGGAGCACAGCAACTTGGCCCTTTCAACTCGCATCTTTTGTTCTTCCCGTTCATAACATTCCTAACATCTCCTTAAGTACTTATTTATTTATTTACCTACCTACCGAGCCAGGTAGCTTATTTATCAGTCTTCTTCTTCCGTCCTTCGATACCACTATTGGGTGCTCGAGTAAGTAGAGACTCTCTGCCTAGCCCAGCCCGGTGGTACCGATCTAAGCACTAGTGTATTTTACCACTAAGCAGGTACTTGGTGATGTGTACCTGACGACTAAACTCCTTAAAGTACGAACGACCTACTTCTTAAAGCACTTGGCTAACTTTATATCGTTTCCTGTTGGCACCGATTATAATTAGGTATCGTTTGTTTTCTCAGTTCTGATCTCGGGCAGTCCAGGTGCTGCTGCAGCCAATCGTCCTCCGATCTCGATCTCGATTCGATGACCAGGCCCAATCGACACCGTGGATCTGGTGGCACAACGCGAGCTATTTCGCAGGTCGACTCCCTCTTTCGGCATCCTGTCTCGGGTCCTGGTCCCATACTATCTCGCCCATACTCTCCATCGGTACCCGTAAACGTCGTCCCTCCGAATCGCGATACCTTCCAGCCCTTCGACGGCTCGTGCCGTCGTCTTTTGACGGGGACCAGGGCAGGTTCTCATCACACGACCTCCAGATAACGGGATACCCACCAACCAACACAACCCCTACAAAACCATGATAGAACGAGCCGCTATGTTTACGTCGTCGCTGACGTTATCCTCCCTCCTTGGACTCGTCGTTATATTTTACCTCTGTTCCTTCCTATTCTTCGCCGTCCTGCGCATCATAACCGGGGTTTCGATACAGCGATTCGGATACCTGTCCATTCGAGGCATACAATTCTCCAGCGGTGGCGTCGACATAAACATTGTTAGAGCGGGGATTATCCTTCACAGGCCAACTTTTTCACAGCCGACATGGATCAGTTTTGTTATCCGAGATTCGACGATATCCTTCAATCCAAAGCCGAAATTCGAGTTACCTCCTAAACCTGGGAAAGTGGCGAATGGCAAACCTCATGAGGAAGACGAAAGCATCGACCCTAAGGCGAAACCTGTACGAAGTTCCGAGGATCTGCTGGAATTCTTGAAGGATGGCGGGGATGACATATTCAAACAACGGACGAGGAGACAGGTTGAGGAAACCAAACGGCTGGTGGAACGCTGTCGGAAGGTTCTCCACTTGTTTCGACGATACGTAGGCTGGATTAGGATGGTAGATGTTATTTTTAACAATACTACATTCGAAGTTCGGCATGCTGGGAAAATCCAGATTGGTGCTGTTTCGGCGTCGATAATTACTCGGAAGGACTCTAGGTCGCACAGTACTTTCAGCTCTTGCGAGGGAACCGAAGAAGCGGATTCTGGACGACATCCGTTCGAATGTGTGTTCGGTTGCCGAAGCGTTCTCCTGACACCTCAAGGCGGGAAGCCGGTTCTACTTACGGATACTATCAGTCTGAACATCGGTGGTGTGCTGGAGGAGAAGGACCAGGTTCTTAAAGACGTCTCAATAGATATGAAAATTGGAAAATTACGAATCCCGTTGGACGAGATATCCAGCTTCCGTGACAATATTCAGAAACAGACGAGGCCGCAACGACCGCTTAATCACAAACGGAATCTCTCGCTTGGCTCCATTATGGGTGAGATGTCAATGCCAGGGAGCCGGACAGAGCGGTTGGTCGAAATCGTCACTGAATCCAAGGATATCTTTTCTTCCATCATCAGCGGTTTGCATGAGGTTCAGGCAAATGTGGCGATTTTAGAAATATCAAAGGTTGCCAACGATATAAGGCCCTCTGGAAAGCCTCTTATTGCGACAATGTCGCTCAAGGAGCTGGGACTGGACCTTCATAAACTAGAACAAGACAGTCCGGCACATCGAATGTAAGACCCCTACCGAAATCTGTACGTTTGGTTTCTTTTCACTAACTCTTATAGGGACTTCTCTCCAAACGACATTGCCCATCAAGCTCTATTAGCAGCAATCTCCCTGGCATTCAAGATTGACGACCAGAAGGGGAAAGTAGACCAGTTGCTCTACGTACCCATGGTTACTATGACCTCAAAGATGACACTTCCATCAAAAGTCATTGAACTTGCTGAATGCCCTGAAGCAGACCGTAACTCGAATGTTGTCAATGCAAGCATCGTTGTAACGTCTCCATCAGTTGACCTTGAGCCTAAACACCTTCCCATAGTTGTTAATCTCTTCAAACAGAGGAAACCAAAGCCCCGACACCACCATGGCTTCGGTGGTCCGCAGCAACTGATATCCCGCCTCTTACCTAAAACAAACATTAAATTCTCAGTCCACGAGCCAGTCGTTAGGGTCCTACTGCCGGCCTTCGACAAGTCTAATCCTAAAAATCCTCCTCTCACAGATATGTTAATTTTCAGCATCTCTTCAGCATCTCATGAAATCGAATCTTCCCACGTAACAACAAGCCAAAACCATTATGTCTTGACCACTTCACTACGTATCGCTACCCAGCGGCTCTTCTACCGCGCTGCTGGAGGTGAAAGACATGATCTCTTCCAACTAGAAACTCTCGAGATCAAAGGTCAGCTAGATGCGTCACCTGAGGTCCGTCTCGCAGGTACTTGCGAAATCGAGTCTTGTACCACTCGTATGGTCCGTACAGAAATCGTTCAAGGAATCAAGCAGATGGTGAAGCAGTTTCAGCGCGATTTTGTCCCCGAAAAATCGTCGCCTAATCTTTACGGTGAAAAACCATCGTTTCTGCGAAGCATTCCACAGTGGCTCGTCCAGTTCAAGATTGATGGCAAGGATTTTAGCTTCGAGGTAGCTGGGAAGGACGAACAAATATCGGAAGATGTGCGCGGTGCAGCGATTCAGATGGACTCGTGGTCTTTAGAATACAAGTCTCAGGTCATCAGCAAATCTCGAGAAAAGAGTCATCCTAAGCGGAGGACATCCAGAGCTATCGGTATGGATGAGAAGATACCACTTCAAGGGCCACGGCCGTCTAAAAATCCAACAGACGGTCGAAAGCTATCTTTCCACATTCATGGATTGGAGGGATTTGCTGTTGATTCCGCGGACACTTGGGATGCAGACCCGCTGTGCGCTTTACCACATTTCGAGGTAGCGCTCTCGTCAATTACAGATCAGGATGGCCCGACGCTTCTCATAACATCTCACACCAAGACTTTATTCCTACAATACTCTCTACTCCGTCACTACTCAGTCTTGATCGCGGCGCAGGTGCTGAAAGATGCATTTGGAGATTTCCGTTCTGTCAAGACTACGAAACGTTTCACATCACCTACAGAACAGTTCCTCCCAAGTCCAACATTCGATGGGCTGGATTTGGTAGAGAGCCCGATGAAGCAGGAGGAATTTGTCAGTGTAGATATCCGAATTCGCCATGTCAAGGTCAAGGGAGACTTCGCAAAGAATCCTAAGGTCATGTTGGATATCTATCATCTGGACGCAGGGAGACAGCGTTGGGGATTCCCTTATCTCAAAGCCCGAAATATCAGGTTCTACGTCACCAGCCCGAAACTCGGTAATTGCTGGGCAAGGGTCATCAGCGCGAAGCATTTCCGTGGTGATATGCGAGAAGGCCGGTATGAGAGTCATAAAGTATTTTCAAAGCGCAGCTCGCTTGACCTGACAATGGAAGCGATACGTATTGCGATTCCTCATCAACTTGTCCTGTACAAAGTCACAGATAACCTAGTCAACGCTGCCAAAGCATCCCAACAGCTATTCCACCGGTTCAAATCAGGCACGAATGATTTCATCCTTGAGAAGAAAGCTGAAGGACCGAAGATTCTACCGAGGATATCGATCAAAGCTAAAGCATTGCAGTTTGAACTAGAAGACGATCTTTTTGAAAGCAAACTGGCGATGATATACAGGATAGGTCTTAGCGAGCAAAAGAATCGTCTGGCCCGAGAAGAAGCGTATGATGCCAAAGTCGCTAAAGTTATTGAGTCTAAGAACAGACGGCAGTCGACTCGAACGACACACCCTTCCAGGCCCATGCCGAATGGGGTGAACGCTTCTGATGCTAATAGCGTGGTGACGGATAATGATGGGGCTGACGGTGACGGAGGGTCTCCTACCACAGACTCAAGAGGCCATCGGAAAATGCGTTACAACCTTGATCATGCACAAGGGCCATCGTGCGAGGCAAGTATATCCATCAATAAGGCGTGGTGGAAACTACAAGAGCACAACTCGCAGGTTTGGATCAGAAAGATGAAGATGGCAGTTCCCAAGACTCGCACGAGGATTCAAGCTATGAGGCGAAAATTTATGGGCGAAGACGATTTGCCGCCAGATGTCGAGGAAACAGAGAGGATTTTAGAGATCCCGGCCCGTCCGGCCCTTGCAATCGCTTCCATCGTCGACTTTGACCTAACACTAGATAAACCGTCGTTCCCGCTTGAACATCTTCCAAAGTTCTTGCATAAAGTTGGGAAGGGTTTGCCAGAAGACACAAAATTCTCGTTACTGGTCCCGATGCACATCAAACTCAACATGGGAGAAGCACGTATCAACCTGAGAGACTATCCCTTGCCCCTTCTACATATTCCTCAGATGAAATCTGGACTATCGCCACGGATACCCGCCTGGTCGCTCGAAACAGACTTTGTGATCGCGGAAGAGTTAAGAGATAAGAACTCGTTACTCCATGTTCGGGTAGATATCGTCCCGCCAGAAGATAAGGAAGGAAAGAAGCAGAAGGGGTTTGCAGTAGATGTCCACAGAACCGTGTCGCCGGTCAAGACCTATTCCGACATCGATATCACTATAAACACTCCATACACCACGCGAGCTACCTGGGGAACATCATACCAACCCGCTATCCAAGATATGATGATGGTGTTCGAGACGTTCACGAAACCACATGTGGACCCGTCCGAAAAGATTGGATTCTGGGACAAGCTCCGACTTTCAATACATTCGCGTATCCGGTGGGCATGGAAGGGTGATGGAGATGTCCAAGTTACACTGAAGGGTTCAAGAGATCCCTACGTGATCACTGGCAATGGTGCTGGTTTCGTGAAGTGCTGGCGAGGAGACGTCCGATGCTACATTGCTAACGACGATAAGCCACTAAACTTCCTCATCGTTGAAAGCAAAGAATACTTCCTAGCCATACCAGACTTTAGCCAGCAGGCCCTTCAGATCTTTGAAGACACTTCGACTACGGGTGAGGATGATCAAAGCTTTATGAGCAATGATAGCTATAATAAGACCATTGCTGTCTTCAAGAAGGTCATTCTTAAGGCCACTGGTGGTGTGAGATGGCAGCTTGGTTTGGTCTTCGAACAGGAGACGAGTCAAGAGCCAGATTGGATCGTTCGGCAGAGGTCATTTGCTTTCATACCGCATTATAACATCACTTTACGAACACCAGAGGCTGCGAGGGCCTTGCAGCAGAATTCGAACGAAGTAAGTTCATATCGCAATTATATATCCATTCAATCAAAATACTAACTGAGCAATAAAAGGTGTACGATGCATTTAGAGGCTTCAGAAGCCACCACATCCATCTTTCAATATCAATGATAGCGCCGGTGAATCACGACTGGACGGGTAGTAAGATGGCATCAGCCTATAATACCATCCATCTTACCCCAAGAGTATTCACACACTTCTACGACTGGGTCGGTTTGTTCTCGGGCGTTATGTCGCTCCCTATCCGACAGGGCCGCCTCTTCCCAGGAATCGAAAAGTCGACCAAGAAGTTTGGCAGACATCTGGCAACTATCAAATATAAGCTCCTATTATCACCCTTGTACTTGAGCCATATATATAGGCATAAGGATGCGGAGGAACACAAAGGTGAGGCTGGTGGTGGGGTACCTACAGATACCATCACAGCTACCGGTCTCAAGGTCAAATTGCATCGCTTCACTCTCGACGCGCATCAAAGGAAGGAGGAAAGCGTGATCAAGATCAAGGGGTTCAATGTCGATCGAAGAAGTACGAACATGAGTATCAATCAAGCAGAGTTGGATTTCACAACCGCAGATATCAGAGCTGTATCCGCCACTCTTGCAAATTCGGCTTCGGATGATTTTAAGGACTGGAACGGGTTCGATGTGCCAATCAACGAAAGTGCAACACCCCTCGGCGATTCTTCAAACTTCTCGATTTCTGATGGCGACACGGACTGGATTGATGTCGACGACTTTGTGGAATTGGATTGGATTCACCCAACGAGATATAGTCCTTCGACAAAGATTATGCCGTTGGCGTCTACGCCGCGGTTCACGTATTTCAGGCAGACAGACCATTCCAGCGGTGAGGGCTCGACAGGTAGAAAAGGCAGGAGCCCATTCGGACACGAGGCCACACACGATTGTATGATGAACCAGAACAACGATCCTAGGGAGATACAGTGCGAGTTGATCCAATCGCGTATGGAAAAGGTCCATTCCCAGCTTCGCAAGAACAAAGAGCTCCTCGATACCCTCGCCGAAAGCATCAAGCAGGATAAGGACAATCAAAAACTTACCAAGGAATCGGAGCGTCTCATTCAACAGAGCTCGGTGCTTATGGATAAAATCAAGTTTCTGCAGAACATGCTACGGAATATGTCTAAATACCTCGACGAGTCTGCGATCGATGACGACGGATCGAGTGCTGATACTCAGTCGGAGGACGATATTCCGATGATGGATGCAGCGGAGCCGTATACGAAGTGGGATGATGACTTTAATAATCGTTTCATCGTTCACAACATGCAGGCGAAGTGGAGCAATGATTTGAGAAATATTATTCTGAGATATATACACCAAGTTAACCAGAGAAGAGGTTTTGTGTACTACATGTCCAGACGGGCCGTGAAGTTTATACTTGACCTGGTCGATGAGCAACAGATGGATAGGGAGAAGAAACAGAGTCACGAACTCGACCCAGATAGGGCTAGTCTTCGGGGTGTCTGGGAAAACGGGGTTCAGGACACTGAGGAGAGTGTAGTTGTTCAATCAAGGATCGAGGCGCTACTGAACGACAAGGCGAAGGTTGTGGCGGCAGACGACGATGCCCGACCGCGAAGCCGGAGAATGTCAATGGGCGGTGCGCCAGCGGACCCGACGGATCTCAAGAAGGGTATTTCGGAGGAGTACATACCTCTCAACTCCTATCACGTGCGTCTGATAGCACCGCAGATTCAAATGCAGAGCGACAAGAACAAGAGCTCGGCGCTGCTCGTTACTTCGCAGAGTATGCAGCTTACCGTTATCTCTGTTATGGACAAAGAGAGGATCAGCGACCCGGTTTCTGGTCTCGTTCAACGACGTTTTGCGTTGGAGTTGGAGAATGCGCAGGCGTTTGTGGCTCGACATAAGGACTTTACATCACCGCTACATAATCTTCACTCGAACAATCAGTACGGTTGCGTCAAGAATACTTCGTGGCCACCTTGGGTACCTATGGAGAATATGTTGCTGTTTGAGATTAACCCTCATGGATTCTCACGTGTGGTTAAGAAGACTTCAACAACGTTACGTGCGGACAAGCATAACTCTCTGCGGTTGAAGCTGATCGATGAGGGTTTGGATACTGGCAGTGGAGAGCATAACGCTAGTCTAGTGGAGAACGAACCCAGGGTGGACCATGTCTGGGCAACGTTCGACAGGATGGAGGTTTCTACAAATTCGGCAGAGTATTATACGCTTTATATCATTGTGTTGGATTTGTTACTATACTCTGAGCCGTTGGAGAAGAGTAGGAACGAGAGGCTGGAAAAGATCATCCTGGCATCGGACTTCAGTGATCTTAAGGGAGCAGAGGATATCATTACCTCGCTTCAAAGCCGAATCCAGCAGTTGGAGGAAATCAAAACACACTTCCAGATCAATGCCAGGAACCTTGATAAGCAGGGATGGCTCGACCGATTATGTCTGGAGAAGGATCTTGCCACATGTGAAGATGAGCTATTCTTCACGATGAAATCTATCATGTCTGTGCAGCGCAAGTATGACGAACGTCAACAGACTACAGGATTGATCAGATGGTATCTCAGTGCTGGCGAGATTATTGCAAACCTCCTGCTAAACAAGGATCAACCGTTCGTAGACCTTAAGTTGACGAACGCCTGCTACGAACGAACGGACAACAGCGACGGATCGAACTTCAACACAGTGGAGGTTGAGATGTTGCAAGGTGTAAACCGGCTGCCAGATGCGACTTACCCGGCGATGATTTCTCCATACCTTGAGGGAACGCTTGAGGCGAACAAGGCGCATCAGAACAAGATTCTTCGGGTGTATTGGTATATGCTTGAAGCCATTGCTGGTATTCCGGTGATGGATCACTTTGAAGTCAACTTGTTCCCCTTGTTGGTACAGCTGGATTACGACGCTGGCCAGAAGCTATTCGAGTTTATCTTCCCCGGTGTGAATTCTAATTCTTCGGAAGGGTTCTCGCCGTTTATGATGAAGCCCTCGTTGTCGAATATTCCGGATGGTAGTGACTCCGAATCTGAGTCTGACAATGTGATCCGCGAGCAGCTAGAACGAAAGCTGTCGGCTGAATCGCCTCAGCCTCAGCCAGATGCTGGAATGTTAGGTGACCGATTGTTACCCACCATGACTTCAGAAAAGAGACCACATACTTCCGGCGGAACAAAGACTCAGCGGCCGACTACTGCCAATGTAGATTCGGATAAATGGTCGTTGAAGCCGCGGTTCACGATGAGACGGCAGCAGTCATTTGAGTCTTTGCCCTCGCTGGCAAAGAAAGCGGCTGATGATAGCGCACCGAGAACGTCTTCAGAGAGCAGCGCTGTCAATGGCAGACCGTCGTCGCCGGTGTTCATCCGTGTCAATAGCGTTGGCAATTCGGAACACGCATCGGTGACCTCTGGAGCCAAGAAGACCGGCGTTTGGGGTCGGAACAATAGTATTACCGCCCAAACAGACGGGAAGGGACAGCAGAAGGAGAAGACGGATGAGATTTCGCAGATGATCAGTCGTGCATCGAATTATATGACGCTGGCGTATATCAAGATCCCCAGTGTGGTGCTTTGCTTGAGTTATAAGGGCAAGGGGGATAGGAATATTGAGGATATTCACCAGTTTGTGTTCCGCATGCCGACGCTGGAGTATAGGAATAAGACGTGGAGTAATTTGGATTTGTTGGTGAGGTTGAAGAAGGGTATGTATTTCCCCGTATCCCAAAAGAAGATGATTATTGTTATCTGGTAGAAGGCTAACGGCGATCGTGTAGACGTCATCCGCGCTTTGATATCTCACACTGGCGCGATTATCGAGCACAAGATGTTCCACCGACGGCCGAATTTGCTCAAAGGCGCAAACCTACGGAACCTAGTCGCCAGTTCTACGAGCGCTGCTGCGACTCCATTAGGCAGCGACAGCGACATTTCATCATATTTGCCGAGTTCTTATGAAGAATCTATACGATCGGGACATGTGGCCAGTGTTAGTAACCCGGTACTCGGGTCTTCAAAGCGGGATAGGAGTAACTCTTCGGGGCTGCCGCTTTCCCAGCGACCTGCTTCCCAACGACCCTCCACGCGGTCTGGATCGAGGACTAGAGCGGGTAGTGTTCGCTCGAGCCGGTCCTATAGCTCGGCTAGTGCGCATAGGAATTCGAGCGAGCAGAGTACTGATGATGGGGGGAGTTCGGCCCCTGGATCTCGGGATGGGGATGAGAGGGTATGTTTTTATACTCTGGATCGAGAGCTATAATGAAATGCTAATATGATTTTGTGATTTTAGCAGCAGCAGCAGCAACAACAACATGGGATCTTCCATAATACGCTTGGAAGGCATCTGTCTCTCCTGACCAACGATAGAAGGGCGAGGGATGGGATTGCAGGGGAGTCCGAGGAGAGGTAAGATACGCGCTCCGCGTTTTATGTTTGAGGCAAATGCTAATGGGCAATGACAGCATCCGGAAGAAGAGCAGGCTATTGCTCGGGAAGAAGCTCCTGGGATCAGGATAAAGAAAAGGCACTGATAGCCAATAACCCCCAACTAAACAAGTCTCTAAGAGGGGTTTATAACATACGCTTCATGTACATGTTGTTCGATTGGTTTTCACCGTATATACCTTTCCGTTGGATTTTTTTTAGCGTTACTACTATTACTTCTTCTATTACTACTATGCTGCTGTTTCGGGGGTGCAATGCGTGTTTTCTGTTCGGGAATCGCAAAAAACAAAAGAAAAGTCGTTAGAGGGTTTGCAACAGGGCTTTCTTGTCTTGAAGGGGGTTTTTGTTCGGAGTGCAATTGATTTCGTACCAGTACTGTCTTGGTACTTACTTCCATATTACCTCTTGTTTTCCGATTCTTATTTTTTTTTATCTTTTTAGGGTGGCCTTATTGGTTTTCATTTATCTTTTTTTTCTTGAATTTGTTGTATTCTGCTTCTATACTCCTACTCTTTTTTTGTTATATCTTTTGATTTCTCATTTTAACTTACCGTATATACTATACTTACTAATATATTACACCTCATCAACGGCCGTTCCACGAGGGTTGTGTCCGATACTTCATGCATCGCACCAAGGAAAAAGTGATATCTAAAATCCCCCTTCCCCTACACCCCCCTTGTAATTTCGAAAATCCGGGGTAAAAAGAAGCCGTTTGGGTGGTGTTACCGTCCGTGCCACCGAGCGAGCCGTTTCTGTCGACGTCATGCGGGGATCTTCAGACTGCAGCACCACTTAGCGAGACCTTCCAACCAATCCAACTGGTCTACCACCATATCGGGAAAATGCTCGTCTAGGGCTAGAATGTAGTTTCCGTCTGCGTTTATATTGGTTCGTTACTTAATACAAGTTCTGCTTTTTTTTGTGCAATGTGGAGTGATTTCTTGTCTCTTAAGGAAGAGTACGGGAACGGTACTGATGTGATAGTGTGGTGAGAAATAGGTGAGGAAAAAAGAGAAGGGTGTTGGATTTGGTTGGTTGGTTCGCACGTAGACGGGATTCATTCATGACGCTGGATGCCATCATGCACTTTTTTCGTTGGAGAGGGGTTCAGCTGGCCTTCCGGAAGTCCTCTTCCGGTGTATACCTATTTATATAAGAGGAGAGAAGTCTCGTTTCTTTCTTCTCTTTTCTATTTGGATTTCTGGCTATTATTTCCACCCTGCATGAACACTTAGTAAGAAAGAGGAATTTTATATCGATTATATAAAACAATATATTCTCTCCTACTTCTGTTACGATAATACAATATAATATAACCTTAACAAATACTATTACTACTGCCACTACCACGACCTTCCAAAATGCAAAGAAGAAGGAGCTCCTGCGGCGAGGACGACATGATCGCTAGTTCAAAGATCGAACCTCTGGCTTCGCCGATAAAGTACCATACGCCGACGATACACGACAGCGGATGTGTGGGTGATGATTTTATCCTCGACAGCAGTCGGGTCGGGGCTATGAAGAAGGAGAGTATGCAGATTGCCTCTCTTCCTAATTTTACTCCCTGATATTCAAAGTTGAATACCGATTTGCCCTAGCTGCCGCCTTTTTTTTTTTTTCGTAAATCTTATTTTTAATTTTTATTTATTTTCCTTCTCTTTTTCTTTTATATATATATTCGAGCTATAGAAGTCGACGTCTTCGTTTGTGATGCATGAGTAACGTGACTTAAGTAGTTTGCTATACTTAAGTTTTAAGCATAGTTATACCCGGTTCTTGAGCCCTTTAATCTATTCAGGGGGGAGATTTTTTGCATGGATGGCACCGGGGAGAAAAAGAATCGAATCGATTGGGTAATATATATTAACCACTACATCCTCACTTTGAAAATACGTTTCGACGTATTCTAGAAAAATACCAGCACCCAGCAGCACAGGTCCACCCCGGCGGGTCGACGGGGACCGATGAGACCATCGGGTCGACGAATGTGGAGTACGTTTCCGATTTCCATTTTATCCCACCATAACATATCTATATCTATCTATCTATCTATCTACGTATACGTCAGGGCTAACGAGGAGGGGGGGTAATTCTCCGTCTATCGTGTGCTACTAGGCCGCTATACGCGAAGGGGAAGGATACGTTGAAGAAGGACTCGTTAGATGATGGGAAGATTGATGGGGCGAGGATTGCGGTAGGTGTCTTTACCCTTCCCACTCTTTTACTCTTTGTTTCTTTGTTTCTTTTTTTCTTCACTGTTCTATCCTTTTTTTTTTTTTTTTTTCGATTTGTAAAAAATGGCTAATTCTCTGTCTGGTGGTGGGGGTGGTGGTACTAGCCGATGGGGAGCGTTCGGGATGAATATTAATTGAGTAAAAGAAAAAAACCCACAGAAACGAAAAACTAAAACAAAAAAAGAGGAGGAGGAGGCCCATGGGACGTCCAGAATGCCTTTTTAGTCAAAGTTGAGGGGATGGTTATTGTCGTTATCAAAAAGAATTATATAAAAAAAAAAGAGAGAGAGAGAGAAGGCGAAACGAAGCAAAAAAAATATGGGGTTCCATGGAATTGCATGCAGTTGCGGTTGCAATTTGATCGATTATTTTGACCGTCAAAAGCGAGGCTTACGGTTATTTTGTTTTTGTTTTTTTCTTGAAACACTTGAGCTCGGGATTATATGCACATGTCAAGTTTCTGGATTTGACTGCTTTTTGCATTCAATCTTCATTTTGTTATTGGTTTAGGGTTTTGAGTTTGAGAGATTGGATGGATGGATGTTTTTGATGGAGGGACGCTCAGATTGTGCGCGCAGTCCTTTGACTAATAATATTTAATAGCATAATAGCAAATGCATAGTTGAATTGATTCTGATTACAACGCTGCTATCTTCCGTCGATATTAGTGTAGTAGGATGCTCGCTCTTCTACGTGTTAAACGTGTCCTGCGAATTAACCCCGCCGGATCCGCGGAGGCCGTTGCACATATATATCTCAATTGCGACTGTGGCGAACTCGAACCCGGTTGAAAGACTGATTGATCGATTAATTGATTCCTACGTATCTGATCAAAAAACAAACAAATCAAGTAAGTGATCAAACCAGTCTCGCGCAATGCCCGATATCGGTGGCCGACAGACATGGCATGTACAGCACGTTTGTTGCAATGGACCCATAATTGTTGGAAAAGAGTTCAGTCGCAGTGGGCTTTTTCTCTTTCCCACCTCGGGATTAATCTCCCAAGAAATTTAGAAGAGAAAAAAAAAAAAATTATCTCCAGGGGAGGGATATTTATTCCGCGCCCCGCGAGAGCTCACTCTTAGTTGGCTTGCATGTATGTATATTCCAGCTGTCGTGGATCAGATAAAGGTAAGTAGGTAGGTAATATGGTGGTGCCGGCCGACCCCCATGCCGAAGCCATGCAAGCCGCATGCTAGCATGCTCGGGATCCCTGTTAAAAGCCTCCCCATCAGCGGATCTGATAAAGCATGATAAAATCACTCCCCTTGCAACTCTAAACGAGAAGAGGAACCCAGACCAGAAGAATGGAAGGAAAAAACTGGGATTCGGTGTCGCCCGTGGACAAGCCTGTCTGCCCACTGCCAGCTAGTAGTCCGGCCGAGCTAAGCTAGGGAGCTGGTTTGAGAGGTTGGGTCGATTTGCCGGTGAATGCTCGATCGGTGCGGTCTTTTCTCTCTTCCATTTTTTATTTCGTTTATCTCGATAGATCGGTAGCAATGTAGTCTGGGATCTAGGAGAAGAGGAGGTTTCCCTAGATGTCATTTCTTTGGTGTTTCTTTCTTTCTTCCTTTCTTTGAATTCTTCCAGATTTCGTAGGCGAAACGGCGGAGGATTCGATTCGACAAAGTGCAAGACTAATACGATAGCCGGTGCAATATAGATGCAGGTGCCCCCCCAGCGACTAGCCAGTACTCAGGGCGGCCCGAATCCAAAAAGGCAGCTAGTGCTATCACTCGTTCTCGTCGCCTTCAAAAAAATCCTCGTGGTCCTTGCTGCGGTGCAGGACAGGATATCTGGACGGACCCACCTGGTGCCTCCACCCCCCTGGTTACTTAGCTAGCACGAACGGTCAGTCAGTTAGTCAGTCATTCAGTCGGATATTCCAGTCACAGACCTTGCTTGCATGGCATGGCGTCGTCGAGCCCTCCACCCTGTGCCGCCTCTCCAGCTTGGCTCCACGCTTTGTAACTGTTATGTTATGCTCTATGTTATGCTCTATTCCGTTCCGTTTGATTCTTGCCTGTATGTCTCGCCTTGCCTTGTCTCTGGCCTTGTCACAGCTGGTCGATTTAAGTTAAGCTAAGTTTTATTATTGTCGAAGTTGATTAAGGTTGTTCCGTGAAAGAGCGCCGTGGACAAGCAGACAAGCAGACAGGTTGGCAGAAGGCCGAAGTCAGAAGAGAAGCTTAAATCCTTAAATCCCCCTCTCAGGACCCTCCACCCTGATCCTTCTTATAATTCTACATCTCGAACGGGGACGTATTGCTGCTTCAATAAAGACATCCTTCCTTCCCCTTTTTGTTACTCCCACTCTTCCTTCCTTATAATTATTATCCCAAGTGTATACGATTATATTTTTTGGTTGGTAACGAAAGAAGAAGAAGAAGGCAAGGATGTTTTCCACAAGTAGCGGGAACACAAAGCAGATGTCGCTAGGCGATGAGATCAACTACATCACAGCGTATGTTACACCGCTCCCTTCAAATAAAAAGAAAGACTTCAAGGCCACGGAAGCAGTATAGCATATAGAGTAGTAGTAGTATAGTAATAGTAATAGTGGTGGTGGTACTAACGGTCTGCCGGTCGGGATTATATAGGTCGCTGCATCATGAACTGAACATGATCATTATGAGCCGTCTGCCCTTGGGCTTGAAGAATCCCAAGGCCTTTCACGAAGGTACTTATTCCACATCCTCCTTATACCTCTCCTTGTCCTTCTCCTAGATCTTCATAACCTACCCTTCCTATGACATGCATATGCTATGTGTGACTTGCTTCCTCGCTTGCATGCTTGGGAGGTACCTCAACTTGTCGAAGAGTCCGATCAACCCTTGAGTATATTATATTGACGACTTGGTGCGACAAGGCCTCACATCCTTCGCTGTTCTCTACTCCTCCTTCGAAGCCGCCCTCGACTCTCACATCCGCAACCCTTCGACGCCCTCCCGTACCCGTGCCATCCTCGAGCATGTCTACATCCCCGCCATCCACCGTTCAACTACCTTCGAGGCCGACCTGACCAAGTACTCTCCTACCTCCGAAAAGGATGAGCTGACAAAGGGTACCCCCGCTCGGTCCTACGTCCTTAACCACATCCGTCGTTCCACAACCGAAACTCCTCATGTGCTCCTCGCCTACTGCCACTGTCTCTACATGGCCCTCTTCGCTGGCGGCCAGCACATCAAAGCCGCTATCGCCCGTGCTGCCGTCCGAAAGCTCGACTTAGCAGAACACCAGGCCGTCCCTGAGGAAGCCAAGAAGTCGGCACCGGGTATCGCGTTGTTCACTTTCGACGGTCGCTCGACGAAGGAGGAACAGGAGTTGCGTCAGAAATTACGGGATGGAATCCGTCAGGCTGAGGAACTGTTGACACCGAAGGAGCGTGCTGAGGTTCTCGCTGAGTCGTGTGAGGTTTTCAAGCTCACGAGACGATTGGTTGATGAACTGGACGGGCTGTGTGGAACCACACCATCCGTGTTGGTAGCTACCAAGCAGTATACCGAGAGCGAATCGCCGACCGTGCCGACCGCTGAGGGTCAATCGTCGGGCAAGTCATGGCTTAAGAGACTGGATAGGAAGAGAGTAGAGACGTTGGTGAAGGGATTTGTCTGCGTGTCGTTCATGGTGGGGTATCTGGTGCATTTGAATCTGACATCTCGGGCTGTCGGGACAGAGGGACTGGAAGGGAATGGAAACTAGTGCTTTTCGGGACAAACCTGCATGCGTCTACATTGCATCCATGCTAACTTAGCTGGCTTTGCGATCTTTTTCCCGTTTCCTTCTCCCTCGAGCCCTCCTTTTTTTTCCCTTTTCTTTCTTTTTTGTCCCTATGCTTCTTAATTCCTTCGTCTCTTTCCTTGATACTCTTGTCTTAATTCCTTTTATGGATACCCCCTTCAGTTTGGATTATTCTTTTTTTTTTTACCATAGTTATACACAGCATCGGCGTTAACTCTTTTTTGGAAGTCTTTACGAGCATGTCCGCAGCAGCATTTTGCTTTTGATTTGCGAATATCTCATACATAGCTAGCTCTCTCTCTCTCTCATTCCTTTTGGCACTAACTACGATCTCCGTTTTTTCTTTAATTAGCTATATAGTTAGCTTTTAGGAAGTCTTATATCTATACCTCTTTTAAGTTCCTGTTCGGTGTTGACGATATGATTACCGGGCTATGCTTCTTCCCCACATCGTATAGGACCCTCTTTTTTGTTTTGTTTTACTTTTCTACAATATTGATATACGTAAGCAATGGATACAATCTTCGGGTTTAAAACGGGATAATGTTCCCAGCTTCACTTCCCCCCCATAGGTAGGTACTTTCTGACTTATCTGTCACGGAATATTCTTCCTAATGGCGGAGGTATTCCATTGACCCGGTGACCCGGCCCGTCAGATGCTGGGCAGTTTACCTGCAGCTTTTTGATCCTGCAAAGCAGGCATAACGTCAGTCAACTGAAAAACCCGCGACCGCGTTTCATTTGAAGAAGGAGAGAGAGAGAGAGAGCTCAAGAAGCCAGAATCGTTGATAATAAACCAGCGAATGAGAAGTGAAGCCTCAACATGCCGGAAGCAGAAAAAAAAGGATGGGAGGCCTTGGGTTCTTTAGCGGCATGTATGTAAACATGTATGTAAGCTTATATAACAGAGCGGGTCTTTGACTTCGAGGTCTCCATATTTTTTGTTGTTCCGAGGATTGGGAGCGAATCAAATAAAGCTTGGACGACGTAGTTAGGCGATTGTCGCACAAAGCCACTGCCATGGAATTAGTTATACAGTTACTTCCTTGCTTGATTTGCTTGTATGTCATGGTCTCTAGATCTCTTCGAATCTCTCTCTCTCTCCACCCTTCCCATGGCCGGCATGCATGCTTGTAAACATAATGCATTATAATGCATGATTTGATATCCGGCCGACAAAGAAAGACAGGCCAGGAAAGTTCCGTCGGCATATACGTACCGGTTCTACTGGCTTCTGGAGGGGGAGGGGGGTCCTTCTCAGCTCTCAAGTTCTTGCTTACTGGAATTGCCGTGATTTTTGCTTGGAGGAAGTTGCCAGGTATTAGCTAAGCTCAGGTACTTGCTTAGACAGCTAAGAGTTGGAAATTTGGATATATTGGAGGGGGGGATGATCGCAAGTGCCGACTGGGAAGCTTGCGATTTTTCTGCCTTTTCTCTGGAATTTAAATTTTCATGATTTCGAACAATATCATTCTTAACTTATCTATTTATTTTATATCACGTATATATTTCTGAATCAGATATTTCGTATAATACTTTAAAATATCGGTGTAACGTTAACGTTAGAACTTCATCCTCAGGAGCCTCGATTCAAATCCAGCCGCAGCCAGTAACGTTACACCGACAACATCCATACCACATATATATCAGAAAGAACCAAAAAAAAATGCAACTACTACCAACAACGAACATAACAACCCTCCCCATCGAACTCCGTATCAAAATCCTCCACCACCTACCATCACCTTCTTCCCTTCTTTCTGCAATTCTTTCAACTCGCTCGTTACACACCGCCTACAAAGAATCACGCACCTCGATCACAACATCCGTTCTTCAGAATTCAACTTCTGAAAATTCAGTATACTGCAATTTCCTGACGTATGCATTGATCGTTTTTCATCAGAAGCATTATATTACTTTGGACAGGCTGCATAGGTTTTTACGGTCTTATTTAGAGTTCGCCAATCCCGGGTGTAATAACAGCAGCAGTAGTAGTAATAGTAAAGATGAAGGAACAGGAGGAGGAGGACCGGAGGATATAGTACCCTGGGAAACATGCCCGCCTCCAAACTTCTACAAACTCAGACCACAGGTCTACCGCAGTATCTTCCAATGGGCTACTAAATTCTGCACCTTAAAGCTTCAAACATCACCCAAATACTCCGGCCCCATGAGTATAACCACTCCAACACCCCTAGAAATCGCCAGAGCCGCCAGAGCATTCTACCAGTATTTCCTATATACAGTAATCTCCACCGACGTATTCTTCCACAGCGAGGATGTGGATAACATGGGAAGACCCATAACCGGAAAACCCGGGGTTGAGTCTATGGCTGCATTCGTAGAAAGCGTGGGGTATAGAGATCAGAAGGTTATACAGTGGTTTTTGAGGGATTGGATGGTTGGGGGTGTTGTTCGTGAGCTGTTGGGGAAATGTGTGAAGGATGAGAAGAATCCGGTTAGGAGGGAGACGGGGGTTTGGGAGGTTAGTTTTTCGACGTTGGGTTAGTAGTATATATTCCCTCTTCTTCTTCCTCTCTCTTTTTTATTATATAATATACTAAACGGTATGTAATTGCTGGGGTTTTTTTTATAGCGCATAAACTGGACGAAGCCTCACAAGCACTGATAACCCGTCTCGGCCCCATCGGCCTCTGGAACTTCGCATACGAATCAACTTACGATGAACAATTCAAAATATACTGTCATGCCCCCGCAGCCCTTGATAGGGATTCATTCTGGTCGTGGGATGTGGTGCAGGCGGAGAGGAAGGAGGCTAAGAGCTATGATCCTAGTTTAAGGATCTGTGTTAATGAGGTGGAAATTGGCGAGGATGGATTGTTTGAGTGGTGGACTGAGAGGGAAGGGGATATTATTAGGGAGGGGATTTTGTGGGATGAGAGGAGATTGGAGGGGATGGGGTTGCGGCGGCCGGTTGTGAGGGGTGGAGTGGAGGTTCAGTGGGTAGGTCTCCCTCACACATACACCTTCCTTTTAAACCGCGCGGTCACTGACAAGATGTTATAACAAAAATAGTACAAGAAGGACACGAAATGGAAAAACAAAGAGCTCGCAATGGGTGAGTGCGACTGCTATTGGTAAAAAAAATTCGCGTGGAAGGGGGCAAAAGGGGTGGGGAGTGGAGTGCTCGAAAGGTGCTGACATTTAATCGCGGGCGATCGGGTCACTGGAGCTATGAGGAATAAAAAATCCGGAGGAACATACTGGATATTTTTGTTTTTCATATTTTTGGTCTATTCGCCGTTGTTTTGTAGGAACTTTCGAGGTTATGAGTCGGAAGGGGGGTGAAGGGTTGTTACGAGACTGGGCGAGAAGGCTTTTGTGAGTGATGGGGGTACGTTATGGGCTTCTTTTGTAAGCGAGGAAATGTGGCCACGCATCTGTTCAATATATATTTGAGAGCGCGAGCCAAGATTCATAACGTCAAGTTAAGAAATAGACTTAAATAACAACAGTTCTGTACTTTAGCCATGCATATAGAGACCCGCGGCAGCGCTTCCTGTATCGATACCAGACCTACCAATCAACCTCCTCGTCATCAAAAACACTTCGTAGGAGTTTCAAATGGCGTTTTGTCATTAACATATCATTTATCGTTGTATATCATGCAAATGACTGAGGAAGCCTATTAAGTAAAAGCTCGACATATTAGGCCCGTGGGCACGGTATATACTCGCACTAGACAAGTATATTAGTGGGCAGGAACAGCTGCCCAGGCCAGACTATCAAACTAATTCCTCTAAACATCTTCCCTCCCTCCCTCAGGCTACACTATAGAGAAGATAATATACATCCGTTACTTATTTGAACACTCTATGCTACTATCGATGACCATTTTTCTAGTTACTAGTCTACTAGGAAGCTGCAGCTGTAGTATCGTTTCTACTTATCAAAGATCAGGGTCTGCGCCCCCAATTCTCGCCCAGTTGCTGTATTTTGCATGGTAGACGCTTTTTATTCCCTCTTTCCACCATTCTATATATACCTTAAGCATATTACTATTAGTATGAATATTCGACAAGAAGGTTCGAGAAATGAGATCTCGAGTTTTTCTGCCTTTGAAAGCCCAAAATCCAACACTCGACCGCGTTGCACCGCATTATTCTGCCACGTGACCAGCCGTCGCATTATGCGACCGCAAAGCAGTGAGCTTTTTGGCAGCAGCCTCTGCAGCAAGCTCTGAGCCAAAACCGAAAAAACCAATTGATGACTGAAGTACTTAAGTACTTATCCTTCGACCAATCCGCACTCTTTTCCCGCGCAACATCCCAACCTTTCGAAGAAGAAAACCCCTTGGGCCGTCAAATGCAGAAGTTTCTGACCAGCATGGTGACCGACGGTATCATTGGTATGTAGGCATCCTAATTCATCATCTTCTTTCATAATAAACATCCCCAGAAACTTCACCTCAAAAAAAAAAAAAAAAAAAAAAAAAAAAAAAAAAAAGAGAGATCAAAAGCTTCAATCAAATCAGAGCAAGCAACGCTAACAAAAAAACCTCCATTGGATATATTACCACAGCGGTCAACAAGCCCGCCGGCCGCACCTCCGCCCAAGTCCTACGCAGCTTACAGGGTACATTTGGCAAATCCGAATTCTTCGCAGATCACCTCGCAGCAGAGAAGGCATATGCCCAACATCAAGATAAACGACAGTCCGACACTCGGAGATGGAGGAAGAATCGAAAGGCGGATACGCAGGTTAAATTGGGGCATGGGGGGACGTTGGATCCCATGGCTAGTATGTGCTAGTCCTCCTCCTCCCCCTATTCTATTTTTTCAGTGTGCTTTGGCTTTTGGCTGGTTGGTTGGTTGGTTGGTTGGAGGGGTTTGATAGCTAATATGTTGGTGGTGATGGTTGTGGTGGTTTATAGCCGGTGTATTGATCGTGGGAGTTGGAAAGGGCACAAAGCGATTATCAAGCTATCTTGACTGCACAAAAGAATACGAAGCAGTCGCGATATTCGGCATAAGCACAGACAGCTACGATAAAGAAGGCAAAATCACAGCAAGAAAACCGTACGGACATATCACAAGGGAAGCCGTGGAGGGCGTATTGGACAAATTCAGAGGGGATATCTTTCAACGACCGCCAATGTAGGAAACCGTCTACCCTTTTTTTTCTTCTTGAAAGGGAGCCTCCAAGCTGACTGTTGAACAGGTTCTCAGCGTTAAATCTTAATGGGAAACGACTGTATGAATACGCCCGTGAAGGAATTCCGATCCCCGTCGAAATCAAGAAACGACCGTGTACGATATCCTCACTCGAGATCACAAAATTCGAACCAGGAGACTCAGGGCACAAATGGGAGTATCCAACAAGAGAAGCTTCAGAAGTAGAGAAGGCCACAGCAAAGGCATACCAAGAAATAGGAATGGGTGCAGATCAAGTGGAAGACCTAAAAAGCGGCATCGACTTGGGGCCTAATGCTGTAAGCGACGAGGAATTTGCGGTCGCTGAGAAGAGAAAAGCGACGGCGCAGGCGGTTAGGGCTGAGAGATTGGCGAAAAGGTCGAAAAAGTACTATGATCAGAAGAATGGGATAAGAACTGCGGAGGAAGATAAAAAGGACGAAAATAAGGAAGGGCAGGAGGATGCTGAGGGTGAGCCGGAGAGTGAGAGAGAACCTACGCCACCACCGCCGCAGCCAGTGTATCATGAGGAGGGCAAGCCGCCAGTGGTTCATTTGAAGATGACGGTGTCGCGTGGGACGTATGTGCGGTCCATTGCGCATGAGTAAGTTAATCTCCATCTCATTTGTTAGTTTTTATTGATTTATTTTATTTTTATTTAAAAAATAAAATAATCGCAAGAAGGATCCGCGAGCTAACTTCGCATGGCGACAGTATCGGAGAAGCATTGGGTTCGGCAGCGACATTAGTTGCATTGACAAGATCGCGACAAGGCGAATACGAGCTGGGGAAGAACGTGATTCCATGGGAGGACTTCAGTTCCGAGGATGGCGCCTGGGTCGCGCAAGTCAAAGAATCACTAGAGAAGTCGCAAGAAAGCTCCGACCAGTTCTAAGATATCGATACCCCCCCTCAATTCATAACATGTATGATATACTACTACCACCACCTAAGACAAAAGCGAGTTACAATGTACGATACGATACCATATGATAAGGAAATCGAAGCCGATGGAAGCCCGCAGTGCAGTGCTGCAGTATTTAGCAGTTAATCCGAAACCCCCCATGTCTAGTCATGATTTTAAACGAATTGGCAAGTGCGGTGACGTTCTTTTACCGAAATTTGGGAAATTATGACATTCTGGCCTCAGTCGTGTTGCCCAAGTTCTTTAAGCCTCGAACCCTCGTCTCATCCGTTTCCTTCCCCAACCTCATCCTCAATCCTCAATTCTCACTCTCCCATCCATTCTCAATTCCACACACACACTCTCTCTCTGGCATTCACCCCAATTGGCATCAACCTTTCACAATGCGATTCCTCAGCGCCCTTCCGTTCATTGCTCTGCTTACCGGCTCTGTCCTGGCCGCTGACCCTCCACCAGCACCAGCAGGAGGCGACGCCCCACCCGTCGTCGAGCCTTACAACCTAAACGCCAAAGTAGCCGTAACCTTCCCAGACAACGATTCCCCTCTCGGAATCACATTCGTAAACGGCAAAGTCGCCCGTATCAATGTCGAGATAACCAACAATGAAGGCCATCCTATAATCGTTGAAGCCGTCGGCGGCCAGCTCCGCAAGAACGACCGCTCTGTGATCCTTCGTAATCTCACTGTGTCCAAGCAAGGAACCGAGATTCCGTCCACGGGCACCGCGAATGTTCCGTACTCGTTTGTGCCGAATATGCACGCTCAGGACGTTGTTCTTGAGCTTGGTGTCTTGTTTTCGGTTAAGGAGCATGGAAAGGCGGTGCAGTATACGGCTTTTAACAGCACAATCTCTGTTGCTGAACCACCAACCAGCTTGTTGGATCCTCAGATGTGAGTTTTTCCCTCTTATTGTTATTACTTGGTTGTTTGTTTCTGTTGTTTTTTTGTTTCAGCGACTTTGTTGGAAGATTCAATGATGCTTTTTATTTTATTGATTTTTTTCTAACAATGTTGTCTACAGTCTTTTCCTCTACGTCTTCATCCTCGGCGTTGTCTCCGCTGGCGGATATATCGCCTACCAAACCTGGGTTGTCCCCATGCTTCCCAAGCCAAAGCGCGTTCGTCCGGTTGCCCCAGTCGAAGCCGTTACCACCTCCGCCGATGTCAAGACCGGATTCGACGAGAGCTGGATCCCAGAGCATCATTTGAAGCGACCAGCCCCTCAGAAGGTCCGAAGTGGTGGTACTCCCAAGCCGAAGAAGGCCTAAAAAAAGAGTGGAATCTAAGAAAAGAGATGTTTCTTTGCTTTTCTACATTTTGGTTTTTTTCTGGGAAGGGCTTTTGTGGATGCTGTAGGTGATTCTTTGAGACTCGTATCTTATTATTGTGTATAATTTTTTTTATTCTTATTTTTTTTCAAGATTCCATCTATTTCTTTTCCCCTT
The DNA here is from genome assembly GCA_036872755.1 of Orbilia blumenaviensis. Classification (NCBI taxonomy): domain Eukaryota; kingdom Fungi; phylum Ascomycota; class Orbiliomycetes; order Orbiliales; family Orbiliaceae; genus Orbilia; species Orbilia blumenaviensis. The sequence goes on along the minus strand of JAVHNS010000003.1, from coordinate 2,125,391 downwards.
TCCTTCTGTCTTTTGGCTATTTATTTGGATTATGGGAAACAAAACGAAAAAAAGTGAAATTGATACGAAGCACTTATGACGACGACGACGACCGACAACAGGCGGAGAATGGCGGATTGTTAGTTGTTAATCAGCATATTATACATTGCATTACCCCTCCCCCTTCCAATGGCATGTATACTACAATTTGCATGATGGATTAGTACTATAGTGTCTAGTTTCTCATGATCAAGATGGCCGCTACTGTATAATTAATGATCAAAAGCATCAGATGAAACGAAAGAAACGCTTTGAGCTCGTACGTATATTCTTGATACCTTACAGGTACACATAGGTAATTAGGTACCCTGAAACCACCAATGATTGATCATATAGCTGTTATTGAATACACAAATCGCTACACTCGAACCAAAAGCGATAGGTAGATAGTTGCCGAGGGCAAGGCAAAGCAAGCCTACTTAACCACCCTAATAGAGGGCTCACGACCGTCCTCACTCTGCTTAGGTATCGGCATCTTCGCCTCAACAGGATCATACAAAAACCCCATCCCCTCTGCAAATTCCGATACTTCTCTAAGATCACCCACAACCATAGTTTTATACCCCATCCCTTTCTCCGAAGCCTTCACCATAACCTCCGTCTCACCCATAGATTTCAATCTATCAAATAATACACCAACAGCGCCAGCTTCAAAAGCACCAACCACGTCCTCTTTCGCATTATCTCCAACATGATACCATTCCCACCCCCTAGCGGCTTCCCGTTCTCCATGCCTATGGGCAACTAATTTCTCAGCTGCCTTCTTCGCCGCCTCGAATATCTCCCTTTCAGGTTTAGCGATCCCCATCCTACAGCTCGTCACCGCAAAATCCACGATCTGCTCATCACTAACCAACTCCTTCCTCGCGTTCGCAATCTTCCTCAGCGCCTTTTTAGCAACCGCCCCAACAGCCTTCGCCTTCTTCGCCAGAACCGCATTCCTCTCCTTAGTAGCCAACAGGGCGATGTAACTAACCTCCCCGTCAAGGTTAACACACCTATGTAAAGTGGTTATATTGAACGAATTGAGTATGTTCACGACCCTATCGTCGGAGTTTGAGATCACGCCTATCGTTACGGTGCGGAATTTCCAGTCAGCGGTCCCTGTGCGGGTTCTTTGGGCGAGGGATTTGAGGTCTTTGATGTTCCAGAGGAATGGTTGGGTTCCTAGGTATAGAGTGTAGGCGTCTTTGGAGGAAAAATGTTTCCAGAGGGCGTTGGCGAGGTTTTCGGGGAAGGAGATCGGGAAGGGGATTAGAGGGGTGAAGGTTTTTATTGCTATCTATATGTATATATATTTAAACATGTTTTGAAGTGGGAGGTTGTGGGAGGTTAGATATATATTCTTTTCTTTGAAGTTTATGCATTTTTTGGAATGATAAGGTATAAGAAAGGGGGGTGCATACCTGCTCCCACCACTCCTCAGGTGTCATACCAGTGCCAAATCCATAATTCGGATGCGAGGCCGTAAGCTCCTTATACGCTGCTCCAATATTAGCTACTATATATTACACTCATAAAATATATATATATATATCCTATAAAAAAGAGAAGAAAGAAAGAAAGAAAAGAGAATACGCATCTACAAACCCTTCTTAAAGCTCTTCGTCACATCCTGCGCCAGTAATCCCGTAACACCACACGATTTCGCCACATTCGCATACTCCAGCCCTACATTCTCGTTCTTGATGCCATAAAGCGTCCCCAGCGCATCAAGTGTTATCAAGAGATTTGTTGGTTCCTCCGCTTTTGGGTGTGTAAGGTCGGTTTCTTCATCATTAGAATTAGGACTATTATTATTGTTGTTACTGTTGTTATTAGCAATAGGACTGGTGTTATGTATACTGTCTATGCTGCTTTTGATGATTATGTCGCGGAGCTGTTCGTATGAGTAGGGGCTAAAGTTTCCGGGGCTTTTGTCATTTTTATTGTTATTGTTATTGTTATTGTTGTCGCTAGACAGCAGTGTTCGCGAAGAGTGTATTCTTCTGCGGCAGCAGGTGTGGGATATAGACGTATAGAACGATATTACCGAACGGCGGCCAGCCGTCAATGAGAGTGTCGGTCCCAGGAGGGTTCGTGGGAGGGACATTGTTGCATTTACCTATCGATCTTACAAAATTGAGGTGAGAGAGGGTGTATGTGTGTGCGTGTGGGAATGAAAGTCGAAGGTGTGGATTTATTTATCAAGAAATGTGAACGAGTTGGATTTTGGAGGTTGAAAACTGTGTTGTTCGAGGCCAACCGTAGTTTTGGGGGAGCTCTCGCGCTCACCTCTCGTATGTACATGTATTGTGAGCTACGTAAGGGGAGCTCGGGAAGTCAAAGCGGTATCTTATGCATGCATGCATATGAATTCATGAAACCGAAGGATTTAGTGTTATCGAGCATGCGGTCGTAATATCAATGGATTTCGTGAGGGTTTAAATCAAATCCTTCGAATTCCACTTTTCCTGATAACATCATTACAAGATTGACTAATAAATACTGATATTACCCATGGCATGGTTGTGTGTTCTTCAAACGATATATTATATACCTAAGAGGTATAGATGTACGAATGATTATACGAATAGTTGTGTGCGAATTGTGTCAAAAAGTAACCTTCAAAAAGGTGTATATATTTTTTGCATTTCAAGGCTATATAATCCGTAAATGAACCCATACCATAACAATTGGCATCCATAACATGCATCGCTAAATTAATACAAAAGCAACATGATGAAAAATATATAAAAAAGTATAAAAAAAGAAAGATGTAGAATCCATTATAAGAAACTATAACTACACTGTAAGCCCGACCGGTGTCGCTCCAACAGGCGTCGCTCCAATCGGCGCAACAGGCAGAGCACCCGCTGGCGCCGAAGCCACTGGTCCAGCAGGATCAAGCGGCAAAACCGGTGCGATCGCTGGTGTCGAAGGTGTAGCCGGATCCAATGGAAGAGTTCCAGGCAAAGTACCCGACGTCACCGGCAGCGCAGGATCAACCGGTGTTCCCGGTGTTCCCGGAAGGATCGGGGTAGCAGGCGCAGATCCAATTGGTGATCCCGGAGTGGTAGGTGTAGTAGGTGTAGTGGAAGGAGTCTCGCCAACATCCAATCCAGGAATACCAGTGAACTTTCCGTTCTTAAAGTCATCAAGAAGCTTCTGTAGTTCATCCGCAGTCATCGATCCTAGTTTTTCAATTGCGCCGGGTGTAGCCTTCAAGATATCAACTACTACGGATGGAAGTCCCAGAGATGGAAGGAATGAAAGAATCATTTCTGTTTTATCAACTCCTGGGATTGTGGGGATTTTCCCCGCTTTGAGTTCCTTGATTGTAGATGATAGCTGGCCGCCTGGTAGACTTGTAATTTTTCCGATAAATTCGTCGGGGGCAGCTTTGATCAGGTTTACCATATTGGCTGGAACACCTAAGTTCGGAAGAACCTGCATGATCAATTCCTTGGGGGAGACACCGGGCAGTTCTGGAATCTTCCCGGCTTTGAGAGAGTCAAGACTGGCTTTCAACTTTCCAAGCGGCTGCTTAATCATTGACTTAAGCAGGGGATCTGGAACAGCGCCGATAAGTTCGAGCATATCCTTTGGAACACCCAGAGTTCCCATCAGGGAAAGACCGATGTTCTTGATTAACGATCGGCCGCCGAAGACGGCGTGGGTGGTGTATCCCGTGGGTTTGAGGAGTTTATCCAATCCGGCCTCGTGGGCTGCGAATTTGATCTCTTCATCGGTGCCGGATGCGATCTTTTGAAGAGCGGTTAGCTGTTCGAGATCGTTGTTCCAGTTGGCGACTTCTCGACTGTCTAGTCGGGCGCCGAATGGGATCGCGAGAGTTGTGGCGGTGAGGAGGAAGGAAGTGACGAAGATTGAGACCCTCATTTTTATATAAATATAAAAGAGAATACTAAATAAAATAAAATGAAATAAAACAGCTGAAGGTCCTGCCTTGTAAATTTCAAATTAAAAAAAAAAAACAAAGACGAAATAAACTAAAAAAATCGATAGAAAGATATATCGACCTGGTCCAGCCAGTACTAAGAAGCGAAAATAAAGGGAAGGGTAGAAGGGGAGGGTATCCGTCAACGAAGAACGCCGTACTAAAGGAATTCTCGAAAAACGTCAAATCTGCAGAAAAGAAATCGATCCATTTATACCTACTCAACTCCTCCCCCATAAAAAATAAGTAAAGAGTATATTTATCATCAAACATCAGTCTTGTCTCTAGCTAATACCCTGCGGATTGTCGCGGTGTGATAATGTCTGGTGTTGTAACAGAATCATCCTGCCAAGCAGCGTCGTCTAGCCGCAAAGAGGCACACCAAGCCGTTTTAGCTATGCCCTGCCAGGAACTGCCGCACCTTTTCTGTCTTAGCCGGCTGCAGGAAAAGGGTGTGCTGGTAAAACCTTTGCCTCAGAATATCGAATCCGTGGTGGCTGTGGCTGATATGCATTTCGATCGCTCAAAAGAGGTTTGGGGAAACGTTTGGGAAACATCAAACCCGTGCGCCTGGTATGCATACGTTCCTTTTTTCTCTTTCTTTGCTGTCATGATAGTTGCAAGGGAGAAAATAAGCCAAAAAAAAAAAAAAAAAAAAAAAAAAAAAAAGGCGGTTTGAGGTCATAATCGTATGGGAAGATGTCATAGACAATTTATTAATATCGAGCTCATTCGTCTATCATACCACCCTGTTGCAACAGCTAAGCTCTTGGGGATAGGAAGTAGTAGTATCACACACATATCTTACATCGTTATCCTCTCTCCCTCCCTCTCTTTCTCTCCAATCCTACAGCGGTAAAAATCAGACCAACTTGCTAATATCAGGTGTCGCAACGAACTTCCCTTTCAGTTGGCCCATCCCCCAAGCTCTCCCCTTAGGCCTCCCTCTTTCATCCACCGCTCCACTATCCTTCTGTAAAACAACAATATCTTGTAAGAACTCGCAGTCAATTCCTCGGTGGACTTCGAATTCGATTCCGCCAAAGACCATGGTAACCTTCCCTGACCGGTGGACATTGAGCTTTCCGGCCGTACCAGGTGGTAACTGTGCTTTCTGGACTTCTTCAAGAGTGGTGTACTTTGACCTTGGAATTTCTTCCTTTTTGATAGCTGGCTGATGGGACGAGCTGGCGGCGGCGGCGGCCGGGGCGGCAGAATCCTCTTCTTTAACCTGGGTCTCCGCGTCGTCAACTTCTTCAGCCGGTTCCATGAGTGGTAGAACAGGTGGAAACTGGAATAGGTATAGTTTGTTCTGTTTCTCGTCCGGTGGGGGAACGGGAGGCGCGGAGTCATCACCCTGTTCGCGTATTAAGTCAGTAAGAAAACCACCCACTCTTTGGAAATATATTAGAACTTCATAGAACGTACCATATCATGATCTCCTTCAGCATCAACACCTCTCTCAGGCAGCGCTGGTCCCAACTCCCTCAACATCGAAAAGCGGTCCTGCTCATACCTCTCAATTTCCTCAAAATCTTCCTGCGACTGAGGAACTATTATATCCTTCTTTCGGTTTCCGGATCTCGATCTCGCCATCTGTTTTCGCCTTCTATCCTCGGGTGAGCTTGATTGCTTCTTTTTAACTTCCGGAGATCTGGTGGAGCGTCTGGTGGCCTTTGGAGATTCCGATGGTTCGATTTTAACTATTATTTCCGCCCATATTAGTAAAACTCGCCCCGAGACGCTTAAGGCAGTAGAGAGAGGGAGTGCGTATGTGAAGAGTATACCTCTAGGTCCCGTCCCCGAATCTCTTCTCCCAGGCCTCGCCTTTCTCTCCTCCAAAATCTCCAAATCAACCTCTTTGCCCTTCCCTTTAGCATCCCTCTTCCCCTTCTCCTCCTTTACCCCGCCGCCACCGCCGCCACCACTCTGCTGTGCTAACTTATCAACATGCTCCCTTCTCTCAATCCTAACCGGCGCAAAGCCCTTAACAGACGAATACTTCTTCTCCCCTCCTTCTCCATCATCTTCATCATCGCTGCTAATCAACTCAATCATCTCCACATCAACTTTGGGCCCACCCTCCGAGTCCGATGATGAGTATAATTCGTCTTTGACCTGTCCGTCCTCCCCGACTTCGCGTTTAATCTTTGATCCGCCCATTCGATTTGTTCTAAAGGATCGTGATGTGCGTTCTATCGAAATCTTTTGCTTTCCTCCCACTGTAGTTTTTTTAGTCGTAGAAAGTAATTAGTCTTTTTTGCTGTGATGCTTGGAGAGCTTGTATTTTATTTGTTCATGATTTGAAGGCGAGATTAAAAATGAAGAAGGGTTTCCTTACTAGTGATGACACTCCCCATTGAAAATGGTCCCGAAGCTACGGCGGCCTCTTCCCGCTTCAGACCCTCCCCTCCTCTTCCTAACCCTCCTCTTCCACGCCCTCTACCCCTCGCACCACGGCCAGAAGGTCCTCCACGTGTGACGCCAAAGGCATTGACTGATTCATCCGGCGGGGGGGCATATTTTCTGTTTAACTGCTCTCGTTCCCTATAACCATCAACCCAAACATCATCAGTCAGCGTTCATCACTCATCACTCCCCCCCCCCCCCCCCCCGGGGCCAAAAATCTCAATTCTCAGCAACCACAATCAGAGCTCTAGCAGGGGGGGTTAGAAGAAAGAAAAGAACGTACTCCTTCGTCTTCCTAGTCGTATTCTTCGGCGCAAACTTCAATTTAGGCTTCGGACGCTCCCCCGGCGCAAGAATCGGCGGTGCAACGGTACTCGATCCAGATGCTTCACCACCTGCAGCGATAGCAGCAGCAGTAGAAGAAGAAGAAGAGGCAGCAGCAGCACCTCTCGTCGACCTAAGATTCGGAGCAGAAGGATTGTTTAAACCTTCGAGACGACCTGAGGGAGGTGGGATGGCTAGAGGTGTGGATTCAATTGATTCGGATGGTATCAATGTTAATGATGGGTCAGTTGTCGTAGCCGCTGCTGTTGATGATGATGATGGTGGTAGATCGGCTGGTTCTTGTGTTTGTTGGTGGGAGCTTTCTGCAGATGAAGCTGCTGCTGCTGCCGCCCCGCCGCGTGGCTTTGCGGGCCGCCCTCTCGGTTTCGGCGGCATCCTTGGGAGATTTGGTGTGTGTGCGTGTGTGCGTGGGGGAGTGCAGTATGTGGAATGGACTGTGGTGTGTGTGGGAGACGCGGAGTTTTGGGGTGGTGGTGGCTCGACCCAAATGACTGGTCAACGGGATTCCCTCCCCCAGAAAAAAAAAAAAAACAAACCAAACAGAAATTTTTATATCCCAAAAAGCAATTATTCATCAAAACAGGCCAAGCTTTTGGTAGCGTGCGCTCGCTTACGCCGCCAAGCGAGGTGCTATATTTAGACGTCAGTCGCAACACATCAACAACTAAAAAAGTAACTCTTTGTTCGCGGAGGGTTTGCGAATTTTTGCAATGGGTTCTTTTAAGTCAACCTGGTCTGGTCTGCCAGGGGGGGTAAGTTAGAAGGGCGCTTATAAGTGAAGCCAAGTACTTGAGTACATAGCTTATGGTGTCATATATTACATATATTTTGAAATCGGGTATGGACGGATGCAGGGGGTTAGACAGCCACAGTGTACGCATGCGTATATCCTGGCGATTAATCTTAAAGGATATCAGGTCGAGTGCCTCAGATTAACAGCCTCAGATGGAGATAGCGGCAAATCTGGTATCCGGATCAACGTACAGGCATCTTCGGTGGCAATTGATATATGTTCTTTTCCCCCCCGGATTTTCCAGCTCTAATACAATTACCTGGGTATATGATTGGTCCGCCGCCTCGGGAGAGCAACCCTCCCCTTTCAATCGATCCTTACGTCATATCATGTTCGGAGATACCAACTTTTTGATATCTTCTAAAACTAGTAAAAAATGTTAAAAAGCGGAAAGCTATATTGTAATTGTTTATGCGCTTATATTTTTTTCTTCTTCTCTTTGCATTCACCAACCCCCCCACCCCTTACTTAAGTAGGTACACAGAAGCAGCTTAGCACTCGATGTCTCCTTCAGCCCTCTCTCAGCCCCCAATTAAATCATTGGGGTAGACAAAAAAACCAGGGTCGAGGCTGAAGACAAGTAAGAAAGGAGGATGAAAGATAAAGATCAAGATAAAAATCGGAGGAGTATATCAAACAGTGGTAGTAGACATCGTATAGTAGTAGTAGGGAAGAATATCGCTTCATACGTAGTAGCAGTAGTAATTGTAGTAATTGTAGTAGTAGTTATAGTATAAGATGTGTGGAAAAGTTCCTCTTTTAACAGAATGAACTATTTGTTTGGGGTCTTCTTCTGTTTTTCTTTTTGGCTGATATTTGTTATTTGTATATAGGGGAGATGGCAAAGTTTGATCGGAGTGACGATAGTTGAAAAAAAAAAAGGAAGAAACAGAAAGAAAAGAAAACCTAACAGTCAGAAAATATCAAATAACTCCGAAGCCATATTTTGAGAAATTTCACAAAGAATGATAAGGAAAGGCCCAACCGAAAATGAAGCCAAGGAAGAATAAGGAAAGGGGAAACAAAATACAATTGAAGCCAAATGACCAAAGGGAATGGGATAGGAGAAGGAAAGAGCCCCAGACAAAGGAAAATTGAGGAACCCAAAGAAAAAAGAAGAAAGAACACCGTAGGGAATACAGACACTAGAGTTAATACATGGATATATCCCAGATCAAAAGCTGCAACAAGCAAAAGCGGAAAGACAAACTGAGGAAGCAAAAAAATCTCGCAATCATGAGTATTTTGCCAACTGAACCTGATATGCACCGACGCGATGAACTTAACAGAACGAAAAAAGCAGAAGGATAAGAAGAAAGAGACAAATACAGGGTTAGGACTTTACAGGGTTTGCAAAGCGAATTTCGAGATGAAAGATATCGGGGGCGAGGAGCGAGTTTCGTGATGGCCGTCGTGTTTATAAGTCTATATGTTGTTTGTTGTTGGAGGGTCGTAAAGGATGAGGTGATGATTTTTTTTTTTTTTGCAAACGTTGGCGTCGTAGGTCGGGTCGATCGATATAATGACCCTGAAGGAGGAAAGCTGAGAAGTGACGAACAAACTATAGGAACTAGGTGTACAAGATATACAAAGCGAAAGGAAAATTTTAAAAACCATTCCGTGTGCTTTTGTTGAGAAAAGATACCTGAATCAAATGTCCGATGAAAACCATGCCGAACAAAGAAAAGGGTATGGTATATAATGGTTAAACGGTGGCGGTGGCGGTAGTGGTGGTGGTATGTCCGTTTTATATTTGCTCGGGTGTGAGCTTGCGCTTCTTTGGCTTGGGAGCCTTTGGTTTCACAATCCCGTTGGCAGCTGCTGCCTTTGCGGCATTCATGCGACCACGGCGAGTACCAGCCTCATCCTCGCTAATACATTGATCAGCCGGGATTCCAGCATCCTTGCAACGCTGGCAAGGGCGTTGACGGTCGCATCCCTTCTTCGACTTTCGGCAGCGCTGACATCGCGGCTTCTGGTTCTCCTGAGGTTCAGGAGGTAGCATAACGCCTGGTTGAGCATATTTTGCTTCAGGGTTCGCGAGGCTGGTAAGGGAGGTGGCGGCCTCTAAACTGTTGAAGCTTGTTTCTGCCGCTGGGTATCCCGGAAAAGCGTTGAGTTGCGGGGCAGGGATGAGATTGTTGGCAGGTTTCTTAACCTTCTTAGGCTTGGACGAAGGCTTCTTCCTGACACCGTTGGGGGGTGGAGGGGCCTGTCGGTTTGGAGCAAATTGCGGCCTCTTGTGGAGTAGTGGAATCTCGTCCTCCTCATCTTGGTACTCGTCCGATGCGATATAGTTGCCATCCCGAACATCGTCCTCAGCGTCCTCGTATGTAAGAGGACGAGCATATCCAGCAACTCGCACAGGGCTGGTGTGTTGGCTATAGCCATGAGAAACAGGACTCGGGAGCAAGGCAGCGTGAGTTGGCTGACCATTGTAGTCCACATCAGGAGAATACTGATGGCGGATCTGGTGATGGTGTTGTGAGTGACCATTGTTGGTCGGCTTTTCCCCCAGTCGCATCAATTGGATCGCCGCATCTTCATCAGAGATACAGGAAGCGATTGTGGGCGCTGGAGTAGGCAATGTAACTCTGGTATTTGTAGTCGCGCTGGGAGGAGGAGTCGGCTCAGTACCAAGGGAGTAAAGATAGGCAGATTGGGGATGAGGATAGGTATTATGATGACCCGGCTGAGAGTAAGGGGTTAGTTGGGGGGTCGGTCGCGAGGGACTCGCGGATGACGAAGATGGCGGGCCGAATCGATTCGTCATCTCCGGGAAGAGAGGGAGTTCCTGCGTTGCCTGTTAGAACAGAGATCAAGAAGAAGAAAATATATTTTTGGCTGGAGATAGGAGACATGTGGCCATACCGAGCTCTCGAACTTTAGTCGCTTCCTCCTAGATCCCTCGAGGATGTTCTCGACGGAGATTTCAGCGCTGGCGACTGGCTCGACCTGCTTTCGCAGGTCAATATCAGGAGTCGGAGTACTCGACGCATGTCTCTTGTTACTCCTCGACCTAGACATAGCCGCAGAACCGGCCCGAACTTTGTTGGGACTTGCTCCTCGGCTATCACGGGTGGTAGTATGTAGCGTTTCCCCTAAAGCCTTGACGAAGATGGTTTGATTCTCTCGGACGTTGTGATAGGAGAGGATGATGCGATTTTCGCTCTCGTCTTCAAACGAGACACGATAAGCAGCATTCGGATCACCGGAGAACAAGCCGAAGAAGGACCTGATGGCAGTTGTTATAGACTCTGTTGTATCGTGAGGATTAATAGTGAATTTGACAGTAGGGAGCTCGTCGACGCCCTCGGTGACCTCAGCGGGGTCAGTGATCAGAGCGAAGGTGACCTTTTTCGGCATTGTAGGAGGATGAGGAAGAGGAGCCGGTAGAGGCATTCCAATGGGTATCGTATGGGCCGAATTAGAGGAATCGGTTAGGATGGCTTGGAGATTCATGATGGGCGAGAATAATGTGCGATTAAGGGATTCTGAATGCGATCGTAAAAGGTGGCTGTTTGAAGAATAGGATTTAGTTAGTTAAATATATATCTATATATAACGCTACAGCCGAAGATGTAAGGGGGGGTTTGTTAAGTTGTTCGGAAAGCTGAAAGATACCTGATAGAATAGAATAGACTAGAAGAGGGAAAAAAGATACCTTGATGTTTTTTAATCTCAGCGAAAGAGACCGGGACCCGAACTAAGATGGAGGAGAATATGGAGAATCCGGAGGATCACGCTAATGGTGACCTTTGAGGGCCGGGAAGGCTGTTATGATGAACTGCATTCGCGATGAGCAAGAGGACCCCCCAAAAAATCCGAGACAACGAAAGGGAAAAAAAATCCAGGGAAGCCGAGAGGAAACGGAGAGATGAACAGCGAAGTGGATAGATATAGAGCGAGACAGAGAGAAGCGAAATGAATGCAGGATGAAATGGACTGGATAGATGGATAGATAGATATAGATATATGGATGGATAGATGGATGAATAGATGGACAGATAGATGAATGGATGGGTGGATGAACGAATGGATTTTATGATTATTCTGATGAGCGGTGGATTGAATGGGACATACCAGCCAGGTCGGGTGTTTTGCTGTCCAAGGAATGGAGAGAAAGATAAGTCCTTTAGTCGACGCTCGGAACAGGGAGCGACAGCCGACGGTAGAGAGAGAGGACCAGAATCGAGGTCGAACCAAAAGCGAAGCAGAAAAAAGGGCTCGATGCCAGCGCGAGCGAAGACGAAGGCAGGATGAGCAGCAGCGGCGACAGAGGAAGCAGTAGTAGTATCAGGCCGAGCAGGACGCGATATGGATGAGGAGCAGATGGATGGATGGATAGATGGGTGGAAGGGGGTGATGGATGAGTGCGCTGTTGGTTGGTTATATTCTCAACCCAACAGCGGTAGTAACAGCGACAACGTCAACAGCCTCGAGGAGTTCTTTCCACCAAAAAAAAAAAGGCGAAGAGCAAATGTGAATCGGATGGCCGGAATATTGTGACAAGGATTCCCCGACAGAAAAATATAATATAGCGCCTGCGAGAGAGGACGTAGATGGCGGATGTCAGTACCTCAGGATTGAGGAGTTTTTGAGGATGGATGACGATGGTGGTGGTGGTGGTGGGTGGTGGATGGTGGGAGGGATGGGGGAGTAGTAGTAGTAGTAGTGGTGGTGGTGGTGAGGTTTACGGCAAAGGGAAGTTGGATTGGTGTGGTGTGTGTGGGTGGTAGTAGAGTAGAGGAGTAGAGTAGAGTAGAGCAGAGTAGGATAGAGTGGAGAGAGGGAGAGGTATGTGTGTGTGTGTGTGTGTGTGTGTGCAGAAAGAAGGACAGCAGCAAACTGACAAGGCCCGGGTCTGAAAGGGAAGGATCGGACGACGTTGGACGATGGATGGAACGGAATAGAAAGACCACACCAGACCAGACCAGACCGGAACAGAACAGAACAGAGCAGAGCAGAGCAACGAGCAAGTTTTATAACTCCAGTCTTTCTTGTGAAGAGGAGAAGGACAACTTTAAACGATCGAAAGACAGACGAGTGTTAAAAAAAGGGCTCGCTCACTCAGAGAAATAAATAAATAAAATATATCCCGATGCCCGCTGATGGTGATGATGATGATGATAACAAGAGATAGTAGTAACAGCAGCAGGTACTAACACTCGCAGTAAGGGAAATAAATTGAATTGAATAGAATAGAATAGAATAGAATAGAATAGAATAAGATAAAATAAAATAATCTAACAGATCAGAAGTGCGAAACAATTGCTAACACGCAGATGCTAAAATGCTAGAATGCTAGAATGCTAGAATGCCGATGCGACTGGCTGCTCATGCTCTCCGATGACGATACTACTGCCAGATACTGCTGCCGATAATGACGACGATTATAACAATAATAACACTCAAGAAGCAGGATATTCAATGAGGACTAGCAGATATGTAGTACTTAAGGCAGTCTCCGGAAGGGAATGGGAACAGGAACTGCACAGTACCGTACCGGAAGGGAGAGGGGAAAAGGGAAAATGGAAGGGGAAGGGGAAGGGGAAGGACCCGCCAACAGCGCGGTTCCCAAATCGATCGGTGCGAAAGAAAGCGACGTTTTTGTGCGGCAGACGTACACCACCACTAAATACTCACAATTGAATTTAACAAGAGACAAAAGAGGACCAGACCGGGCGCCAGAGCGCAACTTCAACAGACAAGAAAGAAAGAAGAAGAAGAAAAGAAAAAAAGAAGGGAATCCGCTGGATTCTCGAGAAAGAAGAGGGAGAAGAGGAGGAGGAGGAGGATGGTGATGATGGATGACGATGATGGTATCGATGGTGGTACGATGGTGGTAGAGGTGGTGGTGGTGGTGGTGTTTCGCGGGAAGAGGAGAGAGGGAGAGAGGGAGAGAGATATATCGATTCGAGGGTTTGCAGGTTGCGAGTTGGCGATCGATGCACTGACAGGGAGCTGCAGAGAGCTAGCTAAGTATCTTACTTAACCAGCTGGAGGTCCGTAAGAGAGTACTAGTTAGACCAATAGGTAGTATGGTATAGTATACTATACTATACTATTACTTATGATCCTCTCTTGTCCTATTCCTATTCCTATTCTTACTCTATCCTGTCCTATTCGATATACCGTGATGCGGGACTTGCGACTTATTTGACTACCACTGCTGCTGCTGCTGCTGATGATGGTAATATGGCATATACACACATACGACTGCGCGCGCGCACACACACTGAACAGACAGACACGCTGCAACTGCAACTGCAACTGCAACTATAGTGAAGAAAAGGGGAGAAACGATGAAGCTTACTAACTAAGGAGACAGAAGAGAGAATGAGTGAGCGAGCGAGCGAAAGAGCCAGCGAGGGAGGTGAAATACTAGTGTATGTTTACGAGTGTGAGTGTGAGTGTGTGTGTGTGGAGTTAATTAAGCTTGCCGGCGGGCAGAACAGAACAGGCCCAACCGAATTCGACCTCGAAATCGAATCAGATGTGACGGAATCGAATCCACCTGCAAAAACAAAAATCCAAAATTGCAATTGTTCCTGTTGCTAGTGAGTAGTCACTCTGAACGGTGGTGCTATACTATAGTTACTTCTTAGCTATTATATATTTATTCTTCTTTGACCCTCAAATATCTCCACTTCGCCCTTTCGTCGCAACGTGCGCATCCCGATCCCACCGGTCGCCTTACCCTCAAGACTTCGCTCATACCCTCCTTTTACCTCTCACGTTCTTTTTCTCGGTCTTCGCAGCGCTTTTTTTCATTTCATTTCATGATAATTCTGATTTTGGGGTGGGGATCCCAAGAGCGAGAGGTTAACGTTAACGTTTCGCTTCGTTCGAAGCTCCGCATTTGCCGGGTACATGCTCGCACAGTCCCAAGATGGTTAATCCATCCCCTTCGATCTCCTGTTTATATCGAGACCTACCCTTTTACTTTTCCACTCTTCGACGGGCATTGGCTCTTCCCCCGTCGATTATGTGTGTCTGTGTCTGTGTCTGTGTGCAAAGTGTGGGTGTGTGTGCCCTCTCCTGCGTTCAGATATCGCCCAGGCGTCGGTCCCCTCCAGCGCCCTGATTGGCCGCTTCGACGCTGCATCCACTGCTGCTTCAGTCGCAGCTCAGTCATGCACGAGAATAAACAAACAGGCCCCCGGTCGACACTTCACTAGTTCGAACACATAAACCAATTCAGTGTAGTAAGTAAGTACTAAGTACTAAGTACTTCTGCCCATAACCAAGTAAGTACCGAAGTGACTTATTGGAAGTTCTTCCGGGGGCAGAAGTAGGTAAGTTATCTACGGAAGTACCTGGCCGGCCTGGCTTCAAAATGCAATCTTGAAACCTCACCACCATTCGAGCTCCACATCCCCACCCCAAAATCGCTGAAGATTAGCAATTTTCCCAGCTATCAATTGCTCTTGTTCTCCATGAGAAAAAAAGAAGAAGGCCTAGGTTTCAAGGAATAATAATTAATAAAGGAAAGGATGCTGGGAAACCAGCGTCTCCGCTTGCTACTGATTGACGACGTGCGCGCTTCCTTTCTTTCGCCACCAGAATTAATGCTTAACTTAGTAGTAGGTACCTGAGCTCATCCGATAGTGGAGTACCTATCCCTTCACCTCGCTATCGCGGTTTAAAATCTTGCCAAGTTCGCCTTTTCCATGGTTCTTACTATATCACATTAACACTTGAGGTATTGGTTTCGAAACAGCTCTTGCGATCCCTCACACTGTATAATTTACGAAGGTCTGAGGCCGGCTTCACGCCGCGTAATGAAATGCGCCTGAGTATTAGAACGGGCGCCAGCGGAATATTTAGCATCTGGCGACATCTTGATCGATAAGATTGTCCTAATGATCTTTAGTCGATACCTGTGACATGATGGATAGGAGATTAGGAACCGGAATACCTTAGTCCGGCGCAAGTCTCGGGGTCTCAGATACACACACACACACACACATCACGCAAGGTCAAAGTCAGGGAGCGAATTACCTGGCAATCGTCGAGTCTTGGCTGGACTTAGGCCGACGGTTTCTGAAACGAAGCTTCCAAGAAAAATAGTTATCCCTTCTTCACTGGTTTCGGAAAAGTAGTCTTTTTTGTTTTTTTATCAATGCTATTGATCGATCGTTTAGGGTTCGGATCGGTCCTCTGTTATCGTCGCGATTCTGTGGTAACAAATTAACTGTTGAATACCTGCTAACAAGGCTCGCAATTGCATTGGGTTTTGATATATCGATATCATATCTTGTATTCGAGCTCGGGATACCGATGAGGATCTATAGATCTAGCATCATTATCACACCAGCCAATCAGAGTCGTACACCATTTCAAAGACATTTTAATATATATTAGATAGAAATAGATACAAGACAGTACACGACGGTGAGCTTCTCACTGATGTTTAAGCCTTGCACTTGCAGGCGCACAGAACTGTCAATGAAAAACATGAATCCCCAAGCATATTATGCATAGAGTACTTCTATACTTAACCACCAAGTAGTGATGAAGTACCTATACCTCCGGACCTTTAACAACCAATATACCTTTTATTCGATATTCGCTGGCTTTTAACTTAATTAAGTAACTAAACGTAACCCTTATAAACAGGCTTGCACTCTGCGACCGCGAGCTCATTATTGCCGCTCTTACGATATTACATTGTCGGTGAATAACCTGATCCGTCCAAACTAAAATGACATGACATGCTCAGGCAAAGGGTTAAGTGACTGCGCCTTGGAGCACGGAAGGAAAAAAAGCTTCCTAATTCGCAATTCAATGACGAAGCCCGAGGGGCCTGGCTGGTTCACTAACTTAGCTGATTCACATAACACCACACTTGCACTGGGGGGGTTTTTAACAGCCGTTGTTATCAGTTAACCGGTTTCCCCACAGGCAAGTTATTGTATTGTATTTTCAAACTAATAGAAAAGCTAACTGTGATAGGTAAAAAAATGTATATCTACATACAGTCGGAGTACCGCTGACTGTTGCGCATCGTCACCACTGTGGATGAACCCTACCTCTCCTTTTTTTCTCTCTCTCTTCCACATTCCTTCTTTCATTCCTTTTTTTTCTTCTGTCGCCTTCGATTTTTGAAAATGCGCTCGCCAGGTTTCCCAGGCCGGCAGGGCCTTACATGATCGCACACAAACCGTAGTAGTCTACTGATGACAGAATAGAAAAAAAAAAAAAAAAAAAAAAAAAAAAAAAAAAAAAAAACCAGCCCAGTTCCCGCTAATTAGCTTTGTCGCAAAAAAAAAAAAAAAGCTCTCACCGAATTTTCTTTTCGCCAGCGCCGCGGCTTTTCCAATTCGTCGTTCACCGGCCGAAAGGCGATCCCGCTGCTTTCGTGATTTCAATCTTAATTTTGTCAACTCGGATATATATATATATTTTCTGTTGGGAGCTTCTCCACTTTGGCTGACTGGCCGGTATACGAACAGTACTGTACAGTACAGTATGCAGTGGCGCTAGTTCCGAAGCCTGGCCTGGGCTTACCTGTCCAACTGTACTTTGATATCACCTGCAGATGTGCGACTCCCAATCAATTATCTTCGCCCATCGAATGTTGTACATACATGTACACACATACATTTATTATTATTGTCTACGGGTAGTGCATCTACGTCGCCCATTCACTCCCAAGCTTAAGAAGCAGCAAGCATCCAAGATCCCATGGAATGGACAGGTGGTGCACTGTCGCATGGCTTTGTTGCTGACAGCCAGACAGGCGTCATCAAGCGCCTGTTCTTTTTCCCATTCCCATTCCTATTTCCACACCCTCCCGTCTTTTTCCTTTTCTTTGTTTCTTTCTTTGAGAGAATAGGCGTAGCGCATTTATTCTGCGCCGTGCCGCCTATATTAAGTATATAAACTTTCTCATGAATGCTCGAACCTAGGCCTTTCGCGAACGTACGGAAGGGACCTTCGACTGAATGTGTGTGTGTGTGAACAAGGAAAGAAGAAAAAACAAATTAAAATCGCTCTCATGATCGCAAAGATCTTGATCTTGGGATCCCAGATGCAAATGATCAATAACCATGATGGCATGGGCGGCGGCGCTCAATTACCTCTCTCCCTCTCTTTCTCACCCTCCCACATTTCACATCACGACAATAACCTTCCGACCCTCCTTTCCCCGTCCCAACAGCAGAAGAAACCTCGGATCTTTTCCTTCTCACGGTACATTACATTCAAACATAACAATAACAATAACATAACTCTTTCAATTGTCGCTTATGTGTGCGAAACCTTGCGACCGGCCAAGCTAGTAGTCAACTAGCATATTTTGATCCTTTCGATCGCATTCGATGCATGTGCGCATTCCTCAGAAGAAAAGCGCAGTGCACTGCTGAACAAGGTAGGTGCACCATCCACCCCATGCATTTCTTTTTTAGCGGTATGTATGTATGAAGTATGTACATACATACACATACAATACATACATTCAATCGTCTACATAGGTTGCAAGTCGGTCCCCAGCTTGGCCCTGCCTGCTTGCTGTTCTATTCCCATATCGCAAGGGTGATAACGCCAATTGGCGGCGGCATCGTCGGCAAAGGCCAGCTTAGGGAACCCGAGGTCCTTCCTTCCTTCCCTTCCTTCCTTCCTTCTTACATACTCTCGTCAGACCAAGGCCCGCCAGCATTATCGTTTTTTCGGAATATTTCCTCACACGAAAAAAACTCTCTTTTCTTCCTAAAGAAACCCTTGAGGAATTTTTTTTTCTTGGAAACGTAAGAGATACGAAAGAGCTCTCTCTCTCGATATTCCCACTCCACCGGCCGCCACAAAGAATCTCATTGGGCCGATTTGGATCGTGGAAAACATCCATTGCATCGATGTTGGGGCGGCGGCGGCGTGGTCAGCTTTCTTTGTAGTGACCTGATCGAACCCCCCTGTTCGGTCCGCTTCCGTTGTATACTACTACTATTACTACAATTAAGTCCACTATAAGCCATTCGGCAAATACTCAAATTGCAATACTTTAGCTAAAGCCCATTACTAAACTTATTACCTACCCGCTTAGCCCACGAAACCACTTCTAAAAGCAGAGGCAATACGAAACTAGTGGTACGGTTTTTGCCTCCCTTTTCCTCCTAAACCAATGGCCTTTCCGGGCGTTTCCCTTCAGAAGAAAAAAACAAAGCAAGGCTTTTCGATAGGTTAGCCTAGCCACCCCGGGCCATGGTCATGCAACATGGGCGGCGAAAGAGACGACAGTTACTGCTGCTGTTGTGCTGTTGTGCTGTTGCATGATGATGCTTCTTCTTCTACTTCTACCTCTGATTCTTCTTCCACCTTCAAATCATATCATATCATACCATGTTCATCGGGTCTGCCTGCAGAAACGCAATTATGCAGGTCTTGCTAAGAACAGCCAGTCGGGTCACCTTTTTTTTTACCTTTTCGTTGTTTCTTGGTTTCCTTTACGAAGCCAAGAAAAGTAATGGGATCCGATTCGATTACTCTGCTACTTTGCTGCTGCTGCTGCTCAGCTGTCTTCATCAACTCTATTTTATTATATCGTCTTTCAGCTAGCTGGCTAAGCTGACATGCTTACCCATCCGATTGCATTCGACAAGACCACAGCAGCTGGGGTTTTAAATCTCTCTCCCCCTTTCAGTAAAGGGGATCTCGAGGCAAAAGTGGCTGCGAGCGCTGCTTCGTTTTAGTCGCAAAAAAACGACGACAAACTACTGTTGGACTCCGCTTCGTTACAACATTCTGGTTTTATAAAAAAAAATCCGGTATGTTAGATACAGTACAGATGAGACTAACTACTGCAAGTCAGACTCCCAATCCAATCTAGCCCCCAGCCATCAATTGGCCTATTTCTAACACTTCACTGCGAGAAAGGGGGAGGGGGGCGAAAATGGAATCAAATCATATCTGTTAGACCCTTCGTATACCCGCCATCCGAGAAGGTGCCGATGAAGAAGCAAAGTCACAGTATTTTTTAACAAAAAAATACAACATTATGATACAACCTCTTTTTTTTTGGTTTTGCATTAAATTATACTAATCACCGGCGTCCCTTTCAGTTGCAACTTCTTAGGTTTTCTTTATTTTTTTTTTATTTCGCATTGCATCGTAGAGAGGGAAAAGGAAGAGCGCCGCCACCACTACCCACCACCATTTTATAACACTCCTCGATCCCTCGGAATCACACATACTTTACGAAACCCTCATTATATATAATTTTTAAAAACAAAAATAATAAAAAAGAGAGAGAATGGCAATAACAATCATACAAAAGCAAACGACCGCCTTGCGAGGGTATTATTACCATATATCAATTGAATGAAGATCTTAAAAAGGCGTTCGTCTTGCAAAAAAAAAAAAAAAAAAGCATTCCACCTTGTTCGCGCTCGGCCTTCCGATGCCGACAGACAGAAAATAAGTTCTGCGACGACGATGGCGGCGGCGGCGACAGATCTAACACTGTTTTAGTATCATACTAGTGGGGTTCGAGAACCGGTTCTTTTCTGCGACGGATGCTATCTCCGGGAGCTAGTCAGAGCTATTCACCGCTACTACTACCACTACTAGCTACTAGTTTATATGCCGTATATACGTACTATATCTGCATGGTCGCCGCATATCATTCCAATCGCGCATCTCCGTCAATGCTGACTTTTTCAAAAGGAACAGAAGAAGAAAGGATGTCTGTCTACAGGGCCGGTCGAGATGTTAATCGACGTCGAAGGTTGCGGATTACATATACATACATACATACATATGTATGTATGAAGTATGTATGCCGGACTTGCTAACGGGTTGTACAGCGCAACAGTCTATACGACCTTCCCACCATGGATTTTTTTTTTTTTAATCCTACTGTACTATACTAACCAGGATGTCTAGCCGCACGCACGAAAGAAAAACCCCTCCTCCTACCCCTCCTCCTCCTTCAGCAGCAGCAAATGGCAAAACACTTTTTCGCCTTTCAACAAAAACAGCTGAACCTCGGAAGACTTAGCTGAAGAAAGAGAAGGGGGGGCTGGATCTAGTCTAAACTCCTGACTTTTGTTTCTAAAACCTTACCATGGGCAGGCACTAAGGGAAAGGGAAAGGGAAAGGGGAGATGGTGAAAGAAACCGCGCTCGAGTCGACATCTCAAATTCTGCCTTGGCCGTCGGCTCCTCCCTCCTCCTCCTCTTCGTAAGACGAAACATCACCGATGGGCCCCAATCCCAAACGGAAAAGCATCCGCTATCGTCCGGAAGTTTGATAAAACACTTGAGGAAGAAGAGGAAGAAGAAAGTACAAGTGACCTGATAGCTTCATCAAAGTGGAGCTGAGATGGCTCTCCCTTCAACAGAGAGAGATATAATACATAGAGGGGGGGAAGGACATCAGCAGATAGGCAGACAGACAAGCACAGACAAAGGCAAAGGCGAAGGCGAAGAAGAAGAAAAAAACTGTATTGGCATGCAGCAACAGAGCCAGTATCAGAGTTTCAATTCAACAGCCTCCCCAGATACGACTACCCCCCCGCTTCCTCCTCCCTATTTCGATACATCGACCAGCTGGGAGTGATGAAGCATTAAACCCAACAAGGCGTCGAGACGAACCAATTATTTCTCCTAAGCTGCTAGGTACCCTTTTGTAATTTACTGGTTGAGCTTAGTGTGATGGCTTTCCCCGCCTGGCTAGTTGCTTAGTGGGTTTTTTGTTCTCTCACTCTCTGTCCCTCTTTAGTTTTATACTACGCATATAGATATTTCTATAGATTTGAATTTGAATCCATGCCCCATCTTTGCCGCTGAGAATTGCTATTAGTGGTATAAATCGACGGCCTGACTAATTGAGGTGTGTGTAGAACCATACTACGCTATATTGTCTTGTATCATATGATGTGACCAGCACCGGACCACATGTATAGAACGGGTTAACAATAGGCTAATGTTTAAATTCCACGATCGCAACTCCCCATCTGTTGCAAAATTGTTGTCTGTCTTCATGGTCGGTCGTCGACGGGAAGAATTTAGAACTCTATAATTATTTTTTTTTTCTATTTTTTCTTTTGAGATTTTTCCCCACACATATGCACACACACACACCATACGCACACGGCTCGCAAGGATTCCCGGCAGACAGGACAAGACAAGGCAGGGCCAACTCATCTACAAGGTTTGTGTATGTATGTAATGTATGTAGGTGTATCCTCAGAAGTAAACATGAACACAGACTGTTGTTCGAGAGTTTAAGTGAGGGGAAAAGAAAGATGTATGTATGTATATGTATGTAAGTACGGAGGAAGAAGTTCCAAAAGGGACGAATATCTGAAACGTATGTCATTCCTTTTCCTTTCCTTTCTTTGTTTTTTTGGTTCTTTCTTGCGCTCTCGCTTTTAAACCTTGCATTGAGCTGCGTTTTAGGTTTTTCTTCTTTTTCTGCATGCTTTCTTTCTTTCTTTCTTGATATCCTTTTTTTTTTTTTTTTTTTTGTGGAAGACAACAAGGCCGTGGCCAAGGATCGATGGGGAGGCATATGTAATGCATTATCGAATGCACAGAAAAACGACGACGACGACAACTTCCGAAAAGAAAAAGAGAAGTACATATGCTCAGAAGTTGGAAAGCCTTGTATATTACCTATGCGAATTAACTGTCACAAGTACCATTTTATATTAATATCTTTTGTTTTCAAAGAAAAGAGGAACTCTGTATACATCTCCAACTTCTTTTTTGTTGGTCCTTTTTTTTTTTTTTTTTTTTTTTTGTGGTCGCCTCGTACGTCTCACAGACCGCAGACAAGAGCAAACCCCAGTAAATCAGAATCAGGTTCATCGGTGCTGCATGCATGCCATGCAATAACAGCGAGGCCACTGCATTTCCCTTCGTTCTTCGCCACAGATATAATTTCTAAAAAAAAAAAAAAAAAAGGGAAGATGATCTTTAAGATGCAAACACTTCTTTTTCTTTTTGTTTTTTTACCTAAAATAATACTGAATAAAAATTACATTCCAACTGGAAGAAAAAAACAAGGCTGTTGTTTTGTTCAACAACATCTAGTTAGAGTAGCTAAGTATACATGTTGTGAAAGGGCTTCGGCATTTACATTTTGGGTTTTGTCGGCGGCGGGCGGGGCAGACGTTTCAGAATGAGATCTCGTCTGGGGGGGGCGGCGAAGCAAGGGCGTTTGACTGGTCCAGTCAACAAAAAAAAGGAACTTGAGTAACGAACGAATGATAACGAGAGAGAGATCACCTTTCGGATCTAAGGCCAGGCTCGTCTCTCGCGAAAAGGAGCCTAGAGGGAAGTAAAGGAGTCGAGGAGAGAGTGAGAGGAGAGGAGAGACAGGAGAGGGAGAGGGGCGGGGACGGGAAAGTCAGATCAGAAGGGCTGAAGGTCTGAGAGTCATGGTTCGTTACCCGCTTTGCTTAGCCTTAGCCTGTAAGATGTTGTATGTAGGTATGTAGTACATCACATTGGATACTGATACTTGAGGAGGAGGCTTTTGATTTGTTTTGCATTTCGCTATCGATTACGATATAGGCTCCACCGATGAGAGGGGGCTTTGTCCTGTCCATCCTGTCAAGTTTTTGAGGTTTTTACTGTTTCCGGCAATGTTATTGTTTTCATATTTCGATCTTTTATGGGGGGTGAGCACGGACTTTTTATATGCCGCCGCCGGGAAGACAAGAGACATATGATACATGCTACATGCTACCGTCTTGTGTGAGAGGGAAAACCGGAACTTGGGGAGTACTAGTCGAGGGAGAGGGGCGGTTGATGTTTTCTTGGTTCAGCCCTGGGCGATAAGCTTTCCGAGAGAGGGGGGGAGAGACACCAGTCGTAATCACTCACTTCTGCTTTTTTTGCTTCTGAAATGCCGATAGCTAGTATGGTATGGAAGTATGGAGTAGTGGTTGTTTACTTATGATCGCACACTTCCTGCTTTGTCGACCTACATGAAGGCTAAGATGAGGGGTAAAATACCATAGGTATGTTGCTTTTACGAATTCCGAATTGAAAGCTGGCTTTGGGGGGGAAGCAAGGCCCGAGGGGCGGCATGTGATGCTCACCATCGGTGTCATTCGCTGCTTCCACATAATTACACTATTGTATATTATAATATCATGAACAATCGCAATTAACAATAATAACTCTTCTAGACACAGAGCGCTATTCATATATACATATGTATTTCCTTGAGCGCGAGGGAAAAAAAAGAAGGTTGAAAAAAAAAAAAAGCGCTGGTGTAGCTCGAGCGAGGCACCCCCCGTAGGGTCTGGAACCCTCCGAGAGTGGGAAAAACCACCAAAAAACAGGGAACTTCCCGCAGAAAGTGAGTCATGTGACATCGTGATGGTCGCAAAATTGGGTTGCGACGTGGAAAGTGAGTTTTTGGTGCTGGGAAGACGTGACTGTGTGCCAAGACTTCTTTCGTTGACGTCATCGGTGTGGATGGTTGCGAAGTTCTGGGAGGCTTGGCATTTGATGCAGGGGTGTGACAGAAAAGGGTGTGTTCTGCGCACGTGAGCTGAGTCAGCGGGATCGGGTTGCGGGTTTCTCTGCGGGAAGGTATCCGATTTCAAGATCGGGACAGGAATGTGGTTTGATTTCCGAGTATTACGTATTACGGGTATTCCTTTAGTTCGAAAACTGCTTAGCATCTAGTATTTAGGTATTTAGGTATTCAGGGTACTGAGTAGGCCAGTTGACATGGTCCAAATTCCATGGCGGTTATGAGGAATGCAGGCATGCGGGTCTGAGATTAAAATTTAATGCTGGCCCGGATACTGCTAACATTACATGTTCACATTGCTTGACTCCCCCGGATGCGACGGCTGTACGTAGAGATCGCAGTGGGTTTTGCGAAGTAAAGACGAATGAATGGAGGAACACCGCACCCGCTGTTAACTTTTCGGACCTGTTATTCGCAGGCTGGGTCAGGACGGATAAAGATGCTTGTTTCTGGTGCGGCCAACCGTTGGACCGCGGTGGGAACTGCAAGCCGCTTTTCGCCCAGAAAGTTTCTGGGTTTGCTGGTGGTTGGGGTTTGTGGCGAGTGTTGCAGTGCTGGCCGGATCGTGCAGGAGTTGCTGTGGGAACAGAGTATGCATTAGCCGCAAGGAGGGAGTGCGGCCGTGGCTGCTTGCGATAGGTGTCTTCCCTCTCCACTGCTTGTGCTGGACTACTTAAACGATTCTGGCCCAGGAGTTCCTTCTTCTAAAACATTTTGGATTGTCGAGAAAGAGAGAGAGAGAGTTTAAGAAAGAAGGGCCACACACTATTATTGTTCTAGAATTTAATTCTTTTTTTATTCTTTATTCCTTGCATTCATTTTTTTTTTTCGACAGCAGTTCCTTGATAGTGGAACCACCCGCAGAGACCCATAACATAACATACATAACATCCGACATACTTGGCACCCACACACTCGCTGGTCGCTGGTTGGACAACACGTGACAGGAATAGCTTTGTGTTGCCTCGCTTAAGCGTTTATCCCGCAGAAAGTTAATATTTTGCTTTTTCTTTTGCGGACAGTCTTGTTTGTCTTTCTTGTGCTGTTGTAACCAGCTCTAGCCATTTCTGGTAGCATATTTTGATTTTGGTTGTGCGATTGGGCAACAGACCTCAACACCACGTCTGCAACCCATACATTCCAGCCTCAAATCTGTCTAGAAAATCTCTGGTTTCCCTCACATTTCCCTCCAGACCCTCTTTCTATCCCTTCCTCTCCTCTACTATCTCAACCATCCTCTTGTTCTTCTTCCCCCCCCACGCCAACATCCGACCAGCAACAACAAACGGCAAACGACAGACACCCAGAGATCTCAGGGAAATTAAGTAATCATCACACCATAACGATTACCACCACCATCATCCCTTCTTCTACCAAGTTGCAACTTCTTCCACACAACAACCATCTCTGTCTTCATCTTCTTTACATCATCACCATCCTTCTCTCTTCCATCAACAAGCTTGTCATCAAATCCTCTCTCCATTTCACGACTATTATTATTACCATCATCTTCATCCTTCCTCTCCGTTTTCATCAACCAGTCCTCGTCACAACTGTTTGATACGTTACCTTCAGGTATCCACTTCTATTTCGCATCAATTGGTCCTTTCCACGGCTAGTTGATCTCTTCTGTCTTCATTCCATCAATTGGTCCTCGTCACGACCATTTGATTTCTTTTCTCCCCTTCGGTATTTTACCATCACACCAAACAGTATTACATAATGGAGTCCAAGGTATGTAGTGATCCATTCCCTCCCCGCTCTGGAAACCTTAGATAGATATTTTTCAATGCATCTATCCGACTGGGTTTTTTTGCAGCATGATGAAGAGAATGCTGACATAACCATCATCATCTCAGGCACAGCGCAAGACGCGTATCTTTGATGAGAATGACCCGGCCGTTCTGGCTGCAGCAGCTCGCATGAGGAAGGCTTCAACTGCGAGCACCAAGTCGACTGCCAATACACGGCAACGAACAAGTCAAACAACTAGGCGTGTTGCACTTGTCGATTCCACAAGGTATGAGACAACAGCTCAGGCAACTGTCACAAGCCATGCTTCAAACCGTACTTCAAAGGGAAGTTTGAATCAGCAAGCTGCCCGTGGCAAGCCTCTCGCTGCTAAGAGCAACGCATCGCTCGCGACGGGTGCAAAGTCCGCTCAGCAACAGCCAGCTGGCAAGAAAACTGCATCGGCTTCGATCAAGTCTACCATCTATCGGGATCCACAGCAACAGGCCCAGGCCAGGGAGTCAGGCAAGGGTAGCAAGTCGCAACAAAAGCTTGTCGGTCAAGCTGCTTCCGGAAAAGAGCGTTCGGATCTCGTTTATAGATCTTCAGAGGCTCCTGGCAAGACGACCAGCCAAGTTGATGATGCCGCTATTCCCGAAGAGAATTTGAAAGCCGCGGAGAACAAAAGGCTTGCTGCTGGGAGTTATGACAATTATTCAATCTATGGCACTTCGACAGAGAACCCATCTGTCGGGACTGGCGGTGCTGTTAGACATGAAAAGCGCGAACCTGAGAACCTCGGTTGGGAAGAGGAAGGTGATGACATTCGTCGTCAGAAGGCGGTCGCTATGAATTTCGAGAACAGAGCAGTCTCCCCCAATTTTAAGCCTAGTGACGGACTTATCTACAATCCGATGAGACAGCTTATCAAGCAGAAGAAGGGTTCGCAGAAGTGGAATTATTTCCCCGTTAGTGGTTGGTGCTCTCACGAAGTCGATACTCATACTCTCGGTTTCGAAGACGAAAAGGATGAGGAGGTTAAAGAGTTTATTGAGTTTGAAGAGTATAAGCTCTGGGTGGGGCATGAACGCGATTATTTGGTCAGAATGCGAAGGAACGGAACAGGAGATCGTTGGAGAGTTTATCCTCAGTACACCGACTACACCGATTTGGAAATTGTCCAAGCTGCCAAGATTGTCGCCAGAAACCTCGATTTCAAGTATTTGACCGGTGTCGACCTATTCCCTGGAGAGTATGCCCCCGACATCGTCAGACATACGTGGGCTATGGATCATAAGCTGCAGCCGGACCCGCACTACATGGACACCCAACCAGAATTGGAATGGCATATGCGAGGCATCCTTATCGATTGGCTTATCGAAGTCAGCGATCGATTCCAGTTGGACAGTGAAACTGTTTTCAACACCGTCAACATCATTGACAGGTTCCTCTCAGTTAAGGTTGTTCCAGTCGACCGTTTACAGCTCGTTGGTGTTGCCGCGCTACTCATCGCTTCTAAGTATGACGAGATTACCGCTCCAACCATCGATATGTTGGTATATATGTCAGATCGGGCATTTTCTGGCCGCGAGATTGTCAGCTGTGAATGGGAGATTTTGGTCGCCTTGGAGTGGGAGGTTTCCGCACCAGGTCCAATGACCTTCCTTAAGTGTCTGTCCCAGGCAGACACTAACGGGGAGGTCAAGGACCTGGCGCAGTACTTCCTCGAGTCTGCGTTGACCGAGTTACGTTTTGTTGGGACTCCGTGGTCGTATATTACGGCCTGTGCTTACTACCTGTCCATGATCATTCTGGACGTCGGGCAAGGAGAGTGGTCTCCGGCCCACATCTTCTACAGCGGGCATTGCGCATCCCAGCTGGCCCCGGGGGTTCAAGTCCTCATCGAGATGATGGACACCCCCGAAGACCATCACCGGATGGTCTTCACCAAGTACAACAGGAAGCAGCACAGGAGGATTGCGGGGTTCGTGGAGAGGTGGATGGTGGCGCAGTTTGCGCACTCGGAGGAGCCGGCCGAGGGAAAGGCGGCTGCTCTCGAGGAGGGGCGGGAGAGGGAGAAGGAGATCAAGATCCAGGGGAAGATGGATCGAGAACGCCGGCGGAGGCAGAGGGAGGAAGCTGACCGTTAGTGCCGGCAGCAGACTCTCTCGGCCGACGCTGGCGGTTCTCGGGGGGGTGAGGAGGAGGACGACGACGACGACGATAACGATGACGACGACAGCGAGGAGGAGGAGGGGGGGAGTTCTTGCTCTGAGTGCCCAGAGCTCCTCGAGCGAATCGAGGAGCTCGAGGACCAGTTGAGGGCGGCATTGGAGGAGCAAACCCGCCAACGGCGGGATATCACCCAACAATGCCGGGGCTACATCCTGGAGTGCGCGAAGAAGCAGGCGGAGATGCGCAGGGTCGAGGTCGAGAAGGCGAGGGAGGAGGGGAGGCGGGAGGCGGAGAAGACAAGGGAGGAGGGGAGGCAGCAGGAGAGGAGGAGGCTTAAGGAGGAGGTCGAGGAGGCGATGGGGAGGGCCGCGGCGAAGGAGGCGGTGGCAGAAGAGACAAAACGGGGCAGTGATTTTCTGAGCAAGGCCTATATGGCCTTGTGGGACGAGAGGGCTGATCTTCGGAAGAAGAATGCGGCCTTGGCTGCCCGGGTCGGGGAACTGCATAGGGCCTCGAAAAACCTAGCCTCGAGGAAAGGGGCCGAAGGCAAAGCGAAAGCCGAGCCTGAGCCCGAGCAGAAGTAGGCCGTTCTTTGTGCCTCGTGTTCTCTTCCCGCCGTCAGTTCTCTAGAGCCCGAGTTCGGATCATCAGCCAACCCCCCTCATGCCGGTCTGTTCTGATCTCGCGCTCAGTGTCTTTGGTTTTTCTGTTTACGTATAATATTTTTTGCCATGGACGAAGAAGAACGGAGACAAGATTATTCTGCTCCAAACTTGGTCATCAAGATGGTCACGACTGTTTTGGTTCATGGCGTTTGGGAGAGTGGTTGAGATTATGGCGTTCGGGGTGTCTTGCTTGTTATATGCATAGCTTGCCGTTGCATTTTTCTGTTTTAAATTCTTTAATGTTTTTTATTCGCTTTTTTCTTGTTCGAACATTTGTATTCCCGCGAATACCCACTTTAGCATATCTTCGTTTACGTTTTGCGATCGATAGATACATGCATCTTTTAGCGGTGAATGCGAATCTGAACAGAGGTTTTAAATTTTACTTATGAAGTTCCGCCGTCTTAATAGTATATCGTGATCTAGCTCTGTAGTGATATGTTATAGAAGAAGGCATTGAGTGTAACTCTCTTATATACTGGGATGTAAAAACGTCTTTGGGACCTGCTACACGAGCACAAAGCCGAAGTATAGCATGTAACATGTGCGAAAGCGGTCTTCAATTAGGAATTTTATTGGATCGTACTACATTCTGCCAGCAGCGTGAACTATATTATATGCTTGTCTTGGGTCCTGATGGGCTTTTCATCCAATGCAGGAAGTACTACTAACTAAAGGTCTACTGGGAGCTAAATACTTAGCACTATGTGAATGAATAGTGAATCGGAGCGTCGTTCGGGTGTGGGATGATGGAGGAGGAGGGGGAGGAGGGGACTTCGCGATGGTCCCACATATTACTGGTCGACGTCGACACCTACCACATGCATGTATGCATCAACCATCGATCGTAACTTCCATCTGCAATTCTGCCATTCATCAGCACCGGCTCCTCTTCTCTCCTCTTCTCTTCTCTCCTCTTCAATACCTGCATCAAGCCATCGTCCATCAGCTCTTCCTCTTATAGTTCCCTTGCCTCTTATTTGGTCTTGTTCATTAACACTACACTAAGAGATCATTGATCATTCTAGCTGAGCTAGTATACATATACAAAGTAAGTCCGTTTCCTAGAATCTCCCTCCCGGCCTTCATTTTACCTATCTTGTATTCTGTCCACTCCCCCCTAAAAAAAAAAAAAAGAAATCTTCGAGTATTACCCGCGATGCTTCTCAATGATGCTTACACGGTACCCACCAAACTCATCCACGACCTGCTAGCTAGTGCACAATAGCATGCATCGCAACGTGGTATTTTACAGCCGCAGGCTGCGTTGGGTTCTCCTTTCGATTTGGATGAGCTGTCAATTTACATGGTTGATTGAAAGAAAAAAAAAAGGAAAAAGGATTCAGATACACAGACATATAATAATGCTTCTTTTTGTTCACTTTCTAGGACGACTCGGACTGAAACACTACATCCTATTTCTTTCCTCTCTACCTCATCGAAGACACAGCCATTAAAGCCTTTTTTTTTTGTTTTGTTTTTGTGTTTCCTGGAAACCTGGAGTTTTCATGGTAGTCCGTTCATGAATCCCAATATACTTTTTTTAAAAAAGAAACAAAAAAATGGCTTTGCTAGCGTCTTGGGAAGCTTGGATCTTCCTGCTCCTTCTTTCGCTATTTCGGTCTGTTTCTCTTGTTGATGGTAAGCTACTGCTTCTTCTTCTTCTTTTCTATTTTTTATCTATTCTCTCTCGAGAGTTATTGCATTTAGGGGGGTTGAATACTAGCTAACGAGAGTGTGCGTCTTTCGCTAAAATCACAGCTGCTTGTGAATGTGGATACTCTGTAAACTCCACCTCGGATATTGAATACGCTGTCTTCACAGACCTGCTCGAGTCGGATTTCACAAAGATCAAGAACTTTCAAGATGATACCGACTGGCAGCCTCAAGTCTGGGAATTGGTAATTCTCTCCCATATCTAAAAAAAAAAAAAAAAAACTTTATTCTAACAGAAGTTTAAAAAAAATAGGACCCAGAAGCAGCACTCGGCCCTTACGGCCGCGCCACCCGTCTCGAAGCCATTCTTCCCAACCCAGCTGTCAACTTAAATATCAATTCTAAGGGAATATACGGCGGACACGCTGGGCTAAACCTCCTCGTTCCAAGGAATTACACCGTCATAAAGGGCGAGAAGTACCTTATTGGCGCTGAATTGGATTCTGCACGGAACGACATGTTTTATGGCACGTTCAGGATTGGATATAGAACTACGAAGTGGGCGGGGACTTGTTTCGGGTTTTATTGGTAATACACTACCCTCCTAACTACCAACCAAAGTTTTAATGAATATATCGCTAATAGCGTATGCATGACAAAAAGGTACCACGACGACAATCAAGAAATAGACACCGAACTCCTCTCCCGTGAAATAAACACCACCCACACCCTTCTAAACCTCGTCCTACATACCCCAGTAGGCGGTAGCAACCTCGAAGCCCTCCCCGGAACCTTCCAAGTCGCCGCCATCCCTTTAAACTCCAGTGCCGAAATCCACGAGTTACGCTTTGATTGGACACCTACCGCAATAACCTGGTATCATGACGGATTACAAGTATGGACCATTTCAAATACTACTTTGTTTCCTAGGCAGCCGGGACATTTGGTTATCACACATTGGTCGAATGGGAATCCGCTTTGGAGCGGTGGGCCACCGGAGGGGAATGCAGCTTTATTGTTGACTTATGTGAAGGCGTACTTTAACTCTTCGGATGAAAAGCGGGTGGGGGATTATGAGGTTCGGTGTAATGCTGTTGGTGGCAATAATGGGGACGATAGGATCTGCGAGATCCCAGCACAGGTTGGGCCACCTAAATATGGTAATGGGAATGGTAATGGTATCGGAAACGGTGCCAACAAGTTACCGTATTTCTTCAGCAACGACCTTGCGCGAAATGCGACGTTTAATCAGACTGTTTATGAAGAGGTGAAGAAGAGTGAAGGGGAGAAAGTTGGTGGAGGACCCGGCGGCGGTGCTGGTACCGGTGGCAGTAAGGTTTGGAGACCTGCTGCGCAGTGCTCGGTTATGCTGTGGATGGTGTTTTTGGTTATACTGCCTATGGTTGGCGGGTTATAAATAATATGGTGGATTTTTTCTTTCTGACTGACTGACTGGACTCTCGTTTTTACTCTTCACTTCACTTCTCTTCTCTTCTCTTTTATTATGCCCCCCTTCTCCTGCCCTACCTTCTCCTTATACTATTTTAATACCCTGTCTCAAAAAGCCGCGGCCGGTACCCATTATGGGCTTTTTGGATTGTTTATGAACCGGCGTTATAGCGACATGTTTATAGATTGATGTCAGCGAAGCATTAAGCGGTGGCGTTCCTGCTTTTTTCCTTCTCTTTTTTAAACCTTTTCCTGCTTTTGTAATATACACATTACTATTAATCATAATTATATACCGCTCCATTAAATCAATTCCCTAAGAATAGAATGATTCGAGGCATGCACAGTACATAAAACTAGTTAATCGTTTTTGATTTTTTGGGGTTGGATCAGCCTACGAAAAGAATAAAATAAAATCCTGTCATAAATCTCATATCATCGTGTCCTAAACCAGTCTCACGAAATAGTAGTATACTATCAATGTATCTTGGAACGTACACGCACCGTCTACCCTCGTCCTCATATGTATTTTGATCTAATATGCATAATGATAATCCAGCACTCCAACCTCCACAACGCAAACCCCCACTAAAATACCACACACACACACCGGCATTCTCAAGCATAAAAATCAGTAGATGCTCAAACCAATCCAACAGTCCAAGATGGCTACTCGAGTAACTAAGTAAGTACTTATGCAGCCGGATCCATTCCATCAAACTC
Source organism: Orbilia blumenaviensis (assembly GCA_036872755.1). NCBI lineage: Eukaryota > Fungi > Ascomycota > Orbiliomycetes > Orbiliales > Orbiliaceae > Orbilia > Orbilia blumenaviensis. The sequence goes on along the minus strand of JAVHNS010000003.1, from coordinate 2,092,978 downwards.
AATCAACCTCCTGACCAACCCAACAGCCTCACTCCCCGCCACCTCCAACCCAGGATTCTCAACCTTCCTCTGTAACTCCACATCCAACAAAACCCTTAAACACTTAACCAGCACTCCAATCCTCAACCAGCACTTCACTCTGATCCATCCATCGACTTTGACCCCTCTCCCACTCATATCCAACTCCACATTCCCGCCCAACAGTAATATCCCAAACGCACTTACGGGGGTAACATCCCTCAAAAATATCTTAGATGTGGATACTTTACTAGCGAATGCCATAAACGCCGCATTTCCTTTAAAACCCTGAGCGTCGAATAACGTGCTCGCAGGGTGTAAAAACGCCCGCTCGTCTTCTGTGAAGTATTTAATCGTCCTAGCTTCCGGATCTAACTCTTTAGCACCACTCATCGTCGCAGCGTATTTCTTCTCAGGTAGTTGTATGCGTGCGATCTGTGGACTGAACGAAGATGCAACGATGGCGCGGACTAATGCGTCATTCCCGTTCTGTGAATTAAGAGAACGTGTGGCGCCGGAGTCCTTGTGGTAGGGAATTGGGAGGAAACCGATCTCCTGGAGTGAAGATATGTATTGCGATTTGTTTGATCGGATGTCATTGAGTGTGGGTAGGGAGAGCATGTTCTCATCGCACCATCTACGGGATTCGGATGTTGAGAGAGTTGGGGAGATAGTTGACCATTCTTCGAAGGCGCGGTAGTCGGCTATTAGATCGCCGTTACCGTTACCGAAGGAAGAGCGGGCCCTGCCAGGTAAGTACCTATGTTAGCAAATCACTTTGGTCAATAGTTTAAGGGGATGCTTACTCTCTCGACTCATCCCGCTTCTCCCTGGGAACGACAAATGGTGATTTAACCGCCAATATAGACGCAATCGTCAAAGCGGCGTCAACGCAGCCAAATATAGAACCATAGATCATCAACTTTGCACTCCTGACATCTGCTGGTATAGTACTCAAGTGCTTTCCAAGACCTGTCAAATCGTCATCTTTCAGAGCCCCCATACGAACCAGAGTTGTCAGCGCCGCATCCACAGTGCGAGTATCCGGCGGTGTCAATGCTGATCTCAAAAATGTCCCAACATCCTTAACACCCATAGCCTTAATCGTAAGACCTTTAAAAGGCACCGTATGTTAGTTTTTCCGCCCTGAAACCATAAAAACGGGAACAGCCACCTACATATATTCTCCAACGGCACCCTCAATATCTCCGGCGTCGTCGCCTCCTTCATCTTATCCATCTCCGCATTCCTCGTGTAAAGCTTATAACAATCCCCCTCCCTAACTCTACCAGCTCTACCCCTTCGTTGTTTACAAGACGCTCTCGATGCCCATGTCTCCGCAAGTCGTATCATGCGAGTTTCAGGATCGAACAAAGTCTCCTTAACGCGGCCGGTATCGATTACCGCGACAATATCCTCAATGGTAATGGATGTCTCGGCAACGTTGGTCGCACATATGATTTTCCGCTGCCCCTTCGGTGGACGTAAGAATACCTTCCGTTGTTCCGCGGGGATCAGGGATGCGTGGAGTGGGTAGGCGAGGTATCGGTAGGATTCTGGAAGATCGTTGATGGCTTTTATAGCTCGGTGGATCTCTAGAGTACCTGAGAGGAAGACTAGAATTGCACCGCTATCCTCACCAAGCTCATCATCAATCGCTTGGACGGTGGCAGCGATTAAATCGTAGTTCACACCTTGCCCTAGCGCTCTCATCTGCATACCGATGGCAGGGTCTACGTCCGCGGTATCGGAATCCACCGGCCTTAGCTTCTCACCACGACCTAAGGCATTGAAGTTTGTGAACCGAAGCACGTCGTCGAGATAGCTTCAAGTACTGTTAGTTTGTAATTCAAAAATCTGCCTCTGGAGTAAGGATAACCATACAAATCGTTGACTGGGAATGTTCGTCCTTCGATATTGACAATCTGGACATTACCAAAATAGTCTGCGAAGGCCTTTGCATTTAACGTTGCGCTAGGTATAGTTAGCAGTGTCATATAAAATACGGGACCAAGACTGATCTTACCTCATCAATATCAACTTCAAATCCTTCCGCTTCGTCAACAGCCTCTTCATCAAAACCAACAAGAAGTCACTATCCAAAGACCGTTCATGAACTTCATCAATGAAGACATGAGAAATATCTGACAGTCCGTCACCATCGTGTAGCCGGCGTAGGAGGACACCAGTTGTCATAAAAGTTATCCTAGTGTTGGGTCCCATCTTCGACTCGCCTCTAATCGCATACCCGACCTCTGTGCCCACATCGACACACCTCTCCGCACTCACTCGCTCAGCCAATCCAATGGCTGAAATACGCCTAGGCTGGGTACAGAGAATCTTTGCTGCAGTTCCAAGATTCCGGTGAATTAAATCGTCCAAGACAAATTGCACACATTGCGTTGCTGTTGTATTTCGTCAGCTCCAATATTCTAAAGTTATCGAAGATACAGGAGTACCTACATTTCCCGGACCCGGTTTCACCAGAGATGACAGTAACAGAGTTACTATCAATACACTCAGTGACATGTGCTCTCAGATTCCACGCCGGTAGCGATCTTCTAGCAGTCATCATCTTCCTCCCTTCCATAGTATCCATTCTATCCTCAGCAAGCTTCAGCATTTCCAAAGCTGCAGGAAGGCCAGGAGTCCAATCTATCGGATTTGTTCTATGCTTCACACCCTTCCTTTTTTGTGCTACCGGTTTATGCGCACTTCTTATGGCAGCAGCGCCAGCAACCACGCTGGACACTTCTTTCAGTTTGCCCGGTCGATCTACCATCTCTTCAATTGAAGTTTCTAGCCAATCAACAACTCCAAATATCATAGCTCCACCTTTCAAGGATTCAGAATAGTCTGCAATCCGCCGAATCAAGCTTAACCGAACATGCGAAGGTAGTAACGGCTCACTGATCACAGCCCATACCGGAATCTCATCAGGATAGGACCCCGAACACGGTTTCCTAACTTCTAGAAGCAGATTCTGAGGAAGCTTCTTACTATCAACTTCCAACTTAATCTGACAGATGTCCTCGGATACTCGGACGTATTTGTCGCCGTAGATCGCTTCGAGGGAGTCCTGTTCTTCTTGCCAATGCTCGGACGAGAGCTCTGGTTCGTCGTCGAAGATTATTAAATCGTCTTCGTTGTTTACTGCTCGCCGTTTAGGCTGTCCGTAGACCAGTGTTTGCATAAGAATCTCTGCCGCACGGGTTTCTTTATCACCGCATGCCGCAAGAGCTTCACGCGCGGCCTCAATGGGGTAACCCCCCGCCGAAAGTCCTAAAACCGAATATTAGCCAACCCCGCAACCCGAGAAATATCGAGCTTAAGTGAAGGAAGGAAGGAAGGAAGGAAGGAAGGTTTAATGTCCACATACGTTTAGCAGCATACTCCCTAGCCAAAGAATCCGTGACAAAAGCCACCGCTCCAACCGTGTAATTATCCGGCAAGTACTTCGCCGGCATATCGTCCTCGGGAACATGAATAAGCAACCACTCTACAAAACGCCCAACACCCCCGCAGAGACGCACAGAGAGAAAATGTATCAGCAAAACAACCGTTCTTATTACCCCATTAAACTCGCGACCAACCTCGAACCTAATGCGTCCTCCAGATTTGTAGCCCACTCGCACGCTTCCTCTGCATGACTGATTCTGAACCCAGCGGTAGTCAATTGTTCCACAATTGAAGCTTTGGTGATCTTGTCGAGGTTATTGTCGTATTTCCAGTCCTTGTTTAGACGGATGAACTTTTCGAGAAGACCTCTGGTGCCTTTTCCCATGTTTACGAGGACGGAGCCGGCCCAGCCTTTAGGTACTTGTTTGGAGGACAGTGCATGAGCTCCGGTGGTCGCGACGGTTCCTATCACAGCGGCCTTTTCCCTTGCAGCGGCTTTCTCAGCCTCTGCAGCTATCTGCTCACGCTGTACTTGAAACGGATCCTCGCTGTACTTCGATGCTAGCCCTTGCTGCACATCTTCCTTTTTAACTGCTTCGAAAGCCTGCCAGTAAGGTCTATGTGTAGGGGGGAGTGCATATTGTAAGTTTCGACCAGAGTAGACCCTGTGTAACGCATACGTAGCAGCAAAATGTCGAGCTTCGAGAGCTGTCGGGTGAAATGCGGGTGCAGTTTTGAGATTCAAGGGAGGATCGAAACGGATGGTTTCTGTTTCATGGGTTTTAGGGTTCTTGTAACGGATTATGACGGATGATTGATTGCCTTCTTTAGTATTCCTCTGTTCATCGTATATTAGCTTCCGTATTTTTATTATTATATTTTTTTAAAGGAAAAAAAAAAAAAGTCCAAATAGCAATATAAGCCTCGAGCAGAGGCCAGGATGTTGATATATTGGCATACATTAGTATACTCCGGCTTATCCCAATGATTCTTGACCGTCAATTCATAAAAGAGGGCCACAGGGAGCTTCCCGGTCCATCCTTTCCCGCCGATAATCTCATTCAAGCTCGGTTTTGGTGGTTCCTGCGGTGCGGCAGCAGCAGCAGCAGCGCCTTTGCCTTTCGCGCCACTCGTGGATGGTGCATTTGATGATGATGAGGCTTTGCCTTTCCCCTTGGCAGCGGTGGTAGAAGGTTCAGCTTTGGATTTGTCTGAGGCGGCAGCAGCAGCGGCCTTTCCAGGCTTCTTGGGAGGCATTTAAAAACTGTATCTTTCCTTTTCCTTTTCCCTTTTCCTTTTCTTCTGCTCTTCTGTTTGGTTGTTTAGTGCTGAGGTTGAGTTGAATATGTTTTGGAAACTGTTTGTGAGCTGCAGGGTAGTCTGTGTTTTGGTGTGGTTGATTGGATGACTTGCCAACGCGATCTGCGAAATGCTATAGGCTGGTAGACGGTTGGTCGTACACACAAAAAAAGAGCCAACTCGTGACGAGGGGGATTCAAAGAAGGTTCTGATTAAACCAGGGTATCTATGTATATCGAAAGATATGAAATTAACCCAGATGGAAGAATTTAAGGTAACGAAAGTAGATAGCGAATGGATAGATACGGGTTTCAATTGTTTGAAGAGCATGTGTCGGTGGTATTATATCAACGATAGTCACAGCATTGAAATTGCTCCAATGAGCGAGTATATATTCAGCTATATGGCTGTATATAGCACGCCGAGCCATCAAAATAGTCTTGTCTTTTGCACCAATCTAATGACTTTAGAATATCCCCAGCCTATTTTCATAAATTTATAGGTCCGGGTCTTCCTCTTCTTCTTGATATTCTTCTCTCCTCTCGCCCGCTTCCTCAACGCCTCGTCGGCTACATAAAGGTATCACAGTTACAAAAGGTGTATACAAACATCTTGGGGGACATCATCGGTGGAGCGTTATATGTATAACGTTAATGGGGGTGAAAGGGTACAACGACGAGTATAGCATGGTGTATGGGTGTATCAGATAACGTAGGGATAGAAGAGGAGGAGGAGGTTGCTTCGCTCTTTCCATTTACACAAAAAAGGGATCTTCTTCTTCTCATAGATAGGGAAACTACATAAAGGGTTTTGTCCTGTGTCCCCCCAACTTTTTTTTTTTGTTTCCTTCATTCGGGAGGGGACCAGGATATACAGAAAAAAAACGCCGGCAACGGTGAACCTATCCAAAATCATGCTCATAACGATAAAAAATGACCGAGAGCAAAAGGGGAAAAGGGAAGCTTTAGGGATTTTGTCGCAAGGGACGGGAAAAGGAAAAGAGCAAGTGCAGGGTTTATTTTTTACTGGGAAAGAATATATTGGAGAAAGGAAAAGGGACATACAGGAATGAGATAGTGGTTTACAGGAGAAATCTGGTATCAGGAAGTGGACGCAGGTTTTAAATATTACAAAAGGAGGGGCCGTACAGGATATTATCACTAGAACACGGTGTGAAAGCGAAGGCTGGGGGGTTTAGGGATAACATGATTGGGTGATACATTTCAAATATGGGGGAAAGTGGGCGGGTAGACGCAGGAACCAACAAAGCGAATTGTTGAAAGCACTAGCAAAAACCATTAAATCCCGATATTTGAAGAAGAGGAATAAATTCATAAACCGAAGGAGAAGAGCCCCGTAGCCGTGGGTGCGCTCCTCTTTTGGTCCCAAAAAATAAAAGTCCTCTCCCAGAAATCGATCAATCAGGGGTCCGGCAGATTGGCATGTGTATACGATGGCAAGTAAGCTATATGGCTTACATATCCATGGTATCACCCTGGTTGGCAAAACTGAATCCTCCTTGTGCGGGTTGAGCACCAAAGCTGAAAGTGTTGCCCTCAGTGGTCTGCTGCGGAGCAATTCCCTGGACATCTGCTTCATCCTCCTCATCACCGAAGTACTTTTCGATGATGTTGTAGGCTTTCATATAGATCTCCTCGTTGGCATTGTTCTGCGCATTGTGAATCTTCTCCATCCCGCCGGCTTCTTCGATGAACAGAGCATATTTGTTGATGCCTTCGCCATGGGTTTCCTTATCCATCTCGCCAACCTTCAAAATATTCTCGAGGCCATCGAGGGCAACCTGAATGATCTTATTGTCCATGCAAGAGAGAAGGTCACACAGGGGGCGAATAGCGCCCTGGGCAACTAGATAGCGAATCTGGTCGGGTTTCTGAAGACCGCCGCTGGTGGCATTGGAGATCGCCCAACAAGCTTCCTTCCTTGTCTTGAAATCGCCATTGCTGAGCAGATTGATCAATGGGGGAATCAGGTTGCCATCAATAACAGCTTGGATCTGTGAAGAGTTGCCAGCAGTAATGTTGGAGATGGTCCAGCAAGCCTCCTTGCGAATTCCGTCCTTCGTGCTGCTAAGGAGAGACAGAAGTGCTGGGAGAGCACCGCAATTTATTATAACTTGAGTCTGAACATCGTCACCAGTGACAATGTTTCCGACGGATCGAAGAGCCGGTGTTTGAACGCTAGTAGAGTTATGCATCAGCAGCTCGACGAGGCGACGTGGAATACCTGCTTCAATAACGGCCTGGATCTTATCGTTGGAACCATCAGACAGGTAGCTGATAGCCCAGCAAGCATCGATCAGAACTTCGTCATCTAAGCTGTATACCAACTTGGCTAGTACAGGCAGAGCGGGAAGAATCTACAATCATCAGGTTAGCAGGTTCGCATTTTCACCAAAATGAAAGGAGAAAAATAAAATAAAAAAATCAATATACGTACAGTTTGCCAGTCAGGCTGTGGAGTCTTGCCACGGCAGAAGTTGCTTAGGGTCCATGTAGCGTTGCGGAGCATGCTCAGCTTGCGGCTGTCTCCAAGAAGTTGGAGGAGCGGGCGAAGAGCACCGGCGCTTAGGACGTAGTCCCTGCATTGTGGGCTATCACCAGCAATGTTACCGAGAGCCCAGACAGCTTGCTCTCTGACATCAGGTTCATGGCTGCTCAAAAGCTCAACAAATATTGGAACGGCACCGGCGTTGATGACGACTTGAGTTTGTGCGGCGGAGCCAGAGGCAATGTTAGTAAGAGCCCAGGCAGCTTCGAATTGAACCAAAGTGTGTGGAGAACGAAGAAATTCAACAAAGCGGACTACGACGCCGCACTCGATGACTTTTTCGATCGGTGGGTTTCTCTCCTTCGAAAGCAGCTTTCGGAATTTAGTAGTAGCCAGGATCTGTTGGTCGATAGAGTCGGAGAAGACGCCTGAGATCATGGAAGGGAGATCCTCAGTGAGCTAAAAGAGAGAGCAGATGCCCGTGAGAGTTAGCGGAAACCTTGGAAACACACGTGAATGGACACGACAGAATATGCTATATCGCCGGAAAACGCGACAAGAGCAGGCCCATGGGCCTGGGAAGGGATGATACTGGGATTTTTTTATCGGACGAGAGAGAGGTGGCCCATAGGACAGGGTCTGATAAGGAATTGTACGATAAAGCCCCACCAACACTTGTAAAACAAGCGAAGGCCACCAGGAACCCCGGGATAGAGGGAGAGGGAGGGAGAGAAAAGGGTAAATACGAAGACATGGGAACAAATGGACCTTACCTGAGACTCGGTATTGGCGCTCTCGTCATCGCTATCGACACCAGTGAGGCCAGAGTGGGGTGTGGGGCTTGAGATTTGGAGGTTTCGTCGCTTGGCAAGATTCTCCTCGCGTTTTTGCTTTCTGATTTCGACTTGCTGTTCCTCACGACGACGACGAAGCTCCTCGGGCTTAAAGGTACCCTTGGCCTTGAAGTTTGTTCGTCTATGTTCTGGGATGAAACGGTCGGCCATCTTGACGGAAGGTTGTTGATGGTGGTGGTTGGGATGGTGGAGATGACTGGATTAGGAGGGAGATGTGGAGGAAATAAATTTTTCGAGGCGATCAAATATTTCCGCTCGCTGTGTTTGGTTGCGTGATCCTGCACAAACAAGCTTCCCAAGGAGCAAAAAGAGAGAAGGGGATGTTAGCTAGACGAAGAGACAGCTTTTCACGATAGTTATTGAGACGTAAGAAAGAGAAGAGCGAAGGTGGTGTTGAAAATAAAGTGAGGTGAGGGGTAGTTTTAAGATGGGGGGGTGGAGAGAGAGAGGGAGAGGGATGCCTACCTAATGTTCTGCGCACGAGCCGGAGCTTTTTGACGGCTGCGAGGCGGTCAGAACAACAGAAATGAAAAGAAAAAAACGCTGAATGAGATAGCAAAAGCGAAAAAGGATCCGAACAGACCTTTGAAGGGAAGTATATCGACAGGATATCCAGAAGAAGTGGAAACCAACGGATAGACTATCGGGTGGCTGGGGGAGGAGGAAGAAGAGTGGAGGAGATGAAGCTTTGGGATGTTGTTGTTATTGATTTCAGAGGTAAAGCAAGAGCAGGCAGGCAAAAGGCTAGCGAGAAAAAGAAGAAAGAAAGAGATTACTTTCTTAAGTAGCGGCCTATTAATTAGCAGCCAGCCAGAAGCCAGAGGGAAGGGGACTATTGGATTTGCGTGGAAGCTAGGTAACTGAGTAACTAGAGAATTCAGGGAAAAAGAAGGGAAAGAAAGGAAATTGTTTGTCACATCCGAATCAGTTTGCCTGCTGCCGGCCACGAGTTACTAGTTGGTTAGTGTCACTGATATAGGTACTATCAAGTATGGGTATGGGTATGAGTATGAGTATGAGTATGAGTATAAGAATAGGATAGGTTAGGAATAGGATATGCATATGATTGGGGGGGTAAGGGGATGGGAGAAGGCAGCTCCTCCTATTCTTCTTTCCTTCTTATTTCTTCTTTCCTTCTTCATGATCAATTCAGTTCTTCCCGAGCTCTAGCTAAGGTCAGAATTAGATTTATTTAGTACTGCACCATAAGGTACTTAACAACGGCCTTTTCAAGCTAGCATATATCTAGGTAGTTACAGGTAAGTATACGTACTCTTCTGCTCCAGATCTCCGGAGGCAGTAAGCTTGGCCACGATGGATATCAAGACTACGTATTACTAACTAGTGATACACTCCGTCTACTAAGAGCTTAACTGGGTAAGAGAATGGACTTAAGTCAGTAAGTAGGTGGGTAGGGAAGTAAGGCAAAATGTGATCTATGCATCTATGATCTATCAAAATGCACACGAAAGCTGGGCAAGTATCGATATATCTCGCCCTCAGCAAGTCCACCTAATCCGCATGACATGTATACTATCCTACATATATTTTGCAGAAGCACGCATACGCTTAAAGGTGCAGTGTGCAGCATGGCCGTGGAACCAGACCCCTTCTACTCGAACACACAACCCTGCAGCTACTTGAGTAAGGTAGCTTCTGTCTGGGCCCTAAGTTAACCGCCCGAGCGCTGTCAGCCCCTTGTTTGATGCTGTTCCGACATCTTTCCCCCTGACGGTAATTTACCACCATGCACCATCGGTGGCGTAGATACGACTTCCCCTCGTTGGTGGACGGGTCTGGCCAGGTGGGCTGGGCTTGGCAACCTTTTCAGAATAGTATCCCCGTTGTGATAGCTTGGACCTGTCATCCATGTCAGAGAGCTGTTCTGCAGCCAGCTGCACGTCAACCATAAGGCATTTTCACCAACGATATATCATATTTTTATAAGCTTAACAAATTATAACCAAGCTACAGGCCTCGTGTAGACGTGTAGACGGCTGCTGCAGTCGATAGGTACCCTCTGATCGAGGCTGTTCCTAACAGAAGGTTAAAATTGATTAGGTAAAGGATTGATCTGAAGTAGTCGGTATGTCACCAGTAGCTGCGTAAGGAAGAAGTACATAGAATAATTAAGGTAAGATAAGCTTATAAGCTATATCAGCTCAGGGACATCGCCACCGAGGCCCCACCCCCCATTGGCCAGGCAGGTCTCCCAGGACAGGGAGGCTCCAGGGAAGCTCAGCTCAGAGCTTATGACAACCAGAAAAACACCAAAAACGCGACTCCCATAAGAGAAAAAAACCAACATATCAACACAACCAAAACACTATCCCTTAGCAACAAACCTTCATCGAATCTCAACTTTCCTTTTCCTTTTCCTTTTCCTTTTTCATTTACCTTAATTTACCTTACCTTTCTTGCCAAGGAATACCATGCCCTTACCAGCGCGGTACACCCTCATCGCGGAAGCGAGGCCCAAGGAGGGCCACTTCGTCAATTTGATCGGGATAGCGGTCGGTTTTAGACCTCCCAAGATGTCATATGGATCCGGTAAGTTACTTCTTAAAATTTGTGACTTCTAAAATCGCAATTTGCTATACTGTTGGTATTTTAGTGTAAATGTTTAAGTATATGCTAACTCCATATTATCGTAAAAAGACTGGCAAGCATGCATCGAATTGTGCGACGAGTCTGCCGCGGTCTATGAGAACAACCTCACGGTCCGTATCTTTAGACCAGATGCAGAATCCCTACCTCAGGCCATAGACATTGGTGAATCTATTGTCGTGTTCAAGGATGTCCAGGTACTTACCAAAAGTCTCCCAAACCTTTCGACTCTACACTGCAGTTAGACTAAGAACATTACCCTTTCTTTTTTTTTATATATATACTTTTTAGATGAAAGTCTTGAGGAACCAAGGAAACACCCATGTTGGTATGACAAATAAGATACGTTCATCCTGGGTCATCTGTAAAGCCGAGATGCCAAACACTAGAAGAAAGTCCGGTGGTCCCAACCAGCGTCCGGAGAGACCAAGGATCCGTATCGTTGATAACGGACCATACCGTATCCAAGACATTGAAAAAAGAAAGGAACTACTCACGGAGGAAGAATACAATGCCTGCAAAGACCTCTTTGAGCACTTCCACACCCGTGGTGGTCTCGCCGGATGTCATGGTATGACGGAAAGGACTTATCAGGACGAAGCAAAGCCTCAGAAGAATATCCCTAAAAAAGCAGCGTTGATGAAAGAGATAAAACTCGACAACTTCTATGATCTGACCTGCTTCGTTCAAAAGGTCTGGTCGCATAATAGATTCGTTGAGGTCACTGTTACCGATTTCACTGAGAATAAGGAGCTGTATCCCATGGGTGTTGATCCGTTGAACGATGAAAATAGACCACCCATGCGCAGCGAAGTCGAGAGCTATGCTCTTGAAGGGGGCGGTGTTACTAGGAACCCAAACAAATTTGGCGGTAAAAAGTGGTTCGAGAGGCCCTTTGGCCACTATTCGCTCAAAGTTGCCTGCTGGGACAGCTGGGCCCAAAAGGCGCGTAGTGAAATCACGGAAGGGTGCTACTTAACTTTCACCAACATTCTTATCAAGAGAGGTAAAGGCGGACAGTGGGAAGGATCGCTCTCCGACGGCAAGGAAGGGAGGAAGAAAGGAGATTTTAGAGATGGATTCAAAATACTGAGGCCTGATGACCCCGCTTTAAAACCGCTTCACAATCGGAAGCGAGAATTGGTGAAACTTGTCGCCCAGAAGGAGCATGAAAGTAACGAGGAGGAACGAAAGATGAAGGAGGAGGAGGCTAAAGCAAAACTCGCGGCAGAGCTCAAAAAGCGACAGGAGAATAACCCACAAGGTAGGAAATGCACGCCTCTCTTCCGACTATTTCTCTTCTAATTTTATGATATACAGTTCATTGCGGCTATATCTCTATCGAGACAACCCCGCTTCGCAAGATTTACAATATGCTCGATGGAACCGATGTCGAATTCTTCAACCGCAGGTACCGTACCGAGTGCCGAGTTGTCGATTTTCGACCATCAGATATCCGCGACTTCGCCAGACCAATCGATGGTGATCTGGGAGCTTGCGGTGTCGATTTGAACTCCCCCGAGTACGCAGAGAACCCACCGCAATGGTACTGGTGTTTCGAACTCGACGTTATTGGAAAAGAGGATAACACCCTCCTTACCATCCGCGTCGACGATGCCAGTGGCCGTTACTTGCTGAGCCCCGGTCCTTGCGAGTATGTATACTACCACCACATACCCCAAATTCTAGTATAAGTACTGAACTATGCTAACCAATGCCCGATAGTCTCCGCGCCGACGAAAACCGTCACAAATTCGAGGAACTAAGAAACGAGCTCTTCCATCTCTGGGGAAACCTTGAAGAAATCAAAACGACTCGTCGTGACCGAATTGATTTTCTTGAGCAGACCACATTGACTCTGATATCGCAGTACAACCAAAACTACGACCACAGGTTCTTAGAACAGCAGTGGCGCAGGCTTGAGGAACAGAGACAAGAAATCCAAGGAACTCCAATTATTTTCGATCCAGCTGTTTCGAACAAGTACTTCTTTGCGATTATCAAAGAATACGGCGAGGATGACGAAGATGGAAACCCTGAGAGAATGTTCATTTTGGAGAATACCTCTGTTTCTCGAGCTATTGTTGCGAGGGAGCGTGAGAAGGCTGTTGAGAGGTTGGAGAGAGAGAGGGCTGCCAAAGCTCAAGAAGGAGTAGGGACTTCAGAAGGAGTTGATATTATGGATATTGATGGGTGAGCTAGAGAGTGCCTGCAGCGAGGTTGTTTTTTATAAGCGTTGGTGTATGTGTGGATCTTGTAACTTCTTGTATTACTATTATGATGATTCCTTGCATAGCCATTGGCGTTTCTTTGCCCTTTTATTTACCCCCTTTACCGTTGCCCTCTTGTTTTTTTTGAGGTTATTCGTTAATCCCCTCTTGACGAGAACTACTTCTACTCTATCTTATTTTACCTTTTTTGAAATTCATGGATAATACAATATCACGTCCTCCCCCGGAGCCGGTTGTTCCCAGAACCAGCCAAATGTAGCTGTATCTGTTGTAAATTTTGTGTTGTCGCAGAATAAAAAATCCCAGTCCAAAATTTCGATACCGCGCTCGTCGCCCAAATCAAAGCTTCTCCAGACCTTCAACCTTATCATCCAATCTTCACCTACTTACATCAACCCTCCCACCACCCCCCCTCACACACAAAAAAAAGATGGCACCCCCCACAAACCACGAAAGGAACCCAGCTTCCTCCTCATCTTCGAAACCCAAGAAAAGAAAATCCAAACGCTCAAAACCGAATGATAACGATGACACCCCAAAGGCATTCACCCGTCTCATGGCCTACGCTTCCACCGGGAAACGTCCTAACGGCCTCGACGATCCAAAATCCAATACTTCCTCAACCACATCAAAGAAGCGCAAACGCACCAATCCAAACTCTTCTACTACCACCGAACCACCCACAGCAGCAGCATCACAAGAAACCGAAAACCCACCACCTGCGGAACCTTCAAAACCACTAACCCTCCTCCCCAACGAAAAGCTCTCAGACTTCTCCCGCCGCGTCGACGCCGCAATACCCATCTCCTTCAAAGGTCTCCAACGTGGCGAAGATAATCCCAAAAACCGCAAAAAGAAGAAAAAGCCAAACCCGGCAGACGAAGAAAAGGAAGGAGGAGAAGGCGAAGAAGTAACAGAGGACACCTACGATTTCGACGATAACGGCGATCCGTTACCAAATCATTTAAAACCTCATAATCATAATCCGCATACCAAGCAGCCAGTTAGCAAGGCCATGAAGGGGAGGAGGAAGGAGAGGAGTCCTAGTCCGTTTGCCATATTGAGGGAGAAGAGAGGGGCGGTGCAGAGTAGTATCAATGATGTGGTGCAGGCTCCGCCGAGTTTGGTGGTGCCAAAGGAAAAGCTGAGGGATAAGACTAAAGGTGGAGTGAGGGGTATTCAAGGACTGGAAGTTCCAAAGGCTAGTGGAAGTTTGGCGAGGAGAGAGATGTTGGAGCAAGAGAGGAAGGGGGTCGTGGAGAGGTACAGAGCTTTGATGGCGGCGAAGAGTGGGGGGCTATAATTTTATAAAAATACATATTCATATAGACAACGGGATGGGTGTACGATATATGGAGTTTCAGGGAGCATCTACTTTACGAAGATATCACAAAATTCTATTGATTATAAAATGCATGTGCCATAAGAATCGCGAGCAAGGAAAAGTGAACCGTATAGGCGAGACGAGAAAAAGAAGAGACAATCATCCCATTTTGATCAGTGCAAAAGGGTATCGTGTCGTTTTACAGCAAAGGATAAAGGCAGCTTCAGGGCAGCATGACCATGAGAAGAAGTCATGAGGAAGGACATAAAAGGTTTCATTGACAAGTGGGGGGCATAAGGGAAGATGATGTGGTGCACTAGTTTTAATGGATGATAAAAGTACAGGCGACTAGTTCAGGATGTTTCGTGTCTTCCATCATGCTCTATCTGTAGAATGCAATGAAGGAGCGGGGAGAAGAGAGATAGGTATAGAGTAAGTATGTAATAGAGTTCGTAAGTTGTAGCCTTCAGTATGGGGGTGGTGGGAAAAGAGAAGAAGGAGGGGGTGCCGTGGGAGCCAGACGTAGAACCAGAAACCGGATACAAACAAAATGAAAAGGAAAAAAAAGACCAGACATTCATCGCAATCCGCCTTTCACAAGCCACCATTAAAAGTATAAAATACGCAAGATAGAAAGTAAAGAAACACAATAAAAGTACAAAGGACAACAATCCTTTCTTAACACTGAATCATCAATCAGCATCCACCATCTCCTGATCTTCATCCTCAGCAACACTCTCCTGTCTCTTCTGGTGATCTTCTTCTTCCTCACGCTCCATCTCCTCATGTCTTTGAATCTCTTCTTCATGCGCTTCTTCCTCATTCTGGTCTTCTTCATCGCTATCCTCGATCGTTTCCTTACTTTTAATTTCTTTCCCGGAGGAAGTGGCAGCAGCAGGCTGAGCCTTTGGCTTCGCTCTTGAAGGCCTTGGCTTTGGTGGGTCTAAATGATTCAAAATCTCGCGTAGGTTCTGCCCAAGCTGAGATCTGTTCTTTAGAAGCCTAGCCTTGAAAATAGTTCCATCGATAACCTCGCTGAGAACAGCAAGTGTGATCTTTCCGACGAACTCGCACAATCGCTGCTCAAATAGCAATGCGGCTTCCAAGTCTGTGTTCTCTTCCGATTCTTCTCCTTCATCGTCGCTCCCAGATGCCACCATCTTGTTTGTGAGTTTTGCGAATCTCTTCTCTGCCGCAATATAGACTCTAAGGATGTCTTCTTGGATTTCCTCTGGTACTTTGCGTGGGAACATGGAGAGTTTGGTGGTGGCGGAAAGAACGGCGTTGAAAGTATGGAAGTCAAGGATAGCACCGGCTGCTGCGATGCGAACTTCATCAAGATCGCGGACATTGATAATATCTTCTAGGTGAGCATTGATAGCGGCTTCTGCTACTCGAAGAGCTTCAAGTTGTGGGAGGCATTCATCAATTCTCTCGTCAGAGGAAAGATCGAGTTTTGTAACGGCTTCAACGTTCCACATAAAGTAGTATGCAAGGGTCTTAAGCGATGATAGCCAAAGATCATTTTCGGCTTCATCGGCGTTCTTTCCCCGTCCAAGAATCGCAATAAGAATATCCACGGGTGATTCTGTCCCCGGAGAGTCTTTAGCGACTTCTTTGCCCTTCTTGCTCTTGCCCTTTGATTGCGAAGCCGAAGCCTTTTCAAAAACTTCTTTGCAATTCGTAACACTCGCGAGGTATTGCAGTCTCCTTACGCCAGTTTCAAGGTCGGAGAGTGTCTGGTCACCGATATCACCTTTCTCAAGATTCTTCCCAGAAGCCAAGGAAACAAGATAGTTGGTAACTTCATCTTGAAGACCCGTAACTTTCTGTGAGGTAACCTCCTCAAGTTCATCAAATGATGCTGCATGTAGCAAAAACCCGCTAGCTTCCTTGAGAACCGATTCGTCCAGGTGAGTCGTGAACTGTCGGATAACGTCATCCAGTAGAAGTGAATAGGCGCTCATTTGTCGGAGTTCTTGATAAACATCGAGTTTTATGAGTTGAGTGATCCGAAGGACGGTGGCAGCGGTTTCCGGCGCTGGACCAAACTTGCTAAGAAGGAGCGGAACATAGTGGGCCAGGCCTCGCGAGATACTGTCTTCATCCGGGGCCTCTGATTGTTTTCGCTTTGTTCTGGAAGTGACGGCAGTAGCGTCCGCAGCCGCAGCTAGCGAAGACGTGATAGAGGCGTGGAGGACGTGTAGTAGAATATTTTCTTCCTTGGCCTTCAGAGCACAGAATCTCTTGATCCAAGATAGGGTTTCGTCATCCGAGTTATTCATTTGATTTCCGGTGTGATCGTACAAAAGATATTTAGCGATGTCCTCCCAGTCCTATAAAATAAATAAATATTAGTCTCGCAAGGCCAATAAAAATATTTTTCTTTTAGTTCCTAGTAGACTCACATGTAGCTGTGGTATCGCCTTATACAGAGCGGAACCAGCGAGCTGGAATCTAGATTGAAGGCCGAGGGCGGCAACACCCTTAGTATTGGTCTCTCTGGCCTGACTATCAACGGAATCATCGGGATCGTAAGTAGACAGAGAATTGACAAGACTCTTGAATTTGATCCAACTGAGCTGATGGCCTTCGAAATCTTCATCGTCGAGGTCACCAGCGGTCTGAAGAGCATCCTTGACGGTTTCCTCGCCACCACAGTCCTCAATTTGTTCGTCATAGTTCTCCTGCACACTACTGGCGAAGAAATCGGCGACCGCATTTCGGACTTTGGCGTCGGCGTCATAGAGAAGTTTTCCGATGTTGACAATATCGTCAGGTTCCAGAAATCCAACTTTTCGAACTTCGTTAAGCAACAGTATCGTCTCTGCTCGAACACCGGAATCCGCATCTTGGAGGGCCATTTCAACCAATCTCTCCCTAAATCTCTCTGTGAAACTGCGTAATCCTCCAACATTGGCGCGGTCCTTGAAAAGTTTGTTTAACGCCTTAATAACTTCAGAGCGGACTCCAACGGTAGTATCGGAGAGAACCCAGCCAAAGTATCGAAGATATGATGATTCGAAAAAGGTGCTTGGCAGCTTGAGAATCCAGACACCGAGCTCGTGGATGCATTCTGCACGGATCTTCCCATCGACATCTCGGTATCTGTGGACAAAGACCGACTCGTATATGTCGCTGATCTGGTCCGTCACGAATTCCTGGTTTTCCTGTGCTTCATTGATGGTACTTTCGAGGGATTTGATGCGGCCTGCGTTTTTTCTAGCCTTTGCCTTTTCGGATTCAAGTTGTTTTGTGCTGTTGTTGATGGACTTCTCGATATCCGCCATTGTGCCGCAGAGGGCTGTCATTATCGAAAGGTTGATAGCGGTGCTTGTGTGTCGGAAAGGGCGGAGTGGGGAGCTGGACATGGTAGTGATCCAAATTTGAAGATTTTCAATGAGTGCTGGCTCGCTGGTGAGAACACCTGAGGTGGAAATGTGGTTTATGAGTTCGTAAAAGAAGGCAGTGAGACAAGCTCGATAACGACGGTATTTCTGAGCTCTCGACGCTATCGGGTACTCTACCGATGATTCCTATCGTAAAAGCATTAGAAGGCCATCAAAAACATCTAGACAAAGAGTGTTACCTTCTGGAAGATGTCTTGGATATCTTCGAGCTTGCTTGCCGCAGAATCGGTGTCTTCTATGTCGTCGCTTGTGACAGACTGGTTACAGCCGCAACTCTGGACATTATTACCGTTAGTAACTGTTGTTTTCAACTAAAAAAGTGCCTACAACGTACCCGGAAGATGAAGTTGACCATTGCAACCATGGCATCTGTGTTATTTGAGTCGTAAAAGTTGACCCAGTCTTCAACGATCTTTGAAGCGTCCTCGCCAGCAAGAACTCGATCTGCAAAAGTAAATGATTAGACATCTTTCCCTGGCGCTGAACGCTTTGGCCACTAGTAGAGAGAAACTGACTAAATAGATCGTCTCCATCAAGCTCGACAACACCGTTGGCAGCTCCTGACTTCTTTCGCGGGGTAGCTCTGCCCTTAGCAGGGGGTCCAGCATCGGTTCTTGACTTTTTTGGAGCTGGCTTTTTAGCCGGAGTACTGGTTGGTCGGGCCCTGCTTGGAGGGGCAGCTTTGGTTCGGCTTGTCGTCTTTTTCCTGGAGGAAGGGGCAACATGAACGGATTCGTCTTCAGAAGCATCTTCCTGATCGGTAGCGTCGGTCGCATCGGATTGCTCGTCGCCATCTTCGTCGCTACCGGCGGCTTCCTCGCCGTCTGACGCGTTATTCCCAGCGCCTACGCGACTATCTCTTTTTCGCTTTCGTTGTGTAGTGGGAGGTGGGGAGTAGGTGGTTGGAGGTTTTCTAACACGGGTTGAGCGTCGTTGGCTGGACTCGCCAGAGGGTTCAGGGGTAGAGGAGCCCTCGCCAGCAGCAGCCATTCTTCCGATAATTGTAAGGCTTGTTTGAGTGGGAGTCTCTGTCGATGTGGTCGCGCTCATCGTTGGTATCTGTGGTGATGTTTGGGGTGAATTTGACGTGGTGTTGACCCGTCGCCCCCAAACATCAACAGATTGGAGTCACATGACTAAGCGACCGCCGTTTTGGGTTTGGGGGGTGCAGAGAGGATAATGTGTTGCGATGGCCATGTTTGTCCACCGAGAACCTTCCTGATCCAGCATATCTTATCTGAGCAGCAATCATTATTAAGTGCGACTAAGAAATATTTTTCCGAGTCACTCGGCTGCTCAACAGCTCGAACTCACTCACTTGCTCACTCATCTGCCCACACTCCATCCCACCAACCAACCGTCGGTCGACGACATCCGATTCGTATCGCCAACTCGAGTTAGACCCCTGCACACCCTCGCGCGCTCCAGGCTTCGTTTCGCGATTGTGGCGCATCTCATCCTTACATTTTTCTAAATTTTTTTATTTTTTATTTTTCTTTAAATGGTCGTTTTGCGATATCAGACTTTTTTCTGTCGCAATACATCCATCCTACCCACCTTCTGTCACAATTGTCTGTGACAGTCTCGGTAGCAATAAACCGATTAGTCAAGTAACCGGCAATCTGGATTGTCGATAATATCCTCGCCGGATTCTCTACGAAATCACTTCTACTCGATCCTCGATACATTTATTTTTTTTATTCAAAATATGAACGACTTGAACAATGGCAGACACCGGCGAATTGTTAGAAATCATAAAGGATGAGTGTGCACTCACAGTCACACAAGGCAAGCCTCTAAACTACTATCTTCTTACCTCTTAACTACGTACTTTGAACTTGGATAATCTAATTATATATATATCTATATATCAATACAGGCTTACCAGTTACATCCGTCTGGAAACTCGTAACCGACTATCTTGAAAAAGATGAGACCCTTGTCGTTCCGTTGGAAATACTCGACCCCACCATACCCAACCTTCCGACTGCCTACTACCCTCCTCAACCCCTTGACGAATCTCTACGACAAACCATTTGGGAGCTTATACAACATGATTCGGAAATAAGCATCGGCATCGAAAATGAAGGCAAAGACTTGTGCTTCGACGACGCCGAAGCAGGTATTGGTGCAGAAGGTCAGCCGATAGTAGAAGAGCAACCACCCGGATGGAGGCTCTACGCATCGGAAAGCCTGCAATGGAAACGCATCGCAGGGCATGATATCGACAAGATACGCCTTTTCCCCACACTATGGGAGCTTCTTAAAATCATTGCTATGAACAGAGAGGATGGGATTTTACAACCGGCTTTGACAGCGCAATCTGGCCAAGATGCTCGTTCCGTGGGCCCTCGAACGAAAGACCTGGCTGGTAAGGGGTATATCATGAAGATACCTGTGATGGCGCCGAAAATGCGCACCTCGAAGCTTATTCTAAAGCGGTTCTACAAGGGGGCGGTTGAGAAGCGTAAAACCCAGAAGAAAAAGAGAATGGACACTATTAAGGAGCATGCAAAAGCTGGGAAGAAGCCTCCAAGAGATGCGCAAGAAGAGCCCCTTGATATCGAAGAGGTGATTAAAAGCATAATGAAATTGCTGAAATCTGCCAAGAACAAGGTCATGCTTGTCGAAGATCTAAAGTTTAGGCTTGTTAGTATATCGCCACTAATGATAAGGAAAGACCGGCAGCTAATACAGTATCTAGAATTGTACCTCGACTAGATCTCGCAGAAAAGCCTGTCGTAGAATTCTAGCAAAACTTGAATCTATGGGTTGCCTCCAAAAAATCAGGGCATTAGGTTCGCAGCATGCCCACGCCGAGAAGTTCAACTTCGGTCCCGTTGGGGAAGACGAAGTTGCAGACTTAAAGGGCGCCCGGTTTTCAAAATGTGTCAAATTCATTCGTGATTTGCGACCTCTTGAATGGCCGGAGGCTGTCAAAGGCGTCCGGCCCGCGGTAACGCAAGACGAAGAAGATGACCTCGATGAGGTTGATTCAGACGATGAACAAGATGATGGCTACAGAGTTATCCGAACTGCGCCTTTAGTGAGAGTAGTGAATGGGCGGCGAGTGATTGTTCCCCTCTGGAGGAAAACGCAGCTGATGCACGTCATTTATGATCAAGTGCTCGCTGCGGGAATCGAAGGCATCCGAAGTGGGGTATGTAGTTATTATTCCCACTCCATGGTCTATAGATATGACTAACACAACTATGATAGCTGCTCTCTGGTGCGGTCTTCGGCCCGTTCTACTATCGTCCGTTCGATCAGATCATGGGACGGTGGACTACGAATTCCTTATTGAACCAACCTGACCACCTCAAATCTACATCTCTCGTGAGGGAAACGGATTTATACAAGAAAACCGCCAACTACCGATACTGGACTACAGAACATTTCCAGGGCATGCTAGAAGAGAAACAGATAGACTACGCAGCCGCCGACGCAGCCGCCAACCCTTTCAAAATCGGTCAGAAGAAAAAGAAGTTCATTACAAAAACCGGCCAAAATGAAGACGACGGCGAGGAGCCGGGAGCTCTTGATCAAAACGGATTCGGAAAGGTGAACTCTGCAGCTTTCGTGCACGCAGACGGTCGTGGAAGCTTCCAAGACTGTCAAAATGCCGCACCGAAGAAAGGGAGCGGGTTGAGACCCCCAGGGGTTTCTCCACTGAAAGGCCGCAAGAGAGTTAAACGTGAGCCATGCGAACCAGATGAGACAGACAAGCCGAAAAAGAAGAGGAAGATCCCTAGAAAGAGTGATGTCGCTGAGCCGCAGGAAGAAGAGCCAGAGCCTACACTTGAAGATGAGGCGGTTGTCATTATCGGCCGGAAACGAAAGTATCCTCCTGGTACAGAACCATACCTTAAAGAAAAACCGCGCCTCGATGCCGTGAAAAAGGCCTTGAGGTTAGGTTCTATCAAAGAAGTTCTTGCAGATGGCACCCTGATCAACCCCAAGGAACTTCCGGAAGGCTTTCAACCTCTATCTACGATTGAAGAAGACTCGTGGACAATCGAGATGATCGCGGAGAGGACGTTCCTAGATCTGGTCGGTTTGAAACCCTATCAGATCCCCCTTGCTACAGAACGGTACCGGAGCACCCATGCTAAGAAGGGCCGACCGAGAAAGTCGGAAGCGGCCCCGGAGCTGCCACCGCTGCCACCATCTCCGACATCGATGTCGCCGCCGCCTCCTTCTACTCAGGTATTCCAGTTGTTTCAGCTGGGCCCGATCCTCCAACCTGGCCCCAATGGCCTTGTAGAACTCGCAGTCGAGCCGGAGCCTAAACCCGAGCCTCCGAGCAAACCAGCAAAAAGAGCTTATAAAAGAAGAAAAACGGATAATAACGTCGATCTACCAGCTGGAGAGGCATCTGCAGCACCTGAGACCATAACAATGGCAGAGCAATCAATCAACCCTGACGGACCTGCTGTACTTACTGCAGAAACTCCGAAACCTCAAAATACACCCCGGGCGAAGAGAGGAAAGGCCCAAGGTGTCACTGGGACTGAACCGGATGACGCCGTGACCAAGCCTACCCCCAAACGTAAGGCTAACAGCAAAGATACCCCGAAGAAATCATCACCACCAAAGAAAATCAAGACTGCCGGTGGTAAAACTGCCGACTCTGGGGTTACAGATGCAATTGAAGCTGAGGGCCATCCGATTCACCCCGGTCAGAAAACCACACAGGATGCTCCAACTCAAGCAAAAGATAACGTTGAAGGTGGTCTGGGCGTCAATCTCGCGTCTCCTAGGATGCCTCCGGGGGGGCGAATACTTCCATCAGCTCGGACAACTTTGGTGGACCTTACTTCTACTGTCGACGGCGACCCGGAACCAGATTCGAGAAACCCGAAACCAGATAGAGAGCCATCCCACTCAACAGCATCACAACCAGAGCCTCTCCCTATGGAAATCGATACAGAATCGCCGGCTAAAGAAGGATCAAACGATGAGACGAGAAAAGGAGACGTTCCTCAGAACGGAAATTCACCCCTTGTGGTCGATCTCGAAGCTGCCCTGCCCGGCCCAAGTAATGACATTACTCAGGCCGGAGCAGCAGCTTCATCGACCGAAGATGTGCTCCCGAAAGCCCCAGAACTTCCAAAACTTAAGCCAGTCACAGACGATAACGGTATCAGATTGGAACTTGTTCCAGCCGCAGCTCGTAAGAACAGAAGCATTGGCGGCGTACTCAAGGCCAACCGTCGTCGTCTGCTCATGGATCTACTCACTTCCACCGGAGGCGCGATTTCGGTCAACGCTGGGTATCGCAGGTTTGTAGAATACATTCGAGAACACACCGATCAGACTTCCAAAATGGATCGTAAAACCTTTAATAGTATTATCGAGGATACGAACCGTGATGGAAAGCTATTCTTGATCGGAGTCTTTAAGAACACAAGGAGGCTTGGAACTATCATCGCCACCATGGATACTACCTTACAAGACGAAAAGGTTCAGAAGGCAAAGAAGACTATTCTTGAAGAGCTTGATAAACCATTCGCTTGGAAGCAGAATGTGTCTAAGGGGATGGTACCGAAGACCGTCACTGTTCCTATTGAACGTATTGATTTTCAAAGGTACTCGTATGCCAGTAAGGCAGCTGCTCTCGGAAACAGTGGTACTCGGCGTCGGCTGGATGACGAGAAAATGTCTACGCTCGCGCGACTTCAGGCTATTACCGAAAGCGAGAAGAAAGAGAAGGCTGCTGCCAAGAAAGGCAAGAAACGGAGTACTGGGAAATCACAACCTATTACGTCTAGAACCCGGTCGAAGGCTAATGGCATCCGCTCGTCACCATATTCGGATGCTGATAGCGAGGTTGAAGGATTTGGTAGCGGCGATGAGCGGGCAAGGAGAGGTGGACGGCACAGGCAGATGGATGATGGGGACTCTGATCCAGATGTTCCCGGAGATACTTTACATCGATGGCAGGTTCCTCGCGTTGATCCTAATACGTACCCCGAGCACACGACCAATTTCCCTCCGTATACTATACCGGAGGCTGGGAAGATTAGATCTGGAAGATTGGGAACGTATGAGGATTATGCGGCTGCGTCAGCGGCAAGGAATCAGACCGGAGCGGTATATGGTACGTTAGATGCTCAGGAGTATGAAAAGATTCGTCCGAGAAGACGACAGCAAGCTGGCGGAAGAGCCGCAAAGCCTTTGGTCAGACCCATGATGACAAATGAGCGGGAAATAAACCCGGATCTGGAGCCGCTTGTTGCAGCAGCGCCGAGGAAACGAGGGAAGAAGACCAAAGAACCTGCTTCTACGGTGGATCCAAAGGCTGTGAAGGAAAGAAAACCGAAACGTAAGTACTACGGTTGTCACATGACTGGGAATAATGCTAATGGACTTTCTATAGCAAAAGCTGTAAGGTTGCCTCGTCCAAAGGATGTACCACGCATAAGAACGACTTTGGAGGAAGACGAAACGCTTGCATTGGCCGTTATTATCATCCGCACGCTATTTGGTGGTTATGTTCGAAGTATCAAATGGGACCTTGTCGCGAAAGCACTTCCGTCATACGACAGATGGTCCATACAAACACATTGGCCTCGAGTTCGAGCGAAGATGAAAGACGAAATCCCACAGTATCAATCAGAGTTTGAGGAGCAATACCTTAGGTATTTCTACAAACGCAAGCTTCCTTTCTTTGACAAGAACCGTGGGGTCGACTTTGATCTGGTACGGCATGTGAATTGGCTACGGCCGCTGGTGAAGAACATCCGCCCCGTTACCGAACGCCGTATCTTGCCGGACACGAGGGATAGTTTAGAGGCTTTGTATGAGATCTCCTCCACACCGCTGGATTGGAGAAGGGATTTCTTTAACTACATGACTACGATGTCGTGGAAGGAGCATCAATTGAAAAATCACTCGAGCTCAGCGATCATGGAGGAAGAAGCCGCCACGCCTGTTCCTGAGAAACGACGGGCTGTTGAGCGGGCTAAATACGCTTGGAGGTCGATTTTTGTGACTGAAGACGATAAATACGACGATAAAAAGGCGAAGGAGCTGATCAAGACTTACCCGCAGGCTGTTAGCGCCGCTGCTCTCACGGAATTACACAAAGTAGACCGTTTCATTATAAGAAGCCGAAAGGGGGGTAGATATGGCACTGCTACGGCACAGGCGAGGGTTTTACAGCCTTGGAGGACGACATTTTCCACGCAGGCGTTCGATGAGGCGAAGGATTTTTATGAAAATGTGGTTGTGGGAGGGGGGTTGTTGAGAGGAAAGGGGGAGTGTAGGTTGGTCTCGACGGCGTTAACGACAGGGAGTATGGCGTGGTTGCTGGATCGGGTGGTTAGAGGCGAGGTATGGGCCCTTTTTTGGCTGCCTTTTCTTTGGCTCTCTCCCACTAATTTTTTATGCTGGATGCAATTGCCGGATGCTAACGCTGTGCTTGGGGGTGTTGTTTTAGGTTGATTTGTACACCAAGGACTACAAGACTACCAGTCGTGGTTTGGCGGAGAGTCTGGTCACCCGAGCTATTAACCCGATCCTTTTCCACTTCGACATCTTCCTCGCCAGAAACGGTGACCATATGATCGAACGGCCGGTTTTAGAACCAGCAGGTCTATACGACGAAGTGCCAAAGGGTTCTATGAAAGACGTGGCATTCCCACCGTTTATATGGCAGAACATGCACGATGAGGTGATCGGGTACATGTGGGAGAGAGTGGTGAGGTGTGTGTTGGCGGTTGTGGTTGCGAAACCTGGTGTTACGACTAGGATGGTGGTGAAGGCGTTGCAAGGGGTTGTTAATGTTAGAGATGTGGTTAATGCGGTTAGGTGGTTGGAGCAGAGGGGTGGGGTGGTTGAGAAGGTTGAGGGGAGGTATTGGGGCGGGAGAGAGTATCTGTGGTGTGGGGTCTGATTTTGATCCCCTCCAGTATATCTCTAGCTAGCTCTCTTTCTATCGCCTTCGAACCGTGATGATGAAAGTAATGGTTTTACATTTTTTATTTTATTTTATTTTTATTTTGTTAGTGGGACAAAAGTATGCTAGGTTTATAATGGGATCAGGCGTCGGAAGTTTGTGGTCTTTTCTATTATTTGTACATAGACTGCCGATGGATGGCTTAATAAATGGACTTCTTCTGATATAACCAACAGGGCAGGCTTATAGCCGTGCCCCGAACTAACCGTCAATTATATGCTTGTGCCACATTCATAAGCATTTGGGTCTGGGATCGAGGGATGCGTGCCTAGTAGAAAGAAAGAAATTTACCAGGGGAGCTCTGTAGGCCAGTAGGTGAGTATTTATACGTTCCGGTATGCACGTGCGTAAATAATATAATATAAGTAGAATGAAAACTTCCAATCTAAGCCTTTTTAGAAGGGATTCCATAGGGTTGTTTCGAGAATTATATTCCTTCCAACAGAACGCCTGGAGCTTCTCGCTAGGCTTTCTTCTTTTATGCTTGAATAAGTACTTAGGGGATTTTCTTTGTATTCGGTGTGGTAGAAATTTGAAATACGGTATTCTCTACTTTATTGTCGACTTATACGTAGTTTATTCGCAACTCTAGATCTTTTGGTGGATATTGGATGTATTAGAGGGGATCGAGATATACCCGAGTCGATAGAACCTCTCTCTTTTTTATTATTGATATTATAAAAAGGATCGAAATTTGGATAATAAAACCGGCCTGACTGGCTGGCGGTCGGAGGGGAAATATATATCTGGATTTTTTTTTTTTAAAAAAAAAAAAAAAAAAAAAAAAGATGCTTCACCTCCTCCCTTCACGGCACCGGCGCCGACAAGCCCACCACCTCTGGCAAGCAATAACACCCACATCCCTCTGCACCTTCCTAATAACCGCCTTCGGCGCACACCTAGCCTCCGCCGGCGCCTTCTCAGACATCCCAGCAATGTTCGCCAACCACCTCCAAACCGTCGCCTGGCACGGCAACCTAATCGCCATAGAACACAACCCCGACCTGGAATTCCTCGACAGCGCAGCAAGCACCTATCCCGAATTCCAAGGCGCGTTCTGTCTATACGACGGTGCGGCGTTAGATAGCACCGGAGAACACGAGCCCGTCGGTGTACGCGAGATCACTAATCCGAAAGTAATATGGGAGATCAATAACAAACCGAAGGAGCAGTATGATCCCAACCGGTGGAGGGAGGAAGTTAAATGTCTACCCGACCACGATAACGATAAAAGCACCGATGGGACAATGTGGGGGTTCATCGGATCCGAGGGTAAAGAAGGGGAGTTGATAAATTACAACCCATTTGGAGTCGCGCTGCATGATTATGCGTTAGGACAGTTGCAGAATAAACGTACAAAACGATGTTTAGCGATCGTTCGTGATAAAGAGGCGGATGAAGGCGCGAATATTGAGACCGTGCCGCACGCGGTTAGGTCCGAGAAGTGTGATTACACCGGTAGGGATCCTAAACAGCTTTGGGTGTTTTATTTCCAAAGTCGGGATCAGCCGTTCGGGCCGTTCGTGCCGGCTATGTACACCGGTGCGTGCTGGGGGCCGAATATCTACGATGAGGGGAATAACGCTACGACTGTTAAGGCGGTTAAGGGCGCGGTTTATAAGGAGTATACTATGGCTGATCATCTGAGGCTTGTGGATTCGAGGTATGTGGCGCTGTCGACTTTTGATAGGGATGATGGGGGTGGGATTAGTCCCGTGGTCAGGTGTACAGGTCAGAAATGGTTCTTTAATCCGCCGTTTGAGGATGGTGAGCCGACAGAGTTTGAGGATGAGGCCCGGCCGCCGTATTTTGAGCCGCCGCCGAATAAGCTGTCCTAAATTTTATATATATATTTATACAGCGGTGTTCATGTTCATGTTTCTTGTATTGTCTTTCTGTAATACGTTTCTATTGTTATTGTATGCATTCATTTTGTGTGCATTTACTTGTAAATCTTAGGTATATTGTTACGCTTCTGTATCTACTTTTTCTCATTATGTGGTTAGAGTGTATATAAAGAATATATGTATACCAGGCTTGGCTTGGATTTTTTACACCCCTTCAGCTTTCACAATGATGGAGTTCTATACAAAAACCGCAGTGTAATATAATGGACCTCCAATTGCAATCTAGTTTATGGTTTTTATTGAATTGAGAAATTGTTGTATTTTATGCGTTGAGATGCCCAAATCGGAACGCGGATTATAAATATACTGCACCATCATGCCAGTGCAGGCAGTTGTGCAGCGCGCGAACGGGAACAACGACGGTTTGTTCCGAAAGCGAACCGGGCTGGGCAGCAACCGGCAGGACCAGTCAAAGGTTCAGATTGTTCCAGCCTGGCTTGTTTTCCCAAATCAGGCCGCCCCGTAACCTTACAGACATAGATAGGTAGATACTCAGCTACGAACCTCCCATCGATATCTATCGAGCATCTACCTATTAGGTAGGTACCTACCCACTCGGAGCTATACTATAGCAACTCAGCTATTAGTAGTAGTTATACCCCATTGATACCCTCTATTAATTGCCTATATACACAGTGTATTTAAGTCCTGAGTCGTAACTACGCACATCATTGCCACACACCGCTTCGATCCTTGCCCCCCCCCCAAAGGCTGGCTAACGGGAATACCGGGACAACCCAGTTAAGACAGCGTGATATATATATTACACCACAGCAACATCGCCAAACCAAAAAAACCCCGAACTGAACACAACAGCCAGTGGTTTCTCTACAGATACAACCTGCACTCGATTTACCTTTCTATCACGTAATATTACCCGACCGGCCTTATCAACGCGGTCTTCATCTGCTTCACCATCGCTACTACTACTACCATCTCTACTACTATTACTTCTTACTACTGCACTATTACTATTACTACTGCTCTCGCTGCGGTTATTACTGGTAGTTACCTATACTAGAAGAAAAAAGAGCCCCGCCGGTCGGATTCGGATACAATTAGCATCTGGGCTGTGAGCCAACTAGTCGCATCCATCCTCTCTATCGTATCCGATCATATCACGCACATCATGGCATCCGCCAACCCCGTCAAGTACAACAAAAGCTCTCCGGGAGTCCGTCGCATACGTTCGTATTCCCCCCCCTCCTCTCTCTCCTAATCATGTCCTCGTACCCCGACATTTTTAAACGCATATCCACGGGCTAACCAAAGAACAAATAATATATGTATGGTTTTATAAATAAAACAGTCAAAGAAGCCCAAGAAATAGCTACATCCCCCTCCCGCGACTTCACCGCCTCTCCACTGGAACACAATCTCTTCGAATGGCATTTTACAATCCGCGGTCCTCCCGAACCATCACCGTTCGCGGGTGGATTCTACCATGGAAGAATTTTGTTGTCACCGAATTACCCCATGAGACCGCCTATGTTTAGATTCTTGACGCCGAGTGGGAGGTTTGAGGTTAATAAGGATATATGTTTGAGTATTTCGGGGTATCATGAGGAGACTTGGCAGCCGAGTTGGAGTATTCGATTGGCTTTGAGTGCGTATTTTCTCTGTTTCTTCTTCTTCTTTTCATTTTTTTTTTTTTTATTCGTAGGGTTGTTGTTATAGTGGGATTTTGGGGCTAATGAGGGATTGCTTTGGAAATAGTTGCGTTAAGAGCGCACATGGACACCGATCCACAGGGACAGATCGGTGGGCTTTCGTGTCCGCCGGAGATAAAGCGGGATATGGCCAAGAAATCGAAAGAGTGGAAGTGCTCGGAGTGCGGTGGGGGTGGAGAGGAAGAGGCGATGGATGTGCCCGAAGACAGCGGGACTACTGAGCCTGAGGTCCCACCGGAGCTGAGGTTTGGGTATAAAGAGGATATGGTGGCGAAGAAGGAAGGAGAGGATGGGAAGGATGTGGAGAAGGCGGAGGATGCTAGTGCTCCCGCTACTGCTCCTGCTCCTGCTACTACTCCTGCTACTACTCAATCGGAACCGCAGCAGCAGCAGCAGTCGCCACAGCAGGTCGTGGAGCGAAGACAGCCTGCTCAGCAACAGCAGCAGCAACAAGAAGACCAGCAGGAGCCGGCGATGTTCATCCCCTTCGGTCCGGGACATCCGCAGCAGCAACAACCACAGCAGGTGCTGGCCGGTGGAGGTGCGCCGGGTAACATCGCAGCGCCGCAGGTAGTTGCTGCGCCAGGAGCGGTGCCGATGCAGATTGTGAACAGAACGAATGATGCTGACCATACAGCCGGGTATATCGACCTCGCGATTTCTATACTAGTGGCTATCTTGATAGCGTTGGTTGTTAAGAAGATGTGAAATATCCCCTCTTTCCTAACCCCTTTTCTATCTTTTACTTAAAGAGAGAGGGACGACGTACTTGGGTTTTTTCTTAGGGAAGTGTGCGTGTGTGTAAGAATATTTATGAAGTGGGATTGGGACGATTACGATTACCTTGTTAGCGGGAGGGTGAGAGGGGAGTTTTTTCTGTATCCAACCTTTTTTTTCATCCTCAAGTTGATTACTATTACTTTCACTGTCTATCGTTATGGAGGGAGTCTGGGCGTTTTTATTATTCGCTTTTATGCTACCTGTATTTTATTACCAAAGACTGGGAGGAGGGCTTTCTTTTCCAGATTTTTTTCTCTATTTCGTGGGTTTATTAGACATTATCTAGCCTTGGGCGTAGAGAAGGGGGCTTATGAGGATGGTTTTAGCATATTATATTATAGGATAAGAGAGCTGATAAAGAGGCACTGGCATCGATGCATCGTGAAAAAGGAAAATCCAGTGGTTGTGATACACTGCTAACTAATACTACATATAAAAGAAGCCGAGCAGTCAAAAACTAAACCAATGCAATCCAAGGAGAGAGAAAAAGGAAACAGTCCAGAGCGCCCCCAATAAAAAACCAGCTGATCGTGGGAGGATATAAAAGTACAATGTGTGTGTGTGTATGGTAATAGTAGTAATGATGCAAAGAAGAAAAGAAGAGGAGCCCGATGCATGCCAATGATACCTTCTTCATGATGGTGATATTACTTCCCCTCCTCATCACCGATTATACCCATTACAGAATTATTACTCTTCTTCTTCTCTTTTCTTCCTTTTTTTCTTTCTTTCATTCTTCAAAAAGAGGGACGTACTATATTCACCACCCTTCGCTCCAATTATCAACTTCTTTCCTATTTAAAGAATTCGCAGAAGAAACACCACCAGCACTCTTCGAACTCTCCCCATTCTTCCTCTTACCATTAACCCCAAACCCAGCCTCTCCCTCAGAAGTCGTATCATAATCAATATCCTCATCATCCTCATCACTCAACTCATCCCGACTCATAACCACCTTCTTGCTCTTCTTCTTCAAATCCTGCATCCTCATATTCATCTCCTTACTATTCAACGCCGTATTAGGCGAATACCTCGACCCTCCGAGTCCATGGCTAAACTCCTCCTCCCTGGCACCTAATATCCTAGCCGCTTTACTAGACCCCAACATCTCCCCCGGACTGGGTAGTCCAGTAATAGCCTGTCTCGTCCAAGGTGTAGCTCCAGATCCAGCATACCCGTTCGCTGTTCCAGAATTCGATTCTTCAATCTCATCGCCCCCCCATCCCGCACGTCTCATCCTCTCTTGATCCGCCGCCGCTTCCCTTCTCTTCCTATCCTGTAGTTCTCTCTGCGCGTCTTTCCACCGTTGACTGGTCTCCCACACCCACCCATCCCCGACCGAGTTCCTAACCGGCACGAACCATAACACCGGCTGTGTGCCAAACACCTGCACAAAGTTCGTTTTCCACCCAAGGTCAAACGCATTCGGCATCTCCCTCGATGTCTCTTCGATCAAATACTCATTATACCTCTCCCTCTCCCTCATCTCCAACGCCGAGGGGCCCATAACCCCATTACCCGCTCCACCTCCCAAAAGGTTCGCCCCCCAAGGAATATTATTCTTCTTCCTTAACGGAGTAAGATACCTCGTCTTCTCCATACTTTCGATAGTAGTCTCCCCCTTAAATACCAAATAAAAATGATACCCCGAAAAACCAGTAACCACAATCCCGACAACCCCACTAATAACCGCCAACAGAATCCAATTGATAGGCATGTACTGTTCCGCAAACCGTGCGTCTTTAAAGATAACCTCCCAGATCCACACGCTGGATATCAAACAGCAGTATAGACAGAACACCGCAAGGTAGAAGGTGAACAAGACGAAGGGTTTGTAGTTCGTGATTCCAAGACAGTTAGCCAGCCAGGGACAGTGGTGGTCCATTTTTAGGACGCAGGTGTTGCAGGTCGAGCAGTGGTGCGTGCGGTCGGGCTTGCGGCATTGGCATTTTTTGCAGAAGCGCTCTTCGCCTGAGGCTTTGACGGTGATGGAGGAGCTGGAGTGCGTTGGGAGGGATGAGTACTTTGATTTCTATATTAATCGATCGATCAATTTGAATTAGTTTTACTTTATTCTTAGGAGTGGTGAAGTATATAATATAAAGAGAGAGAGAGAGAGTTTTACCTGCTCCAAAGGCGTCCCCGGACTGGAAAACGTAGCTACCGTATAGCTCCAGTTAAGCATCCAATAGAACAATATACCCAGAAACGCCAAAAAATGGCCCCTGGCACCGCCTATGGAGGACCATGAGATGCTGTAAGCCTCGACCCAGACGGCCCAGGCGGTTGCGCCATAGACGATAGCGAGCGGGAAGTATGTGATGCAGCTGCAGAAGAGGTTGTCGAGACGTCGGAGAATGCGGGGACGGCGCGATGTAGAGTGTTTGGGAGGTCCGCCGGAAGGACGGGAGCGGGAAGAGTCGTTCGAGGAGGAGGAGGACGGGCGGGAGGATGAGCTGACGGGGTAGTAGGACGGCATTATTATTATTGTTGCTGTTGCTGTTGCTGTTGCTGTTACGTTATCATATATACTACTTCTATCTACTTGTTTTTTTGTTTTTTTTTTTTTCAAGTAAAGGAGTATGTATGTATATATGATACCGATATACGATAGAGGAATATGGAGGGCCAGACCCGGTGTCTCGCGGGTTCTGTTCGCGCGGGCGCGCTGTTGGATTCGGCTGGGTTGGAGCTGAGAGAGAGAGAGCTGAGGCTCTCTTGGTTCTGATGGAGGTCGGTTTCGTGTGTGTGTGTGTGTGTGAGTTGCAGCTCGGTAGGTAGGTATCTTGGGCAGCCCGTCGCTTGGTGTAGTTAACAGTCAGGTCAGGTTAGTTTCCAGTTTAGATTAATCAATCTGCAAGCCCCGGGGCCGGTCAACCGTACCTTTTTTAACCAGGTATTACCATGGCCGAGTAACTATTATAAGGTTAAGTTAACTCTGAATATCGAAAGAATCGAATTGAGAGGAGGGTAAGTATTAGTCTAGGTAGTCAGTTAGTTGCTTACCTCCCTTCCTTCCTTCCTTTAATTTTTCTTCTTCTTCCCCTGACCGGAACCTGATCGGAAACTGGAAACAGGAACAGGAACGTTCAGGATAAAATAATATTAATAGCACGGGCCGTGCTATAGCTCAACTCAACTTAACTACTTTCTTAAGTAACTAGCGTGCGTGCTGGTTTCGAGCTGATTACCAAAGCACATGCATAGAATATTTCGGTTCGGAGTCTTCCTTCTTTTTACTCCCTCTATTAAGTTTGTATGATATTATAAGGGAGCGCAGTTGAATTGAGTATTTTTTTTTTTTTTTCTTCTCTCTCTTCCCCAACAATCAATAATCAACAGTCGGTTTGTATGATGTTTTCTTGTACTTAGGTATTTATAAGCCTCCTGGGCTGATCGAACAGACCGCTGAGCGCCACAAAACCCGAGTCGTGTCTGTCTGTTTGTCTGTGACTGTAACTTGCAAGTAATGCACCAAAGCCAGGGCTGCGCAGGGGAGGAGGAAGAGAAAGAGGTTCGGAGAATGTGGATGTCGACTCGATGCGGGATGCAATGCGGGTCCAGGCCGTTCTATATAGGTATTCACATATATTTTATATATACATACCTATATACCTATCCAACAAAATACGATCATACAGATCCAAGATGATCCCGCAGAAACACTCACAAATAAAATAAACTAAAAGTATACCAGCAGTATAGGATGCATGGTATAATAATGGAAACGGCCTGCATAGATCGTGCCAACGATAATATACAGCTCCGACGGCTTTTGTCTCTCCCAAGAGGCTTGGCGGGTACCTGCGCACGCCTGGGAAAAGATTCCGAATCTGACATGACGCCCCCCCGATGTTACCTCTCCTAGAGAAAGTACACTGGACCAACTCTCCGGAGGCACATAGTTAGTTCATCGGTGTGATCCAACATGTGTACCTATATAGGTATGTAGGTAGGTAAGTACAAACACAAGCCAGTTTTAAATTGGGCTTCACGGTAGTCAAGACATCTGAAAGAGTGCTTTAATTAAGGCGTCTTCGAGACACATTATAGTCCCAAAAACGCACGATTTCCCCTACGGTACTTACCTGGTACTTATGCAATACATATCATGTGCGAGTAATCTCAGCCGACCCACTGACTGCCCGACAGCCCAGTTATGTATAATTGCGTCGCTGCTAATACAATCTTAAACTCCTCTTCCAATTCTATATATATGTATATATATATCGTAGGGGGTTTTGGATACTTTTCTGGGGCTACTTCTGGATGCTAAAGGGTGTCAGGAAGGAGGCAGACCGTTTTATTCTTATCCAAACCATTATTTATATTGTTTTAAGTACCCTTTTTCCTACAAACCGTCACGAGAAACCAGCCAAAACCCCGTACGGTACTCAACGTTAAAGTACCTTTTGAGACGAGATTCTATAGGGCCCTGCTCAAATCGACGTTTGCACGCAGTATCAACAGCGCCGAAGCCTTTTAATTTATGCTAAGCATTTTTTTTTTATATTTTTTATCGGAGGCTCCAGACGCACACAAAGTTGAATGGAAGATGAACGTATCAGGGGAGGATCAAATA
Source organism: Orbilia blumenaviensis (assembly GCA_036872755.1). Taxonomy (NCBI): domain Eukaryota; kingdom Fungi; phylum Ascomycota; class Orbiliomycetes; order Orbiliales; family Orbiliaceae; genus Orbilia; species Orbilia blumenaviensis. The sequence goes on along the minus strand of JAVHNS010000003.1, from coordinate 2,058,429 downwards.
ATGTAGATATATTGAAGTTGGAGTAGCAAATAGGTGAAATGATGTAAGAAAGGTTACAATGATAGAAATGGAAAGAAGAGATCAATAGTCGCATTAACTTATTAATACAGAAGAATTTAGACTACACACTGCAGCGTTCATCCACAGCGTCCGTCCAAATACCTACCCGTGACGTTAATATGAAGACAGGTATGTATTTATATAGACATACCTGTGATATCTACCACCTAGATACCAGCCGATAGATAAACAGCTGCAATACGAAACTGACTAGTCTATATAAATCTAAGGTGAGAGTGCCCGGACTGGTACGTGCATATGTAGAATTAATATGAATTATTCGAACTACCAAACAGGTGGCCCCTCCCCTTGGGTCTTCATAGAAGACTGAGAAGATTCACGTTATAAGGTATTATATGACTTGGGAAGTGAAAGGGGGTGCTGACCCTCCGCTGTTTGTCGTCGGCCTGGCCAGCCAGAAGATCTTAGGTACTTTCGAGCTTTACATACGACGCATGCCTTCAAATATACTTAAACGCTTAAGTATGTATAAGCCCAAGTATCTATTTGACTAGTAGATAGGTATTTAGGGAGATATAGTAAGAATTAAGTATTAATAATCAAACCACTAAAACGTACTAGAATATCCATTTGTTTGATGTTAGCAAATGCGTTTTCGACGCATAGGTCGTCAAGTCTCCGAATGTGTTGCGAGATTAGGTATACATGCTGCCCTGCTGGACGACCATAGGTCGGCACTTCTAACTAACTACGGCCCACATCCACTTAAATCCCGAAACGATAAAACGGGACACCGGTGAGGATTCGAATGTTTAAACTGATATATTCAGCTAGAACTTCAACCAATGTCATATATTACCTATATGTTAATATTTAAGAATTCCTGTTAGCTCCACCAACACGCGAGCCCGAGAACCGATAGCTGTAGCACCCAATATATATTATTATTCGATATTCGGTTTGAGTTATATTCTAAGAATACAATAGCGTAATATAGCAAACCCGGCTGGCTGGGAAGCCCTTAGCTTCGGCGATGATCAGTTTCCTTTACTATGTTCCTGGTATGAACAAGGCTTGTATATAATGGGGGTTGGTGGGAGCAGGTTTGATGATGACGTTGACATGCCGGGGGTCCCTGCCTGGTTCCGGTCTCGTCAGTGGGAATGTTCAGGTTCACCGCCTCACCTGAAAGACAGGAAAGATTCGAAGATCTGGGTCCACGTAAATTTATATATAGAAAAAACCAAGACTTTTTTGTATTTTTATTTTTATTTTGCCAGCCGCAGAGATTTACTTCCACCCCACTTGTATGCGCATATACTTAATATATAACGTAGTAACATCTACTACTTTAGCACTCTGCTGCGAATGGACTGTTGTATTTCCGGGCTAATCGAATTCGAACGAGCGAACACATAAAAAAACGGTGTGATAGTGACAGTACACAATACAGCAATCAGCCCAGGTCCCTGGGCTTGCTTTCTTTCTTTCTTTCCTTCCTTCTTTGTTTTTCTAGTTTGTAGAGAAGAGCCTTATAAGGAATGCCTTGCTGCTACCCACACTCTCACTTCTCACCTTAACATTAACATACATCTGAACATCTACAATATACGTCACCGATCGCGACTCTCTCACAGCTAGCTGTCTGGCTTCGGCTTTCGGCTTTCAACCCATCAGTCAGACTAGCTAATTAAAATATTTTTTTCAATCTAATCTACGGCTGGGTACTGCCGAACTCCAGGGCCAGGTAAATTGAATTGTTGGGGGGATATTCAAACACTCTGCAGGAGCTAGGAGAGAAGGGAAGGAAAAAAAAACCTGAAACACAGCTGGTGCTTCCTTTGTTTTCTCTTAGACTTCATCAGTCAAATCAAAACCATCGTCATCGAACCGAATTGAATCCAATTAAATTAATTAATTATCTGCCCTGCCGCTATTACTCCGCGGACTATTCCGCTCTTTCTCATTTTCTACAATATCAATTGTATTGTATTGTATTGTATTGTATTTCGATTGCATTGTGGTCTGTTCTGGTCCGTTCTGGCGTGGCTTGGTCTGATTCCCCCACACACGCACATCATATCTGCTGCCGGTCGACATCATCCACTCTCTTCCTCTTCCTCTTTCTATTTCTATTTCTGTTTCTATCTTTCCTCTTCATCATAAACCCTCTCTCCACCATCTATACCTCTCTTTTTAACCTGTCTGTCTCTCATCGACTGACGCTCTTTTTCTTTTCTTTTTTTGCTTCTGCTTGACATCCTTCTACTCGCTCGTCTGGACGGTTCTCTTGAGGAAGAAAAGGCCTTCGAATAAAATAAAATAAAAAAAGAAAGCAGGCTCGATTGGGCTAAACTCCGGCTGCGACAACTATCTCTCCGCCTACCCGCCCTTTTGGCCCTTTCTCGTTCGAAACGGCTACCCGCTTCCCGATTCGAAAGGCAAACGAGAGAGAGAGAAAAACTACCTCGTCTGTCTATTCCTTTTCCCTCTCGAACAGCTGCTTGATACTCGTCTTTTTAGAGTAAAATAATATACATATACGTATAAAAAATAAAATAAAATACAAGAAAGGGTTCGAAGTGCATGACCAGTGGTGTAGTGGACCGACCAGTGGACAGCTGCATCTGACCCGAAAAGCGAAACGAAACGAACAATATGTCCGCATACGACTACTACAACAACAGCAACCACAACCCTGCTGGTACGGGGATGGGGATGGGGACGGGGACGCCTGATGGAACTCGAACTGACGCTGCTGCCACCCGCCTGCACAACGAGACCCCCCTTTCAGCCACCACCACCACCACCATCTCTCCGGGTCATGTCTCATCCCCCCCATCTCCTTCCTCCAATCCCTCCCCCTACTACTCCCAACCGTACTCCCACTCGAAGGCGGACACTAATAACTCCTCCCCTTACAACCCGTCTCTGGAAGATGTCCGTACGACTTACAAACCTTCTCAGGAACCATATTCGTTGCAGGAAGACACTTCATACCACGGCCCCCTTTACAACTACGACACAAACCGGTCCTCTTCCTACGGAGAAAACATCCCTCTCTCTGAACATCCCCAGCATATGGCTGGTGCCTCACACATGCCCGCCTACAATCAGAATAACAATTATCACAACAACGGCAACGGCGGCCGCAACAACAACGGCACGTTGCCGCACCCAGTCCCGCCCATGCGCGAAAAACAGCTAGGCTTCTGGGCCAGGAAACGACACAAGACGATCCCTTTCTTCTGCTACGCCGTCTCGATAATCCAGGTCGCCGTCTTCATCGCTGAAATCGTCAAAAATGCCCAGATTACCGGTTCCCCTATCCAAACAAAGCCCAGCTTCAATCCGATGATCGGTCCTTCTCCCTACGTCATGATCAATATGGGCGCCAGATTCGTTCCCTGCATGAAGGACACCCTCACCGTTGGTTCGAGCGTCTCTCGACCCTGGGCCTGTCCCAACACCACCACTCTCACGGTCTCCACGCAGGACGGCACCGCATGCTCCATCCAAGAGCTCTGCGGCTTCCAGGACTTCACCACTCCAAACCAATGGTGGCGATTTATCACTCCGATCTTTATGCACGCTGGTCTCATTCACATTGCTTTCAATCTGCTTATTCAGCTCAGACTCGGAACCGACATGGAAAGAGAGATAGGTATCATAAGGTTCAGCGTGGTTTATATTGCCTCTGGTATCTTCGGTTTTGTCCTGGGTGGGAATTTCGCTCCACAGGGTCTTGCCAGCACCGGTGCCTCCGGTGCTCTGTTCGGTATTCTGGCGTTGGTTTTGCTCGATCTTTTCTACACATGGAAACAACGCGAGTCGCCCGTCAAGGATTTGATCTTCCTGCTCATTGATTTCGCCATCTCGTTCGTTCTCGGTCTGCTCCCTGGTGTCGACAACTTCGCCCACATTGGTGGTTTCCTGATGGGTATTGCCTTGGGTCTGGCGTTCATGAGGTCACCGCCAGCATTACAGTCCAAGCTCGGAAAGGGAGATGCCTACAACTCGATGTCGTCGGCTTCGATTCAGAACCAGGGCCTCAGGAGACTTCTCAGGGATCCTGTCGGCTTCTTCAGAGGGAGGAACCCGTTCTGGTGGGTCTGGTGGCTTCTTCGTGCTGCCATGTTGGCTCTTTCGGTCATTGCTTTTATTTTACTATTGAGAAACTTCTACATCTTTAATGGGGAGTGCTCGTGGTGTCGCTATTTCACTTGCTTGGTAGGTTTTCCCACTCTTCTCCCCTCTCTCCTCTTTTCTTTCTTGATTGGGCATTCTTACTAACGGAGATGCTATTATAGCCTGTCTCGAATTGGTGTGATATTGGGAACCTACAAAGAATAGAGCAGACGCCCGCGCGGAAGTTCAAATTCTAAAAAACCATTTCCGACCGTTTTAATTCCCTTTGTTACCACATATTTTCTTCTTTCTTTCTTCCTTTTGAAAAACAAAAAAGCATATTTTTTATGGCGACTATGACTTCCTATTTTCATACCATCGTGCCTCAGAGCACGCTGCATTACCTGGCATTTTCCTTTTTTTTCCTTATTGGCTAATTACAAGAGGAGGGAGATATATATAAAGGGATAGAGGCCATTGGTTCTGTTACCTCACTTTTGATTTTGATCCATATATACATGGTCATCTTTGCTACCAGTTTTTTTTTTTTTTGTATGGGGGAGCTGGCGTATACGGTTGTTTCTATCACTGCATTTCTGTTTTACCATTTTACCATATTGGTTCGCTTCTGGGTGATCTTTATTGAAATTCGAAATTGGCTTTTTTCTCTTTCTTGGGCATCCGCTGTTTTCTGCTTCATTCATCTCGTATCGTATATCATTGGGGGGTGTTTCCGTGGTTTGTATGAGGTAGTAGATGGCTGTTTTTTTTGTGATATGGTGATATATACATGAAGGCGGAGGGATATGCAACCTTCTTATGCCTTCCTCCTCCTCCTCCTCCTCCTCCTCCTCCTCCTCCTCCTCCTCCTCCTCCTCCTCCTCCTCCTCCTCCTCTTTCTCTCTTTCTTTAGCGAATATCCCGAGATATATACAGACCTCCCCCTTCCTCTTCTTTAACTCAAATAAGTATTCATACATACACCCCTGGCCGATAGTTAAACACTGTTTTTTATAAGCAGGGGGAAAAAAGACTCCAAACGCCCTGCCTCAATAATACAAAAATAAAAATAAACATTACCCACCCTACCCCGAGCCAAAATAAATCGTAATATGTGTAGTAAAAAGGAAGAATCGAAGGAATCGAGTGGAAAAGCGGAGACGGGTGTGTATATCGACGTGTGCGTGTGTATATATGTAGATGCTGATTGGTATTTCGTAGTATCGGTGGTATTTCGAGGAGTTTGGCTTGGTTTGGTTTTACTTCGACACCGGCTCCGATGAGATAGCGGTCAACTGCTGTCCACCCTCTGCTTCCATCTGTGCTAGCAGCTGTGCCTTTTTATGTTCTTGCACTCTGCGTTTTTTGAAGTATTCTACCTATCACATCCATCCCAAAAAAAAACCCCCCAATTGGTTAGCCCTCCCTTTCCCTCTAAATAAGATAGAAAAGAATAAATATAGGTAGGGAAAAAATTACCCAACTACTGGCACAATCCCTCTCAAAGGCCTTGAGTTGAGATCCGCATTTTTTACCAGCGAGGTTGGCGTCTTTGATGCTATCCAGGATTTGGTTGTTGTCGAGACAGGTGAAGAAGAGGTCGCGGGATTCCCAGCATTTGGCGCGGGTGGTGCGGTCTGGGGCTGTGGTTTTTGGGGGCGCCGGTGCGGGGGAGGAGAGGCCGAGGGAGGAGAGGAGGCCCATTGTTGATGGGGGGTTTTTAATTTTTGGCGGGGTAGGATTGGAGGGGTGGTGATGGATTGGATTGGATTGATTTCGGTGAGGTTCGGAGTTTTTTTTTTGGAGGGTTGACGTTTGAGGTTTGTCGGGTTAAGCTATGGATTATGGGCTTGGGAATGGGCAACGCATTATTGGCTGGTTTTCAGTGTGGTATTCTGGATGGCGACATCAACTAGGATCTGTAGTGAATTGGACCTCATCTTTTTTTTTTTGATACCTCGAATATATGGTATATGGAGATATACTAGTCCTATGAAAATCTTTACAGAGCTTATTTAAGTAAGGTTGAATACAAAATGTTAGAAAGTTCTGATTTTTCTAATGTATATATATAATTAAACTCGAGGTGATTCGAATCGATAAACTTTGCATGAAAATTGAAAGCCTTCTACGAGGGGCCCCGGCTGTTGGCTGGGGTCGCCCAGTAGACATCAAACTCGAATTAGCATAAGATTCTATTGGGAATTAATTTAGAGAATATTTTAGAAAGAAATATAAGTTTTTAAATTTATCATGAATTGGTTAAATCTTTTTTCTGTTCACTGACGGTCTAGAACGGGGGGGCAAAAAAAAAAAAAAAAACACATCGGTATCAAGTTTTGGCCCTAAGAATATTGATGGATTCTCGGTTTTCAGGCTTCATATGCACATGCGTTTGTTGATGCAGTTGTGTGCTGGCTCGCAGAAACGGCATAATCGAAAGGTTCAGGGATGCACTTGAGGGTGGCTGGAATGTGCTAGATAGCTTTTCTTCTCTTTTTTCTTTCTTTCTTATGTGTCAGGCGTAATTTATGCATCTTCGATTTTTTTTTTTTTTTTAGAATCCAATTGATTGGTTACTATAATCTTATTAGAGGGGTTGGTGTGAAGTGTCTGGTAGTAGTGTGGTTTTACGATTGATATATATTTTCGCCTTAGATGCTTCTAAAAAGTTGGAGATACTGGATTCGAAGGAATCGGAACCACACCGTCCGGATCTACTATATACACTATCGTATATAACTACCAGAGGGAGTGCATAACCTCGAATACAACCCCCCCTCTTCCACAGATCTAGCCATCAATAACCTACCTACACCTTACAAAAAAAAAAAAAAAAAAAATGCCTGGCGTCTACACCCCCCAAACCGCCCTCCTCTTTCTCGCCAAATCCCGCACCGCAAAATCCCAGCTCGTCACCGCCCTCTCCAAACTAGTCCATTCTCCCTCAAGCCCCCCCGAGCTCTCTGCCATCTTCGACGAAGTCCTCGACCGCACAGCCTCCATAGTCGGATACCTCACGACCTGTCACCTCCCCTACGCAGACGGCTGGGACGCTTTCGAACGCGTAAAATATAAATTCCCTGAGATGATATCTTTATGTGCCGAAATTATACATGGTATCAAGACAGCGGTGATGTATACGCTTGAGGCGTGTTATGTATCCCATATCCCGCCGGATATTTTTCATGAGAAATTTTCCTGGAGAGGGTCTCAGGTATTGGTACGTGCGTGGAACGAAAGATTGTTAGTAGTTGAGTGTCCGGTTTGTAAGAGGGAGCATATGCATGAGTATACTGAGCCGGCGTACATGGGATTTCCGATTGTTTATGAGGCTCCTTGTATTGTTGCTGAAGAGAGGAAGAGGTATTATCAGGCTGTGTTTCCATATGTGGTTCATCAGTCGGTGTTCACGAAGGGTGTGGGTTATAGATTGGGGTACGAGGGGGAGTATTGGGTTATGATTGATGCGAAGGGGGAGGTGGGGAGGTATCCTTGTCTCTTAAAGAGTGCTTCTGCCTTTGCTTCTGTCTCCAGTGGTAGCAGTAGCAACAGCAGGAGTAATAGCGCCACCACCAGCAGCAATATTACTATCACCACCACGGATACGACGACGTCGGTATTAACGAATGATTCAAAAGGGGGTTCACTAAACAGCACGGAAGACATATCGTTATCCCTCACAGCCGCCTTCTCAGCGATAACTCTCTCCTCGCCTCCGATACAATCCTCACCGTTACCCACCAAACAGGAATATAAGCCCCTCCCTTCGAATATAACATTCGACACCTCAAACGCCATGCATGATATATCCGGACAGGTCGAGCAGTTAGTATTCTACCTCGAAACACTTCAAAAGGCGGTACAGCGGTACACGCCTCCTTCAAATACTATTACATGGTTCGGATCAAATGAGAAGGATAGATGGGTCTGTCTTCGTAGTTCCGGGGAGAGTGGGAAACGGCCGGAGAGGGTGCTTGAAGCCAACACGAATGCATATATACCGCCAAAACCTCGAACGGCGTGTTTATTACAAATAGGGAGGCCGTATAAAGACGTTGTGACGTTTAGCGGTAAAAGGCAGGAATTTGACCTTGTGAAGACTACTAAACTCTATGGTACAAGATCGAATCTTGAAACGTCGATGTATCTTGAAGACGCTCTTCGGTTCTGGGGGACGAAATTATCGGAATTGCTGAGGATTAATTATAATAAATATGCAAGCGCACCGGCTAGTTTTGAGTGTTCTCATGCGGAGAAGAAGTTGGTGGTACATTACCTTGTGGCGCATGGAGTGTGGAGGGCGCCGTGGGGTATTGGTACTGATAATATGGGATTGCAGGCGCAGAAGGTACCTACGAGGGTTTTGAGGTTATATGTTTCGCAGGAACCGTGTAATGGGTGTAGGGTGTTTATGGAGGCGGTTATGAGGAAGTTTCACTTGTGTATTTTGTGGTCTTCCAGTGATGCCCATTAGATATCTCAATGGGTCTTGTAAAGTATTATTTTTTATGTCTATCTGGAGGGTATAGTTGTGTAAATATTACTATGTATCGTTATCACAAGTATGTCTCCAAACAATTCAAAAAACGCGGAGTACTCCCAAGCCTTCTAGAAAATGGGAAATAGGAAAAAAAAAAACGAAAGGAAAATGGTACAACATGATTCAACTATCCCGAGCATCTAATCCCAACTGACTGGTTCAGCACCAGCATCATCCCATGTGAAATCCGAGTCTGCATCCCACGTCGGCCTCGAACCTTCACTCCAATCCTCATCCATATCCATATTTCCTCCAAAGCTGTCAAACATCTCCGTCTTCTGTTTCTCGTAATCGAATTCTTCAACTGCTTCCTCTTCATTCTTCTCAGGTCGTAGGAATACTAAAGTAACTGGGATGGATGTCAGAACTGGAGGTTGAAAAAACTGGGGTTCCTTCTTCTGTCTCTTGAACTGGCCCATTGTCTCGACTGTTCCATCGGTGGTTAGTATTTTATCCTTTGGGATGTCTGCGAGTAGCCCTTGGGTTACGTAAGTCTTTTCACAAACTGGAGTTCTTTCTGAAGGATTCGTATGCCAGAGGATTTTTGCAGTGATTTTGGGTGTTTCGGAGATGACCTTGAGCGAGGACGATGTCTTTGAAGATATATCATCGTCTTCCGAGTCTTCAAAGTTGGGGACTTCATTGGCATCTTGTGTTGATGCGTATTCTCGTATGGGTTCTAGTTCTATTGTTACGACGCCCACGGGGTTTTCCTTGTTCGCTGGGTTTTCGATGATGTCGAATTCTAGTAAACCTTCGTCGCTCTGTTTTCCAGCAGTATTGAAGGAGTCCTTGTTGTTTATACCCATCAAATACTCGAGGACCTCGAAGTGGAACCGACAAGCCCGTCGAATTGTGTAACAGCTGTCCCATAGACACTTTGCATCAGTATTAATTACAACGGCCTCATAGTCGTACTCCTTATATTCCCGCAGTGTCTGAGCGTACTGCCACACCCGTTGAACTTCAACAGGGAGCAAATGCTTGATCGTGAGTCTTTGCTGGTCGAAAATGTCAAATATGGCGGGTGGATATGCTCTACTGATAGTTGTCTTTGGAAAAGTGTGGTATTTTATCAGTTGAAGCTGTGGTGGCAGTTGGCGGATATGTTGGATATGGTTTTCGACGATGGCGTCCATCGGGGTTAATTCGTTCGTGTAGTATCGATTCCCCGGTGAGGATATCTGTTCCTCGGACTTCTTCCTAAAATCGTTACGAATGAAAACGGCTACTTGAGAACAATGTCCGAATGCCTCGAGGAGCAAAGCAGAGCCTAAAGATTGTCCCTCTGCAGCTGTAATATTCTTGTTTTTTATCTGTTGCCGAAGTGCCTCTTCGACCCGCCAACGGGTTGCTCGGATTTCAGCGCCATCCTGGAGAGCGCCGCATCCATGGTAGGATACTTGATAACCAAATGTTTCTGCGGCATCATCGCCCCAGGTTTGGAATTCTTGTCGGGTCCATTCGAATCTATGGTCGTGGTGGCGCATTGCGTATGTATGCGGTTCACGGTAGAAGCGCTTGGTTGCGACCTCCGGGTCGTCTTGTGGATCCCAGATGTAGGGTTTCTTACCCTTTACATCTTCGAGTGACTCGAAGGACATTTCGAAGAGGGAGTTGAAGTCCCGGTTCGGGGTTGTGACTTTATGAAATTAGATATCCTGACTGTTAAGAAACGGAGAGAGGGGGAAAGCGTACCAACCAGGACTTTGGGGTTCATACGTCCGAGAAGGACCGGGGCGAAATTTGCCAGCGGGCCGGGATCCAGATGCTCAATTACTTGAAACAATGTTAGCATGTACTTTGAATATCATTAAACAGATGTCATTGAGAGTTAAATACCTTCACAGGAGGTTATAGCATCGTAAGGGCCGATTGTATTCAGAGAAATATCCTCAAAAGAGCCTGCAGATTTAGTCTATTAGCCTATATTTTGAATCATACGGTACATTTTAACATAGGAGAAAAAGCACACCATGAACCAAGCTGACAGTTAAGTCCCTCCATCTGTCGTCGCCACCGTATTCAACGGTCGTGAACGCAGTTTCAGGACCAGTGGAAATGAGCTCATCGTCAACATCAATTCCGCTGAGAAGCGATAAAGGAAGCTCGTCATCACAGCTTAACAGTCGCTGTACGAACGGTGTATTGCTACCGCCTGTATTTTATGTTAGCATAAATTTACCTGAATTGAAGAGGTGGAAAACATACATCCAACTTCGAGAAGAGACTGAATTGGTGCCTCATAGTTTCTAGAAATTTCTTTAAGTAGGCTGAATACCTTCACTCTTCTTTGGATGAAGAGGGGAGGGGTGAATTTGATACGGGGCGGGGTGGATGGAGGGGATGGAATCCCATATGAGATATGGGATACTGCACTTGACGAGGTGGATCCAGAACCGTTGTTGGTATCCGTGGAATCGCCACTCGCAGCACTATTTATGCGCCCCCCCAAAAAAGTCCTAGTTAGCGAATGGGATATATATTCTGAAAGTAGTTTATATAGGATGTTAGTAGGTAGCTACACTGCACTTACGGAATTTCGCTCATCTTGGGTCCTGCAAATTTATCAATAATCGAAATGGCAATAGAGAGTCGATTTATTCAGTTTGAAGAGAATAGTATTTGGTAAGGAAGATGGATGTCGGATGGAAGAGTTGAAAACTAGCTAGGAAGCCGGAGGCGCAAATGGGTTTAAGGGAAACCTGAGTATGCAATGTAGGTAGTAGCTTGCAACACAGAGAGCGTGTCTTTTGTCCCACAACCACACAAGAAGGTACTTCCAAAAAGTGTCGGTAGACCAGTACGACCAAGGGTTTGTTATCAGGCAATCTGTGCGTAAGATTTTCAGGCTCTTATATCACTAGAATAGATGGGAATGGATATGATGAAAATAGTCTCGTGCCCACTAGCTTCGTGCCGGGCCGTTGTTGTAACATAATTCGGGAAGATGCGCATGCCAGCTCGAAGCAAAGCCCCACGCAACGGCGCCAGTAGTTTTGTAGATATTTGTGTCAGATCCACAACATGGCGGTGGCACAGTTCGAGAAACTCCGGTCGCTTATTTAGTCTAAGAGGGTTTGATGTTTCAAAATACATAAGAAAACTAAACCTTTGTAGTACTGAAACTATTCAGATCAAATTTGAATTGAATGTCAACTTTATAAGATGAATCCACATACGGGTCACCGGTTTCTTTAAAAATGCCGCGGGAATCTACAGCCAACGCAAGAAACTTCAGATGAAGACTACGTTGAAATTCTTAGTTAGATAAGTGTAGAGTAACAACGATTAATGTCATCAGCTGACTGGCAATATCATAATGTTTGCGCGCCGTTTGGCTAGATCACAGGGGATTGAACTTTGTTGCAAGTGTAATTGGCTCACAGCATCTTTCTGCACTTTGTTGCATTTTTTGCGTTGATTTGAAAGAGGGGCGAAAATATTCTATATCAGAGTTCGAATTCGATGTTCGGGCATTTCGAACAGAGAAGGGGTTCGGAATGTTTGCGCTTAAGTTGTCAGATCTGTAGATTTTATTTCCAATACAGCCGAATTCCAGAACGGTCCTCAAGGACGAGATCTATCGAGTATAAACTAGAAAAACCGAGCTTGAATTATTCGATAACTGGCAATTCATTGGGCATAGGCGTGAGCAGAAAGCACATGTGCATTAGTTCGAGTGTCCACTCTGTGAATGGAGGACATCGGAAGTTATATTACTAAGTTTTTACAGGTCTTGGGCCAACGAGAATTACTGCAGAGCTCAGTCTAATGATGCCTGAAGTTCCCGGCCCGTCGACCTTCTGAGCTAGAGCTACAGGGATATATCCGTAGATAGCTCGAGTAGAAATCTCAAAAGGCGTTTTGAAATCGATTGAAAAACAAGTATCCTCAGCTACTGTCGTTGAACACGGTTCCTAAGTAAGGGTTTTGGTTTTGAAATTTATCAGCCTGGAGTTGAGGTATGACCAAGTTTAATCGAATAGCAACAGTGGCAGAATTAAGCTGGAGGAAGCCAAGAATTTGGTTCTAAATTTTTTAGGGGACCAGCCAAGCTGAACAACACGTAAAATACAACAATCTAACGTTCTTTGGGGTTCAAGGTCGGTTTCAAACTGCGCCCGTCGTGCAGGTTGCCAGTGCATTACCCCCCCAGATAGCGGATGTATATCTCCTATCTGCACGAGCCGAGGCTTTAAAGGAATTCCCTCCCTTGAACATTATATCATAGCATCTAGTCATCATCTTTCTCATCTTCTCACCTACTCCCCAAAACACCTGAGCCTAGTCCACCTTTGGGAACTTATCAAAGATGTCGACTCCCTTTCGAAATTTCGACGATTCAGATGATGATTCAGATGATGGTGACGTGGTCTTCGTCTCCTCTCGTGTTCCTGTTCCTAAGGTGAACAAGGAATACCCTTGCAATCAATGCCCTGAGGAAGACCGCCCGATTTTCAAGTCTCATGCCGAACTTGTTAAGCACAAGGCCGAAGCTGAACATGAGTACTGTAAAAAGTGCGACCAGGAGTTTGAATGCAGAGATGACCTGGAGATGCATATCCTCAGAAGCAACAGGCATATCACTTGCTTTCTATGCATCAAGGAATTTCGAAGCGAGTCTGGGCTTCAACTCCACACACAGCAGGTATGTATACATTTCGTTATTGACACTATACTGTAGCCATGTCTAAATATGTTTATACTTTTTATCTATAGGCTCACCGCACTTCTGCAAGTGCCCTGTGCCCTCGATGCCATGAGAATTTCGCAACACAAGCTGGTCTTCTTCAACATATCGAACAAAATCTCTGCGCTGGTGGCCTTCGTCGTGGTGAGATATATGGGTCAATTAATGATCACCAATATCGTACCAACGAAGAGCTTCGAAATCGTTCTGGAACTGGTACTGAAACTAGTACTGGCAACAAGCCAGATGGAGAGCCAGCAGACCCTCAAACCGCGGCTATCGAGCTTGTTAACTCATTCTCGCACTTCAAGATTTATGACACCAGGCCAGGTACTAGAGATGAAGAAGAGGAGATTAAAATTGATACACGATGGTGGAACGAACATCGTCGTCACTATAACTGTCCCTTTAGAAATTGCGGGTTAGTATTTCCATTTTGTTTAATCAAAATGGAAAACCCAAGGGATTGGCCTAACATACAGATAGCTGACTGTATCTTTCCTCGGGGTAGGAAAAAGTTCAAAAATTCGAATGCTTTCCAGCAACATCTTAACTCTGACGCCCATACTGCGAAGAACTTCAGGTAAGCCTCTAAAATATTCCCGAGTTGTCGAGAAATACTAAACGTAACCGTCTACTCAATTAGCTGCCCTGGTTGCAAAAAGCGTTTTCCATCCTCTTCGGCCATGCTCCAACATGTCGAAAGTGGAATGTGTCGTATCATGAAAACCGCAGACTACGAACGAGTCAAAGACGGTCTTACTTTTCCTGTCGACCAGAATAAACCCTCACAGAGCGTGGCTACCAGGTCCCAACGAAGCGAGGCCTTGAGCACCGTAGGCGCCGCTTCTGACACCGGCGAGGACGACAGGAGCGTCGGTGGTCCGAAAGGAAAGGGTAAGGCAGTTACAAGTGGGTCTTTGAGCACAGTCGGAACCAGGCCTACTACCGTGCAAGGTTATATGGCTGCCCAAGCGCGCGCTATGAACAACAAAACCCCAAATTCCGTGTCTTCAGCGTTGAGCACTGTCGGTACCAAACCCGAGAAGCAGGGTGCCGCCGGGATGAATCACAATCAGTTCGCCGAAAGACAGCTTCAACAATTGAAAAGCGCCTGGGGCGAAAGCAACACTAAAGACAAGGGCAAGGGTAAAGTCAAAGTCGACTCCCAGCAGCCTTCGGAACCTGTTCGCAAGAGAACTGTAGTTGAAAACCAAAAACCTGAAGGGCCAATGGAATATTCATTCGACAAGGACTCTGATTCGGAGTTGTCTACGGTTCTTTAATATGGGGGAAGGTGCTACAAACCCTTTTCGCTAAATTTGTTTTTTCATAGTATTCAAAGCTGCAAAAAGCTTGACCTATTTTTCCGGGGTTCATTTCTTATTAAAGCATTATTCTTTTCCTTTCACAGGCGGGTACTTTCCTGTTCAAATTATTCTGAAGGGACATTGATCCAGATGGCCTTCTACAGAACTATACGCTGGCCCCCATCTCCAAGAGCCTAGTAGGGATAGTTTTATCTCGGCTTGATTCCCGTCTCGCTGAGACGATTCTCACTCTCGGACAGGTTACTGGATGTATTTTAACAAAACAAAACTTTGTTCATTAACACCTAGTCTAGTTTTAATCGAACTGGTACTGGTTATTCGAGATTCTAATGAAATGATACGCTCATACGCTAAAGCTCAAAAACACAAGGAAAGAACATGATAGGTTAGCAGTAAAGGAAATGGCCTAATTCATGAAACTAAAGGTGATAGCATATTAATGATGTCCTAGAGAAGAATAGCCAATCCGAACTGTCGCCGCATGCAGTCTAAACGTATACAAGGTCACACGATTCTTAAGCACCCCCGCACCGGCTGATAATAATCGATGAACAGTTGCAACGAAAAAGGAAACACATAATATGGGTTGAGGTGCTAACTAGGCCAACCTTCCCGATAATTGAGAAAGAAAAGAAAAAAAAAAGTGTGATACCAGTACCGGCTGATCAAACAGGAGGCCATTGCTCTAGCATTATTCGCTGAGTCCTCGATGGGTATAAATATTAAGTTGACCAAGAATTTTGCCATACCCCCTAGACGATAACACACCCATAGGACGCATCCCCACGGGCTGTTTCTACCGAATAGTACATTTAGCAAAAGAAAACTAAAGGAAGGGAAATGGAAAAAAGGAGATAGGAGAAAAGGGAAAGAAACCTATAGATTCATGTAACAATAGCGGAAATGCACTTACAGTCACCATCGAGAGATACCACTGGCGGTGAAACAGTTGGCATAGGAGGTGGTATCCATCTTGATGTTGTAGCGTTTGGTTCGATGGGGGTAGTATTGGCCATTTCGATGAAGCTTAAAAGCGGGATGATGGACGCAAAGAAGAAGGCGGCTGGCGTTGATAGGGTAGGCATCAACGGTGTAGGCTCTGCAAAGGTTGTTGAGAGTACGAAGACATACTAGTCGGTGATATCAGTACTGATTAGACACTTATATATATGGGACGGACAGTAGGATATCCCTGGAGATACCTAGCAGTGCATTTATATACAATGTGTCGATACTTACAGCAAATATCTATATATCAAGCTATATGAGATGGCAAGAATGTAAATACGATAAGATCGCCTTTCGGAAATCAAGGGGGTGTTGATGATATCGATATCGGTAATTTAAAGGCCTTTACCCGGGTGGGCTTTCGAGGGAGCGCTACCGACGACACCGTCTGTGGAACCTGCAAGCTATATAAACCGTCGTCCTATCGGTTGTCGATCGATCCGTGTGAACTTAACAAGGTGTATGTGTAAAGCAGTACGTATGCGAAAAGTAAGAAACAATATGAAATGACGCTAGTAGATTGAAAGGTATCATGTCGAATAAAGCTGTAGTGGGGAGGTGGAAAGGTATTGATGGTCTGCATAAGGTCTTCTATCATGCATGAAACAAGAAGGGAGAAACGATCGCGATCGACTTTCTGGTTATTGAAACAGATTTTTCAAAGGAAAGGATCTCTAGTAGCCAAAAATAAGGAAATAGGCGCCTAGGCTAGCATTTTTTAAAGAGGAGCCCGCCCTCAGGAACAGCACTTTATCGTACTCGAGGGTACGCGACTGATATCAATACGTTACTAACGTTGAAGACTGGACGTTGATTCGAGAACAGCCTGGCAATTAAAGGGGCAAACAAGGAGGGAAAATAAAATCCAACTGGATTTAATTGAATTACGGATTTCATTTGACGGATAAGTTTATTCATCATCTTGTTCTTGTCATCTTAAACAGGACACATATCAAGTGGGGAAGTTCTCATGCAGTTTCGAAAGCATTTTGTCGATACTCGTATACCACATCCGTTTGTTGCAGCGTCCAAAAGAGGAAATTACCAAACCTCAGTATAAAGCTGGAGAACAATCGTAAGGTCTATGTTGGACCTGTCATCTAGCTATGCGGATGTTGGAAGGATGCCCATCTGGAACAGGCTAGCTAGTCGGTTCATGTTGGGAGGGGGTCTGCCCGGGTGGCACATCAAGAGATATCATTTTCTGTCGCTCTTCCTATTGCCCTTTACAGTAATTCCCATTGACGAAGTGATGTAGGCACTATGAAGCCACTCGCCACACCAATTTCGAGCGGCTCGTTTTTGGTTTGCGGGACAATGCTATGCCCCGACGTTTACGTCATTTTCAGCGATATTGCCACAGATCTAGATTCCAAAGTATAGCATTGTATCTGTGAACTGGCTACCTAATAATAGACAGAAAAATAAAAAACAGGGCAATGTAACGCCGGCTTGAAAGTATGAAAACAATCGAAAGGATGTAACCGTCAACATAAAAGCTATAAATATATGTACCCCTCACAAGTTTCGAGACTTTATCAGGCGGATTTCTGCTGTCTTATTTCGTCGAGTCTATCCAACAGGTATGACAGCATCTCCAAGTCTACTGTCGCATCTTGTATTTCCTTCTATATTAAGAAGGCTGATGTTAGAAAACCGTAGCCGTTATCGCAAAGGGGGACAGGATCATACCTTCAGGTCAGCATCAGTGGCTCCTTTCCCTGTACCTACATTCTTAAACGTTGTTATAGACTTCTTAATGACTTCAACCCAACGTCTCTGAATTTCGGCAGTCCAATCAGGTCTTGCAACGCTGAGGTGATTCCTGAGGTCGTCGTTCGCCCAAACCAAGTAGTATAGATTGGCGGTAGCCGAAATTGTAGAATACGCCTCGTTGAACCGAACCCACCCATCCCGAATACCTCTTTTTTGGAACTCTTCCTCATAGTCTGGGAATAAATTCAGTATAAGGGTATCAAGAATAAGTGGGCTTAGGAAAATCGATTCCTTGATTGTTCCATTAGCCTTTCCCTTCTGAGCCGCCAAGATCTCATCTTTAAGGTATCCAATGATAGCAGCCTTGAGGGATTCGAAGGGGCAGTGTTCGAGAGTATCCTTAATAAAACCCAAACGCAGTTCCTCTCGAGGGTTTAGGTGGAGAATGGTGGTGGCATGAAGGTATGTTAAACCTCTGAGGTCCGGCTCAGACAATGTGGCCGACAAAGCTGAGTATTTCTGCATAGGACGTTAGTAAGCTTTTATGAAGGACCCGTCAACATCGTTTAGAAGATACCTGGATGTATAAGAAGAACTCATCGTCGTCGGTCGGAATAACACCAAGTTGTGCAAGCTCCCCGTCTTTATTAGATTTTCGAATGATCCAGCTACCAATAAAGATCATAGCATCGATAACAGACCCCTCAACGCCCTCAGGGAGGAATTTCGAGGTTAAATTAGCATGTTCAGGGAAAATTTTAAGTTTCAGGGAAGTCAAATCTTCGTCCTTCAGCACTTTTCTATTGAGCTTAGCAGCGAGTAAAAGGAGAGATCCAACATATGAAAGTGGGATCTCTTCTGCAGATGTTGGGGCGGTCGGCGAGCCTGGTTCTTCGGGCTCTACACATTCGTCTTCAGGTTCTAGGAGTTATTAGCCCAATGCCTTGTAATTTTGCTTTGAGTGACCTACCAAAGTCAGCATTAAGACAGGTTTGGAGAAGACTTTCGACGTCCATATCAACACTATCACTAAGGCTCTTCATGCCGACGAACAGTTAATATCGATCTGTAAGTAAAGGGATTTTGGTTTGGCACAAACCAAAAATGCCACCATAACCTGTCCGATTGCTAATTTTTCTTGTGTGCTATCTGTGGGGCCTTTCCCTTGAGGGTGGGTGTGGGCGTGACTGGCAGCGTTTTTGGGAACGACTTTCTCAGGGCGAACTTTCTTATCCCAACTCGATGCCCACTCCAACATACTGGCATTATCTCTTGGTAAAGTAAGGAATGCTTCAACTCCATGGGTGATGAAGGCCTGTATCAGTTTGATTTGAATAGGAATATCTGGATCTGTTGCTGATTTAGTGGGCGTAAGTGATACGACGAACTCGATAATTTGGTCCAGGGTATCACAAAGCGGCGTGAGGGGAAGTGATTTCGATGCCTTCGTGGTCATGCTGAGCAAGCTCATCAAACTTGTTGCAAGGAATCTTGATGGTGTCTTCATTTTCAACCTCTTCTGAACCTGAACCAGCAGTCTGAGAAGGATCTTGGCGGTAGCTAGAGCCGTTGGCGAAACCTTTTGTTTCGGAACGAAGTCCTCGTCGTCTTCATCTTCATTATCCTCTGAGTCGGAATCTTCCTCCTCTGGCGCTTTCCGAAAATCGAGGTTTTTGATTTTGCTAGTAATCACGAGGAAGACCTCTTTCGAATTTCCGTTGTTGGCACATTGGTCGAGAAGCAGATCTGCCCGTACAACCACAGCCTTTTGGTCGTCGGCATCGGAGCTGTCTCTGCTCACAGGTCTAGCCGCGAATTTGAGGAGAATGGGGATCGCATCCCAAGCTATGTCGGACGCCAATTCACTCTAACCACGTTAGCTCCAACATCGCCAAACAGTCTGGAACTGCTTAGAGACATACGTTCTTTTCGAAAAGGACCTCTATGCCCTGAAGGAGCTTGTTCTGATCCGCAAACGAGTAACGATTGTAGGCGGTGGAAGTATGGAGATCGAGAATCGTACTAAATGTGACATGGTCCTATCTCGAATGTCAGATCCGAAGCACGAGCCAAGATGAAGCATTTCACTATGACGTACCTGTGTCTTGGAGAGCTCTTCTGCCGCAGCGTTGAGATTTTCGATGGCCTGTTCTACGGGAATAGCTGGAGGGATAGACAAAGTACTCGGTGTCCTCGTAGGGAGCGGGGGTGGCTTTGGAGCGGTACTCATTGTATCGGATTGTTTTGAAGTAGTTGAAGGATAAGATGTCGAGATGGATTGCGAGGCCCAAGTTGGTCAGTTTAGGCCGTGTTGGTCAGGTCCTAGCTGTGTCGTCATTAGCCTCGGTGCTCCAGCCCCACTCTAGCCCCGGTCAGCCTGCCCCGCCTGGCTGACAGTTGTATTTTAGCCCACACAACGCACCTACCGAAATGGTCCTTCGGGGGCGTATATCTCGACTTTAAGTAGGTATGTTATACTCGATACGACTTGGATGGTGCTGATGTACCAAATATATATAATCTAAGCTACCTAGCTATAAACATTATACTCTATACGTGTATCTTGCGATATCTCTTCCCAAAGTAGTAGCTAGCTGTTATACAAATATATATATATATATATATAAACAACTGTTCGATGGGACTTTCCGCCTGTACCAAAGACCAGCACCCCCGGTGTTTCAAGGCCTCCCAGGGTTGAGGGATTGATCCAATCGAACCCATTACCCAATTTACTTCTTGGACAGAGTAACTGTGACATTCACCTTTGTGCTCCCATCTACCGTGCTCGTGAGCTCGTATTTCCCGTTTTCATCACCGGTTATTTCAGCCTTGAACAAGGGCTGCTCGCCACTCAACCAGACCAATTTCAGATCTACAAAATCAAAATTTTCCTGGTCGAGCATATTCCATGATGCATTCCCTTCCGTTGAGTTTTTGATTTCTTCCAAGGTTTCCTTGAAG
Source organism: Orbilia blumenaviensis (assembly GCA_036872755.1). NCBI lineage: Eukaryota > Fungi > Ascomycota > Orbiliomycetes > Orbiliales > Orbiliaceae > Orbilia > Orbilia blumenaviensis. The sequence continues at coordinate 2,038,025 of JAVHNS010000003.1, read as the reverse complement.
GTCTCGGAGCTATGCTCACTGATGACCTGGGGAGGGTATGTTTCGAAGTCACTGCCGGCTTGACCCCCATAACCAGTGAATGTCAATGGGAAATCGGCATCATTCTTGATGGTTATGGTGATGCTGAAGGCTGCACATATACATATGTGGATATGTGTTAGTAAGTGGATATATCCATCATGCTATTATACATATTGTTGTGATGCAGGAGATCCTTACCAGATGCCATGGCTTTGTTCGGTATATCCAATTGGATGAAATCGATACACGGTCTTAGTCCACGGCACAGTTTGAGGCTCGGCTTTTCTTGGAAGATTTCGAGGATATGATGTCAACAGAGTGCAGACATCGATATAAAGTCCCCAATTGACGGGAAATCGAGAACTTCAGCCCCGTTCTGAAACTCGAATACCCCACTTGGCCATATGCAGCCTAAATGGCAACCAAATCGTGGGCCATGGCGCCGTCGTGCTCATTACAAACAACGCAATCGTGATTGGAAACCGTGGAGGTTGTTGTCAGGGTGTTTGTGCGGCAGAAGCGGCAGTCAAATTGGCCCCTGGCAAACACGCTTCTTTACGCGTTAATTGGCAATTTAGTTGCGAAGGTTAAAGCTGCAAACTCGTTGGGTTGCCCACCAAGCATAACGCGAGCTTCACCCAAACATCCCACAGCAGACGCATTCTATCAACGAGCGGCCCCGAAAATCTAAACTTCGTCAACCAGAGTTCCTTTCCTCTCAAGGCTCCTATATGTTCTTCGCTTTTGCGTCTTCTAAGGAATAATTCTGCACACCACACTATCCGTCTCCTTCCTTCACGACGGCCAAGATGGTTACAGCTGTCGCAAAGCGGGTGCTGGGCGACCACACCGCTTCGCATAATAATCATTTTAATAGCGTTGTTAATAAGAAGCGGAAACTCGATACAGCCGGACCGAGCCGGGACCAGAAGCATGCGAAGCTCGCACAGACTAAATCGACATTCGAAGAGGAGATAGGCAGGTTGACACAGGAGATTGGCGAGCTGAAAGGAGGTCAGGAGCAGATCATTCAAAGACGAGTGGATGTGCTTGCAGCTAGCTAACATATATTCCCCCTGGCCAGCCAATGCGGAAACGGATCAGAAATGGGCTCGCCCGAGCATGGATGATTGGAAGCCGAATGAGGTAGACTTAGGTATGGAGGGAGATCAAGCGCTTGAAGCTGAAAACCTAGGCTAACACAAAATACAGTGTTCCAACAAATTGATACTGAGGACGGTTATTGGAATAGCAAAGCCAGTGTGAGGCTATTTGGTGTCACTGAGGTACGATATATAATGATATCAAAACCTGTAGAAGAGAATCGCTGATAAAATTATAGTCAGGGCATTCGGTCTTGCTCCATGTGACTGATTTCCAACACTACCTCTATATACAGGCTCCAGTCGGCTTCAACCAATCACATGTCCTTCAATATCGTGATTTTTTACAACATAGGATTGCAGCTGGCGGTGCAGATGTCATCGCAGCCGTCCAACTTGTGATGAGGGAGAATCTTTATGGTTTCCAAGGAAATCAAAAATCCCCCTATATCAAAATCACAGTAACAGAACCAAAGCATTTTGCGAGAGTCCGAAGATATTTAGAGTCACATGAAAGCGATATCAACTTCAGTGGTTTATGGGCGGGTGTTGAAGGAGGCCTCATGACATTTGACAATATCCAATATATCATGAGATTTATGGTGGATACAAAGGTAGGTGGATACAGTGCTCTTTGTTTATTTCATGTTCACGCCCAAGCTTACTATCCGCTTATATAGATGGCCGGAATGTCCTGGGTCGAGGTCAAGAAGGATAAATACACATATGTTCAGCCAGGGCCGAATAGCGGCCGCCTAGGATCGGCTCAGATCGAGGCCTTTTGCCATTACCGAGATTTAATTACGCATCAATCAGAAGGCGAGTGGTCGAAAATGGCTCCTCTGCGTATCTTGTCATTTGATATCGAGTGCGCTGGCCGCAAGGGTATTTTTCCTGATCCTAAAATCGACCCGGTCATCCAAATTGCGTCGGTTGTCACGAGATATGGTGATAAGCAGCCGTTCATACGAAATGTGTTCTGCTTAAACACCTGTGCCCTCATCGCGGGTTGTCAGCTCTGCGAGTTCTCGAAAGAGGACCAGATGTTACGCGCGTGGACGAGGTTTCTTCAGGAAGTCGACCCTGACGTCATAATCGGTTACAATATTGCAAATTTCGATTTTCCTTATCTTTTGGAGCGCGCAGAAGCTTTGAAAGTGAGGGACTTCCCATTTTGGACCAGACTTATCGGGACAAAATCTGAAGCCAGATCCTCAACACTCTCCTCAAAACAGATGGGAAACAGAGAGTCTAAAACGACGAACACGAATGGCAGAATCCAGTTGGATCTTCTCCAGCTTGTTCAGAGAGACTACCACCTCCGAAGCTACACTTTGAACTCTGTCAGTGCCCATTTTCTTAATGAGCAGAAAGAAGATGTTCATCATACCATGATTACCGAGTTGTTCAATGGCACACCAGAGTCAAGACGTCGTCTTGCCGTCTACTGTCTTAAAGATGCCTACTTGCCCCAGCGCCTCATGGATAAGCTCATGTGTCTCATCAATTACACCGAAATGGCTCGTGTCACAGGTGTTCCCTTCAACTACCTATTAGCTCGTGGTCAGCAAGTCAAATTCTTGTCACAGTTATTCAGGAAAGCTGGAGAGCAATCCCTGGTTGTACCCAACAGGGAACAGAAAGGCGGCAATGATGAAGAACAGTACGAAGGTGCTACAGTTATCGAGCCGACTCGGGGCTTCTATAAGGAACCTGTCGCCACACTCGATTTTGCCTCGCTATATCCGAGTATTATGATGGCGCACAACCTTTGTTATACGACATTGACGAAGCAAGAACATATGGATAAGATGGGTATGAAGCTCGACGAAGATTATCATGTCACGCCGACTGGCGATGTTTTTGTGAACACCAGTGTTAGAAAGGGATTACTCGTCACGATTTTTGAGGACCTGCTAGGCGCCAGAAAACGCGCGAAAAACGTAGGTACCTCCCAAAACAAACAATTTACCAATTTCTATGACTTACCAGAATGCTATAGGACCTTAAAAACGAAACCGATCCCTTCAAAAAAGCCGTCTTGAACGGTCGACAGTTGGCCCTGAAGATTTCTGCCAATTCGGTTTACGGTCTTACTGGTGCTACCAACGGTAAACTGCCATGTTTAGCTATTGCCAGCAGTTGTACCAGTTATGGTCGCCAGATGATTGAAGCCACTAAAGCGGAAGTGGAGAAGAGATATACCATGGCGAATGGGTACAGTCACGACGCCCAGGTCATTTATGGTGATACCGATTCCGTCATGGTTAAATTCGGGCCGAAGGACCTCAAAAAAGTCATGGAGATGGGTGAAGAAGCCGCCGCATTCGTCTCAAGCAAGTTCATTAATCCCATAAAGCTCGAATTCGAGAAGGTGTATTTCCCATACCTTCTGATCAACAAAAAGAGATACGCCGGATTGTATTGGACAAATCCGAACAAATATGACAAGATGGATTCGAAAGGTATTGAAACTGTCCGAAGAGATAATTGTCGTCTTGTGCAAACTGTCATCGAAACAGTTCTGAACAAGATTTTGATTGACCAAGACGAAGATGGGGCGCAAGCATATGTGAAAGATATGATCTCAGATCTCTTGCAGAACAAGGTCGATATGTCGAACTTGGTCATTACGAAGGCGTTGTCAAAAGAAGAATACGCAGCTAAGCAGGCTCACGTGGAACTTGCGGAGAGAATGAGGAAGAGAGATGCAGGTTCGGCGCCCACCCTTGGTGACCGTGTGGCCTATGTCATCGTAAAAGGGGCAGGAGGCGCGAAAAACTACGAGAAATCGGAAGACCCAATTTATGTGCTTGAACATAACGTTCCTATCGATACGAAGTATTATCTTGAGCAGCAATTGGCGAAACCATTACACAGAATCTTCGAACCGATTCTTGGTGCTAAAAAGGCGGACCAACTGCGTAAGTTACCATTAGTCTGTCCATGCTTTAGGACTTGTCGCTAATTTGAGCTGGGTAGTCACGGGTGATCACACAAGAACCATTTCCGTCGCTGCGCCGACAATGGGCGGATTGATGAAGTTTGCAAAGAAGACACAGACTTGTATGGGATGCAAAACTCCATTGACAAGGAAAGATGAGGCGGGTGGTGCTGTTTGTCATAGTTGCCAGGGCCGCAGCGCAGAGCTTTACCAGAAGACAGTAAGTTATTGAATATAGAATTTCGAATGCAGCAGGGCCCACTCTAACGCGATACCGCAGCTTTCCAAAGTTTCCGATCTAGAAGTGAGGTTTGGAAGACTATGGACACAGTGCCAGAGGTAAGCAACACTTTCATCGTGGTTTATTCAACACAAAATATTAACATTTGGGTTAGATGCCAGGGATCGCTCCATTGCGAGGTCATCTGCAGCAGTAGGGATTGTCCGATCTTCTACATGAGAATGAAAGCCAAGAAGGAAGTGGAAGAAATGGGTAAAGAGTTGAAACGTTTTGATTATGGTTTATCGGCGTGGTAAATTATACGCTGTTGTTTCCTTGGATAGTACTGTTTACTTAATCGACCTGAAAGATTGAACGCTCACGATGGAGATTCCCTGTATAACTTTTTTTTTAGCAGCCGAAATTACCGATAGAGCGAAGGGTGTTTGCGTGAATCGGATTTTTAATTATAGACACCTTGCCCTCTGCATTATGGCTTACGAATTCGAAAATCGAAAAAATTTTGGGTATAAATGAACCTTCGTTACGTAACAAAACGTCGAGGAAAGCCTATATGTGGATTATGGATTATAGCTTTCGCCGCTGTGCGAACTATGTGTGGCATGCATATGTATGGTGGCCTAGGTTTTCTATACCAGTGCGCTCTAAAAGTTTTTCTTCTCGCTTTGATAATATATAAGTATACATACCATGATTAACTTACGACAGATAAAACTTCCCAATCTCGGCTCTGGAATTCGAAATACATCACTTACTTCACTAAAACCCCGTAGCCACCTGCACTATGCGGCCCATTGTGCATGGCTTGCACACCCAAGAATGCGGAGAATTCCGCCCGCATTTGGTGTCCAATGGACTCCTTACCCATGGCCCAGTCCGCGTCTGAATGTTACGCATGTGCATCTTAATTTGCTGCATATGCAGGAGAAATCACAATGCTGCCAGGGCGGGCCGATCCAGAACGTCTGAGTGATACACGAACGGGCCTAAGGACCATATATCTGAATACCCTGGATTTTATAATTCCATACTTAGCCCTGATCTACGATGTCCTGGTTAAGACGGTCGATTGATCGAGTACGTATGGGTGGGTTTCATATGGGTAAGGGCATTTGTGGACAATTGTATCACCCTTTTCGTTCCGTGAATTGAGGCGAGTGTATCTCTCTTTAGGATGATATGCAATTCAGACGGGTTGGTTCGGGTCTCGCAGAGGCTAGTTTACGATATTAGTTTGGTCTCTGTTTACAAGTGCCTGTAAGTACTCCGATGCCAATTTTCTGCCAGATAGTATTTTCACATGACACTATCTACCTCTCTCAATATAATTAAACTTCATTCAATACAAATTACCAAGTGTCTGGAAGGTACCTACTCACCTCGTAGATCTTTTTGCGAGCTTAAATATTTATATTGATACAAGTATACTCTACTCACGTAAGAGCTTAATTACTAGACATTATGCGACTCTTCAAGCTAGCCCTCTTATTTGCTGCTACTGCAGCTGCCGTCCCTATGCGCATGACAGGAAGAACGCCAGGTATATATATAACACCAAAATTATCTTCTTCCTGGCTCATTTCTAATCGTGAATAGAACGCGATACCATTACAACCCTCACTCACAAGCCGAAATACCCAATCTACTGACTGGGCGGTTGACTTGGTTCCAGTGGTAAGTTGTCTCTCCCAAATTGTCCAAAAAGAAAAATGGAGAGAAAGAAAGAAACTACAACGTCATATTTAAACATCACAGCTTATTCGTCCGCGAGCTTCACTCTCCTCTCCCAAGAACATACCTAGTTAATAACTGTTTAATTTATAGACATGTCCCGACGATGGCCAGTGCAAAGACGGCCTCAAGTGTCTGGTAGAACCAAACGAGGGATTGACAAAGGCTTGCCAGGAATGGGGTTCGGATTCTCGGCAATTGAATCCAGCTACTGCGGGAGAAATTTCTAATATGGTCGATAGCCTTGAGCAGGAGGTACTACAGAGCGGTTAAATATGGATTTGGCCCAGTATTAATTGAGTTCAGGGTAGATACAGCTGTGTATAGGTGGGTGTTGCAACTTTAGGTTGCCTCTACCTAAAAGCAAGGGTGGCAAGGCTTTGTCGTGTCCAGTATCATAGGACAATGTGTGGATCATTATAGCATAATACCACAATTATGGCACCTAGCTACCTCGTCTTCCAATTACAATTGCAACTCAGAAATTTAAAGGATCCCATCTGTCTTTGTTTTGGAGCCAGATATACCGTTCTTGTGGGGTTGACTTCCTAATAATATTTCAATGCTACGATCGAGCCGTGGTAGCCTTGAAACAAACTATACCACAGACGCCAGTACACTAGTAATAGTTATAAGATACTTCGCAATGCAATAGTGCCCTAATTCGTCGTCCAGTTTTTCTCGGTCTTTTTAGGGGTTTGTCCTATAATAACGTAACAGCCACGACTGCATGGAACCGTGATATCGTCACTAGAAATTTTCATAAGAATACACCATTCATCTATATACGTGTATTATCAGAATGAGTCGTATTTCGAGCCAAGAAAAAACACTAGTTAGTGTATCAAATCGATACAAACTAATATAGGATCAAGTTTTAGCACTACTCAAGCGGGACACTAGCTTTTACGATTGTAGATCTTAAGGCGTTAACCAATTTTTATTTGGAGATATATCTATCGATACTAGTATGTAGGCAGTTCAAGGTAATATTTGCGCTCATAGAACTTTTCCGGGCCATTCGCGGCAATACTGATACCTGTATCAATCTGTCGGCAATATCCCATTGGTTTGACCGCACCAAGGTGCAAAATCACAAAAAATTGCAATCTTCAGCTTCTGTATCATATTAATGGTGGTTTTTTCATTTCGTGTCATTTTTCTTCGTAGGCATATAGTCGTGGACGGCGATACTAAAAAAAACCGCGAGGGTGTCCACCGACAGACTATCATGATAAGTGGATCTGCGACCGGCCATGCGCCGACCATGTGTTCCACGCCACTAAGCACACGTCGATTCAAGAAGGTTGATCGAGAACAGCCTTAGATTGGCGGGGGCTGCAAGCGGGGGGCAGTGGCCAGACGTGACTTGCATCAGTCGGGTGTGCCCCAAGAAATCCTGCAGGGCAGGACGTGGGTTGATTTAAGCTGGCTATGCCCAGGTTAGGGAGCGCTCGAGCTCCAGTTAAAGTCGAGTCAGAGTTCGGAGCCCCAGGATTAGGATCTGATCACAACCAGAGAGAGCTACTCGATCCAAGAAAGCTAATTCCTCGAGGGCAACCGGCAGTTTGCCTTAGCTAACTTTTAACCAACCCTATCGAATCCTGTTAGTAATTACCCACAGCTTCTTCGGTATCAACTGCTCTGAGAGGTAGGAGCCGCTCAATATAAAGCGTCCGCAACAGCCCACATGCACTTGCCTAAGCTATGTCTGGCCGTACGCCATGCAGACCGAAACATATATTCGACACGAAATCTGAAGTATCCTCCAAAGAGAGGCGACAGCTGTCAGTATCCTGTACGGGATATCCCTGGGCGTCAACGTCTGGCAGATATTTGTTACACTGCGGCCTTTTTGGCGGGCAATCGAGATTGAATTTCGGCCACGCCAAACACCCCTGCTGAATTCTTCGAGCCTTGTTCCAACGACATCATCTTTCAGCTTTATTCGGCTCCTTGGATCCCGGTGTCGGCTGAGAATGCGGATATATTTGAGGATTATAACTTTCACTGGATATCGGTAGACTGATCTCTGCAGGCTTTGCTCCCTTTTTACCATCCTTTCGAAATTTTATATGTCTTTGAGCTAGAAAGAAACTTTGCCAAATGGCAGCTCAGCCTTCCAAGCTTACTTAATTTGCTCACCCTCCCGAATCCAAACTACGTATACAAACCCTCACCGCTCCCATTCACTCCTTCCGCGGTGCGCGTGAAAAAAATACCCAGTGCATGCTTCTCAGTTTTTCGAATAAAAGCACTGTTCCGCCATGGAGGATCAAGAATACCAAGAACACCATGTTAGCTGGCTGCTTTCGAGCCTGGCGGGTAACACCAGTGCCCCACCACCAGATACTGCCGCCCAGCGCAAAGGCATCGAACAAACCTCGAGGGCTCCGTCGATAACTCTCCTGGACCTTCCATACGACATTCTTTCTATAATTTTCGAACATGTCCCACCGTATGAGATACCCCGCCTACGAAGGGTTTCGAGAGCTTTCAACATTTTTCTGACTAAGGATCACGTGCTTTCCCCATTGCTCCGGTTCCACTTTCCATACCATGTGAGAGACTCTTTACATGGGGGTGCGGCTCCTCAGAACAATGGAACTGCTGAGAGCGAGGCTGTTCCAGCGAATACTACAACCACAAACAACAGTATCATCGCAGGAGCTCCACAGGCGTTCGATTCGGCGCTCAAGCGGTTCTTTAACCGAGCGCGGGGCAAGCCAACTTCGATTACGGTCATCAGTGGTGTTCGACTAGATGCATGCTATGAAACGGAAACCTCGTATGATCATATGTTCCTCGTGTTCCACCATATTTCCGGTCGAGTCTTTATCTACGATAGTGGAAACCGTTTCCCTCAACATCCATACGTCACTCTCGATGTCCGCGGCCTCGGTGTTCCATGGTTTGGATATAGAATGAATCGCCGAAACGTTCGACAATCTGTTGTTCTAGATAAGAGAATTTTAATAGTCAGTGGAACCAGGGAATTTGAGGGCGACCCAGAGCGCAGGATCCCACAGGCAGTCTATTCACTTCACAAATATCCTGAAGTCGAATTTCTTGGCATTTGGAGGGGTGTGTCGTACCATGAGCACTTGAACAGTCTTTGTGCAAACGATGAATGGATCGGTTGTAGAGTCAACCGACATTACATCAAGCTCATCAAAATCTCGTCGCTACGCCAACGACCCGTTGAGACCGAAGGATCCGCCACCACGCCAACACAGCTAAGTAGAATCGCGCCTGCACCACATCCGTACGAACTTACATTCCACCATCCTTCTAAAGGCTTCATTAAAGATGTTCACCTTGCGAAGGACCACGTGTTTGTGTATTCAGTGATTATGGATGAGGACGAGAACGGACATGGGCAGATTGACGTGTTTAGCATCAACCTGATACCTAATGAGCATCGGGATACACAGCTATACGAAATTGCCCACGTCCGATCCGTCGTTCTACACGCGTGGCAGGGAATGTTCATGGAATATATCGGATACAAACATCCTGAGGATGTTCCTGAGGCGATGAGGTGTCAGAGGTGGGATAAAATATACCCTTTCATGAAGGGGAATCGTCACCATGGAATGCCCGAAGAAGACGGCGAGAGTGTAATGATGACCCTCGGCAAAACTTTTAGAGCTAATGGCAATATTCCAATCGGTTGCGCGAGGATCTTCGCGAAGGCAGAGAAGGTGAATCGGCAGGGTGAACCCCCGATCGTTGAAACAGTGGCGCCTGAGAATATTATCCCATTCTGTGTGGAGTTGGAACAAAGTATTCAAGAGGACGATGCATCACATACACTCTTGTTACCAAGGTCGAAACGGAAGGAGAAGAGTAGGGCGGAGATCCTGGAGGAAAACGAAGGGCAGACAGGGTTCGTGCTACAACCGTGGGACCCAGATGTTCCGTCTTGTCCCGATGCTGTTCAGTTAAACGCTGGTAATAGTCAAGATTCGTTACCAGGAGACGATGCTGCCTATTTATTACACTTTGGAAACGGTAACTTCGCATTTGGAAGTGAGAAGGCCGAACCGACACTGCCGAGTCCAAGCATTAGAGAGGCATGGTATTTGGATCAAGATCAAACCCAAAGGACAAGTGTCGTCACAGAAGAAGGACTATTTCATATTTTCTACGATGAGGCAGCGGCCGAAAGTCCATCTAAGGATTTGTCACTACCAGCTCTTACTGCTGATGGTAACGGTGACGGCAACCAGGCATTAAAAAAACCTATCAACCTGATCCCTAGTCACATGCAGCATATTCCGCTTGAAGAAATATTCGACTCAAAGATCCCTTTACTAGAGGTCTCTTTCGAGAGTCCGACGATTGGTGATACCGCCAGCCGGCTCGAGGAAAATGTGAATGCTAAGAAAACGAAGCTAGACAAGCTAATGAGAAGTGTAAGAGGTGGATGGAGTTGTTACGTTTGGAGTGCAGAGACTTGGAATGGATTTCTAATCACAACTTCAGAGGATGCTAAGATGGTTGTTTTGAGGTATGATTGATATTGGGATTTGGTTTTTGAATGGAATATGATAATGTGAAGTAGGTAAGTACGGAGTCGGGGGTGCGTGGTATTTTTTTAAGTAATAAAACCAATGTACGTACATAGTATCTTAGATAAGGCGGATTCGTCGTTCATGAATGCCTGTGGGGACGATGATACATTTGCAATATCAAGTTTAGCTTGGTATATCCAACTAATTGGTGTTTAAGTTGTTTATATGCCCACCTTTTCGCTACCTATTGGATGAGTAGTACAGTTAAGTTTATGGGGTCCCAAGCTGGTACAGCATCTTCGCCCGAGACAGAACACATGTTTCTTCCCAGTCAGTGATGAATACTATGAGTTAGAGTGAAGGCTACGCGACAGCCCTACGACAGTTTGATATTGATGGAATCAAGGGTTTAGCGGTGGCTTCGTGATTTCAACGGTGTTGACGTTTACAACTCGCAATCAGGCTCAACATGTCAAGGGGCTGGCAGACAGCTTCATATATAAGCTCCCAAATAGACCCTATTTTAGCAAAAGACACCCCCACACCTATATCTCTGCACTTATATATATCCAGTACAGGCTAGTTAGTGTGTCACAAGCCAGGACCGTTAGGCTTAGGTTCAGGATTTATACGAGATCCAGATCGGTTTGGATTTGCTCGGCCGGATATTACTTGACCGGGGCTTGAGGCCCCCGAGGATTTTTAGGTGCTATAGGGAACCTCTATTATAATGAGGGGCAGTCATCGGCTGTGAAATCCACGAAGATCGAAAACCTAAAGTCTCAATTCAGAAACCTATACGCAAGGCTTCTAAATTAACCATTTAAAATCCGTGTTGTGTGTTATTGTGGAATGCCAATCCAACAACAACACATGAAAAGTGCCAAGCCGGATTGTAGACGTTCAGCCTATGAACTTAGCTTAGCCCTGCAATTGTCGCTGTCTCGAGGCTGGGGTTTCCACGGCTAAGGTTTCTAAAAAGACAAGAGGTAGGCCTGGGTACCTAAGTGATTTCTGGCTCGGATTGGGCGGCTTGATGGAATTGCGTATAGCCTTATGGCTGGTTTATTCGAAGCCTTTATCTTCCCTTACTGTTGATACTGCAGTACTGGAATTGTATCTAGTTCACTGTCGACATTTTGGCGCGACAGGTGCAGTGAACAGTTGCTGGTTGGCATCATATCTTATTTCTTACCCACCCGATCCGTTCTCCGGATATTGAACCCCAGTTTGCACCTGTCGAGTGCCTAAGAAAGTAAGCTACCAACAGACGTCATTCCGGACAGGTTTCGGAAGGCAAAGTGCGGGACAACGGATCAAGAGCGAACTGCTCCTCGCTAGCTCGCCAAAATCGCGGGGTTAAACTACAGAAGCCCAACCGCTATATAACCGTAGACATCTTTTAAACTCTAGTTTTTTCCCCCCGAAATATCGTAAATCTTGCATCTATTTGCGTAACTGCTTCTTTTACTTGAAAGATTAAATCTCGGATTTTACGCCAATTGGCCTGTTGAAATTCGGCATTAGCCATCAAATCGGATTTTTAATTACGTCGGTTTACCAAAATGTCGGGATTTGTATGTCGCTATCAGTCGTGTGATCCAGAAACAACCCCTAAGAACGTATGCCTTCTGACCTCCTTGCCTTAGCCAACATTTTCCAAGGCCGAAATCACTGCTTCCCTCATCCGAGCCAAGCAAGAACGAAAAATCAGTTTCGAAGAACTCGGAAAAGCAATTGGCCGAGATGAAGTCGCTGTCGCAGCAATATTTTATGGACAACACCATGCATCCCCGGAAGACATTCTAGGGCTGTCAAAAGCCCTCAATATAGATGAAAGGCTACTATCGTCTCAGCTATCAGACTTCCCGGACAGGGGCAGTGGCGTTCAGATGCCGCGTAAGTTCCGCCTTGCCGGGTGGAGTTATCCCAGCATCATTTCGTACTAACGGGGATAAAATTTCCCTCGCTGTAGCAAAGGAACCCTTGATCTACCGCCTGTATGAAATAGTTCAAAACTACGGCGAAGCCTATAAAGCCGTCCTGAACGAAAAGTATGTTTATGCATAGACCTCTCCTTCGGTTTAATATTTCTTCTTCCTCATTCAACCACTCGCCTGTTTACGCCGAGCCACGGGTAAGCACAATTATGTAACGGTTTTCTTATTTTGCTTTTAATTAGGTTCGGAGATGGTATCATGAGTGCGATTGCGTTCTCAACTAAAGTCGACAAGGAAGTTGATGAACAAGGGAACACATGGGTCAATATAAGTATGCGGGGTAAATGGTAAGATAAAGCCTCATTCTTGCGAAAGAAAAAAAGGCTCCTTCTTCTCGGGGATGCCCGAGGAATTTTGACAAGATAGTTTTACTGATCACATTTTTCGCTATCGTGCAGGTTGCCGTATTCAAGATTTTAAGTAGCGGCTCATGGGAACGTGGTTAGGGAGGGGTGCATTAAAGATTGATTGATTGGAAAGAGATATGACACGAGGAAAGAAAGAAGAAAAACAGCCAGTTCGCACTTATCAGTCTTTTTCCTACATCCTAAAAAGTGGTAAACTGTCCCCCAACATATAGTTACACGCATGTACGCTTTTGCACACCAATAACACCTGACTCCGATGAAAATATCCGAAAGAAAAAGTATTCCGTTTACTTTTGGAATATTGTATGTAAGTAGTGGATGTAAATTTTACGCATTCGCGGATACTATGATACCTGGTCGAATGTTATTCTGGTATTGGAATTTGGAGTCCTTGATTGCGTCTTCCCGTTCTTTCTCACCTTGGGCGTAGTTTCTTCGTGCTGCATCCAGGATGAAGTCCCTTGCAGTAATAGGTGGGTACTTTTTCAAAGGCCCTTGGATCACTGCGGATCTGATTGGCTGGTTGAAGAATCTAACGAAGTGTTAGTCTATGAGATCGGAAATAAAATGAACAAAGGGGATTAAAACTTACGCAATACTATGCCTTGCCTTCTGGCTCTCCCCGGCACGAGGATTCCGAACACGGTGGAATAGGCTCTTCAGCCTATCATCCGACAGCGACATCAGCATGTCCCCAATGTTACCTTGCATAAAGTTAGCATTCCAAGGCAAATCACAAATGATATTGACAGGTTGTCTATGTAGCATACAGACTATCTCGCCGGTATTCGCCTTGACGGGCGTCCAGGCGTCTCCCATTCCGAAGCTGGTGTAACATTCCCGACCAGGACAAACTTCGAGGCCATCTTCACCAGTGCGTTGGAATAACAGGGTGAGGAAATCGTAGTCGGTATGGGCACCAGCTCGGATATGTCCGTCTGGAATCGCCCGGGTTTCACTCTCGTGATAGTGCAGTAGTCTTAGCGTAGTCATGGCCTCGTTCGATCTGATGTCATGAATTCTAGTGAAGTAATCTTCGTCGAGGCCGAGTCCGATCGCAAGACACGAGAGGATTCGCATGGAAACAGTCTGTGTCTTTTCCATGAAACCAGATATCGTCTCATGGAAATTTGGGATACGGTCGTTGACAACTGGCCATGTTGGGTCTTGACGTCTGTGGAACTGAAGTTGTATTGATTCTTTCTGGTCTGGAAGGTTGGTGGATGGCCTGATCTGTGCTCTTTTCTCCCAGCCCGTGTTTTGCTCTCTGATGAAAGGGGTTCTTGCTTTCACATCATCCGGTAATTGAAAGAACAACTCCCTATATACAGTTAGGGGGACATTTATATTTATATAAATTCAGACGATTCAAAGACAATTCAAGAGTCTAAGACAGCTGGGTTCAATTCAAAAATGCGTTGGCGTGGGGGCGAAATACAACACGCGAGGTCCTTTTGAACTTACGACATGCGGAATGCCTCTTCGATATCCGCTTTCGACGGAGAGTCCTGGTCTTTTATTATGAAAAATCCGACGTTTTCGGCAGCGTCCATGATCTCCTTCTGGATCTCGTTTTTGCGGCCTTCCCAGTCATGTAGGGAAATGCGAGGTATCTGACGACTTTCTGCAGCCATGATTTCGATACGGTTTTTGTTGTATGATGCAAAAGAAATAAGCTTAAATGCTATAGAAGATCTCTCTTAAGAGGGCGTTTTATGGAAAAACTGGAGAGTGGTATGAAAAAGGTTTGCTTGGTGATATGATATATATCAAGATAGACTTCTCGGTTTTCCCCGACAGACTTCAGATAAATACTGGGCCGACACTGCCTTTTATATATTTCCGGCACTATACCTAAGCAAGGAAATTTCGAGAGCAAGTAATGTTCCGTAGGAATGATGGCGAAATATCGAGGAATACTGTGGAATCGTTAAATCATAAGTTACCTAGGTAGATAGTTTCAACGCAGAAATTTATTCCCGTACGTACTTATGTTAATCCCAGCTATCTTCGGGGCATACGCTGGGGGGGGGGATGGACCTAGAGATACCTCCTTTGGGTCCCTGCCCAGCTCCACAGTCTAGTTACCTACTTGGCCTGGTTGTCCGCAGGGCCTGATGGTCTGTAGAATTGCCAGCATCGTGTCAGCGCTAAAAGTATCGGCCGTGAATCCGCTACATGTATGTACGTATGATAATATTAAATATTTGGTACCCGCTTCGAGTGTCCAAGCTCGCACAACGGCACGGCTCATGGAATCAAGGACCCAGCCGGCGTCCTTACCGCCTGGCTCTTGGGTGCGCTCTGTATAAAAATTTCTGATGTGGGAAGTTAAAAGCAAATTCCCTAGTCACGAATTGCATTCGTCCCGAAGTCTTCCCCCCCGCTGGGGCTAGATGTGATGCAGCTTTTTGATTTTATAACCAATTATGGCTGCCGCTGTCCAGACTGTTGGGTTGGGTCCGCAGCTTAGGGAAATTTCTCTCGGTGATATCCGAAGCCAGCTCCTCACGGGAAAAACAAAAAGGAAGGTTGAGTTCCTTTGGGTCGCGAACTCTCCTCTTTTTTTCTTTTGTGGGAGTTCCTAACTTCGAATCCAGACGGACATCAAATCTCCTAACAGAATGCAATTGACGGGAGCTCAAAGCATCCCAGTTCGACACGAAATATGCAATATGCATTCGCTTATCAGTTGGGAGTCGCACAAGACCTCCAAGCAGCCGTCAGCCGGCTCAATTGCCCTGTTGGACCATTGCACAACTTTGGCGATTGGCGATTGGACAGGGACTGGTTTATGCAAGATCTTTCGGCTATTGTCGGACGCCTAAGGTAGAGAGCCTGAAGTACGAAGTCGGTCCAATACTGCTGGTGACAGTCCCTTGCCTACTAATCAAAAGTGTGGGGTGGTTTGCGTGTGCAGTTTTAATATCAATATATTCCTGGTGGAACTCAATTGTCCTGGGGTGTCGGCTTTCTCCGTTCGCAGAAAGTGGCAGAATAGAGAAAGGTCACGATCTTGAGTAAATACGACAATCACGAAATGTATGTATGCATTGCCGTTGGGATGGGGCCAAAAACCCCTCATAGAGGCTTAAATGTTCGGCCAGATACGAGTGGATGTGAGGTTCAATTGACTAACTGGCACGTGCGAAAGAACGCATGGCACACGTTGGGATGTGATACACACACCTAAGGCTCGAAGTGGGTATAAATGATCACTAACCGTCGATAACAGCAGCCCATGTGCTTGTTCTTCCCGGTGTGAATCGTCTGAAGGGTCTGGCAGACCGAGCCGCAATTCATTAATATAAAACCGGATATATATGTCATTACTCGAGCACCTCGATTTTGTTCCATATCGCATCATTGGTACCGATACCCAGGCCAAGGACGGACGGGCGAAACCTCAACTCTTACCAGGCTTCTTCTTTTTATCCGAGGATGGGTCCCACAGATGCATCGCGCCTAGAGCTCGCCACTTCGATAGACAAGGATGATCTTTTGCTTCGACTTCTACTTCGAGTCTTGATTGCATATGTGAGGTTGGTTGAAAAATAAAGTCCCTCAGCCGAATTGTTTAGTGGCGGACAAACGGTGCATATCTTCGGACGGAAATGCGACCCATTCAATGGACATTGCAGGAGGTCGGTTTCTCTGGTTCGACGAAAGCGCAACGGCTTCAGAATACCCAGGCAGCCCAGAAGATGCCTGGGCATGCTGTATGGATATGTATTACTTGATAGCCGGCCGACCGAGTCATACGATGTTGAACAGTCCGCCAGTCCGCAAATCCAATTATATATATTTATTATGAATACGGTCGTACAGCATCGTCACGTCTGGTGGTCTTCGGCATCACCAAGGCTGGGCTGTCATGGTTTAAAAGAACCGTCGGACTGTTGAAATGTGTGTATAATCTATGACGCGTCCTTCCGAAGTGGGACGGAGTCGAAATCGCAATTTCTGTCCTCGGGCTAGTGCCAATTAGGACCGACTGCCGAGGGCCGTAGCCGCTGCCATTGGTTGGCTATTGCCAGCTGAAGCAAGGAGGACTAAGCCTAAAAGGGCTGGGTAAGGCGATAAACACCCCCGCACATTGCATCGACTGGTCACCATTGCACTGCAAGCTGGGTTCGGACTTAGAGTTTCGATTCTCCCATGTACATACATAGCTTCCAGCCCTGTCAAAGCTGTCACAATTATAGCAGCAGTGAGGAGTTACTGGTGGTCTGTCAATTGGCGTTAATATGAACCGTATATTCGCGGTGCGCTTTGTAGAATTCTTACAAGTTTCGGTGGTGAGATACATTTGATGACAGCGGGGTACAGCTGAAAACACCAGCCACCGATTACATCAGTCCATCCCACAACAGCTCCTCACAACCACATCATCTTCTGTACATGTAGTATACGTATAGACCATCAAAACAAGGTTTGTGCATAAAATTGCCATCCCGGTCCGACTGCCATCTATGCAACATATTCGGCCCAGAATTCTAATTTTTCAGTATCATAACCACAGCTCGACCTTAACTTTTTGAATACCCTTGGTGTGAAACTTCGCGAAAATGGGGAAATCTAGGTCCAGGTCCCGCTCCCGCTCCCGCCATAGCGGCCGCGACGACAGTGAGCGCCGAAGACGCAAGTCCAAGGACCGTTCGAGGAGTCGCGATGAGGATAAATATGAATACGAAGGAGAAACCAAGGAAGACCGAAAAGCGAGAAGGCATCGGAAGCGCAAAGAAGAAAAGGGAGAGGACTATTCCTCCCGAGCAGGGCATGAAAACCCAGAATCTGGCTACACGGTACCAGGAGGTTTTGATTATCAAGCCCCTTCCGGATATGGTGTTCCCGGAAGTGCGCCATACCCAGAATCCCCGGAAGAACAACGTTCTGGCTACGGCGGTGGTGAATACCAACAGGGCAACTATCCCGCCGATAGCTATGCCCAGTCGCAGTACGGAACAGGGTACCAGGCTGGGACAACTGGGACAGGAGGAGAGTACGGTCATGGCTACCAGGAATACTCAGGACATTCTCAAAGCTACTCTGCTGAACACCAGTCATATGCTACTCAACAGCATGAAGGACAATCATATGGTGAACAACAGCAGCATGAAGGCGGCTATTATCAACATACTTCCCCCCAACCTGCTACCCACTATGGACCGCCAGCTGAACATTATGGTGCGACTGGAGGCGAATACCATGATCCGAGCTATGGTCAAGCCGGCTATCCCGCCCCGCAACCCCCGTACCCTACGGAATACGGCGAGGACCCCAACAGGTCAGCTCATGGCTATTATGAAGGCACTGCTCCTTCTCACGGTAAGAAATACCCACAGTTATCGTATGAACGTATACCAATGGCCGTAATTTAGGATATCAAACTGGTGGATACGCGCCTCCGACTGTCGCACATGGAGAAACCCCGCGAAACCCCTCAGTCCATAACTACCAACCCCGTGCTCAACCATCTGGCCCTCCACCCGAAGCTGAACCTCAGTTTGATTATGCACAAACACCTACACAGACTTACGCCCCTGAAGTGAGCTGGAGGCCGACAGCCGCTCCCGAAACTGAGAAACTCTCCGTATTCAGAAGCTTCAGAACTGGCCTGCACAATGCCCTCCGTGAAGTTACAAACACGGGCAAAACCCAAGTGCATTCTGGGATGCACGAAGGAGGAGTTTGCTCGGATCCCGATCACTTTCATAGTTCCAATAGGTTCGAAAGTTTTGCAGGCGTATACCCTGGAAATTCAGTGAAATGGTTTGTTGATGGGTAAGTACCAAGAAAAGTACCATATTAAGATTATAGCTGCTAACAGAATTATCTAGAAAGGATTATTGTGAGTATTTTCGGATGAATTCATGGACGCATATTCTAACTTTTTCAAGGCTGGGCCGTCGCGGAGGCGATTAAGAATGCTCGCCACAGTATCTGGATCCTAGATTGGTGGCTTTCTCCGGAATTGCACCTTAGACGCCCTGCAGCAAAATATGAAGAGTACCGTCTCGATCGAATGTTAAAGGCGGCTGCAGAACGTGGCGTTCTTGTCAACATCATTGTCTACAAGGAAGTTACCCAGGCCTTGACCTTAAGCTCTGCGCATACAAAGCACTTCCTGGAAGAACAACATCCAAACATTCAAGTCTTTAGACATCCAGATCATACTCCAGATGGGAAAGTTGTCCTATCAAAGTTAATCAAAGGAAATCTTTTGAACACTCTTTCCAGCTTCACAAACACTGACCAAATCGTCCTGTACTGGGCCCACCACGAGAAACTCTGTCTTATAGATGGTGTCGTTCCTGGCGAAGGAATCGCCTTCATGGTAAGCTGTCAGAAGCCTGGTTAATCATAAAAGAAAATTACTAAACAAAGCTACAGGGTGGTCTCGATCTTTGCTGGGGTAGATGGGATCTTCCACACCATCCCATTTCTGATGTCCACCCGACAAATATCAAAGACACCGTTTTCCTTGGTCAAGACTACAACAATGCCCGCGTGATGGACTTTCACACCGTGGATCAGTGGACGCAGAACAAACTTAAGAGAACCGAAAGCAGCAGGATGGGTGAATATTTACACACGCCACAAATAAATGTAGACGCAACAACTAATTTGAATTTCTAGGCTGGTCTGATGTTGCACTCTGCTTCAGAGGTCCGACTGTCGACGACTTAAAAACACACTTTATGCAACGCTGGAATTTTATTCTTGAATCTAAATACGGCCTGAAAGACACCAAGTACCATCCACTTGAGGTCCCCGTCCATTCACATGGTGGCCAGCATGGGCACGTCAGTCTTGGACATGCAGCGAGCAAACTTAAGAGCGGGGTGAAGGGTATTATGGGCTTCCAGGGCGGTGAATACGAAGAAGGAAGACGTGAGGAACGCTCAGAACGTCGTGGAAGCCGACGTCAACGAAGGGGAGGCAGAGAAGATTATGATGCTGACTTAGCATGGTCAGATTCAGATGACGACGATCCCAGGGACAAAGGACGCCGGAGGCAGGATCGTTATGAGGAGGAGCAAACAAGGGCCGGCGGCCATGGTGGATACTACCAACAGCCTCAGCACTACCAACAGCAGCCTCCTGCTCACCCTCATAACGATCACCCGACCAACTGCCAGATTGTTCGAAGCATTAGTCCCTGGAGCCATAACATGAAGACTGAGCATTCAATTCAAAATGCCTACGTCCAAATCATCAACCATGCTCACCACTTCGTTTATATTGAAAATCAAGTCAGTCGTAACTATATCTTTAATATATTAGATAGTACTAACATTCTATTCACCTTAGTTCTTTATCACCGCCACTGATGGAAGTCGAGTTGTTAAGAACAGAATTGGGGAAGCCCTTGTTAACAGAATCGTTCGAGCTCATCGCGAGAATCAGAAATTCCGAGTTGTTGTCGTCATGCCTTCCGTCCCAGCTTTCGCCGGTGACTTGAAAGATGATGGCGCACTAGGAACTCGTGTTATTATGGAATATCAATATGACTCCATCGTCAGAGGTGATAAGGGACCAGACGGAAAGGGCAGGTCTATCTATGAAAAGCTCTACGCGGAGGGTGTCAACCCATCGGACTATATTCGATTCTATAACTTGCGCAACTACGATCGTATCAATATTTCTCGGGAACTTGAGACTGCTGAGTCTCAGGCGAAGTTTGAATATGAGGTTGCGCAGCAAGCCTTAGAAAACAAGGTTGGTGCTGGATGGACGACTGCTGAAACGCAGGGAGGGGAACTCGATCAATGGGGCAGGGCCCAGAGCGGCGCCGGAGCCTCTGTCTGGGACAGCGTAGCCCAGTGCTCGATGTTGGGTGGTGGAGATGTCCGAGACGCTCCATGGGCCGGTGATCCAGAGAAGGAAATCGATGCCTTTGTTTCCGAGGAGCTTTATATCCATTCGAAGGTAAGATAGCCGTCTTCAACTTTAGACAAAGACACACTGACAAGTATCTAGCTTCTTATTGCCGACGACAGGATCGCAATTTGTGGTTCAGCCAATATTAACGACCGTTCACAGCTTGGTGACCATGATTCCGAAATCGCTATCATCATTGAAGACCAGACTCCTCTCCAATCTCTGATGAATGGGCAACAATACACTGCCTCACATTTCGCTGGCAGCCTTCGTCGTTATATCTTCCGCAAGCACCTTGGTCTTATTCCTGCCCAGGCACCGGATCATGTTGACCAAAACGCACTCCCTGTTCCAGAACCTAACGTTTACGACTTTGATTCTGCCGAAGATAAGTTGGTTATGGACCCTCTCAGTGATACATTCTGGAATCACTGGAATGGCGTTGCGACTACCAATACCCAGGTCTTCAACAAGGTTTTCCACGCCGGTGAGTTCCCGATCCTCCTGCAATCCAGGGGCAAAGAATCAAACAAGCTAATGAGTTTTAAAAGTACCTTGCGATAATGTCGTCAACTGGGAACAATATACTAAACATTATGGCCAATACTTTGCGCCACGCGGTACTAAGGAGAAGCCCGAGCCACCACAGTACCTCAGCGGTCATGTTGTCAAGGCAAACTTCCCAGAAGGTGCCGAGGGTGCCAGGCAGGTCAAGGAAGAACTTGCGAAGGTCCGGGGCAGTTTGGTTGAAATGCCACTTAAGTTTATGCAAAATGTTGATTTTGCGAAGGAAGCTGCCGGTTATAACGCTTTCACTGAGGAGCTCTACACTTAAGCGTCTGCTTGGGTGGTTGTTTTGAATCGGCTGATTGTCGAGCGTGAAAAGTACACATGTATGCTATGGACCTTTTGTAGCGTCTTAATTTCTTAAATATCGAGGAAAGAATTGAATAAGTATATTACTACTTGAAAAGAGACACAGACCAATAAATGAGAAATACTTTTGGTTCTAAATATTCTCCTTGACGCAGCTCGTCGGCAACCTGGCGGGGCGTTGTGTTGTGGGAAAAAGAACCAATCATGTGGCGTAGTTATCCAACAAAATCAACACTAAACTTATAGAAAGGGTAGTGGTGTACATACATTCTGGCTTCACGCTTTTCTTTCTATTACCCGATTCATACTCTCTGCCGAGTCTCGGTCTGTTTCCCACCCCTTATCCTATAGCTTATCAGGTTTTTAGAGCTCGTCCAGGTTCCCAAGGTATATTTACTGCGGCCTCAGCTTGGAACACTTTCTTCCGGTAAGCTCTGATCAAACTATCCCGTTTCTGCCGTATAGACAGCCTTTCACCAGCATTTCAACCTCCTGGAATCCCATTCAATCACCTTCAGGTTTCAGAGGAATAGCTAACCAGGGTTTTCCTTGCTGTCCTTGTCTAGCATACGAGTCATTATACGTTTTTCTTGGGGTCCTGCTCCAGGATTCCTCCTGTCGCCTCAGATGCAACCCTTGCCAAAGTTTGAAGTGTCTAAATTGTTATCCCGTCTCAAGGTCGAAAACATGCGAGAAGGCATAGTTAAAAACTTTTGCGAGCGCGTTCGTGCCTTGGAGGAAACGGTCGGCGCGAGAACCGCTGAAACTGAAAAGCTACAGAAGCAGCTTAGGGAAATCCTTGATGTTGTCAGGGGTGCCCGAGGCGGTGTCGAGGACGCCCTTGGGCAGAATAAGCTTCTCAGGGAGAAACTTTGTAGGCTCGAGGATGTTCTACGCGTAAGTTAGATCCCAGTGGTAAATATACTGATGTGGAAGGAGCCATGATGCTGATATTCTCTCTAGAACATAGAACGGCTTGACATCTCCTCTAGCGAACAAGGTAGGGCAGGAATCATAATAAGGCCACTATTGGTTGTGCTACGCTGATTCTACTTACAGCAATCACTAATATTCAAACATTGACTGGCAATCCACAATCATCAACTGGAACGGGTACTAAGACAGAAGTCGAAGGTCGGCCAAAATCTGAGACTAGTGGAAGTGGCCGCGGGGGAGTAAGCGGAGACGTTGGTTTACCGGTTCTAGCAAAAGCATCTAAGCTCCGCCGATCGACACCCTCGGATCAAGAAGATGTTGTCGAACTTTTCGATTTCCATGCTAATGACGGGGTTGTTGTTAAGGATGACCCAGATGCCGAAAAACTTAAAGACGAAGGGCAGGGGAACTCCAAGCCAGGTAAGTACAAGATAAGATGACCACATGCTCAAGGAATTAGTTCTAACGCTCTAGAAAGGAGCAACCAAGGCCCCAGCTGAAGTTTCCGATCCTTTCGCTTTTGATGATGCTGCAGTTGAAGCGACCTACGCATCAAAGGCGAATGAGGATCTTAAACCAGAGCTTCCCCGCAGCGTTGGTAGTAATCAGACAGTCATTAGAACCAAGCCAACTGCCGCTGTCCAACAATCCACCGAAGGACCTGTTACTGCGCCATTTCAAAGACTTGCAGATTTAATGGGAGAAAACCTTCAAGGCTCCATCCCAATTTCTCGTGACAAGGATGCTACCATTCAAGAGTCGGTTACTGCAGGGTCTCAATTTAGCACCGCGTTCACAGGGGGACTTGCTCCAGCTAGTGCGAGCGGAGTCTCAAGCGCCGACCCACCTATGCACACTGCTAGGTTTACTACTCTCCCACCCGACTTTCGTCACACCGGTAACTACCCGTCCAAGGCATACCCATGCGTATTTTATGAAGAGAGTCAGCTTTGCGGTCGCGCGTCCTATACTAGCGAGAAAGTCCCCGTTCTTAGATTGCAAAACATCCCAAAAAACATCACTCTCGCGGATATTCTGGAGAGTATTTCCGGTGGCCCTCTCTACCGTATCAGCGTGGCTAAAGGAATCCCAGGTGATACATTGAAACAAGTCCGTCTTACGTTCATTCACCTCCGCCATGCAAATGGATTCCTCGATTTTGCCAATCAGAACAACGGGATATACATCAGGGGTTGCCCCAGCCGCATTCAAGTCATTCAGGATCCTAAGGAAAAGCCGAATGTCATAAGTTACACGACTTTCCGTAAGATGATGACCGAGAATGTGACCCGGATGGTCTACATCGATGGTTTCAATGGGGGGTTCTGGACGACTACGAAGCTCCGTGACCTTATTGTTGTTGCCGTCGACAAACTCCGTGTTGAAGAGCCAGATAGGTTCCAGTTTAAAGAACCAATCTGTGATAAAACGGACATCGCCACTGTCAAAATGGGCTGCAACCCATCTGGGAAGGTCGAGGCTCTAGTCGGGTTGAGGAGCATTGGGTGGGCCATTTTGTAAGCTTCAAATCTTCTAGAAATATTTATTTTGGCTATTTTTTTGAGCTTATGGTTCAGGAACTTACTAAAATCTTCAATAGGGTTCGAAGTGCCCTTCACGGTCTCCAGCACCCTGAAGGGTTCTACATGGAACGCGTTGAAGGCGAGATCGGGCCAAGTATCAATCCAGGCGATGATCCAGCAACGATTCCAACTTTGCATGCATGGTGGGTCCCCGATACCATTGATAGGCCTCTTGACAGGATGCCAAAGAAATCTGGGAAGGATGCTACCTAATCCTCATCTATTCCCCAACCAATCACTAGTTTTCGGCATGATACAGAACGCTACCTCATAGACGGGCCACAGCCTTGTTATCTGGTATACTCATGGTTCTCTACGTTTGTTCTACTAAATATCTGTTTTCATTTGCTCCCTTATTGTTAAAGGGATTTTGAGGCTGGGCGTCTTGAGAATGCATAGGCCTTCGTTATCACGTTATCAGGATAAACTATGTCTAGGGCAAGGTGTACTCTATTGCTCAATACAAACACTTCTCTTCAACCGAGGAGAAATAGCGCAAAATTAATCTATACCGTGAACATAATCACATATTCTAGTTATGACTGAAAGTATGGCTTCAAACAGAGACCAATAAATGTCAAGTAAATAACAAAACTCTGCAGTATTAATATAATCCACATTCATAATTATTTCCCTTTCGTATCTTAGTTTAGCAATCCTTATCATTCTGGTCTTAATCGTCATCATCCGCGAAAAAAATTCCACCGTGTGCATCTTGCAAATGCTGATAGATATCGGTAGCCGCATATGCACCACCACATACATAGCACCAATGCTGCCCGCATGGGCAAGTCATATGGTTACAACCAGCGGTCTTCTCTGTCAGAATACCACACTTAGGACAATGCTTCATATCTCTTGGCCCCGGTTTTCGTTTTGCCTCTTCACAAACCTCGCACACAAAGCCGTTAAGCTCAGCGGGTTGGCCACCCTGTGCACAGACTCGTGCAATCCAGGGCTTTGCTGTGTCGCAATCGACGCCTATAAATATCAAGTTTGTTAGAGGTAAAAATGCAACAGGTTAATGTGTTGTAGACGATTTGGATGATATCTCAAGAACTTACACCATCCGAAAATCCACTTTCCTCTCTTTTTAACTGCTTCCCGCACACCCGCTAGTGTGGCAACGTTCAATCCGTACCCTCTCAGAATCTTTGCCACCGGCTCTCTTCTGCAAAATGGACAGTGCAGCGAATTCAAATTAACCACTTTACCAGGCTCGTTCATTCCATACCAACTCTTGATACAATCTGTACAGATTTTGTTCTGACATCCACGTCTCCCACAAGCCTCATGGAGGTCCTGGGGCTTAAATGAAGAGTCGAAGCATAGGTTGCAAGTCTTGTACTCGATCGTGTTGGATGAGATCCATTTCTGATACTGTTCAAGTAATTCGTTTACATTCTGAATTGGCTTTTTGCGAATCGTGAGGGCTAGGTTAGTCGTCTGTGGAAAGATTGTGATATTGTCATGTAGAATTTCTGCTGTGTGGGTCTTAACAGTAGCATAAATTGATCTCCCTGTAAAGCCGATTGTTAGACCCTTCTCGCCAATGATCCAGGCGGCTGTGTTTTCCTTGTTAAGCTCGCGAGCGGTCGTCGGACGGTCTATGACAGTCGGGCGGCCTTCTTCACAGAAAACGCATAGGAAGTCCTTGGCTGCTTCGGTACGGTATTCTTCCGGCCAAATGACTTTATTGGTGCAAGTCTTGCAAGTGACGAATGGCGCCTTGCCTTCCGAGGGGTAACGACAGTAGTAGCACTTTGGCTTGACGTTGAGCTTTTCAATGTCATAGACAACGTAAGCACAGCGGCATTCGGAATTTCCGCATTCAACCCAGTGCCTGGGAGTCTTTTCACCTTGCTCGGTTTCCGCGCGGATGGCAATAGCATCCTCCCGGTGCTTAGGAGTCAGCCAGTCTCGAGCAGGGGTTGCGCAGATACCGCAAAGCGAGTCGCTGGACATAATCGTGACACTGCGTTCGTGCTTGCATCTGCGGCACTTAACGAGAGGGCCAACGTATCCCGTTGTCTTCTCAGGGGTAAAGGGGATACGAGCCGCCAATTCGGTATCAAGATTGAGTTCGGCAAGCTTGTACGCATTGAGGGTCGTGAATAATGATAACTCAAAATCTGTGAGTAAACCGTCTTTGCCGTTCATACGGTCCTTTTTATCGCAATAAACAAGGAGACGCATGCATTCCAAGCTCCAGTTTTCTCCGACTTCAATATCTGCCCATTTCCCTCGGAAAGCAACTAATGTCTCCCTGGCTGCTTCTTGAAGACCTGGAATCTGGACGCCAATCTTCATGCATAACGCCGCTAACAGTGCTCCTGCACGAGCTGAGAGGTATGTACCAGGGAGCACAAGGTGTAATAGAATCTTCCAGAACTGTCGCTTGTGCTCCTTCTTCGACAGCACGAACGGGATTTTTTCCACAATTTTATCATCTTGTAAGTGCTCTGGGCACTCTTCCTTTGAAGGAATGAACACCAGCTTTGTCAACACCTTCCCTAACCTCTTGAGGACGGTATGATGACAAGAACGTGCAATTTCAAGAAGGTCACCCCGGATCCAGTGAGCAGGCCCGACACCTGCCTCAGTAGGATCAATACAAACGGCTGGATACATGTCTTCATCAGGGACAGAAGCGATGATCCGCTCGATTTCCTTGGTCTGGTTGTAACTCTCTTCAAGCCAGACTTTCATATTGTTCTTGAGAGGCCCTTCAGTCATATTACCTACTGCAACAGCAAAGGCATTGACGACTTTATCACGGGAAGGAGAATTTCTCTCAGCACACATAACCCGCCATAGTTCCCCGAATACGGGATTGAGAGAAATGGTTGAAACGTCGAAATCGATAATTTTCTAGAATATCCCAATAATTATTAACCTAGAATCCGTATATGGCGACATCTATGGGCATGCATACCTCCAAAGTTTCATATACGATGGCCTGATAGTTTGTGTCCGCTGCGAAATGCACTGCAAAATCTTGAACCGGCTCCCGTCGGTGATGAACGTCCTTCGTAACATCATACTGCTCCTTCTTTAGCGGGTGGGCCAGCACCTTATCATTATCGAATTTTGGCAAGAAACCACCACTGTTCTTCGGGGTTTCGTCCTTGACGGCCTTGAACTTCTTCGCCAAAGATGACGACCAGCTGAGAGTCATCACACCTGTCTCCGCCTTAGACCGAGGAGTTTGGTTGAGCCATGCCATCAACAGGTCCATTGATACTAAGGAAATACTCTGCGCCTCGACTTTGTCAAGGGCTACAGCAACACCATTGGTAGCAGCGCTCAATATGACGTACCATGATGCGTGGATACCAAGAGACCCATCGAGGACGCTCATAACTTGCACCTTATGCTTTGCCATAAGGCGGCAGCAAGAGATCCAGCTACAGAAAACTCGTCAGCTTGCTAAGCCTCAGCAATTTCAATCATGAAGAAACTTACTCAGTGCACTCCATCCCGATTGGATCTTTCTTCAACTCCGCCAATTCCTTCTGTCGCTGCCCACCCCACGAGCGACTAACCTCAGAATGTGGGGGCGCATCCGTATACCAAAAACACAGAGTCCGTCTACCAGGATTAAGATTCTTAATCAATGTCCATATCGCGCTCTTCGACGCCTCAGGATAATCCGCACCACCGCAAATCTCAATCTTCTTCGCAAACTCGATCAGATCGACTTTATTCTTCTTGTTAGTCAGCGGCATATCCACATGGTACCAGCCGCTAAACTCGATCTGACGTTTGAACCGAAGGTTCTCATTATCGTAGTCACGATACGCGATTACGGAAATCGAGGTAAATGCGGATGTCAGGTTACTAAGGGCCAGGATCTGGGGAAGAGAATGTTGCAAGGCGGCTAGATAAGTCGCCATAGATCCCGTGGCATCGGTGATAAAACACAGATCATATTGCTCCTTGGCCGCGGCTTTGGAGGTGGACCCGGATGAAGACATCCTTCAGTTGAAAGAGTAAAAGCAATTCAGAAGAGGCGGAAACTAAAAACAAGCGAGGCAAGGTTAGGGGCGCTATATCCAATATCTCAACCACGATATTGTTTGAGTATTTGAATGTATATCCGAAACTTCGAGAAAGAAAAATAGGATCTCAGAACAAGGAGGGCTTAAATGCATTTCCAAGGCTCATTGAGCTGAGTGAGTCAATGCTCAAATTAAGTAGTCATTTCAACGAAAATGGAACGGGTTGGAAGGTCCCTCTTTTCCTCTCTTTGAAGCCGATCTTGAAACCATAGGCGGAGCGCTAGGTACAGGCTCGCTCGGGGCGATCAGGGAGGTTGACCTTGAGGGGAACTAGCTAACCGCGGCGCACTGGGCGGTGTTGGATGTGGTAATTTAGTGAGTCAACACACGGACCTCATTGTATTCTGAGATAAGGTTGATTCGCAGGCAATTTGGCATATGAAAAGGGAGATTTGAAACACAGAATTATATTGATGAGCCTGTTTTCAGGCGCCGCCTAGGTTTCCTAGATTTTTAGCAGGCCTCGCCTAGAAATATCAATGACCTTTTTACTAAGAGATCTCAGTAAACCCATTCATACCTGGTCTCGTTGGTTCATAGTATCAATCACAAAGTAACGATGTTGACGGCGTTGTGTTGCAACGTTGTCTTGACCAGGTACGGCGGCATCCCAGGCCTGGTGCCAGCTCGTTCAGATCTGTTGCGCTTTGAATACCCAGGCGTCAACGAGACCACCAGACGTCGACATGCCGGCGAAAACTCTCCAAATGGCCCATCGACCGTATAATAACCAATTCGAGTAATTCAAATACATATCCGCTAAGAAAAATACTTCCCTCATCAGTTTACTTGAAATATCGAGTCGATTTTGCAATTCTTCAAGTGGACCTCAACGAATAGGATATTAATTCTAAATTCGACCTCTGCGAAATCCAACGGCAGGACAACGCGGAATTTGTGAATAGTCTCCAAATGACTCAGCCTGGCTAGCTACGTACCTAGCTACATATGAAATCGAAAGACGACTTCAAGGAAGCAAAGAAGTTGATTGGGCTTACGAAAGAGGTGATGATTAGTCTGCTCCATTTTCGCAAAGATCAATAATATATCACATTGCTTTGCTTGCACTGGGGTAGGCTGGGGACCTATATTTGCCTAACCTAAGGCTAGGGACTATGCTATTTTTCCCATTTTATCCCTAAATACATTGGATTACCAAGTCATCGGATTTCTTAATTTATCGAGTGGTATAGCCTCCATTGGCAAATATGGTTTGACCAGTAATCCACCCGCCCTCAGTGACAAGGAATTTGACCAATGGCGCAATATCCTTGATATCTGTAAGACGACCCCCTAGACCCTGGCTCTTATGGTAGGCGACTGCCTCGGGGGACTCTTGAGGGTAAAAGAATTCTATGATGTTACGGATCGAGTTAGTAATCAGTTCACATACATAGTACTGTCAGATCATGAAAGAACTTAGAATGGTGACTTACCAGTATCCATAGGCCCGGGAGCGACGGAGTTGACACTGATCAATCTCGGCTGAAGCTCTTTCGAAACAGCACGGGTGAAATGCTCCACCGGAGCTTTCGACCCAGCGTAGGAGCTGTAGTATCCAGTGAAGGCGGCGAGGAGGGATGTCACAATGGTAACAACTCTGCCTCCGTCATTAACATACTTTGCGCTGGCCTTAAGGACGAAGAATGCGCATTTGGAATTGACCCTAGCGGGAACGATTCGATTAGCCATTGGAACAAATATTACCGACACGGGTGCCGACTTACGCAAACATCTCATCGTACTCAGCCTCGGTGATAGAGGTGATATCTTTCTTGAGAACCTTCCCTACGGTGTTGATTACAATATCGATTCCACCAAAGTCCGATTTGACATCGGCGAACAGCTTTTCAATAGCCGCCTCCGTTGTCAGATCAGCTTGGTAGACTTTGACAGTGGTACCAGGAAACTTTTCTTTGAACTCTTTGAGAAGATTCGTAGCAGAATCCCCTGACTTGTCGGAGTTGTAGTGAAGAGCTAAGTTGGCACCGAGAGAAGCAAGAGATTGGGCGATCTCCGCACCAAGGTTCTTAACTCCTCCAGTAATGATAGCGGTTTTTCCTGCAAGAGACATCGTAGGTGTAATAATTTGGTCAAAAATCAATGAAAGGGCCAATTAAGACTGTAATTCCGTAGACTAGCTATGCCAGGTTCAATTAGTCGGGATAGGTATTTCACTGATAGTAAATATCTAAATACAAAAATGAACCAAGGGGCCAAACCCCGCTTTAAATAACCCGTTAGTCTCCTACAGTTACCATATGAATCCACATACCAGTAGATCTTCGAGTGTTGAGTTGAACGGCATTTGGAGATAGGCAGCAGGAAAATGTTGCATCATTCTTTGACCGCCACCGTGCTAATTATCCCGACTGCGATTCCACCATGCATGCAGAAACCTGCGCTCAAGCGAAATACCTCAGCGCAGCTACGTAGGCATCAGTTGCAAACACAATTTTGGTGGGTTTTCGCCTCATTGAGGTTATCAGAGTGGTATTGTGGAATATGATCCGTCTGTTAATTGGTAATTGCATTATCAACAATTGGTAGATCCTTCTTGTATTGTTAATAATTCCGTGATAAATCCGAATTTTTATGTTATTTTACTGAATTGGTTACGGCTATATCTACATCAGTGGGCATTTTCATAGGGTTTTCGTTGGAGGTATCAGCCGGAGTTAGTCTTGTCATGTCTTGCCTGTTACTTCTGCCCGCTCCATTCGCTTCCGCCCTCGCTTATCTCTTCCTTGGATTCAGATCTTATATCCGGACCAACCCGACCAGGGCAAGTTCCTTAGAAAGGCGAATTGCTGCCGGTGCCGACCGTTCAGGTTTAGGAGTGCCGAGAGACTGTTTGCGAGTGAAAATAGAGACAGGTTGGAGAAGTTCATGTGGAAGCTTGATGCGGCCGGAGTCGACCGTTGCCAGGATCTTCAATTCATGGCCTTATGCCTTTGCGTGATCAACCGCAGTGGTTCGTCAGCTTCAATCTCGCCGCATTTTTGTCTTGAATTGAATCTAGAAAGAATAGAAAGTATGCGGGGCACGCTGCCCATTGCAATATTCTTGTTGGGAAAATCACCAGCATTCCAGAATGAGCTTGCCAACCAGCCTCCTACAACTATCTGCAGTTTCCTCGGATTGCGACGCGACTACCTGAGTGAGCATCCAAAAAGAAATTTATGAGCTCAGGACTTTTAACCCTATCGATTTCGCAGCTAGCCTATAGGACCTTTCTTATAAACTCTATTAGAATATCCGGGGGAAAGCATGGGGAATCGGAGTACTTGAATAATTTTGATATACAAAATCTGGTAAGCTGCAATGTTTGTCTGTGATAAAGAAGATCAAGCATAACATATTAGTATACGCATTCCTCGGAGAATCTTGGGCACCAAACCCAGAAATGGCAAGCTCCCCACTGCACAAGATGATCAATGCAAAATCACTGAACATCCGAAAATACGCAACCTTGAATT
Source organism: Orbilia blumenaviensis (assembly GCA_036872755.1). NCBI lineage: Eukaryota > Fungi > Ascomycota > Orbiliomycetes > Orbiliales > Orbiliaceae > Orbilia > Orbilia blumenaviensis. The sequence continues at coordinate 2,006,281 of JAVHNS010000003.1, read as the reverse complement.
TCCAAACCACATGCACACTTGTCGCTTATAATTTAGTAAACTTGTGATGCCGACTTGTACAATCACTGACAATACAGGCAAATACAATGATGATTCTATAAACTCTGGAGTCCTCATGATCGTGGCCCACAAAAGGCCTAGTTAAGAAGCTTCCATCGATTTTTCTGGTCCATTCGGACACCACGGATGTATGCATCGCGCTGTGTAACCTTCCCATTAATGTGTTGCGACCCTCAACATCCAACAAATCATAACCTGACTCGAAGTATCAATAATCTTGACGTCGCCATTCGGGATTAAAATTAGGATCACAACATTGCCCTTTGGTATAGCCTAGCTTACGCTTACATCTTCGGCTATTTGGATTCAAAATTCAATCATGAAAGGTACTTAGTAGACTATGGGTCCGATTGGCACAAATTTTGAAATACCAGCACCAGCTTTCGAAAGTTCCGACATACATATAAATCCATGGATCCATCCGGATATCCTGTGACACCAAAGTTGATACCAAGGTTTTCCAAATGCTCTCTCCCCAAAACAACAGCTTTCCGACACTCACCTCTACTTTCAATGGCTAAGCAATTTATGCATAATGCATGTCTAAAAGAGGCATCTTATTGACATATGGCGTGAGACGGAAAAACGGGTGCTTCCCCTTGTAAAACCCTTACCTTGTCAATATTCGGCGCGCCAATTATAAACGAAAGTCCTAACTCCCGGCATAATCTTTGCGTACGGTTTTTTTCTTACGAGGGGTGGCCAAGAATATCAAATTGTATCCTCTATCAAAGACGCTTCGGCAAAGGTTACCATTTGGAACTTTCTTTGCAGATTTATATTTATCAAAAGGTCCCGATTACGAGATGTAAGTTTAAGAGGCTCATCCCATGCGGGAATTCGAAATGAAAAGACTTGATCGTTTCTACGAGTACTCCCACACATAATCCTGACAATTGAACTGCAAACCCTTTACCCTAGCCGAAGATCCGCATGTCTTATGCATCGCAAGTTTTGGAGTAAACCGTTTGTCAAGCATCTCAGCCTCACCCAGAAAGTATTTGGAAACCTGAACATGGGACCCCTGCAAGCCTCCCAGTTCGGTAAAACTTTACCATTTTCAGGACCAGTTCTCCAACGAAAAAGCTTCAGCAGGCTTGGGAGGGAGGGTTTTTGGGGTTTGACGTTGGTCATGGTCACACCCTTCATGGGATGGATTTTTGTTCAAATCTTTTTTTGGGATGAATGGAAGCAAGTGGGTTGATATTAAAGACGGGATCATGGTCGAGCATTGATTCTAGAGTTCTTTTTGTTTTTCAAGAAGTTTTTCCCAACTCTGATCTTGTTCTTTCTACATCTCACCTGTTTTGTTCTCTTGAAGCTTTCCATACAACTTCGGCATTGGAACTAACACGATACAGATAGAGCTCACTCGCCTCGAGTGGCAACTTCCCTGCAGTCAGCAAACTTGAAACTAATACGATATAACAGCTTTCCGGGATCAAGCTTTAAACCAAGAAGAAATCCATTTTCCTGACAAAAAAGACCTTAAAACCATCGAAAGAGAGTTCTATTCCCCATAGTTAGCTTGAAGGTCGCAGCTTTCTCAAGTCCTTCCTTTTCTTTGGACTGAAAGCAAGGACGTTTCAAAGCTAGCACCGTCCTTTGATCCGATATCCGAATTTAACCCTTTCTATTCCTTCTTAAAATTTGGATTTCCCTGAGGTTGCACAACTGCTATTTAGCTGCACAGGAGCAGGAACAAGCAGTTTGACCAAGCAGGTCTCTGAAAATACAAATACAAATTGCCGAAGGGAGCTGGTGTCAGGCCATACAGAAAAATCTCCACCCAAGAAGCTGCCCTAGACCGCACTGCTAGCTGCTAGGAAGCGGGCGCATCTAGATTTGGCACCTAGAATAGCTCAGCCGCAGACCACCGTCAGCCTGGTGTCGGAAAAAACCCCACTACGCCCAAAGAAAACCTAAAGTAATACAAATACTTAGTTTATCTGTCAAACAGATTTGCTGGTATAATATATATCCCCATTAGTTCTTGGCCTTCTTTTTCCTCTCCCTCTTCTTCTTTTTCTTTTCTTTCTTTCCCCAGCATGGAACAGCGACTTCCAACACATACCCGTAGAGAATCATTCAGTCCCTCGCTTGGCTCCCCAGACTCCGACACATTCCCCGCCGCTCGACGAGGTTCCGTATCTTCACACACCGGCTCAAGCTTCTCGCTAATCCACCACCCAGATAGCGACCTGGGTTCCAACAACGGTAGCCCCCCACCACGCCAACAAGGCGCGCTACCTTCCCTCCGCAGACACCCAGGCCACCAAAGGTCCTTCTCCGGCAGTTTCTCAGGCTCCCCACCGGCCTCCCCTCGAGTGCCGGTAATAAAATCAATGCGTCCATCAGTTGAGAAGACAAAAACGCACACTCCACGCGGTAGCGTGGATGATGGCGACTCTTTATACAAGGGGCCTCCAAAGCTCCATATGATCCGTGGTAAATGGTTCTACTCACGTTTAAGAACCATTTTATACCTTTTGAATTGGACGACCTCGCTTTGCACGTTTATATTGGTGGTTTATGTGTGGGTTGATGATTATTTGCCGTTTCGAGATCGGGTGTCGACGCCTAGGAGGTTCCTAAGGGGCACATGGGAGGAGTTGACACAGGAAGAGATTGATATGGGGGCTAGGGGGATGACGTTGAGGGCTTGGCCGGCGGATATTGATCTGACGGGTGTTTATTTGATTATTGCGTAAGAATACTCTTTTGATTGTCGGCACCTGATTAAACTATCACTGTACTTGAAGGTCGTGAATGCTAATTGGGATATGATAATAGGATCTGTGGTACTGGAACATTCGTCTTCTTTGGGCTGTGGTTGCAGAATATCTTCAGAAGCGCGAAGTCGTATTACATCATGTTCACACGGACAGAATACTTTACCCTCTCCCTCCTAATCATCTGGTCGCTTGCATTCGGTGCCACGTAAGTTTTCTCTAATGCTTTTCTACCAATCGTTCTTAGGGATGTATGTGCTAACGTCATGTTCTTATAAGTGCTGGATATGTCACCCGCGTCTTCAAGCTAGACAACGATGACCGAGACTTCTGGAGCTGGACTTGCACTCGTTCCGGCATGGGGCATGATATTGTGTTCAAGCGTGAAATTTATTACGATGGGGACTGTGATCTTTTGGTCAGTTTACCCCCCTCTCCATACAATTCCAAAACACCTATACTAATAAAAAAAAATATAATACAGACTGGTTCATGGTACACAATCCTCAGCCTTTGCGGCTTCTCTCTTCTCCTTCTTCTTACCTTCCCAGCCAACATCGTTTACCACTCTCTCACCAAGAACTCAGGCTTCAGCCGCTTCGAGCAGAAGCTGAGCCTACGCGCCGATCAGGAAGACCGTTTGATGAGGAGAATGGCGAAGCGTCCCCAGTCTCAACAGAACTGGAAGGCGCCAAAGTGGGCAAAGACTCCCAAGTGGGCTCCCAAGTGGGCGCAGGCTCAATCTTGAGATCTTTCATATATCTATCCTCATGATTTGATGCGATTTTAGAAAAGACAAAGAGTTATAGTTTTTTTTTTTTACTTTTGACTTCTGAAAGCATCCATGGATATGAGATACCCTCGTTTTACACCCTCCATTCCCCGCTCTAAAGAACTAGACATGGTTCATGAACAGAAACATATACCAGCAAAAAAAAAAAAAAGAAAGAAAGAAAAATCAACCCTCCGCCCCTCCTCCTCCTCCAAATCATTTCCATCACAATATCTCCGATATCCCTTTTTTGTAGCTTAGCGGTTAAAACCTTCATTTTTTATATTTTATGTTCAATTTTGGGTATTGCACCAATCTACCAAGTGGAGTTTTTTTTGCTATATCTTCTAATGTATCTATGCAATGGTCTTTTCTCTCTACCTCTTTTAAATCTAAACATACAAATAGTAAAAAAAGAAACACAATCATGATTTCCTTTGACGGAAGCAAACCCTCGTGTGAGAAACGCCGGTACATGTTACCATATTTCATCTATAATCCGTAAAAGAAAGTAATTGATTTAATCCACAACCCGATGCATAATTGCCCGATTCGCGCCAATAAATCGTAAATACAACAACTGCTTCTCGTGCAAAAACAGTGCCGGGCTAAATGGTATATCGTACTCGTCCAAGAGTGCGTCCATTTCCTCATCTATCCCTCCCTCACACATTAACAGATTAGTCACCTGCAGGGGTACAAAGGAAGGAAAAATTGGAGAACCCACGGTTTAAACTTTTCAACTCCACTCCGTTCACTGGAAATCGGGATGGGATTGAACCGGTGGAAGTGAGTAGTATCTGGAACGGCTCATTTACTTCGGTTATGTTTTGGAAGTTGAAGTTACGGCTGTGGAGGCGCTGTCTGACCGTCCTCCCGAAAATAAAAAAATATTAACAAAACCTAACATTCCACCAATGTTCCATATGCATACAGATATAAGGGTAATTAAAGCAAAACGCATGGCTAGATAAAATACACACCTCTCAACATCACCCCCTCTCCCAAACTCCCTCTTCGCAAAACCAGCAGTTACGAACCTCCTCATCTCTGCTATTTGTTTTTCTAGATTCTCAAGATAGGCCATCACACCTAATGATAGAGTGGTTTCCGCTTGCATAGTTGCGAACTGGTCGGTTTGAACGTCATCTAGAGGGATTACATTGTTTGGTGTAATGGTTTGAAGATTTGACCCTGTTGGATTTGAGATTCCTGCCGCTACTACTGCCAACGATGATGGTGGAATTGGTGTATGTGGGGCGATCAGTGGCATTCCAGCGGTCGAATTGTTAATATTCGTAGTGTTTTGGAGTAAAGACCCTGCTGCTGCCGCCGTCGATGGCTGAGCAGATGATGATAAAGAAGTTGAAGAATCAATAAGTGCGACCTCTTGAGCGAGAGACTCTAGAACATCATTATTGATGAGATACTCCTGAATCGATGGGTTTGAGAAATCTAGGCCCGCTGAGGTGTCATCTTGCAGTAGCAACGGTAATTGTAGGGGAGTTGTTAATTGCTGCTGCTGCTGAAGTTGCTGCTGCTGAAGCTGAGATTGGGGGGTTAGATGAAAGAGACTTGCGGCTGTCGTGTCGGTGTAGGTTGTTGAGAAGGGGGATTGGTTGTAGGACAGCATTTTTTTTATATATTTTTTTAGATATATTTGCTGTCGTATTTGATATTTGTATACGTTGTTTAAGGCCCTTGATGGGGCGTTATATCCTATATAACTACAGGTTGGTGATGAAAGTCCGGCTTTGAGGGCTGAATAAATGTATACGTCGATAGACAAAGTGATATTTTACGAGAGAGATTCTCTATCGGTTTTAGCAGCCGGTGAGACGAGGTACTGCTTATATACTCCCGACATTCACATCTTTGATGTTCTCTAGAAAACAATAGCAGTACCATGGTTTAGGCAGTAGAAGACATCCTTTTGTTACATTAAGCCGTGTGTTTGGGAAGGAAATGGGGGGAAGGCAAGCAGTGAGGTTGTTTGGCATAATGGGAGCTGATGAATTTCATTGTCATCAGAGGGGTTTGAACTGTTGAAGCGCATATTCTCATCTTCGAAGCATCTAGAGGTTCTGCGAGTCAGGAGCGGCTTTGATGCTATAGATGCGGAGAGCGAGATGCAAAATGAAGGATGGACGCCCAGCTCTTTGTTTAGGAAGACGCATATCGGTGGTAGAGGACGTAGAAGCATCTGGAGCTATCGCTCTGACACAGGGAAGGGGTGTATATGCCATGCCGTGACTTATTAATAGTAGTCTATGGAAACAACTGGGCTTTCTGAGAAAAGGAGAAGGCTTGAGCTTGTTCAGGATACCATAGCGTTGACGGTTTCAACTAGAGAAGACGCAGTTTCTTCTATTTCTTTTCTTTCTTTTTTCTTTGAGATGTCAAGGTTTCTGGGTAGTTCTGACCGAAGAAATGCCATTTAGGGGGGCTGTATCGTGTTCTTTGATATATAAGTTTCGGAATTGGTGAGCTGCAGCCAGATTGTGGCGGTGGCCAGAGCCTCTTATCTTGTTATCACAAAGATGGGGTAGTAAGGGAGGCTCACATACTTTTGCTTCTCATTACCCCCCTAGGCTTACTTGAATACCTACTCAACGTGGATGCAAGTACCTAATTAAGTAACTTTGCATACTATTCTGTCATATTTACACTCTAGATATCTTACAATATATACACCAGCCCTATACAATCCTCAAACTCCATAACCATCCATCCATCAATCCGTCAAAATTCTCACTTCCTCTTCTTCTCCTGCTCCTCCAGCATTTTCAAGATCGATGAACTCTCACCGCCCCTCTCTGCCTCCTCCCTTCTTATCTGATCCAACATAGACTCCTTCTTCTCTTCTTCTACGTCATCGTCATCGTCGTCGTCGTAACGCTGGTTCCATACATCTTTGAGCTGTGCCCATATAGCCTCGCTAGGCATCATACCATCATACCTCTTCCGTGATTTTGCAACTTTTTCTTGGTATTCCATCGATCCCTTTGGTGCAATTGCGTAGAGGAGGCCGGGGTGGCCGTGTTCCTATAATTTTTACATATATTTGATTTAGTCAAAATGTTCATTTGTTCACCATCGACAGAGAGAAATCCAATAACAAGAGAGATTTACACACCTGCATAACATGATTAACACAAAAAGCGGTAGAGCATATAAGTCCGAAGGTGTAAAAGTCCATTTTCCGAGGCGGCATGAATATAATAATTGGGCATATCACGGCGGCCGCTAAGGCGGTTTTGTAACCCATGTCTTTTACATATTTTTGTTTTTCGGTGAGTTGAGGACGTTGATACTGCTGTAATGATGTTTGGTCGGTTGGTGGACTGGATGGTATTGCTGCTGGAGGAGGAACTGCTGCTGGAGGTGGAGGAGGTGGTGGTGCCTTTGGGACGGTTGAAGGCGAGGAGTCCTTGTTGGACGACCCACCGAAGGGGTTCCACGTCATGGTTGGAGAGCTGCGCGCGGATGGTTCTGCGACGCTGATGCTAGACTGCAGGTGGGATGGCTTTTTCGGTGGTTGAAACTTTTACAAGTTCTAATATGCGGGTGCGGGTTGTGTGACATTAAGACAAATCCATCAACACAAAAAATGCCTATTACGATGCGCCAGAGTTGATTGGTAGATGTATGCACGGATCAGCGATGACTAAACCACAAGAGGAGCGAGTTGGGTCGTGGGATGTAGTACATAGGTAGTGATAGTAGATATATTCAAAATATAATATGGTAATGGTATATGCAAAAAAAAAAAAAAAAAAAAAAGAGTATGAATGCTGTATAACCCGTATAGAAACGAATAATCTGTAGTAGTTGTAGTATAGTGTCATAAAAATAGTTAAAACAAGAACAATAGAGAAGAGAGAGAATGAGGGAAAGATAGAGTAATCCATTATTCGTCCCTTCCCGGTTCCAACGCCTAAGCTCCACCACCCCATCCGACGACCTCAATTAGCATTTTTAATATTTATGCACAGGTTTTTATGTGTGTGTTTGTGTGTGTATTTTGGTTGTGTGTAAAATAGGACCCGTTTTCCAAGTCGATACCGTCTTAATCCCAGCTGCAGTCGTTTTGTCCCCATCTGAAGTTCCACTGGTTGGTGTCATTTCTACCCCAGCCGAATGCCCTCCGTTGTTCACCGACGGCGCCGAAAAAATCCACAGCTCCTCCTAGTACGTTGTCCACAAACTGGCTGCCAGTCCTAATGGGCATCCTCGGCATTCCTGCCTCTTGTGCTAATTCAATCAGATCCTGCTCCGTGACTTTGCCCTGTCTGCGGCCGAGAACCGCTCTCCGAATGGCGAGTCTCCAGTATTCAAACCATTGGTCCTCAGTCATCTTAACACGGCGACGGCCGTTGACGTCAACAGCGGACATGGGCCAGACGGATCGGACGACGTTGTAATTTTTGGTCATGAAGAATAGGACCGGCCAGGTGATGAGCCAGAGGAAGGTGAGGTAGCAGAACCATCGGACGAACTTGTTGTATCTGAGTTCAGTAATCTTGTTTGCCGGCCTAATCTTGACCTTATTATGAGTTGTCGGGAAGGTAATTTGGATGTCGCCGGCGTAGTTCGTGGATTGGATAAGCTGGTGTAATCTGGTTGAGAGGTACTTGGTGTCATAACCAGGGCAGATTTTCTCCATAACGAATCTATGGGGGGTTTCACACGTTAGATAACAGAAATTTGGAGAGAAAAAGAGAAGGGGAAAAAAGAAGAAAGGCCAAACAGCATCAGATCGTAGGATTGTCCTTACTCTTTGCAGGTAGAAGGATCGTTGCAGTAATCATCAGCCCAGCTTCGGATATCCTTAGGCATGATCGGTGTATCGTCCGGTAGCGATCGAGTATTACGTCCTTTCGATCTGAACGCTCCTCCACGGTGTGCCTCGGTGTCTTCGTCCACAACCTGAATGATTCCCTGCTGACCCGGTTCGATGAGAATAAGAGACTGGAAGTCCATAGTAATATCAAAGTCTACAATGGTTTTGTGCTCCGTCGAGTTTCTCCGATCGTCGAGACTGTTACGATGATGATGGTGGTGGTGTTTTTCGACATGAGTGCCTCGCATCCGGACCTGAGGACGAGGGGAATGCATGTTCTGGGTGAGAAGGAAGCGGTAGAGGGCTTCGCCATCTTCGTTCAGGTGAATATCGTAGGATGTGACGGATCCGGTTGTGGGGTTCTCGTAGTGTTCTGCGACATAGGGAGTGAAGTCCGGAGGAGGTTCAAGCGGGACAGCATTTGTGGCGCCATCCGGAACGGAGTGTGAGGGGTGAGGTAGAAGACTGGTTCCCTCTGCATCATAGGAGGGAGGAAGTTCATCGTCGTCGCCGGCCTGAGACGTAGTCGGAGTGAAATCTGGGTGAGGAATGAGGGGGATGGTGGAGGAGCTGGAAGAGCCCAGGCCGAGGAGGTCACCGGTCTGAATGTCGGGGTGTGTTGTCGCGGCTGACGATCCGCCCTTCTTGTCAGTCTTGGACGACATCTCCGCTGTGTTACTGATTCTGCTGCTAGTGCTATTATATCACCACTGCCGATTCGTCTTCGTCGTCGTTTTGTTCTTGTCGTTCTCCTTCTTTTTCTCAATTTTCGGTAGTTATGCCGTCTGCCTGTTGGGGTTGGTCTGGAGGAAGAGGAGGATGGAGATGGTGGAGAGGCAAGAATGAAATAAGAGACAGGAAGAAACGAATGAATACGAGGCAAATTTGGGGCCGAGAAACCGCGAGGCCTCGTCTCGTCTGATTCTGATTCTCTCTCGTTAACGTTAAGTCTGGCTCAGAGCAACAACTGGGACATGGCATGGCATTGCATCTGCATTCGTAAGCTCGTCCGGTTGGTCGACGCTGGCCTATGCACTGCCGCGCAGCCCTTCTTCCCTTAGTTCCCTTTAAGATCCCTCTTTTTTATTATTTTTTATTTTCCATGACAGGTAGCAGGCAGGGGCTGTCCCTGTTTGTCCTGCGCTTTTGGCCATGTCTCTTTGCTCTTGTCTCTCTCCGATCTTCGATAGATCCAGCGGACAATACTTTGGGAATGGTATCGATTATAATTTATATGATGCTTGATTACTTTGAGGTCCACGGTCGACATACTGTCAAGAGCAGCTACATATGCACGAAATATGGATATCAGGTTGACAATCTAGCTTGCAAGACAGAACGAGCTAATAATACACGTACAGGCATGCTTCAGCACCCACGCGATCGGAGAAGAGGCCCACACCGAAAGAAAGAAAGAGGCAAAGAGAGCAAAACCACTCTAGCCTTAACCATCACTATCCGATGGCAGATATGGGGAAAGAATAAACCAGGTCTATACTTCCGAGCAGTAGCACTTGCTCGCTGCTATGCTTGATTGAGCAGTTGCTTACTTAATTTGAGTCCGCACGCAGATAGGTAACGGGTTGGACCTGATGGACGGAGGGAGGGAAAAAGGGAAGGGTCATTTCTTGTCTCGTGCTCGTGACCAACGCCAGCTTATGAGATGAGAAGGAACATGGTCCGAACGTTGACATCGACATCTGGTTAGACTATTTATGGGGATTGAGATTGGATGCTTTGATACGATAATAGTAGCGTATACTAAGCTTTCAAGCAAGCCCCTCCACCGGAACGGAAGAAGAAAAAGAAGAAGAAGAAGACGAAGAAAAGACAAAGACGAAGACGTGAAGAAATATGGGTACGTACCTGACTATTCTAGATTAGCATGCTGGTCGGTCGACACCTCTTTTTCCTCTTCCCTCTCTCTTATAGTCATACCTCTTCTTTGGTTGGTCGCATATGTACAGACAATCGGATTCGATTTTGGCACCCCCACATCGATGCATTCCTGACCCCGTTCCTTCCCTTCCCTTCACTACTTCAAACCCCTGCTCAGCCCGGAAATGCATCCCACCCTTTTTTTTTCGTTACGTCTCAAAGCATTACCGTACCGTACTAGCTCGAGAGAGATAGTACCTGACCTGGCAGGTAAAAGTGCTTAACACCAGTTAATTGTTCATAGCACTTCTCGTCTTTCGCGTATGTATGTGTCTTGTGCTGTACCGTACTGCGCGACACACCCGAAGAAGTCCAATCCAGTGGGTAATTAACTGCAAGCTGCTCCCCCATCCGTTGGCCAGGGCAAGGGGGGGTTATCGGTTTAGATAGAAGATACAAGGAAAAAAGAATAAAAGTAAAAAAAGAGAAGAAGAAGAAGAAGAAGTCATTGACAGTACTGGGACTACACTGAATCATTGGAAAATTCCTTTCTCTCGATTGTTCTATCGTCTATTCTGTTCTCTCTCTCTTCCTACTCACGCACCCGCCCTCTCTCCTTCCTTCCTATCCAGGGCTTCTCTCACTCGACACTCGACACTCGACACTTGACACTCTCACCAATCACCCACCAAGGATTTTCAATTCCTCGCCCTCGTCCGCCCGACCTTTCTTTTTTACCCGTGCATATTAATATTACCTAGTACTTGCTTCTTGTCTAACTTACTTAAGCACACAAGTGGTTTAGCACATTTTATACCTGTCAACTGCCCCTGCCATCACATACTTACATACACACACAGCCAGAGCTGGGACAGGCCAAAGAATCCAGACCTTTTGAAGATCGAATCTCAAGAATTGACTGAACTCTCTTGTCTTCTTATAATAACTTTCGACGTTCGCTAAGAGCCCGGCCCAGCCCTCTTGTCTCTTTTTTTTCCCTTCCTCACATTCCCCATATCAGATCCTATCATTCCCATTTTCCTGGTTCCCCATTTTTCCCCTCACGCAGATTGCCGACGCTAGTTCGACCCGGACCCCCCAGCTTGCTCCTCCAACCTGGGGTCTTCTCTCAATCTCTCCTCTTTTCCCATACGGGTCCTGTAAAACATACTTCGCTCTCGTGCAGACCACCAGACAGGACTTCAAACTGCGGCTCCCAGCGGAGCGGTTAACCGTCCTGGCCCCCCCGGATCGATCCAAACATCCAAATCCAAATCCAAACGAAATTCAAATCCAAATCCGTGACAGTGGAACGACAGCAATAAGCTTCTTCTTTTTTTTCCCTCCTGCACAAAGATGCTAGTTCCCTTCGCCGGGGCTCTCTCCACTCGCTGACGTGATTTCTTGGTTTCCCCACGTCCTTTTCCAATTGATAATATATTCTTTTTTATCCCAAAGTCTTGGTCTCACTATACTGCTTAAAGTATAAGTCAGTATAAATCTAGTATATAGAATAATATATAAAAAAAGAAGTCATGAAGCCGAAACAACCCCAGCCTGCCATGCCAACAGCGTCTGTCGCCTCCGCCCAGATTGCCGCCTCTCCAACACACATCCGCTCCAAATCCACCGTTCCCTCTGCTACCTCTCTCACTCAGATCACTACTGGCAATATCTCTCGGTCTATATCAGCCTGCAATCGATGTCGCTCCCGGAAAACCAAATGTGACCAGCTGTTTCCCGCCTGTACGGCCTGCGCGAAGGCGAACGTAGATTGTGTTGGCGTCGATGCTGCAACCGGACGAGAGATCCCTAGAAGCTATGTATCGCATCTGGAGGAACGGGTGGCTTTTCTGGAGAAGCAGTTAGCTGGTAGTGTTGGCAATGGTACCAGTGGTGGCCAGCTACAGTCTCCCTCGTCATCTGGAGAAGCCTGTCGGAAACGCAAGGCTGATGGAGATATCGTCAGCCCGCTGAACTCTCGGCCTTCCCAGGGTTTCACAAACTACCAGTCGAATGGGCAGCATATCAGCGTTATAGGCGGGGGATCTAGACAGAACTCGGAAAGCCAGACGCCTACCTCGACAATTGGGCAAGTGGAGGCTGCTCGGGAAGGTCTTCTCGGTCCCGGTGGGAAAGATATCTCGTAAGCTGGGAACGTCACACGACCATATGTTGATGTTTTCACTAACAATACATATAGCTTTGCAGAATTGATGTTCGCAGCCGTTAAAGTTAGTAGCAAGACTGGTGGCCATCTACCACCCCGAGTTGCCTCCTTCCGTGGAAAGCTGCCTGAGCATGACGAGTGGAAGAAAAGCCGCGCACCTGGTCTCGTGGGCGCGTCTAATGAAGATGGCAGCACCCTGCCGCCAACCACAGCAGACCTTCAGACCGTCTTGCCAAAGCCTACACCTGCAACCTTTCCCAGTAGATCAACAGCAGAGAAACTTGGCCTTGCCTATTTCAATCAGGCGAACCCCCAGATACCGATACTACATAGGACGATATTCATGGAGAAACTCAATATCGTTTACGACTGGCTCGATCAACGCCCCGGCCTTAAAGAAACTGATCTTCCTGAGGAATATATCCCAATGTTATACTATATGAACATGGTTTGGGCAATTGCTACGGGGATGAATGTCGGCTACAAGGACATGCCAGAGCAGTTCCATGCTGCTGCGATGAAGTACATAGATACAATTTTCACAGCACGGGATAAATTAGACACCCTCAAGGGTGTTTTACTACTCGCATTATACAGTCTGATGCGACCAGCTGTACCAGGAGTGTGGTATGTGGTTGGCTCTGCTCTTAGGATATGTATCGACCTTGGGCTGCACCAGGAACCAACACATGCATCCCAAGTGATGAGCGAGTTGACCATCGACACACGGCGAAGGTTGTTCTGGTGTGCGTATTCGCTAGACAGGCAGGTCTGCGTCTACCTTGGGCGACCATTCGGTATATCGGACGACGCTATCAAAGTGCCTTTCCCTCTGGAAATAGATGATAGTCTAATATCAGAACGAGGCATTGAAGCACATCCAAATGCACTCAACAAGAACTCTAGGACAATTGCATGTCATATGTTCAGGATTCGCCAACTGCAATCGGAAATTCAGAAGATTCTTTACCAACAAAGCGAGCTCCCGAGAGCGTTTAAAAGTATCACTGAGTGGAGGAAGGATATGGAGAAGCGGTTGAACGAATGGACAGTAACAGTCCCGAAGAAGGAAAATGAGGCGAATTGCGGCTACAATATGAGTTTTATCGACTTGAATTACCAGCAAACACGGCTGCTGCTGTATGGTCTTAGCCCGGCAGTGCCTAAACCGGATACGGCAGCCTTCCTTGTGATTTCTGACGCTGGTGATCGTATTATCAAAGCGTACAGGTCGTTGCACCGAGCTAAGAGCATCAACTACACATGGCTGGCCTGCCACAACCTATTCACAGCCGGTAAGTACTATCAATACCCTTCATTTCGACATGCGCTGACAATTATCCACAGGGACATCGTATTTATGTGCCCTCTGGCACAGCTCAGAGGTTCGAAAAAGAACCACGGTCGATCAAATCGACCACAATGCCATGCTTTGCAGAGTTATATTTGAATCAATGCAAGACCGGTGTCCCGCCGCCATTGGCTGTCGAGACGTCTTTGAAAACCTCGCATCGGCTACGATTCAATTCTGTGGTAACAAAGGCGATCTTCTCGGGGGTGGCCACCCAACCAAACGAATAAGAGGCGAAAGCAGCTCCTCTCGTCGGGTCACCGAGAAGACTGCCCTGGAACCTGTTCACCACGCCCTTCCAGCCAGTTTGGCTAACATTGTTCACCATGTTCCTTCGCCTCCTCCCAGCGAACAGAACATGCTTACGCCCATCTCGCAACCACGTCATACTCCGAGTGTTCAAGAATCCACGCCTAAATCTACGTACGATGTCTTCCAGCAAGACACCCTAGTAGCTGGTTCACCACTTCAACAACAGCAACAGCAATCCATGGCGCCGCCTGTAACCCACTACTCCCGCTCTCTTCAGCAATCCCCACCAGCCCTTCAGGACCCCTTCGTCCTCTCACCGCCCTCGCAATCTCCAATCTCGATACAGCAACAACCCGTAATAAGCCCGGGTGCCCACTCCCATCACTCCTCGATGTCAATGCAATCTCCGCACTCCGCGCAAGATTTATTTTCTCCACACCCCGGGTATCTCCCGGAAAACAACCCAAATCTAGAACAAATAATGCGCACAGCAGGCGAACTCAGCAATGATGCATCTTATAATATATTTAATAGCGGATACGGGGACGATAGCACTGGTGCAGGAGGTGGGGAGGACGGGATGGGTGGGAAGATATACCAGTTGATGAGTGATGTTGGGGGTGGCTCGATTTGGGGGGATCAGTTTATGTTTGAGCTTGGAGACGGTAGTGCTGGTGCTGCCGCTGGCGTTGGGTATGCGGTTGGGTATAATGGGACGTTGAGTATGATGGGCGGAGGAGGGGTAGGCGGGGCCACCGACCATTTTAGTAATTTTGTGGGATTTTCGGGAGGGTTATGAAAAGAAAAATGACATATTACTCTGGTATTTTTTTTTTGTATAAAAAAAAGGGACAAAATTGCAGGTGGTATTTTCTTTTAATATAAATTTTGATTTGACGGCGACGGCGACGGCAGGACATTCTTGATATATTACAGATTTTTTTTTGGCCACTTTCTCTTATTCTACTTTCCTTTTATACTCTTTTTATTTGCTATGGAGTATCTGGGCCGTTACTTCCTTAAACTTTCTTTCTTTTCTCTCCCGCCTTTTTTTTTTGGAGCGGATTGTGCAGGATACCAATGGACATTTTATAAAGGATCTCTTTCTTTTCTCTATCGATTTGTTTTGTTACCCTTTACTTTACTTTTTCTCCCTTTCCTGTTATGACAGTTATAACTCGGAAGTGGATGATAGCAATCGACAGAAACAACCAATCATTGATATTTTATAATTAATTCGAAAAAGAATTTATATTTTCCATTCTGTTGTAGTTTTGTTTACGTGCGCGGCTTGAGTAAAAACAGGCGGTGGTCGATGCATGGCATATGAAAGACTGGAACTTGGATATGTATACACCCACGGGCTTGCGGTATTGGGGAAAGGGAAAATCTTAAGGTTGTAACAAAGAACGTTTTGAAAAAAAGGAAAAGTATTATGATATCGGTAATTAGGAAAGCGCCGTCCATCTCTTTCTATCCTCCGTCTTGTCTTTGTATCAGTGTAAATATAAAAAGGGAAAGTGCTCTTCATGTATCATGAATGCAGATGCAGCAGAAATAGCAACAGCAACGAACGGGTAACAGTGCAACGATAATAGGTATTAAGCCCGTCTTAGCCCGCTCACATAAACGTCTTCATCCCGTGCTTCGTATCCCAAGTACTAGGCTTGTGCCTCTCAACACTCAATACCTTCTCCCCGTTCAACTTCGCAACCAATGGCAAATCCCTCGAACTCCTACCCACAAACACCTTCTTATCCGCCGCACTAATAACCCAATTTTGAGAAACCGTATCCCAACGAGATAAATCCCTTCTAGTAATCGCAAATATTATATTGGTCGATTTACCAGCGTCGACGGATACACGACGGAAACCTCGGAGGACTCGGACGGGATCGTCGGTTTCACCGTGGGAGATGTAGAGTTGGACGATTTCTTCACCGTTGCGTTTTCCGGTGTTGGATATAGTGACGTTTACCTCGTAGAGGACGTCGTAGAGACCTGGATGACCGCCTGGAGCGCCGCCTGCGGGGCGGATGGGGGTTCCAGTGGCATCGTAGGCATCCTTGGGACCGTTCTCACCGTTACGGATCACATCGGAGGTCTTATTGAACCATGGGTAGTTGTAGAAGTGGACTTTGTGGAAATTGGCGGGGAAGAGGAGGGATTCGGCAGTTTCTGTCACCTTGGTGGTTTTGGCGGCTGGGGTACGGCCCTTGAAGGCGCCATAGGGGCCGGCATTGATCTTGCGGATTGTGAGGTCGTTGTATTTCCAGGTTGTGTATGATAGACCGACTATTTTCAATTGAAAAGAAGAAAAAGGTAAGTGGATTAGCTATTTTGCTTTTGTGTGACCCTTCCCACGAAGAAGGATAGAGTATGGGCCATCAAGCCACGCGAGAGTTAAATAAAAGAACTTACAGCCAAACTCGAAGCGGGGTTTGATGTTATTCTTGTCGAAGTAGCGGTAGTCGATCATGAGACCGCTTGTAAAGTCTATAGATTCACCATGAGTTAGTAGGTTGTATTTCGAAGAAACACTTCTATCCAGATCCATGTGTGTAAAGAAGAAATACTCACTTTGCTGGGGTGCGTAGGTATTATCTGGCTTGTACATGAGGTTGACTCCATAGTCGCTGGCATTCTTTGCGATGGTGAATGGAAGTCGGCCGGGCTCGACCAAACCGTAGAGAACATCGACGATGGAGTTTCCGCTCTCCTGGCCGGGCAGACCAGCATAGAGGACGGCAGTGATATTAGGATGACTATTTTTCTATATTAGTATGTCTTTAGATGTGAAATTGTGGGCTTCATAAGAAGGGTTCTTACTCAATCCATTCTTCCATAGTCACGGGTCCTGGCGAGTGGACGGTGACTATGGTATTATTACAGTTCGCAGCGACAGTGCGGATGACCTCTTCCCCGTTAGACCAAAGTGTAAGATTGTTACGATCGCCTTGATTTCCATCAACAATGAGGAAGCCTTCTCCAGCCTGCGCCTTCACGAAGACGAGGCAGGCAGAGGCTTGCGTCGCAGTATGTTCCATTTGCATAGTGGCATAGTCATCAACGACCCACTGGATAACAGAGCCGTCGGCGATAGCCTTGTTTTGCAGTGCACTCAACGGGGAGATCAGGTATGGGAAGTTAGCTGTACCAGAACCCCATCCCATGGCGACTGTTCCGTCTGCGCAACCACGGTCAGGGCATCCATTTGGACCCTTCGGGTTATCAGTGGCATCAGATCCAAAGACAGCGATTTGTCTAGGCTTCTGGAGAGGAAGCGCGCTGCCGTTATTCTTGAGTATAACAGTTCCCTTTGCAGCGACTTCACGGATAAGAGAAGCATGAGTACCACGAACGTCAACGTTTCCGTTGATAACTTTGTAGTTCTCTTTGGCGAACCAGTGTTGGAAACCGTAAACATCAGTGGTCCATGAGGCAAGGTTTACATCAACTCTGTCCTTGTCAAGACCAACTTTGTAGAAAGAGGCCTATATTCATCCACAATCACGCACAGTTAGTACACACAGGAAATGGCTTGAGTCACAGGCATGCAGTGATCAATTTTCAGGCTTCGGAATTTACCATAATGCGGGTCGCCATATCTGCCTCATTTTATCAGCTCCTAAACTTGAGTGCCTAGAAAAACGTGAAGGATCCACTTACCATCCAGTCTCCATATCGGAACACTCCCATTAATGATGGCCATAGTCAAATTCGACCCCCTATCATACCCCTTTGTTAGAAATTTACGGAACTTTTCTTGAGACCGGTCCCACAAAGGAACTCGCAAACGAATACGTACCAGTACGCGTTCCCGGAGACGAATACCTGGTCACCTGGCATAGCCTATTTTGCATAACCGTTAGACAAGGAGTTACGAAATGCCTGCTTGCCAATGCTGGCTCAAGGGGGCGTTACCATATCTAGAGATTATTGCATCTGCGTTAGCCAATTGAAGTTCACGTTTAGATCCTATCGGAAGATCGGAATACTTACCAAGACCGGCCAGAGCAGTCGCTGCATGGAGGCAAAAAAAATTTATGTTAGCCACTATCATCTTCCCGTCTCACCGACATAATTAAGGGCTCTTCATACCAACTCCGGCGCTATGGGAAATAACGTTAGTTTGATATGTATGATCGTAGACGGGACATATAGATACTTACTGTTGAGCCTGCCAATCAGACATAACGAAGCTGATAGTATCCACAATTGTTAGGGGGTCATTTTCATCCATTTTTGGCGTTCTGACTGGGGATTGGTTACCCTGGGAATCCAAGTTCATTTTTCAAGATACCGTTGAGCAATTCGCTGTTCTGGCAGCCATAAGAGTTGTTGATCTAGAAGATGGCCTTGTCAGCCGGCTGAATCGCCGTCTACGTTGCAGTTGGCGATCTTACCTGATTGTAACTATAGCGAGATATGATCGTTAGTTCACATCAATCCTAAACCCGGGCCCATCACCACGGCGGCTGAAGAAAAAAAAAAAAAAAAAAAAAAAAAAAAATAGAAGGCGGTTGAGAAGTTACTCACGAGCACATGATGGAGCCGACGCCAGCCCTGACCGCGTCAGCGAATGGCCAAGCGTACACTTCGTGCATCGTACGATCATCGACATTGGAACTGAGGCTTTCGTTGACTGGGATAATACTTTCCCCGGCCTGTCGATAATGTTCCTATAAAGTTTCAAAAAACAACAGTTAAGCATCATGTGTTTTTCCGTTGAGCCCCTAGTCGGGGAGTACGCCTCTAGACAAAAACGCATTTTCGAGGAATCGACTTTTTGTACATACTTGTTCATTAGCTGCAGATTTATGTTCCTTAAGTCAGTCATTCATCCAAGAATAATTCCAAATATCCCGAGAGATCAAAGAAATAGGCGGCTCAAGTTGATAACTTACCAATCCAATGCTTTGCGCATGCGATAACCCCTGCGTCCTATAGTGGAAATACAAGTTAGTCATCGTAGAAAGTTGCGACTTTCCGCTATTGCATACGTACCTGGATGCCTCGAACTGCAGCGGCAAGACCAACTCCGCTAAGGTATGGGTCCGAGCCTCCACCCTCCCAGTTCCTGCCGCCTGGATATAGAGATTAGTTTTATATACCTCGGCTTAACCGTCGACAGGGTCGTTTCAACTTACCCTCTGGGAACAATCCCAAGGGTCCAGAGACGGGCCCGAGCTGGACGTCGACGCCCTTGCCACGGTGCTCCATACCCATGGCATACCCCCGAGCGTATGCTAAGCCATCATCCCATGTAGATGCAATTGTAACACCGGCAGGAAAAGCCGAGGAGTATTGCCCAAATCGGATACCTGTTTCGTCCCTTGAATATGAGCCAACCTTGTTGATATCCAATCAGGCGGTATCTGGTCCAGATCGATGCGCCTTGATAGGAAAAATTGAAACTTACCAAGAGGGCTATCCTGGAGACAAAGACCCCTGATACCAAGTCTGGGAACACTACCAGTGTTTCCTACGCACTGTTCACCTTCCCAACCGACACCAGATGTCAAGTTTACTGCAGAGAAATACCAAGACGTGAGCAAAGGTTACAATCACAGAATCCTACTGCATTCGAAACAGGTTGTTAGGCAGACATGCAGGCTCAAGAACAATGGAGTCATTCCACACGGCATCATGTAGTTTTCCTCTTTCTTCAGATGTGGGAAAGTGGAGACGATTCCTAAACTTGGAATCATCTCTGTTTTCGGTGTCTGTTACAATATAAAAACTGAAAATGCAGGGCGGATTCGGCTAGGGCTAGGGGGGAATTTTTGTGTTGTTGTGTGGTTGATATTGCGCATTTGCACCAAGCGTCGACGGCGGGATGCTCAGCCTCATTTAATTTCGGTAGGCAAGACGCTTACATACCTTTCTCTGCGATAGTCATCTGTGCAACAAGAGCTTGCGCCTTTGAATACGCCTCGCTCCATTCTGGGAAGCCGTCTCCAGTTCCGATTGGGGGTGGATATGCTGGCGGCGACCGATGATAGAAGGTTGGAACATCCTATGCGACATCAGATATACCCGCGCAGGGGCGCAAAAGAGCATCAGCATATGATATAATCATTGCAGTACGTATATGTACTTAATTGGTTTTATGCAGTCGCAATTGGCGACTCTAGGGCAATTCTGTAACATGCTTTGCCAGTTCGGGGAAAACATTGCGGTAGTGCAGTCCATAGTTGATCGGAACTCCAAGACACCGGAATCCGCCGTTTAAGGACTTGCACTTACGATGTTGTCGGCCGCAGGGCACAGCATCATCGAAGTCCAAAAGACTTTTTACATTCAGTTATAGAGGAAGCGAGACGAGCCGTACCGGTTCTTGGGCGCCCGTTAGGGCTGATAGAAACAGAATAGCATTTCCAAGTACAGAGACTTTGCTAGGTGCCATTTTCGCAGAACAGAAGATGGAAGCAAAAATGCTTCTCCGCGGCCGGTTGGGTATCCGAACGAGTGTGATATTTTACAAATGAACGGGGGACGATGTCATGAAAAGAAGCCCAATTTAATTGATGCTGACGATGCGAGCGATGTCGGTACTTGCCTGGTCAGGCTGCAAAGGTGTTGTGTGAGGAGGCGAGATGGAAAATAAGGCGCGTTCACCACTTATATGAAAAAAGTTCATGGGACCTCTTACAGTTGCAATTCATCCGCCTGGCGATAATATATCCTGAATCACTTACCTAACAGCCTAGTTTCCGAAAAGACTCTAAGGGCTTCTTAGAAAATTCTTTGCGATTCACATTGCAGATGTTCGTTACTCAAGAGAAATGTGGTGCCTACGATACCGCAGAGCAACAATGCAGGCCAGGGGCAGTTCAATCGAGCTCGCTCGCTCCAAGTAAGCGATCAACTTCCCAAGAGCTTAATAAAGCCTAATTCGTCAACATTCCGACTCGAACCTGGGTTTTTAATTTCCTGACCAATCTTACAAAGGGCTTTCTAACGGGTAAAGCGGGGAAGCTGGTAATTGGTGGTAGACGTCTAGGGCAACTCGAGTTAAGTGAGTATGTGGCGGCAGATTGATATTCCACAAACGTAACGTTACTAATTGTAACCTCCAGATGCGTATACGTATATACGTGTGGGATGTTCTGATCACACAAGCAGGTGGATACGCAGCTTCGGAAAGACTCGTTCGAGGCAGCAAGCTGGAATCATTTCGGGTCAATTGATCGAGTGAGGGGGGCCAAGGACTCCGGCCGACGGAAACTTGAACGTGGGCGCTAATGGTTCAATTCAATTGCCCCAAAAATACATCTTTTTAGGCAGCTTGATCTTCAGCATTGAAACCTTTGTAGATTTGGAGATGAGGGCGTCGACGCCAATGTTCTGATTCAAATCTACCTACCCCTGTTCGACCTCGGGACTTGCCGCTTATCAATGAAGTGTGAAGGTACAAAAGCGAAGACTAACAATACATTCTAAATAAAGTATTCTTTCTGCAAGCCGTGGCGCCATTCGTATGGCTTTTCTGCCCTATGGTTAGTCCTCCGTATTGAGTATCTCGATCCTAATTCCGAATTGGAAGCAACGAAAATAACAGAAATGTGAAAGATAAAAAAATTATAACCACTAGTATAGTATTGGTTTATGCGAGGGCCAACATGTGCGAAATGCCTGTCGTTCAAGCATCTCATGCAAGGACAGCAAATTAACAAAGGTGCAGCTGTTACCGGAACGTAGTGGTGCCCAAAAGTGTGCGTGACGTCAAACAGGGTAGGTCTTCTTTGTGGGCATTCGATATTCTGCCGAGGTATTAATTAGGTTGTGGGGTTAGCACAGGAATACTGCAGGCTAAGTCAGCCAAAATTCGTAGGCCTGGCTGGGGTTCCGCGCACCCAGCCCTACGGTCTTAAGTGTTTGTTAGCCAAGAAGATGGCGGAGCAATAATCATGAGAACCTCGAAGTGGCCGCTCCAATGCTGGTACCTAAGGGGCTCTATATATATCACGCTACAAAAGTACGAAAAGTCTATTGTTTGTACAAAAGATCGATTCTTGGTACGAAAAGGCGTTTCTTCAGTTGCATTTATTAACCCTGCTATCCCTCTCTCAGAAAGCTTTGACAAGAGGGGAAAACCCGCTCTGGGCAAGGGATATGTTTGAATGTTTGAATTATATTCGCCGTTTAGTGTTTGTAACACAAGAGAAAGCGGGAAATGCAAAGCCCCAGTGGGGACAATGGCTATCATTTGTCATGATGGAAACTTAAGCTTAACTCTACATCAATAATGAATCGAATCAAAGTTAACTTTCGGTTGCAAAAGATCCGGAAATACAACATGCGACACCGTGTCGGCGCCGTTGATTGCAAGCCCCTGGATGCCTGAAAGCCACAAGAGGCACGTTTTCTGGTGTCATGCCGCACTTGCTGTTTCGACATTGCATGCATCAATCCCAATTGGCCAGAGAAGAATTTTCCGGAGAACGCCCGGGGTGCAGAGTTGATGTAGACGAGAATCAAATCGAATGTATGTAGTACAACCCAGCCAACCTCAATTGATCAGTGGCCGTGCATTGGACGGGAATACATCCGAGAAACTAGTTTCAAGTTGCATGTTCCTGAATATAGGGATTTGACCAGGAAGTCCGGCGTTCAAGGTCCATGCAGAGTGACCACTTCAAAGGCGCAGAATGTGCAAGTATCGGCAGCGTTAACCGTTGCCAATTCAAAGGGGCGTTCTTCTAGAAGACCTAGGAGCTTCGGTCTCTAGCAGTTAGCCCTTTTCAGACAGTGTAGATGCAGTTTAAAAGGGTGTGGATCTCAATCGCGTGGCTCTGCATCTACACTTTGGGTCGCACAGAGATTCAATTGTCTTAGTGTAAGCGAAAAGGGACGAAGACAGTTTAGTTCGTCCCTCATTATGCAACTATCGAATGTTCTAAATGTTCTATCGATTGCAGGAGGACGTGCATCGCCGTGGTCGAAACTGTCTACGGGAGCCAAAATAAGAGTTGCTGCGAACCTGGGCAATGAGGCTAAGTTGCTATAAACTGGTTGGTTCATGCACATACGTCTCCGCATGGGCTGGTGTACATGTACATGTGTGCGTGTACATACGAGCGGACATTTCTTTGCAACAATATCTCCCTATGTGGAAATACTTTGCAGGCGAGTTTACGAGAATCGAACCCAACAAACACCGTCCGAACTGTCGACCAAGACTATAATTTTTGTTTTGGTATTTGGTTGGTTGGCTGAGCTTCCTGACTAAGCGGCTACACTTGCAACTAGCCTTGGGGAGCGAACAGACCTTCCCCACCATAACCACACACTATCGACAAGGGTGCACCACACTCGCCAAAAACGCATTCAGCTAAGGCGACCCACTTTCTTTTTTGAAGAGTCAGCCTCCATGAAGCCTAGAGAAGGCAATTAAACTAATGGCGTCTTTGTTGACTGACTGAAAGTGTCAGACTAGGGGGGTTTTAGAAGCATTTTGGTGCGAGGAGCTAGCAAAGCCTCAATTTCGGGTGCTTAGAGAGAGTGTCATATGAAGGTTTCTCGGTAACATCATGGGCTTTCCAGCGTCCCGGGATTGAAGACTCATGGCCAGACGAATATCAGCCTACCAAACTCAATGTGGAAGCACTTCATTAGGGAGCATTCCTAAAACACTTTGAGATGACAGATAATCGGATAGAACCATGTCCTCGTCTATTCGTCCCCAAATTGACGCCCTGCGTATGAGCCAAAGGGTCACGCACACATGCCATCTTCCCGTTCCTATGTACCTCCTCAGATACGTCAGTTCCGGCTACAGGGCATTGTGAGTCAAGGCTGAATATGCACACCGGGAAAACCTGCGTAGTGAACGCGAATCGTCACTAGAAACGCGGTGTACGGAGTACCGTGGGGCCCTGTCGTCGCACACCAAACCAAGCGGGTCTTTTCGTTAGCTATGTTTTTTATTTTATTTTTATTTTTTCTGTCTTCCTTGTACGTGGGAGGCCTGTTTAGTCTGTCTCTTTTGGGCCCGTCAGTGCTTTGCACTGAGCAAGCTACTTGAAGCACATCCATTTTTTTTTGTTCTGCCTTGCCGTAAAGGATCGCTCAAAAATAAGGATCGCACGTTTCAACCACAACGTTGTGATCAAGATTTAAATAATGCGGATGCCCGCCTCCAGATGACACTCGTTCTCAAAATACATCACCATCAAGATCTTCAAGCCTCATACAAAAGCCTAAAGGCGACTAATAAACAATCTCGAATATTTCGAACTTTCATCTTAACCCCCACTGCTGTAATTCTCAGCCGTCTACATAAATATATTATATATATATTTTTAGTCGGCTATTTAAGCGAAATCTTTCACAATGGGTAAGCCATGGGAGACATATAAACAAGAGATCTACCACTACTACATTGAGGAAGGCAAGCCTCTTGCAGAAGTGCGCGAGATTCTCAAGATGAAATATAACTTTGAAGCCTGGTATGTTGGCTCTCCCCGCTCGATTCGCGAACCAAGCGCCAATTGCTGACTAAGGATATTTCTACCAATAGTAAACGAAGCTATCAAAACCAAATCGAAGTATGGGGTTTCAAAAAGAATGTGCGGTCTGCAGATATGCGCGCCTACCTTGAACAAAAGCAGCAGAACATTCCGGATTCCGAGATGGGATTGAGCAAGGATATCATTGACAAGATTACCCCGCGGAAGGTTCGAAGATACGAGAAACGTTATGCTGGGAAGCCTAGCTCTTCCCGCGAGACAACATCTCCAAGGGAGAGCAGACTAGAGGAGTTTGATCAGGATTGGGATTATGACCAGCCTTTTAACGCCGACTCGTATCCTGTTACTCCTGGTTCTGAAGACCATTTCTATACTGGGGATATGATTTCCAGGTGAGTGGCCTTCATGAAATTTGTACATACACCGTAACGATGGAACAGCGGATCCTAATAGGTCTTCTTTGTGCTAGTTATCCAAACTATCATGACAGTCGATTGTCATATTCTGCTGCCACTCTCGGGGAGACTCTATACGCCTCAACAGCTGAATATAGCTCAATGGGATCCTTAACGGCGACCGACTACGGATACCGGCCCTCCCATGATAACCACGCTCGGTATAGGTCAGAAAGCCAGTGGAACATTGATGGATCATCCCCCACTGATGGTATTTATTATTCAGCCCACGTGCTCCCCACACATCTCCAAGCGTAAGGCAAACAACAAGCTCGATAGAGTTGATGAAGGCCGCACTGGCGGGGCGACATGATGACATCCGCAGGTTGTTAGCAAGCGGTGAAACCCCCAATGTGACAGATCGTGATGGGAACACATCTCTTCACTATCTTGTCCGAGGGTTCCACAAGCTTCTTGACCGCGCTGCCACTTCGCCTGGACTCCTGTCAGGTGACCGTTCTGTGGGGACTTCTGAGGAATTTGAAGAAAAGATAGCGGGGTTTAACACTTGTTTGAATTTACTTTTGAGTTATGGCGCTATGGCTACACCAAACGAGAGGGGGGATACGGCGGCTGAGATGGCTTCTGCTCGACTTGCTCAATACACGGAAGATCCGTATAATTCGGCTGCGGGGACGCATCGACAATGGACACAATTCGTCAATTCAATGTCATCTGCAAGAAGCGAATATTCCCGGTGAAAAAAAGACTCGAAATAACGAATCGAGACATTCGAATCTGAAAAACGAAACCTCTCGGAGGCATACAGCGGAGGCTTTCCACTAGTCCGAAGGATCGCTTCTAATTTTTGAACCGATATCCCTACCAAATCTCACCGTATTTAGTTTGGAAAATATGGGTGTTCATGGTGTAGAATTTTTGCTTTTGGGGGCATTCGATATGAGTTCAGGGCGTCTAGTACTGTTTCATTTGTCTTCTTGTTGTTTTTTTTTCACTAGTTTCAATTTACTAGTAGGCTTGTTTCACGGCGTCACGATAGGCATATTTGCGGGCATTTTAGTTTTTAATTCTTTCATTGTACTATTTTTTGGGTTTACTTAGCTGGAATTACCAGAATTCTTAGTTCTGGGGTTGCATCTGTCTGCATAGCTAGCGACATGGAGTACACAATACCAAAAATACATCGTCTTTCTTTAACTTACCCATCGAAATAACTAAGCTTCAATCCGACTAAACCTTCTGTGTTTTCTAGAATTCTTCTCCCTCCTCTCTTTTTTTTTGTTTTTGGTAAACAAGGCATCGTTTTGCTGACCGCATAAGCTGTGCCGCCTTCGTCGGGTCGAAATGAAGTTGGGGAATAACCGCTTATCGATTTCTGGATCCTGAGAGACGCCTGATCCTTCAGTTCAACCAAACTCGGAAAAACTACGTAACCAGGGTACGAAAAAAAATAAAATAATACAACGTTACGAAGGCTTCGAAAACGACATCCTATCATATTAATTAAGCGTCATATGATTCGGCAGAGTCCACGTTTCGTCGTCGTTCCCGTCTGACGTATGACTCCAGCTAGAAACCATCTCCCAAGCTTTTTCCAAGCATGAGGCACTCGCGAGGCCCGATTTGAGACTCTAGTCTCTCCATGGATCCACTTTATTTTATTATTATCATGTCATGCCCGCATTGTCATAGTCACTGCTATACGTGGTTTTATACTTGATCGCGATCGTGATATAACTCATTGGCTTAGCTTAGCTCTTCTGACAGATTTTTTTGATGCAGGAATATTACCTGCTGGGACGAATCGCCCACTTCGAAGCTTCCCTGTTTCTGCATCTAGCAGATCGGAAACCTTTAACTTTCATTGGGTTGGCCATTGCGTTGTTTAATCCCTTGCGTTGACTTCAAGCCTTGTGTAACCTGCCTCCCGGAGTCGAACTCATCAGACCGAAGAGACACCCTGCAGGCGAGGGCAGGCATATATCCTGCGACAGGGCGGTTTCAACGGGTCTTTGACGCAACCGATGGCCTGGCATCGGGCTAGTGCTTGCCGGATACCGACATTATGATTTCGGGGCGAGAGTGCAATGGCTTGGGTCATGTGAAGCTGCATGCCTTAAGGCCTTATAGTTTTATACACCAGCCTTGGGGTTCAAGGTTCGTAACATTAGAACTCATGTGTGAACCTGCGGCACCAAGCGGGCGGAACGCGCGCATGGATCCGAACCATATCGATAGAACTATCTGAGCCTCGATAGTTAAAAGTTGGGCTGTGCTATACGCGTGTTTGACTTTTAAAGGATACAGATATCATTATATAGAGAAATCTGGCAATCTAGCGAGGAAAATCGGCCTTGAGGACTCGGTGAATGCATCCTGATATCAAGAACTCGAGCCTTGTGAGTTCATTCATATCGACAAATTTTGCAGAACGGTCTGCGCAAAGCCCGAGGACTCACTTCATAGTTCTAGCCTGTTACACCCAGTTTGCAAATATGTCTTGATACTTAAGAATCTAACCCCATACGTACATGTACATACCCGTACACGGTACAGCCACATCTGGATCCCCCCATGTCCAAGATTTCCCGCCAGTTCCATCAAGTCCAACCTTCCTCAACACATTCGCCGGCAAAATTCCACCCAAAGTCCACGAACCCCTCCAAAGACATGCCTGATTTCTTTCCGCATGCCCACCGCCCTTTAGCTTCCGGGCAGCAGGCTGCCCCAAAAAGTTAATCTAGCATGTAAAGCCTGTAAAAACTGTTCACCATTTGAAAACTAAGGCATGACATAAGCACGGACTAGCGGCGGTCGAAGAAAAGATAGCGAAAGAGATGTGGGGCAAGATGCCTTCTAGAGCATGCCTACCGTCCGTCGCCCGTAGCTATATAAGCTGAAACGACCTGGAAACTTTTCTTATCGCTAGCTGCCTCCTTCCCTACTGCTCCCCAATTGCTTCAGTCTACTCAGAAAATTTTGATTGAGTGCCCCATTTTTCCCCCAGTGCCAATTTACCTGCCAATCGTATACATATATCGCCTCTCGTTTACAAATCCCAAGCAATTGTCCAAAAATGGTTTACCCAGAAACATTCACAGCCTTCAGATCCCCCTCTGCAGAGAATTGGTCGG
Source organism: Orbilia blumenaviensis (assembly GCA_036872755.1). Classification (NCBI taxonomy): domain Eukaryota; kingdom Fungi; phylum Ascomycota; class Orbiliomycetes; order Orbiliales; family Orbiliaceae; genus Orbilia; species Orbilia blumenaviensis. Next base: position 1,978,198 of record JAVHNS010000003.1, on the reverse strand, counting down.
ATTTCCAAAAACAGGAGTTCGCTCCAAAGAAGCTTGAAGACAACGATGTTGACATCAAAATCGAGTGCTGCGGCGTGTGCGCCTCAGACGTTCACGTAGGCGGCCCCCTCTTCTTTCGGAGAAAACCCATCCTCTTGCTCGGCCCGATCATCGCGCTCGCCGAATACTAAACCTCTCGCAGAATGCGGGCTAATAACTTCGATTTAGAAAATATCTGGTCAATGGGGCGATACTCCTTACCCTCTGGCCGTAGGACATGGTTAGTAGAACCTAGAAAAACGTTCAATCACAAATGATGGCGCTATTGCTAATAGGCGCCTTTAGAAATTGTCGGAAGGGTGGTCGGTGTCGGCCCGAAGGTCAGCAGTGTAAAAGTTGGAGAGCGCGTGGGTATGGGCGCGCAATGCTGGAGCTGCGGTAACTGCAAGCAATGCCACAATGACAACGAGACATACTGTAAATTCCAGAAAGGTGTGTTCAAACAACTTGCAGGTTGGCAGCGGCCATGCAACCCACTAACGTTGTGATTTGTGGCAAAACAGACACATATGGCGCTCTCCAGTCTGATGGAACCATATCTCAAGGCGGATATGCGTCTCACGTTCGAGTACACGATTTCTGGGTCTTCCCTATTCCCGAGAACCTGGCATCGGTAGATGTTGCACCAATGTTATGCGCCGGTATTACGGTTTATTCCCCACTTGTCCGGAATGGCGCTGGACCAGGGAAGAAAGTGGGCATTGTCGGAATGTAAGTTTGAAATAATCAAGGATTAATTGATAGAGCGATTACTAATTGTCAACTTTTACAAATAGCGGTGGACTCGGACATTTCGGAATCATGTTTGCAAAGGCCCTTGGTGCAGAAGTCTGGGCCATTTCCCGCTCTGAAGCTAAAAAAGAAGATGCCCTGAAACTTGGTGCAGACGGCTACATCGCTACTGGTGCAAGTGAAAACTGGGCGGAAGAACACGAATTTAGCTTTGATATGATAATCAGCACAGCCAATTCGACTGAAAACTTCGATCTCGGCAAATATTTGAGCTTGCTGACCGTTCATGGAAAGTTCATTATGGTCGGACTGGCCCCGGGCGATGGACAGAAGGTTTCAGCTTTCGATCTCCTTGGAAATGGATGCTTCATTGGCGCAAGCCATCTTGGGAGCCGGACAGAAATGCTGGCCATGTTGGACCTCGCTGCAGAGAAAGGGTTGAAGTCTTGGTCGGAAACTATTCCTATATCTGAAGAAGGTTGCAGGACTAGTGTGACTAGGCTACTGAAGAATGATGTTAGGTACCGCTTTGTCCTAACTGATTATGACAAGGCCTTTGGCCAGTAAGTTTGGGAGTTTGGGAGTATATGGCGTTCATATGAAGACGATGTATATAGAATGCCTATCATGAAGCGTATTGTAGTCTAACGAGGAGATACCACGAAATTGCATTGTATTGGCTACGTCATTGTACAGTCGGAATTATAGGTATCTCATCTGATAAATATCACTTTATGCAGGTGCACTTGCTATAATAGCCCGCAGTTAAATTGATTTGATATTTGCTCAAAATTTTGTTATATAGAGTGAAGTTCCTGAAATTCATGCTTCCTGCAAAGGCGCTTCGAAGATCGCACCATATTCATACAGTCCAAGTGTCCGTCTCCCAAATAGACAAGCTCTGGGTAGTATGCCACCCCGCGCCCGGAGCCTCGGCTCAACTCCGGTTACCCCACGCCAATGCAGCACCACAGTATTAAGCGAAAACCTTGGCTACGGGAGGATAATTTTCCGCCAACCGGAGCCAACCAATATACTCCAGGCAGTCTGGAAAATCAGACGGTGGATCTCGGCGGCTGTCAGGCTGGTCGAAGGCATGCTTTTTGCCCACTCCGCTCATAGGAAATGAATTTAACCGGTGCGGGGAAACGTGCTGCCTTTATGTGCCCGAAATCTTGGTGGGAAATTGTTTGTATGATGTTTTACATGAAAAGCAACGGATAGGATTTTATGGCGGCAATTAACAGTTCGAAGTAGATTTCTGCAGTGCTGCTTACAGGCCATAAATGCATGTTGTCTAATTGAAGTCGCACAGCTTCGCAGATCTGCAACAAGTTCCTCAAACAGTGACGACTAATTTTCTTCCAAAGGTTTGAGACAAACCTGCCCTTGGTTTCCCCTATCATGTAATTGATTTCGTAAACTTCAAAGAACATTCCAAGCTTTTCCTTGTTCATTGCCGTACCCAAGTGGGGGAATTAGTCTATGTAAGTATCAAAGCTTCTTTTCATTGTTGCATGTTGCCACTGGTCACCCAATCCTCTTCAGTGCACATGTGGGGCGCAGTTTCTGAGAGGTATCAATTCCGGCGCACGGAGAATTTCCTAAAAGTTTGTCCCTACAACTGAGAGAATTCATCCAAAATCCTCTAATCAGTACTTGACGGCAAGACACCAGCATCCTTCTCGCCAATTGCCCAGGTCTAAAAGGCCGGTTGAGTGTAATCGTTTGTCATGGATCCGATTTGTCCACTGGCACCTTACTTACTTCCCTTCATAGTTATCGATACGAGACCCCATTGACTCGACTGTAGCCGTCTATGCATGAATGATACTGTGCAGCTTCCATTAAATACCTCGTCTGGCAGCTTTCTTGTAACCTCCATTTTTGACCAATCTTGTCGTGACCTTCGATTTAGAATTTCCAAAATCAACCCGACGAAACTCCGAAATTCAAGCTAAAAAGCAGAGCTGGTCCCCGCCTTTCTCTCAATTTTTAAGTGTGGAATTGCCATTATATCTCTCCATCCATTCCTCTCAGTTACGTAGCTGTTACTGGTCAAACGAGCTTTCAAATTGCCTTTTTCAAAATACCACGCTCCCCAACACACGCGATCAAGAATTAGTTCTCCTCGAAGCCCTTCAAAATGACACAAGAAAACGGCGCCGTGGAACGTCCTCTTCAGCCGGGTATCTATTCCCCGACGATGACTTTCTTTGATCCAGAGACCGAAGACCTCGATATCGCATCCATCCGTCGCCATGCCGTGCGGCTCGCCGAGGCCGGCCTCGCCGGTTTGGTAACCATGGGTTCGAACGGTGAAGCCGTCCATCTCAGCCTTGACGAAAAACGCATTGTTACCCAAGAAACCCGAAAAGCCCTCGACGAAGCAGGCTACCCCCACATCCCTATCATGGTCGGAGCCTCCGAAAATTCCATCCGTGGCACCATAGAATTATGCAAGCACTCCAAAGAATCGGGTGGTGATTATGTCCTTTTGATCCCGCCAAGTTATTATAGATACGCTATGGACGAACGTGCTATTACAGAATATTTCTTGGGTGTAGCTGATGGTTCGCCCTTACCGTTGGTGTTATATAATTACCCCGGCGCCGTGGCTGGGATAGATATGGACTCTGACCTGTTGATCAAGCTTGCCGAACACCCTAACATCGTGGGTACGAAGTTTACATGCGCAAATACCGGAAAGTTAACGAGGGTAGCGTTGGCGACGAACGCGGTTACACCGAACTCCAAGGGGTCGGGGTATATGTGTTTCGCCGGTATGGCTGACTTCACCCTCCAGGGTCTGATCACCGGGGCGTCAGGAGTTATTGCAGGTGGAGCCAATGTCATGCCGAAGTTGTGTGTCCATGTTTATAATCTGTTTAAGGAGGGTAAGATTGATGAGGCGATTAAGATGCAGAAGGTTCTGTCGAAGGGTGATTGGGTGCTGACTAAGGCGGCAATTCCCGGTACCAAGAGTGCCATCCAAAGTTACTTCGGTTATGGTGGGTACCCAAGAAAGCCGTTGAGGAAGCTATCAGACGAGGAAACACAGGCAGTTAAGGATAAAATTGCAGATATGATGGAGATCGAGATGAGCCTGTAAGTTAGTTGCGAGCGCACAACTAAAATAAATGGTGTTTCTTTCCTCCATTTTGGGGAATGATCTCAAACCACCCATACCCATCTATCTTCTGCGCACAGACGCCTAGGCCCGCGGGGGTCAATTTAAGCCACGAAAGATGTACCATAGAATCTCATCCATAGTTGAACTTAAAGCAATAGCATAAATTCACTACAACGAATCAACGTTTCGGACTAATTCCTAGGCAGCTAGATTTGTGATTCAATTATCAGCCATGACGGCTCGTGTAAATTTACTCTCCATGGTAAAACCCATCTCGTCCCTTCTTTTCATGTTTCACCAGGCGTGTAGGAACAAGGGCCCGTCACCCGCAGGGCCGTAGGGGGGAGAATTATAAGCTTAATTGGATCAAAGACAGGGTAAATAAATACTGTGTAATGTTGTGCATACAAGGGAAGCAGAACCGCCCCTTGTCGCTATATTCAAAGAAAAATATATTTCCCCGCCAATCTTCGATTGTCGAGTAAATTAATCGGTCCTGAGGCAGCAAAAGTTAAAAGCCAAGAAAGCCAGAGCTTCAGCACCCCAGGTTTTTATAATGACAAAAAGGGCTCGTCGGGTGACCTTATGCGTTGTGGCTAATAGCCAGAGTTTCCAATATATTACGATCGACGACGAACACCGGGTACGTCCCCGGCTGCCAATACTTATAAGAAGCTTATTATCAAGGCTAAGGATTTTAGCTTGAGGGAAATGTAAATGGCTTGCAACTTATTTGTATTGGAACTTTGGAATTTTATACAGGCAGCTTGTAGAACGCAAGGAAATCACGATAGGAAACAAAATGTGAAATATACACACGAGCAGAAGAAATAAAAAGTAACAGGTTTAAGGTAAACGCCATTGAATGCCCCAAAGAAAGAGAATGAAAAAAAAAAAACTTCTACCTAATTATAAACCGAGTATAAAACGAAAGGGTGTTGAGACAAATGGAAAAGGATGTGACAGAAATGTCAGGTCGAAAAAAATATCTCAAACAAAAAATCAAGGACCGCAAACGCTAAGCCGGGGGGTTATCTGACCGAAAAGCCTAAAGAAGAGAAATCCAAAGAGTCGAACATTAAAAAGTTATACCTCAATGTACCAAGCCAATACAGGAACAAGATGATCAAGCCTTAGTTTCGATAGCTGGGATGGTTGACTTCCTGTTCTTGCGCTTCTTCCACCAGTTGACAACACTCTTTTGCCTTTTGATGAGGCTCGGGAGGGACGAGCTAGAGGGTTGCCGTTCAATTACTTTGGGAGTCCCTTTTGACGGTTGGGTGGAAGAAATGGGCGTTGTTGGTGCGACGGTGAGGGGTTCGGCGGTGGTAGTGACGGATTTGGCTTCTGGCTCTTCCCTGACGGTAGTACCATTCAAGGATGGCACAGGGATGGGGGCCGCAGGGGCATGGATGGGGGCAGCATTAACGTGTGCACTGCATGAACCAGCTATATTGTCGTAATCTCGAGATGATTGGGAGAAAAGAATTTTCGAATCAGAACATCGCTGTACAAAACTTTCCGTTGCAGCAGAACATAGTGAATGTTTATGGTCGCCTACAAGCACATCCCAATCGCCAGACACCCTCGTTTTCTTCAAGGTAGACCGTTCTCTTTTCGTCGAGACTGACTCTACCGGCGTGCAGAATTGCACCCGTAGCAGCAGTGTTAACAAGCGTGGGGAGACCACGCTTGTCGAGCTGATCCAAGGTAACTTCGCCAGCATTAAGCTTGTTGCATGCGTCGATAAACTTTTCGAAGGAGACATAGCCTATTTCCAAGTCAGTACAGATTACCGTGTTTGTGAAGATATAATTTGAACATACCGTAGCCGCTTTGGCCACCAAAGTTTCCTTCTTCGTCGGGGGCATAACGCATGTAGAAGGGGTTGTACCACATCAAGCCAGTGGTTTCGTCGTCAGCAACATCATAACCACGCTTGGCCTGATTGATTCGGATTTCACCCTTGCTTCCAAGGTCTGGTTGAAAACGGATTAGTCCTTTATCCAAGCCTAATTAAATTAGGGCTGAACATACAGTGGAAGTACTGGTTGGAGTGGACACCGGCCTTCTGAGGGGCAGTCCAGCTGGAGGTGTAGACACCAGTGGCGACCTTGGATGGGTCGTCCTTCTTGACCCAGTCGACCATAAGTGTAATGGTATCTTCAGTTCCGGGAACACAACCAAGATCAGTGGCACAGCCACGTGAGCCAGATGCTGTAACCTTGTACGGCTTCCACCCCGGAACCATAGATTCGTTGATATCAACGTGATGGGAGTTTAGGTAGTAACTAGGCAATTCCCAGATTAGCACTATTCGGCCCTACTCCGGTCGGAAAATTGGGGACACATACGAAATATCGGAATCCTTTCCAGCCCATGCCTTGAAAGTCTCTAATTGGCTCTTTGGTTGGGACATATAGCTGTAAAAGTAGTTGAAGTCGCCGAGTTTCTGGGCCTTGGCACGGGCATCGGAATAAGCGGGGTCGAATCGCTTGTGGTGCTCAACAAAGACGAAGACACCGTATTTCTTAGCCTCGCGGATCAAATGCTGGTGTTCCTCGATGGTCTTTGTGGCAGGTTTTGTCAAGAGAACGTGGATTTTTCGCTGGATGGCGTACAAGGCGATTGGATAGTGGGTAGTATCTGGCGTAAAGATTGTAATCGCATCACCAGGTTTAAGCTGGTCAATAGCGGCCTTGTAGGAATCGGCATCTACAGTGTCATCGGCAGGGAAAGATTTGAACGAGACGTCCAAACCGTTGTAAACCTTGGAAATGTTCTTGTCCAAATGTTCGCCTAAATATCGAACCGGATCATTAGCTTTCGCGTTGTTTATGTGGTATTATTACCCTCGCACGGGCCAAATGTGGAGAAAACGGAGGCTCTGGGGACCTTGTCTTGGGTGCTAGGCGACTTACGAATGGCGGGATATTTCTTTCCGTTAACGCCTACCATGGACAATTCACCAACTTTGCCACGACGCCTCAAATCGAATAGTGTCAAGCCAACGACACCGACCTAGAATTGCCGTTCAGTTATCTGATTTGCCCTTCGGGTAATTAAGCCTCGGTGTGATAGAATTTCAAATTACCTTCTTATCAGAAGTAGAGGCTCCAGTCCCAACGAATCCAGTTGTGTACTCGCCGGTACCAACCTATTTGTCGCAAGAAGAAATGTTGTTAGACTATTTGACCAAAACCTGATATCAAAGCCTAAGGCTTGGACGCATGATCGTACCATCAAGACATTTACTGGGGAGGCCATTTTGCCGGTGTTTTGTTTGAGAGTAGCTTCGCTTCCGAGTTTATGTTTGGACTCGACGTCGATAGGAGATATTTCCTCAGAAGAGGGTGTGCCCGAAGATAGGTCGCTCGGGGTGGTAATCAGGGCACGGGTTTGACCGCGGGGGGTTCCAATCAGAGAAAAAGGCGAACCAAGACCAGTGGATTCTGGGGAATGCGATCTTGGCGAAGACGACGACGACAGATTGTGTCCTTCAAGATATCCGAGTTAACAAGTCAATAACATATATTAAAAAAACTATGGTGGAGTGTATAGGCGTAAGGAAAGGCCTTACTGTTGTTGTTTTCTGAGGGGTGAGAGGTTGTAGAATCGACCGGCGGCATTTTCTAAAGGCAGGAAGAGCGAGAGAGGGTTTATTTAAATGATGGGGAAGCTTCTTATCCTTTAAAGGGCCCGGACAACAATCAAAAGGTATACGAGCGGTATGGGATCTGACCTTGACAAAGAATAAAAAAAACAAAAAGGTTCTAGCAGGTCGGTGCATCCGGCTTTAATCTAGAGTGGGAACCATCCTGGCTATGGGGTAAACGGTATCCACAGACCAGAAACCCATTCGCTGGCGGGCAATCGGTGGATCGGATGGTGGCATTATTTCTGATGGTTATGCAATTCCTTGAAAATAGTTCCGCCGTCTGGATAGAATAGACCTTGAAAAGGTCCGGAACGAACGATCCATCCGCAATATTTCACCAGGGCTGTGTCTGTAGGCCCTTGCTAGCTAGGTATCTATCGATTAATCTTCCAGGCTAGGTTGATTTGATATTGCGCGCACACACGCACACGCACATAACCTCGTACGCAGATATTCTAAAGCGATATCCGAGTATATCTGCTACAAGCACGTTCAGGCACAGTCACCAGTACGCGGCAGGTGGATCTATTTGTTTAGCGGTCCCAAAAAATCTACTTGGGGACCATCTAAGCATCGGCCGCAAGAATAGCGGGTACTCATATTGGAGGAGGGCAGTTGAAGTTCATCAGATGAAGCATGAATAATAGTATTGCAACCCCATCCATGGCTATGGTCTTCTAGGCAATTCTCAGCACTCGGATTGGGGGAAGGAATAAAACTTTAGAAACGCGCCAACATAAGCCATGAGCCTTTCGGTGAAATCTAAACCATCGTTTTGTTAAATTATTCCTATCTATTGAGCGGCGGCGCTGTTGAATCTGTGGGTGTTCACTTTTCTTGGTTTTTCTTTGCCTCCAAGGTTCATGCCAGTCTTAGCTTTGGGGGTTTCGCTGGTGGACGCATATTTCCGGGTCACGCTTGCAGGCCAAACCTTCTTAGCTACCGATCCAGCTGGCTTAGATTTTCGTTAGTTAGGGCCAGACCAACCCTGGAACGCATGGCTCGCATGAGACGGAGCATGCGAAAAGCATTTGGGGTTTTTTGACGGGGCCCTGCGGACGGAAAATTGAGGGCCGTCGCTCGTAAACAGCTTAGACCTCAAACTGCCCTTGCAACACAGGCGGGTCCACATTCCATGATCCTTGGTAACGTTTTGCAATTGGGTCGCAGTACATCCGATTTTCAATATCCGCTCTCCGCAATTCAATATTCGAAGCATCCAGATTCGACGGGTCAAGGCGACTCATCTTGTCGAATAAGCCAATGAAGATACTTATGGGTACACATACATGTACATTTTGCTACCATTTTGCTGCCATTTTACAATGCAATATGCAAATACATACTAGCTTAGGTACCTATGCGAATTTCTGATATCGATGTTATATTCGGGCCGGGCCAGACAATATCGTAGGACTATTATGTATCATATCGCTAGTGCTAGCAGCACAATATACTATAGATAACTATAATGAACCGATTATATTGTCACATGATTATGTGAGCTCTCACATCATAAATGATTAATCTAAATAGCCGGGCGTTATTCGAGCAACCGACTATAACGCCTTTGGATCGCAGGTACTCTGGAGCTCTGTCAAAATCGACATGATTATTTCGAATTTGTTTTCAATCGATTACAAATTATAGAATAGAGATTCAACGAACTGATACTTGTTAGCTAATCTCTAACATAACTTTAAATCACACAACCTAGAGGGGATTCTACTGGACACAACCTAACAAAGCGAAGCGTTCCAAGTAAACTCAATATTGGTATCGACGGGTGCCCCACAGCTTCTAGGTGGTTTTCACTGTCGCCCGCTGGGAAAATACAATATCCATGGGGAGGCAATTGGTAAGCACCCATCCAAACGCCTCTTCTACTGCACTCAGAGATACGAATCACCCAACCGAGTTCTTTTTCCTCGGATGAACTATTTTCCACCTTGCAAATGGCAGGGAAATCTCCAAGAGTTTCTTCAGACTTTCAGCTTGGTTCTCACACTTCCAGCGTTTGTAAAGTTACAAAAAAAATCGCTCATTTGGTATATCAGTGATCACAAATAGCATTCATGACAGCAATTCTTAACAGGAATATTTTATTTTTCTATGGCTTACTCAATGGTTAGGACCATGCCGCCAAAACGTTTCCTGTGATAAAAGAGTATTATAATTGCTGCATCAAACAGCCTTCAAAGTACCCCGGATTTTGTCACCTCAAAATATTCCGGCTGAATACGTTATACCTAGGTACTCGTTGCTGCTACATAAATTTAAACGATGCATTAACATGCGAAACCCTTGATCAATATTGATATCGGCCAGGTGATCTATGTGTACCCCCAGTAAATAACTTAGTCTGGCTGCCGAAGAAAAGCTGGCCCCCACGCTGTTGATGCGCAACGAACTTATCCGTCCCTTAAAATCCCTAGGCAATTCTTTTTAAATCTTAAACTAGAAGCATGTTCAAAAGACAATGAAATATATTTTACCAAGACTGACTTGCATTTACTTGCCCTTTATTCATGCATACTAGCTCTGTTTTTTCGACCTGGATGAAACAGTGGAGCTTGGACCAAGCCTCTCTCCTAAGCCCCTACAATAAATGTAGAGTCTCCCCTCTCTTGACATGATGTGATTCGGAACCGCTTTTCCCACCACTATAGGGCAAACGGAGAATCAAGGTGGTGGCAGCCGGGCGGGCATGCACACACCCGCTTCGGATCTCCGAAACCAGTCTGATATGGGTAACACCATATTCACGGTAGAATAAGCCGAAGAAATTAACAGAAACCTGGGCCTCACTGGTCTCACTGCCTCACCCGTCACACGCAAAATCGCGATCGATAGAGCGAAAATCTTCCTACTGGTCGGAATTAAATATTAGATTTGGTTCTAAAAGTTTGCCATCTTGGCATCCATCTCATGGCCTGTAACTTTCATTTCGTTTCATTATCATTAGAAACTAGCTATGAAGGGGAAGATATGGGGTTCGAAGTCTATACATAGGTTTGAAATGAAAACCTATCATCGCACAAAATGATATGAACTAAAAGCAAGGACTAAACGCTTATAAACACGAGTGAACGGATGGACACTATCTATGTACGGAAACGGAACAGGAATACAGCCGCTATGCATTCAGGCCCACTTACCAAGCAGTGCCATCAACCCTATGCCATCGGAAGAGTTACAAGTTAGTAAATCGCTCTTCGATGTTTATTCGCCATCGATGCATCTCAATTCCGGGAAATCCGTAGGCACCTGGTAGATAAGCGAGGATATATCTTGACTTACCGGCACCAAGCATCATGAATCCATACGCCGCAAACAGCCGGCGTCGATTCCCTCTCCGGACGGGCCGGAACGTCTCGCTAAACAAGAACTCATGCGCCATGAGCTCTATTAGCCCGGTATACAGTAGGATACCTGCGCTGATGGCATCGAAAATCCCCTGCACTAGAATAGCTGTAGTGCTGTTCGAGGTATACGATTTCCTCGCCGCAAGGCCAATCCCTATAGCTAGGGGTGTCGAAAGACCATAAAGGGCTGCCATGAAGTATGGTGTCGCTTGGCGGCCTTTGGACCACGGAATGACAGCAAGCCTTGTACCAAGAGCCAGTCCCTCGAACGTTTGGTGGAAAACGAGAACCACATAGAGGGTGGTGAACTTTTCGCCAGTAACAGCTAAAGTCAGACCTATGATAACTGAGTGAAAGACAACACCGAATTCGAAGATGAAGACAGATATTAGTTGGGATGCGTAGTCTTCACGGGCCTCTAGAGCCCTTTCTTCGTCATGGAGCCTGGTCCCAGGTGTAGGTTGTACACCACTGGAGATCGCTTCAGAGACAACATCTTGGCTTTCAATTCCCAATTCCAAGGTATTTGGCTCGTCCGATCTCCCTGCCTCTATACTATGATGTTTTCGCGCATGACCTAGGTGATCTTCTCCTGGGAGGGATACCCGTCGTTTCTTTACTGGCGAGAGGGATAAAGAATCATGAGAACTACCATGACCATGCCCATCCCCTGATATGGCGAGGGTCGCAAAGGAAGTTGCAAGGAGCTCAACAAAAAAGAGAAGCGATATCGCCATAAGCGCAATTGCTTGTGCCCACGGGTAACCAGTTACGACATCATTTAGACAGGGATTTGTTAAAGCCTCGTTCGCCGGCGCAAGTAACTAAGTGTTCAGTTTGTTAGTTTGTCCAACTACAAAGCTAACTAGCAATACGAAACATACATGAATGAAAGCCGTGGCCACAATAACACCCGATCCGAAATACTTTACGGCGAAAAGCATATGCTTTTGGCCGCGCATATGCGAGAATCGGTGTATCAGTACAGGGAATATTGCGCCTACAACCCAAGATATATAAAATAAATTAGTATTGTATAAAATAAAGAACCTCCCTAACTTGTACTCTTACCTCCTAGAGACCCTACTAGAATGACAAATATAGCTGATATCCTTAATCCCTGTAGGTCTTCTGAGTTCGTATTTTCGTCGCAGACTATCGTCTGCGTTATGGTACGCAGCTCCGAGGACGGTGTTGGTGCTGCCATTTCCTATAGGCGAGGTTTTCCTCAGGTTCAACCTGTATATCTACTCTCAAGGCTTGTGGATTTTTTGAGAAAGGGACAATTCAAATCCGGCAGGTTTTTGCAGCAAATTTGACAAGCATATATTGCGTTTTCGGAAGATAGGACATCAACAGGTCGAAATTTAAGAGGGATAGAGGTCGCATTCCTGAGAATCTATAAGCGAACCGATAGGAATGCTGGTTGAGAGGCCCTGCATCCACGTTAGTTTCAAGCCTATACCAAAGAAAATACATCGGCGAAAGAAAAGAACGTAAATGCAAATTTTGGTTTGAATGTAAAAAGTGTCGCTTTTTTCAGATAATCCGCCGAGATAAGAAGGGCAAGTTTTTGATTGTTTTTTTTTTTTTTTTCAGGGTCGGATTGAATGTGAACACGGCACGTGGATGGCTGCCGCTGTCCCGCACCGCAGTCAGGACATCAACGTGACGGGCCGAATGATCAAAGCTTTGGATCCACTTACCCTTAATCCTCAATTAGGAGTATCGGTACGTATTCGGCGACGCGAATACAATTGCGAAGATAGAATCGCGAAGTTGATGACGACAGTTGGGCAAGGTTGAGTTTTCAGCTGACACCCCCCATACCCACAGTAATTTGGACGAATTCAAAAATATAATAATCAAAGGCAATTGCGGACAGCTGAATAAGCCTTTTCTAGTTCGCCGCTAAGCAAGGCAAAACAGCTCTCCATGGATCCCCGCTGCAGGCTGCAGCTATGCCAGATTGGAAGGAGGTTCTCAGTACCGATCGAGGAAACCCGGAAATCGAGGTCAACAATACTGCTGGCTGTTAACATTTTGCTTATCGATATGCAACTTTGGCTGCTAATGATGTGAAGAGTTCGGCTTCCTATCGCTAATGACATCTTATTATCATGTAATCGAGAAATTATGGTTAAAAAAAAAAAAAAAAAAAAAACACTGGATATAATGGTGCTGTCGACATCATAAGAGCCATCGAGGGGGGCAACTGGTCCCAAATCAAGTGAAGGCTCGATACTCGTCGCGTCAATCGCAATACCTCCGATATCCGGCTGCCCAGCATAGCCACCCTAATTTCCAGATCTCGCGTTATGCAAGCTAGGATTCGCGATTTTGTTGGAGGCATATCTTGCCGAGGGCTGATAATGAAACCATGGACTAAAGCTTGAAGGCAGAGCCGCCTCAAGCTCCATTTTCGAGATATCTAGAGAGAAGACGTTGAATCCTTGGGATGATCTGGGCAGCCAGAAGGTTGCACAGCATTTGCTTTCCATGCCATCACCCATGGGGAGGCTGGGCAACAAGGTCCAGTCTGAAAATGCAACACCCTGCTAATATCTGTCTCGTTGCCAATATAATTTCATGAAACACAACTTTACGAGACAGTATTTCATTGCTGATAATTTATAGGCTCATACATCGATCAGGCATTATACTTAGATGGCTATCTAAGCAGGCATTTCGATTACCATATAACTTTCGTGGAGGCTGGCTTACGAAACCATATGTACCCTTGAAAAAACTTAAAACTCGTGACCCCCAGGATGCGCGGCACCAATACGGCTGCCCACTGTTAACAGTTAAGTGCTCAGCGAGAAGCTAGGTATCATAAACCTAGTATTACTGGCGCCCCTCGAGATGAGACTGTTCAGAACTCTGTGACGTAAGATCCTTTTTCTGTGAGAAGATGAGAACGTTACCCATTCCACGTAGGTTGGGTCCCGCCAGTAGAATCGCTCCTAGGCGGCACAGAGGTACCTGGCCCGGGTCGTCGACGCTCTTCGACACATTTCATGTAGAGACTTTCCGAATTGTCTTTGTGGACCTCCCACTTATATGGGCCACAGATCAGGTTCCGCACCGCGCGTGTCTTGTTGCCTTGTTCCTTGCGTTTTATCGTAGATTCTATGAAGTGATAATCGCCGAAAACGATTTGGACAAGTTTGCATGAAGGAAATTTCGAAACCAGAGCTTAGTTTGTTGCGTGTATTGAAGAACCCAAACTAGAAAGAATATTTACAATAAAATGAATAAGCTTTCGAAATCAACCCTTGGCTTGTAAACCATAAAACCAACGAAGGGTTTTATAAATACAAACCTCATATGTATTATTTGATCTCACAAGGCTGTCAAGAACAATATCGCGGCGTAGCTGGTATTCCTCAAAAGTTGCCACTATTAGACTTTCGTCGATTTCCTTTTGGAGCATAGTAGTCAGATGTGATCGCTGACCAGAGTAGGGCGTAAGGACTGCGACCGTTCCTGGCGGCGCTCCCATTTTGTTCAAAACACAATACACTCTTCGAACTGCGAGCGCTTCTTCATGGTTACTCTTTGACCTAAATTTGGCTTGGCTTTCTAGGCCGGGACGATTTATACGACTCCTAGCATCGATTGGTACTGGGGGTGTAACGTTGATCTAGAATACCAGGGAATTCGTACGAAATATTTTCTTTATTGTTTGTTGGTGAAAATAGTCTTTCCCCCTGTTATAAATGGTCGGATGGTTGCACAGAAGATAACCACATCCACCCGTCGCGTTTTGCGTGCTAGACTCTATATCATTGGCGTTTAAACTATGACCGGGTTCAGAATCGCCAGAATACCATAGCTTTTGGATATTTTCACTGATAGACGGGTGCATCCCTCTCTGTTGTCGAAGTTGGCAAGACTGGTTCCACTGACGGTGTTGTAATTTTTCCAGGAAGCTGAATTGCATAACTGAATGGTCAGCTAGGCTAAAGGGGATAAACTGCCGGATATCGTCAACCAACAAAATCCTCTTAAGTGTCCTGTTGAATCTGGTGATGGGTATCATAACTTGCGACTCTGTAATTTGCCCCGCCTCGTCAATTATCAGCATCGTAGCGCCAAACGCCCGGGGAATTTGGAGTGTAGCTTCCAGAGTTGCAAAACTCAACAGCACGCCGTCCCAAATCTGAACGTCAATCTGATCTTCAACCTCTCTCAAAGAATTCTCCATGCATTTTTGGGTATATTCAGCGTGGCAAAGGGTCAGTTGGTCATCCGCATTCGTATCCATCCACCCCTTGCGTCTTTTTTTGAGTTCTATCTCAGTTATCAAAGCTGCCACTGTCTCGTTCGCTGGGCTGTGACCCATCCTCGTGAACCGGGATCGATTTTGAAGATAAATAACATCTCTCTGTCGCGGTTTAATTTCTATGACCTTTTTTTCAGCCTCGAGCAGGGCTTCAAGCGCAATATTTGTCGGTGCACAAACCAGTACCTTCGTGCTGAGTTTCGAGGCCAAGGCCACTCTGCAAACAACAGACGACAGAAAGGTTTTACCGGTAGTTGGACCACCTATAACGGTCGTAAGTAGTACTGGCTCATTATCATCGACAGGCGAGGGGGCCATAAGAGCAGCCTTGCGCTGTTAGCCTTCTAACGGAATTTTTTCAAGTTGCTCAAGGACTGCTCTCGAACAGGACTTCTGGCTTACTGGCGGGTTGAATTCTAGCATAATGCTGCGTAGGTTGACTTTGGATTTTTCATCTTTAGACGCTTCAATCGTATTTCTTATACCGTCTAGTATCAAGTCCCTGGACCTCGCGTTCTCAATTGGCTCAATCCTACCCATTCTCATGTTAATATTGTATGTATATAGATATATGCTTGTCTATCCAGGTGGTGAGAACGTACCAAAGCGAGTTACACGAACGAGTTGAGCGCCAACTGCTAGTACCAGAAAAGGTACGAAGAAACTCTCTAACATTCTCCCCCATCACCTCGACGGGTTGTTCCTGTAATTGAATTCTTCTACATGCTGAGGGAGAGCAATCAAGTGGAGCCTATCTTTGATTGGACCGCTTCTAGCGAAAAGATTGAACTCCTGCCCGTCACGGAAGCGTAGCCTATCTTCTCGTTGCAGCGTACTGTCTATGCGGATTTCCATCTCTTGGTCGTTTAAAAAGTGAACTAAGATATCCCCGTCAAATAATGTTTGAGCCGTCTCATCTGGGCAACATGCTCCCATTTCGCAGCACCGCTGTGAATGTAGTGATAATGCCTCAGGCTACTAACCCTGTTACTCGATATATCAAAGACATGTGTCGTTGGCTGGCGTGCAGATCCTGGGTTCTTTAGATTCCATATTCTCTAAAAAGGCTCTGAGGTTGACTTCTTACTGCACTTAAATTATTATGCGTGAGTATTCAGCATACTTGTACTAAAGGGATGTTTACAGGTAAAACTCACATTTCGACCGATCGGTGTCCCGAAACCGAAACCAATCGAACTCGCCCTATTTACAGCGGAGAGGATATTCAAGAAATCAGATTCCCCGAGGATGCGCTCTGTGATAATCAATTCTGTAAGGTCGAGATTAACATCTAGGAATAGGATATCCCCAGAACTAGACCTCCTGATCTCCCATTTCAAAAGAGATCATGGAGAGATTTCGAAGAATAGATATACTTCTCGTTCGAGTCGATGGATCGATATGAATTGATCCTCGAAATAAGGGCAGACGAAGTTTACCTTTAATTTGTTCAAGCGAAATTCCACATTATCTGCTAGGATGAAACGAGTAAAACAGCTAGGTGTTCTGAGAGCGTCCTGGCGTTGTTGGTCCGTGGGGCTATTGTCCCTAGCTTTATCTTGAGAAATGACTAGACACGCTCTACCTGGGACGGTGGAGATAGTAGTACTAGTGGGTTATAATTACTGCGCTAGAAGAGCGCAGTTTCTTGAATAGCATTTCGATCTCAGATATATGAAGAGTTTTTCGTGTAATTCCAAATCAATACGTCTACCACTCTAGTATGCATTGCCACGTTACTACAGCATTAATTTTCTTATAATGGGGGCCAATTTACGACTGATTTTCATATGATTAGATTGACCTGAAGCTCACTCTTTTCCCTATGCAGTCTTGACTATTCCTAACTTCGAGTTAGTCAACACATATACGCTAGGATAAATTGTGGTATTTTAAACATCGAGTTCTGCCACAAAATTGGCGGGCTGGTGTTCCCCGCAGAGTTGCACAGTTGACAGGCGACGAGAATGACTAGCCGTTTGCCTATAATTGACCGGCTGCTCACAACCGAACGGTCGTATCCAGATGCACAAGAGAATCCTAACCAGGTTTATAGCCAAAAACCCTCATATCCAAAGAGTGGATACATGCGTATTTATGCATGATGTTTTTTTCTGTCGCAATAATCCGCAAAATGTGACTGGCGCAGATGATGATAACGGCCGATTCATTTTCTCGATGCCAATATCGCTGATAGAAAAACATGAAATCCCAGGGCCAGAGTTTCGGAGTGCCTTTGCACAAGTCATGTAACCAAACCTTGCAAACACTAGTCTGTCGCATCCCCACAAAAGGGCTCCGTGACTTTCAACTGCAGGATCCTCTGCCCCAAAAAGTTATTAGTCTGACCGAATTTCTGACCGAATTGACCGACAAGACGGATGTCACTTCGGGGAAGCTGTGGCTTAGTTCCGCGTGACAGCACCCTGTCAGATCCGTGCCTTCGAATGTTCTTTGACGAATGGTGTAAGAAAGAACGCCATGCAAGTGCCCAGAACGGTTCAGGGTAGCTGTAGGCTATTCTGGAGTGCAGGACCCATCACGAATGATATCGGGGTCGACCCATACGTAATATGTAACCGGCCCAACAGCGTGTTTTCAACGACCCAAAAGTAAGCGGCCCGAGCGAAACGAGACCACACACCACCCCCCAATTTTAAAAAACCTCGAAAATTTATTGACCACCTGAGGAGCTTAATTACCCGTTCGTGAACTATGCCTCCTTCCCACTTCCTTCATGTCCGCTTAAAGTGAATCATGACAAGTTTCTTCATTGCGACAACAACTGGCTTCGAAAGGGGAGGGAGGCTGACTTCTAGAACTCTCACGTCGTTAACTTCGTCCGTCCGGCGGACAAGAATGAAACAGCTAGAATGGCGGATGCAGAAGCATCAGCGATGCTCCCGGACGGCAGCGAGGACCAAGGCTTGACCAATTCGCAGACCATAGACCACGACAGCCCTCACTCGGATGCTGGAGATCGCGAGGCCGGTATCACTTCGCCCCAAGATAAAGTCAGAAAAAAGCGAACAAGATTGCGCCAGGCTTGCGATGCTTGCCGGTTGAGAAAAGTTCGATGTGACGAAGGAAATCCCCCATGCAAGCCTTGCCAGGCTCAAGGCTTGCTCTGCGCGTATACTCGAGCCCGGAAGAAACCAGGACCTCCAGTCAGGTAGTTATAAGAAAAATCTTGATCGTAGTACTTTGTCTTGCGTTGTATAAGCTGATATCCCCAAAGGCGAACAAAGGATCTCCCGAGAGCGCACCCTGAACAAAATGGATTGGAACCATCGCCCATGCAAATTTCCGATGTTACAAGTGCGCCTATACAGGTCCCGACTCCGACAACAACTACTAGGCTGGTATCACTACCGCCGGGGTCCGATCAGTCTGAGGGCGTACACCGAGCCCATAGAACCCCATCCAATGCTACTCTCTTTTCGCCGTCGGTGGGGCAGTTTCCTGATCCCGGAACCTCAAGCTCCAGTGGCTTTTTCAGCGCTCTATCCCCAGTGGTTACAAGTTCTGGTTCTTTCCCAGCGTTACCGGCATATCGTATGGATATCACAACGGACCTGCTTCTTCCAAGGGACGTCCTAAGGCTGTTGCTCAAGGATTTCTTCTATTATATCTACCCACTCAATCCAATCGTCCACGAACCTTCTTTTACTTCGGATTTTATTGCAATGCGGGATAAATCTGATCCCATGTTTTTATCATTGATATTTGCAATGTGCACTGTCACAATAATATCATTCCCAAGGAAACTTCAGTCATACTGCCAAGGGCGGTATTATAATACTGCTATCCAGATGGCAGAGCGTGCACATAGACTTGCACTACTCGCCCGGCCCGTGGACTATCTGGAAAGGCTAGACGTGACTCTGCTATCGTCTCTATATCTTCTATCTCTCAGTGCCTGGTACTCCAATAATACGAACAGGGGCTCTTTTTACTTTGCAGAATTATCTCTAGCGTTGACTATTTTGGAAAGGTCATCCCCATCCAGCCAGTTCAACAACCCAGATTTCTCTCATGGCTTCATGTCAGCAAACAATCTGATTACCATGGAGCTTAGGAAACGTGTTTTCTGGATCACCGTTGTTGGAGAGATATCCCGGTATTCCATGGAAGGAAAAATCAACCTGCCATTATTCCTCAAGTATAGCTCCTCGGACCTGGACCAGTTATATCTCGACACAGTTCCGGCGGAAATCGACGACGCGTTCATAACACCAACTACTTTCAACTTTGCTGCTGCCCGTATGGAGACGAAGACAAGCCACCTGGTTGGCTTTAACGCTTGCTCCAAAATACATCTCATTTACGCCAAATACGTAGCAACATGTCACAACGACGAAACTGGTGTCTGGAGGTCGGCGGACCCGGAAATGAAGCGAAGGGTCTTAAAAACATTTCTTAAGGATATGAAAACAGCACTTGATTGGCTCCCCCCTGACCTCAAGCTGGATATGAGGATGGCAGAAGCCAACGCCGGAACGGATGCAGATGGGCTCCCGTTAGAAATGGTTCCCTGGCCAGCAAGTGCAACCACGGACGGTGACATCTACGTCAGTATGCAGGCATTCCTGGGAAGAAAAACTCTATATCAGGCAAGAGCGGAACTTCCGGATGGCGTCAACATCCCTGACCCAGATCGTCACGAGATTTCCTACGAAGTGCAAAAGGCAAATCTCTATGTGACCCAACTATATTTGTTCTCCATCTTCTTATCTGATTACTCACGCGTTCTATCGGACTTGTCGCCTGGATCCGGTAAAATCAAACTCGTCAATGCTAATGAGGAAATCGATGTTACTCACGACACAGATTACATCTGCCGTGCAATGCTCGTCGTCATGAGATGCATTAAGTTCGAGCATTTAGAGCCCAACGGCCAGAGTATTGTATGTAGCCCACCCTAAATTTTCCCCAGACCCACACTAACATCTTCCATGTAGATCGCCAAGATCAGAATAATTGCGGCATCACTTCTTAACGACATTCGAAACGACATTAGCTACGGTCAACAACCTTCAACCCCATCCTCAACTTCATCATTCGCCAACAAAGCCAGAACGGAGGCCTACCTTGTGGCATTCCTGGAGCTGTTATCAAAACTTGCTGGTGAGAATAACGCTGAGGATCGGGGCTGGTTGCAAGGGCTCCGAAATGAAGCCAATGCCGGTGCTTAAAAGATACAAACAAAAATATTGGACGGGAAAAGTTAAAATCTTTAAAACATATACTTCATGCATTATCATTTGCGTAATCTCTATCCTTTTCTTTCTTTCTTTATTTTTTATTTTATTGTTCTGTTTTGGAAGTCCTTTCTTTGCTATTTCAATGCACTTATACCTGTGGAGGGCGTTCCGTGTACAGTAAATGTGGCCACGAGTTTAATGAGACTAATCTGGTGCCTTGGTTTAATATAAAATCCATATTTTACACCGTCAGTACATAGCTTTGATCTCGAAATACATATGCAGCAAGGTTGCTAGTAATCTAAATCCATGACCATGCAGCCTTGACAGTAATCTTTCCAGCTGTCTTCAAGCTGTCTTGTACAGAGCTTGTGCCAACCAAAACCTCGTAATCTCCCACCTCAACCACCCATTTTCCAGCTTCCGTGCTCCACACACCGAGGCTCTTGTCATCGACTGTGATTTTTGCGGCCACAGTCTCGCCAGCACCCAGATGGAGCTTCTTGAATCCCTTTAGCTCTTTCACTGGACGCTTGATTGACGAAGCTGATGCGGGACGCTTAACGTATAATTGAACAACTTCTGCACCTGCAACGCTACTTGTATTAGTAACATCGACAGTAGCAGAGAAACTTTGGTTCTCAGCTAATTCAGCAGTAGATAGTGACGGTGTCCCAATTGAGAATGTAGAGTAGGAAAGGCCATAGCCGAACGGAAAACGGGTTTGAACATTTTCCGTATCATAATATCTATACCCCACCATCAACTTTTCGGTATATTCGACTTTCTTATCCTTCCCAGGGAAATAGAGGTATGACGGGTTGTCTTGAACTTTAATTGGGAAAGTAAGCGGCAGTTTGCCAGAGGGGTTCTGCTTCCCAAGCAGGACATCCGCAATTACGTTTCCAGCTTCTTGACCGGCGTACCATGCCTGCACGATGGCCTTGACATTAGGGTTTTCAGCCCATGGCATATCAACAGGAGCACCGCTTTGATTTACAACAATAACGTTCTTGTTGACCTTTGCTATTTCCTCGATCAGCTCGTCTTGGTCATTTGGTAGCTTGGTGTCAGACCTGTCGTAGCTTTCGGATTCCCATTCATTGTTCAGACCGACGACAATAACGACAGCATCTGAACCCTTCACTGTGTCTACAGCTTGCGCAATCAAAGTAGCATTGCTATAGACGGGTGCGACACCAAGTCGAATTCCTAGGGCACCGATCTCCTCCATTGGTGGATCCCGTGGTGAATCCTTGGGCCATAAAGAAGAGTTGTGAACCAGAATTGGATACCATTCTCCCTTCTTTAGTTCAACAGTTTTAACAACTTCTTCAGATCCAACATTCATCATCAAATTCCCTCGTTCCTTGAAATCCCAGTTGTCGATTAGTAGTTCTCCGTTCCAGTATAGCTTAGAAGCTGTGATAGTGCTCAAACTAATGTTGTATTTTCCATCCTCTGGAACGGATATTTGACCGCTGAACTTGACGGAAAATTCTTCCGAGGGGGAAATAGAGGCTGGTCTAGCGTCCCAGAGGAAAGCATTAGAGGTCTTGAAAACAGTTGTAGAGACCGGTTCGCCAGTGGCTTCATAGCCGTGGAACCACTCCAAGAACAGACCGTCCTCTGAGTCAGGACCACCAATCCTACAGAATCCACCCTCGATGTCGACAGTCGGAACCCAACGATCTGAGCCAATACAGTTAATAAGTCTCGAATTTAATAATTTTTATATAGAATTGGATGTGCTTACCAATATTGCAACCCTGTGCCCATGGAACCTCGATGTCCTCATTGATTTCCTTTATGGCCTTCACGAAAGTTTCATACGGCTGAGTCAAATAATTTGGCTCCAAGCTGGCAGAACCACCACCACCTGCGACTGTAGCCTTCGCATTAGGCCCAATGAAAGCCACTTTCTTCAGCGAACCAGGTTGCAATGGCAAAGATCCCCCTTCATTTTTTAACAATACAACACCTTCACCACCAGCCTTTCTAATCAACCTCCCTGTTTCTGGGTCGTTCCTTGAGAATTCGGGTGCTTCGGGTGTCATGTCCTTCCACTTCCCGACTTTAGCGATCAAAGTTAGAATTCTCCGTGCGGAATCACCAACTGCCTTTCTCACGTTCTCGTCCTTTTCCGCAGCTTCAACGAATTCCTTAACCGGTCTCTTCTTCGCAGGTCCTGGCATTTCAAGGTCCAACCCAGCCAGCACCGATTCGACCATTGAATTGCACCCAAACCAATCAGACATAACCAATCCTTCGTAATTCCATTCCCCTCGCAGCACCTGCTTCAAGGTAAATGGATGCGAGTCGCAGTGAACACCGTTGATGATGTTATAAGCCGTCATAACTGCCCAGGGCCTTCCTTCCCTCATAGCAATCTCAAAAGGCTTAAGGTAAATCTCCCTCAAAGACGTCTCATCTATTGTTTCGTCAACAAAAAGACGCCATGTTTCTTGTTCGTTAGCAACATAATGCTTCATTGTCGCCGCAACACCCCTCGATTGGACGCCACGGATATAACTCGATGCCATTTTTCCGGATAACAATGGGTCTTCGCTGTAGGACTCGAAGTTTCTTCCACCAAGCGGTGACCTATGGCAACATGCGGTTGGTGCAAGTAAAACAGATGCAGATTTTGCCTTAACCTCCTCGCCGAGAAGCTCCCCGATTTCGTACGCTAGGTCTGGGTTGAAAGTGGCTCCCATCGATATGCCAGATGGGAAGAAGGCTGCCTTTTGGCCTCCGATAAAGGTATCTCCCCTAGCGCCGCTTGGGCCATCTAATAGACAAGCTTTTCAGTATCCATCCTTTCTACACAATATGGACATAAAATAGTGAGCATACCTGACACCTTAATAGAAGGGACCTGCTTATCAGGTACAGCAACCGTTCTCCAAAAGTCTTTGCCAGCCAGAAGAGATACCTTCTCTTCCAACGTAAGCTGGGCTAACGTCTCCTCGATCTCCTTCAATGTAGATGCGTCCATTTTATGTGTACTCTAAGCTTAGCCTAGGAATAGAAAAATAGTGTATATAAAGCAATAGATACAGAAACCTTTACCGACTAATTTTGTTGGAAGTTGTGCTTGCAATCCGAATCTCACCGGGGGCGAGGGCATCCCTTTATATACACATTCATAATCCACCCCATCCCCACCCCAAGCACACATCTAGTCATCACCCTCCCTCTCGGAAGAATTCAACTTTGAACTTAAGAAAATCTCATAAAAAAAATGAGACCGTCGCAGTTAAGCTAGTTTTACCGCCCGTATGCGTATGCATATGCATTCGGCTCTTCCCAAACAAACCATCCTAGGAAATTGCGAGGCAAAGACCTCTCACGGCGTAAACCCGAGCTATGGAGAGATGTAGGTCTTAGCTACAAGGGTAGCTATTTGTGGGGTAAGACAGGTACCAAGAACTGCAATACAATATGTGGTGGTATATCGTCTGGATGAATTAGTGCATCTAAATGCGTATAATGCTGTGGGTGATCGCGGAACGTCGCCTTTTTCCATGGTTCGTTACCTTCACGGGTGGCATGCTTCCGGATCCGAGAAAGCATGCCGGATACCATCGCCTTGCTTCAGCTCCCGCATTTAACTTCGATGGTGTCGAAGGAGCTCGAAATACGGGTTCACATGGAGGCTTCTCCCCAGCTATTTAGCCGAAGTCTCTCCGCAGAAAACAGAGCATGCTCCGGCGAGAAAAATGACACAAAAACAACACTCTTCTGACTAATTTACTGTATGCTTAACGTTATAGCCGCTGTCAGGGTAGATTTTAGCTGGATTACTCAGCATATTGGCCCAAATTAGGGTGTCAACTGTGACTAACCCGGAAATAAGGATAGACAGTTACTCGAAGAAAGCTGACTTAAGCACATATACTAGATCATGAACATCATCTTTATTACTACTATATACAAGGAACTGCCTCTCGGATGGCTCCCATTGGCCACATCTTCATCTCGTCAAATCCCTTCTGTCCTATCTCCAAGCTTACGGTTGGCATTGAGAGTAATAAGCGTTTGTTGACACGCACTTCCCTGATGCGCAAGTAGTAGGTCCAACCCATCCAAGCCCGCCACACTATGAGACGAACGTTAGCCTTGCCGTTCCACCCAGACAATGAGTGTATAGAGAAAATGTTTGGCTTACCTGGCCCCAAAGGGGCGCGCCGGTTCCCGACGACCCAGTTGTGGTGGTGCTCGAGGTGGTCGTAGGACGGGTAGTGGCAGCTGTGGTGGTAACGACCCTTGTAGTTGAAGATGGGGTAGTAGTGCGAGCAGTCGCAGAGGTGGTGGTAGAGGTACGAGCAGTGGTTAGGGTAGTCGCTGGGCCGCTACCACCGGTGTAGACAGTTGGTCCCGGAATTGGGTAGCTGCTGAAGGACCTGTAGAGATCCCAGTAGATACCAGGATCATTGGGGCTGTACGCTCCTGGGAGGAGAACACCTGATGGTGTAGCCGTACCACTACCAATAACATTGACTTGAGCAATGTTAGCAATTTGAAAATTTAAGTGAAGCTAACCTCTCCGCGGATTTTGACATACCCTGATAGCAGGTGATATAAAATTGTGCTCCGTTTGGCTGGAAGGCAGCATGAAGGGCGATAACTTCAGCACGGACTAGGTAGTGACCAGGCGCCAGGCTGGCTGGGATGATGACATTGACTTTACCGCAGCTATAAAAACCCATTAATATCAGAATATATGTTTGCAGTCAATATGATTATCGGTTGCCCTTTGGTCGGCATACTTGTCATTCATCTTGTCGGTCGCCCAATACCCGGCATTGTAGCCAGAAATCAAGCCTTCAGCATAGACCTTAAACCAAGGTCCAGAGCCATCGGCTGTTGTGGCATCCGCAACTTTTTGCTATCCGAAGGTCAGTATGTAGTTTATATTGTCAAGGTCCATACCGTACGAGTTCAACTTACCATATATACCTGTACCGGCCCGTGATGTGCGCCTCCAATGGCCTCGATATCGCAGCTCTGGTCCGCCGCAGAGTATGTAGGATGCATCTCAACGGTGATAGTACCACCAGCAGCAACCGAGCAGACACCAGAAACACCAGTCGAACCGCCAACATTACATCGGATGTCGTTCGAGTCAACTAGGGTGACTGGAAAGTTCGCCGATGGGCCTTGGGGCAAACGAATACACGATGTTCCTTGGTCGACGCCGTTTACGGCCAACTAGTACCCATATATTTCATTTAGTTTTTGTTCCACGAGTCTTTGAAAATCTGCAAATATTGACAGGGCGCTCGAAAAAATGATCGGGCCCAGGGTTTGATACCTTTTGGAAGATAGCGTGGGCAGACGCTCCCGCGACCGAAGCAGCGGCGATAGCAAGACCTGTTGCCTTCATTTTGGAGATACGTGAGATAAGTCCGTATATCAAAATCTAGTAGTACAAGGTTTTCGATATGTTGAAAAAGTGGCACTGTTCCTTCCTTGCGAATGATAAACAATCTCTGGTGTCTCCCCGCTCAATATATATATCCCTAGATTGTTTGCGGAGGAGCACGAGTTTATTCACTTTATACTCTCCATAGTCCTGACCCACTTAACATTGGATGGCATGATATAACCCGTGATATCTAAATGCTGATGGGCCAAATCTCGTTTCACCGGAACAAAACGTCAACGATCCGAGAGAGATCAAAAAACATCAGAGCGCCTCAAAGAATTTCCCGATACCAACATCCCTTTATTCCGCGATTCAAGCTTACAGGACCCAGCGATGGGAGGAAATGCATTCAGCCGACATGGATAGCACACCAAGGACCTGCATAATTCTTGTTTGGATGGTCTGATCTTTGGTAAGAGTCTATATGGAAGTTGAGCCGGTCACGGTTACCGCTATTTAGCCGGCGCGTTCCATGGTCCGGGGCTTGGGTTTGTTAACATGTTACATCTACAAAATAGTCACTCTATTGGATTTATTGTTTCAAATTGATTAAAATCTAACCTAGGGTTTGGGGCACTCGCAGACGTATTTTTGTGCCTGGGCGATTGGTGATATATTGCTAATCCCTTGGACATCGCGAATCAGAAAGCTGGTGGGGCCATTGGGACCTTTCGCCCATATATTTACGGGCGTATACCTCCGAAGGACAGCTATATATCCTTCGGTCAGGGTCTTCAGGCCTGGCATGCCTTCGAACATATGATCATAGACCCTCCCTAGGCCGCGATCATTTTAACCCGCAGCAAGCTTTCGCCCGAAAACTGTGCGGTACGAGGTTCCTAGATGGTGTGTTTATGTTCTTTGGATCCATATACAGCGAATTTAGTTGGAAGATATCTACCTGTTAAGTGTTTGTCGAAAGTTGCTGAAGCCTAAAAAATTTAGGCCTCGACGTGGCTCCCTCGATCATGCGCACAATTCCATTCAGATTAACACAAAATAGACTTCAAGACAGGACTAGGTATAAGCAATTCGGTGAAAATCTTGTAAGCTCTTAGCGACGGCAAAAACCATGACATCCTGAAGCCACCAAATCACCCGAGAGCCATAACAGGCTTCATATTCAAGGGTATGTGAACGCAAAAAAAAAAAAAAGGAAGGGGAAGATAATAGCTGACAGGGAATGAAAACAACACTGTCAGAATAAGCATTAAACGCCATGCATACCACTCCAAGCTATTTTACAATATCCATGCGCCAAAACAAACGCAATCGAATGAGTGATGCAATTCTGCGATGCGAGAAAGAGTGTCTCTCCTTTCGGGACAGCCCAGGTTAAAATCCTGCTTCTAAGAAAGGAGTATCTCGACGACCAACACGGTTCCCGTGGTAGTTTCGTAGATACCCATATAACTCATCCTCCTCATACTAACCTCCTCGATACGGATATCGATTGGCCCTTTGGGGACCGGGGGAGGTAAAATAGGTGCTACCGAGACGGTTTCAACCACGGGCTGCGATGATGATCTTCCCCACCCCCATCTAGACTTCTTTTGTGGTGGAGGCGATACTGGTTGGGGAACGACTGGTGGAGGAGGTGGTGGCGGATCAGGAAGCTGAAGACGGGCTTTTAGCTGCTTCTTGAGCTCTTCGATGACCTGTCTCTGCGTTAAAAACTGGACAGTATTTCCAACGCCCCGGAGCTTAACCAGCTTCATGTAATTGAATGCAGAGATATTGGATACGGAAAGGCTGATAATTTGGTCATCGGGTGGCGGTATAGTCGGGCCGACATCGTATTCACTAGAATATGGGTTCCTTGGGGTCTGGAGGGTTGCACTATTCGATGGAACGAGTATGAACGCACCGTTATAGATACCGGAAGTAGCCTGTCCTTCTACAAGAGGTAGAATGTGCTCCATAAGCAGGTTGGTAAGTCTATCTTCTACGGCCAGGGCAATTTTCTGTTGAATTGTCAACGGTTCAGTTTGGACCTTCCCGATGCTGAAGGAATTGCTATATGCCGGTGAGCTCCCGGATGGTGCCACAGAATCGTAAGTAGGAGGTCCGGCATCCGTGAAAGCAGGTTGCGAAGGACCTGCATCAGCCGTTTTGAAGCTGATGGATTGATTTCTCGACATGAGTCTAAATTTCAAGTACTCAGGGATCGGGACCTCCAAGGCTCGGAAGACCTTGAGAAGCTTATCTAGCTTGGCTTCATCTTCATCCTCTATCTTCCCGGTTTTCAAATATTCAATAAGAGCATTAAAGTCCTATTGTTACGAATGTTTTAGTCGTATATTTCGAATACATAAATGGTCTAAAGGAGAGACCTACATCGAGAGGACAGTCAATTGTTGCAGTCTCGCCCGGGAGGCTGTAGCTAGCAATATCAGCGAGTTTGCTATATGGGCATCTTTCCAGTATTATGTCTTCGGAGAGGGTAACTGGTGTTCCTTGAACCAGGAAGGTAACCATCCTGACGGGATATGGCGACGAGAGAGTATCCTCCATGATAGGTGTTGTGTCGGGTGTCGGAATATAATTATACTTTCGGGAAAGTATTTGAGGGTAATGTCCAATGAAGAGGTTGCAACGTCCGAAGATGTGTTTTGAACCTTCAAGATAGTGATTCTCTAACTCGAAAGTCTAAAAGGAGACTGGTGTTTGCGATGTCGTACGAAGGATTGGAGGGGGGCTTTGATAGCCTGGCTTAGCTTAGCTAGCAGTCTTGATGCTAGATGATTAAACGAGATGAGTGTTCGAAACGCCAAAGATACTATCGGTGTCTGAAATCTCGAAGCTCCGGGTGTCAAGGGGATATTGCATCACAGGGCATGTGACTTGATCAGTGTGGCATGGTTGTATGCTGTTCAAAGGCTTAGGATCTCAAGGTTGAGCAATTAAGATTGTTCTTACATACCCGATCACTTAGCTTAGACGGGTTTGAGTCTATCAGGTGGGGTTTGCCAGTACTGCAGTGCGAACGTTTGTCGCATGTTAACTTGCCAATACGGCCATCATTAATTATAATTCGGGGCTGAGCACACGGAGCATCGGCGAAAAATCCTGTGGGATTAAAAATACCGAACATCTTTGTTACTTAGTAATAACTTGTGTAAACTTTTAAAGAGGTCGACGTCGACGCGATACATTGCATAAGCCAGCGAGTGTTTTAGTGGTTAGGCAGTTACTACCTAGGTATAATGGGGCCCGAATAATATTCTTCAGGCCTTCCAATTCGATAGACTATGGGTATTTTTGACCATCATAGGCAGTCAATATCGCAGATGCTTGCGGGCGCTTGTTGGAGGCTCAAAACGGTTTGGATTGTATGCGGTGGGGCAGTGTTCTCGCGAGCTCTCGATGGCCGGTGAATCAAGTCAGCCTTGTGGGAAATGTTTCCGCTTGCTGTGCAGGCGAGATTAACCTCCAACTTCCAGGCGTGGATCGAAGTTTCATTGATCAAGAACACTGCAAACCCCATTTCTTGGGTTAGGCCGCTAACAAGCCGTACAGCCCGGCAGGCAAACCCCATCCGGATCTACTCTTGTCTCTAGACTGCCAATAATGGGGGTTGGGCATAAACAGCAGAACAAACCTTGCATGACTCCGCAGCGACACAATTCTTCGCTTAAGCAAGCCTAGGCTTCAGTTATGATGTACGAGGCTGCCATTATCAAACTCTGAAGTATTGATACTGCGCATCTTCGGATGGAGAATACAGCTTAATCGCAGGGTTCTATTCTCGTACCCCGGCCGAACTGACAGGACAGCATGTCATTGCCGTCTGGGGTTATGAGCAATTCAAGGAGATCATCGTTGTGAAGGTTCCGAGTTCCGACGCCTAGAGAAACTAAGTTAACTGGGCGTAGAGTTTCAAATGTGAGCAATAGCGCACCTGACAGCCAGTGCGAGCGAGGCAAGCGACAACCTGGCAGTGAGGCGCTACAATCGGCACACGGCCACTGTGCGCTGTTTTGGAAATGCAAATTAATTGTGCAATTGCAATAATGTGCGCAGGCTGTTGCGACAGGGAAACAAAGCAACGGGTCCTGTCCCTTTGAGCCTCGTCCGTAACGGGTGGTTCCATTGAAGTGCCATCCCCGAATATAAATATAGGACCCCGCACCAAATCCTGAACATCGTCCAGCCCCAATTATCCATCAAATCCCGAATCAGACTTGATTCCATAATAAAAGTCACCGCATACGTATTCATCGCAACGTCCACCAAAGCAGACGCTTCCTGTAGTACTCGCATAACAGACGCCTCATAACACGCTCATTTGATTTTTGCCATTCCCATAGTCGGGCGAGTTTGACGCTTTTTCCTCATTCAAGATGATGTGGTATCATATCTCAGAGGTACGTATCCGTGTTCCAACGCTGGTCCTTATGGGCCCATACCTTCCGTTGCCGGTTACGCGGCCGACACATTGCTGGGATTCCCTCAGTGCGATCCGGGGGCTATCCGTCGATCTCCCAAAACGGTTTTTTTGCGGGTTCCGTTTTGGGTTACCGCATACAACACCTCAACGCAATTGCAGCCGTGTCGGACTCACGATGCGCTCAATTGCATTAAGGTCAATTGAATATAATAATTTTTCTAGCCTGGTGTCTTGTTAAAAATCAAGTCCGATTGGATCAAGTTGCTGACTAAGTGTTTACCGTTCAGCCAAATCAATATCTGGCCTTAACCGGTGCAGGCATCGATGGCGTTAAAATTGCAAAGAAGGCGTTCGTCCTCCCGTTCCAAAAGGTCACACGGATATCTATCACACCTTTCGACTTCAGCTTACAGCTGCAGGCAATGACAATTGAGAAATTGTCATTTGCTCTTCCAGCTGTCTTCACAATTGGTCCCTCAGATGATCTCCACGCTCTCGTCAAATATGCCACTTTACTCACTGGTGGCCGCGACAACACCAAGGCCTCCGGCCAGTCGCATGTCCAAGATATCGTTAAGGGTATCATTGAGGGTGAAACTCGTGTAATTGTGTCCGGCTTGACCATGGAAGAAATCTTCAGAGAACGCCAGATTTTCAAGCAAAAGGTCATCCAGAACGTCCAGGAGGAACTCTCTCAGTTCGGTCTCAAAATTTACAATGCCAACGTCAAGGAATTGCAAGACTCTCCTGGAAACCAATACTTCTCCTCCCTCGCTCAAAAGGCTCACGAGTCAGCCATCAATACCGCCAGGGTTGACGTTGCTGAGGCGAGGATGAAGGGTGAGATTGGTGAGAAGGAAAAACAGGGCCTCACGAAGCAACAGATCTCCAAGATCGAAGCCGAGACGTCCATTAGAGAAACTGAACGCAAGAAGGAAAAGGCTGCCGCTGAAGCTGATTTCACGAACAAGCAAACAGAGTTGGATAGAGATATCAAGCTCGCCAAAATTAGTGCCGCTCGTGCTGCTGAGGCTCGTGATGCTGAGCTCCAAAAGGATGTTGAAGCTAAACGTGCAGCCACCGAGCTCGAGAGACTCCGTGCTACTGATGTCGCCAAGGCTATGGCAAAGAGGGAAACCGAGAAGGAAGCTGCTGATGCCAAGTTCTACACCCAAAATCGTGATGCAGATGCTCTTATGTACAAAAAGACTAAGGAAGTTGAGGCGGCTTGTAAGTTTTTCATACCAATAATAGTTCCATCCGTCATGGGCTCTATACTTACCTATATTTGATTAATAGATCTCCAGGCCACCAGGGCAGCTGAAGCCAACTACTATGCTCGAGAGAAGGAAGCCCAAGCCAACCTTATTACACGCAAACTTGAGGCCGAAGGTATTAGCGCCCTCGCAAAAGGTTATGCGGAACTGGGACAAGCCTTGGGCGGCGGCGATGCTTTGCTCAAGTACTTGATGCTCGAGAAGGGCACTTACGGCGAACTTGCCAGGGCAAACGGCGAGGCAATCAAGGGCCTTCAGCCCAAAATCAATGTTTGGAACACCGGTCCAGCTGGTGAAGGTGGCTCCGGAGACCCAACAGCTGTTATTCGCAATCTCTTTCAAACTTTACCACCACTGTTCTCTACCATTGAAGATCAAACTGGAATTCGACCACCAAACTGGATTGCTCAGGTCCCCCAAACTAATGGTGGACCAGCCGAGAAGCAAATTGCTCCAAAATCTCCAAAAAAGTGATTGTGTGCTTATCCAAAGCCCTGAAGTCCTTCCACTCCACATTCCCTTTTTTTTTTTTTTGTTATCGGATTTTGCTTTCGCAGAATTCTTCAGGTTTTATTCATGCAAGGTGGCGTTAAATCATTGGATGGTTATCGTTTCTCAATTACTCACAGGTCTTAATCACGATTTCCTTTGTTGTCTGCTCTCCGTTCGCCTAAGTCTTCCTAGTTGTTCCGACGATGGCTCGTGTTCGTTCGAACTTTCACGTTTTGTTGGGTGGAGTTATGTTCTGAGATTGTGGTTGGAATCGCCACCCATTTCAAGAGGTTCTCTCTTTCTCTCTTTTCTTTTTTTATCTGGAAAACTCAATCCTAGAATAGTAACTTGTAAACAGGTACCTAATAACAGGCACTTAATATTCATTTTCTTCAATTAATTCATCTCCAGATTATAGTAGAGTAGGCCGATATTGTCCGATCGCCAGACAAGCAAAGCCGGCTGCGGGCCGAACGAACCAGAAATGTATCCTCAGGCATCCGCCCAGAGCTGCTCTCTTGTCTTTGATATCACAATATGACAAGTTGCAACCTTGCCAACTGATTTGTCCTAGATATGACGATGTGGAAATGTGTCTACGAGTATCCACAAAGCCGGTTTTCCTTCCGGTCGGCCGTTTTGTACTCATGCCGATACATCATGCTACAAGAGCCGATTAATATATCGCATACGGATCCCTTTTGTTGCCTAACTCCGGCTCTAGATCAGGTCTCGAAAACGGTCATTTCCGGATTCCGACTGCAGTGAGGCTGTATCTCGATATAACCGCCGATAGCTAGCCATCGACGGCTACCAAATATTTCTATGTACGCATTTGAATTGAAAGGAATGCCGGAATAAGCACTACCCTACCAATATAGCCGGTCTTCGGGAAGGAATACGATTTGTCAGGATTATTCGTAAAGCGCACAGTGGGACTTTACCCATGAAGCGAGGACAAGATGGGGCCTAGGACACTCTATTGGACGACATGAGATCTCGTCCGTTTTTGGCAATTTCCAACTACTTCCCGGCGGGGCTTGCAGGAAGCAAGGTGGGGTGAAAATATTTCGAATCAATAAAGGTAATCAATCCGAAGTTTAACGTTGGGAAGCATCGGGCTGGCATCCGAGGTGAGGACGTGCACATGTTGATGCGAGTATAAGGCAATATGTGGTCGCATGCGTCGCGGAGGAATGGGAGCCAATTCGATTTCGTGTTACACAAAGACATTCCCTTGCAGTCAATGAATTTAAAGACAGGTGGAAGCATCCCTATCCTGTGATTGGATGGGGGATACGGGCCAGAAGGGATGGAGCCCTCTTTTATTTTATTTTTTTCGTTTTCATTTATCACAACTTCTCTATGTCATGTCACCATAAGTGGCGAGTCCTAATCTCGCCAGCTCACATAGGGGGGTGTTTAGGGGCGTTAACTACAGCTAGAGCTCTGGAGCTGTCAGACCAGGAAAAAAAAGGTTTCCGGCATATGAGAAGGCTGTCAACCCCTCGCGGTTGGAGAGCGTTGCATCCGAGGAATGTTCAAACGGTAGGCCGCGACAAGCCTGCAAGAGGCATCCGGCGTGGGTGCGCAGCGTCGTCATGAGACATGTGCACCCCCTCAGTCCTGCGTTGTGTGGTAAAGAGGATTCGAAGCTTTCTGTCATAGTGTCACTTACCAGAAGGTTTTTCGAGGTCGCACAAGGTAGGGAAGCGGATCACCTTCCTGGCTTCCACGATTTGCCAAACCCTACGAGATCTCGTATATGAGCTATC
The DNA here is from genome assembly GCA_036872755.1 of Orbilia blumenaviensis. NCBI lineage: Eukaryota > Fungi > Ascomycota > Orbiliomycetes > Orbiliales > Orbiliaceae > Orbilia > Orbilia blumenaviensis. The sequence goes on along the minus strand of JAVHNS010000003.1, from coordinate 1,944,414 downwards.
TTAGAACACGATCACGACGATCAACGACATATTGGGGAGTAGGATGAAACGGAGTCACTTCGGAGGGATTGTGGGTTCAAGGGATTCTCTCCCGGTGAACCTTGATTTCGAGGACTCAAGTGCCCGGCCCTTTCTCTCTCTCGCTCTAGACTCCCTCTTCCTGTGAACCATTTTTGAGCAATTGACCTCGACCGGATGCTTTCCGAAGCTCACGCGAGAGCTCGAACGACAAGAACTTGGACGAGAACTCGTTATGCTAGGTTGACCACTCTCACATCACCGTAGTGCCCTTTGCAACATAATGATGCCAAAGACTTTAGCAATTAGAAGCGATGCATGCCTTGCCGGTCCGGTCAAATCCTCGGATTTAAGACATACAGATTCAAGAAAAAACAATAATTGTATACCCATGCTTGACATGCTTCAGCTGTGGCGCCCTGTCGACACAATATGATCGTTAGCCAGCCAATCCAGTGATCTAACTAGAGGAGCCAGGCTGGACTTGATGCAGTTTCCTGGATTTCGATCCCGAACATGTACATGTGGGGAGCGCTGGCAGGCCACATTTTTTTTATGGCTGCCAATCGTTGAGGGGTTGAATGCAAATGCAGCCTGCCCAGGAAAATAATCCCTGATTGCCGCTCGCAGTGCGGTCACGTCCGCGAACCGTGGAAGCTTGTACCGAGACCAAACGGTCAACCAGGAAAGCACGCATGAAGGGCGCACACATACAGACGTGAGAACTTACATACATATACTATAGCTATGTGAAGATACCGTGCCGTGGGTAATGCCTTGACATGATGGCGGAGCGTAAAAATATGGGATTGGATGAGCTGCCATTTGAAATATATGCAGGCTGCGGGCGATTGTGGCCTATTTTCGCCAACGTTGGGTCCGAATACCGATCCTTCCTCTTGATATTTTTCAATTTTGGTGTATCGGCTGGGATCGTAATGTAGAGGAAATGTCGTCGCGAAGAGAAAAATATTCAGATGATCAATTTCACGCTTGCATGCAGACTGCAGAAGGATCTTTAGCATTCGTCCAATAGGATACCTCTGACAAGGCATCTTTTTTCAACATCAGATCAAAAAACGAGCAAGGTCACGACATTTCGACGTTGCCATTTTGCTGTTCCCGCCCAGCATCGACGATGGCAATGGTTGAAATTTCGAAAGTGGAGAACGCGGGAACACCAATGCATATTTCTCGTATTAATTTATTTAGGATACAAGCCCACTGCATGTTGTCGACTCGTTGAGACCCAACCTCAGCATCCCCCATGCATATATGCATATATGCGGTAAGACTGCAGAGCCCGTCTGAATATCCTCTCTCTTCAACGCCTTTTTTCGCGGTTTCCGAGTGCGACCGGTGTTGAGCCTCGTTTTGAATGCGGTATCTAAGGTTTCCAAGCTGCATGTGTGATTACTTTTTGGAGGTGAGGCGACAAGGAGTCCCCGTTTTCGCTTATGAATCTATTTCAGGCGCTTCGAATTTTCCGCAAGAATATCCACGATAACCGACTGAATAATCCGATCGGGCAAGATGCAGCTGTCCCCCAGGCCTTTTGCATTGCTTCTGGAAGGCTGCATGTTTGAGCTGTAACAATAAAAACAAACCCCAAGCAGAAAAAAATAAAATAAAAAAACGACGAGGATGGAGACATCCGCCCCTTCAATGCGATATCACGTTAGAGTCTGTGCCACGTTCGGCCCAGACCTCGGTAGTTCGTCAACTCCAGTATATCCTGCATTAGATAGAACTCAACACGAAGCCTGAGCTTTTGCACTTGGATCCGTGAAAGGGAACGACAAAGGGCTCAAAAAGTAGTGTCCAGTCCTTGCGCACCCCTTTTTTCGAGCGAGGAGAGGATAGCGCTATTTGATCAATAGCTCCTGGCCGGATGTAAGGGGAGCCAAAATCACTTATCGCATTTCAAGCTCAAGCTCGCAATTGATCATGAGTGGCCCGTCTTGTGATAGCTAGAAATTCTAGACAAAGCCGTATCCGCGGGGGTTGTACGACCGACGGGCGGAGAGAAATCGATAGCCCAAACTATACGATCCCCTTCTCGATGGCGGGGCGTGCATACAGGCGCCCGACTTCTACATTTTGTGCATAATTCACCCGCCCATTACATCATCTCACTGCTTCAACATTCTTTAAATAGAGAATGAGTTCGGACGAGAAGCAGCCTGCAGGTCTGACAGTTTTCATTTGCCCAATTGACTCATCTTTTCCCATGCTAATTGCGCCAGTTGGCGACGATGTATATCCATTGCATGAAGGCTTCACATATGCCATTATAATTTGAGCAACTATATACTAAATACACACGCACATATGTACTACGTACATACCTTACGTACATGCCGCAGGTTGGTCAGATGATCATAATCCTTATGCTGGATGTTGGGGATGACAACCATGCTTTGCATTTCCTGCCCTCGTATAGTGTCCACTGGCCCAACTTCAAACCCCATACCGCTTAGACGCTGGACCACCGGCTGGCCTAGAGCCAACGCAAAAGCCCTGTCAGTCCAACTAAAAACGACATCGATGCAAAAGAAGATTCGATTTCGGGCGTTGGAGCCGGTTTGCATGAAGCTAAAAAACATGCCTGCTCGGGGGCGCTGGACTCCATAATCTCCACGTGGGAAAAAAAAAAAAGGCTAGCAACTTGTGCGGTGGGGATATCTGTGAAATGCAATGGGTAAACAGAACTAACATATGGGTCCAACTAAGCCATCTTTCGATGCGAAACGATCTGGGTCTAGTTTTTACGACAACAGTTGCAGTTTCGGTCTTTGCAACAGCTGTGATAGGTACCCTCTTGTATGAGCCCACGCTGATGGCACAGCATGGTGCAGGCATCCGAGCTCAGCTGATATCATCGAATCTTATTACACCCGGAGAAAAGAATGGCGGACGCCAAAACTTACCCCTCGGCTGGTGTCCTAAGCTAAACGATTTGGGGCTTATCGCGAGATTCTATTCCGAAATTTTGCTGCGCTCTGGATCAACCCACCAGAATCGAACCAGCTGAAAGGTAGATCCATTTGCGGTTTGCGGCGCCATTCCCCAAGCAATTCAGCTAATGGAAAGACTCGGTTGCATTTGATTGTATGTAGTTGAGAGGTTGAATGAACGGGCCGAACGGAAAAAGCAAGACGTCGACATCCACTGGAAAACTTGGCTTCATTCAGAAGAAGCCGAACAAGGATCGAACCTTGGACTCGGTTGCGAGGCCAATTTTCCTTTCTTCTTCCACGATTCCAGCCAACGGGATACGCTACCGTTCTTATGGATTCGGTAAGGTTCTTCTTTTGAAACCGCTGAACCTTTTTTGTTGCTCTATTAGTGAGGAACCGCTCATCAGAGAAAAGAAAAAACTTTTGTGAGACTTCACTAAAAAGCATACCATTGATTGACATTAATAACAAGGTCTCCGCCAGGCACAGATGGGCTCCCTCGGCTGGTATTACTGCATTGTTCTGCGGCCTGTTTTCTTTTCCAACCGTCTACCGGCAACGGAACTGGGCTGTTCGGGAGGATGAGTTCACCCGGAGACATTTTCAATGCCGGTCCTGGCAAGCGCCGGCATGTGAGCTCGCGACGCTGGGTGTGTCTACGAATCATGACAATAGACGGAGACGAGAATCAGACTGAATAAGGAGATCTAACCTCAATTAGCCAATCTGATTCGAAAGTGTTTGAGGCAGATCTTAGTTAACTTAGATCGTCAGTTAATACGCTGCTGAATCTGAGGAAGTTTTTAATCTTTTCTTCTCCCTGAACCAGGGAAGAAGAAATTAGGCCCGTATCTTTGGGAAGGGGACTGGAAAACGCCATGGAACCATAGATTGGCTTTAATTGCTTGCCCCAGGCGTTAGTAGGCTGTTGTTAAGGTTCCAATCCAATGGTGGCAACGGTCTAGCTTGTGGGTGCTCTTCACACCGCGGAATCGGTAGAACAGAGCACGCGTCAACGGCTACTGTTCCGGGTGTCTTGACCCTGATCGGTGGCGGACTGAAAAAACCGTTGACCAGGTTGTATCAAAAAGACAGCCCACCATCTCTGTCCTAACGCTGCACAGCTCAACCCAACCTTATCCCGCTTGAGCAGTTTCCGGCCGTAGCAGCTAACAGAAAACCTTTGATGAGGATAGCTCGATATCATTGGCTTTCAATCAATTTGAAATTAACCACATCTTGGACCAATTCGATTCGCATGGGGTTACTTTCCCTACTCTCGTTGCTCTAACCCCAGTGGAGCTGGCTCCGTGCTTTCTTTTTCAAAAGCCTTGCGACGTCTTTGGCCAGGAACACTGGTCGAGGTTGCTCCGGGGGATGTGCATCCTAGCCTTTGCGATGGGCCCGACTGGGTCAGGCCGTAGCACAACCTCTTCGTCATTGTAAGCTCTCCTTGCTTCAACAGTAAAGTAAGCTTGCAGTGCACTCTCTCACACAATTTTTAGTACTATCTTTTTTCTGTTATTATGAAACTTTGAGTTCTTATTTCCTTTTTCCTGAGAAATGCCCTTTCATATCGTGGCCCCATCTCTCCTGACAAGCCCATCGTGTGGGGGATAACTGAGGTCTGGCTGCACAGCACTGAACGTTCCGCAAACGGTCTCTACATATATTACCTCGAGCTGACCCTTCCCTTTTGTCCAAAATTTTTCCCAATTGCTCCTATGACAGAATAACATTCTTCTTTCACTTCCAATTTTTTTTTCTTTCTAATTCTATCTTGTTCATTCCTTTAATTCCTTTGTCAAAATGCAGCTGATTTTAGATTCGAAGACATGGGCGGAGCAGATGGTCAAGAGGCTTACTCTTGAAGAGAAGATATCACTGCTTTCTGGTGCCGATGTTTGGCGGACAACACCCATACCTCGCGTTGGCATCCCTGCCCTCAAGGTATGTTCGACTTCAATATATATCAATAATATATTGGTATATTTTTTTTCGTAGCATCGGTGAACTAATCTGTTGATATGTAATTTGAGTAGACGACAGACGGGCCTGTTGGTGTGCGTGGTAGCACTGTAACAGATGGGACTACCGCCGCTTTAACACCAAGTGCTGTGTCCTTAGCCGCAACTTTTGATACTGATATTGTTGAAGGCATTGGTCATCTATTAGCCACAGAAGTTGAAGATAAGAAAGCAGATGTGCTTCTTGCACCTACAGGTACTCCCCCCCTTCCTTTCTCGCTTCTGTTTAAAATATCGAGATATGTTCGTGTAGTTAGGTAGATGAATCCAATGCACTGTAGTTTACTGACACCTCACCCACCGTCATAGTATGCCTTCACCGATCACCCTTGGGAGGTCGGAATTTCGAATCTTTCTCTGGAGACGACCCTTTCCTCGGAGGCAAGCTTGCAGCTGCCTATATTAGAGCAATTCAGTCACATGGCATAGCCACTAGCATCAAGCATTTCGTAGCCAACGACCAAGAGACCCGTCGATTTATCTTAAACCAACATATCCCAGAACGTGCCCTTCGTGAAATGCACTTAGTACCTTTCCAAATCGCCATACGAGAGGCTAATCCCTGGACTCTTATGACGAGTTATTCAAAGATCAATGGAACATACGCTAGTAATAATAAGAGGTTGCTTCAAGGGATTCTGCGTGATGAGTGGGGCTATGACGGTCTGGTTATCAGTGATTGGTTTGGAACAAATAGTATCGTCCCAAGTTTGGAGGCTGGTATGGATCTGGAAATGCCAGGTCCTGCAAGGAAACGCGGCCAAAAGCTACTCGATGCTGTTCGCCTGGGCCACCTTAAAGAACGAACCATCGAAAAAAGTGCAAAGAGGGTCCTCGAGCTGGTAAGGATAACTGTCCTGCATTGCAGGTCTAGTCTGGTACTAATGCAATATTTGTAATTTATAGGTTTTTAAAACTGGAAAGCATCTATGTCCTGATTGGATTGAAGGTTCCGAAGAGGCTATCGACAGAGTCACACACCGAAATTTCCTTCGAATGGCAGCCGCAGATGGCATTGTTCTCCTCAAGAACACTGACAACCTCCTTCCTCTAAGATTGGAACCAGGCCTCCAGGTGGCATTCATCGGACCGAACTCCAGAGCGTCTGTTGCCGCCGGCGGAGGGTCAGCGAACTTGAATCCTCACTATCGAACCACTCCCTACGACTCCTTCGTTGAAAACGCAAGCTTGCTGGCCCCGGGTCTAGTGACAGTGAAGCATGCGCCGGGTTGTTTGTCAAACAAGTGGGTACCATTGGTTCCCGAAACTTGTGTCTCGCCTGTAAATGGACAGCACGGACTCTTCATGGAATTGTTTGGCAACACAACATTGAGTGGCGTGGCTGCTGCCAGTTCTCACCGCAAGACATCCATGCTTACATGCTACGATAATATCCCCAAGTCGTTTACTCCTGGGAAGAGGTACTCGTACCGTGCTACTGGCCTGATCACACCTAATACCACTGGAAACCACACTTTCAGTTTGGGCAGCTGCGGGCCTTCCCGCATGTTGGTAGATGGTGTTGAAATTATCTCACTCTGGGGCCGGACAAAGGACTCGGAGAGATCCGAACTCTTCATGGCATATGCATCGCCGGAACAAAGGTTCAGTATGTATATGGAAGCCGGGAAGACCTATACTCTTGTAGTAGAGGGGATCTCAAGGGAGATGGACCCTATCCCAGTTGAGTACTTTGCAGAACTCTACAGGGAAGAAGTCATGGATGGTGCCAGAGTTGGCTTTATGGAGGAAGTCCAAACCGATCTCATGGATGAGGCTGTCCAGCTTGCAAGGGAGTCTGACGTGGTCGTCATGGTTGTTGGCAAGAACGTGGAGTGGGAAAGCGAAGCCTACGATATGAAATCAATGGATCTACCTGGGGAGCAGAACAAGCTTATCTCAGAAATCCTCAAAACTAACCCAAACACTATTATTGTAAACCAATCCGGGTCTCCAATTACCATGCCGTGGATTGACGAAGCGTCCACAGTTTTACAGGTAAATATCCCAACAAGTGCTATCTCATACTTGCAGTAAGCTAATGTTTAATAGGCTTGGTACCAAGGACAAGAACTCGGAAACGCCCTGTTTGACGTCCTCACTGGTCTGACCAATCCCAACGGAAAGCTCCCAGTGACATTCCCGAAAAGATTGGAGGACACCCCTACATATCATAACTTCCCCGGCGAGAATGACCAAGTCTTCTATGGCGAAGGCATCTGGCTTGGCTACCGCCATTACGACAAAGCTCATATTGAGCCTCTTTTCCCTTTCGGTTTTGGACTTTCATATACAACCTTTGAATATAACAACGTCAGAGTTTCCAGCCCGATATTCAGCCCACATAGGGACGTTACGGTATCAGTCGACGTAACGAATACAGGATATCGCTCTGGCAAGGAGGCTGTACAGTTTTATGTTTCACAGATTTCGAAGCCTGGTCTTCCTCGGCCGGTACGAGAATTGAAAGGTTTCGCAAAAGTGGCGCTGGAGCCTGGAGAGACGAAGACTGTGCAATACAAGCTCGACAAATATGCACTTGGCTACTTCAACGAGAAGGTCAAGAAGTGGGTGGTAGACGAAAATGCGGAGTTTGAAGTCTTCGCTGCAGCCAACTCGCGAGATCTCCGAGGATCTGCCATCTTTAGCATAATGAGTGGTATGCAATGGATAAAATGAGCGAGCAATCTTCGAACCCTGAACTTGCTTACACGGACGGTTCCACAAATCGCAATTATCATCCAATGACAGTCACGGCGCCAATATTTTCGAAATTTCTTTCGTTCAGCCCCAGTTTCACCTTGGCTTGACACGACTCGCCACTTATTCTTTTTCGTTTTGTACTAACGATTCTTCTTGTTCATGGATCTCATCGCGCTAGGTGTTCGAAATCTGTTTTGGCATGGCATTACTTTTCATTTTCTTGTCGGATCTTATCATTTGGGAGCGCTGCATTATTCCTTTTCTCATAAACTACGAACTCTTTTGCTTTTTGATTTTGAATTTTTTTTAATAGGCTAACAACATCATGCATAGACGGAGGGATTTTGACTTTTTGAACGGTTCTTTTTTACTATACTTTTCTTTGGCTAGAATATACCACGAATCAGGGAGCGATATACATTTCCTTTCGGTTTTCTTTCTAATCGGTGGTTATCATTGTTTTTTTTCGCTTCTGTTCTTTCTTCCATGGATCCATGGTCTCCTGTTGTTCGTTTACCTTTTTTCCTTGCGAAGTTTTATATCCTGGGTGCGCGTATCCTTACTGCATTATCCTTTAGTATTTATTTTAATCCGTCATCCTTTTTTTTTTTTCTACCGGCATTTTATCTTACATTATTCTTTCTGTACGAATTTCCTTGAACAGCTGTTAGAAGGTCGCGGAATCTTAAGGTAGACAAAAAACTCTTTTTTGGAATATAATCACTGTACTCCGTACAAGCGAATACGAATTCGAAACTTCCATGCATCTATTCTTACACAACATATTACCGTTCCGCATATCAAAAATGGTACCAATTTGTGACTATAATAACAATAATATTTATGACAGTATCAAAGCCGTGAGAGCTCCATTCATGTTGCCCCCAGCCTCGTTTCATTTCCACTTCCACCTTATCTTTGCGCAGGCCGTTTTGGGGTAACACAAGGGCAATAGTAATATACTGGTTATACCCAGATTTGGAACTTACCACATTCCCTCGACCAACCATGAAAATCCTGGAGAAGGCGAGCAACTCCATCGAGATGATGGTTGTTGAGACCCGTAAGATGTTAACAGAAATTTGCATGCAACTCTAGACATTGTCTGTGTCCTTCCGTTACACAATATCACTTATAGCTGAGGTGTCCGGTATCAGCCGGCTTACACGAATTCGCGAAAGAACGAACGCTCACACCGGAGCCAATGAAATCTCCAACAGAACACAAATTCTCGCAACGGCCGCCGTTGGCTATGAAATTGAAGGGCGAGCCGTCTGATATCCATGCCCCACCATACGTTAATAGACCGGAAAACGAGCGCATTCGGGCCTTGGGACAATCAATAGAGGGGTATATACGAGGGAGGTCACATGGACTTTCAACCACTCATCTAAGCTAAGTTCGAGGCCACAAGGATGGCTAACAGAGCCTGGCCTGGCCCATGCATGATCTGTGCAACACGCGCAGATTCTTCCTCTGTTTTGCAAAAATGGACCCAGTTGACTGCAGTCTGTAACCAGACTAAATTGGGGGTTTTGGTTGCATGGTGTGTGACCCTAAGAACTTTTCACGGTTCTGACGGGATTTGGTTCGATCTTAGTTTATAATGCCACGCAACTGGTAAAAAAACCGATGGCTTCGGCTTCGGCTGAATCCTGTGCCTCTACGCATGGTGTCTATGTCCTAGTTTCGATATTGAGTAGTTGGCAGGAGAAAAACCTTCCGGGGATGGAGACTTTGCGATTCATTCGTCTCCAGTGAACTGCACTGCAATGTGTGAGAGCATATCTGGGACAATAGTATTGGCATTAATCTGCACGAAACGAGGCTATTTAGATCATGCCATATTCGTCCTATAGTCGATGTACATGTAGATGTATAACACAATGATGTTATTGGAAGGAAAAACGAATATTCCGATTTCCCAGTTGCATAAAAAGAAACGTGACTTTCTTTGAAACTTGGTCACTCGTCACGAGTATTTCCAGGCAAAATGCCGGATATGCAGCATGAAGTATCTAGCATCAAGAATCGAGGAGTTGTCCTTGTCCAACAGATCTGGGTGATCATGCGCACATGATATTTTGACCCTTACCTCACTTTAGATTTGCTTCTGTCACGACGACTTACACGGTGAGGAGGCAGAGGAGGGGAAAAACCCATCCCTGCGTATACAGGGTATAAGGTTGCTTTGTCTACAGAAAACAGCGTCATCAAGAATGCGCAATGCCTTAACAGGAGTTAACAACAAAGCTCACGTTAAGCAGGCCTCAAAAACATATTGCGATAGTTCTCCCCCAATATGTTTGTAGCGCCCAGCTTTGACCCCACTGGCTTGCCAATGACAGTTTTAATTTTACAGCTGGAATCCTGAAATTAATTGATAGTTGTTGTAACCTCTCTGCACAGACGCTGTTTTGAAGGTCACAGACTTTATCCGAGCAAACCACGTTTCGTAGTCAAGTTGATAGACTTCTTTGTGGGATTCCATGTAACATGGGGGTAAGATTGAATTTAGAAACCCTCCATTTCTCTACTATTAAAATGCACGGACACATGCTTGTCAAATATGTGGAGGAACGTGGCCTCCATGCTAGCATGCATTGCCTGCCTCGCATAACTATCATAGAGAAATAGAATTTTTCCAACCGAACGAACCAAATACAGGGAGAACACCGACGCCCAGGCACAGCCAGAGAGACTTGTTGATGGCATGGCAGCCGACTCAAACCCCGCTAGCTGGAGGGAAAATCCGAAAAGAAAGTTCAGCGGAATCGTGCCGGGATAAACGGAGCGTTTTTTTCCCTTTTTTTCCTGTTCCCTAGCGCCGAACCTAAGTTTGTAGTCTCAATTGTTTGATGTCTCAGTGCTCATGGTTAGACCTCCAGTTTTTCACCAACCCCGGGAGGCAAGAGCTTTAGTGTCGAAGTTGTAGCCGGGGGATGTTGTTTCTGACCTCACAAAGGCCTGTGGTTTAGGAGTCCGAAACGATGAGCTCGTACGGGCGATTGTGCTATACGTCGTCCGGGGTGGAGTCTTTGACGGGGCTAATTAATCGTCGACGAGCGCCCCTCGAGCCCTCTAGCTTCAAGCACCAGGCTGGCAACTACCGGGGCCGGCCTCCAATTCCCTAGCTTCGGTCCTTTTTGTATTTCCCTAGTATGTTACAGACTAACTGAATTGAAGCCATCGGCCCCCTTCTAGAAATGACGTTTCTTCTTTTCCTCCACGGTCTCAAGTCCATGGACGCAAATATGGAGCGAATGCAGTAACAGGCGCAAGCCCGGTCGTTCTGACTGCCCGAAGATCAGTGGAATATTTCGGATTTCGGAGAAAAGTATAACCCAACATTGGTCGTAACTATTTCGTTTAGTTGGCACTGGAAGCGAAACGCGAAAGCAGTCGTCGTTACCAGCGACATTTGATTCGCTCGCCAATCAATGGGGCTAGTGGATCTGCCCACCTAAATGTTGGCTTCATCTCATATAAAACTCTTAGATCGAACCAGGACTATGGAACCACAAGCAAACCAACATGCTGCATCTGCAGTGGGCTGAGAAGGCAAAAAGTTTCCTCCTTCCTTGCACACTTTGTCAACCTTGTTGCAACGCAACGTATTTCACATCCAGCCCATTCTAAACTCAAAGTGGGAAAAAATAGTGCTGTTTTTGTAACGGTAAACTCCTTCCAAGCTAACAAGTACTCAGGTATTCATTCGCTTGCTCTTTAGATTGATTGGCACTTGTTTATATCGAAGATCGCGGCAGGGCTAGCAGGTCACAAGCAGGTGACATTCATTAAAGCAGGCGGGGGAATAAAACCAAAGCAGCAGATTGTCCCCTGTCTGACAACAGAGCTGTGCAAGGGAAGGGCATGTTAGCAGCGACTGAAGCTTTCCATTCGATAATGGTATTGGGACGATTAAGCAGTCACAGAGTCCTTGCCCTCCTAGGGTTCGCTGGACGAATATATGAGTGTAGATTTGATTGGACAAAGATGTTAAAGGTAGGAGAGAGATAGGAAAGGAAAGGAATCGCTAAGTAGAAGTCGTAGACTTCGCTGTTAGGTAAAAGATTGATGGTGTAAGTACCTTGAGCAGGTAACGAGTCAAATGGATGATATCAAGCTCTTTGCAGTGCTCGAGGAACAGAGAAAAAATTTTCTCGCCATGACATCACTTTTGAAGGAAAACTATGAGGAAAAAAACCGAAAAAAGCAGACTAAGATCAAGCAGATATATGGAAAGCGCTCAAACAGAAGGATTATGCCGATTTTTTGGTAAAAACAAAAATCAGTAATCCTTGGGCACTATCTCTAGGATGAGATTCGCAAATGGCAATTCAACAAAATAGACGTAGCCTCCCACCCAGGTGTAAAAATTAGCAAATCAAGGTATCGCTCCCAAAAAAAGAAAAAGGGAATGGAATAGGAATAGGAATAGGAAATGTAAGAAAAAGAGCGCAGAAGCAAAATATGGTGAAGTAAAACAATGCTATAAAAATAAAATAAAAAACCAACAAAATCAGTATTCTGGCAAGTCAAGATAGGCTAAACAAACGAGCTAAGGAAAAAAGTAGTCATGCTCCGTATACTATGCAAGGTCTCATCTAGTTGAAGGAAATGTGCGAAAGGCGGGTGTGTTCCGAGAGTCGTCGTCGGTGTGGTAGTATTTGGATTTATCCGTATTAGTTTCGTCTGGTGAATTGTTCGAGATAGCTGCCACCTGCGAGATGGCGTTTTATACGTGGGCGAAGTCTAATTTCGAGGAAGCATCTTCCAATATTCGAGCATCCAGGTTAAGGGAAGGTGAAATTGGTGCTAGTGTGTGAAGGAATCTAATGGTTTTGTCGAGCAGGTCGCCTAGCGTAGCCCTATCGACGAACTCTCGGAGTTTAGGATGCCTATATGCAGCCTGAAGTACAAGCAAGTTGCCAAATTGTCTGGAGCAAAGGGAGTGTTAGGTTTCATTTAAGAATGGTGAGAAATATGGAATAGATAACGTACGCATGAGCGGTACCAAATATATTAGTAAGTATGGGTCGGTTTGAATTTGCGTCGAATCCATGGAATGCAGATGTGCTCTTCACTGCAGCCTCTAGACAGGTTCTACAGGGATCAAGGAACTTTTCTCTGATTTCATCGGTCACCATGCTACCTCGCCGGTTATCAAGTCCAATGGGCGTATGCGCGGATGTCGGGGGCGAGCTCTGAGATAAGGAGCTCATAGACATTGCCGGCGAGGTCATCGCCCCGGGAGCCATCAAAGCTGGGTTGGTATTTGATGTCCTGTTGTGAATAAAATGTTCGACAAAGGGTCGATTGATAACATATTTGGCGCCATAGTATTTGGCGCGTAAGCGGGCTGCGTTGATATCTTCCGCTGGTGGATCAGTGTCTTCCCACTGAAGGGCCTCGGGGAGCGTTTTGCGCCAATCTTCGAGATCCTGCATAAGGACACCAGCAGTTTTGAGAGAGCTGGCGCTTGACACTTTGTAAAGTTCTGAATGGACTTGGTTTAAAATCTTCCTAATGTGGTATTGTGCCATAAAATAGAGCCACATTTGGAGGTTATTATCAACCTTGTTGCCATATGTCATTCGTAGGTTCTCAGAGCCTTCCAGCCTGGTGATGCCGCTTCGAGGGACATCCAGCTCAGCAAGAAGGTCACTTTATATTGAGTTAGTTAACATCAGAGAAAATGCTGAAGCTATTTTCATAGGACTGAGAGACTAACCTCTCAAGCTGGACGCAACTCCAAAACGTTCGGACCATGGTATCACGCAGCATGTCGTCCTGGTCTTCACGAGGAAGCCGCCTAGTCCATACACATTAGCAAAAAGTTGAACATAACTCGGGAGATATAGACTTACTGGTTAATCATTATTTGGCAGGCCATACAAGCCGCCGAGATCCATTTCCAACTGTCCATAGGGCGGCCCAGCTGGCCCCAATAAAGCCCTGCAAGTAGCGAGGCTTGGACATATTCGACTTCGCTTCGCCCCTGATGCATGGCTAGTATTTGAAGCGCCTTTTCACAATACGCTAGGCCTGGTATAACGTCAATGTTTTGGAGACCTGCGTCTAGAGACTGGTATGCTTGGTGGGGTGGTTGGTTTGGAGGCAGATGTTGGAACTGGTCGGGTAATCCATAATTGATGTTAGCTTGTGGAGGGGGCAATGGAGGAAGTGGTCCCGGAACTGGTGTCTTGTGGTTCGCGATGGCACCTAGCGCCAGAACAAGTAAGACAATAGCAGATTGAAGGGTAGCCGGTATTCGTTGGGGTGAGTAGTTGTGCGGCGCTGTTTGACGGTAGAAGGTGCGATGATCGCTTTGTGCGAATGGAGGCGGGCCTGGCTGGGCCGTAGAGTCCCTCTTTCTTTTCAATCCCGCTTTAGCCGTCTGAGGTTGCGGCGGGCTGACATACGATGGATGCTGGAATTGATGATTAATTCCAGGATATTGGCTTCTGTCCAACATCGCTGATGAAGCCATTGAAGCAAACGAATTCTCGGGACTGATTGTATGAAGCGGAATCAATGACGGGTCCTCTGGGAGCGGTTCAACAACTCCACCGTGTTGTCGTGAAAACATTTCAACCATCTGAGATAGTGGCTCATCGTTTAAAAACGGATGTAGGATGTAGATGTTATCGAGAAAGCTACGCAAGAGACTTGTGCAGGTCTCCATGTCTAAACGTAGGGTTTCTCTTTGGCCTCTCCCCAATCTGCCACCCGCCCCCTTTAGAGGATGAACTCCATTCATCCCCGAATAGTATTCGCCATTTGGCCCTTCATCAGAGCCATCATCTTGAATATCCATGTCAAGAGTTGGGTCGCCCTCTCCTCTTCCTCGTATTTTCAGTGAACCCCGTCTAATTTCTTCATCCATTACGTAGTTATCAGGGTACCTCTTGTCAAGAAGGTCTTTGATTGTTTTCCACCGCAGAAGTTTGTGCGCTGCCGTGTTGTGCTTATGGGGGATGGTGATGAAGTTGTCTTCCTCTTTCGGGTCATTAGCTGGTGCAGGTATTCCTGTTGTGTTTGGAACGGCGAAATTTGCTGGAGCCTGCGTTGGCGTCTGTACTTGCGATGGTGGCGGGATCGGCACAGGGTACGCCGCGGTTTGAGGAATTACCTGGTTGCTCGGGAGCTGCAATAAAGGGTCTTGAGGTACGGCACCTTCAGGCGAGGATGTCCCCGAAAGATCCCTTCCCTGTGCATCCTCTTCGGCTTTTGAGGAAACGACCTCCAGGATCTGCTTTAGCAGGTTAACCACAGTTGGATCCGATTGTTGCTTTAACACCAGAGACTCGATATTTGAAACCCGTTCTTGGATCATGATCATAGTTCGGTCTTGTCTAGATAAGGATAGGTGAGCAAACTGGATGCTGCTCATTCAAATAGTTAGGAAAGCTTACTTTGGTGGAGGAACTTCTCTATAGACGCAAGGGGTATTATTGTCCTTGCAAAAGGTACACGCAGGCCTCCCCTCGTCACATTTTGCCTTCCGAGTTCGACATGCATCGCAAGCCTTAAAATGCACGGTTTAGCGTCCGAAAACTATATAAATGTATGCTAGTAATACATATTATAAGACTTATACTAACCTGTGCCGCTCTTACAGCCTTACGCCGCGGTGGAAAAGATGTTCCAGTCGTCATATGGTAAGGAAATGTGCCCGTCATTGGACTCATTTCATCTGCTTCTGGGATGCCCGGCGCTGCACTGAGGCGCCTCGCATTTGGGGCAGGATATGGAGTCATGTGTGGTGGTGGTGCAGAATGGTGGTGGTAGGTTTGCGGTTGCACCGCGGGCGGCCCTGGAGCTATCATTTGGGGAGGGGGTGGTCCTGGAGGAGGTCCTGCAGTTGGGAAAGGTTGTAGAGGTGCAAATGCGCCTTGAGGATGCGATGTTGGCGGAGGACCGTGAGGGTGTTGAGACGGTTGCAGAGCTGGTGGGTGATGATGATGAGAGTACTGTAAAGGCGCGGAAGGCGAGGCTGGTGCAGTTTGAGGGGGGAGATGTTGGATATTCTGTTCTCGCTTTGCCGTCACCATAGGCGGAACAGTCGTAGGCCGATGCTGCATTGGAGGTGGGCCCGTCGTCGTCGGAGGTGCATGTGGTGAAGGCTGCTTCTCAGATCCTGGATATGGTTGTGCTGATTGAGGCTGCTTCTCGATATCAGTTGAAGCAGCGGTTTCTATCGCCAACGACGGCCGTCGACTTGTTGGATGAGGTGGTGGTCTTGCATGGATTGGAGGAGGTAAGTTAGGTTCTGATGGAGCCGGGCCTATACCATATAAAAATAAAAATGAGCATTAGCCTACCAGTGTCAACCCTAAATTTAACTAATGCCTGAGGAAGGTAAGAGGCCTCGCAAAAAGAGGTGGTTGTGTTGAGGGTGATATAAAAATGTTCTGGGCAGTTGGGGCGCACCATTTGTGAGATTCCTGAGACCTGGCGCAGACTCATGCCAGGAATCCACACGAGCACGTGGAGGATATTCCCGGTGAGGTTCTGGTTGAAAATTGTTAATTGGTTGAAAGGCAGGGTCGTGCTGAGGTGGGTTTGGAGGGTAAGAAGTTGTAGTCGACGCCATCGTGGAGCATCAAGATCGTCGAACACAAGGATTCTCGTCTATCATGAGCTTCGGTCCCCTTGCTCTGCTATTCCTCCTGTCCGGTTAGCATTTGGCGTTTCGGTCTGGAAACACGAAGAGAAAGGGTTCGCAAAAGTGGCCTTACGTCGCTATGGTCTCCGCGATAGGTGTTCGAATATCGGTATGTGCTATATGTTTCTCCTCCAGGTGTGTGGAATAATATCTCATCACCATCAGGCGTCGGGTGCTTTTCCAAATGCTACATGGACATTGCCCCTCCCACGGGTGATTTACGGTACAAAGAGGAGATATCCAGTCCCTTGGCTGGTATCGATGGGCCCAATGGGTATCCAGGGGGTGCCTCGGGTCCTTCCTAGGTAGTTTTTCCTGTTCTTTTTTTTTTTTTTTTTTTTTTTTTTTTTCTTATTCTCGATCCTGTAGACGATGCGATTAGAAAACTGGTGTTCGTCGTAAGTTATCGGAAGCAGGAGGAATAAAATTCGAGGACCGACCTTGACCGACGAGAGGTGAGCAGGTGAATGAATCAGCAGAATGATGTCTAAACACGCAGGGAAGAGGCTTTCCTCAATTTCTCCCACTCAAAGAAGCACTTCCTTTTTTTGTTTTTTCTTATTCTGAACGAACTGCCTCCTCCAACCGCGCTCTTTACGATTTCTTTTGGAGCCCTCGTTTAGATTGAAGACCACTCCATGTTCCCTGCTCGTTTGTTAGTGGGGAAGAACTCGTTGTAACGAAATATCAAGGCCCACCTGCAAGAGAGCACGAGAAAGCCTTTTTCCTCCCCCCAAACCCCTCGAGCGCTCGCCCGTTCGATGGGGTGAAAAAAGCATCCCTGTTCGCGCACACCATGCATCCAGGCTGAATGTTGTCTCTCACTCAGACCAGAGGGCTAAGTGTGCCAAGGACTTAATAGGCCCACCGCCATTTTGCGATGACCAACCGCTTTCTTGGGCACCGTACGAGTGTAGCAACCTGCTCTGGCGGAGTCTTCCTGTATCACAGAGGTCTTGCTTGGCTTCCAATGCGTGTTCCACGAAGCTAAACAACTAGCAAACCGATTTTGCTCAGCCGTTGGCCCAAGAATTCCTAGCGACAAACAATTCTTCCAGAGGCCCCCGAATTCGCGAAAGGTGAGCTTCTGACGACTCAAGAGGACCTCAGAAATCATGCAGTAGTAGTGGGCATTTTCCGTTTCCTGATGCAAGCACTGCTTGCGACGGGAAATTTGTTTCTTTTTGCGTATGGAAGGAAGTACCCAATGGAAACAGTTCAGGTGACCATGCTCTCCCTCAGAATCCTGGTACATAGGGCACTTGTACTCTACCCAGTGGGTACATGTACATGCACTCCTTTCTCACACTCTTTGCCAGACCGGTAGTGTCTTTCAGTTGCTTCCCCCCTCTGCAAGTTGAAAGTCTAGAATGCCCGGTCCTACGCAGATGCGTTGTGGTCTCGACGACAATTTTGTATGTGGTCATCATGCTTTTGGTAGGACCTCTTCTGTGCCGAGGGGGAACTCCTCGGTAAATGGCCCCGAGCCTTTGCTATTATGCCAAGCGACGCTAGTACTCAACTATCCACTCGCAAATTGTTGGAATTACATCGAGAGCTCATATCGATCGTGCCGTCGTCTATCTACCAAATCCCTTTGGTCAAAATAGGTTAGCATCATCTTCGTCAGCATATTTAAAACCAACCGCGAGCAGGAGGAAGCAACAGCGTGATGCACATCCTCTCATGACATTTGCCCAGTTGATATGCGTCAATAATGTCATCCATTAAATTCAGATTAGCCAAGGCTCTGGCTCAGGCGATCCCTTCTGAGGGGATTAGTTGGTGGGAGAACGGGATATCCTTGGCTGAGGGGTTGTTCTTCCATCTATCAAAAGCAAGTGGGCGTGGTGGGGTGGCCTCAATGATTGCGTTTCGATCACTAGTCTGTCCAACGTTTCCCGCAATGTCTCTTTCTTGTAAAACCTCGTTAGACGAGGGTGAACCGTTACTGGCAGCTGGACTTCAACGGCAGCAATGCCGTTTTCCTTTTAACCATCTTAGAGAAAATAAAATGAATAGCGTCCGTCGTGACTATCGAGCATCCCGAAGCCCCGCTTGGAAGACTGGACTCAGAAACTCCAAGAGTGTAGTCCCAACACAGTGGGACAGTACGAAGTATGGCACTAATACTATTTCTTCCAAATCTCACGACTCGCATGCATGGTCATGTCCAAGGATTTCTGCCGGTGTCTGGAAACAGCCAGTATCCGACGCAATGGTAAGGAGCGAGGAAGAATATTTCCCTGGTAACCTCAAACTCTTGGAAATTGCAAGATCTTTGACGAACGACATCGCTGCATAGTTTGTCCCATTTGTGATAAGCATGGCGTTTGAGGCGCTGTCCTGGCTGTTATATCGGAGCGAAGGTACATACCTACGTATGTGCATAGCACTTAGCAGCTTTGCTTTCCCAAACTGTGGACGGCAATGGAGAACTGCGAAATGAATCCCTTGGATCCCAGCATCTGGTCTGATCCCAGTAAGACGGCCGGTGGGTCCCGACAGTTTGGTAGAGGTTTCCAGAAATGGCAGGTTTAATTGGACGGACTGCAGAAAGGCTTAACCCAAAGGTTCCTGCCAAGTTTCAGCATCCTGGTTGCCCAAGGGCTACCGGTAGCTGAAATATCCTCCTCCCCATTGTTCTTTTGGCGAACCCTCAAGGATTTGCTGCATGAATAATCATCAGAGCACTATCTCCGTCACTGGAAGCTGTTTTGCTAAAGACTACCAAAGGCCAAAGAGGGAGAATGGCGGTCCAATCCTGATGTCAGCGGCTTAAATCTCCGCACAGAGTTCAATGCTATCCCTACCGGCAAACAAGCACGAATAATTCCATTCCCTCTGTCAAGGAATCTGTCCGTGCATGAACAATTTCAGCGTAAGATAATATTCTCCAGACGATTATGTTTTGTGGAGACAGCGGTGGTGTGTTCGAAGGCGTTCTTCCCTGCTTCGATGGCTTGCTTGGTGGTGGTTGTCGTTTGGATCAGGGGAGTCTACGGCCTAGCCAACTTGAGAAGAACAGACCTCTCAGTAATAATGCCAAGACCATCACTTCCTGAATTCAAATCACCATTTGTCTCTGGTCTCTCCACTTTCCTGTCTCGAACGAAGACTCGACGACGATAATACGCATACCATACCTGGGTAATAATATGTCGGTAGCATAACACTTCTATTATGTTGTGATATGTGGAACGGGTCCAATGGCAAGCCTCGTGAATCCACGAACCAGTTCGCTGGACACCAACCCGCCAGCACGGGAAACCACTTCGCTGAAATGCGACATCAGTGGATCATATCACACTCGGAACACAAAAAAACACTTTTGTCACTGATCTCCACATGCCTCGAGATACAAGCTGCAGATGGAATCTCAGATGAGAAATTGAAGACAGTGGGCGTCGTCTCCTGAAACTTGTCAGCTCTTGGCCTACCCGAAGGACATCGGTTGTGATAAAATGCTTAGGAGCTATAACATTCAAGAGCAATTATCTGATAAGCCATGTACCATGTTATCGACGATAGTGGCTGCAGCTTTCACAAGCTAAAAGATTCCCGCTGGCCACTTCTCAGTTTGAAATATGACTCTCGGGTTCTGACAGACGTTGAGACGTCCTCCCGCGATGAAGAAAAATAAATAAAATTCTGAGATCAAAGATATCCCACTTCGATAGCCACATTAAAACCCACGTGGGCGGCAAAAGGAAAGGAAGCTTTCCGTCGAAAAGGACCGATGCCGCCGGCCGCTAATGATTTTAGAAAAACTCTACTTATCCGCCAGCGGGCATTGAGAGCCAAGATCTATCCGCTTCTCTAGTGCGAAACTCCAATACATGGTCTCACTTCCATTCCCATGTGCAGCAGCTCATGCACAAATCCAAATAGCCACCACCAAGTAATTCTCATTACTGATAAAGTGGGGCTCAAAGTCCTATTTTCGCCTCGATTTTCAGATCTTCGTTCTTGGCCTCGCCTTATCACCAGATGTATTGATCATACCGATATCATACGCCGACAGCTCCAATTTCTACCTTTACGTACCCACATTTCACCCCTACTTGTCGGAGTATCAGGCCGCCATTCGGGGGAGGAGCTTGGACTAGATCTTGCTCGAGTATCGTGAACCCCTTCGCTGGGCTCAATAAGGTTCTTTCAGAGGTCCCGAACAGTCGATTTCAAAGATGTGCTAGAAATATTTCAAGTGAACAAGGATTCACTCCCCACTAGCTTTAATTACTGCCAATCATTTACAGTTTGGGTACCAACTCGCAGCAAGTAGTGTCCCAATACCATGAGACGTTTTTTTCCCTAATAGTGCGTCATGCGTGGAGATTGGTCTGGGTGAAATTCGAGTTCCCTTGAACCGCCATCACATTTTCTCTCCAACTTCTTAACTTTTTCTTGAACTCGGAGTCTAGGTGTAACAAGGTGGGAATATACTGCAAAAATGTGACAAGAACAAAGCCTTTCGCGGTTAGTCGAATCTCCGATCTGGATAAAACCTGCAGTTGGGCTCCCAAGATCGCCAAGCCAAGGCTTTTATATCGACGATGCTAGCTCAATATGGCTTAGACCAAGCATCTATTGGAATTCTGGTAGCAAGCCAAATTTGGCCAGATGACCAAGGGCCAATCGTGGGCCCTGGGGACATGCCAGGTTGCACTTTAGTCCACATCTCGGTCCCAGGACCGGACCTCACTCTCGGGATCGTATACCTGAGACGGATACAGAAGTGGCTCCACTGCTTTTTCCACTCCAGATTATCACGCCGTTTCTGTGAGACAAAGTTATAGTATTTTGGTGCTATAGAATATTATTTTCCCCAAGCCTTCAATCATCGAGAGACTTATTGCTAACCCCTTTATCACCAGATATACCGCCTCGGAAATCGTGCCTTGCGCAAAACTCGGATGTGTATGTGCCGGGCTTTCTGCCAACTAGGGTTGTCTGTATCGGTGCTGCCCGTGTGCTATGTGCCTCAGCCAACGCAACAACCCCTCTTAAAAAAATACAACAACGTCCCAATTGTCTCGGTCAGACCGACGTCGCCTCACAATTATTTACGCTATGATCCTGAAAATTCGATCTCGTCGCCACAAACATCAGACGGTTCCAATTACATCCGTAACTCCTCAAACCTTAGGGTGATGCACAAGTCTCCATCTCGTTAGAATCATTGAGCTCCTGGCGGTATTTCGTTCATCGCGTGCCCCGCTACTCCAATTATAAACTTTCCACTAGCTCCGAGATATTCACTAGCTTCCATGCTAGTGTCTGTGCGATTCTTCGACAGAATCTACACGAACGGGAATTACGACGGAGATCCCGTCGAAACTTGGGTATCTCCTTTAAAGTCGTTGACTCTGCAAGGAAAATTAAATCAGAACGTTATATAGGAACAGCCATTACTCATGACGATTGCTGTCCCCCCAGGGATAATCGGGACGGAACGTTCTAGAGATCGCCTTCAACGATGTGCACCGCCTGTCTGTATTCTTAGTAAAATGACACTTGAAGTCTTGCTTAGCGCCAGGAACGTCGTGCGTCAATGCAATTGTTGGGCCATGTCTTAGGCCGAATGGGGCTTCAGGTACCCCGGATTCTACGGCTAGTGTATGAATCGCCAACCTCAGGTGTTCGAATTCCAACAGAATCAACGCAGACAGTTAGCGCCATGTTTAGTTTATGGCCGTTTTCGTAAATCCAGACGCTAAGGTAGCATCAATGCCAGTATATCAAGATTCCATCAGGAACCTGAACCCCCCAGTGTTACGAAGTACCGTTACTTCTATATATTAATTAAATTATCCACCTGCATATCAATCATTTGCATACAGTAACTATCCAGTATCGAATCTCCCAACAGGAACTGTATTCACTTCTCTTCCAATCATTGACGAGTATGCGAATTCTAGAAACCACAACCTCCAAACCGGCCCCTCTCACAATCGTACCCCCGCCTAGGTCCCCAGGCACAGTATAAGGTCATATGTATGCACATTACCAAGAAAGCATGGTAACACAGAAAACAGAGTTTTGTCATATCACAAATTTGCTTCTACAAATAACTATACCCATGGAAATCAAACATCACACAAACATCTAACTCCCCAGTTAGGACATAGAACAGCCTATCCGTTATGCTTCACAAACCTTGTTTCTTAACTCGCACCCTTGTTTCCTACCCAACCACGCAGTCCGTCTCGCCAGAATGTGGCCCGAGTGGAATATCAAAGTTTATCCCGTCGAGCATGCTCCGTACCTCGAAGCGCAACCAAAAAAAAAACACACAACTGCTCAAAAAGGGTGTTACAAACCCCGTAAGCTTTCCGATGCATTGCATTATGCAAGTGTTCACGTGGTGACATTGACATAGACTTCCGAACATCATGTGAGCTTGGGTTGCCGCATAAATTGACATTTCGGCTGAGCGAATATCGAAAGGTAAGACTCAGAAATAAAACTTATTGGTCAGAAATATGAATAGTAAGACATGTTCGTGACGCATTCAAAATCGATCATATCGTCGGTGCCTGGCCCGGAACAGGGTTACTGGGTGCCCAATCATGGGCTCAGGTCCCTGGTTCGAGGAGTGCAATTCCCCTGGTGCGAGCGTACAGGGCGAAGCGGTAAACCACTGATGTGCATAGTTCCGTAATACCGAGTTTGGATTTTAACGCAAGTTTACGGGTATATGCATGCCTCGAATATAGGGCCCGCCATGTTCTAGATAACGGTGCTGAAGTTTTTGCCAGTATACTTTGTGTGCACAATAATAAATTAGTACGCGAAGCGATATGGGAAATACGGGCGAAGACCATGGAAATTTGGATATAATACGATGGGGAAAACGGTTGAAAATCCTGTTCTCAACTATCGCATTCGCTTTTGACGGCTATTTTGCCA
Source organism: Orbilia blumenaviensis (assembly GCA_036872755.1). NCBI lineage: Eukaryota > Fungi > Ascomycota > Orbiliomycetes > Orbiliales > Orbiliaceae > Orbilia > Orbilia blumenaviensis. The sequence continues at coordinate 1,921,123 of JAVHNS010000003.1, read as the reverse complement.
TCCAAAAAAAAAAGTACCGGCCCGGGGTGCATTTGGTCTCTATTGTCTCACGCCGGAAGTTTCCTGTGGAGGTCTGTGGCCTGTACTGTGCATCTATGGCGTTCTGACAAATTTAACCCAATCAATTTTTGGGACCGAATACTATGACCCAGATGATGCCTGGCCCTCGTATCGGCTCATGCGCTCTTCATATAAAAGTGCGATTTATAAATCTGTATGCAATAGCAGAGAATCTAACTGTCAGATCCCAATATATTCCAATGTACGTCTTATACATAGCACAGAAATCCGCTGGCACGCCGGATATAGCCGTCTGAAGTTGATGGCCGGCTATCCTTGCCTTTCCAATATGTGAGTACATTAATTGCATTCACTCATGCAAGTAATCCGCAATGATACACGGTACGGGGCTGTGAACACGAGTCCTCGTCTATATTGAAACCGGAGCCCTCCATCACTTTGAGAGCTCGATAGAGAATCAACATCTCGAGAATGTTGAAGTTTACATCTCGATTTCTAATACTTCAACATCTCGCCTGCAGCTAGCTGCTCAGCATTGAGTCTGTCATGAGGGTGATATGGCACAATCGTGCATCATTCTCCGGTCGATCCGCCCGTAATCTAAATGCCTAAATGCACAAATACTGCCCGGGAGTACCCACGTCGCTGCGCAGCCCGCGCGCTCAAACCTCTCGCCTTGTAAGACATACATTACCGTGCATTGGACATCCATGATATCGATTTTCACCTTCAAACGCCAGAGAACGTTTTGCAAAAAAAATAAAAAATAAACTTCTTTAATCACTGCAGCATGCAGTAGCTTCTCTTTTTTCTTCTTTATCAGCTGATATCTGCGAATTCGATACTTTATCGCGGTTTCCGATTACTAACGAAATCACACAGGCCTGATACGAATTGCAAGTCTATTCCCAAACCTGGCACATGCAGAACCCAACGTTGACCCGCCTAGGGAAAGATTCCATCCCAACCACGTATGCAGAGCTGACACCACCAGACCTTCGCCACAAAAAAAAAAAAAACCAAACCGCGCGCGGGTGTTACCATTTACTATGAACCGTCTTTTCCGAGGCAGAAAAGACCCCACGCACCCATCCCAATATAGCAATATACTTTGGCACAGCGTGTGGGTGTGGATCAAATACCAGCGGATAAACGCTTCAAACCCAGGTTTTCGAAACGCCCTGCCCGTGCCACTGTATTGCAGCTCGCTTTCCCATATCATCTTCTAACGAACATATCCAATCGCCAGCGCCTGCCCGCGTGGAACCAAGGCCACGGATACCCACAGTTGCAGCTGAGTAGCATTTGTTCTGTCCTCACAGGCGGCGCAGACGCTCAGTCAGTCATACCGTCTACTTATCACGCCATGTTACCCCGAATACCGCCTCAAAATTGGCTTTGACATTTTGAAACCAAGCCTTCTCAGAGTAAATCCTAATAAAGAACCATCCGAGGAATCCTTGTGACCGTTTCTTCCCCTCCCCTTCAAAAAATATATCCAGCGAATAGTGTCGACAGAATATCGCTTAAAAAGTGATTAATGCCGTCGAATTATGCATTTGCCTTAAAGTGGAACCTATACGATGTGGCTTGATATTAACACGCAGACACCACGCACACCCACGCAAGCATTGTAACCACCCCTCCCATCACGTTTTTTCTACGAAATACTGTGCCGCAATTGCTCAACCCTCGAATTGTTCGTTAGGCCCCACCGTGGAGAGATGGAGAACTGTACAATTGGGTCTTTATTTTTATTTTTTTCTCTAAAAACGACTTTGTGAAACAGGACGAAGGAAATCAAATTCGTATATGCCAGTGGTATATCCACATGGAGCATTATTATTATTATATTCCTGAGAATAAGTAAGTTATATACATGCTTGGCTATATTCGTATAGCGAAATATTTACAGAGAATTAGGAAGTACCAGCTCCAATATGATTTCGAGCATCCGATAAAACTCCGTCCCACCATATGCCGCTCTAGACTGCTTCCATTCCAAATGGAATAAAACCTCAATAAGAGGAGATAAACAAACAAACAAACTCCGCATCCCGTCATATATGAAAAATGATGATGATGATGATGATGATGATGATGATGATGATGATGGTAATCTTGAAGAAGAGCTCAGCCTTTCTGCCTGGATAACCCTGCCATGCGGATTATGTATCGTAATCGTATCGATATACGTATCGTCTGCACTCATCCTGTCGCTTATCACTCCACCGACACCCGCGACTTCCCCCACTCTACCCTCGCAATGGCAATTTCCTCAAGCACGTGGAGAGCGGCCAACGTGCTCTCGGGTGGGTACCTTGCAGAAACGTAGTGGTGGGTGGATGCGGAGTGGGTAAATGGCTTTTTGTTGGGGGGTCCCGCGTGATATAACGTCGGGTTTCCAAGGGCGGAGACAACCTGCTCTTGTGTGCTCTTTGTATATGTTTTGAACATATTTTTGAAACCGCTGATGGCGGAGACTGTTGTGCCGAGATTTTCCATCCAAGTTGGTGTAGTGGTGGTTTCAACATCGTGGATCACGGAACGGAGAGTGGGGGGTGTAGGACAGTTCTTCGGCATCTCGCTCTTTTCTTTCCGTGACGACTTGAACATTGAACCGGTCGTTGCGGATCGCTGGAGTGGTAAAGCCTTAGTCATTCTAGCCAGCGACGAGGAGCGTCGATGTAACTTTAGCCTCTGTGCTTCTTCGGCCTCTCTCTTCTTCTGTTCTTCATAAGCGCCGACTCGAACGGCACATTCTTCTTCTGCGCTCTTCCTTTCCTCTGGTGTCAAGTTGTCGACAACCATGGACATCGATAGCACAAGAACACCCTTTCCCATGGCGCCCACGACCTTCCTGGGACCATCAAGGTGACTGAGCTCGTCTTCATGCTTTTCGCTAATTGTCTTTGGCAAACAGCCATCGCCTTGGATCACAGCTGACCTCCTCTTTAGCTTGTCAGATAGTGTGGGCTGCCTCTGAACAGTTCTTCTTCGCTTTGTCATCGGGAAGTAGGAAGCGATAAGCTTGTGGAGTGATTCAGATTCAACAAACTGTCGCATCCTTGAATCAAATCCCGTCGTTAGGTAGACGGCATCATATGGCAGTAATGAGAAGGTGGCGTCAGACCAAGCCCGAGGGCTAAGGTATTCATCTGATCCAGCCATCATATAGAATTTCTCGATATCATCTAATGTTGCTCCCTATAAAGACAGATGTTTATTAGACACTAGTCTAAACACAATCCAAATGTATAATGGTTTATATACATACCATGATATCGCGGAACGTGGATCGTTCAAGCATCCGCTGATCTGCTTTCGGGACGTCGCCATTTTCGGTAGCGAATTCAATGACGCAACCTACGTACGGGCGGTTGTATTAGTATTGACATCTACCTAAAAGTGGGTACGGATCGATCCGAGTTACTTACCAGCTTCTTTGAAGATGTACCAGGGTTCTGCGGCAGCCATCGGCGCTAGCGTCTTGTCTGGACACAAGATAAGTATCCGTGGTGGCGTGAAGCTGTCATCCATTGGAAGTATTGACTTGGGGTCCTTCTTGTCTGAGAAATCCATGTTTTCTAATATTTTATGAAAATATGAATTGCTAATGATTTTGAACGGATAAATTGAATAGATAAATATCGAAACCGGCGTGTTCAGAATTTATTGGAGGCAAACGCGACCGAGGGAATTGTCGAGAATAATATAGTATAAGTGAAGCCGTGATCGTGAAGCCTTGGTTCACGCAAAATTCGGGGATCGTGAAAGGCCGCGACGGGACCTTGAATAACCGACCGGAAAATTATCGCGGAGCGCTCGAGCAAGGTCACACGCTGAAAATTTTCGAGGAGTTCACCACGAGAGTCCTCCCAAAATAATAGAAAAAAACCTAAGCGGCGTCAGCTCGACTATTTCATACATTTTTCCCTCGGTATTGAATCTAGGACCCACGTTCGAGGATTTTTATTGCTTTCCACTTCCGGACTGATGCAAATACCTGCACTTGGAAGTCGAATCCTGGTCTTGGAAGCTTGGTTGAAGCCTTTTTAAAGCACTATGCAACCGAGACGGTCAAGCTTGAACTTATTCAGCGGTGTGAGGAATGATGATTAATTTGGACATGTGAATGGATCATGGTGATCTTATATCTAATGGCCAGACCGCAAGAGCAATCACAAGCCCCAGCTTTCGGGGGCGGGTTTACTCGACACCTCCGGAGCATCATTTCTTAATTGGTTGTATGGAGTTTATCGGACGAAGGAAAGGCCAAAAAAACGGTACAGAGCGGTGCGTTCTGGAACCATAGCGGTGAATTATCGTTTTGGTGTGAGTCCAAAAGCTAAACAAGCAAACGGTGGCCGGGCTAAGATACTACCGAGCCGGCACGACCCAAAAGCAGGGCTGTTCGCGGAGGCCTCGGAGACAAGAACGCTCCGATAAAACCTTTTCTGGACTTAGCTTCCACTCGCACATGGACTTTAGCACGCTCGTGGATTTTCCGACACACATGTTCGTGGTGTTTGAAGGCCGAAGGGTGTCAGCTCTCAAACTAGTTCTCTTAATGAGTGATATTATGCATGGAGCTTCGCACAATGATGCTGACACACGTATTGAGCTAACGTAAGTGGCCAGTCATTTATTTCGAATCAAGACGGCTAAAAGCTGAGTAATCTTTTTTTGTTCCGTTTGAACAGAGTATATTAGACTTTGTACATACATTAATCGACCTGGTCTGCAGTGAATCTATCGGATCAAGAGAAGTCGGAGTAAACGGTGTCCTGCACTGTAATCTATCCTTTTAACTGCCCCAGATTATCATGTCTATTGGTCTAGTCGTGTCCATAGCCAATGCAATGCCAATCCCGCATGGCTGTGATAGCCAGAACCCCAAAGTAGGTTGTCTCAAAAGTATCGGGTTTCCTTGCTGTAACTTCGGTAAAGCCGAGTGAACCAATCACTTCCTCTTCATGCAAAAGTTAAGCTCCACAATCTCTGCGTCCTTGAAATGAAGCGAGAAGGCCTTTGTTGGAGAAGTGTCAGTGTCGAAAATGGCTTTGTCAGCTGTGATATCCCACTCTCCGTCCTTCCCTCCTCTAACAGCTTCAGCCATCAAACCCACGACAGTCTTTGTTGAATGAAAAACGAAGTCCTGTCTCTCCATCTCTCCCTTCTCGTTCTTGATTGGTGGCGCGAAATCTGCCTTCATTTTGTAACCATTCTCCTTTGCCGTTCCTGCAGTATTCCCAAACAACATCGACCCGGAAACCGGTTTGAGCAACTGAACAAGGTTGTTGATGATCTGTGATTGCCTGGTTGGTGGGAACAGGTGGATAAAATATCCGATATAGATCATATCGTATCTATGTCGATGGATAGATCCTTCTCCAAACAGTTCTTCGTCATTGATATCGCACCCCCCAAAGAATTCTCCTTTGAACTCATCCTCGTCTTTGAATAGGTCGTAAGATAGCGGGAACCATCTATCCTCCAAATCCATATTCGTGATCCCTTCGCTTGGAGCGCCGTCAACGACCAGCTTCCTCCCATCGAGACCCATGAAGCATCCCATATCCAGAATTCGCTGTCCTTGTTTCAACCTTTCGATGATTTCTGGGTAGATTGGCATTTCTGTCATCCCGAACTTGAAGAAATGCCACAATCCGACACAAGGATAATACTTTATCTTCCAAGCTTTGAGTCGGATATCCTTTAGGATGGGAATCATGGCTTCGGCATCTTGAAGCTCGGGGCGGTAATGTTGGATGAGTGAGACAGCATCTGGGTGGGCATGTATGGGTGGTTCCTCGACCCAGTATTTGGACTTTGCAGTTGCTTCATCAATCATGTTGACCGAGATAGTTTCGAATCGAACGTTTCAAGGTGGTACGATGGATACTCGAGGTTGTATGGTGTGGACTAGGTTACACAGGGTACAACAGGTGGCCCCGATGTGATTGGAACTGGAACCCTGGTATCGGACAGGGAGGTGTAAATGAAGCTGTTTCTAGATGGAATGTGGGAAGCTTTGGACGTGGCGTATTGATGATGATGATGATGACTATGATTGACTGGCGTGTCCAATTGAAGAAAAAGTTGGTGGAGATAAATGATTATAGGAGATGATGGGCGGGTGGTTATAATGTTCGATTCTTGAGGCCGATCCGTGTCGGTATTGTATAAGGAGGCAACTATCTACTCGCGTTCGAGTTCTACCAGGTGTGCGTATAAGAGTTGATATTGGACACTAACCGCCGGCTTATCTTTAACTTTATATCACCTTTATAAGCAGCCAGCTTCATGGAAAGTCGGAGTTATCGCTCCTTAAAACATCCGCGGCAGCGACTATTTCTATCGAACCCCGTAAGCTCCTTTCCCGTCGGCCATTCCACATATGCGTCTCCGATAGTTCGACTCCAAAAGCGTACAAATCCGCCATCATTACCAATTAGCGCTAGACTAGGAGCTCGAGCTGGGCCACGTTGAGGGGGGAAAAACAGGCCATCAGGTACTTCAATTAGCGGGTATTAACCTGCTTCTGGAAGTTCTCTCCCCTAAACCGCGCCGCGAAACTCTATTCACGTCTGGAGCCTGGGTGCTGGAAAAGGGTATGCGCATGGATCTGGGATTTTTCGTCGATCCCCGATGACATGGTTCTCCGAAATCTACGCAATCCGATTGTTGGATCTTCGAGAGCTGTGGCTCTTTCCCGCATGCTGGGCGAACGCTAGATATGACTTTGGAAACCTTTGGTCTGGGGTTATATGCAGAAGGATCTCGCAATTAACTTCAACTGTTTTATCAATCCTTCCTTTTGGTACCGATGTCCCAGAAGAAAAAAAGAGCCACTGAATTCAGCTGGAATACGCAACAAATTACAACATAGCCCTAATGAGATGTTACGTGCCCTTGCTCATCTCCCTGCGATATGGAGTCAATTGGTTCTTTGGTCGTGCATGAGCAAACATTGCATATCGTTAACTTTTTTCACCCTCCGGTTCTGGAAAAACCCCCTGCACGAAATGCGTGCAAGTATAATGCTTTTTCCTTCTCGTTCCCAATGTTTCCAAGCTAGAATCCCAAGGCCAAACTGCTGGGACGAATCCATCTTACATTCCTGTCGTAAAAATTTCTTTTCCCTTTCCCAAATTCCAACCAGTTTTCCAGGTCAAGACGGAACTACGGTAATGGGGGAACCTAATATCAGAAATTCCAAGTACCAAATAGCTGGTGCAGGCAGGCTCGGTAAAAGGCAGGTAAGAGGTAGCTAGCTCCATCCATCCCTCAAATTCGGAGCAGATATATCAATCTGTCATATTGCTGCAAGCATATTTCTTTCCCCGGCACCTGCATCTTCCAAGTTCTCGGAATAGCTGAACTTGCATCCGAAATTTCATGCGATATCATGCACTGGCAAAGTTATCTATCCCACTTGGAATGCTGTATTTTTTTCGTCGTGGAGCTTTCTTTCCATAATTTAATTATAGCTATAGCTACTTAGCTAGCTAATGCCCCCACTTTTGAGCTCCAGAATAGCTACCTTACCTACATAATTACTAAATAATAGCTCATTTACTTCCCGAATAATCCCTATTATTTGTATTTCCCAGCAAATCGAACGTGCAGGATAAGATACACCTTGCCCCGCCAAAAAAACGCCAGAGCTTAAAAGCTTGCTATAAAGGCTATTGTCAACCTACATCTTGGTGTTTTCGGATTTTTCAAGATCCGAGTAAATACCTCAGTCATCCTATTATTGTTTGCTCAAAACTATTCCTAACATGCACCAGCATTAAAATCCACAAAGGAAACAAACAAAAAAAAAAAAGGAAGAGTCTGGGCCATTTGTGCGAAGGATTGATTTCAAACCAGGAAGGAAAAAAAAGAGTCGGATCCGGACATCGGCCTCGGATGGGAATATTGCGGATGCTACCCGGCTGAAAAGAGATATTTCTAGGCCACACTGAGAAGAGGGGGGGGAAATCCACTGTCGTGTGCGGCTATTGGGTAGCTCTGGTTAAAAAGACTGCAGTCCTGTGCCGCTCTTCGACATGCGACATCGATATTATTTTCCTATTGTCGCCGTCTACCGGCCGGCCGTTTGTGGGTGCCTCCATTAAGACCTTGTCCCAGAGACCTGTTTCAGGGAAGGATAATTAAAAAAAAAAAAAAAAAAAAGTTATTTGCCTGGAAGACCCACTACGCCTAAGAAAATCGTCCACGAGGTCAGGTGTGACAAGCTCTACAGCATGGCATCGCATCGGTGATCACCACCCAACACAATCGCGATAATCCAACAAGCGAGCAGGCTCTAAAAGGTCTCGGATTGCGTTGATAGGACATTAATTTATTAAGTACACTGCGTATTTAAGTACTTAGAGCTGATGTACTCATAATTTAGTGGATCCAGCTGACTTTGTAGGCTAAAAGTGGATCTACTAGTAATACAGAAAAGAAAAAAAAAGAAGAAAAAAAGCAGTAATGCTAAATTGTGAGGGGTATCATGTGCACGCAAAACGGAAATAACTTCATGAAAACGGGAACGCTAAAGGCGGGACGCTGGGAAAGACAGAAGACTCGAGAAAAGCCTTTTAAACGAACAGACACAAAATACTGTACAATTGAATGATACTTCAAGCCGACTTGGGCCTAGCTGGGTCTAAACCCCCTAAAAAAAATGCCGTTTGCCGGAGGGCACTCACTGGCACACCCTCACAGCAATTAATACTAAATACATGAATTCAAGTGGATGAAAAAAAAAAATAAAAAATTGAGGTGGACCAAGAGGTACCTAGGCCTGTGAAGAGGGATGGGCATTGGTGGAACGATTGTCCGTGCCGCAAGAAGTCGAAGGTTAGAGTGGAATGGTTTCAGTCGGATCCTGGGACAGGATTTTTGCGCTCCTTGTAAATATCGACATCAATCGTTTGGGAAACCGCAAGCCTCCAGATATGGACTTTTCTCTTCTGCCCGTATCTTCGAATACGGCCAATGGCTTGGGTTTCGGCGGCCAAATACTGGTGTTCGGTGGTGGTGAGAAGCGGGGAGAGAAAGATGACATGATTGGCCATCGTCAAGTTCGCACCGGCTGCTGTCTCGGCCATGGCTTCAAGGATAAGGACTCTGGTGGTACTCTGTGTCTGGAACAGCGTCAACTCGCTGGATTTATCCCTCGCCGACCCCGAAAGTTGTGTAACGCTCACGCCTGCTTCCTGGAGCACCGAGAAGACTTTCTTGAGAAGATCAGGGAATTGTATGAATAAAAGTACCCTTTCATCTCCGGGGATTGTATTCTGGAGCAAAAAAAGAAGTGCATCCAGTTTTGCACCGTGCGTGGTAGGGATATCATTGTCTGCTCCAAGGGACATGACTGGGATGATACTTGCTGGTTGGACTTGACTTTCGCAGCCGTTTTCTTTCTCGGGACATCTTCTGATATCTACGGCACGTTCCATACATTCGGAACAAGCCGAGTGCCCACAGATACTTGAGACACTGATAGTCTGGAGCGGGAGATCCCGCCTCCCACATGCACAGACCCATCGGTTAAAAGTGTCTTGAGCTTGAGCCTGGCGCACGACTTTGAAGAAACGCAATGAGCGGAATCTACCGACCAGCTCTTTGAGGAGCCTGTTTACTTGAACTTTCTTATCGCGATATAGCTCAACGGCATTGCCGTCGGCATTTGTAGGTTGAATGTCAGTGTCTTCCTCATCATCGGGTTCGTCGGCATCCCGCATCTCGACATCCTTAGTAGCCGATTGTGGGGCTCCTTGAACCTTCTTTCTATTTCGATTATCTATTGCCCAGTTCTTAGCCTGTTGCAGTAGCTCTCGAAATGCGGAAGTGGCATCGGCATCTTCAAGGTCCGTTTTCCTTTTCTGTTCAATGAATTTCAGAAATGGGTCCTCGGCCTTGGGAATTAAAGCATTGGAGGAGGTGTGTGCTTTGAGCAATGTGGTCCGAAGAACCTTGAGAAGTTCTTCTTTGTTGCTTTCCAGCTGCTCCCACCTCTGCGTGACGATTTGATCACAGGCAGTATAGGCACTGGCTTCTGGGTCTAAGTTTCCGATGTTTAACGAGAAGTGGCATAAGGATTTCAAGAGAGCCTCTTCAGCGCTTGTACTGTCACCAAGCGCTGAACGAAGACGGCTATCTCTGTCTCCTTGCCCTCGAGAATTTCCTCGTCTCGTCACATTCATCTCCATAGCCTTAACGTGATGATCCAATTCGGTGTAAATGGCCTTCTCGGCTGCAGGCTGCTTCAGAGTGATCCAGTGCTCCTCGAATGGGATTTCATCACCCTCCGCGACATTCTATGTGAAAATGTTAGCGCTGCAATTTTACTATATACGCTATGTTTGTGTCTATATATCTTACCTGTCTCATGAAGAGGTCTAGAAAGCCCTGTGCATGAGTATGTCGATCTTCATGCCATGCCGGCGAGTGAGTTTCTTTGAAAGCTTGGAACGTCTCGACAGCTATAAGCTAGAAGTTAGTGCCATTGATATAAAATCCATAATATTGAATGGATACTTACCACTTCGATCCTTCGCAATCCTCTTATTGTTAACATCACTGTTAACAATATCATCATCAATACCAAGCCTGATTCCCAAGAACATAGCGATCTTCTTCACATCATCGAAGTCTCCCAGAGCCGGAGTCCCAGAAAGCACCCATCTAAACGTTGCATTTAGACCCGGAACTATCTCCAACGGAATTCCCGTACAGTAGGTGAATTCATCCACAACAAGACGATTGAAATGGAACAGCTCAAAGAGCGGAGTTCTCAGATTTTCCCAGCTTCCCTTGAGATTTCCAAGCTGCCAATTCTGATCATCGTAAGTCGGCGGCCCCTTTGTGACCGATTTCCCTCTCCTCTGAACCGGCTTGTCCTCGAAATCAGACCCAAACTCAGTATCACTAGTCTGAGGGGACTTTGTCGCGGACTTGGCCTTTGAGGCGGCTTTGTTATGTGCTTTCCTTCCCAGGATTTCCTCCGAATCTCTTGCTTCTTTGCGTCTATTAAAGCCCTCTTTGATCTCAGCCTGCACTTCTTTCGCATTACCGGACTGCAGCTTCTCGATCTGTGGGCCTAGTTTCTCCCTGCAATCTTTCACCCAGTCTTTGAAGCGACGACCTTCTTTTGCGGGAGCTTCGCCACTACCTGAGAATTCTGCCAATCGCTCAAGATATAGCGGACTTTTGACTAAACCCATTGGAATCAAGATGATATCCGCAGCTTTGATAGCTTTGATAGTCAACGTTCTCAAAGTCGTCATAGACTTGACGATAATAACTTTAAACGTACGACCCGTGAATTTGATTATCTCTGATGCCCATTGATCGACCAGATGACCCGGAACAATAATGAGCGTTCCCTTAACCGAAATCCTTCCAGCGCAGTCTTTGGGTGGGAGATACGAGTCCTTCATAAACGCCAGCAGACCTAGGATTATTGCTGTCTTTCCATAACCAACTGCATCGGCTAAGATACCCCCACGTGAGCTGTTGGGTCGTGATGCTTTGACGTCAGCTTTCCAGGGCAGCTTAGGATGGATAGCCTCAATGATTTCTTGTTCGATAAATAGAGGGGTCATCGGGGATTCCTGAAGGAGCATCCAAGTTAAAGACCTTAGTTGTTCTGGGCGAAGATTGATAAGAAACATCGGAGGCTGGACGCTTTGTTGATCCGCGCGGTTGCTTTTGACTGTGAATGATGGTAGGAAAAGTCGTGGCGGGCGAACGTAATCGGATTTCAGTCTCCATGTCACAGTAAGGTCTCCTAGGCCAGTTTCGCCAGGTAAGATATCCACGGCCCGATGACACAGTGAGGCAATGTTCAACCCAATATTGAGCTGGAGGTGATCGTGTCCATCAATGTTTTCGACTTTTAGAACGGTGACCCAAGCTTGTGGACGAGCCTTCATCGCTCTTTCCCAGACAGCTGACTCGTTAGGATCTTCGATGAGCGTCATCTTGTCCCTAACCATTTTCCATGATAAGCTGGGTTTACGGGGTGCGCAAGTTCCACAGTCAAGATCTAACTGTCTGATATCAAATATCTTCCAGTTTTCTGTCCCAGCAGTGGGCTTGAGGCCCTCAACAATCCATCCAATCGACGCAAACGCCTTTTTGGCATTATATTCATCAATGACAACCGATTCCCTCGGAAAACCAGCTGAAAGGGCAGGAGTCAAGCGGGTGCTCGATGCCAGAAATGCGATCGGGCTCGAGCAGGAACTATGAGACGCGATATCTTCTGGCAGGCTGAACGAGTACTCTGTCTGAACATCTCCAGACGGCCTAAGTCTAAGAGTTTCAACAGATGTCCAGAACTGACTGACATTGATCTGGGTGGTAACCACCGGCTTCTCTGTGCTCGGTCTGAAAACATTGTCGACCTTTGCAATAACCGGACGATACTCTCCAAACTCCAGTCTCTTGCAGTCTCGCGCAACAACGAAGCCATCGTTCGATGGATCACCGATCCGTGGTGGATCGATGAACAAAAACAATCGTTTTCCATCCGCGTCTTCCTTGGTATGTAATGCCCTACAAGCCGTCCCACAGTTCGGAAGCAACTTCCACTCTCCATTTATCCTCTCATCCAATAAGCCTTCTTGTCCTGGGTCCACCAGTGAAATCCTGAGCTGAGGGAACACTTCCTTTCTAATGAATGCCGCGTCCTCCAGTCCTAGGGATTTCTCCCACGAATCGATAGGGACTCCGGTTCCTTCGATTTTCACATCGATGTCAGCTGTTCCCGGAACCCCAATCCTCCAGGCACCTCCGAAGAAGGAATCACCGGATTCCTCGACGAACATTCGGGCTGCTGGGGGAGTGAACAGACGGCGAAGTTCCTTGAAATCCTTGGACGCGTTCTCGACTTTGACGAATAGCCTCCACTCGAGCTGCTCCGGGCCCAGCAGAAGCTCCAGACGGCCCAGGGTGCTATCATACTTAGCAACCCAGACGTCCTTCCTCTTCATCCCACTGAAAGTGAAAGTGGATGACAAGGCTCCTAGGAGGTTTTTTTCGAAGAGACCCCACTCCTTGTTCCGAATAGGAAGGCCCTCGCCGTACCTGATTGCAGAAGCAACGGCGTCCTTAACGCCCTTGAACCTCACAATCATCGGCAAGATTTCCTTTAGAACCTTTTCGAACTCTAGTGGTTCTCGCCGGCTCAGCGCCAAAGTTTCGTACACGTGCGAGGGTTTAATCCCGCACTGTTGACAAGAGGTATGCCCACAAGCTTTGCAGATTTGTATCGTCTTTGCTGTTAACGTTCGAGCCTCACAGACGCATTTCCTCGCACTCTTAGTTGCGGCGGCCTGGATGTGCCTCAGAACGAATTGGTTGCAGACGGCAGCGTCGACGACCTTCAACTGTTGTGATCCGGGCAAGGTGATCAACGGGGTATTGGATCCAGCTGACCCGGCAAGTGTCGAGTGTGTACCTTCCCCGCGGTCAAGCAGGTTCATACCCACAACCAATGCTGCTGCCATTGCAGTACCAACAACAGTGCTGCTCATTGCATTTCCGGCCAAGTCCTTCAGGTTTGCCTCTGTTTCCCTTGTAAAGAGGAGTTCGTCAGTTGGTAGACCCTGTAGAGACAACAGCTCGATGCCGATAAGCGGCCCACCACGGTATGTCGAGTAGGGGATCATGGTTGGAGTCAGACATTGGGTAAGACCATTCCCTTTCCCTTCCGTATTTCGATCAGCGTTCTGACTGAGGTTGTGAACCCTAGCAACGAATATGAGATCGGTCCCCTTACTCGCGCCCCGGAGATAGTTGATGTCCATCAAGTCTTTCACCCTGTCGACTTGTCTATCAACCCAGTCTCGCCATGCATTGTCGGGACAGGTTGACCGCCCATTTTCCTGCCAGCTGGTGAAAGGGCGTTGTCTGCCGAGCCTCTCGTTCGTACGGACGACGTTGTGTCGGTGTTCACAGGCGATCCATTCGACGGCTTTGTTCTTTGGATTCTCATCCTGAAGTTTAACGCGAACTTCCACCACCTTTGGATGATCATCTTCCAGACAAAACTCTTCGAACGAAACCGAAGCCGGTCGAGTTTTGGCGTTCACCATTCCTACCCACTTTTCCGGGAGGTCACCGCGGTTCTTCCCGTCATCGAGAAATGCGACGAGATACCCACGCTGGCGAGTGTGTGGTATGTAGAAGTTTTTGGTGTCGAAACGGCTGTGGCCGGCGACATACCCTACTTCCTCGAATTTCCGAACGACGTTGGCCCAAGGGGCCTGGCAGACGTTCTCGAGGATGACGACCTTGGGCTTGTGCTTCTTGACCCATTCCAACATGCCATAGAAGGTCCGTCCGGACTCGCCGCCGTCCTCCAACCCTTTCCCGTGGTTGTTCAGGTTGCTGTAGTCGACACAGGAGGTTCCGGCAACCAACATGTCACAGTCTCCGGGGACTTTGACTTTCGAACCGTACGCCGTCGTGGCGTATTCCTCGCTGAGTTCGCAGACATCTCGGAAGAGAAGCTTGGGACGGAAGTTCCTTTCGATGTAGGCCTGTTTGAAAGGCTCAATCTCACACGAGAATAAATGCTCAAAGGAGAGATGGGCTCCGGCGATCCTGTTCAAGTGCTTTGCCATCAGGCCGAGTGCGAGGAGCGGACTTTCTGTGCCCGAGCACATTGTTGCAACCCTGAGAGGCCTTCCGTTAAGATGTTGGGCAACATCGACGAGGCCGCCGTGGTTCCTAGTGAGGTCTTCGAAAATGTCGTCGATGTTAGAAAGAGGTGGGAGGTCTGACAGACAATTTTCGGACCACTTGACAGCTGGGGAGCTTTTCAGAGGATTGGCCCCCGGCCCGGCCTTGGTTGGTCTCTTCAATGGCACGCCAACACGACCTGCCCTGATACCCGGCCGAGCGGGTCCCGCTCTGGCTTCAGCAGTCTTCCCTCCAGATCTGGAACGTGAGGAGAGCTGTTCCCCCCCTTCGTCGGAATCTAAATCGTCGGCAAGGCTGCCGTCAAATTCAGATTCATCATCATCATTGTCATCAATGATATCTGGTGTTCCAAACTCAGGGAAATCAGAGCCAGTTGCGCCTTGGTGAGTAGCTGGTTGTCTCCTGCGCGGCTTTGGTGGTGGGACGTTTTCTCCGGTGGCCCTTACAGCTGAAGACTTACTTCTAGTAAGCCTTCCACTTGTTTGGATACCCACGTTGGAAGCATTTGGGAGAGATTGCAGTAACCCAGTGCTTGAGAAGACTTGGGAGGACCCTTCCGTTTGGCCGGCTACAGACGTCGCCGTCGTTACATCGACTACAACGTTTTATGCAACGTTCCGATCAGCACTCGTACACGTTTTTAAAGAAAAATCGATCGACGAAGTTTAAAAACACCCAGTCGAATCGATGTTACACAAACGACAGGAGGGGGGGTTTTTGTTTTTTTACTTACCAAAAGTCCTTGGAACGAATTCTTCCGTTTGACCAACCTTTGCACCAGCCCGGGGTTGAGAAGTCGCCTGAGGTTCTACGGGACCCAAGGTTATTCGGCTGCGAGTTCGTCTTAACCGTTCGTTCTGAGCTACGTGCTCTGGATCGGGACTTGTCGCAACTGGCTCATCTGTTCCGCTGCTTAGACGCCTTTTGGAACTTGTACCTTTTCGAGGCATCTTGGAAGAGGTTCTTCTCTTTTTTTTTTTTTTGGTCCTGCCTTTTAAAAAAAGAGGGATGGATCGGTGGGAAGGGAAATGGACGAAGAAGAAGCACGGTGCTTCGCTTCGTTAAATCGGACAAGAGATGGATGAAGAGTTACCCTCTGAGAGAGGGGGAGGAAGAAGAAGAGCAAAAGCAAGGAGAAGGACCGAGACAGCTGCTCGATACTCGAAATACTTTTTTTTTGAGAAAGTCTCAAATATCTTGTACTTGCTATGACAGAACTGGAAATCTTTGGGAAAAGAAAGAACAAAAAAGAAGGACGCGTCGTGGGGAAAGACGGGTTTAAATAGAAAACCCCCCCACTAGGATGAGGGTTTGAACATTGTTTCGTAAGAACTCTTCTACGATGGGCGTGCGCATCTACAAATGTGTCTATTGCACGAACCTTTACGAGTGGTGATGTGGTTGTGTGCGGGGGAGGGTGCGCGCAGGTTTTAGGGCATGGGGTATATCACGATGCCATTCAAGGCTATGCGGCTAAGGGGGTGTGTTGTGGTTTGAATGGACTTGACGTCTGTTCTGAGCCTCTTGGGTCCTGGCTCCATTGCCTGTTTTGATCAATAGGGCAGGGGTTCAGACGGGACGGGCCTGCGCTTTGCTTTGCCCGGAATCGACGTTTCCATGGCTCTAATCTGAGCTTTGCAAATGAGCGGCTTCTGGTCCATGCATATGAGCTGCTGGGTACCAAGAGACTTCTGGAAACAAGTCTTTGGCTGTTCGGCGCTATAGGCTTGCTAGAGAGGATGTTAGGCCAACAAAGGCCAAGTCAATGGAGAGCCATCCAGCTGCAATACTCATGCCAAATTGTAGTTGGCTTGGATTTAATTTTCTTTTCTTTGTAACTATTCAACGCTTTAGACCCTACTGTCCGATAGGAAGGAATTCATGGCAACGGAAATAGGTAGTGGCGAAACAAAATCATTCAGACGGTGGAAGAGGGTATATTCTAGCTAGATTATAGAATTATTTATTTAATTAATTGATAGTTGAAGTTCTATAATGACGAGAGAGGTTATATCATGCTTCTATCTAAATGTGGGTTTTGTATAAAAACTCCTATGGATTTATTGACATGTTATAATTAAGATATCGTTTAGAGAGCCAGTCATCCAAGCTCGTCTGTGCAGAAATGCTATTCTATTTTCCTATAACTAGGTATATGTATTTACAAGTATATATATAAACATATATATATTCCACGGGCTAGTCTTCCACAAAAATCGAAGTATACCGCCCATGCACATTCTCCGCAAAATCAGTCAAAACCTCAGGATCAGCGCAATACACCAAAAAGCACAAAAATATCTCATGCCCCTTATCAAACTTGGTATTCGTGTAAGAAGGCCTGATCTCCAACGTAGAAGCCGAATGGAAATCCCTAACCCAGTCCTCCTTCCCCACCAACAAATCCCTACTCATCGATTCCAAAAACTCCTGCACGGTGGGGGTCTCGGACTGCGGGACTAGAATGGAAGTCGGGTTCGCATCCGGAGAGAGGTGGGATGAGAACCAGATGTAGCTGTTGTCGGAGTTTATAATGGGGATTTCGTTCTGTGAGGGGAGGAGGAGCATGTCCTTTGAAAAGAAGGAGGTGTCGAAGATTGATATCGTAAACGGCGGTTTTGGTGTGATCCCGACTCCAACCTCAACCTCACCACCACCACCAGAACCAGAACTAGAATTGTGCAGAGGCGGCGGCGGCCTCAACAAACTAATATGACACCGCTCAAAGTCGATATTACACGGATACAGCTTCCCTCTAAACCGTATAAAATGCGTAAGAAAAGTAATTATCCGATGGAAACACCGGTCGGGGAAGTGCACTGGAACCGGTGGCGGGGTGGGCAGTCGCATAAAGTCTTCGATAAGCCTGAGGTCTGCATATTTATTCCTTTGGACCAGAGGGGAGTTTTTGAGGAAGTAGCGCCAGGATTTGCAGACGAGGGAGAGGGATGGGTAGCTGCTCCAGTGGGCGTGGGAGAGGATTTGGAGGTGCAGCTCTAGCGGGAGGTATGGTAGCATCTCTTCTTTTTTTTTTTTTTTTTTTTTTTTTTTTTTTTATATATATATATATTTTATTATTTTATTTAAAAAATATATATATTCGAACGGTTTGCTCTAACACGTGAGGGCAGGGCGGGATAGGTAGGACTAGTTGACACGGGTTTCTCGTGTTATAGATGGGAGATAGCGCGACTGTTGTGACCACTTGGTGATGTCGACGGGCTGATAATTTGTGGGGATCGAAGGAAAGAGCGTTGAGACGTACGTAACGCGGCAGTCCAGACGCGGGTCCATGTGCAGGTCCCAAATTATATACTCAAGCCCAGCAATTGCCCAAATCACGATACAGATAAGTATGTATTACTTACTTACTATCTAGATCCTGACTCAAATAGCGGGGCTCTGACTCTTCTTTGCATTTGGTTCGTCCCCACTAACTACCTAGGTACCTAGCTTGGGCTGGTTCTCCCGCAGGATCAGTTAATTTCAATTCGCAAAACATGTCGGATTTTCTATGGAGTCTGATCCCTATTCATATTATGCCAGAGGTCTCCAGCCTCTCTTCTCTCTTCACTCATCGTCCTTGTTCTATCATTAAGGTGTTGTAGCTAGAACCAGGATATCGGTAGCTACGTGTACAGCAGCAGCAACATTGCAAACACTGCTGTTTCGTTGTGAGCTTAGGTATTCTGGTTCTGATTCAAGCTTCATGAATGAATCCAGTGACAGAAAAACAGCATTTAAAAAAAAAAATTAAAACTTAAGGCGAAATACATACATTTGGATCAGTGTGTTACATGACGTACCCAGCTGCAACTACCAGTGCCATCGGCTGCAACTGGAGATACACAGGAACCCGAACACCGACGACGCACCCTATAAGGCTTGAATTTCCACTATCAATGCCGACCCGTCGGCCCCCCTCAAGCTTCCAACGGGAAAGAAAAGAAAAGAAAAGAGAAGAATAAATCGCCTTACACAGTGGCTTACCCATCTCAAAAATGCCAGAGCTCCTCTGATATATATAATATATTATAATACTCTAGATTGACTGCATTGCATACGTATATTGAATCGTTGCATAAGCTATCCCAATCCGCTCGCTTTCCCACGACCGGAGCTTCCGAACCGCTGTAAACGAAAAATTACCCGTTTGGGTCGTACTTTTCTCTACTGGATTTGCTTTTGAAACCTATAAACTTTCAAACAGGCGTACTTTCGGATCCTCGGCATGACGGCACCACCAAAAAAAACTAATAGAATCGACAGTATCAAATCCAAGTTTGTTTTCAACCTCGCGCGCTCCGTAGGCAGCACTAACACAGACACACCCCTAACTAAAAACAAAATTCAAAAGACAAGCTTTTTGTGGTTTCACCCGCCTCAGCCCCAATTGCTGGCGACGTCCCACATCCCACCTAGCTAAAAATTTCACTGCCCTACGAAGATCCTCGCTTCCACTTCTTCCCTGATGGATAGGAAGGATGATGGGTGAAGAAAAAAACTCTAAACCTTTTAGTCAGCCCCGCCAATACATTTCCCGATTCGGTCGTATCAAACCCCTTCAATCCCTATCCTTTCCAGTCGTATTCGCGACTTTCTATCATCACCAACAACTGCCGTCCGCAATCAATTCAATATCAAAAAATCCTCACCGCAGCAGCAAGCAACAGCAATGCATGTTCCAAACCGTTTAGCTTCTTCTAACGCTCTTTACTACCTGAGGTAGAGAACTATCTATATTTCTTTCGTGCTTCCTTTTTTTTTATTCTATTTTATCAAGTATAAATAACCCAGACTTTTTTTTCCAAGAAAATCCCAAGACTTCAAACTTCTTTCTCCCTGGTCTTATCATCGTCATCAAGCGTTGTCAGCCTCTTTCTTGTCCTTCTTGTCCCTCGTATATCCTATATCTTTATCTTTTATCTTGATATCTATAATATAATACAATACCAATCTACAACCAAAGAGAAGAAGAAGAAAAAAAGGTCCATCCATAAAAAGACCACCTCCCCCACAACCCTCTTCACCTCAATCCCACACACTTCCCCCCAAAACCTCGCGGGCGGCTCAAGAAAAATCCAACAAAAACAACACAACTCCCAAAGCCTCCAAAAAACAAAAAAAAAAAAAGGGTCTAGAGGAAGATAATATATACCTATATACCTATAGATCTATATATATATAAAAACAAAGAAACAATATGCCCCCCCTCACATCAATAGAAGCCACCTCCATCACCTTCCTAATAATCTTCACCCTCCTCTCCCTCCCCTCCCTCCACATCTGGACAACCTACATCCGCGCGCACTACCCATTCCTCTACGGCTTCTACGGCGCCTTCATCCTCTGCTCCTCCCGCATCGCAAGCTCAATCTCCGAACTAATCTTCCACTCAACATCCTACACAAACCGTCACGCCGCGATAGCGTACATAATAACCCTATCGATCGGATACATCGGTCTTTTGGAATGCGAATCAGCGCTGTTTGTTAGCTGGGCGGAGAGGCATATTGAGTTCAACCCTACGCAGCAGGAGGTTCATGGGAAGGTTAGGTTGTTGAATGTGGTCGGGATGGGATTGGTGGTTTATGGGAGTAGTAAGTATGATGAGAATGGGGTGGTGGATGGGACTGCGGTGGCGTGTATTCAGGCTGGGACTATTATTTTTTTGGTGTTGACGGTGATTCAGACGGCGTATATTGCGTTCGGGTGGGCGACTTATGTGAGGATGAGTAATGTTAGTTCCTTTCCCCTCCCCCCTTCCCCCCTCCACTAAAAAAGTATTATTATTATTTTTATTAGTAAGGAATAGTACTAACGAATCTTATTATTTTGTTTTTTTAAATAGACACTAGCCCTCCTATCAACAACAATGCTATTCCTCTACGTCCGCATAATCTTCGGCGTCTACTCAACCTTCCACCGCGAGGTCTCAATGATCAACTTCAGCACCTCGAATGTAAAATACCTGGTCGGCTGCATGCTGGTCCCCGAGACGGTGGCGTTGATACTGCTCATCGTCATCGGGTACACGAACGTTCGGAGTAAGAATTTCAGACCGCATCAGAACGGACCGCCTGCTGTGGCGTATGATTTCGATAGGTTGGAGGCTGCGAAGAGGGGGCAGGTTAGTGGTGAGACGGCGTAGTTTTTTATTCTTTTATTTTATTTATATATATATAACCCTCTTTTTAAAAAAAATGCGGGGGTACATACACATATTGTTTTTTGGGGGTTTTTTTATAAGGTATTGGGTATTTCACTGCACTGGTTTAGTTTACTACATGGGCTTTTTTTTGGTGTTTATTCTCTTTTTTTTTATATTGGAGTTCCCGTATTTTAGATATTACAAAAAACGGCTTACGAGCATATAGAAGATGCACCGATTTCAAGTTTATCAAACTCCTCAATATCGATATCACCAACATCAAAAGTAAAAACACACCAAAAAAAAAAACACTACCATACAATCATCATACGTAAAAAGGATAGCAGCTGCTGCCATAATATTAAAATACCATCCACTCACTCACTCATCTATACCACACTAAATAAAATAATACACCCTCCATCCATTCTTCCCTCAATCATATCCATTATTCATTACCTCTCTATCGCTTAAATTCAAGCATATACACCCCCCCTTTCTCTCAGAGGCATCGCCATCATATACATATCCAACAAAAGAATACCGACCCAATCAATCAATAAACAAAAAAAAGAGTGCAAAAAAACCAAAAAAAAGATTTGATGAAGACGCCGTACTCTCCATGAACAAAGAATCAAAAGAGGGGGAAAGGATACAGCTTCACTCCACTCCCTCCCTCGCGTCATCCACAAATTTTCTATAAACCGCAGTAAAAAAGGAAGAGGACTCGTATCAATTACGCTCTGCAAATGCGAATCAAAAACCAAAAAAAGAGCGTAGTAGTAGTCGACTCCCGCAACCAAAAAAAACCCTTCGTCATAAAAGGATAATAATAAAAAAACGCCATACTCTCACCAACCATGCTTCTACACCCCCGCCTCTAAAAGTGATCCTTCCCATCAATCACTTATTATGGATCACGAAAATCGCCACAACCCACTCCACCATAAACCAGCACACCAAATACCAATCCAACCCTCCCAGAGCCCACCACGGCACATCCAAACCCCCATCCAACGGATCAGCCTCCCACTCCCACCGTTTCCTTCCATACCTCAACTGCGTCATAATCACACACTCCTCATCATCCCTCTGACACACCCCCGTTCTTCCCAAATTCTTCCATCTGGGCCCGAGCGGTCCGCTGACGTAGTGCGCCTCACCGAGTAGTCCGTACTGTCGGGTATCGTTAAACGGATAGAATTTGTCGCCCCAGTGGCCGTCGAAGTAGAACCATGAGATCGGGGCTTCCGGGTTATTCGCTGACGGGAGGAGAAGGTGGTTCGAGAGGTTGTAGTTGTACATTCTGCTGTTGAGGGTTAAGTCCCAGATGGGGCCTGTGTCGGTATTGTCGGCGAGCAGGCCGAAGGGGACGATGTACTCTTGTTTCCCCGCGGTGGCGTAGTTTGCGTGTGTGCCGACTGCAGAGTAGATTACCGGCTGCATATCACCGTTAGTATATATAACCCTTATTTTTTTTTTTTAGAATATGGTGGGTGGGTAAATATTGAAGAACATACCCGCTTCCCCTTCTTCTCAAGCGCATCCCAGACATACGCATCACCACCCGTATGCTGACTCAAAAACATATACTTCGGCTCCCCATTCACAAACCGCACCATGCTATGCTCCCAATCGCCGACGTGGTTCCCAAAGCGCACGTTGAAAACCACATTTCCGAGATTGTAGCTGTAAAAGTAGAACCAAAATGCGTCGACGACGCCGTTGCCCTTATCGATCCAGATTAACGTGCCGGGGGCATCGCATTTGCCGGTTTTCAGATCGGGAATGTTGAAGCGCGCGGAGAGCCAGCCCGGGTGGGCTTCCGGGTCGTCTTTGCTGGTGAGGTAGAGGTACGGGGCGTATTGGTTGAAGAGGGAGAGGTTGTCGAGTGTTACATCTTCGTGGACGTTTGTGAAGTTTAACTGGGGAATCGTCCGTCGGAGGCTGTTTTTTTTAAAAAATAATAATAATTAGTACATACCCAAAGTCACTGTAAAAGAATACTAGGAAGGGGGGGTCATACTGCAAATCAATATCACCGGGCCAGTACTCCTCCTTCGAATACAGATGTATCAAAGGCGCATATTCCAGCACATACTTCGGCACATCACCACCATGCCCGCCCGCCTCCTTCCTCAACCGTTCCCTCTCATCCAACCGTCGCTTTTCCTCTTTGTAATCGCCCCAATCGCCCCACTTCTCATCATGCCCTTCAAACGCCGGATCCGGCTTCCCATCTCCGGTTCTAGTATCCCCACCACTGCCACTATTACTCTGCCTCACCAACCCAGGCCCACTATGCAACACCCTCTGTTCCCAATTCGACCTCAAAGCCTTCTCTCTAACCTCGGGAGCCCGATGACCTTCGGGACTTATAGCGCTATGCCATCTTTTAGACTCAGACTTCCGTCTGGCGGGGGATCTGACAGCCCATAGAAGGTCTCGGTATGTGGATCCGAAGCCGGCAAAGATCCCACCGACGGCGTAGGTGAAGAGGGTGGTGAGGATGGAGTGGTTCTCGTAGAGGATCGTGCCGGCGGCGAGGGTGAGGTTTGAGATGTCGGTTGAGTTGCCGTGGGTTGGTATCAGGGGGTCGGGGGCTGGCGGAGGCACTGTTAAGAGTTGGTTTCTCAAGAGTTAGTGATCAATATAATAAGAAATTTTATCTATTTAGATGTTTTTTTTTTTTTTTTTTTTTTTTTTTTTTTTTGGTGATTTGAAGCTGTGATCATAGAGATAGAGAGAGAGATCGAGAGATCCAGGACTTACTCTTTTTTTTACTTTGGTGGTTGAAGAAACCACTGGGGTCGGACAAACACCCTGGCAAGCAAAGCGGAGCCCTCAAGCTTCTTTCCTTTTTTTTTCTTCTCGCCTCTTTTTTCGAAAGATCCGAGATCCGACCCAGGTACGGTTTACCAACAGGTCCCCCAAAATTATTAAAAACGTACACACAGGACAGACAAACAAACAGACAGACCGACAGACAGATAGACCGAACGTATAAAATCCCCCCAAAAAAATAAAATACAAGGAAGGGGGGGAAGGCCTGAATAAAAATATGTAAATGGGGGAGGAGGAGGTGTGTGTGGTTTAAAAAAGACGACCTGGAAGAGGAGGGTCTTATAGGTAAGAAAGTCCCATCACCGTCCGTCGCCTTCCGCTGGGTCCGGTAGGTAGGCTTCTTTTTATTTCACACACACAGCACACACACTCTCTCTGTCTCCCTCTTAGCTTAGTTAGCTCCTCCTCCCAGAAACGTTATTTGAGAGACAGACAGATATAAAGCGAGAAGGGCTAAAAGTCGTCAACTCGGCCAGCGAGGTTTTTGCGCGGTTGTTCCGGAAGTCCCGCTGCAGCAAGCAGTTTACAAAGAGTTTAACCCCCCCGGTTCTTCGCCAGACAGACAACCCAGGCCCTAAACCAGGAAAAGAACAGGAAGAAGAAAAATGTCGGGCCGGGGTAATTAAAGCTTTTAAGCAGCTGCCACGCAAGACACACACACAAACGGCACTCTCGACCACCGGTTGAGAATGGGATGATGATGGTGATGGTGATGGATCGGGAAGCCGTATAAGTTGAGTTAAGTTAGGTTTCGTTCCGGTCGGCGTCCGAGATTCCAGAAATTTTTAAAAGGAAGAGTGAGTGAGCGAGTAAGTGAATGAGCGCAGCGATTGAGAGAGATTGATGAGCTGCGAACTGCGAACTGGGTGTGAACTGGATGCTGGTTGGCTGGCTGGTTGGTTTATGTTGGTTGGTTGGTTACAGTAAATAATCAAAAGACGCGCCCGTCTGAAAGCGCTTCCTTTCGAGAACCAATTTCTTCCTCCTCTTCTTCTTCCTCTCGTTCGTTTGCTCTTTATTAGAATAAAATAAAAAAAGAAGTAAGAAAGTCGGTAGTAGATACGTAGGTAGGTAAGAAGGTATTGGGATTCCCTGATTTCTACGTCGGGCTGTAACTCGCAAGCTTGGAAAATAAATTAAAGATGACGGAGTTCCAAATATAGCCAAGAGCCCGTCCTTTTTAACCTCTTCTTCTTCTCCTCCCAAAAGACTCCACACGCTCAGTGCAAACGGTGTATAGGTCTATAACCTTTATTCAAAACAAAAATCATTCACTCTCAACAGACCGATCTTTCAAATATTCAAAAAAGAATACCAATAAACTATGCCCTTATATTTATTATATTCAGGATGTGTGTGTGAGAGAGAGAGGGAGAGAAGAGAGAGAGAGAGAGAGTTCTTCGCCTTGTGCTTGTATCACGGGTGAGCGAGCGAGCGAACTGACTGGGGGGAGGGTGTGCGACAAGGTAAGGCGGAAGTGGCTGTCAAGAATGCTGAGCGGGAACAGGGCTACTACTACTACTACTACTACCTGACTAGTGCTACTGGAAACCTCTTTTGAAGAAGAAAAAGAAGAAGAAGAAGAAGAAGAAGCCGGGGTTTATAACATGCCTGTCTTGCTCTAGATCTAGTACTCAATATGAAGCAGAGTAATAGGAAGAAGAGGAAGAAGAAGAAGGGCGATATTATACTACATCAACCCGGCGCCCTTTCTCTCTCTCCGCGACAACTTGAAACGCTTGATTACTATCAATAAAGTAGGGCAAACCGATGGCCCCGGGTACTATTCTACCTTGCATATACCTAGGTACCTAGGTTGTCTGGGTCTAATTCAATTTACTTTAATTGTTTCGTTTCGATGCTCAGCTGCACAAATAAAATAAAATAGAAAGAAAGAAGAGGAAGAGGAGGAAGGGTGCATCACATCGCAGAGCTTGCCTGCCTGCTTGCTTGCTTGCATCCCCACCTCGTGTTCGGATCATTGGCGAACCTCCCAAGAAAAAAAAGCTTCGATTCGAACGGACCCTTGCCATGGAACCAACCATCGAACATTAACATCCACCCGCTATAATATCACTATTCACTC
The DNA here is from genome assembly GCA_036872755.1 of Orbilia blumenaviensis. Classification (NCBI taxonomy): domain Eukaryota; kingdom Fungi; phylum Ascomycota; class Orbiliomycetes; order Orbiliales; family Orbiliaceae; genus Orbilia; species Orbilia blumenaviensis. Next base: position 1,895,306 of record JAVHNS010000003.1, on the reverse strand, counting down.
TTAGCCGGATTGCTAAAGAAGTACTTCCCGCCGGCGTCGGTATTCAAAAATTTTTTTGCCTCTCCGGCATGTAGCAGGTAAGCAATCGAGCTCGACAGCTCAACAGCTAGCTAGCCAGCTATACATATATCCAGACCAGTAACAGGTAGCCAGTAGCGACCTGTCGTTCATGCACTCAGAGACACTTACCCCATCGCATTACCAAACCAAAATCTGCATCCTCCAAAGATCTAGCTAGCTATAGTCGACGAAGTATTATAAATTACCAAAACACAAAAAACAAAAAGATGAGGGCCCCCCCTTTCACCATCCAAGAATCTCACGCAGACCCGGCCATGCTCCGCTTTCTATTGGTTTGATCTCTTTCTCATCTTGTAATCAAAATGGGTGTGTGGTGTTTGTGTGTGTAGACGGTTAGATTCCCTTTTGTCTGATCAAGTTTTGCAAGATCAAAAAAATTGGAGGTCACGCAGGAAGGGTCTAACTAAAGGGTGGACCCTGGTCCAATCCGGTGATACACACCTCTCTTAGACTTACCAGACAAACAGCTGCAGAAATAAAGAAAGAAAGAGAGACAGAAGAAAAAGCTTGAATGAAGAATACTATACTGACCTTGCATGAGGAATTTAAAATGGTAGCACAGACGTCGCATCCAAGTCAGATATCACACAGGAGATGGGATGGGATTCACAGGGGGGGTTAACTTGTCTGTCATCGGCGTACACGTACCACTGGTACTCCATACTAAATTCTTACATGTAGACGTCGTATATATATATATACCTATTTATATTACTGGTATACAGCCCGATACTGCAGTATAGTACGTAGATTATACGATGTCTTCGCAAGCCATGCTTACGATTACGATTACGGTCGTCGCCAAAGCCCGCGGTTCACCAGCACCAGTAGTACCACAACAAGTCAGAGTATACGTATACCCTACCATAATAGCAAAAAAGAATACTTTTACTTGAATCTGGTTTGAATAGTCACTAGTATACTGTGGGTCCCCCTTGGACTTAGATGGCAGTCGAGTGTCTGAGATTCCCGAATGAGTGGAGATGGATGGAGGGGCTGACCTTTTTTTTTTTTTTTTTAAAAACAGGGTTTTGTGACTAAAAAAGCTACCTCTGGTGAATGCATAGACGGTACTTGGGAATCCTTTAAACCCTCCGTGGCCATTGACCGAAAAAATACACATATTATATATCACCAGACCTCATTAGCATGACCTCTCTCTCTCTCGCTAGTCCAACCAAGGTCTCAAACATTATCGGCCGGCACACTCGGCGTGAAGCGAGAACTACCCCAATCTCAAAAAACCTGGGGTATCCGTAGTCTCGTGGTATATGAATTTTGGGGATCCTATGGTCTATAATCGAATACCAATGTAGAACAAAAAAAAAAGAGGATAGTAGTCTCAAACTTATGTGAGTTTGACCGTAAAAAGCAGACTAGTACTGCTTGTTGTCCGAAGATCATCTATTCCATCCTCCAATACCGCACAGTCAAGACAAGAATAGCTGAAGAAGGAGAAGCAGAAGAGGGAAAAAAAGTTAAACCGCTATATACACACCCACCAGACAACTATACACCCCTCCAAATCCTATCACACACCCACACACACTAAAAATCTAAATAAATACCACCATCCGAGTGATAACAATAATAACAACAATAAAAGTATACCGTTTTTTTACAAATCCGCCCTCGTCGTCTCCGGTCCCCACATAGGACTCGTCAGGTTCGTCAGTCCCTTACTGTTCTCACACGTCGCCCGTCCGCTCAACGGCCCCGGCTTCGGCACACCCTTAACCTCCGCCGGCACATCACCAGTGATAACCGTGGTGTTTATCGGCAGATCCTTGTTCGACTCCGCATAGCTCTTCAAAGCATCCAGCAGCTGCACCGTCGTTGCCGGCGTCAGGTCTTCGTAGAAGTCGTCGTTGATTTGGACCATTGGTGCTGTAATCACAAATTAAAAAACATTAATATAACAACCCCCTCGTACAATATTTATATATATATAAACATAGATAGATAGAAAATGGAAGGAAGGAAGGGAGGGAAGGGAGATATATACGAACCATTAACGCAAGCACCCAAGCACTCCACCTCACTGAACGTGAAGATTCCATCCTTGGTAGTATGTCCCGGTTTGAGACCCAGATGGTCCTCAATAGCCTTCATGATCGAATCCGAATTACAAAGCTGGCACGGCGTGGTCGTGCATACCTGCAGATGGAACTTGCCCACCGGATTGCGATTGTACATTGTGTAGAAGCTTGCGACCTCTATATCACACCCCCCAAAAAATCTACGATTAGCCTCATATAACCCCCCGGGAAAAACCCCTCAAAAACAGCATATATAAAGGTGAGAAGAAAGAAGGAGAAGAAATGGAAACGCACCATAAACCCTCATCGGCGGCATCTCCAATATCCTAGCAACCTCATTCATAACACTCAAGCTTGAAAACCCATGCTGTCGCTGCCCGAGGTCGAGCACAGGCATCACAGCCGCCTTTTTATACTGCGGAGGGTAACGCTTCAGGATCTCTGCGATCAGCTTCTCGTTCTCCGCCGAGAATTTGAAGGGGATGTTGGCGTGGTTGTCGGGTGTGTCGCGGTGCTATATCTCATATCATATCATATCAACATCTTAGCTATGTTCTCAATGGCGGGCGGAAGATGGAAGAGAGGGGGAGGGGAGGAAGGAACGTACGACAGCCAATGCATGGCTACTCCTCCGTGATGGGATCAAAGCCGCCGCTCTCATGGCGGGAGTAGTATTCGGACGAGTGGCCTGAGCCGCAACTCTACAGGCGGACGCCAGCCGTAGCGATACCGATCGAGCGGCCATTGTGGAGTATTCGTATCGTATCTGTATCTGTATCTGTATCTGTACTGGAGCCTCGAATAGCGAAGTCGAGGAGGGGGAAGGGTTCTGAGTGTCGGAGGCGGCGGAAGGGAAGGAGGATGGTGGGTGGTGGGTATGGTATGGTATTGACTGTGGAGGTCAGGTTTGTTGCGAGGTTTTGGCCCGGGTTTAATTTTCTATGCGGTCATAGACTGGACTGTGATATCTCGAGATAACACTCCGTTTTTTAGGAACCGGAAAGTAAAGATACCACCTATACCATGATACATATACATCTAAAACCATCTACGAATATATAATTCCTCAATTGCCAGCATCCAAACCGCCGTTCATCCCAGCGGCCTCATTCTTATACATATAAAAAAAACATACACCATACGTTGTTGTTCCCTCTTTGCGCCGAATAAGCGAGGCCTGATTGGCCAGATCCCGGCCCTTTTTTTAACCTTTTCAAAAACCTTTACCCTCTTCTGCTACAGTTTCCAACATCTCAAGAACCTCACCCCCAGACAAAATTACACAACCACGATATACCGACCGAAAGTTATACCATGCCCTCGAAGAACTATCATAACCACTACCACTACGACCATCATAATAGAATACTATCAATAACGAAAGATGTCGGCTTCAAGCTCCCGCCCGGCTGACCGAGTCACCATCAATTCCCGCTCACAACCCTCAACACAAGTCTCCACACCACATGCGCAACAGGAGCAAATCTTCGACGAGAACGAAGAGACAGAGGTACCATTATACTAACCCCTCCCTCATATATATATGATTGAGTATATAGCATCGGATGTAATAAAAGCAGTAACTAACAATATTTTAAAATAGTCATTCTACGTCCTCCTCGACATCTCCGGCGACGACTTCGCCGCCTACGGCAAATACCGCGACGGCCGTAAATTCCGCCCCCGCATCGGCGACCGCTACTACGAAGACGACGCCTCAGGTTCCGAGGCCGCAGACGAAAGAAGAAGAGGAGGAGGAGGAGGGGTATCCGACGCCGACGCCGACGAAGAAGAAGAAGATCGGGAAGAAGACGAACCCCACAAAACCCAAGACGACGAAAACACCGACCCAGAACAAGAAGATGACAACGACAACGGCAACGACAGCGATTCCTCCGCCTCAGCTACCTCCCTAAACGACGGATTGGAAGGAAAACCGAGGGAACTATCTTTACAAATCTTAGATCTGGACACCCGCGCCCCTCTGGTAAACTACGAGGGCAAAATTTATACCTGCACATGGAAGCTCTCGAACGGTACGGAAATGATATTTGAACCACCGCACACTCACGACATCTCAAATCCGGATGAAGGAGGAGCAGGAGGAGCAGGAGGAGGAGGAGAGGAATTCTCATCCAGTGGCAGAAAAATAAGGGTAAACCAGGAGGCCGGGTTATTTGGAACTACGGTTTATAGGTTGGAGGGTTGGCCTGGGAAGTTGAAGCCGAGGGGGAGGGATAGACAGGAGGTTTCGACGAAGGCGAGGATGTTTGCTGAGAGGTTGGATGCGGTTTTGGAACATAGGTTGAAGGAGGCGGGGAGGAACGGGGAGGATGTGACGGGGGTGACGATGAAGAAATTTAGTGAGGGGCAGCAGGCGCCGGGAGCGTGGAGGGCGTGATCTAGTCAATTCACCGCTCCTCGAAGATATCTATTTTATAAACATAAGGAAATTTATGTAATTGTGAACTATTCTATATATATTTTTTGGGGATGGTTTTATTTTTTTCCTCTAATGCCAATCGTAAAACCGTCAAATGATCTAAGATACTACTACTACTTAAGTATATTCTAACGCCATACTTTGGTTTTTTTTGGAACACCCCTCCTTCACCGAACCGAAAACGATGAACATGGAAGAAAAAGAAATGACCGCTTTTACACAGGAAAAAGAAGACATAAGAGGGTGGTCGTTTTCTTTCTTTAAAAACTAGTAATACATAAAAAACAACAATCTTGCCCCTCTCTCTAAAATATCGATCGAAGAAAAGCAACAACCTAATCTATAGGCCGCGCAAATCCCTAATATATAAAAGAGGTAGAGGTAGAGATAGAGAGAGAGCACAGCAGGAAGAGGAGGAGAAGGGAGTGTATTACTACAGCTCATCCTTGGGATTAACCCCAACCTTCTGCCTCCACTTCTCAAAGATAGCCTCAATATCCTTCCTCATGCCACTCTGCATCTGATCAGGCAAGATGACAGTATACTCCACAAGCAAATCCCCATGTCCATCTTCATGCCAAATCGGCATCCCCTCGCCCTTAATAACATCCACATGGCCCGGCTGAATAACCTGTCCCTTCTTCCTACCCAATTTAACCTCATGCCCATCCAGATGCGTAAGATTCCTACTCCAATCACCCAGCAAAGCTTCACGCAGGCTCAAAACCTCCTTATGCACCAGATCCCTCCCACGGCGTCTGAACCACCACCCGTCAAGATTCTCCTTGTTAGGAACATCAGCAGGATTCATCTCATCGATCTGTATGATAAGATCCCCGGCAACCCAATCGGGACTTTCATCAGCTTCATTCTCAAAGCTAACCCTCATCCCATTAGGCACGCCCTTATCGACCTCCAACCAATGCGTGACGGGCTTCTTAACAACCCTATTCCCATGACAAACCTTACACGGATTAGTGATCTTACTGCCTTTTCCTTGACATTTATCACAAACCGCCTGCATCTGCTGAAATATCCCAGGAGCAAGCATGTGTTTGATAATCCTAACCCCGCGTCCATTGCACTGATCACACTTCTCAGTCTTCCCATCACTAGACCCGGACCCTTCACACTCCTCACAGATCTGTTGCTTCGTAATCTGGAATTCCACACGGTTTCCGTTATAAAAGTCTCTAAGCGGGACCGATACTTTGGCTTCCATGTTATGACCCCTGCGCTGTCCGTGTCCGTGGCCCGCGTGTCCTCCGCCGCCGAAGAAGCGGGAGAAGAGGTCGAAGGGATCGTGGTGGCCGCCGCCTTGGCCGCCGCCCTGCTGGTGTTGTTTGTAGCCGTCGTAGCCGTATTTGTCGTATACGCGCCGGGAGTCTTCGTTCGAGAGGGCTTCGTAGGCTTCGGCGACGTCGATGAATTTTTGGTGGGCTTCTTCGTTGTCACTGTGTTATGTAGATTTGTATTATGTCAGTCAATTGGATGGGCAAAGGCTTTTTTAAGCTTCTTCTTCTTCTTCCTCTTCTTCTTCCTCTTCTTCTTCTTTTTTTTGGAGGGGGGTATTTTATATTATATTGGATTGGTGTGTGTGACGTACGGGTTCTTATCAGGATGGTATTTCTTAGATAGCTGCTTATACGCCTTCTTAAGCTCTCGGTTTGAAGCATCTCTATCAACCCCTAGGATCTATTCACATTCCCCTCTTAGTTAGCAATATGTAAAAAAAAAAAGCCTATGCGACAATGAATATAAAATAAAATAACGAACCTTATAAAAGTCCTGCGCCGCAGCAGCCAGCAGCGGCAGTAGGAACAGGAGCAGCTGTAAGACCAGCATCTTTCCTCCCCCCTCCAATAGACCCTTAGAAAAAAAAAAAAGAAAGAAAGAAAGACAGAAAGAAAAGAAAAAAAAGAAATGTGCGCCCTACGAGGGGCTGTTAGGGCGATTTAAGGAGCTTTGGAAAGCTTTGGGGAATGGAATATGATGTGACCGTGGTGTCGGGAAGAATATTTAGGAATTATACAATTGCAGCCGAATTTTTTTTAAAAATTAAAACGGCTTGCGCAAGGTGTAGTATAATATGATACGATAGTAGAAAAGAAAGAAAAAGAAAAGGGTATTAAAAAAAGAAAGAGGGAAGCTTCTTCCCGACAAAAGCGCAATATACTTTTTTTTTTTTGTCTCCTGCTGGAGTCTATAGTGGGTATGAATGGCGTAAAAAGAGGTCGAGAGAGAGGTAGAGGTAGAGGTAGTAGAGTTAGAGGTAGAGGTAGTAGAGATGAGATGGGAGGTATAGTGCAGCGTGTCCAGATCACAGCATCCTTTTTGATTATATCGCGAGAGCCGCAGTTCGCTAGTCCGAAGAGGCCATCATACAGGCAAACCGGGTAGATAACACGTTGACAGTTATTACTACACACACACACAGCCATACAAGCGCACAGGCCAGCTTGTTGTGTTGTGCTCTGCGTTGTGGCCTGCGCTACCTCGGGCGGAACCAACACCTTTCTCTGACAGCTAGCCATTAACGGGTAGGTAGGTAATCTACCTAGGTGGCCTGGTCTCTGTTGGTATGGAGGTATAGTCTAGCTCTACTCATTGGCCATATAAGGTACCACCTAGTTACACAGTATTATTACTACCAGTGCCACCACTTTGCATTGCATTGTATTGCAGCTATAATTACTATTACTAGGCTAGGTACATTTACCTACCTATTACCTAGATACAGACATAGCAAGGCTGTAGATTGGGGGGGAGATATGTAGATAGAACCAGTGCCAGCCTCCCGAATAAGGCCTGGGATCAAATGAAGGGAATTAAAAAAGGAATTAAGAAGGAATGACTCTGTTCATTTCAGGCCACTTCATCGATGAGTCGCAATTGCGCCAGGCCGGCAGCTCCATCATCCGCATTTTAACTTAATTGACAGCACGCCAAAATCAATCTATATAAAAAAAAGAAAAGTAATCAAGCAAGAAAGAAAAAAGTAAATGGCTGGAATTTCCATAAGAGGGAAGTAGAAAACACGAAAAAGCATTAAATCAGGTGAACTCGTGTGCGTGCTGGTGTCTCTTGTCGAGTCATCGATTCCATTCTCTTGGGATAGTTTTTGTGCTTACAAGGGATCAAGAGGTTGGCGTTGACTCACTCACTCACTCACTCACTCACTCACGACCGAAAATCGAAATTTGGATTTTGAAAAAGAAGAAACGACCAACCCTTGCCAGAGCTAAACTCTCACAATTGCCGAAGCGGGTCCCACCACCACCACCACCGTTCGCGTTTTGTCTTAGGGTCGCGGGAAAGTAATCGCTCTTCTGCTGGATTTCGATTAGCATTTTTGCTCCAATGCGGCTTGGATTCGATCTGGCTGAAGGGCTGTTGCTGCGCTTTTGCTCACGCCCTTTTCTTTCCTTTCGCTGGATAATCCGAACAGCTTAAATCCCCCAACTGTTCCCCTCGTCACAGAAATTTTTGTATTTAAATATTTTACTTTTCCAGCTTAACTTTTTTTTCTTCAGCTGGGACGTGTGCTTCAGTAGTAGTAGTATATCTTCAGCAATTCATCATCATCATCATCTTCTGCTTTTCTCAATTGTTTTCTTTTTAAATCGTAGAACTTTGATCAATTGATCGGTTTTATTTTCCCTGGCGCCGCTTATACAGGGAAATATCCCCTTTCTCGTCCTGAGCTTTCGGGTTCACATCCATCGCGCGTCAGCTCCGTGGGAAAAATACCACACTCCTCAACACAACCCAGGACATCCATCCTACCCACAACATCAACACCATCACCATCACCATCACGATGTCTGCGCTAGATAACCTCACCTTCGCCCTCAGCGGCAGTTTCGAGGGATACACCAAGAGTATGCATCTTCCTTCGTATCAATTGACGCCATATATCCCCTTCAATTTTTTAAATTGTTTCTAACAAAAATATTTGACAGAGGACGTGGAGGCTCTCATCGCCAACAATGGCGGTGCCGTCAAGTCCACCGTCACAAAGGCCGTTACCCACCTCATCACAACGACAGAGGATTGGCTGAAGAAGACCTCCAAAGGTAATACATAAAAACCCCTCAATTCAATTGAATCATCCATCTCTCACTTGAAAAAAAGGTGAGAGATAGTAAAGGGGGGATCAAATGGCTTACTTACACCTTCTTAACCCATCCAGTCAACACTGCGACTACAAACGGAATCCCAATAGTCACGATCGCTTGGTATGTCTTTTCACCCCTCCACATATATACCACACGTCAATTGTTCCAACCAAATTTCCTAACAAACCAACAATAATCAAACAGGCTAGAGGATTCAATCAAAAAGGGCAAGAAGCAAGCCGAGGGCAAATACGACCCTTCGAAACCGGCGAAGGCGTCTTCGTCCAAAGCCGCCGCCACAGCAGCAGCGGCCAAGGCGACAACATCCAAGGCCGCCGCCGCGAAAGCCGTGGTACCAAAGCTGACAAGGGCGCCTTCTGCCCGAGCTGCTGCTGCTGCCGCCGCCGCCGCCGCTTCTCAGAGCTCGCAGACAGCGGCGCCGGCACCGCAGACTGCCACCATCACCGGCAAGAAGCGTGGCCGCAAAGCTGCCAATGTCGACGATGACGAGGAGGAGGAGGAAGAAGAGGAGGAGGTGAAGCCGGCCAAGGGGAAGGGCAAGGCTAAGGCTAAGGCTGCGGATACCAAGGCCAAGGTCAAGGCCCCGGCCGCTAAAAAGAGAAAGGCGAAGAAAGAGGAGTCGGAGGATGAGGAGATGGATGAGGAGGAGGAGGAGGAAGAAGAAGAGGAAGAGGAGGATAAGGCGCCTGTCGTGTCCGCTGAGGAGGCAGAGGAGCGTGAGCGCCAGAAGGGGTATAAGGCCCCTGTGGACGAGATGTGTGAGTACCCCCACCCCACTCAGTCTTACGAAAACTACGTATTTATTCAACCAAAAAAACTAACACAATCTGCAGGCGGTTTGAGGTTTTCGGGATACCAGGTCTACGAGGACAGTGACAATGTCAAGTACGACGCCTCCCTCAACCAAACCAACATCGGCAATAACAACAACAAGTTCTACGTCCTCCAATTGATAAATAGGGGTAATAACTATGCCGTCTGGACCCGCTGGGGCCGTGTCGGAGAGCATGGACAGAACAAGCTTATGCCCAACCTTGGCCTCGCCGGCGCCCTGAAGGAGTTCAACAAGAAGTTCAAGGACAAGACCGGAGTCGTCTGGGACGAGCGTCTTAAGGCAGATAGACCCGGAAAGTACACATACCTCGAGAAGGACTACGCACCACCAGATGAAGAAGTTAAAAAAGCCAAGAAAGAGGATGACACAGTCATCGAGTCAAAGCTTCCATTGCAGACCCAGGTAGTCGCAAACCTGATCTTCAACAAGGACTTCATCCAGCAGAGCATGGCAGATCTAAACTACGACGCAAAAAAGCTCCCACTCGGCCGTCTCAACAAGAACACCATCGCCCGCGGTTACGCCCAGCTAAAAGCCATCGGCGAAGCTCTCAATGCCGGAACATCAAACCGCACCGTTTTCGAGCAACTCACAAACAGCTACTACTCCACAATCCCGCACTCCTTCGGCCGTGACCGCCCAACCATCATCAACAGCGACCGTCTCCTTAAAGCTGAGATCGACCTCGTTCAATCCCTCGGTGACATGGCTATCGCCGAAAAGATCATGAAAGACGTCGAATACGCCGAAGATGATGAAGGTAACCGCATCCACCCACTCGACAAACAATTCGCATCCCTCGGCCTCCTCGAAACCACCCCACTGGAAGAAGACACCAAAGAATTCGAATTCCTCCGCGACTACTTCCACAAGACCCACGGTCAAACACACAGCCACATCCGCGCCAAAGTCGTCCACATCTTCCGTATCGAACGTAAAGATGAAAGGGAAACCTACGCCAAAGAAAGCTACGATGACTACAAATCCGATAACCGTCGACTTCTATGGCATGGTTCCAGAGCCACAAACTTCGCGGGTATCTTATCCCAAGGTCTCCGTATCGCTCCACCGGAGGCTCCAGTCAACGGTTACATGTTCGGAAAGGGCGTTTACCTCGCCGATATCTCCACCAAATCCGCTGGATACTGTGTTCCCGGGATTTCAGGCCATATGGGTCTCATGTTGCTCTGCGAAGCACAGTTGGGAGATCCTATGTATGAACTTACGAATGCGGACTACTACGCTGCCGAGAACTCGAAGAAGGCGGGTTGTATGTCGACTTTTGGAAAGGGTAAGACCGCGCCGAAGGCGTGGATGGATGCTGGGGAGGTGCATGAGGATTTGAAGGGTGTGCAGATGCCCAATCCTGAGCATTTGACTGGTGATTCGAATGTCAAGGGTGCTTATTTGCAGTATAATGAGGTATGTTTGACTTCCCTATTACCTGCGTAGAAAAGAACGTATAGCTGATAACCCTTTTTTCTTAACAGTATATTTGCTACTCGACAGCACAGATCAAGTTGAGATACTTGTTCTACGTTGACTTCCACTGATCTTGTCAGAGTAGTCTTCTTTTTCTCTCTATCTCTTACTCTCCTTCGTATATGTAGTACTTTTAAATACTCCTCAAAAACTGTAACGGCTTGATATGACCAAAAGGCGGTAGCTTGATGAAATTCAACTGGTTTGAAAACAAAAAGGGGGGAAGACGCATTTGTTTATTTGTTTTAGTTAGATGGCTAGCTAGGGTTGTTTTTTATGCGTGAACTAATACCAAATATATCATCATTCAAATTTTAAGAAGAAAGCATTGTCATGTAGAGGTTCGAGTGAAATAACGACCTGATAGCTAATATGATGGGCTCTGGTTAGCTTTGTACGTTTAGTGTACCACAATGTCGGGTCTGGAAACGTGTCGAAGCACCATCCTTTCAAGGCAGGTTACTCAAGAACTAGAGTCCCAGCTATACGGGTGTATCAGATAGCAGATATCAGTATATCAATTTACATCAATTGCGGTAGTATCAGAGTTCAGTGCAGTATTTGTATAGAAAACAAAGAATTAATTTGTCTATATCTATATGTAGGTTATATATGCATCATCCAAATAATCTTACACCCCCCCATTAATTACTAAATCACAGCCTCTAGATTAATAAACCAGAGCTATCCGCCAGTGTGGGAAAAAAAAAGGCTTAAGCCTTCAATCCGAACTGCTTAACATACTGCTCATCCAAGCAGACCTTTCCAGTGCACTCCTCAGGACCCAATCCCTTAGGACAGCTGTTGGTAACACAGACACTCTTGCTCGAGATTCCCGGGAAGTTACAGTCCGCATTAGTCTTACAGTTCCTCGAAAGCCCCCAAATCAAACAAACACCCATCCCATCCTTCAAAACCTTCTCACCGGCGCAAAGCTCATAGCTATTTGGGTTCTCGAAACACTTCTTTCCGCTGGCACCCCCGCAGCGGTTGACACCCTCGCTACGAACACCGACGATATCGGTGACCGATTTCTCGAGGCAGAAGCCGCAGTAGGCGACGTCCATGGGGCACTCGAAGGTGTTGGAGCGGGGGATGCATTTGTAGGATTTGTTCTTGGGGCAGGTGGTATCTGGGTGCGCGAGGGTGGAGCCGCATGTGATGGCGTTCTTGACGCAGACGCCCTTTTGGTCGTCTTTGAAGCCGTATTCACCGACGCAGGTTTCGCCGGTGGCACAGGTGAGCTTGGAGCCGGCGCCGCAACGCTTGAGGGCCTATTTTTAAAAAAATATATGGGTTAGCTAATGTTTATATATATATATATATATATATATATATATATATAGGTATATACAGATGAAGTATATTGTTGGGTAAGCTGATATTGGAACTTACGGGCTTGACTGGGGAAGTAGCGCCCTGAGGAGCGGCGGCGGCGACGGCAGCGAAGATGGAAAGAATGAGAGTGGCCTTCATGTTTGCGGTTTGTAGTAGTTTTTTAATATAAAACTTTTGAAAAAAGAGAGTGTGTGTAGATATATGTAGTAAAGACTGGTGTATTGACTGTATATCGAATGATTTGTAAGATCGATGTGGAATTAAGATAGGTATAAGTCGGGAACTGATGGTCCTTTTTATATTCCCAAAAACCGTCTCCAAGGGATTATATTCTAACCGACCATAACAGCTAGCTGGAGGAAGTCCACACCCCCCCTCCCTTGTTACATTTTTTCCTCCCACATAGCTACCTAGCTAGCTATACCAGCTGAATGGAGATACAACAAGTCCCCCCCATGCTGACAAGGCATAAAAAAAAAAGTAACAATGTCCCAGGTCGGGTTTTCGAGACCACAATGTCCCAGTTCGCTTCAAAGGCTCCAAATGTACAAGCTTCCTCCTCCCAATACCCTGTATTCCCCATTGGCCGGGAGTATGTAGTTATGCAGACCTGAAGTCAGGGTCTCCACATGCCGTCAAAAGCATATAGTTTCTAGAATAAGACAGGTTACACAGGATATGACATTTTGACAAGGAAGAGAAAAAAAAGACTAAACAAGGAAGCTAGCTTTTGCGGGATGGGGGGACTTAATAAACGTTACCCGTTCGGGTATGTGAGAAGTTTCCAGGGCGCGTATGGAGTACTTACGGCCCCCCTTCTCTCCGGACCAGTTACTATACCCAACGCTAACTAGTGTGTAGCGTGGTGGTTCGATTCTGCAGTGCATATTACTAGTGTCTCTCTCTCTCTCTCTTTTGCCCGGGATTTTTTTTTTTTTTCCCTCCTTCGAAATGACTTCTTAAAATTGAGACATTTCACTTCTCAGGAACACACACATACATGCATTATAGGTAAATGATATGCAATAACCCGCTTTCAGGGAAGTTTAGCGATTGGGGGGGATATCTGGAGATCATATAATAATTATCGGGTATCGATACCTGTTCTTGAATATATCCTGTCGTTATTATCATTGTTTTATAATTTATAACTTATAATCATAATATGCGATGCATAATTCTCTAAAATGATCGAAGTATCATCTAGAAATCCTATGGTATATCCTTTGCTTCATAAATGCCTAGGCCTGTAGCATATTAACGCCGAATACCAATCGCAATCGGATCAAAACATGACCCGATAGTGCGTACGTAACCGTAGTATCCATCAACTGCACAACCTCCAGCTGCTCGCAATGGTTGAAACTTCCCATCAAGCAGCTCAAAATCAACGCCGACTGCGATTGATCCCCAATCTTTCTCTCTCCAACAGACAACTCTCCGCATAGAAACGGCTATTCTAGTCGCATTTTTAGAGCCCAGCAGCGCTCTTTTTGCCAAGTACTTACCCACCATCTCTTGAAGGGATACAGTTACTACAAGCATGGCGTTTCCCCGGAGAAGAAAAAAAAAAAAAAAAAAACTAGAGGAAGAGGCTTTATATGGTATACATATCCACAGGCAAGGCTTTTAGTTGGTGGAAGTGTGTTTTTCTGTGGTATTGTTGTTATTTATTATTTTTTTATTTTTATTTTTTGGAGAATTTTTAAAGGGTAGGCAAGCTGCCGGAAACCCCTGTGAGGGTGGCGTTATGTAGGTCTTATGTACCTAGGTATGTACGGCCACGGAGTATGTATCATGCTGCAGCGGCTAGCTAGCTGTCTGGTGGAAACTGGAAGGAAGGTAGAAAGAAGGGTTTTTTGGTGTTGCATGTGGCTTTTTTTTTGTTTTGGCGACTAATGCAAGGGATGCAGGGGATGTTAGAGAAGAGGAATCTGTAACTTGACAGGAAGAAGGCCTGGTAACTGGCTGGATTTGATCATATGATACTGTGACCTTTCTTGCATGACTTTTTTTTTTATCTGATCGTTTTGAATTCTGGGGAAATGGCTTCCATTACATATGTAGAACATACAGGTGGCGTATGTTTGATCGTGTGCACGGTGGGCCTCTGACCTCTTCGAAGAACTCTCCTCATTCTAGCCTCCGGGTTTAAGCTCATCACAAACAAAAATTTGAAGCTCAAAGGCCCCTAGGATTCTTCGACTGTGCGTCCTTCTAGATCTATAGTCCCTCTTATTTTATCTAGAAGCTGATCGGATGTGTATAATACAATCAATTGAATTCATGAAAAACTATCACCAACTATCTATCTATTGCAAATTCGACCGAAAAGTCTTCATGCTACCAAAATATACTATACCAGAAATTCAAACATCCATCTAGTTAGTACCCAATTTACCCAAAGCCTGGATCTGAATTCGAACAGGTTATCTAATAATTATAATTTTCACAATTGAGCTTTGACGCATTTAAATGATCTGCGAGATCAAAGCTCGACTCCAGAATTTCAGAACTCCCGCCCCATGAAATGATTTTTAAAGTTCTCTACCAGCGGCTATATTATAAAATATAACATCTGTGCGGGGGGGAGGGTGGAGGGTTCTGCCTTTTTTTCGCCACCAGAAACCGGTGATCAAAGAGGAGGCCCGTCCGCTCGACTGCTCAATTGACCTCTCTCTCCGCCCCTCCCCGGATTAATTTTTTTTGTTTCTGAAGGTCGACGTACGTACGTACGGATTGACGGGCCGGTGTGTACTACAATGCAATGCAATGCTGTAAAAATCCTCAAGTTGACAGCTCTAGCATCGAATACCCATTGCATTTTGTATTCTGGGTAGTCACAATTCAGTGTTCTTTTTATAGACGACAATTCATCTTTTTTCACAACCGTCCCCATAACCTTGAACTACGCAGCAGCACCTAACCTGACTCGTAATATATATAAAAAAATAAAAAATAAAAATTATAAAATAGGTGCATGCGGCATGTAATATACTGACCCAGCCGTTTTCAACGTCTCATCCTCCGCCGTCCGTGCATCCTATGCCATCGGGTGATATGATACTCCTCCCTCTCGCTCGCTCGCTAGCAGGGATAATACGGTAAAAGTCACGCCCCTGGAGAAGAAAAAACATGCACACAACAGCGCTGCAGGGCCCGGGCTCAAGCGATAAACCCCAAGCTTCAATTATAAACTAGCCAGGCGAGCAATTGCAAAGTAAAGGGCAGAAGTGCCGAAACGATTCTTGAACCAGGTCAGGGAGTCTAATAAAAAAAAAAACACAGAGACAGAGAAGGGATTATCATATCTCATCTCATCATATCTTTAATCTTTCACACACTCCCCCCGTATATTTTGTATATCTACCTATCCATCTTATATCTTATCGATCAAGACCAGAAGAAACATTCAAACAAAACCAGAGTAAATAGATTATTTGATAGCAGTACTAGAGTAACAATGACAATCACCAGCATCCCCCACCTCCCGGACTTCAAGCTTCTCCCGTATAAACTCCCCCAAATCGCATCTACAGAAACCCCGCCTTCACCATCCGGTATCGATAGCGCAGCAGCAGCAGCAGCAGCACCAATCAAGATCCTAAGAACCTCATCATGGACCTACTGCGGCCCTCTCCTCGACCTCTCCCCCTCAAACGGTAACACCGACGCCGGCAAAAGTCATGACGGCGACGACAGTTCCTTCCCACCGTCATACCACACCTGGCACCGCGCAACCATCCGCGGCGACCCGCTAATAACCCTCCTAAAACCTTTCCTCCTCTTCGCGCACGAATTCATAAAATCCACCGGTTTAAAACACTACTGGCTCACAATCCGCGCTTCACTGCCTACGAACGACTTCAACACCCCGAGATGGCATGTCGACGACGACTTTTTCGACCGCGGCAGCGCCGCGAATTTAAATAATAGTAATAGCAACCACTACCATACGAACGCAAACACCACCGGCAGTGGGAATACTTCATCAAACCCATCCCGCACACAATGGAAACTAGCAACCACACTAATCGGCCCGGGGACAATGTTCGCCACGAACGCCATATCGGCGCGGCAAACCCTCAAATCCGTCAAAACCGCTGTTAAAAATTCATCACCTTCACACACATGCACGTCAATAATATGCCTCGGCTGCGCTAATTTAGCCGAGTGTGTTCGCAAAGCTTTGGCGGATGAGTTGAAACATGTGGAAGTGGTGCAGTCGAAGGATGGGGAGTGTTGTTTTTTCAAGGTAGGGGATGGGGTTGGAGCTGTTCATTCGGAGCCGAGGATGGATGGTGGGCAGAGGGTTTTTGTGAATATTGTGCCTGGGAGGGAGGAGGAGTTGAGGGAGGTTATGGGGAAGTGGGGGATGGATGAGTGGCCTAGAGCTTGGTGTTTGGGTGTACCTGGAGGGTTTTGGGAGGAATAATTACTTTTGAAATATATTAAACAATTACCTGGGTGTTTCTTTTGGGATTTCTTTTGCTGTTTTTCTCATCTTTCTCTTTTTTAGTAACTTATATAAGTACTTAAGTATATAATGGCTTCTGGGAGGGTTCTGGTTCTTACTGATGGAGAGGCCTGGTTGGCCGTAATTCCTAGGCGGGCACAGCTAATTTGATTTGAGCATAAGAAGAAGAAGAAGAATAAGAAGAAGAAGCCGATATAGCTTTCGACGTTTTACTTCCATATCTACATATGGCGAAATATGTATCGGAGGCTTACACTGTAGGATTAAAAGGAGAAACTTAATTTTTAACAAGGAATATTTTACTATTGCGTTTCATTTAAAATTTCTGGCCTTCTGGCGGGCAACCCCAATCCGCTATTGAGAATTCCGCATACTCCGGGGCATGATTTTCTGGGATACGGACATTACGGAACTCTTCTGTGGTTCCCCCCCGATAAACGTAGCGTCAAATGAAGGATATCTGCTCTATCCACTTCATATAATCCATTATAATTATCCGGATAGAGATATAGCTCCAGCATCTAAGGGTACTTAGTTAGCAAATTGAAATATTTAATGTGCTATAATTATGGATTTACCTCACCCCCCACTTCCTCCACAATCAAAATGCACAACTCCTCCCCAAACCCGTGTTTCTGCCTATAACCTGACGACACTCCGTCTTAATAGAATCTTTGCTGTAGGTTTCCGTAGCATATAAGCTCGGTATACCTAGCTATTGTGATAGAGTAGAGATATCACGATCGACCCAACAGCATATTGTCTAGCCAATTCGTATGTTTTCTCCTGCAATCGTGCGAAGTATTTCGACAAATACTTCAAATTCTACCAGGTCATCACTTACATATATGATTTAATATATCTTTACAGGATCTTCTTGATTTGTCAACAATCAACAATCAACATCAAGTAAAGTAAAGGCCCCCGCTTTTCAACTTTCTTATACCTGCGTTAAGCTCCATCTTCATAAGCGTATTTCCAAGTTTTTCCATAATACTTGTATACTTAATGCATCTCTCCTCTGAAGGTTCAACATGGCGGTATTGAGCATTACAGGAGCATTTGTAACGAGATTAGAAGCTTAAGAGTTGCGGGTTTTTGTTCAAATATATATCCTTTTTGGAGATTTCGCGATAATATTGTTGTATTTTGAAGAGGGATGGTGGCGGACAGAATCGGCCGCACATCAAATAATCGATATATCACAATTGCACCCAGATAGCATAATATAGTATTATATACTGTGCAGCAGCTGTGCACTAGGCATGCGCAGGGAACGTGTTCTAGCATGAAGAAAACAACGCAAAAAATGCAACATTCTCACCGTCTGAACATCCCGTTCGGAACGGGGGGCGGATCTTCGAAAATATATTATCATTGAACTCAATAAACTCTCTCATAGGTTCCTGGGAAAGTTTTATAGCGGTGCCGGCTATACCATGCCTTACAGGGCGGAATAAAAAAAAACCCCCCATTATATTAATATATCGTGAACTCAATCCCCGATATCAATTTTCAAAAGATCTTTCTTTATGACGAGGTATACCTGAGTGGGATGGATGGCCCTCGTCGAGCCTTGATACCCATACAAAATTAACCACAGGCAGAATTAGTTAAAATCTACATTCGTCGAAAGTCTTATAAAAAAAAACAATAAAAAATGAAGCTAACTACGACGCTTATACTAATCTCAATATCATCTCTACTTCACCTTTCCACCGCCAAAGAATCCAACCCAGACTTCCCAAAACTAAAACGATACGAAGAAGAACACGGCTTCGACCATGACGAGCTCCTCCAGACCAAGGGCGGAATCTCCGCCACCGTCATCTTTGACGATGTAGACACTTCACACACAATCACAAATGATAGAGGTCCTAAAACATCCCAAGAGTCGATATCACTCATAGAACCCGCCGACTCAGGGTCTGAACCAACAACCTCAACTTCAACCTCCTCCAAACCCACAGATTCAGACAACGACGACGACGACGACGACCCACCCCCACTTTCAGACTCCCATTCCTCTTCAGATCCAAATCCATCATCACCACCGTCAAAAACTTCTAAAAAACAATCTAAAAAACCCAACTCCTCCGCTTCAACTCCACCAGAAGAACCAACCGTCCAAACAACCACAGCATACTACAAAAAACTCGTAAAAGTCCACATAAACCCCGCCCCCGCCAAAAACTACCCATCAAAACCCAAAAACTACCCTACATTCGCAGACTACGAGCAAGGAATCGTCTACATCAAAGGCATCCCTCACCAAGTTCTCGCAGCAGATACGGACTACAGCCAGTTAAAACAATCAGAAGATGGCACCAGCTGGGAACCGATGTTTGAAAAGGATGATAAAGCGAAACAAGAGGAGTTCGAGAGGGAGTTAGAGCATCAGGATAAATTGATTGCTGGTGAAGGCGGTGGTGGTGGGAGTGGGCATGCGTTGTATAGTGCTGATGTGGCGAACGGGTCGGAGAATGCGGTTAAGAAGGCGGTGTTTTTTGGAATTATTGCGGCCGGGATAATTACTATTGGGTTGTTGGTTTATTATGGGATTATAGCTGGCTGAATCAACGAGTTATTGGATACCTTATGTTCAATATCTTAGGTTATGGTGGCCGAAATGTGTCAAAATGATATATAATACAAATTGTGCAAAATATACATATTAGAATCTTAAGCGAGGCATAAGTGTGTTAATTTTTCACAGTTATGCTCAACTATCGGCCTGCCCACCTGCCTAGTCAGAAGCTAGAGAAAAGCCAGACAGCTAAACAGCGGAAGGTTCAGCTGCAGGCTACTTCTTTTTTATTAACAACATAACTGTAGTTAGAATATACACGTGTTAAATAGCCAAAGTATATGAAATAATTGTAAATTAGTACACTGGCTGTCTGGCTTTTCTCTAGCTTCTGACTAGGCAGGTGAGCAGGTCGATAGTTGAGCATAACTGTGAAAAATTAACACACTTATACCTCGCTTAGGTTGTAGTATATATTTTGCACGGTGTGTATTATATATTGTTTTGACACATTTTGACCGCCATCTTAGGTCTATATTCATAGTATGTGCATGGTATAATAGATATATACAGATACATTTAGTTGTATGGGGAAACTTCAAGCCCTATCCTCGCCAGTCTCTGAGAGGTACCCATTCTCCATTTTTTGCTGTTTACAGACATTGAGAGTAGTATCTGTTACAAGGTAATATTAGAATCAACTTTAAAACACAAATACCTAAAAAAAAAAAAAAAACGATCAACTTCAGAGGAAACACTTACGGGTTCAAAACAGTACAGGTAGTTCCAGCTACGCAAGTAGTAGGTCCGGTCCAACCGTTACCACCGCACTATCAAAAATACACACACATTAGCTAACAATATCCCCAATAAATCATAAAATACCTGTAAAAACTAACCTGTCCCCACTGGCTCTGCGCCGGTTGAGATGGAGCGGTAGTAGTAGTCCTAACCGGTGTAGTGGTGCTCGGAGTAGTAGTCGGCCTCACCGAAGAAGTTGTAGTCGTAATTCTCGAAGTCGTAGTCGTCCTGAAAGTTGTAGTGGTGCTAGTAGTTGTCGTCGTAGTACCGCCCAATCCACTAAGCCACTGCACACAAACCGGTCCATTCGCTGGTGCAGACCATGTTGTAACTGGAGTATCTGGCCAAAGTCCTGTAGTGGCGTCACGGCGGAAGAAGGCGACTTGGTTTGTGTTTTGGAGTGCTACGGCGACGTATTGTCCAGATGGGTCGATAGAGAAGTGACGGGGAGTCGATCCGCCGGCCTTCAGGAGCTGGAGGAATTGGAGGCTGCCGTCTGAATTTATTTTCCAGGCGGAGATAGAATCTTGGCCAGGGTTACCGGAGAAAGAAACATCGCCACGGTTGGAGACGTATGCAAACTTCTTGTCGGGCTGGTGGGAGAATAAAAATGTTAAAATTTGTATACTAGAAATAATATAAGATAGTATGAAATCAAGACTTACAGAGATTTGAATCTCGGCCGCGGTTGGCTGAGGGTTTCTAGCGGGGACAGTAGCAGATCCATAGCTGCTAACTTGCTGGAATGCAGTCAAGCTGATTCCACCGGATGGATAAGAGACCTTATAGGCAGTAACAATATTACCAATCTCACCGATGAGATAGTAGATAGTACCAACATCAGTTTCTACGAAGATACCGTGTCGTGGACCGGAGCCAGCTGGTGTGGTAACAGTAGTATACTCTGTCAAACCACTTCCAACGGAGTAAATGCGGATCAAATCCGCCCCAAGGTCATTGGCGAACAGGAATTTGCCGGTTGGGTCAAAGATGACTTGATGAGGATGAGAGCTGTCTTGTCTGCTTGGAACGGTTCCTACAGGAGTATTATATGTGAACTGCTGGGAGACACTGGACAGAACTCCACTGCTGCTGAGTGGATATACGGCAACCCCGTGTCCGTTACTGATTAACATTTTACGTTAGTAAATCTCTACTATGGCAAGAATACATTCGGTTCAACATACTAAGCAGCCGCAGCGACGAAGTTTCCAGCAGGAGAAACAGAAGCATGTAGCAACCCATTCATGCCAGTTTGGCTGCTGATTTTCGTCAACTGCCCCGTGCTTCCAATACTATAGGACACAACAGATCCTTGACCATTCCACGGTCCCTCATTCGTAGAGATTAACAACGAAGAACCAACAAGAGTCTGCCATGTCGGTGCGGGCGAAGAATTGGAATCTGTCGAAATTTGACTGACGCTGGCGCCGTTGAAATCAATTGTAATAATCGGACCTGATGTAGTACCGACGAACAGTTTAACGCCCAGCGCTTGAGGAATAGATGCCAGCACCGCGGCTGCAACTTTTGTCGAGAATCGCATTGCTTCTTAGGTATCTATAGAAATGAGAGCCCCCCAAGATTCCAAAAGAGAAAATAGATACAGTCTAATTGCAGTTTAAACAAGAGATCCCACTGCACTGACTCTTTGACGTTGCCAAGAAAGTTAAGCTCCCATGCAGCATTTCATCCTCGCGAGAGGCGTTCTTTCCTGGACGCTTTATATTCCCCAGCTTTCACTTCTTCAATAACCGATCTACAAACCTATTCCTCCATTTTCGCATATAGTATACTAGGACTTTTTGCTGCCGGGTCCCCATGTTTGAGATCTTCTATTTTACCGTTTTACCCGGATGAGGACATGCATACCTACCTCTACGCAAGACCTTATAAAATCCAGAGGTTTACTAATTGTCAGGGTGTGTGTGCTTGGATCGCGTTTCCGAAGCTTGTTTCTAGTACCTTGTACCGGAGATTTCGGGAAGCAGATCTCATTTTTTTTTTTTTTTTTATAGATGGGCCATACGGGGTGGGACTCTGCAACTGTATTTTGAGGGGCTGCGTTATATACATTGATGGTGGCGTCTGCCTTGCGAAAGCTTGGATTCTGTGACAACTTTGGCGGGTTTGTACCCCGCGAAGTCCGCGGATACGGCGCGCCGTAAGGTCTTTGAGGCACTAAAAAAAAATTGCTCACGTGTGCGCTGTGGCTTTAGGGAAGTTGACCCACGAGACTGCATGTTGACGTCTTTTGTAATTTCGATATCTGCGAAACCATGCATCTACCGAAAAAAATGCAACAACGGGCAACACTAACTACATCGCATTGCGCTCCCGATAATTATGTTATAAAACTGTCTCATGGCATAATACCTTTGGCTATTTTATGTCACATACATGATATATCAATGACCTGATTTACAATTTTCTAGACAAATCGTATGTGGCAGTAGTAGTATACTAGTAGCAGCAGTAGCAGCCCGGTAGTCAATACATTATTATTATTCTTATACTTATAACCCGTCAGCGGGTGCAAAGATAATGGTTGGAACTTCAGCACAATTCTTTTTTTCAAGCGATAGTGCCTAGATCATAAAAGACCTGTCTCTAATATGTTATAATCATCCATTGCTGGTGGAGTCGCGTCTGATCAGCTGAGCAGAATATAAGCTTATGTAATTCTGGTTATGAGACTGGAATTCTAATGCACATTGTGTAGGTAAGTGACCTTTTCAACAACGTATATATTCGAGAGCTGCTATCCGTTGATGTCCGATTTGGCGGAAGATTCATACATAGGTTTACATAGTATGCGGCTCCCTAGGTACCTAAGTATATGACTGCTACTAATAGCTACAGCTAGCAGAACTATATACAAATACCTTGTACCGTTTGCCATTAAGCAATTGCAGCCTGTAGTTACTAGCAGGAAGAGCCTACAAGCCCACGTGACTATTTTCAGCTTCAAAACCAATGTTCCCTGTCAAAGATTTTCAGATTCTTAGGCTGTCAACTACTTAGCAACACATCGGAATCCTTACGAATGAAGCTACAAGGGCTTTGGTGCTGGAATTATGACCAGTAAATCTATATTATTCCTGTTATGCCGTAGGAGCGTTCAGCCTAGAATCGCCATAAGAAATCACCTTAGTAGTTTATGAATATAGTATTACTGCCCCATATCGAGACCTCTGGATACACACAATGCGCAAATCATATTTAAACGGGTGGAAGAAGGGAAATGCCGTTGGACTAGCGCTATAGCTGAATGCAACATTCGAAGATCAACAAAATCCGGTCAAAGTTAGCCCGGCAGATCCAGACCTAAGGAAGACAGCCTTACAGGGCAACATCCTCATAGATGAGGTGGGCCTTGTCAGGCAACTTCTCAGAAGCCCAGTAGAAAGCCTGGATTATCAAATCTGAAGTCTTCCACAGCAACCGACCCCCCAGTCTCAGTCAATTGGGGTATCGACAGCTACATATCCAACGTCCAACGCAAGTCACAGGCCCCGAGCATCACCTATACATGACCGTGATCGATATCATGGTAGATGACCTTGAAAATTTAATTTTTCAATTTTTTTTTATATTTTTAAGTTAGAAGCCCTGCAGCTTTGGCTTCGGTTTTGCTCGTTTGCCACCAATAATGAAACCAGAAGATAAAGATATATATAGATTTCTGATTTGTAAACTGAATGTATTAATATGTTACATTCTAACGACATTTCTATACAGCTTGTATGCACCTCCACGGATAGAATTATCCGTATCGATTTATCAAGTATAATGGTTTCCTATGTGACATTGATGGCCCCGCTGCCTTGCAGCCAGAGATGTAACATCTGTACACATGTTAAGAAAATATAGTCGCCTATATCGTGTTGAAATATATGGGTACAGGAACAAATTACCTGTTACGTTCTTGCCCAGGAACCGATCCGCAGAGGTGCATTGCATCTAGGTTCGATTTGGTTCGAACATTCTGTCAAGTCCTCCCTTGCTACTAACTAGATCAGAACACCATTTTCTACCAAAATGCTACCTTGGTTTCAACATGCCAACTGAATGCCATAACTTGAATTTTTTCTAATTTTTTTTTTTTTTTTTTTTTTTCCAAATATTCTCAAGGTGTTGCTAGCATCCCGCGAGACTGATGCTGGTCAGCTGATGGATTTAATTCCCGCAGAATGCGAAGATGTCGGTTCGTGCCAGCTGCCATTTGCATTGCATACTATAATTGCACCCGCACTGCACTGACCAAACATGCATACATGCAATTCGCAACATGGCCATGGTCATGACCAGTCTGCAGTTCGCCTTCCGTGCTCTCTCGCCTTGTTTAATACCAGCATCGTTAAGTATATTATTATTAATAGCAGCTGTCCGTCATACCTGCAAGGGCTCCGCAACCGCAACCGCGAAAAGGGCTTGGCGGGCGGGCGGGCGCACCACGACCTGCAGCTGGATAGCAGTTAATTACGTTAAGTTGGCCTCGACGTTTTTGAAGCTGGCAGTTATATCCTAGCTACTTAAGTATGTACATGTACATCAGGGCAAGTAGGGCTCGTAGCTACAAGCAGACCAAGCAGTTAATATTCTGCTTACGGAGTAGCTACATAGGCTAGCTCTTGCTCTTCCTCGGACGTCAGACCATACATCCACACTCATATATCAACACTCATATATCCACAGATCCACAATTCACAATCCATAATCCACTATCCGCTATCCAGATCCACCCATCCCACCTCACACAACCTCCAAAGCAGATCCAATTAAACCCAGCCTGCACAACTGCTTGCATGCCTATTGCGAAAGTACCGGCGGGTACGAGAGCAGTCGTTCGTTCTTACGTAGCTTACTCTCAGCATCCCGCCGGACGTGGTCCTTAAAATTAAGTAATTTAGTTAAAGGAGAAACCCAGCCCACACTCTCTACCTACTTCTCCCCTCCCATTCTGAGCCCATCTCATCTCATCTCATCACAATCTCGAAAATTAAAAAACCACAACTGGAACCACAAGCAACTGCGACCTGGATTGTTCACACTACCCCTCTCAAGCGCAAGTTTTACGTTACGTTACGTTACGTTACAGCCAACCGGCAACCTATACTCAGCAATACTTAGACTGCACCACAAATAGCAATAACCAAGATGACGATGATGGCGACCACTCAGCACAGTGTCAGTCCCCACCTGAAGGCGCTCGCCCAGAAGACTGATGTCTTCCCTCTCCCTGACTCGCTCAATTCATTTGTCGATTTATCCGGTACAGCTACACCCGTCAGGCGAGGTTCCACCGCAGGAAAGCCCGACGAAGAACCGCCCACCTTCGACAATCCTTACAATGTCATGATTTACAACTGCAAACACAATCCCGTAAGCCTACCGATCGATCTCCTCGTCGAGTTTCTGCCACATATCCGGTAGACCTATTATACATCCTGCGACATCCCTTTTTTTTGCCTTCTTTTCTCCTGTCGTTTTAGCTAAGAGCTTAAGAGCTAATGGGTGTTTTGCTGTCGCTCGCTGCAGGCTAAGATCCAAGAAGCATACAACACACACCGAACCACTCGCAACTCCCTCTCACGACACAAGCTCCTCACCGACCCAACTCCCATCAAGCTCGACTACATACTCCTCAAATCCCATGTCCTCCAAGATGGAACAGTCGATCATCGCAATTGCCTTGTATTCTGGGCTCGCCCGCCGCTTAGAGTGCGTAACTTCATTGCAACAGTGCAAGATAAGTTGAAAGCTGTCGCGCCGAGTATGCAGCCCACCTCTGATACCCCTCCTAAGATATTCCCAAGAGCTTCATTTCAAACTAACCTGGCCAATTGATGTATGATAGATCTCTGGCTAATGCCTCCTCCAAACCTTCATACTACCGTCCTCGAGATCACACACTCCCGTACACCAGAGTACATCGCCGACCTCGTCAATACCATGCGCCCGTCCCTCCAGAAGATCGTTGACCACACCTACACCCACCGTGCCAAACTCGTCAAGCCCATGCTCTCATTTGATGGCTCCGCTTGCGCCATTTCTTTCGTCCCGGCTGCACCACCGGCATCAGCGTCGGAGCAGGGACAAGACAAACCAAAGGACTCACACGACTACAACTACACATACCACCATCTCCGTCGAGATCTATACGACTTATCCAAAGAATCCGGAGTTGAGATCGATAGCCGCTACACTGTTCCATCCGCACATATCACTATCGGCCGTTTCATTACTACAGAAGATCACGTTCCTTCAGAACTCTCTGTCAGCGAAGCAGCCGAACCCGAGGCCGTTGTCTCAGCCACTAGCATCCTTGCAGACTCTTCGCAGGCAGATCTGAGAGCCACTATCCCGGCTGTTAAGATCGAGAAGAGTAAAATGGAAAAGTGGGTTGAGGCATTAGACGAGATCAACCAATGGCTGGCAGGGTATGAAGGAGATGGATCAGAGTGGATCGTTGGTGAAGAGAAGGGATTAGATTGCAGAATCGGTAGGTTGTGGTATGGCGGTGGCGAGACCGTCGTTCTTGGGAAGGGTATCTAGACCCCACAACCCCCCTCCACCAGCCTCCTTTAATTAATTTTTTTTTCTTTTTCTTTTTCTTCTTCTGTACACGTTTTCCAATAACTACGCCTTAAGGTATTAGATATGTGGTGGATTTAATGATGATGGTCATGATGATATGTTTGTTGTCTGTTTTTTGTACAGTGGTTATAGCGTCATTACGCGTTCAGCCTAGCTATCTTATCTTTTTATGTAGAATAGACCACCGCCCCTGGAGCTTATCCATAAGCAGCGAATGCCTTTGTTACAAACAGAGACCCTTTCAAATAATAGAAAAGAAAAAACCCAAAGCTAAGGGCCAGCCTCTCTAATTCCGCAGCCGAGTAGTCCCAGTGATTTACCATTTTAATACTTGGTACGAGCGACACTTGAAAAGACCCCTAGTGCTTTCATAGAACACGTAACAGGGCGCGAAAAGAATTCCCACAGCCTAGAATACATTCAGGACGGACCGCGGTAGTGGTGTTGGTGGTGGTGTTTATATCTCGTATCTGCATTATTAGACAAAACGGATGAACGACTCCATAAAAGACAGGCAGTCGCATCCAATCCCACTTCTATCAAGGGGTTGAATTCTGCGTAACGGCAGTAGTAGTGGTAGTAGTAGTGTGTGTGTAGGGATATCATGACACAAAGGCATGGCTGGGTCGGATAAGAAAGTAGAAGAAGTAGTATATAAACAGCGGAAGTAGAAACACCCCGGATATGCCCAAAAGTAAACTGATGATGGAAACAGAAAGGCGGATTAAAGGGAAAACGGCGTAAATTAAATAATTTAGAAAACAAGAGCGGCACCCTTTGTCTTCTTGTCGCCACTGTTGAAAAGAAACCAGATGTATTAGTATCATTTCCCCCATAGAATTGAAGATTGAGAATTATTAAATCGGACGTACCCCAATTCGAAGTGCTTACATCGCTTCAACGCCAGCTGAAGCTTTGTCTTGCAGTTAACGCACTCCAATCTCAGAACGATCTTCTTTGTTGTCTTCGCCTTCTTGTGGAACACAGGCTTTGTCTGACCACCATAACCGGATTGTTTTCGGTCATAACGTCTCTTTCCCTGGGCGAATAACGAGGCCTGTAGAATTTCTTGCATTAGATATATGTGTATATTTTTTTATTATAAGGTCGAGCCTTTTCAGTACCTTTCCGGCCTTGTACTGGGTGACCTTGTGCTGGGTGTGCTTGCGGCAGTCCTTGCCCTTGCAGTAGGTCTTGCGAGTCTTTGGAACGTTGACCTGAAGAGGTGGATGAAATCGTCAGTCTTCCGCTTCGTGCATGTTATTATTCCATCAAACGCCTAGTTCCTCGAAAGTCCCGGTATCTCCAAATAATCGATATAGGTCAAATGTCGGAAATACGGCTTATAATTGTCGAAGAGAGTATCGTCGCAAAGCTGTCATATACGTCCATTTCTATCCCTCCAATTTTGTTCAAATAATGCCTCGAAAACCAGTCGAACGGGGTGTCGGAACAGCGATATAATGTGGAGATACCAGGACTTTGAGGAGAAACCGAGACGCCATATTGAAGACTAATATATCGTGAGAAGGGTCGGGCATACCATTTTGACGAATTTCGGGTTGGTAGGTCGGGGGAAAACAAATGATGATGGGGGGTCGGAGGTGGGTTTGTCGATTGAGGATGTTGAAGATGCAGATGTCTGCCCAAATCTTTCTTTCTTGGTGGTGTTGTGCGAGCGCCACAGTTTCGCTTAGCAGGCTGGAGGTGGTTGTTTGGCTGTCACCGCCACAATGAGGGTTTCCAAACCCTCTCCTACACAGCACGTGATCTATCTCACTAGCCACACAATAAAGTATAGCCACTCACGTGGGACAGAGCTTCTTAAAAGTGGCGTCCTTTCGTCACCTGTCTTGGAAGGATCTTGGCGTGGTAACGAAGATGGGTTCCTGTCGTCGGCAACACCAAATGAACTACCTCCCAAGACAACCTCCAAGCGATCACGCAATCGGGCAGCAGACTCCCAATGCCACAATAGGAGGTACCTCGCGTCCAATACAGGCCCTGATACCCGCGGCATCTCTCTCCAGATACCCCAAGAAAGCCCCTCAAGCTGCCCAGTCTTGGAACCAGACTGCAAGCTGCCTATAGCCTTCCCTCAAGAGGCCCGTCCTTCTAGGGCCTCTTCCCTTCCTCTCTTCTCTCCTCAACCCGTATATTGTCGACAAAAGCGCCGGAATATTACACGATGATAAACGCAGTCCTGGTGTTCAATAATACTGGCCAACCGCGGCTGACGAAATTCTATTCCCAGATCGTTAGTTCTACCTCTTTTTCAAGATGCATCAGTTATATTCTTGGCTTTATATACCTAAATCAAAACTCTAACATTGCTTATTTGTGTAGGATGTCAACTTGCAGCAGCGCCTGATATCCGAGATATTCACCTTAGTCGCCAACCGGCCTGCGTCAGCTTGTAACTTCCTCCCTCTTCCACCTCTCCTTCAGAAGACTTCTTCAGAAGCCCTCTCCGATACCGACCAACCGACCCGAGTCATCTACCGTCATTATGCAACGCTGTACTTTATCATCATTGCTGATGATTTAGAAAGCGAGCTGGGCTTGTTGGATCTTATCCAGGTGTTTGTAGAATGTCTGGATAGGATCTTTGAGAACGTCTGTGAGTTGGATTTAATATTCAACTTTGAGACGTTGCATCAGGTTCTGGCGGAGATGATTCAGGGTGGTGGGGTGGTGGAGGTTGATAGGGCGACTATCGTGGAGAGTGTGAAAAGGGTATGCATATTCCATTATTCATCCACTATATCTATATATAATACATATATTAATATTGCTTGTATACAGGCAGCGAAAGTTACAAAGAGGCCGCAGGCGTCATTACCGGACACTGCAACTCGCTCGGCTTCACCGTCGGGCAGGAGCACACCGGTCAATATGGCTCATCGAGGTAGTGGCGTTACCGGTATCGGTTCTAACGACTTTGTCTGGAGCGGACGTTAACCATTTCGAATATGTTTTTTTGCTGAATAACAGGCTCGTTCACTTCTTATCTCGTCTCATTAAATTGAAAACGGAGGTCGGAGAAGATGATTAAGAGACTGAAGATATTATGACATAACAGTATGACAATCACAGCCGTGCATAAGAACCCTATCCTAATCAAGTTGAACGGGGAGAGTGTATCATGTGTTGAAGAGGGCCCTTGTTGTTGTTTTTTGTTCCTTTTCTTTTGGTGCATTACTGATGTCTTCCTTCCCTTTGATTGCAAAGAGATTTAACGGTTTTTAGAAGAAATAGGATACTTCAAGATACCCATTTATAGCGTTTTGGATTAGCAGAGGCGGTCGAAAGAATAATATTATTATTGTGGGAACAGCGGAGAAAACCCGCCATTGGATCAAATGGATGGTGGCTAGGCATTAAAGCCTCAATGTATTTACATGTTGTCAAATATATGAACGTTGTGTATCATCGATAGAGGCGTTGAGGGACCCAGACTTATCATGCTCCTCGAATCGAAATTTGTGCAAATTATTCCCACCCCATTTCGAAAGCATCTCCATGAACTCCATAATATACCTATCCTTCTCGATCTTCATTGCTTCGAGGCATTCCTCAGCTGATGTCTGTTCGATTGGATTTTGCTCCATCCAGTATTCGAAGTGCTGGGCTGCGATATGGTCCGCGCAGTGTGCAATGCCTATGTCAAAATTGCTTCGCATTTGTGAGTGAAATCTTTCTATCACTTCTTCCCTCATCTTTTTCCTATATTCCTCGTCGAGACCCCTGTTTTTGATATATATGCAAGTTTCTAGGTCTGTGGGATAACCATTCAATTCCGCGTGGCGGTCACCACTAAGAGTTAGTTTTTTTAACCCTGTAAGCGCTACGCTGCCCAGCTGGATTTTATTCCTTGTTCGCCATCTCCCTACCATCTCTTCGTCTTCCCCTTCGGTCATCCATCCGAAGAATCTTGGTGACATTTTGCGCACGCAGAGCGTCAATTCCTCGACGCCTGTGAACGGATGGGCCGCAAATTTCCGCCACCAAGCAATCGACACTGTGCTCCCGTATTTCACAGACCGACAATTCTCAGGTGGGCTTAAAAAGAACGATGGATGGAAAAACACACCACCGCCATCTGACTGGCATCCCGCTACGATTGTTAGAGCCTCTAGCTTCTTCAAACCATTCACCGCAGCCTGGAGTTCTTTTAAAGGCTCCGATAAATCAGAAAGCGGGCCTGGTCCGTATCTCTTGGATTCAGGGAATATGGAAAGCTCTCTCAGATTAACCGCTTCAGTAAGCAATTGCGTCAATACCGTAAGTTCCTCGCCAAAATTATCGTCTATTTCATACATATCCTCCCAGTACCGCTCTATATATCTCGACCACCTAAATGCTACGTACCGGTTTCTTAGTACCTGGCGCATAGATAGCTTTGTAAGAAGCAACGGTGTTACAAGCCCTGCTTTGATGAAAGGTGGGAGAGTTCCAACGTCCAACTCCATTGAAAACTCGCTGGGGTTTTTAGTTTTGGAATAAGTTATGAGCCTGCGCAAGAGGTCTATGCAAAGACGTGGGCTGTTAGGGTCGAAGCAGTTACCGTCGCGGTCTACAAAACCTAGTTAAACGATGTAATGTTAGTATCTAAAGCATGTATTAAATTTGTATATGACAGGGTCCGTAAACCAGTCTCCACGAAATGGCTCGGGTAAAACCGTTTACAGAACTGATGTTTTCTGTAGTTTATGTAACGCGATGCTACAGCCTACAGCAGCAGTAGATTCCTTAAAATAAAAGGTAGGCAGGGATCGCACTCACGGCTACTATCCTTCAATTGCAGCTTCCTCGGATGGATTCTCCCAGACTCAATCAGATCCCCCAAAAGCTTATGGAAACCATTTTTCACAGTTTCCGCCCGCTTCGAAAAAGTGTCCTGAAGTGATATTATCCGAACCGTCCTTGTATGCTGGAGCCCAACCGCATCCACGCCGAATTGATCAACAAGCTCTGAGAGTCGGTATAGTGGAGATAAATCGCGGAATTCGTACAGCGACTCAGCAGGCTCAGTGATCACCAACGTGGACCAGAGGTATGGCATACAGGTTGAGGCGATGTATTTGGATGTTTGGACCAGGCTTAACAAATCTTCATCGGGGAGAAAGGAGGGAATGGAGCCGAGTATCTCGGGGGCGAGATTATTTAATGATGGGGCCGCCATTCTTGATGCTTTCGATTTTACGATAGGTCTATTTATAAGCTGGAGATCTTCTGTATCGTGTGAAGCTAAGGTATATGCATATGTATATACATGTGTTATAGTAGATTACAGTAGATTTGGCTAGTCCGTCATATAAATAGATATCAAGTCGGCCATGGGCGTGGTTTGAAATTCCTCTCTAGCACTGAGTCCGCCTTCTGGTGCCTGAATTGAAAATTCGGGCTTATAATGTGTTACGTTGGAAGTTGACGTTTTTTTCTTCCAGAAAGGCCTATAAGTCGATAAGCCCCTCCAATGTCATACTATACTCTCTTATTACAAAAGCAAAAAGAAAAAGAAAAAGGAAGCAAGCTCATAGCTATATATCACAAGTTCAATACAACATGTTACTAAAGAATTCCCTGCGTCTATTGTCATAGGTGCCTTTTCCGCTTCATGCAACTTTCGACAGGGATGCGGGGCGTACGTCAGGCGAGAACGGGTGGTTTCAGGCAACATATGTCTGTGTATGGTAGTATCGGTTACACAGGGTAGTTCAGGCATCATTACGCGTATACGACTGCCACCCCGCATGGTGTATCTAATTGCTTGTATAACAATGACGACTAGCAAGGAAAACTTCGCTTTTTAACTCGAATAATTCATTCCAGAAACTTCCTGAAATAATATCTGATAGTCAATGGCCACAAACCTACAGGAAATACTTGATATCCCGGCGCTCAGTTACGGTAGATAGCCTTATTCTTGTATTACAACTTACAGCACCTGGCGGTCTACTCGCGTGAGCCACTCATTCTAGTACCCGGTCAACTAAATATAAAATATCTGAATTCTGGGTAGGTATATAGAACTGGGTCCTAGCCCATATTTTCTTATTGCTTCTTCAAAACATAGCCACCTAGACATATGTATTGATAACAATATTTAATCTCAATAAGGTCAAGAATTCGAGACGCAGGATTGGACCTCCAGTTCTAACCGATACCACGATCGATCGCGGGCTCCTATGTGAAAAATAACTTACCCATGACCGGCGCCAGAATGTCGAATTCAAAAGAAAGTATCCAGGAGATGCTCGAAGCGATGGACAGAATGCAATTGAATAGTCTAGACGCTCGGGATTATCCACCAGACCAAAGGCGTCTCATTAATGAAGAAAGAGTCCGCCGGAAGAAAGCGGAGGCGAGCGTCACATATACCGATCCACAGCCGCCCTCTAGAAACGAGTCTGAGGAAGCAGCCGATCCTAAACACATCCAGGAAATCAAAGCTCCGCCTGAAGGTCGCAAGACTAACGGACCTCGCCCCTCTAAAGTCAAAGGTTCTCCGAAAGCTGGTAATCAAGGTTGGCCTTCAGAGGAGAAAGAGAAAGAACCTGAGCCTTGGTATTCGGTTGAGGAGTACCATAATAAAATCTGCGACAAAGTCAAGAATGTGGTCTTTGTACCAACAGTTAGAAGCGGCTCTCGTAAGTCAGAAACAAACCTGGTTGCAAATTTCATTTGCACTACTGGTACCCCAGAATGTAAACAGGTGGGATGGTCTAGCGGAATGGTTGTGACACATATTCGAGGGTATTATCGCGGCAGTGACTTGTGCTATAACGTGCAGGTGTACAATCAGCGGTGTCCAAGATGCGAACGAATGGGACGTATGACCTTGGATGTAAACGTGTACGTTGAAAGAATAGTCCGGCGACTAAAAATATGGAAGGGGGAGTTTAAACCTACACCGGGTATTCAAAAGAAGATATGGCACAAGACTAGAGGCCGGTGCGAGGGGTGCAAAGGCAAAGGCAAAGGCGGGTGCTGCCTTAGAGGGGTTGTCCGAGGAAATCCCGAGTCAGGTTTTATGTTGACCTATATACCTAAATAACTCTTTTACAAGACGTCTCGTTGGTCTCTTTACAAAATTCTAGCCGCTTCTTATGTGTCTCTTTCTTTTTTTATCTCGCTTTCCCCCATGGTGAAATTTCATATTATTGTCACCCCAGGATACAGCTATAGCAGTGCAGCTAGCATTCTTCGAGTTTACCTATGGGAATATTTATAATTGTTGCCGGAAAAGAAAACCAGGCATGTATATATATATTTATATACTTCCCTTGTCAATGCCAGTGCTGGCCTTAAAAAAAATATGACAAGACTCTCATGACATGGTAAACTTCTGAAGGTTCAATGACCGCGCTGGCCAGTCTTGATCCATGTTGACACAATTCGAATATTTTCGTGGCGTCCCGGTAGCATAGCTCCCATTTCAAGGAGTAGAACTCAGTAATTACTAGTAGTCTGGTGATAATATGCTTGGTAAGATGCTCCGAGGCTAGGTAATTATTAATACGCCCTATGTGTTTGAGACAGAGTTTATACGCTCATTATCGAGGGCATAGAATTACCTCGTTCAAGGACAGTCGAACTCGAAAGTGAGGTGAGGTTGTTCGCGCAATCAGGGTTCACCAGTTGCAACATTTGGTTATGTGCACGCTTGGAGCCCATCACTGCCAAGCACCGCTAAGTTGCCCCACAGCTTGCAACAAAAACAACAAAAGGTCCGAAATTACGAGACAATGACCCAACACTCTTTTTTATTTTTTTTATTTTAGGACAAGTCACTACAAGTTAACCTAAGATCCAGACGATTTCTATAACCAAGTCAGTGTTTAGATCATTTTGTGACGAGAGTACTTGGTTCGATATCATTGGGCTAAGTCGCAAGAACTGCATACGGCAGACCCCACCCTTAACAACTACGGCCTGCGACCCATAGGCCCACCTTCGACAGATTTTGTATGTGCTCTTGAAATTAATCGCAAAATTGGTGCTAACAAAAATACCACAAGAAGCCCCTCGAGCCGATTTACGCATACATGTGCATTAAATTGACAAACTCGTCTATCTTCAAAGACAACCCCTCACTTTAATTTTAGACATTTCTGATTATTAATTCTACATAGATGCAGCGTTGTAGGACCGGTATGAACTCTTCAATTCCTTATTGGTCAGTCATATGCATGG
Source organism: Orbilia blumenaviensis (assembly GCA_036872755.1). Classification (NCBI taxonomy): domain Eukaryota; kingdom Fungi; phylum Ascomycota; class Orbiliomycetes; order Orbiliales; family Orbiliaceae; genus Orbilia; species Orbilia blumenaviensis. The sequence continues at coordinate 1,860,345 of JAVHNS010000003.1, read as the reverse complement.
GGAGCCACGTACATAGTATGCATTATGCATGGACCCTTGATGCAATTGGCCCGCATCAACCCCGGATGTAGATATGCAGATCAATAAGGAATTCCCCGTAGTAAGAGGTTTCTTCCTTGACTTAACTGTTTTATATTGTGGTTTTGTTCGTTGGAGGAGGAAAATATCACATAATGCCATATACGCAAGGTTAGAGAAATGGTACCAGACATCTATTCTCAAAAAACACGTCGACTCGCCTGACATCAAAACGATTCGATTAGATACGTGGCAATGTATTGAAATATCAAGAGCAGCAACAGCTGGCTAGAGGGACAAGTCACACATGCAATATGATTGATACAGAATATTGACCTGGAGGTTATGGACCCCACTACGGGTTTTTTTTCTATATCAAAGGCCAGTGTTAATCTTTGGAAGGACATTCTCTCTCGACTTCATCACCCTAGAAAAAAAAAACCTAAAAACTAGGAAATAGGTGCATCTAAGGGAAGCAATTGTTGCCAACAATCCCACAACTACAGCCGCTCAGTTAAATAGTTAAACCTCGTCTAAGTCTCCAATTATGGCTACCAAAAAGTATGGCATGACCCGGTACCCGATTTTGATAGTGACTTTTTACTGACACCCAGGGCGGCCTTAGAAAGTTAACTCATGACGACTATACAGTCGGGTGGGCCACTGTACTTCCAGTCGAAGTTACTGCAGCAAGACTACTACTTGACGAAGAACATGTGCGGCTACCGTCTCAGGGTAAAGATGACAATAGCTATATTCTTGGCCGAATGGGTTTACATAATATTGTGATCACATTTCCCGGAGTGGGAATATACGGCACCAATGCGGCGGCTCAAATGGTAACGAATATGGTTCGCACTTTTCCAAATATTCGGTTTGGACTCCTTGTTGGGGTTGGAGGTGGCGCTCCTGGACCCGGACCAAAATACAACGAGACGAATAGGGATATCCGGTTGGGAGACGTTGTGGTCAGCAAGCCGGAAGGCGATAAGGGTAAGTGCTTCTAATTTTGCGGGTCCCTCAGTCTATTTTTCTATTCCGTTTGCTGATGATTGATACGAAGGGGGCGTCTTTCAGTATGATATGGGCAAGCAATTGAACGAAGAGTACCAAATCCTATCACACCTAAACAGCCCGCCGAATCTCCTCCTCGGAGCGGTCAAGCTCCTGATTTCAGACCGCGACGTCGGAGAAGAACAAATGAACGAGTATATAAAAGATGCCGTTAAAAGTGCCGCGGAACGCCGTGTCCCACAACCAGTACTTTTTCACTCACCAGGACAAGAAAATGACAAGCTTTTCAAAGCAAGTTTCAGACATGCTGGAGGAGATGATTGTTCCAGCTGCAGTACTAGGATGGCGATAGATCGTCCTCCGCGAGGTTTTGTACAGCCACTAGTTCACTACGGGACCATCGCTTCTTCAAATACGGTTATGAAATCTGCTGAAAACCGTGATAAGTTACGAGAGAAGTGGAAAGTAGCCTGCTTTGAAATGGAAGCTGCAGGATTGATGAATAACTTCCCATGCCTTGTTATTCGAGGCGTTTGTGATTATTCGGATGACCATAAGAATAAGGCCTGGCAACCATATGCTGCGGTGACAGCGGCGGCGTATGCAAAGGACTTATTACGAGTTATCAATCCCGAAGATGTTGCAAGAGAAGAACGTCCTGCAGCAAAGATCACAAATTCGAATTCGAATAGCGGAGAAGCCAGCACCAGTGAGCCGCCTGCGAACACAAGCAGCGGCACTAGTAGCAGACAAGGTCAGCTTGAAGATCTCATCACCCATAAGATTACTTTAGATTCCGAACTTGGAGGCTAACCAATATCTATAAGACATAGACCAAGCCAGTTCACCATCCACACCACCACGCCCTCAGGTGGCACCTACGCCACTTACGCCGACGACACCTACGCCGCGCACGGCCAAAACACAGTCAGCCTGGCCACCAGCTGGACTTCAAGCCATGCCTCGCGATGAAATGAAAGCAAAATGGGCAGACACAATAGGTCAACATGCTCAGGCATTCATAGCACCAGATGACACAGAAGTGACGGTCTTGAGAGGTAAAACGCTCTGCCTAAGCTACAACCACGTCCTTTACCCACTTTATTACTGTAGACAACGAGACAAAGGATGTCCTCGGAAAGAGGTAAGGCAGTGGGAATGGCGTCTTGAAGACAAAAGGCTTCTACCTACGGGGCTGAGGGAAAAAGTCTCACACGTTTTCATATGCGATACTAGATACGAGAGGATCCGCTATATCTTGGAACCGGATTATGATTAGATGTGGAGTGCTGAAGATATTCAAAAAAAGCCTTTGAATTTGTTCTTTAGCCCTGGAGGAGTTCTCTGTAAATAGGAAGTCTAGTTAATTTACTTGCTCAGGCGGTGATCTAGCGAAAGTTCTTCGTAGGCATGAGTAATTAACTACCTACAAATGTGACCATGTTTAAAACGATCGTGGAAATGATTTATTTCATTAAAATGAGAGGTACCCGTCAGATATCTAACTAATCGATCTGCGGCCGTGACTAAGGGAAAACATAAGCGCCGTGATGCGTAAAGAATCAAAATTGGCGGAAGCGCTGCATGATAGGTATTGATGAGAGAAGGAAAAGATATGCATGCCGCTTGTCAAAATATAACTGTCCTAAAAATTATAGATGCTACATGGAAATGAACAATTCCTCCAAAAAAATATGCTAATGCGGCTGAAATGGCAGGGCTTTTTTTTTTTAGTAACGTCATATGCAATGGGTGAAATTGAAAGGGAACTAATGTTAACGAAGTAGAAAGTGGCGCAGCGAGCACAAATATGCGATGTAAGAAATGCGACGGACGGGCATATATGCGGGGTCAAAAAGGGAGGTCCTATGTAGGTGTATGTATATATATGAATATAAGTGTTAAGGGCGCCTATTCTTTTGAGCGGCCCCTGCGCTTTTCAGGTAGAGGAACGCTGGCTGACGTCAACGGCTCAAGATATTTGCTGAAAGACACATGGTCATGCCCGTACTTGAGCTTTAACTCAGCATTCGTTTCCTCAGAGTTATGGGGATTCGTGAGCAGTGATGCTGGCGGGTGATCTTCAACGGTTGATGCTCTGGACAACCGAGCTGGCGCATCTACCCATTGTTCAACGGTGCTCCCTTTGCTATCTTCTCGGGGGAGCAAAGGAATTTGAGATGGGGCTCGTCCTCCGACCATGGAGTTAGTTGGCGTCTTCTCTTCGCTAGTATCCTTCGGTTCTTTCTTGACGTGGGATTCAATAACTCGCCGAGCACTTCGCAGAACCCTGGTCGTAGGAGGTAAGACAGAAGTAGGGTTCTTGGTTGTGTAGGCTGGCTGGGTCAAGGGGTAAATTTTGTTTTGGAACGAAGAGTTCTGAGTATTTACGAAGCTGCGGGCTTTGGGGGTGCTATCGGAATCATGGCTAAGCATGCCTGGAGATGCACTAGCGGTGTCACCGTCTGCAAGACCCCGCGAACTGTTCCTTGAAAGGCTCGGAGCAGGACGTCCATTGAAGGATGCCTGAGAAATAAGTAGTGGCGGCTGTTGGGTTGACGACATACTCAGCCCGGTCTCGTAGATTGTGGGCTGCGCGATCATTCTTTGGGATCTTTGGGCATCTCTCCGGTGGCTGGAGGACGAGGAACGTCGATTAGACCTCAAAGGTTTCCGATCCTCGCTATCCTCTTTGCCACTTGAGGGGGCTGCTTCTGATCCACTGGCCTCTCCTGAGGAGCTACTGTCATCCCGAGGACCATCGAGGAGGGGATCGTAGTACCAGAATGCCTCGTCCTCTGCTAGCTTCGGTTTTACACTGGCAATCTCGTGCTTGCTGTCCTGAACGTAAACACTTGCAGGTGGAAGGTTACGAATTTCGGACCATACACTTCGATAGTTTTGGTCATTGCTACCCACCCTTGGGCTAATTGGGCCTTGTATATCCAGCTTAGACTGTTTTCGAAGAATACCGGTACCAGTCGAAGACAACTGAGTGCTTACAATCGACGCAGCGCGCCGTTTTGAGTTGACAGACGATAGCTGGGTGTTTTCTCCATTTGTATCCCAAGAAGCGCCCATACCTGCAGTCCAGCAATTCGTGATATATAACCGATGGGTTGGCCTGGCGAGTCGGTGTTTCTGCGGGGAAGATTTAACAACTTGGCTGGCCTTCGTTGGGGTGCCTAAAGGCGGGGCATTTGGGGAGCGTGGGCTCTGAATCACAGAGCTGATATCCTCAGCGCAAGTGCCCCGGAGGAAATCGATCTTCCAGAATTGCTTGCTCATTTCTTCAGTCGACAGTGCCCGGAGTGCAATTTGTTCTGGGACCTTGCGTAGGGGCGACCAATCATATGGGGACTGTTGCTGGGTCGAAACCTCACTGATATCGAAAAGAACATTGAGAACTGCCCCGAATGCTTTCCTAATAGCCCGTTCCATATCCCTATATTCGCCTCCAGTGACCTCAAGACATTTAATAAGGCCGCGAGAGCTTAGCCGTTTCCAGGCCCTACCTGAAGGAACTCTCGGGCCTCTTTGCTGCTCGAGTAAATCGCCATCCTTGGTGCCCTTCCAGGTCGTCCATGTGCATTGTGGTAGGACTATAACTTGGACAATCCAAGGACGCTCGACGGACGGCGTGGATACAGCTTCTATCTGCTGAAGACGCTGTTGAAGAAACCCTATTTGATTGGAAAGGGATTTGATCAGAGCAGTTTGGTTGAACTTAGTCGCCGTCGAACAGGAGGAAGTTGAGGTGAAAGAGGTTGAGGTAGAGTGGGTTCGTGTGAATGATGTTGTGGTAGTTAAAGTTTGCTTGAAAGTGCCATCGATGAGCTGGTTGACTTCAGATTCTCGAGCCACTTTCTTCGACGTATAACTTTTCTCGCCTTGGTCAACGGACGAAGGTGTTCGAAGATCAACTGTTGTTGCATCCCGCTCGCGTCTACGTCGCTTTCGTTTCTTCTTCTCTGTACCCGAACCTTCGTCGTCGTCGTCTCGCACACGCTTTGGGTTCCGGAAACTCTGCTCGCGATCCTCGACATATCGGTGAAATTGGTTTTCTATGTTATTGAGTCGTTCTTCAAGGGAAAAGACGTTCGCTCCAATCTCAGTAATTTCCTCCTCAGTATCGTTCTTAAATTTAATCACATCGTTGCACATTTCCTCCTGCAAGTCCACCTTCTCACTGATATCGTGCAGTCTCCGATTGACAAATGATTCAGTCACACTCGGAGGGAGAGACGCCGGGACACTAGCTGGAGCGGCAGCCCCCCCTTCGGTGAAAGCGACATCTGGGGATCGCTGTAGAGCAGGATCCGGGCTGATAGGTGTAGGCTGCGCAGTATCGACAAGTGGCTGAGCAGGCACCGGCGGAGATTTGAGTGTCTGCTGTGGGTTCTGCGGCTGGGTACCGGTTGGGACACTCTGAGGGAGCTCCTCTATTCGATTTCGAGGCTCCTCATCCATCGCAATCACATTGCCTAGCCTTCCCGCTACCGTCCTCGCAAGATTCTTTAGCTGAGCTTCAATCGCTAATGTTTGTCTCTGCAGCTCATCATTTGAAGGCTCACGTTCATCAAGAGCGATGAACGGAGATGTATCTCTCGTAGCGGTGGACACACCCATTCGCATCCTTTCTTGCAAATTAAGCGGGAGGAATGCCTGCGACAATCCATGAACTATATGGAGTGCACCATTGACCCGCCTGTCGAATTCGAGATACCGATCTTGTCCCGTGATGACCTGGGAATCCGCTACAGTAGAAGCAACAGTCGCATCATCCACAGCCCCCTTGTACGAATTGATGTGCTGGAGGGTAGCTTGGTGAGCTGCCCGCGGCGACGAGCGCCCAGACTGTGGAAGAGGTCCTCCACGCTGTTCCCGCCGCACGTCAACAAGCGCCTGTGCACGGCTGCTATTACGAGTATGGGCGACGTTCAAATGCGGGGCTATCTCAGTGGCCGCTGAAGAATGGCCTGATTGTGCACCATGAGATCCGCCAGGATCCCGATTGGTCCTCAGGCTAATCCCAAGCCCATTCTCGCCTCCAAAGCTTCCTACAAGGGCTCGAGTCTGAAGACTTGGTTGATATCGTGGAGGATCCTCGAATGTTTTCGAAAGATTGTATCGGTCCGAAGATTCTTGGGGTTGTGTCGTCATCGGTGTCGGTCTGCCATTTGTCAAAGCGACAACTGACGTCGGACTAGTTGCGCCAGACCTCAACCTTGCAGACCGAAAACTATCGCCATACTGTTGCTGCTTCTTCGATTCGCGAGGTTCCTCTGTGTGTTTCGAGTGGAAATTTATAAAGTGACCGCAAAGACACGTCTACAATAGACCGAAAAACAAGAAAGGCATTCTCGTGAGCTTACAATTGACTCGACATTTAAACAGTTTAGTTTACACCAAAAGAAAACGCACCTTCCGCGCACGCCCTCCAGAGGAAAGAAGTCCTGTTGAGACTCCATCCTCCTCTTCGGGCATGAATTCCTGGCACCCGCAAACAGTGTTAAACTCGAGATTCCGAAAGTTACAATTGCCATGCCGAATCGCCATTGTTGCCATCTTAGGTATCATGCCGTCTTCACGCGGTGGACAGGAAAGAATCGTATCGGCCGTCACAAAACCACCAAATTTTGAGGGGGATCGAGATAATTCTAGTGAGATGGAAATGTTCCTCAGGAGATTTTAGAGCTGTAGTAGACAAGCAAGCATAGCATTTCACGTTCTCCCTTTACAACTGAATGAAAAGAAGCACGTGGAATTCGAGACTACTGATGAGAAAAAAAGGAGTACGGAGATAGAAAGGGAAAAATTCAAAATATCACAATATCACAAAAGAAAGGCACGACGGGAAAGACTGGGAATGAAAAGAAAAATAAACAAGATCATGCATGCATCGAACACGAGCTGCAGGAAGAATCGATGCAGATGGAGAGAAAAATCCAGGACCAAAGAAGGGGAAGAACTCCAGGGCTCCCGACTGCTTGGGACCATCCCACCCTTGGCTAGCGAACAAAACAGCAAATTGGTGTGTTTTGGGACTCCCAGGCGATATGATATCGACCGGGGGGGCCTATCAGCCACCAAGATGAACTGCACAGGAACAATGCAGCGCGGCCGGTGTGTGGGCCTGTTAGGGCAGTCTAGGCTCCTTTCGACCCAGTTTCTCGTGAGTCGTTTGCTCTGTTCCGAGAGATCTTCTCCATTGAGGGTGACAGCCATATGCAAGGTCCGACGTCAGCGTGTTCATTGGCTGAGGAACTGCAGAGAACGCCCATGCTCTGCAGACATGGCACAAGAAATGAGCACAACTGTTTTTTTTGTGACAGAGGGTTTCGGGGAAGCGGACGGAAAGCGGGCAACTAGCTTCCTATTAATACTGACCCAGCATTTCCACACAAGCTTCGCAATGCCAATATTTAGTGTTTAGCCAGCCCGAACTTAGTTGAATTGATATTCGCACTAAAGCACACCGTTGAAAATTGGTATCCTGTACCAAAGACGCTGATAGATTATAATAAGCTACCACCCCAATATTTCTAGTGTCGAGACTGAGCGTTATTTTGCAAGCTGTGTTGACTGGCGTTGGAAAAGGATACAAAGTTGCAGGAGTCTTACTTAGGGTTTCGTTCTGACAGCTTGGTAGCGAGGTACAGAGCTGCGTCGACATGGTCTTGTCTGGCTTAATATCCTCGTCCAGCGCGTCGATATTATTAACTAGATTTTATTCAGCAAGCTGATCTGTATCTGCCTCCCCTATATACGACATCATGTCGGGAAATGTCATTCCTATTTTGATCGCGTATTCGGATCCATAACTCAACCTTCTCACAGAACGAGCCTAGGCGAATATCAGATCAAAATATCACCGAACCTGAGTAGCAATCCGCGGGGCTGTTATCAGTTATGTCGAAGAGAGGCGTAGACCTCCCATCGCGACTTCTGCTCGCGTCCATTTTCGACTCCCTTGCCGCAATTCAAATATCTTCAGACCCGCCAGCCACACTGCCTCCAACGGCCGGGGTAAATCCCATCCGTTTCCTCCCTGCGGCATCCAGGAATATATTTCTCACAGCACATTGCCTTCTCCCGACAACGTTCCTCGCGGCTCTTGATCTACTCGAAAAATCACTAGTGGAGCGGTATTCAACCGCTGATGTCTCGGATTCAGCTCTGAAAGTATATTACATACGTTCTAGCCCGCCACCTCCACAATCACTTGCTATCCCTGGGCCTAACTTCACATCTACATCAACTTCAAAACCGGGGTTTCCAAGATCTGGAAAGTCTTATGTTTATGAAGTCCGGCCTGCAGTATGGAACTGCACTTGTATAGAATTTACATTGGCCGCCTATCAGGAACGCTCTTCGCATCAGATGCAAAATAAAGGGTATGGTTCTGATGCTGCAGACGAAGCCGAGTCTAGTTCGGGAGGAGATAGTTCGGGTGAAGAACAAGAGAGGGATATCGGCAACGAGGATGATATTAGGAAAAACGACGATAACAAAAAACCCGAAGACGAAGAGGGGGGGTCCGGTAATGACCAGATGGAACTGGATGCGGATTCAGATTCCGATACGAACACCTGGTATGGTGGTATCTATACCATGGGTTCCGAAACTACAAGTAGAAATAAATTAAGAAATTCTGTGGTACCGATATGCAAGCATCTTCTTGCAGCAGTCCTAGCGGAGAAGTGCCAGGGTTTATTTGGTGGATATATCGTTGAGAAAGTGGTTACTGATGATATAATGGCTGAGATGGCTGTGCTCTGGGAGTGATATATCAACCTGTGGATGCTTAAGTAGGATTTTGAGACATCACGAACGAGTCCATTTCGAAATTTCGCTATTTGTGCTTCCTAATGTTAGGTTTCTGCGTATTGTATTTTTTTTTTTTTTTTTTTTTTTGGATAAAATACAAGATTATGCTCCAAGTTTACACTATATATACTCAGGAAAAAAAAGGCAATAATCAAGAAATCACCAAAGCAGACAGCAATATATGTCGGAATCACTCGAGGCCGGATACCATTTCAAACGAGGTAAACTTCCAGATACAGATCCCACGTACCGCCACCTCCATAACGCCGTACTCTCTTTTTAAGGAGAATATAGCAAGAAGTAAGCAGAGCACTCCCGCCAAAGCAGGTTTATTCTCCCATCCGATGTAGACATTCGCCACCACTGATATAAGGGGGGAATGTATATGCTTGTTAGATGGTGGCCGAGCTGTTCGGCGCGCATAGTCACTGCTGTGTTAGGACGTCACAGGGGAAATGTCGGTTGACGGTGGAAGATACCCTGTAGCTCAGGGCGGTTGAATTAATTGCCTTCTTGTCGCTTTCGCGATCTCCAAAGTCGCAAATTGTCTACTCTAGATCGCCGTCCTTTCTAGATGTATATATTTATAAAATCGCTCGCTTGGAACAATCATAAAAGAAAAAAGCCGCACGGATATAAAATCAACGCCTGCAATGGTGATAGTGGTGACGATAGAAACGACCCTAATAATTAAGTGAGGTGGGGTATTAAGACGTAAAGAAAATCGTTGGTGGTGATGTCAGGCAGTCGAAAGAAATTTTATATCTTGGCTGCTTCCTTGACGGTTCCAACCTTGAGCTTTGGGGTGTACTTCTTGAGGACTCCCTCATTATGGTACTGGATGGATCTATGTCAGCACGTGCGAGAGAGGTAACCGCACTGGTTCTGTGTTTTGTACCTTCCAAAACTGCTTCGAGGCGTCCTTTCCAGCGACGCGCTGAAGAATTTTCTTTCCGCCGGGATGCTCATCGACGAAGCCTGTCCGCGTACTCAGTTAGAACCCGATCAAAACATAGCGATTCCGCAGCAGCCGGAACCGATATGTGCGACGGCGACGATGATAACCTACTTGTGACGTCGTAGACACCGTTGTCAATAATAATGTACAAACCGGCATCGGCATCCTTGTGCTGCGCAACATCGGCGGTGGTGAACTGCTTATCGGCCATTTTTTGAGAAAATCTGCTTTCGCGGGATATGATACAAACTATGGAGGAAAGATTGAGCTCGTTCTAGAGGATGCAGGGAGAATGCGGTGGTGGTGGGAAGACATCGTTCCTGGCACGAGGTCCGGAGAAGGCTTTTTGTAAGCGTAAGAATCTTTTTGTGGTTCGGCGCAGAGAAACTTACCGAGGTTGAAAGCCTTGGGCAGGCCATAACAGGGAGACTTCTGCAACACATGACCTGCCCAATAGAAACCCAGCTATTGGAAACCGGACTGCCTCGGTCTTAGACACCTTGACCAGAATGTCTAAGAGTAAGCCGGGTATTGGCTCTCCAATTGCCTACTTTAGATAAACCGCATCGCGATAACCTTTTAAGACTACCCCCTTTAGACTATTTTCTGTTGCCGGCATGAGCAGTGGGACAAAATTGACAAGCGAAGTTATAACCGAAAACTTATACAAGGACCAACAACTCTTAAAATACAACACAACCCCCCAAACTTCAAACATGCATAAGCATACATCGATATGGAAGGACAGTAGAAATATGTAATTAGTGTGGTATCTGTGGAATAGACTTTCTTCTGAGTTTTGTATTGAACAAAAATCGGATAATATGTAAATGGCGGCTGCTGCGGTATGGGAAATGAAATTTAAGACTGAGACGGTACTGGTGCGAGATAAGGCTACTTTTATAGGTACAGAAAGCTTCCTCAATGGTACTTAAGCAAGTATTTACTATATACTTAGGCCATAAAGCTATAGACTATGGTACAACTCGCCGTCTTTGCTTTGTTCTTCTTGACGGAACCTCGGGGTTCCTTGGCGGTCGAGGCATCCGCTTGCTTATCTCTCCATTCTTCCATTCAACTGTTTCAACCCAAACCTCGAACCCCAAAAAGTACTCCGTTTCCGGATCAGCGGGGTGAGGATGAGGAGTGACCTTGATCCGGGCTCTCTCATAGTCTTCCAGTTGTTCGAGTCTAAAGATATTTTTTGCCATGAAATTGAAGAAATCTGCCAACGACATATCTCGTATCTCAGGGTGTTCCTTGAAAAGGAAACATCGGCCATCTGGCGGGTGTGAATATGGATAGTATCTATAACTAACACCCATGCATACACCATCGAGAGCCCTAGCGCTTGGGGAAATATCCGACTCCTGATTGTTTATACTGGCTTCTTGTTGGCTTGCCCCGATATTTTTTCCTTCGTAGAAAATATTTTCCTCTAGTATACGATGGAATGGTATAGGTAGAATGGCGTCTTCCTCGCAAGGGAAACTTGGGTTTGATACCTCCAATTTATAGGACTGAAGCTCCGAGGAGAGGATCTTATCTTCAAAAATGTCGAAGAAAAACGTTCTGGGTAATACTCGATTCCAAACGTCGGAGTCAAGTAGTCGGTGAAATCCCTTGGGTGTATATCGCTTGTATCGTAAATTTTCAGACATTAAGAGTTCGCGCCACGTCTTAGATACTTGCATACATGGGATATGGGATCTCCAATTAAGATGGCCAAAAACTTCGAGCAGTAGTTCTGCTGGCAAGTTGATCGATCTGGCAGGCTGAGTTTCTGAAGCCATAGCTCGAATCTGAAACTTTCAATGATGTTTTTGGGTTGGCTAAGTTGTATTTTGAGGGTGCCTGTACAAAAAGCAGGAACCGGGAAGTGTCGCAATCTGAAGTGAATGACTTCCTAAGTTGATTAGGGTCGGATGTCAATATCTGTAGAGCCGTAGTAGAATTGGCCAATCGAAAGCATTAATCGAAACTAGAAGTGAGTGGATACCGTATGTGACTCTTTCCCCGTGAGTACAGCTTAGGCGTGCGCTCAAAGAGCTTTGATCAGAAAGGCTCGAGACTATACTGGACAACTAAAAGTTAGCAGGGGTTGGTTTCGATAGGTATTAAGCAGTAATAAGAAACTCTAGCTATCAAGCTATCACTTTGGGTGCGTCACAAAAGACAGCTGATTGACCGCCTAACTTTACCTTTCTTAGATGGAGTCCCGATAGCCGTGGTTAATACTTCGATAGTAGGGTAGTGATATAGGGGAGGGGAGGGGGGAGAGTTAAAAGGTATTAATATACTAAGTACCTACCTAGTTATTCGGATTGGCTCTACTTCAAGTTGGGGGGAAACCAGACTAGCATTAGAAGTGCTGGGGCGAAAACCTCCTACCAGTACCATATGCATAATATAGGTACTTACCTAGATGCCTACTGTGCCGCGACGATGCATAGCTAGGTGCCGCCACCTCAATGCAGCTCAATACGAGCTTCTTTTTCCTGCCTTGAGTTTCGGATAAATACGGAATTGCTGAGCCGGACAAGTATAAACCGTGTGTTATAGCTGGATCGCCTGATCATTTGAACACCCGTGCTGCACAGCTGCTGTGTATCGTCATCTTGCGAGGTGTATTGAATGCACTACGCGCGCACACTATGTACCCTGAGTCATTTTCAAAACATCGTGCCGTCTTTCAGCATTCTCGTGGAGCCAGGAAACTAACCAACGTGCGATACCGGACCGATTGGTATGAATGCTAAAGGAAGTGATATGTACAATTGAGGAACAGCGAACTTATAAATAAGCCAATGCCAATGCCAATGCAGTGCCAATGATTGAACATACTATATACTCCGCCCTCGATTTGTTGGATTTTCCCTAGCCTTCCCAGCCACACTGCGTTGTTTCATATGTCCCAAAGCTAGGATTACTTTTTATTCTGAATTGATCTTTGGAAACAGTTCACCATGTCGATAGCTCAGAAATCTCCATTCGTCGGCCTTGCTGTCGAAGTTCTGGTACAGATCTTCACCGAAGTCGGACATGACTCGCAAGCTAGCATGACCAATCTGGCAGTCGTGTGCAAGCACTTTTACAACATATGGTTTTCAAATAGAGCTAGCATTCTATTGCCAATTACAAAGGCCAAAGTGATTGCATTCGAAGATGCTTTATTAGCGGTAATTACTAGTCTCCGTAAATGTTTCTAGGACGCTTAGTCGTCTAAATTTTATGTAGGCATATACTCATAACCTGACCAGATCCGAGCAACGGCCATAACAGAGGCTTACATCAACCATGGGGCTGAACGACTACAAGATATTGCAGCAGGCTCAGCTGATGCCATTTCTGCCCGGGACTCTATCCTAAAGCCAAAAATAGACCTCAAACAGCTGAGCAGCAAAGTCAAAAGACCAACATTCGAAGAGCTGGTCGCCATGCAAGACCTTTACCTCTTAATATCCTGCGCAATCCGGCTGGGAATCGAGGAGGATACAGAATGGCCAACCGAAAATCATCGCAATAAGTTAATGAGACATATCGCTTACCCGGTTAATGCGCAGTCTAACCACCCTTATATGATCTCGGTTAACCCAACTTTCGTGACCGGGGGGGATAGCTGGAAAGATGGATATATGCGCTATCTTAGTTACCCTCCAGCACCGAGCGAAGAGGATATATTGAAAGATAGAGCAATTCGCGAGCAGAGGATATACTCCAGCTTCTACCGCGTATTCTTAGCTGGTGCCATGCTTGCTCCCGAATATCTCGAGCCCCTTTTCACGGGAGATAAAAGGATCATGCACTTACTATGGAGCCCCGAGCCCACTTTAGAAAAGGATTTCCCGGATGAAAAGGCTGCACGCTTGGCTTATGAAAAATACAGGTCTGAAATCGGAAGTAAATCTTTCCCTCTTGGGGGAGAGCGATATCTAAGCGGATACGTTGCCTACAACATCAAAGGCTCTTCGCCAGAGGCCGTCAAGGCCGCTTTGGGTCCCCTCCTCGAGTATCTTGTCGACTATGGCCAGAACAACGTCCTGGTAGATCCATGGACCATCGCTGCGGGCCGGGTGCCAGAAGACAGCCCAGAAGGCGAGGCGAGGCTTCGAGATATCAGCGCCTTGCACCAAGTATTGATGCTCTTCCTAGCTCAAGACATTCTTCGATGGCTATTCGCCAACGCCAATCCCGTAGAGGATGGCCGCTGCGGCCGTATCTCTTTACCTGAAGACCTTTATGGCTCCTTCCGCCAAAAAGAGGGTGTTTTCAAGAGCTACCGCAAGCTAAGATTGATCTTCTATGGCGTTTACGAGTTGGAAGATTTGTACTTCCCCGGAAAACCTGAAGATGTAAATGGTAACACCTGGCTCTTGGCCGAGGGCGTGAGAGAAACGAAAGGCTTTGATGGAGCCACGCGGAAACAAAGGCTCTTCTTCGACTTGCATGATACAGTGGGTGCAGGCGCTCGGTATCCACGCAAATACGACGCTCTTTGCTGGCATCAGGCAAACTATTTTAGATGGGCAGTTGAGAATTGCCCTGGCAATAGGACTATAATAAGGGACCTGTTTCAATATGAGGGTATAGACTTCACTTCAATGATGTGGTTTGAATCGGACTATTTCGGGAATATGGGACTCTGTTACAAACAACTCACCAAATGCCTTGACCGTAGTCAAGCTCATGACGACGACGAATCTGATTCGGATGACTCTGATTCTGACTCTGATTCTGACTCTGAACCTGACCATGAATCCGACCCCGAATCCGACCCCGAATCCGACCCTGAATCTGACCCTGATTTCTGATCTCGGTGGTTAGTTTACTATCAAAAACGGAGGCATGGGTGCTGAGACTTTGTTGACCGGAGCAGTTGCATGTCCAGTTTATAGATAATGAAATGCTGTCCCGGCTCTATCAAGAGGTAGTATTAAGAGTCAAAGGGTTGTATGCTATACTATCAAGTCCTCACGATCGACTAACCTACATTCTTGTTTTTTTTTTTTTTTTTTTTTAAAGCCCTTGAAATTAAGTTAACATTCCAATTTCTAGCGAGTACCTCGGTAGTCTCTACTAGATCATGAACCCCATGAACTAAGTATATAAACCATGGACCGCATGTGCCCAAATTAAGTTAATAATACTACTACCAGACCCAAGCGTATTCATACAAAGGCTACACCCCATGCAGCAGCATTAAAAGTGCCATTCATACAAGAATAGCTATCCATCAAAGCTCTCCTTTGCTAGGGGCTCTTCAGCGGGGTCATCATATTCCCACCCCTTCTTTTCTATTATTTCCATACAAACAAGCGTCTCTTCCACTTTAGTAGGAGGAATCGGAACCGCAAACCTGTAAGTCTTGGGTCCCCGTTTCCAGTCATCACATAGAATTAGGTTTTGACGACCTTGTCCGGGATGGGTACTGAAGTCTTCAACGTATGCCTCGAAAATGGTTTCCGCTGGGATTCCATGCAAAAGTACTCTTTCCATCGCTTTAACAGCCGTGATGGCCTTCTTGTAGCTGACCTTCCACCTTTTATCCAGAGGTTCCTCTATAGGGTTTCCCTTGTGAGACTCTGGTACCAATTCGCAATGATGTGCCATGGTTGAAATGTTCCCATACAACCTAAACCACGAAATAGCGTCTGAGGAGTATGCTTCCCCAGATTGTACCCTCCAACGCCCCACAGTCACAATGGTATTAGTGCATTCGTATTCGAAAAAATCCAGCGATAGTAATTCCAAGGCCGCAAATATCTCCCACCAGACTTGCCAACGAGCCTGTAAACGACAGTTTACAAACTTTACCCTGCGAAGGGTGTCTTTTCGATCAGTGAGGAACTTCAGGATGTCCTTCTCGGAAAATGCAAGCATGTCAAAACGAAGCTGACTGAGAAAGGAGAGAGCGTTGGAGGATGCATCGAGAAGCTCAGGTAGTAATAAAGGGACATATGGGCGATATTCTCCTTTCTCTGTTTTCCATATCACAGCCCAGTCGATAGAAGAAAAGCTGAGATTCAGCCATTTCAGCCGAACTGGATATCTTAGAAATACGCATAGACCTAATCGATGCTTATTGATCAATCTGATATCTGGGTCTAGCGGTCTCTCTATATCCAACGTAAGACCATTTAAGTGCTCCATAACCGGGCGACAATTGTCGATTTTAGAACAGCAATTCTTGTGGAACCAACCGTATGAAATAGCTCCCATTGCAGGGCCGGAGGGTGGCCTAGGGACACCAAATATCCGAATCTCACGTTTTTGTACTCTTAGTGCGCACAAGACATTGTTAATTGCCTCTAAAGGAATTACCGACGGAAAATACTCCCAGATAATGCCTGGGGCTAGGACACCTACGGTGCCGCCCATCTGAACAGAAGCCCAACGGTAAAAGTCAAAAAACTGGCGAGTTATCGCGTTCGGTTTCTTATTAGGTTCCAGGGCCGGATATTTAAACTCTAATGGAAAGAACTTTCGATAATGTGATAGAATGACGTCGTCGGGTACTCTACTCCCTTTGGAGTAATTTGGATCGTGGATTTCGATATGTGCAATATTTTTAAGATTTAAAACTGCATATGAGAACAGGATCGGGCAGAGACGTAAAACCCGGAGTTCACGAGAATAATAGTTGAATCCCTTTTCTATTATCGACCGAAACTCGGACAGGTTTGAGAATTGTCCTTCGGGAGGATTGCGATCAGGGTGAAGATAGACATACGGCGAATCAGCTTCGATAATAAGGTGTTTTAATGTCGGTCTCAAATGTTCCTCCAGGTTGGAAGTCTTTCTTGCCAGTTTGACTAAGGCTTGAAGGTCTGTCGAGGTCCAGTAGTATCTGCGCAGGGTGAACACATTGTCGTAGAATCCCTTCTTTGCCAGAAAGTCAAGCCTTTTGCAAGAACATCTCAGAGCAATAATATCATCCATAGACAGGTACATTGTAATTTCATCGATAAGTTCCCGCGGAAGCTCTATAAGCTCTCTGGTATTTTTAGGCTTCATGGGCGGCTGGGAAGCGTGCCCTGTGCTAGATTGGCGCTGCACTAGAACATGGTTTTCCTCAAATTAGCTTTAATCATCGATTGATATATTGCAATCTCTACTCCGACTGTAGGAGCTAGCAAAGAAGGACTTACTCCGTCCCTTCCCTAATGATCCTGGTATATATATACTCGACGTAGAATATTTGAATGGATACAAAGATATAACAAGAAAGCTTCATATAAACTACTTACCTAGGTATACACGAGAAGATTTTGAATGGGTATTTAAACATAAATAAATATGTACACACCTGGAGCTGCTCACTCGTTGAGCATCGAATATATACAAACAATATTAGTATTTACCGGTCGATAACCCAATATACTCTGGACTACTTCAACTATCTCCAAGCCCCAGGTTGTAAAGCCGCTTTAGTAACTGCCACGCAAAATATGACGTAAAAGAGGAAGTTGGCGCCATGCTCACACGTGCAATAAAGGGCATATAGTATAACACAATCAATTAACCCCCACAAAGGGATAGACACCTCAGGGATATTCGTACCCCTAGCCAAGGAACAGATCGGGAGCATTTTTGACCACTACGTCTTCCTGACCCTCGTACTTTTTTAATGGTTCTTCGGGATCGGTTGTGATCTCCTTCCATACTTCTGGGATGTTTTCCTGTGCCCACTGCTCGATCTCCGGGCGCCTTGAGGGCTGGTACTCAGCATATAACGCCATAAATCTATCAGAAAATTCTCATTAGTAACTGAGCCTGGCTTTTTATTTTTATATTGTAGGACTTACATCTCTCGATTGGGTCTAAACCCATCCTTAGACTCCATGTCTCTCAGGACTTTGAAAGCCATGTCATATTTGTCCGCCAAACACCATGCGGATAATCTCATCGCATGGTTGTGGCTTGTAGGCTTGAACCCAAGTTTCAAGAAATTTTTCCATATCAAAGGAGATCTTGATGCCATCATTTCCTTAGCCAGGCCACAGCTGATCATTACTAAACTTAATGTATCACTGTTCGGGCCCTCTTTGCTGTTGGTGATCGTTCTGAAAACGTCTAGGGCGTTTTTGGGTTGATTGACAGAATTATAGGCGTACATTAACGAATTATATAGCTCAGTAGTTGGTGTGACTTCTGGGTCGACTTTGAACTGCAGATGAATTGACCATAATGCTTGCGAGTCCTGTAGCCTTGCGCAGTGCCGGAAGGCAGATGCATAGGCCTCAGCATCCGGCTTTGCATTCTTCGTTTGTCGCATGTGGAGGAATATCACATTGGCAACATCAGTAGCACCCCTTGAGAAGAAGAGTTCCATTATATCCTTTCGCGCCGATAATGGAAGTTCTGGGAATAGCCCTCGCATCGCCAGATATACATTCCACATTTCACCAATTCCGAGTTCCGGTTCTTTCATCCCCATCAACTCTCCAAGGTGTTTGATGACTTTCATGCGGTCCATCGGGTGATAGTTGTTGATTTCTCTACTCAATGTGGCGATAATCGTGTTAAACGGTTTGTTAAATATCTGCCACCTGCTAAGGGCGCATAGTGTGTCCACATCCAAAGAAATCTTTCGCTTCAATGTTTCATTGTATAAACTGTCGATGACGTCTGCCTTCGTTTTGAGATTGCTGGTCATATACCGAAGTAGTTCTAACGTTTCCTCGTCGGAATCCTCGGAATGTCGATAGTATTTTAAACTCTCCCATGCTTCAAAGGCCCCATCTGTATCCTCCAGCATAAGTCGCACTCGGATATGGAGAATCTGTGTTCGCCTGTTGGGCTCTAGACGCCACCTCTCGGATAGTACGAGTAGCACTTGCGCCGCTGTGGCATCCTTCCTCCACACTGCAAAGTCCACCAGCTCATTGACAAGCTCAATCTTTATTTTCGGCGAGATCGCGGGTATTAAACCAGCGATTGTGTGTATTGTTTCTCCTTGACTCCATTTCCACTTCAACTTCATGACCTCAAACTCTTCCCTAGCTGTTAACCGGCTGTCATCTGCTGAAGCAGTTTCCGATTCGACAAGTTCTGTATGTTCAAATAGATCCTCGATCCATTGTTTCGCAGCTAAATCCTCTGGGTGCCCGACCGCATATCCAAATATCATCTTGAAAGTATCGCTGGTTGCCGAATCCTTCAACTGATCCCACCATTTCCTCGCGGCCGCTGTATCGTCTCGATCCATATAAAACCGCATTGCACCGGTCAAAACCCCCACATCGCCCAAATTGTCCGGGTCCCTCGCTCCATCCAACTCCGTAAGCTTCAATAAAGCCTCCTCGTCATCTTTATCAATAATCTTGCGCAGAACATGCCACCAAGACTTCACCGTTATCAGTTTTGACCCGTATGTCTCCGCCCCAACTTTTAGAAATCCCATTGCTTTGTCGAAGTCGTAGGTATTCGCCAAAGTCGCAATGACGGCCTCGAACCCAGCCCTTAAAAGTACTTTGTCACCTTCCCGCACCCTCCGAATGTAGCCTAACATTGCACCTGACAAACTGACCGCCACCGTATGCTCGAGATGGTGTAAGCTATCCAGAAGTCGGACGAGAGCCGTGGATTTGAGTTGGTCGATTTCACCCCTCTGGCTGAGGGTTTCCAGACACCGTAGTAAGCCGTAACAAACTCCATCGTCCTTCAATACGGTCGGTAGGTCCTCATCGAAGACAATAATCTTGAATGCCTTTACCAATTCTGAGGTTGACGGTGCATTTCCGGCCTTCTCATCGACATATAACGTAAGAGCCGCCAACACGGCAATACCTGGATTCTGTGGTTTATTTTCAACTTTTTTCTCAAAAGTCATCTTCCATTCTGCCTTAAACAAATCCAGAAACGTGCGTTTCTGGATAATTTGGGCACCGGACCCAAGACCTGGAATAACCGTCGGCCGCCGTCGGTACGTATGAAGGTTTTGGCGTGTAACGAGTAGGCGGCATTTTGGACAGACGGTTTCCTTGCCTGTCGAGGCAGATGTCGAAAGTAACCGTTGTGAAGCTCGACGGAGTAGCCGTGGTGTCACACTCATAGCGACCGGCTAATGGGGCATCAATGGCACCCGATGAGGGGAGGAGGGGGGGAATATTGGCGGGGTGATATTTTTTTTGGTGTATCTGCGGCCGTTGGATTTGTATTGGAGGTTCCTAGCTGCGTCCTCGCCAACCAATCGGCTGCCATATCGATAAAGATTTTTGTTCCCGCCGATGACCTAACCCAACCACAACCGATTTAACGACTACGACAGACGAAGACATCACGACTCGATTCCCCCCGACATCGTCGATTCGACCTCCCCCCAGCGCGCAAGGCTTTTGGGAGGGCCATGTCACTGGCAATCAGTCGATAATCATCGGATTTCTCACGACTCATTATTTTACCGCTCCACAATGCCTCCACGACCGTCTATCGCAGTCCTCAAGACTTTCCTCGGAAACGGTCCAATCCTTCCGTTCCTCTATCCAGCGGCCTCCCGACGTTTGCTGAGCTCCACTCCTCCTCGATATGAAGACGAGGGCTCGAATGACAAGTTCATCGGGATCATGAACAACCTTCGGGGCGCGAGCAATGCTCCCCTCCCTTCTCTTCCCGACGAAGGACCCGCTCCCCGTACACCCAAATCCCCACAATCCACCAACTTCGCAACCATGCAGCAGCGTAAACGCGCCTACCAGGACATGGCAGCTCTAAATTTGGGTACTAGCAAGGTCGTCGAGAGGCTACAGGATCTAGTTAACCTCCGACACACCTACAAAGAATCAATGGAACGTGTGGATCCAGAGATATTCCGTCACTCGGCGCCATTGGCGGATCGGTCATACCTCAGTCCTAAAGATCTGAGCTTTGAAGAATACCAGAAATTCACTTTTCAGAGAAGGAATCGTATGAGAGCCGATGTATTCGAAACATTGCAAGAGAACCCATTAGCCCATTATAAGGTAAACCCTCCATCTCCTACTTGATCTTATCCCGATCCTCCCGATCTAACAGTCGCGATAAATAGAACTTCAACCTTCTCAAAGACTTCATGACCACCGCCGGTCGTATAAAACACCGCTCCATTACTGGCCTTAGCAATACCAATCAACGAAAGGTATCAAAGGCCATCAGAAGGGCCATTGGTATTGGTTTGCTGCCATCAGTATATCGCCATCCTACACTTCTAGTACATGAACAGAGGATGTCGTCGGAGGGCTACAAGGTTGACCGCGAGAAGGTTAGGGATGACCGGGATCGTCCCAGGCGTGAACCCATTGAGTCGAGGCTCCATGCCTAAGCTCCGTAGTTCTATTGTATATGTTTGAGATATTTTGTATTGTAGATAACTTCGGAGTTTATATATTCATTTAGTCTTTTATTATTGTTGATACATACATACCACTTAAACTTCCACCACCGAATTTTTAGTCACTAGATAGGCCTGGTCTCGGGAGCTTAGACGCATGCGAAGTCGAGAACGGGCCTGGTACAGCACAAATATAGATATAGGAAATAGTCAAAAGAATGGTGGTTGCTTAGAGAGGCAGTTTATAGTATTTACCAACCTCAGGGCTACCTGATTATAAATATGTAAAACGGCTATTGGTTAAACAGGAAGGCAATATAGACGAGTGTAGCGTAACACAGGTATTTTAACATTGATTAGGTTTCCTTTTTGTCCCTGAATACTAACTGTAATATGCATAACACTGAAAAAAGA
This sequence comes from Orbilia blumenaviensis, assembly GCA_036872755.1. Taxonomy (NCBI): domain Eukaryota; kingdom Fungi; phylum Ascomycota; class Orbiliomycetes; order Orbiliales; family Orbiliaceae; genus Orbilia; species Orbilia blumenaviensis. The sequence continues at coordinate 1,838,803 of JAVHNS010000003.1, read as the reverse complement.
GACGAGCCGCCGACATTTTTTCTTTTGGACGTCAAAACGTTAGAACGATAAAGAGAAAAAAGAGGAAAAAACTGAAAAGCGTAACCATAGCAGGACGTCATGCGAATGAAACGGAACAGAAACGAGATTGAAAAAAAAAGTGGCACTAGGAGAAAACATGCCTGTATAGTAGAGGAATGGTAGGGGTGACAGAACATTAGCAGAACGCCGGGGGTCGATGAAGGCATTACAATCTTTTATAATGGACGGAGCAATTGCAAAATGCGGTAAGGAAAACAAAAACGGGCAGTAGGGGTGAATGCAATATACATCCTCAATAGGATTGGAGAATACGCCCTAGTTCCTTTGGTAAGGGTGGAAACCTCCGCCATAGCCACCGCCTCGTCTACTATTGTTCCTGAATGGCCCAGGCCCACCACCACCGGCACCACCAGAGGGACCAGATGGCGGGTTGCGAGCATTTCGGGGCCCAGTTGGCGCATTGGGTGGGGGTCCAGCAGCTCCGGACTTAGGCCCAGTAGGCGCATTGAAGTTCTGGTTCTTGTACCCTCCACCATGCATCCCACGGTTTCCCTGCCCACCATCACCATTTCCATTAGGATCTTCATACATGTTGCCACCGTTCCACATGCCTCCTTGTCCCATCTGTTGGTTCTGATCTGGCGACTTCTCTTGTTGGCCGCCTTGTCCAGACCCATCACCAGTATTGTATGGCTGTTGCATCGACATATTTGGACTCTTGGGTTGGAAGCCGCCCTGCTGGCCCATGGGTGGGAATCCTTGATTTTGCCCTGGATTACCACCCATCTGCGGCATGCCATTCATACCCATAGGGTTCATACCGCCAGGCATGCCCTGCATACCTTGCATCTGTTGCATTTGTGCCATCATCTGCGGATTAAAGCCCGCCATGTTGGGCTGCTGCATCATATTAGGCTGTTGTCCACCAGCATTGCCACCGCGCATTTGCATCTGTGCTTGCTGTTGCATCATTACCATCATGTATTGTTGCATTCGCTGCCAGTATTGCGCAAGCATGGTAGGGGACATGCCATTGGTGTAACCAGCCTGTGGGTTTCCGCCAGCTGGGTTCATGGCATTTTGCATGTTTTGAGGGTTACTCTGGGGATTGAAATTTGTGTGCTCCTGGGAGTTGTTGTTTTGATTATTATGATCACGGTTTTGGTTGAATCGGTTGTTATGGTGGTTACGATCACGGAAGTTGCCATGATGCCGGTTACCGCCCTCTTCGTCAAAGTTACGTTCTCGGGCGTTGCCGCGAGGCTGGGCCTTCTTAACTTCAATCTGATTGGAGGTCAATTAGTTAGTGTATGCAAGGCACTCAAACTGGCCGAGAGTATTACTTACTGGCTTATCGCGAATGCGTAAGTCTGGATGCGCAAGAGCCAAATCAACAGCAGCTTCGTTATCGAACGTAACAAATCCAAATCCACGGGGTCGACCAGTTTCCTTATCAATCATCAAGGTGGAATCTATAACTCTTCCGAACTGCATGAAAAAGTTCTTAAATTCTTCTTCCGATGCCTCCTGGGAAACGCCCCCAACGAAGATTTTGCTAGTACGTTCCTGTTCGTCTCGCGGAATCGCTCGTTTAGGGTCAATCTGACAGCGTAATCCGTTAGTTAACATGTACATATTCGCGACCGATCGCGTAAATCAAGGTTGTACGTACTATTTTCCCGTCAAGATAATGTTCCTTAACCATAACGATGTTCACAGTCTTGGGGTCTTTGAATGTAAGGAATCCGAAGCCACGGGACCTCCCACTTGGGCCGTCTCTCATGACCGTGCACTCGCTGACTTCACCAAACTGACTGAAGTAGTCACGTAGGGATTCTATAATATACGGCGGTATTAATAAGCTGCAGTTATACAACGATTTAACATCCAAGGAAACCATCGTACCATCAGTTGTTTCCCAGTTCAAACCTCCAATAAACATTTTCCTGAGCAAAATTGGTATATTAGTATTGTAACCATGTTGGGGAACATCCCATGCGATCATTAACGAATAAGAGAATGTTGTATGATATGTTGGAGAAACATAGCAAGAGCGCTGTTTGATAACAGCAGGAGACAAGCTCGTCTACTAAGAAGAGATAAAAGGCTAGTGGTCTGGTGCGGTACCCCATTTAATGGAGCAGGTAGAGAGGGAGCTACAATCCCTTAGCAGCAGCATAGAGGCAGCAAGAGAACAAAGGCCGACAAGAGCGGGTAGTAGATGTCGTGGATATCATGTTTGGTTTGTATCATGCTATCTGGACTACCCAACTAGGGATGGATGGTGGGCCGCCGCATCAAAGCAGCTAGCAACGGGTGAAATGTTTGGTACCAAAAACTCCCCTGCCAAGCCAGCCAGCCAACTTAAAATGCGGCACAGCAATCGGTAGCCTCGTTATCCTCGTCCACTTCTATCGACAACGGCAGCATAACGACGATCTCTGAAATATTTCTTCCTCATCGTTCCCATCTCTTGCATCTTGGTTTTGCTCAAGAAAGAAGTATGTCGGAGGCGATATGATATGCCCATAGTGTAATCGGTGGAATTGAATATTTCTTCGATTTTCTTGATTCTATCTTCCCATGACTCTTGATAGGTCTACTCGTCTATCTCGATAGTTGTAGTAGGTAGGTAGTGATAGAATGACTCGAGTACAGCTGCTGATACTAGCGCTAGGTAGTTCTATAGCACTAAACGTCTTCCGATGGTCCGATATCTTTTTCTTTCTTTTCTTTCTTTCTTTTTTTCTGCCCCTTGCTTCGCCTCGAAGCGACATCCGCGTTGTTCAGCCTTCCTCAGCATTGCCGCTAGCCTCTCTTGCTCTTTCGCGAGTTCGGTACGTGCCTCGATGTTGAACGAGACACCCAGGCTCACCAGTGGTAGTTGGGCGGCACTGGATAGTCCAAAAACCGACCGCAATAATACACCCCTGCCTTCCACACCTGCCTTCCACTGCCCCAAGTCGCGATATTCAGGATGACAAGGTGGACCAGTTTCGCAAACCGTCTGACAAAACACCTCGAGGCAGGTAGCCTACTGATGACATGACCTCAAGTTCCATTGCGTGATCAAATCACGCGAAATACCATATTCCCATGCTGCAACCCGTCGCAGGAACCTGCGCACCGTAAATCCAAGAATATTGCAAATTGGGTTCCAGCTACTAATAGGTTTCTTGCCATGGCTCCAAGAAACTCCTCCAACAAAATTGGAGACTTTTTTTTTTTCTTTCAAAGAAAAAAAAAACTGATGCAAAAATGAAGGGGATAAAGAAAAGGTTAGCAACCTACCCGTCTTCCTTGATTGCGGTGCTGCCTCCATCTGCCGAAGGCCCCTGATTTTGCATGCCTCCCATATTGGAGCCGTCCCCGTACGGACCTTGCCCGTGTGACGAATTCATACCATTTTGATCATCGTTCCAGCCATTTCCTTCGTTCCCGTAGCCCTGAACTTGATTGTAGCCATTGTAGTCTTGATTCGCGTTGCCGTATCCCGAGTAGTCTACATTCCCGCTTTGGTTCGATTGGTTCGGCTCGGCCGGAGTGTACTCATCAAGGTTTTGCTCATTGTACGTGTCTACCGATTGTACAGCAGCCGGTGCTGGCTTCTTCTGTTCAGGTTGTGGAGCCAGTGATGAAGCCGCTGCCGGAGCTGCCGATACAGCCGCTGCCGGCTTCGATGCTGTTGTGGCACTTGGAGGTTCTTCGTCGTAGCTACAGAAGACGTGTTAGTATGATGACACGAAGTACCATATGAAGAATTGATTGGGATGCATACAGGTCATCAAAGATAGCCTCATCGGCGTATTCGTCGTGATCCATAGTGAATGATCGTGATCGCGTCCGTGCAGTCAAACAGTTGACAAGCCGTCCGTCTCAGCAGCAGCAGCACAGTGGAAATAAAAGATCTAAACCGATATGTTCAATGTGCAACAAGCTGAATTGGCGAGACAGAAGCGATGACAATGGCAAATGGAAGGTAGTCGAAGGAAGATCGGAAGTTTGACTGTGTGAGTGAAAGGGTTTAGGGGGAAAGTTGTTTCATCCAGTCAAACCCGTCACGCAAATTTTCGAAGAGAAGAACAGCGTCGGGTAAAGTGAAACCAGGAAAGTCGTGACTTTTCCAGTGTTTGATCTGGAGACAAGGATCGAAACGGAAGGAGCGTCGAAGAAACAGATAGCTAAGTGGTGATGGTGATGGCGATGATTACGGCTATGATGGTGATGGTGATGGTGATGAAGCGAAGCGATGGAAGATGCTGAAGGATTTAGGTTTGTTTTGTGGGGGTGGGAAGTAGAGTGAGGAAGGAAGGAAGGAAAGGAAGGCAGGAGGGCTTTTTTTTTCCCTTCTCCAGGATGACGACGAGGAAAGAGAAGAATTGTTCAGACCAAACCCGCCTGCCTGCCAGCCAGCCCAGTTGAGCCCAGCCAGCCTAAACCAGCACTGCCAGACGTTATATTTTTATTTTATTTTTCTTAGCGCGTCGATTTGCTCGGTCACTTCAGCGCCGGCCGCCCGTTTTTGTGGCCCCCAAAAAGAGCCCTTGTTACTTTAAGTGCTTAGTTGGTTCGAGGTTGGTATGTCTGCATGAGTCCTAGGTAGTATGTAGGTATGTATGTTCTATGTATGTGCTGCGTGACCAGTCGGAAAGGCCCCTCCACAAACATCAAACCAGACCAGGACGGCTTACATACTTACTTCAGGACTTGCCTGTAGTACTGCTACTACCGTTGCTATATTATACTAGCTACTGCATGGTGCTTCGGTGATATCAACGTCGAACGATGCCCTGGTCACAGATCTATATCGCCTGCTGCCCGTAGTCCGCATTATCACTCCACTCACAGTCTACAAGTCGGCCTTCCTGCATACTACGCTCTCGACATCGACTTAAGCCTCGAAATAATCGGGCTCAACTCATCCTTTGCATGCATTCTCGATTAAACGATACGATCCTTCCTATCCTCCAATTGAACAAGGCTTTTCGATAGGTAGCAAGGCCACGGCTGCAAAATACGTTGCAATGTGGGGAGGAGGGAGCAAGAAACCACAGTCGGGTCCTGCACAGGTACGGGTCCTTCATGATATACACCCCACTGGATCATTCGAATGGGTGTTTGATGCTGGAATTCCATGCTAATGGTAATCGGCTCTGCAGGAGATGGTACAAGTCGGCACGTATTCTTTGGCTCCATTCTGTTCTGCTGCTCTCCCGAGGGCACTGCGACTGCACTGTGACAGCCGGGAACTATATTGCTAATCCCAAAACTACTACTCTCTTTGACAAGGATACAGACCGGTCCGAGTACGTCACTACCTTCTCCACTTCCACTTCAATTTTAACATTCACTCCCATAGCAGTATATCGTAATCTGAGTTTTTTCGCTGACTTTTTTTTTTTTTAGAAGTTCATTCTGGCGAGGTCGTTCTCCCCAATCGAATACGTCCACACCCCATCGAGATGGCGCTTATAAGTAATCATACCTTGCCACACCTTCTTATACACCAGATATACAATACTAATGTTCTTTTGATAGACCTCCACCCGACTCACAAACGAAGGTTGTCGGAGCATCATACTCATATGCCGACATGTTGAACTTTGAGAACACGTACGGCATATTCTACACGCTCTCTCATAGAATACTAAGACTAGAGAATACGAGGCTGACTTCCTTCCCAACACCAAGTCCATCCCGGCCTCGATCACCCACCCACCCGAAGCATAAGTCTACTCCGTCCGGTGGATCGCACTCTCCTACGACTGCAGCTGCCAGCTACAATGCCTTCATGTCACAGACAGACGATGATTGGGGCCTAGATCTTAATGACGCCTCTGTCCCAAAGGAAACAACTGTCACCGGCGGGCTAGGAAGCATAGCAAGTATGGCCGGCGTAACAAGTATCGAAGGTCGGCCACTAGGAGCCAAGGGGTCTAAGGGAGCTGGTGGGGGTTACGAGTATCCACTCGCCAAAAAGCGAACGAGAGGTCTTAAGGCACAGTTTGAAGGCTTAGTGAGGGGTATGAACCAACAACTAATAACATCTTCTGAACGCCAAAAGAAACACTGCTCAGGTATAATTGGATTTTAGACCCCGGAAATTCGTTACATATGATATACCACCCGCCAATAAACACCGACGTCCACTCCTCCGCTGAAATCGAGGCTATGAACGCTCGGATATCACGCATAAACAAATTCAAAACAGTTCTTCAGTCCTCAACAGTCGACTTAACCAAGCTACGGTCGCTGGCATGGGGTGGCATCCCGGACGAACTCCGACCAATGGCATGGCAGCTCCTCCTAGGCTATCTCCCCGCCAATTCTGACCGACGAGTAGCAACTCTTGAACGGAAACGAAAAGAGTACTTAGATAGTGCGAAACAGGCATTCAGTAGAGGTGATGCGGGGATGGATCAGACGATATGGCATCAAATATCTATTGATATCCCTAGGACAAACCCCCATATACCGTTATACGGTCACAAAACGACACAGAGGTGCTTAGAAAAGATACTATATGTCTGGGCAATACGACATCCGGCGAGCGGGTACGTACAGGGAATAAACGATCTTGTCACACCATTCTGGCAGGTGTTTTTGAGTGCTTATATAGGTAGAGAGTCAAATCGCCCCTAAAAGAAATACAAACCTGACCTCCCTACTGACAAATAATAATGACGACTAGAGGGAGACGTGGAAACATTTGATCCGGGCTCACTGCCGCCGGAAGTTCTTGACGTTGTTAGCGCCGACTGCTTCTGGTGTCTAACAAAACTTTTAGATGGTATTCAGGATAATTACATACATTCACAGCCTGGGATACAGCGCCAAGTCTCACAGCTACGAGACTTGGTTAGAAGGATAGACAGCGGGTTAGCGAAGCATTTGAATGATGTCCAAGTCCAGTTCATTCAGTTCAGTTTTAGGTGGATGAACTGTATGTTGATGAGAGAGTTCAGTGTGAAGAATGTAATACGGATGTGGGATACATATATGGTAAGTTAAATTCCCCAATCAACAGAACGCAACCTTTGTGTAAACAATGGACTAACAGAATTACAATGTCTAGTCGGAGGGCAACTCCGGATTCTCAGAATTCCATCTCTACGTTTGCGCGGCCTTCTTGGTGAAATGGTCCGCAGAGCTCAAAAAGATGGACTTTCAGGAAGTTATGATGTTCCTACAGTCATTACCTACTAAGGAATGGGGCGAGAAAGACATCGGTCTGTTATTGAGTGAAGCGTTCGTCTTCCCTTCCTCGCTACAAGCATCTATAGAGAGTATCACTAACCGAACATGCTACAACTAGGTTTATGTGGCAAAGCCTATACAGAAATTCGTCGGCACACCTAAGAGACGACGGAACAACAGTTCATAATGAGGAGTTAAATCTATAAGACCCTTTTTTCCCTTCTCTCTTTTTGTTTTGGATTATTACTTTCGAGCATTGGTGGCCTTTGTTATTTTTTGTGACGGATTCCTTTTCTTCCTCGCCCCGCCTTTTATTCTTTGTCTTTGTATTAATTAACAGCGAAATGTCGGTGGTAACGCGGAAATAAATGAGATGAGCGATCAGCTGGCACCTTGCTACCTACCTAGGTAGTAGGCGTGTTTTATTATTATGCGACCTTCGATAGATTTTGGTGATGGCGTATTCGCTACAGAGTGTATGTATCATACAACACAAAAATTACCAAAACAAATACCACAAAACTGGTCTTGGGCTGGTCTCGTTGGATCTTGGGCTAGTCTCGTTCTTGGGCTCGATATCAGGGCCAGATTCATGGTTTCCCCTAATTTGATACAAGACCACGGGTTTGAAAGTATGCTTTCTAAGATATATGTACTATGTTGGAAGCATATTGTCCGTAACTTTTTATATAGGCAGCCGGAGAAACTTATAGATAAAACGTGCATGATTCCATGCAAGACCTTATACCATGTCTCAGTACCGCCTAATATCAGGCAGGGCCTTCCGTGGTATATATATACTGGTACCGCATCTAATTACGAGACTAGTATAGTCCCGTACCTATAGCATATCGATGAGATACCTAGAGTCCCAAGAAACCGTGGATACTAGTTTACTGGACAAAAAAATAAAGAAAGAGGGGGAACCCTAGTAAACAAAATCCACCACCTTCCCTCCAGCACCAGCTTGTGCTCCTACCACAAACTCTACAAACCTCCCCTTCCGCCTCTCGTCCGCCACCAAGAAACTGCCGGGATTAACAACATGGCACCCTTCATATGTGACCGTAAACGGCGGTGTTGAGGAGTCTGCTAAGATAAGGTAGTTGGGTAAGGGGAATAGTGTCAAGGCGTGGGTGTAATCCCATAGCACTGGCCTTATATTGATGGGATAAGGCGAGAGGTATGATTGATCAAGGACTGTTTTTACCAGCTATGAAGACCATAAATGTTAGCTCCGCACATTGAATACTACTGCCAATGCTATAAGGGATACATACCTTTCTCGCCATCTTTACGCTGTCTGGCACTCGATTCTGCACCGGTGCAGTCTCTTCCTCCTCCTCCTGCTGTGTACTGGGCACATCATTGGCCCCGGTAAGCCCGTCGACATCCATATGCTCCTCTTCTGTTCCTCCCTTTCCCTTATGGGTAGGCTCGTCAGCACCGTCAGCACCGCTCAGATCCTTAAACCTCACGGCATTTCGAGAAAACCTCGCCCCCAGATCATCCCTAAACACCACGATCTCCCGTGTGAAGTATCCGACCCTGCACGGATTACTTCCCAGTACCACTTTACCACCTCCACCATCTTTCTTATTCGCGGGGTTAGCAACCGTGAACACCCTCTTCAACTTCCCTGAAAAAACATCTGGAACCCCTTTCCTGGGTAATACTCCACTCGCCCCTCCCGTGAAAGCTGCCCCCCAGGGATCTGCATCTGAAGGCACAAGCACAAATGTTGTTTTTGTAAGCAAGGTATTAAATGCACTTATGGTGACCGCAAAGGTATCCAAAGCTTCTTTATATCCTAAACTTCCATTCCCGACTCCAAAACCATCACTCACAAACCTTCCGCACATAACTACGACAGCGGGCACCTCAACTTCATCTTCCTCATTTGACTCGCTCTCCCACTTCTCAAACAGCTTCGTAAGAGCCTCGTGAGTTTTCGGTAAATCCAGGTGTACCTCGCTCAACACTACTATTCTCCCCTTGCCTTCATTCGCCAGCTTCTTCTCAGCGAGTCGTAGCCCCCTCCCACCTCCACCGCCAGCCGAAAATTCTAGAGGCATGTTAATCCCCAGAAAGTCCATGTGGCCGAACACTTCTGCCGAAGTTTCCCTCCGCTCGCTTGGTGGCTGTCCAATTGTGTATGCCGTAAACCGTCCATCAGCTTCGAAGGTCCCATCCACAACTACAAAACTCCCAGGACAAAACCACACCCCATCCTCCGGTATCGGTCTTGCGTGGGTGATATCCAGTTGTATCGACCCTGTTGGATCTTCCAGCATCAATTGTCCCGTATCTGGGGATGTCGATAGTAACCCGAAGATAAAAAACGGCTTCCCGCTTCGTCCGAGTAGATGAGCTATCGGCGTGATTTTGAAATACGTTTTCGTACCCCGCGACGTCATACTATTCGACGGCGCAAATGTTGGAGGCTGAAACGAAGGGTTTCGAAGAAGTCGGTGGTGTATCAGATAATATCTCGTCAAGAATATCTGAGCTTTAGATGAAGCATCTGGTAGTAATGATGGTTTTTGTGCTCTGAAATAGTCGATAAATATAAGGAAAAAACAGAGAAGGTAATTCCCCAGATGAGCGTTTCCTTAGAGTCAACTTATGCCCGGATCCATGAAGTTGAAAGAAGAGAATAGGGTGGTAAGATGGGCGTTGACGAACCGTTCAAACTGTTTTCTCGAATGGTTGTATTTGTACTTCGGTTGTGAGAAGGCGTCGACTACGTGTATGTAATCCCTCGGATTGATATCCTCAAGGTTTGGACCGGTTTTGGAATTTATCACCATCTGCGCCGACTGTTGCTGGTGCTGTTGTGAAGACCCTTCGTCGTCGTCTAGACCAGGAGATGCGGTATTCATACCGCTCGCTCCAGCGAAATCAAAGCTCTCACCTCGAGTGAGCAAACTAGCTTTATTCGCCCCAGAACCTTCGACTTCCAGATCTCTGATCACAGCTTTGAGAGCATCATTGCCGTCTACAAGAATCGCAGCAGCACCCTCGTTCCTCTTCCATGTTCTCGCTACTTCTTCGAGTAGCTTTTCAGCCGACCCGCTGGTTTTCCAGTCCGCGCCGCATTTTCGACCTATGAAACTGCACAGCAGAGCAAGAGCTTCGGACTTCAATGTAAGATTGTGTTTCTTAGTGAAAATCCTAAAAGCCAGAGGTCTTAACGAAGACGCCGGGATATCAACAGCTAATATCCTCGGTGGGGCAGCTGGTCGGTTGGGTTGTCCGCGGGGAGGAGCTTCCCGAGCCCTCGGAGCTGGGAATTGCGAGGAATTTAACGGGTGAAACGGGTCTGATGATAAGTCTACAGCTGAAGAAGACGGCGGAGGAGGCGACAAATGTTTTCGTTTCCAATTCGCGAATATGGGAGCTGTTTTTGGAGCTGGTTTTCGGGGTGGTGGGAGAGGATGTGAACTGTAGAGGTCTTCTTCTTCGTCATCTTCTGGTTCCTCCTGTTGTTGAGTTCGGTCTTCGTCGTCGATGGTCATTCCACCGAGGCGTTCTCGGGTTGTGGGAGATGATGGAGGGATAAGTGGACTGTCTGCCATATTTTTTTGGTGTTTTTTTATAAGTAGGTCGGAGTAATTGAAGCCCTGAAGTTAGAAGCTTGAAGTTGTTCGCGACACCAACAAACGGGCGAGCTCGTCACGAGATTACGTGATGGGGGATTGACTGGGATTGAAGCTGGTCGAATATAACACACGCACAACCCCACAGCTGCTTATAATTAAGTACTAGTATACTACGGGATAATCTACTATACGACGCTTCGGTAGCAAGGCGTAGGATAATCTACCATTGGCTAGTTCTAGCCTACTCATCACAGTCTATAGACGTCTAGTTGATCGGCTAAGGCATTAATTCTATACCTAGGATTTTATTCTTGGGGAGCAAGCCCCATATCTGATATCTGATATAACTTCAGTAGCTAAGCTAAGCTAAGCTCAAGTTGGTTTCAGCCGCAAAAGCTATAAGTTATACGATATGATATGGTATGATTATAGTATTAATACGACATCTGTAAACATGTATACCTAAGAAGGTACCTAGGTATATACCATATACTTTACAGATTGAATGAGTACTTCATTCACAACACTACGATCACAGTTAGGATACTGCACTGGGTATATCGATATCGTAACAGCCTATATCAGCCGTATGTTCGCAGCATAAAACAGGAAATTGAATAGAGTCTGCTCCTCCAGTATACCCCTAGCGACGCTATTATCTAGCGCCCTTGCCACCGAATACCGAGTCCCCTCGACCCACTTCTTCGCCTTTGGAATCATTTCATTTACAAACTCAACCGCGCCAGGAGTATCCCTCCATGCCCGCCAGCAGCATTGTTCTGGCCGAACATCCTGTCCACCCTGCCATGAGGGTATCCCGCCGTTCTCGATAGTTTCGACCAGCGTTTGCCAACCGGCGGGGTGCTGGTATGTTACTCTTAGGAAATAGAATCGTATCCATACGTTCAACTCTTCTATAAGTTGGGCGTTATCCTCTGCGTATAGTCTTTCCTTTAGAACAAATCCGGTGTCTGGGATAGCTTTGGTGATTAGATAGACAGTATCAGAGTTCATCCTATCGGTGAACCATCCTTCGACTTCTCGGAATTTTTGTAGATTCCGTAGATCTTGTATCCACCAATAGAGAATGAGGGTAATGGCATATCCTGACTCCTTTGAAATGTATTTCTCGCCATGTACTGAATCCCTCAGCTGTTCGAGGATATCAGGCTGGTCTGCGAACCCAGACAGCAGAGCGTCCCTCGATGCGATATTTGGGTAGTGTGCAAGCCGCTGGGCGGCATCTTTCTCACGAACCAGAGCATATTTAAAGCATAACTTATCTTCTCCCTGGAGGAGTAAAGCAGCGCTTAAGTATATCCCAGGATAATGAAACCTCCCCCCAACAAGATGCATCCAAAGCGCATGGTCATAAGCAAGCTGTATCGCAGCAGCGGACCCAGCCTTGAGTAGCGCAAGAGCATACTCGTCCGATGCAGAGATATACCCTTTAGCCTCTAGTGTTCCCAACAATGGACCTCCAGGACCGAGCAAGGCAGGCACTATTTCCTTATCCACCCCAAACTTCTTTTCAATACAGTAATGAAGCCTGTGGTATTTCCGCCGAGTTTCTCGGACTTCCCTACATTCTGTCGAATGGCGTGTTGAATCTTGCGACTCGTGGTCTGGGCTGCAGTATTCGATCGCAGAGCAAAGGGCACAGGTCGAGATATTGGTAGGTTTGCGACAGACGTAACAGCGGGGAGTCAGAGGTACATACCTGCCCGTCATGGTAACTTAAGAGATTATATATACTTCGAACTTCAAGTATATAAAAGATCCGTGATGATCGGTTTATAAGCATCAAACCTCTGCGCTAGGACCCATTTCATACACATATGCATATCTGCTATTATGTCCCACTCCTTGAGTCACAGCTCGCCAGATCCATAGAGCAATAACTTAAGTCGGTAACCGGAGCTCAGTGTAAACTTCAGTATTTTTATCAGCCTTGTGGTGTATTTCGCCGCCGCCGCTGCCGCGGGGTTATAATGTGGTTAGCATCTGTCGAGTGAGTTTGGGGGCGGTGAACACGCCTTAGAATTGGCTTCGGTTGGAAACGCGTGCGGATGTAGATGCTGCCAACCAGCAGCGCCCGTTCATCTCATCCTCATCCCAACAGCCGACCTCGATCGCGTCCGCCTCTCTCTTGACATTAACCTCAATTCCGGTCCCGGCCCAGAAGAAAAAACACCAAAATCCACAAATCAACAGTTTACACTTCACACACAATCCATAAAACTTAAAATAACCATTGTATAAAAAAAACTAAACTGAAAAAGAAAAAACAATAAAACGAAGATGTCGAGTTCGACAGCCGACCCTCCAAAGGCTCAAAAGCTAGCCGCCGTCTCCGCCGAAGCTGCGAAAGAGTACGCCCACAAAAACTATTCAAAGGCAGCAGAACTCTACGCTCAGGCCGCAGAGCTCCAAGCTGTCATCAACGGCGAAGAGAATCCTCAAAACGCAGATCTCCTCTATCTCTACGGCCGCTCTCTATACCACTGCGGTCTCGAGAAGTCCGATGTACTAGGCACAGGTGTAGGAAGCGGCGAAGCAGCGCGTGAAAAGAAACGTGCTCAGGAAGGAGACGACACAGCAGAAAAGGGCAAAGGCAAGGCTAAACGAAAGGCCGGCGGCGATGAAGAACTTAAGGAAAACGATAAGCTCAAGAAAGCCGGTGTGTTCTCCTTCCAAGGAGACGACAACTACGATGTAGATGACGACGAAGAATATGAAGACGTAGATGACGAGAATGCAGATAGCGAGGGGGATGGCGAAGATGAAGACGATTTCACGCTGGCATGGAACATCCTCGATCTCGCCCGCGTATTCTTCAACAAACGCCTCGAGGCGGCAACCGAAGACCCGGAGACCCTGAAAAAGGTCAAAGAACGACTTGCAGATGTACACGACATTCTTGGCGAAGTATCGCTAGAGTCCGAATCGTTTAAGCAGGCGTGTGTAGATTTGGAAGAGTCGCTGAAGATTAAGCTCGAGCTGTACCCAACAGAGTCAACACTAATCACGGAAGCACATTATAAGCTGTCTTTAGCCCTGGAGTTCGCGTCACAAGGAGGTGGAGAGGGAGATGCAGATAACGAAGTTTCACCGGAAGATCAGAAGAAAGGCAGGGATGAAGCAGTAAAGCACATGAAATCCGCCATCGCAAGCTGCAAAAAAAGGGTCGAAGTGGAGGAAACCGCAATCAAGGAAGCAGATGGCGATAAAGTCGGAGACAAGCCAAAGGATGAGGCTGAGAAGTCGGTTGAAGAAGGCAAGGATTTAGTGAAGGAGCTTGAAATGAGATTGAAGGACCTAATGACTCCACCACAGCCTAAGCCAGCTCAGCTAGGGGAAGAACAAATGGCTGGAATCCTGAGCAGCATCATGTCCGGCAGCTCATCAGATGCAAAGAAGATGTTCGAAAATATCATAAGCGGTGCGAATGATATCTCTGGATCCGTGCGAAAGAAGCCAAAGGCACCGGAGGCAGGACCTTCGTCTGCCGCGTCAGGTTCTGGCACTTCTAACGGTGCAGGTGCAAAGCGAAAGGCAGAAGATGATACGCCAGTCGTTGAAGAGAAGCCAGTGGCTGTCGCAACTGGTAATAGCAAAAAACCAAGAGTCACGACCGAAGAAGAAGAGAAAGCAGCAGAGGAGGGTACCCCAGTCCCTTAAAGCAAACACAGCATGCACGAGGGACAAAAGTTTTGATTTTTGATTTTTGATTCTCAACGTCCAGCTTTTTCTTCTATCTCTTCCTTCCCTTTGGAATTCACACCGATATAATGGTTTAATGGGAGCGGTATGCGGCTTTTTCTTTGGTTTGTACGATACACATATATTTAGTTTGAGACTATGAAATGCGATATAACGAAATGGTCAGACAGTACGCCTTAAGTTTAGTTAGTAGTATCAGTAACTAGCTTGATTGAAGAATAAAAACAGCATTCTCACAGCAGCTAACTGTGTTAGTAGTTAAACCATAGAGCCTGCTCTAATGCTATAACGGGTATATTATACATTATCATGACCATCATAAAGCAACAGGGAGGGAAAAATAAAACATCATAACAAGCTGCCCCATGTAACATTCTCGCGTCCCCCAAAAACCATAGATATCATATTCCAAAATTCCCGCCAACTTCAAAAACTCGCCGATGCGCCAGGTACTGAAAAGGAATCCAACAAAGCCAAAACCAAGTATCCCCATATAAACCGTCAGATCTGTCGTGTATATATTGTAATCTCATAGAACCCAAAACCCCCAAAAGCAATCATCGCCATGAAACCCAAGTCCGCAATAACCTCCCTTAAACATTAGAATCAACCTTCCTCCTAGCCTCCTCAGTTGCCCTTCTCCTCTCCCGTCTCCTCAGAGCCTTGTCCTTATTCCAGCTCCCTGCAAACATCTCCTCCAATTCCTCTTCATCAGCCAAATCCACCTCTACGTCATCATCTTCCCCCAAGCTCTCCCATCCAGGCTCCCATCCAGCCCGTTTACCACCCTTCCTCCTCTCCCCATCCTCATCCAACCCATCGTTTTCTCTTCCATCCCAATAATTAACCTTATCCACTCTTCCAGTTTCCAAAATGTACTTCCCAACTTTATACTTCTGTCCCCGCTCCTCAGCATGGATATATTTCCAACCCAATATACTCCCGCAAACCTTGCAGCTAATATCGCTTACGGTATGTGCACCCGTTTGCAATGACCTGCTCGTGGGCTTGCCATGTATGATATTTCCTGGTATAAGGGAGGTCACAAGATACGCCCTCCCATGACGTCCCGTGAACCCCTTCGATATGACCGATGAGCTGAAACATAAGTTCGTGCGACACGAGGAGCAGCTTAAGTAAGTGGTTGTAGTCGATAGCGTTGGCTTCGGTGGGGCTGGTGTATTCTTCTTCTGGCGGGATTTGGATGGAAAGAAGGCGAATTTACGTTTACGAGGTGCAACGGGGGATATATTTCCTTGATCGTGGGAATGGGAACCGGATGACGAGGAGACGGCAGTTAGAGGTGGAATCGTGAGTTCGTCGGTACTACCGCCGTAACCGCTTTCAGTATCTAAGTATATCTCCAACGAGTCGGCTGAAGATGAGGATATCCTCCTCCTTGCCGGAGCATACGTATACGCTCTACCGCCGTCGTCGCTACTTTCTCCCCCCTCTTCAACTACTTGTCTTTCTTCCTCTATTTCATCATCACCATCATCGGAAACAATACACCCAGAATCGTGCGACAAAATCCTCCCATGTCGCACTGGTACATCATGTGCTTCTTCATAATAATCATCATCAGATGATGATGAAACATCCGTAAGAATGTTACTACCCCGCCGTCCATAGACCGCCGTCACTACCGGCGTTTCGGTAACGTCTTCGACCGGTCTATGACGTTTCAAAAGCGAAGAATCCCATCGTGGAAATGCAGGGAGTAAGAAACGTGGGAAGTTGATGGTACTGGTAGTCATTGTTTCGATTCCTCCAGCTTTTAATTTTTAATTTTGTGGAAGTGGCAAGGGGTTTTTTGGTCGATATGTGCCTCTTTTGGGAGGCCCGAAGATGCGCTCTTGTCTGTGATGGGTTTAGACAGGTAATGGAACCTGAATCCAGTTGGAGCTCCTGAAAGGCTGCAGCAACTGGCGACCGGGGGAGGCTTAATTATAAAACGGTATTGAATATTAAAGGTACGGTATGGTGTAAATGGGATTCGGTTTTTTTTGGGGTAGTGATGGATTCTGAAATTCAAAAGCCTTATGGTGACGACTTGATTAAGCTTCTCGGAAGTTGGCGGGTCCGGTGTTGGTTTTAATTAATTTGGATGATGTCAAGAAAGAGGTATCGTGATGTGATGGTGAGAACAAGCAGCACAGCTTCGAATTCGAATCTAAGCTCAGAAGTACGAGTCGCTGAGAATGTATACCTAACAAGTGGTAGCCTCTAAACAGAATAAGTACTTTGAGAACTGAAAGATGGAGAAGTTAGAGTATCAGTAAGCATATAAAATAAGATAGAAAAAAGGCGGAGAGGCCTGATATACCTTCTTCTTCTCAAGAACCCATTAAAATCATTCCGTCCACCCGGACGTACATTCGGCCATAATCCAAAGCTTATCACCTTATAATATATATATAACTCGGCACCATAATTTAAGAAACAGCCGAGAAGGCGAGTGAGAGAGCGAGGGCACAGAGGGAATAAAAAAAGAGTAGAGCCAAGCTATAATATGTCAAAGAACACTCGCATGGCGGAATAATAAATGGATATACATCATGCAGGGTATATTTGAGCGGCGGCGGCCATACATAACGCATGGGCGTTCGCCATGCCTCTTTTTCTTCTTTTACTCCCTTACCCGCAGAAGCACAGGCACAGGCTAATCCGGTTTATCCATTTATCGAAGACTGACCGACAGCGGGGAAGGAAAAGGTCATATGCATCTGCGGGGGAATGGAAGCTAGCGAAAAACAAACCCAGCCTAGCTGCCACACACCCTTTCGAGGGTGGGAGCTAAAGCTGGGAGCTAGCTGAGAACGGAGGGGCAGCGGATCTTGTGTAGCGTTGGGCGTTCGATAGCTGGGCTTTTAGAGGTTCCGGTTTTCCTATCGGCGGTCATTTGGACAGTTAGGAAATCGTGGAGCTCGCTATGCCTCGGGTATAAAAGACGACTTTAGAAGCTGGTCCAAGTCTTGGGGGAGGTACTGGTACTTGTGTCCCCTCTTTATACTTACACAAATTTTAAGATCTCGAGTTCTAGGTCGTGGATGGTGTAATCTAGATCTATCAACCGCCCCTGTCATGTCCTTAGATATGTACTATAGCACGTATAGGTAGGTAGGTATGTCAGGAAACGGCTCTGTATAGTAGTCTATAGTAGTCTATAGTATGTAGTTTTATAGTATGTATCTCATTAGAAAAGTCTATGGTCATGATAAATGCTGATGAGGTAGATGCTCATAGTACCCTTTATACAAGGCACCTCATAAAGAAAAAAAAAGAAAAATGATAATATGAAAATAGTAGTGGTTGTCGTTCTGTCGCACCTTCGCCAACATCCTCGCCGGGAATGAAGTCAGATAAATATAAAATAAAATATACAGTTATTGGAAGAGAAGAGTGGAAACCCGAGAAAGAAGAAAAGGATAATGAAGAGAGAGAAAAACCAACGAAGGACCCCGTATTAATTCAAAGAAACCCCGTGAATGAACAATGCTAGTAGACAATGCTCCGCTTGTGAGTGAAAGTGATGCTGCTGCTCATCAGTACAATCAGTGTTAAGGGAAGAAACAGAAACAGAAACCAGGAGAAAACAATAAGAAAAAGCCCGTTCAATAATTAAAAATGCGCTTTGCATGCTCCCATGAGAACCATCACCGTGCAATTGTAAAAGGAACAGAAAACCCAATAATTCCGTACTAATTAGCCCCAAATACGGCTATCCTACACCTACCACTTATCAAATAAGCGTGCCTATAAACGCATTCTATACGTCCGCCCAGACGGGCCCGCCGACGCACGAACTCCTGCTGCTTCCAACTGTCGAGCCGACGTCCCAGAAATGCTTGGACGAAGGTGATCCCTTAGATGTCGCCTTCGGTGCTGACTTCTTAGTCGTTGACTGCGATGCACAACTACTCCCCGACCGGAATCCTCCCATACCGACACCCAAAACCGAAGTCAACGACGCGATCGGCGAGACTCTTTTCGCCTTCGTAGTATTATTTACAGTCTGGGCATGCGAAATCAGTGGATGTTGTTGGTGTAAAGGCTGATTTAGGCTGGCGGAGGAGTACCTATTGGTGGAGGAAGGTACCATCCTAGCGGTAGCAGTGGATGACGCTGAAGGGCGACGGGTTGTTGGGGCAGTATTGGGTGCTTGTGTGGCCGTCGGTGCGGTGGCAAGCTTGGATTTAAGGTAGGAGAAGAGCATGCGTACATTAAGTTCCTTCTCCCAATACTCTCGAACGATTTCTGCGTCAACACGAGCCTCGGACGATGCCGAAAGCAGAGACGAAGATAGCGGCCCGTCTTCAATGCCCCAATTAGCGGCATGGCTGTCGGTGTCATCTTCGCCATCAATCGTGGGACGGAATTGACGGGTAGAAGACAAGGGGTCAAGTGTCGAGAACGAAGTTGACGACCTGAGAGAGGGGTATAGGGCATAGAGCGGTGTCCCGGGTCCAATGCTTCTAGGTTTGGCAGCTGTTGGAGATATACCTGCGGAATCCTGAGCACTCCTAGTAACATACGTTGAGAACGCAGCCTTCGCGACGTCCGGCGTATAATATTGCGCCAGAACACCCAATTCACGTGACAGCCTCTCAAAAAGTCTCTCTTCCCACATGGCATCCATTCGCTTCAACCCAGTTCCCTCAGTTGCAGTAGGAGTGGATGCGCCCGATATGCTCTCGAACTCAGCTGGAAGAGCCTCTCCAAAGATTATTTGAAGGACCATGTCATCCAGTCCCATTATGTCTTGGACCAGTTTCCGCCTTATTCTCTCCCAGAAAGTCTCGTTGTCAACGACACTATCGGCCAACGCCCTCTCGTTCGCTTCCTCCAAGCCGACGTCGCTCATGGTGACCATATCCTCTTCCATTCTTTCGGCTTCAGTCTGCCTTAGACCTAACCTTCCTTTTGTCGCTCGTTCGATTTCGTTCAGCAGAATCCTCGATTGCTCCATTCTCCATGCCTGTATTCTGGCATTAGTGAACGAATTACGCGATGGTAATATAGCTGGCTCTGGTTCATATTTTTCGAGCGAACCCTGTCTGCTCACGGCTGATGGAAAAGTCCCTAATCCATCATGTTGCGGTAGCATAACCGGTCCCTGATGGTATGGATTCTGGAAGCCGTGCAGGTCTATATCCTCGTCATAATCTTCGTCATCATCATCATCATCATCTTCTTCATCCTCCTCTTCATCGTCCATGCCATCAGCCTGCGACTCTCCCTCCTCCAATTCGTCATCATAACTATCGTATTGCAAAGAGCCTAGATCGCTAGCCCTAGCAGATGTTGGAGTCTTAAGCGTCTGAGCATCTGAGGTTGGCGAAAAGACGACCCATTCTTCTGAGTCGGCGGTGGCAGACTGGCCAAGGGCGCTCCTGGAGAGGGATGGTCGATCTTTGGGTTGTTGTGTTTGGGTGGTTGAGGTTAATCTGTGTTGAGGAACACGATATGCCATTCTGGGCAACAAGAGAGAGATTAAGATCGATTGGGACTGTTTGGTCGACGAGTATTCTTGGAATGGACTGGATCAAAAATGTTTCGCGTCCAGCGCAGGTTGTTTTTCGAGCTCTTTGCAGAAGGTAGACGGATCTGAGAAGTAGGTAGGTATGTTACAAGGGAGAGGGTAAAACGGGGTAAGGCCGGTATGCAGAGTGGAGAAACGGGGGTTTTCGATGCGAGTGGACTGTGTATTTAAAAGACGACCTTGGAGCCGGGATGAATGGATGGGTGGAAAAGGGCCCAACTAAAGTATGGATATAGGTCTTGCGATGGAAAAATACACTACCAGTCCGCGTAATTACTAGTTCCAGATGGAGGAAAGGAGAAGTTTGAAAGACGAGGCTTCGGATTCGGAGGTTGTTGGGTGTTCAGTTGCAAGTTGGAGGAAAGCTGGATCTGGGATGAACAGGCCCCTTGGCGTTGTTTTTCTTTATTGAGGCTGGATTCACAGACTCCTGTTTGCGGGAAGGCTGCTCCGAAAGCGCTTTTTAGTTATGGATTATGACAGGCAGGCTGGCCGGCTTGATCGAGGCGGAAGGCAGGCCAGATTGATATTAATATTATAGTATTGAGGATGGACCAAAGCTGTTTGAATTGAATGCCCCCAACGGTTGTATCACGAGAGCACCAACTGACAGCCAGGATGGGTCAAACGACGACTTCAGATAAGCCAGAGGTCAAAATAGATAACTGGCCGTATTTGCCGTGCAAGTCAGTTTTATGTTATTCGCGGAGAAATAACTATTCGCGAGCGAATGGAATCCTGATCTGGTATGATATTATTGTGTTATCGCATTTAGCATTGCACTGGACCCATCTGGATATTATTATCTGGGAGAGCTTGTATGTAATGCTGGACTGTAGTGGTGGCCTGTTAGTTCGGTGGATCTCGACTGACTGGCTGACTGAACTGAACTGAGCTGAGCTGAGCAAGAGGATAGAACCGGTATCGATAGTGCTAGTGCTATAGATCAAGTACTTTCGAAATGCATGCATCCAGGCTCTGTACAAGGTATACAGGTGGTAATAGTTGTAGTAGTAGTAAGTTGGAAAGACAATGATGACATCCAGACGTACTAAATTTAATCTACTCCACCGTCGGTAGACGGTACATCGATTACTTCACCTATCCCCCTTTTTTCTTCTAATTTTTTTTATTTTATTTTTTTTATTTTATTTTTATCATACTAGTAGTAGTAGTGATATTCCGTATAGGACTTATTACCTTTCGTATATACAAAAGAATCCCTCTCCGCCGGAGAAACAGGATAAGGCTTGAGCTTGGCTCTGGCAAATCAGCCTGGAATCCAATCCAATCCGATGCCAAATACAGCCGCTATGGCGATGGAACTGTCGCTCTTTACTTGCAACTTACCTAAGAAGGGCCGGCCCTGAACCAGCTCAAGCCAGGTTTGTCGGTCTTCATGAAATTCATTATCCCATCCAAGCCAGTCAGAACCCTGAGCTCACCTGGTCTCTGCGCTGCAGGCTGCTTCTCTGGTTCTAGCTTGGGGGCGCCCTCCTGGTAGATGGTATGGGTCCTATAGGCCTATCGTCATCGCGATAATTTATCGGACACAACCGGTCAAGCTTCCTTTATTTCATTCATTCATTCATTCATTCATTTTTTTTTTTTTGTTCTTTGGCATTTTTTGACTCTGAACCCTTGCTTGACGGGTCCTGTCTTCGTATGCAGCCTGTATTCTTAGTATGGATGCATCGTCAGGGATGTGGGTGTGGGCTACGGAATCCGCATCTTGAAATTCCTGGGCTTCTCTACTCTATCCCATACTTCGGAGTGATACAATACTCCGGAATATCTACCGTAATACGGAGTACTAGAGTTCATGTTACTCATTGCTCGATCTATTAAATTTGAAAGTCTATTAAGGATACTGCTAGACTCGACTCCGTGGCATTATCACATTGCCCAGTCATTAGAATTCTCTCCATGATTTCCCAGATTCCCAACAGTTTTTTGTCCCACTTTCCTTTGAAGATAGAACACCAGCTGTTTTCCGTGCCTCGATAGCAGGCAGTTAATCTCGTCATCTGATCTTGCGGGAGCCTATGCCGTAGGTACAGACTTGGGAGCCTTAGCGTAGGAAACAAGAATCCGACCTCGCCCTTGGCTAGTTGGGAGAAACTAACAGTCCCGACTGAAGGAAAAAGCGTCAAGTCTTAAAACGGTTAACTTGCAACATGACTTTATAATTACCTAAACTGCGAGTGAGCCAGTTCGTCGTCTAAACGAAAATATCCGAGTTTGCAAATATCAATGACCATCGAAGTATCCAACATACACAACACCCAAAAAGACGTTTGGTCCCCCCTCTATTTCCCAAAAGAAGCTGGTTGCGTCCATGGAGGGGCTCAGGTGTGGAGCCCGCCCCCAGCTGAACAGTCTGGCGGATCCGGCGGCGGGTTAAGAGGAGGGGTCACATTCATAGAACCGAAGACTATGACAGGACCACCGACACTTACCGCTTCCTCTTCAAGAAAGAGACTAAATTAATAATCGAATCTTATCAATCGGATCTAACACTACAATTATGAACCGTGTATGCGATGCGACCCGAGTCGAGAATCTATGACCACACCTGGGATGCAGCTAGCAATACTTCGCCATCGATATCCGAGCCACGGAGCCGTTAGCATTTCCTCGGAATTTGCCACACCATGGTTCCGACACTAACCAGTAAGGAAACGGTGCGCGCACGCTTCGGATTCACTGCAAAGAATATGGAAAGGCCCGATTAATAATACATAATCGCGGGCGTCATCAACTTACAGATTCTTCCCGCGCAGAGATCGAAATATCCCGTTCTAATGAACTTCTAAACCGATCGCTCCAATCATCGATGATGGTTCCAATGCAGCCTGCTTATATTAAAGTTAACTTCTTGCGGGAGTCTTGAAGTCATAAATTTTAATTATTCAGCAAAGTTGCACATGTATGAGGAATAGAGAGAGGTAGGTTACAGTTTCGGCAAGCAAGGTCCAAAACCTTGGTCAAACTCTCGGTCCAGACAATACAATGCACCTTCGCCTTCTTTTTTCAGGGTCTGTCCAGGGTCCCATACGCCGTATGCCTACCTTGGGCTGGAGAATTATATATTGTTATTCATTCTCTGTCTAGATCTAGCAATTCACAACCAATATTTTCTTTCCTTCATCCTTATCGATGTACCAGTATTTATACATACCACAGCTCTGTCTGATTTGCCGCAGCTTAATATAATACAGCTGTAAGTAAAGTCTTTATCTTATAGACGCCACCTTGACCCGCAATTATAGCGTCTACAGATCCACTCGCCGAAAAAACTCGACTTCCACTGACAAATTCAAGCGCTCTAGCCGAATATCCGGGTACCACCACCCTATCATTGCGCCATCCCGATCAGGTCTCGCATCAATCCATCTCTTGTTCTCTATAGAGTCCGGAATAATTAAATAATCCCCAAGAGCTCGAGCTCGTCCATTCGTCCAGACCGATTTGTTCGATTTCCTGTTCTATCACGCAACATACCCGAAAAGGGTTTCGCAGGATATCGCAAAACCAAAAATATTTTCTTGTAAAAAAAGATGTCGACATCCACCCGTCTTTTTCAGGCCCTCCCCGCCAACTTCACCACCACCCCAAAAACTCCAAATTGTTTAGTTTCGCCTCCTTCCACGCCACCTCTAGAAATAGGTCCGTCGAATAGCGAGTCAATTCTCGACTTAGCCGTTCATGTTCTTGCAACCGAAGCAGCTTCCCTATCCTATCTGACCAGAATCTACACCACAAACCCCACCGCCCGGACTGCTTTCGTTCACGCAGTGCAATGTATAACCCACTCGCTCTCCGTAAACCATGGAAAAGTAATCTTCAGTGGCATGGGCAAGTCTGGTAAGATTGCCCAAAAGATGGTAGCAACAATGAACTCCCTCGGCCTCATGTCCTTCTTCCTCCACCCTACCGAAGCACTCCACGGCGACATGGGAATAATCCGAGCTCAGGACATTCTGGTACTGGTTACCTACTCTGGCACCACCACAGAATTAGTAAAAATTCTTAGTCATATACCATCGCAAACTATGGTTATTGCTATGACGGCACATACTTCTCAATTAACTTGTCCGTTGACGGCTGGACGGGAAAATGCGATTTTGTTACCGACACCTGTTCACGAGAAGGAGGAGATCACATTTGGTGTTCCGGCACCGACGACTTCTACGACTGTTACGATTGCCCTAGGGGATGCTTTGGCTTTAGCGGTGGCGGATACGATGCATACTATTGAAGGCAGGAAGACACAGGATGTTTTCCATGGGTTCCATCCTGGTGGGGCTATTGGGGACAGGAAGAGAACGCTGGCAGATTGTGCGGTCAGGGTTGGAGATATCCCTATGCTGGAAAGTATTGAGGGAAGTAGAGTGGCAGATTGTTTGATGCTAGCATTTAGAGCGAAGGGCGGATGGGTTAGGATTGCAGACGGGTCGGTGGTCCCGCCGAGAAGGCTGAAGGCTGTGGACAATCCCGATATAGCGTTGAATGCGGCGGGGATTGTGGTGAAAAAGTGCGATACGATACTTCTCAATGGTGGAATTATGGTTAACGATGCGAGAAGTATGATTCGGCGGGGGCAGATTCTAGAGATACAGCTACCCGGTGGAGGGGTCGGGTATGCGGAAAGCGAGGATATTTTATAAATGCGGTTCTTACTG
This sequence comes from Orbilia blumenaviensis, assembly GCA_036872755.1. Taxonomy (NCBI): domain Eukaryota; kingdom Fungi; phylum Ascomycota; class Orbiliomycetes; order Orbiliales; family Orbiliaceae; genus Orbilia; species Orbilia blumenaviensis. Next base: position 1,814,033 of record JAVHNS010000003.1, on the reverse strand, counting down.
GTCTCCAGTCCTTACGATTACTACACCACACCCATCAAACACGCATTCGAGGCCGGAAGAGGGTTTTTTGAGGCGCAAACCTTGCAGTCTGTTATAACTCTCGTAAGGCTGATATATTTCGACTACAGTTGCGTTACCCCAACCGGTTTTTTATACGGTAATACATATTGGCATCACATTCGTTAATGCATCTTTACATATTATCACTTTGCAGCACATTTCGTTTCCCCTTTTTATTTTTATCTTTTATTTTGTATATAATACACACGCACACACACCGGCGCATGGGATACCCTTTGGAGCGGCCATCTGGATTCTGTTGGTTATCTTATACCTGTGTCACTTACTAACTAGCAGCACTTTACCTTCTCGACAAATTCGTTCTAGCAAGAAATTTACAATTATATCAATTTCAATATCTACTTTATACCTATATATTGTAACAAGACTAAATAGTTAATAGAACTACCTAAATATTTGCGTACCTATATATAATTGATGTTTTAGAGTCACGTTGCATTCGTTTCCCCGTCATTCCGTCTCAAGATTCGCCTTAGGCTTCCGTCGACGTCACATATATAGATCAGTTCGACACCCACAATTCCTCTAGATTCTTGACCATGCTCTGGAACCATTCTGCTTTAATGCTCGCGAGACAGTACGGATTTCGATTTCTGATATATTCTTCCATTATCTTACCACAAGCCCTGCGGTTAGCTTTTAGGATATTGTCCTCTGTATCAAAACTATACGTACTGCGAATAACTGCGTGCATACAGTCGCTACCCAACTTTTGTGAAATTTCTTGTGCATGTTCCCAACTTCGGAGTTCGGGCAGACCCGCGGGCCAGTTCCGGAGCTCAGACTTGCAGTGATGTCGAAAAATCGAACAACTAAATCCAGATATAGACCCATCAACCAGCCTTGCGATACACTCATATTTGACCTTTTGATATACCTTGTCAAGGGTCTGAAAATATAAGCCTCTAGGCAGTCGGGCCTGTTGCTAGGGGTTACAGTACAGAGACACCGCCGCCCTGTAGACCTTTTCAACTATATCTTCTGCCTTTTCCCATCTTCTCAAGTCGGATATCCCGGAAAAACTGCTGCGAAGAACTGTCATGTATTCCTGCTTGAATGTATCCCGATTATCGCCATTAGGGTTCTTGAGAATATTGTGTGTGTACTTATTACACACCGCAGATCTAGCATACCGCGCATGGGTTCGAAGACTCTGTTGAAACAGAATTAGTAAGTCCTCTCCATCTGCCATGGCGATTTCTTTCACCGAGCGTTTTGAAAGCCCTTGGTTCATTGCCAGTATGCGGGCCCTAAGGTTATATGGCTTTGATACCATCATTTCGTCAGGATTCCAATAACCGACATCGTCATCGTCATCGTCATATTCCCCATTTAGCTTCGAAGCTAGTACTCCCCGATCGCCGTCGCAAAACTCCTCGAGTACGTCCGCGAATAGCAACACGACTGATCCTATACAGCTTCTCATACCCAATGCCCCCACTGACTTTGAGGACTCTAATCGATGAGAGAGGGCACTCCGCAAACTGGTACCACCATTCCTTGCTCATTTTACTAACCTCTAGTGTTTTGACATTCTCTGGTGGAACTAGAAATAATGATGGGTGGAAGAAAGCGTATTCCAATCGCAATTCGCGTAGCTTTCGCATACCCGTGACAATATTTTGGAGCTCAGCCAGTTCCTTCGAAAGTGTACCATTCATAAGTCTGTCAGGTGCGGCATCTCTGTTATCTTTCCAGGAGAGCATATTGAGATTTGCGAGGTCGGCAAATAAGTCTGCCGTTTGCTGGATTGATGAATTTTTCGGCCCTTCGGTCCTGCGGGTGATCCAGAATTTATTAATACTACCGCATTTGGGGGTCTCGATCGTTGGTTGTGTTATAGCCTGGAGGTGGAACAGATGAGGGATGTGGTCGACGATGTTTGTTCTAAGCCCTATTCTAGGTACCAGCCCGCGGGCTTCGCGTTTCTGTGAGTATTTCCTTAGATCCTTGAGTAAGTTGATATATTCGTGGTTAGTTTCATAGAGTGGGGGTTCGGGGTAGTTAGATCTACCTGAAAAGTTCCAGGATAGTTGCGTTAGCTATCGAATTGAACTCTCATAATATATACTTGAGTCCCCTACCTTCTCAAATCGATTAATTGGATAGAAGGGAAAAAGCAAAAACAAGGATTGGTATGAACGGGTATCGCAAAACGTACCACTGTTATAATCAAGCATCTCAATAGTCATAAGACCAGTCATGATCAGCTCAACATGCCGTAGGTTTATTTCATTACTATATAGCAATCCCAATAGAATAAGCTGTAGAAATTCGCGCTTTTCCAAAACCGACTCCGCAGTAAAAAATCTTTCTCCGATACGACGTGTCCTAACAAACTGCAATGGTGACTTATCTACGCCTTTCTTTATAATAAGTATTACTATACCCGCCTCTCTCTGTTCGTCGTAACGTCCGTCAAATTTTAGTGCAGACCAAACTTGCCGTTGGAAGGTCGGATACAGTGTTTTGCATGTGGTTAGAAGTTTATTTGCATGGCATGGACGTAGATATTCTACGATGTGAGTGAGAATATCTTGAGGTAGTGTGGTCAGGTTCAAAGGTGTCTTCGAATTCCGAGGAAGATCCTGCCAGGAGGCAGGGCGCTCTGGGTTTGGAGTTGCATTCAGAGAATTGCCGCACATTGTGGCGGAAGGTCTGGATCCAAGTCAACCGTAGGGGATTGATATATGTCAATAATATTGAAAATTTAGGTTGTAGGGAAAATAGGGATGGAAGTTTGTTTTCGTGGATCTGGATATCATTTAATTCGGAAAAAGGAGGGGAAATATTACGGTAGTTTCGTGGGTTTTTAAATTTGGGGCATATCGATATCGGATCAATATCGATATATCTTGTCTCGAGATCTCGCCCTCGCATCGGATATCAATCTCCGTATACCGAACTCGGATATTTAACGTGTCTAGGTCTATGCTTAAGTACTTTACACAGTTGTGGTCAACAGCGTCTGGGACCGAGACTAAGTACTTTACATATTGTGTGGAATATTTCAGACCTTCGCCTTTCGCAGGCCAGGCTAGGACTAGACATGGTTGCGTGAAGATCTTGAAGCGTTCCCGCGTTGTTATATGTTGCATTATGAACTCGCCAACTCGTTTTGGACTTGCACAAGCTATATTCGGTGTTGATGGTTACACGAAGTTAGCTGGTTTCAAGGATTGGACAGCCTAAGTCAGCCCTTAGTGCCGGTACAGTGCCGTATGGCGTAGTCATGGCGGCATCAGGACCTTGGTCTTAATCCAGTGTCGAGCCGAGTTCGCTCTATTTTACCAGATCTCGCCATGGCGATACTGCTGCTGAAACTGTTATGTTGTAGATAATGAACCGTACATCGAAGTCCGCAACTAAGATCGAAAATACTTCATGAACAGATCCTTTACAAAGCCATAACTTGTATTTTATCTATGCCATGACGTGTAAAAGCAAGTGCACAGTTTGATAGTGGCTAGGTTTCTGGGTCCGATAGTTTTACCTTCTGTTACAATGAGAGTGTAGGTCCTATAGCTAGACGCTACCTTCTATTGACAAACTATAATGCTCAATAGTACTGCTATGGTGATATATCGGGACAAAATCAGTTCTTCTAATGGCCCCAGTCAATTAGTTGGCTCTATTAGATAAAAGTTATGGTTGACCCAACGAGACCATGGTTGACTAGTAGAGTTGTCTGTAGAGTTGTCTGTAGAAGGTCAGCAAAGCATTTGCGTTGTCTCTAGCGAAATACCACACGCACCATCCTTGCATATATTCTCGAATTCACGTCGCATTTACTCACACCTTCAAACCCCGTCGATACCACCAAGACTCCGTCGCCCTTTAACAGACCGACCGAGGGCCTCCACCAAAAAAAATGTCGGACCTTCGCAGCTGGGTATCTGACAGCCTCCTCAAACTCTCCGGTGCCGCTGACTCCACGATAATCGATTTCGTCCTCGCCACTGCTTCATCTTCTAAATCCTCGGGCGCACTCGCGGACAAGCTATCAAGCTTCATCGATGGCGATACATCGTCGACACGCGCTTTTGCAGACGAATTATACCGGCGAACAGGGAAGAAGAGCAATGGTGCATTGGTAGCTAGCTCGGGGGCGGCAGCTGTTAAGAAGGTAGAAAAGAAAAAGTATGGGTTCGTGGCGATGGAGGATGAGGACGAATTGATGAGTATGCCGCCGCCTCCGGCACCGAAAGAGAAGAGTGAGAGGAGTCGGGATAAAGATAGGAAACGAAGGGATGGTGATGAGAAGGAGAGTCGGAGAGAGAAGGAACGGGATCGTGAACGAGAACGAGAACGCGACAAAGACAGAGAACGAGACAAAGATAGGGGCAAGGATAAGGATAGGCGGTCACGGAAATCCAGGCGGAGGGATGAAGGTGAGGATTTGTGGGGAGACGTGGAGGTTGACCCCGAGGATTATCCCGAGGAAGAATATGAGATGCCCCCGTCGAAACGAGTGCGGATAGAGGACGGCGAAGATGAGGATCCTGGGATACAAGAGGAGGAGTTAAATGAAGAAGAAAAGGCCGAACTTCAACGACTCCGGGATCTGGAAGAGCGCGACGAGTTCGCGGAACGATTGAAGAAGAAGGACAAGGATCGGACGAACAAGCTGGTCGAGGACCGATCTTCGACAAAAGAGGGCAGGGAGACTGCGGAAAGACGGCGTTTAGCGGACGACCCTGCTGCAAGGGAGGCTGCTGTCAGCGACTTACGTTTACGGTCACGACAGAGCTATCTCCAAAAGCGTGAAGTCGAGCAAGTCGCTCTTCTGCGAAAGCGAGTCGCCGAGGAACAGCAAGAACTACGCGAAAACCCCGGCCTATCGCAAAGAGAAAAGGCCGAGTTCGAGAAGAATAGGAAGCTTTTGGAAGCCCATGAAGCTCGAGCGCGAATAGACGACCATCGTGATGGATACGCATTGCCCGAGGACTACATCACAGAGAAGGGCAAAATCGATAGAAAGCGTAAGGAAGAGGCCCTCTACAAACGATATGTGGACCGGGATGAGACCGGACACGAACGATTTGTTACCGAACATGAAGAGTGGGAGCGAGAACAGACGGCGAAAGCTAAGGCGCAAGTTAACCGGAGCGAGCGTGAAGACGATGGGAACTATGAGTATGTCTTTGATGACGCTCAAAAGATCAACTTTCTCATGGAAAACACACAGGCTGGCACTCCTGCCTCGAAAGAACAGCGGTTCATCGAGGAGCAGCTTAAGGCAGCCGAAAAGAAGGCTCTTAGTATGGAAGAGACGAGAAAATCGTTACCCATCTATGCCTTCAGGGATGATCTCTTAGCTGCTGTTGAGCAATATCAGGTGCTCATTATTGTGGGAGAAACTGGTTCTGGAAAGACTACACAGATCCCACAATACCTCCACGAGGCGGGGTATACCAAAAACGGCCAAAAAGTCGGGTGTACCCAGCCTCGTCGTGTGGCTGCAATGTCCGTTGCTGCCCGTGTAGCGGACGAGATGGGCGTCAAGATTGGAAAGGAAGTTGGATACTCGATTCGTTTCGAAGACCAAACCAGTGATAAGACAGTCTTGAAATACATGACTGACGGAATGTTGCTTCGAGAATTCCTTACGGAGCCTGACTTGGGTGGCTATTCAGCTCTGATGATTGACGAAGCTCACGAGCGTACCCTCCACACCGATATCCTATTCGGTTTGGTAAAAGATATCGCTAGATTTCGGCCAGAGCTGAAACTGCTAATTTCCAGTGCTACCATGGACGCTCAAAAGTTTGCGGCATACTTTGATGACGCACCAATCTTCAACATCCCAGGAAGAAGATTTCCTGTTGATATTCACTATACATCCCAACCGGAAGCCAATTACCTTCATGCAGCAATTACCACTATCTTCCAAATCCACATCTCTGCACCCAAAGGCGATATCCTTGTCTTTTTGACTGGTCAAGACGAAATTGAAGCCGCACAGCAAAATCTGGAAGAAACGGCTCGGAAACTAGGGAGTAAAATAAGAGAGTTGATAGTGGCGCCTATATATGCCAATCTCCCCTCAGAACTTCAATCGAAAATTTTCGAACCAACCCCAGAGAATGCCCGAAAAGTTGTCCTAGCCACCAATATCGCAGAAACATCTATTACAATCGACGGCATAGTATATGTGATAGACCCAGGTTTCGTTAAAGAAAATGTGTACAATCCGAAATCCGGCATGGAATCCCTTGTTGTCACGCCTTGCTCGCGTGCCTCTGCAAACCAACGAAGCGGTCGTGCTGGTCGTGTCGGACCAGGCAAGTGCTTTCGACTATACACCAAGTGGGCATACTACAACGAGCTGGAGGAGAATACTACTCCGGAAATCCAGCGGACGAATCTTAACAGTGTTGTGCTATTGCTAAAGAGTTTGGGGATTAACGATTTGATTGGGTTCGATTTCATGGATCCACCACCAGCAGAGACGCTTATCCGTGCCTTGGAACAATTGTACGCCTTAGGTGCGCTGAATGATAAAGGAGAGCTTACAAAGATCGGTCGACAGATGGCAGAATTCCCAACAGACCCTATGCTCGCCAAGGCAATATTAGCGGCAGACAAATATGGTTGCGTCGAAGAGGTCTTATCTATCATCTCCATGTTAGGTGAAGCCTCCGCCTTGTTCTATCGACCCAAAGACAAGAAGCTTTATGCCGACCAAGCAAGGAACAGGTTTACGAACAAACAAGGAGGTGATCATCTAACCCTCCTAAATATCTGGAATCAATGGGTCGACACCGACTTTTCATATGTCTGGGCTCGTGAGAATTATCTCCAACACCGCTCGCTCACTCGTGCCCGCGATGTTCGAGACCAACTTTCCAGATTGTGCGATCGAGTCGAAGTCACTCTCTCTTCATGCGGTAGCTCTGATGTGATACCCATCCAGAAGGCTATAACAGCTGGTTTCTTCCCTAATGCAGCACGGCTACAACGTGGTGGAGACAGTTATCGAACAGTGAAGAATGCACAGACGGTGTATATTCACCCCAGCTCGACGCTGTTCGAGGTTAATCCGAAGTGGGTCATATATTACGAGTTGGTGTTGACAAGCAAGGAGTTTATGAGGAACGTGCTGCCGTTGCAGCCGGAGTGGTTGGTTGAGGTGAGTCCCTTCTATTTTCCCTCCATGAAAGGTGAATAGATGTACTAATATGAATTACCATAGGTTGCTCCACACTATCATAAAAAGAAAGATCTAGATACCCTTGGGGTTGATAAGAAGATGCCGAAGCAGCAGGCACAACAACAACAGCAGCAGAAAATGTAATAGGGTGCCATATTTTGGACTCTCTATAAGGGATACAGGGCGGGAACCCATGCAGACCGGGTCGCATGGTTAGTTTTATGCATTGATCGAGCGCTGAGGCATCACATCTTGACTGGACACCGGAGAAGAATACGGCCCATCTATTATTGTATTTTATAATTTTTTTTTTATCTATGTAAGATATCTTTGGGGCTTGAGAAGATTGGGAAATATAAGGAGGGGCAGAGAAGGAGCCCCTAAAGTTCTGGTGCTCGGAAACAGCATTTTTCAATGTCGCATGGAAGCACTCTAGGCGATCTCGATTTTTTTATATAGGAAAGGCTCAGACTTCTAAACATCCACTCACCTCATCCCACCAACATTCCACATCAACACCACACAAATTTAACCCTCCACAATCATTGATCCTAACTACCTCTCTTTAAATCGGGACATTTGAGTTTAGACAAAAACAAAAAAAGGTCTACCCATGAACTCACATCCACCCCAGGGTCAGACCCACACACGGCCGCACAACAACCGCGGCCGCAACAGAGGTGGAGGTCGAAACCGCGGCGACCGCGGTGGAAGAGGTGCACCACACCCACGTCCGGGGCCATCGGCCTATACTGCTACAAGCCATGGCTCAAACGTACCCCGCCACTCATCAGTCCACACAAATACCCCAGTTTCCATAATCCTAAAGGAAGACCAACCTACCGGCCGACAGGTAACAGGGATTGTGGCCGATGTGTTAACACGTGGAGATCATCATCGAGGGGTTAAAGTACGGTTGAAGGATGGGAGGGTAGGGAGGGTGCAGAAGGTTTTAGGAGAGCTTCCAGTTGGGAATATGGGGATGAATCAGGTTGGTGGTGGTGGTGCACAATTTGATGGAACTGCCATGGAAGGCTCTAGTGGTTCTCAAGGTGCGAATTCAGGTGATAGAGGTGGCGGTGGTGGTGGGTGGAGAGCGCGTGGAGACAATCGAGATAGATATAGAGGCGGGAGAGGGAGAGGGAGAGGCGGGTTTAGACCATACGATATATCTTCAGCCAGAGGTGAAGACGGAAACGAAAGAGCTGAGGGCACATATGATCTCACAGCATTTATACGGGGCGGGAGAGGCGGGAGGGGTGGATTTCGGGGCAATCGTGGGTTTCGACATGGCAGACCAGGATTTAGTGATGTTGAAGGGCAGGTCGAGTTTGGAGAGGAACTATCGCTGTCACCGTTAGGCTCGGAAGAGTTCCTAGCTAATGTTCCCAAAGATGATCCCATCGCACGATGTCCAGTCTGTGGCGACTTTGAAGGGGATGAGACGACGGTATCACATCATGTCGAAACCCATTTCCGATAATGGCTTCCATACCTTTTAATTCTTTTAGTTTTCTTACTCGATTTAGCGGTACTGCTTCAAGGCGTTTACAAGGGTTCATAGTTTATAAGAAGAAAGAAGAAATGAGATCACGAATGTATCATAGAAAGCGATATCATACATCTAATCATCAAAAAAATGGAGGTGGTTGTCATGTCGTTCGTGAAGAACTTAGGGCACACTTCCTATGAATCTCATCCCCCGTGGAGGAGTAAGGGACAGGAGGAAAGTGAGGTAGAGGGTGTGGTATACAAGGCGTATATAAAGAAAAAAACGTTCAATGAAAATGCCCCATGCACATAAACCGTAAAGAAGACACCCGGAGAGTCAGAAGGAAAAAAAGCTCGAATTAATAAGACCTGGAAAGACGTTAAAAACAAAGAATACTATCTCAACTCGCATTTAAGCCTCGAAAGCATCTGGGAAACGTCTGACGTTGTCCTTCAAGCTACCGTGGTTGGTCAAGAACTGGACGTAGGCACCGTCAGTCTTGACCTTACCAGCAGCCCTGGCATCGGCGTACTCCTCTCTCCTCAAAGGTGTGAAACCCCAGTTCTTGGAGACAATGATCTTCTGTCGGCCTGGGAACTTGTACTGGGATCTTCGGAGAGCCTCGATGGCGGTAGCACGGTGCGAGTCACGGGTACGGACAGACAAGATGATCTGACCAATGTTGACACGAGCGACGGTACCGTTGGGTTTTCCCCAGGCACCACGCATACCAGTTTGCAGTCTATCGGCACCGGCACAGGACAACATCTTGTTGATACGGATGACGTGGAATGGGTGGCATCGGACACGCATGTGGAAACCTATTCCGTCATAATTAGCATCATAATCCAAGAATATATATAAGCATGTGGATATATATTTGAGTGCATACCGTCCTTTCCGGCAATCTTGACGAGGTACTTGTTGGCGCAAATACGGGCGGCTTCGAGAGCCTCGGAGCTCAACTGTTCGTACTCATTGGAGACCTATAATATCCCGAACCCATCACTTAGCCCTCCTGTCTTCCCAATATATATCTTCCTTCAGAAGTTATTGATTTGTCGGGGTAATGAAGAAACGTACGAGATGGATGCAGAGAGGGAACTCGTCGACACCAGCACGCTTCCTTCCGAGATCGAAGATACGGATCTTAGGATCTGGGACACCACGGTTGAATCGGGACTCTAATTGTTTCCAAAAACATTATCGTTAGAAGCCGTATAGATATATCGATCGAGCGAAGTTGTGTATATATACGCACTTGGGTATGGCTTGTTCTCTATAGGATAGTAGCACACAGGTTAGCAAATCTGTTCCTTCATTTTGCTGATGCATCCCACCAAAATCGGAATCCGGGAGACATCGAGAGTGAACATACTGCAGTAACGGTAGCAACGAGCTGGACGACGACCCATTTTGACGGTTTGTTGAAGATTCCGGTATTACAACTGTGTACTAGGGGTATAGAAGGTTGATGATAGAGAAGGGGGGCCTTTGTCCTGTCGATGAGGTGCTTTGGCGTTGAATGTTCTTTTGCTTGATAATCAACTTTTCACACTTTTCCGCAGCGCCAGCCAAACAGGGAAAGTCTTGGCACCACGCAAAAAGAGCAGTCACATTCCAACGCAGGAAACCCGCCCAATTTATACGTTTTCCCGGACGGAGATGCTGCTTAGAAATACAACTTGCCCAGAAAATACGGAACTGCCGTTGCATTGCAGCTTGGAATTTAGAACTTTTTACGATGGCAAAAGAGTCATAACTAATAGACGACGCCGTTTCAGACTAGACAGTTGGTTTTCCGATTTGAACCTTCTTCTAACTCGACAAGGAATTGGGCACAGAACGAGACAGAGAAATATGTACAGCGGGGGTGACCATATTAACAGCCTGAGCTTTTAAAAATAAGAAGAAGAAAAGAAACGAGCAGAGTCGGCCAAACGTAACCACCAGTTAGTCCGATTAATCAATTAGACCCCGGTCTCCTGTCCTCATCATAAAGTCGTAGAATAATCATGAATTTTAAAAAGAAGTCGGGACTATTTGATTGTTTTGCCCGTTTAGGCGCTGGTCGAAAGAATGTCGGAGTCACCTTGGTCGAGGATGGCCATGGTGGAGCATCGGAAGAGTTTACCACAGGCAGTTCCAAGTTCAATCTGTTTGAGAGGTAAAGGAAATATAATTAGCACCTATATAATCCCTCCAAAGCCTGTAGGCTTCTTCTCAGGGAATACCATGCCCATTTATCTGACTCCTAATCTCCATCTTCTCCACATCTATACACGTGCTTGTATATATGTATATTTTGGGAGAAGAGTAGCTTTGGGTATCCGATAATACGACAGGTATAAACCTAAAGACGAGATTCCTATGGGTTCTTTTAACGTACGTTGTTTCCAGAGAAGTGGTGAACATTGGTCTTGGCCAACATGGCGTAGTACTCCAATTCGGACTTGCGAAGAGGAGGGGTGTTTCCGGCAATGAGGACGAGCTTGGCCTTGCCAGATCGGAGGGTCTTGAGGGTCGACTTGTATCCCAAAACGACCTTTCCACTCTTCATAACCAGGGCGAGCCTGGAGTTGATGCTGTTCTCAGCTTTCTTGGACTTCTTGGTTGGGGCTGTCGAATTCGATTCGTGTTAGCGATTGTCCTAGAATTTTTTTTTATACTCTTTTCGTATAATCTAACGTACCCATCGCTGCGCTTTTTAAATTGTAAGCACTCCGGTCTATATGGGAGATGATATGATAGGGGTGGAGGGAGGTCGGTGATGAGGTTTGTTGAAGTTGGTGATTGATAGAAGCTGCACAATCTCGAAAACTTTTTTGAGAATTTTGAAGAGCGAGCAAACACACCAGATTTTTTAGCGACACAGTGCGACTAAACCCTAACACGGTGAAGAGCTAGCCTCAACGACAAACAGCTCCAGATCGATCGATGCAACGCAACAACACGGCAATACACTAACCTAACAAAGCTGGCATTCGATCATGTGATACAAAGGCTAACCACGAGACCAGGCTAACCCCTTAGTATCCCGCAGTTGGCATTTAATGATGATTACCTAGTATTCTCCATGTAGGTTCCGCATTTCGGGGAGGGGGCGGCTGGATAGACCCAGCTCGGGTTGTACTGTATCATGTGCATGTACGTGTACCGGTTGGCAGATAGCTACATAGCGATACACCAAACTAGCTATGGACATCCTGGCTTGGCCTCGGATATCGATATTTCATGGATGGAGAAAGTTACGATCAGGTTAATTCCAGTTTGCAGCAGCCAGCTTCTTGCAAACTTGCGACTTGGTTGGGGTGGTGGCTGGCGCTAGTTGAGCTGGGCCGGGAGCTTCGAATTTCAATTAGCCGGGCCTGGTAGCTACCAGTAGCTAGCACAATATCGATGACATAGCGCTACCCAGCAAGTCGGCAACTTGTACCCAAAATACGGCTCCGAGCTAGCCAGCTAGGCAAGGTTGGTGCTCCACAATCCCCGTAGCACAGCATTCTGTCCAGGAATCTTCGAGTTTGAGATTATTCGATTCAATGCATTAGCAATGAGCGCTGCTGCATTGCAACCTGGCAATATTATGTACTTAGTATACCCTTACTTGAACCTTAACTCGGCCAACGACAATTCGCGAATATTCGGGGCTGCACACATGACCATTAATGTCAACAACTATGGGCTTTAGAGCACTGTGCACTTTTTACTGAAGCTGATAGGCATCTAAGCTTGAGCTTGCGCTCGTAAGCGGGTCAAAGTGGATGTGGCTTCGAAGCCTTATCCATGAACACCGGGTTTCAAAAAAAAATGAGACTCCAGCCTGCAGCCTTTCTTTCCTCACTCTATTCTTAGGCTTCCTTTCCTCCTTTCCTCCTCCGGGCCTCGCACTCAATCTTGAAGGACAGTTTGTCTTTGACAGGCCCACAGTTGACCAAGTCTCCCCCGCCTAATGTTTTAGTAAACCTTGCCCTTTTCGAAGTTCTAGAGTAAGGCAGAGTTAATTGCCCCTGGTATAGCTACGTATACCTGCGCCATCTTACTTGTTGAGCTCTGCATAAGTCAAGGGAAGGTGATACGGAGGTACATTATCTTTTAGAAGCACGCAACCGGTTTTCGACCCTTTTCTCAGCGCTAGTATCGCTTGAATAACGACAGTTTAATATAACCACGCATGACCTGCATCTTCCAGCCAGTAGAACTCGTAAAGAGGAGCAGACCAGCCGCGAAATATTTGGGGTGTCCAACTGCAGTAGTCTTGAGAGTCCAATGCACAACTAGGAACTTGCGCGACTGCATGCACCATAACAGCCCTCGACCTCTATTCGATGGATGGATGCTCTAGTGACCCACAAGTGCTATTCACCGGCTGCAAGTCGCACTACCCGAAACATTTGGTTGCCGATCCAGCCAGTGAAAATGTGATATCTCGCCGTCCTGGCCAGGGAGTCGGGTAATGCCTTGCCGCACACACACCGCTGATATGGAAGCCCGTCCAAAATATGACAGTTCCTTCTACCGTAGATTTCCCGATATCTACAAACGCAATAATTACTCGCATCCATTAATATTTTTAGCTTCCTTTCTGGCTTACGGCCTTTTCCGAATACTTACCTTTGGATCCTCTTTTTTGATTAATTTGTCCATTCCCAAACGACCACATGGCCAACGACATCTTGAATGTTCTCCACCTGGAGGGCTCGATGGCCTGACGTACGGCTATGGCTTGATAGCGCGGTAGCCGGTATGAATCTATGAAGAAGGCGTGAGCTTACCCCTCTTTCAGCCAGCTTAGTGCCATCTTTCATCCGAGGTCTTTTTCCTAGCTTCCCCCCAGACGACCCGGAATCCAAGTCGTTGGGACCGCGGAAATGGATACTGAATCGGGGTCTTCTGGTGCTCTCTTAACCTGGAACCGTATTGTATAGAGGCAGCTTTCTAGAACAGTAGTAATACAAGCGTCAGTTGACTTCGTGGCGGCCTCGTCCTTTGTCCAGTCCGCAGATCTAAGGAAACTATAATATAAAAGCTTTATTCTCGTCCTCTCCTCGAGTCCTCCTTCTATCCTCACCTCAGCCCTTAATCATTACAAACTCGCACTAGTACTAGTACCAGCTTGTCCTCTTATATAATACTATAATACTTATCAGCCATGGTCCACACAGCTGGGATTTCGCCTACGGGCCCAGCTCCCGTACTCCGCCCTAAGCTCTCTGAATTAGCAGCTCAGCTCGCTGAGAACGCCAAACTCCTTGAGGACTATATTGAAACACAGGGTCTCCCATACCCATCATTTGCTGCAGATGGCCCAGCAAAATTCCCACTCCCACCAGCAACGACACCAGAGCTCGAAAGGCTTCATACCGCAAGACTTGAGGTCCTAACGGCCTCAAAGGCGATGTATGACCTAACAGCAGGTCCAAGTGAAATGAGCCAATGGCTTGTCTGGGGTGTAAGTCTCTCTTCCTTCATTTCCTTTTTTTGCATTGACTTTCGTGTGTTGGGTTTGTCATCAAGGCGGATGTTGTATGCTGTACGACACCAACCGCAGGAGCGAACCGAATTGTCGGGACTTCTGGGCCTGAGCATCAAACCAAGCGGTTAGGCGTTGCCGTTCCTTGGTACTGTGACGTCTTAATGAGGCTTGCTATTAAAATATGTGATTTTCGCGGATACCAAATGTTTGGGTTGTGGGAATAAGGATTTTAGTGGCGGGGAGAATTGGTGATTCTAGCGGCTTGAGCGCGAGGTCGGAACCAATAAATTGCTAACATATACCTTTCACGTTCCACAGTTCAACGACACTTCCACACTACATGTCATCCACCACTTCAAAATTGCCCAGCTCGTTCCAGAGGATGGTGACATTTCGTTCGCCGACCTGAGTAAGAAGGTCAACATCTCATCTCTCAAACTCCGCCAGGTTCTTCGCTATGCAATGACAAATCGTGTCTTTTGCGAACCTCGCCAGGGATACATTGCCCATACCGCCGTGTCTTTACTCCTGCGGGACGAAAAGTCGCCGGAGTGGGCATGGATTGGATATAACACCCAGGAGCTTTGCCATACCGCAAATACTCTTACTAAGTGTCTTGAGATGTACCCAAACAGTGAAGAACTTCGTGAGACTCCGTGGTCGATGGCTTTCGGTGGCCAGGGTTTCTTTGAGTACATGGATAACAACCCTGAGAGTGCGAAGCGATTCGGTATATCTATGTCGCTTTGGAGTTCTGGGGATGGATTGAAGGTCACGCCTTTGGTCACAGACTATGACTGGGGGAAATTCCCCGACGGCGCTACAATTGTCGACGTAAGCAACCGTTGTCCCGTTTCAATGCCGAGAAGGAGGTTATCAGCTCGAAGGGCTTATCGATTTTGCTAACACCTAAATATTTTATAGATTGGTGGTGCCACTGGCTTTGTCTCCCTTGAAATAGCACAGTCTTATCCTGCCCTCAATTTTGTTGTCCAGGATATCGCACCACTTTCGCTAGAAGAGGGTGAAAAGAATATCGCCCAAAACTATCCTGAGCTCGTGGAAAAATTCCAATTCCGTCACCATGACTTCTTAACAGAGCAACCAGTCAAGGGTGCGGATGCCTACTTGGTTCGATTTGTGCTGCACGACTGGCCGGATAAATACGTCGTTCAAATTTTAAAGAGCATCGTACCAGCCATGAGGAAGGGAACCAAGCTCATTGTGAGCGACTTTATTCTACCACCAGCAAATATTCTGAGTCCATGGGAGGAAAGAAGAATCAGGTACGCATACATACATCTTTTTTTCACTAAAATACATTGGCTTCACGGAACAGCTAGCTAACTGACTGTGTTTCTATCTGCAGGGCTTTGGACCTCGTTATGCTGAAGGCATATAACTCGAACGAACGGGAAGAGGGAGACTGGAGAAGACTATTCGCCGAAGCTGATCCCAGGCTAAGACTTGACAGCATAAAGATGCCGACTGGCTCTTTATTGTGGATCATGGAGGCTACCCTTGCTGACGAGTAACTACCTAGTAGACGGTTAGTGGCCGAAGCCATTGGGGGTTTTAGTTCTTCAGCTGCTTGGAGTCTGGTTTGCGAGACAATAATTTTTCTTCCTGTTTCTTCTTGTTTCTCTTACCACGGTCGATCGTTTTTTAGCATTACAGATAGCGGTATTCTCTTACTTAATAATGACACCAATTTCTAATACTTCTTAATCATCGGTTCATAGTGAATCATGATTGATGCGGGTCCTATGCTAGATTCTTCGTGTTGTAGTGTTGGAAGTCGCATCCTTTGTGACAAACGCCAACACAGTTGATGCTGACGATCCGTGACAAACAGCTCAAAGACTCACGTGCAGCCGAATATGGCAGGTGGAGGCGATAACGGCAGGAGCAGGCCAGTTCCGCGAATGAGGATTGCGAAATCCAAGGACGCCATGGCAAGTTCCTTCAGCCTTCCCCCATCATGCATCATCATATGTGCTAATGATTTATATTGTCTTACAAATGCACTGTCCATACGACGACGAGTCCCTGCCTAAGGAAGCGACAATATCTTCCCAAAGACTGTGCGATGTATATTCATGCATGGGGCATGCCATGGCCATGCATCTCAGCTGGTTGGGTACTGACAGGCTACCTGGCGGTTCAATGCATTCCCCACAAGTCTCCAATCCGGCAGAAGGTACCGGTAAAGTATCTGCCAGTGCAGCTGTTACAAAAAACTGTCCGTGTTACATTTCTGGGGCATAGGAAACGGTTCCCGAGAAATGGGCTGCAGGAAAGGCTTTTGGCCACAAGGAATTTACTTTTCGTCCGACATAATTTAATGTGACTCCGATAGAATCGATGTTTTCCCCCTCCAACGAGAGGGGAGACTCATGAGGGAGAAAGCAAACAAGAAAGAACTTGGCAATCAGTATTCGAAAATGTGATACGAAATTTGAGTATCATGAGTGGGTGTGATTAAAATGGCATGTACCGGTGCCGACACACTGATGACGGACCATGATTGATACTGATCCGTGATATCCATCCGACAGCCGGATCAGCTCGCTGGCCTGGCCAACCAGATGGTTCGAGAAGTGGCAAGAGCCTTCTCATTCTTGTTCATCCCTCCTGCTTGAGGGGGAAGAGTAGCCCAAAGCAGAGCTCTGGAGCACTAGCGGTGTGGCTGTCAATATCTGTCCAGGCTGTTGCTAAGCATGAAACCGTTTTAGCTGAAAATTTTCACGCCAAATCCGCAGGAGGACAAAGGAAAGAAGAACAAGAAGAAGGCAAGACGGAGTTCATACTGGCCATGTGATCCGGTTGCTTGGATGCCATTGCATGCATTGGCTAGTTTGGATTTCTGATTGACTGCCTTGGCTTTTTTTTGGCATTGGTGTTGGAGGCTACATCTGGGATGGGAATTATTTATTCTGTCGCCCCCCAACGTTACCCAACTTTAAATTTAAATTCATCACCCATCCAAGTTTAGACTTTTCCAACCTCAATCCATCGCAACAGAAAACCACCTCATCTCCAACTTCATCCTCTCAAGGACACCGTTGCCGCTAGTCATCGCCTCCCATCATCGTTCCATCGATCTTCGAAAATTCACATCACTCGCTGCGTAAGCAAAGACAAACGAACAAGAAATTCCAACTTCCAATCCAAAACTGCCCAGCCTGCCGTCGTCGTCTGTCAGCGACACCTTCCCAGTCCCTTCAACCAAGAAAACCGATCCCACGAGTACCCTAGACAAGCAGTCAAGCTGGAACGTCATGGCGGCCATGTCAAATTTATCTAGTAATACGAGTAGTAATAATCAACACCTCATGCACGACGTCGCTCCTCTCGCTGAGGCCAGGAACCCAGTTCTTGCTTCCTGCTTTACTACTGATGTCTCCGCTACGGTTGTCCGCTCGTTCCATTACTCTTCGACCCGGGCGGGCGGGGTAGAGGTAATTCAATTCTCCTTCTCGGATTCCAGGTTCTGGATCTATTTGATGTCATATTGGATATGGCTCTCGAGAGAACTTGTGCTGACTTTTGTGTAATTATATAGTGGTATCCCTGAGGTCCCTAACTCACCTACCACCAATTCCCGGCGGCAGAACTCTCCGAGTCGCCAGGGAAGGTGGGCGGCCCGTACCATTATCGCAGAGTGTGAGAGACTGTGCGATGGTGTTATGCGTCAAGTTTTCTTCGGTTATGGAAGGAAATCTGCGCAGGCACCTACTATGGACGTGTCGTTGAAAACAACTGCAGGAGGGAACGGCAACAGCATCATTCTCAGCGTCGGCAATCCTGTCGATGCTTTCCAGAAGCCACATACTCCTCCGACCACCCCACCATCATCTCCTCCCAAAGGGACTAAAACTCCTGTTAGGCGTATGATGAGGCGGTCGTCTGAATTGCAAACAAGAATTGCGGCTTACTTGGAGGTATTCGACTACGTCGGCGGGAGTGCATTCCGAGGATTCGTATCCGAAAAAGGTCCTTTGAACAAGCCTGAGAGGTCTCTCTTTTTGTTCTTTGACAAAGGTGTTAATGGCACCGAACTCAAGTCCGGACTCGTTGCTTTGATCGATCTCGCAACGGAATGCTTTGATTGTCAGGATTTGGTCATCTGTCTTGATCGGGAAACCGACGGACTTGGTATGTTGCATATCCATTTCATCTGTGCATTTTTAGTACGTCCTTGTTAACATGAAGCTATATTAGACTCGCTTGTTCACAACCTCGGATGGGTTGGTCTTGAGCTTGCCACTTTGAAGAACTGGGCCTCTCCGGACCTTCGAGACGAAGCTACGACTACTCATAGATTCGATAAGGAGTACTTCACCTCCGACAAATGGTTGTTTCTCGGAATGGAATTGTAAATATCGCCTCCCATTAACGAACATAGACACGACAGATGATGCAACACAACGAAAAAAAGTTTTAATGGCACCTTTGATCAAAAGCAACAGAGAGGATAGACGGTGGAAGCGACCCAAAAGCCTAATTGCCTAATCTCCCCATTCTTTTTCTCAACGTCATTCACTCGCTATTTTTCTTGCGGCTATATCCTACGTTCTTGTTGCGTGTGTGCACGCGTGCGCTGCTTTTTACTTTCTCCAACAAAAATCCGGCGGCGGTCTTTTTTATTTGATTGATCCTTTCTTTATTCTGGTTTTGAATCGTGCTGTTGCCGGCACCCCTGCGTTATTGCACTAATGGCCTTTTGCTTTGGTTTCTATGTATAGCAGTTATCTACTTGTGTTAGTCCTTTGGCTAGCCTTTCTATACGAAAGGTTTCTCTTAGTATCTTACATAGAACCCTTTGCTTTCTCTAAACACTTTTTTGATATCCTTTTTTTGTTCCCGTTTGTGACCGTTTCTTATTCCACGTGATATGCACATGCTCTTTCTTAGTAGGCAGCTTCACCGCCCCTCCGTTCAAGCCCCGTTTCCCCTCCCTTTTTTTAAGCTTTCCTTGGGTCCTCCTGCATACGTGCACGGACCGACCAACGTATTTCTTTGCCTGATTCCCCTATCCTTTCTCATATTACTACATTCGTTTCACAATTGCGAATTGCTCTTTTTTCGTTTACCGTTATGCCTTTAGAAAAGTGCTTGTCACTTTGAGGGCTGTAAGTTAGGTAGTACTATAGTACGCGCAGAAATATAATAATGTTGACCGCCGATGCTCTATTATAACTCATTGCGATTGTGACTAATCTGTTTGATGTTAATATCAGTCAGCGACTGATTATCGATTATCAGGAAGTGGCCGGGTTGTGTTTATTGACATGTAGAAGTAAAAGATGCTGAAATTCAGTTATATTATTATATATGATTAAACAAATATTGTATGAACAAAGAAAGAAAAAAGGAGCTAGAGGCTTTTATGAAATAGCACTATGCTATACTATCTATATATATATATATATATACTCATTCATAACACGACGCTACAGATCCTGGGACACGCTTCTAGTTGAACTACACCCCATTGAATGCCAGAATCTTCGTATCTCTCTCGTCCTTAATATTATGCAACAAGCCCCTGCCCGCGGTATTCATGATCTTCTTCTTCATAGCCAGCACGTTAGTCTTTAAACTCTGGTCCTGGCTCAAAAAGTAGGCTACTAGTCCCGCTACGTGAGGAGCTGCCATACTGGTTCCCTGCATCACTTTTGTAGAATCCTTGCCATCTTTGGAAGTGCTCAAGATATCAACACCTGGTGCGTAAGTTGTGATACAAGGACCGTAGTTAGAGAATTGGGCACGGTTGTCGTAGATATCTGTCGCGCCAACAGTGATAACGCTGGCGCTATAGGTATAGTTCTTTCCCACGTGGGACTCCCTGCTCAGGAAACCTGGCGAGACTCTGCAGGCATCGATCCCCTGATTTCCTGCCGCGATAACAGTGTGAATACCGATGGCGTTGGCCTTCATAATAGCTTCCTCGAGGGCTGGGGAGCTACTAGTGGAGTTGCCGTTTGGATTTTCAACGTCGAGACCGAAGGACATGGATGCGACTGAGCCTCTGAAATTTGGATCTTTCCGACGAATTTCGTGATTTCTGAGCATGAATTCGATCCCAGCTATGATGTTAGAGGTGCTACCGCTGCCACCCCCGCCCATGACTTTGATGGCATGAATGTTGGCCTTTTTGGCGACACCATAGCCGCGAGAACCAGTTGTGCCGGCGCAGTGGGTGCTGTGTTTGAGAGTGTGGGTTAGCATATTTTGTATAAAAGCCCCTTTATTCTTCTTTTTTTCTTCTCGTTTAGAAAGAGGAGTATGTTTAAATGGAGACATTACATACCCATGACCAGCCTTATCGTCTTCGCCCTCGGACTCCTTCAATGCTGGAGCTGTATACGTTCTCTTCGCTCGCCCACCGAATGACACCTGCTCGACATTTACCCCAGTATCGATAACATAAATATCAACCCCTTCTCCTGCAGACTCTTCAAAAGTGTACTTAAAAACGGGACTCGAAGTTCTCCCCGCTGGCGCATTAAAATCCACTGGTATCATATCCTTCTGGCTGATTCTCTGCAAACCCCACGGCGCATTTGTCTGTGTCTGCAGGCTCGAAATACCTGGCTGTGGCGGCTGAATTGGTTTCAACACCGGGTGCTCGGAAGCGAATTTGACGCTATCGGCGAGTTGTGGGGTGCTTGTTGCGAGTGGAGCTTGTACTCTGTAGGTCATTATGGGCTCGATGAGCACACCTGAGGGGGGTAACATGGCTTTGAGGATTTTGACACAGTGTTCGGACATATCGGCGGAGAAGCCGTTCATGGTGGCGGAAAATCGGTGGTGTAGGTGAGATTTGTTGAAACCATGGGGCTGGAGGGATGTAAGGATCTCCTCAGTGTTGACGATTAGAGAACCATCTGTGGGATCGGGGAAACGGAAAAGATATGGGGTGTATGTTGTGGGATGGTCGGAGGGTACACTTGGGATGTTATTCCCGGGGACAGTGTAAGTTGGTGGATGTCCACCATTGTGAGGGGCTGGCAGTGCAGATGCTGTGAGGAGGAGGGTGGAAAAAATTGTGAAGAAATGCATTTTGAATGATGGGTATCTTTGAATTTTTGGAAGTAGAATTTTAAATGAAGAGAAGGGTATATAATAGTACTATATGAATTAAAAAGGAGAAATTATATATAGTTGAAGCGAACACGCAACCTATTAGTATCTCGCCGTGAAGCCTGTGACGGTTTTGTAGGGGTTATCGATAATATGCGATATCGTGAAGGTTTCCCAGTAAAAGTGCGTTGGTTTTGTTGCACTTTTTGTGTCACCTCAGATTGTGAACGACGACTTTTGGAAATGCAGCTAAGTCCGGTAGCAATGCAAGATTTTTTTTTGAAGGAAAGTAATAGTGGGAAAATATTGCAAAGATAGAATATAAAGAAAGAGTGTATATCGGTATATCAAAATATATCGAAAGGCCGGTCGAAATCAAGCAAGATTTTGAGCACTCGTCAAGAAATCACCAAAAGCAGTTGGCCCAGCCTTCGACCAAGGAAAGAATGTGGAGAATATATATATTGGTGGCCCGGCACCGTAGAACTTTATGAATTAAGAATCAGGAATACATAAAACCATGTATCTGAAGGAAAAATATTGAAACGAAGAGAGAGAAAAGGGGAAACGAATGTCCAACAAGAAAGAAAAAAAAAAGAATGAAATAGACACGAATCCTCCAACCGGTGGAATTCCCGCTTAGATACCGGTGAGGCTGTGGTGATAAAGCGGAAGGGAAAGGTACCTGCAGCTGGCCCCATCTATGAATGAGGGGGCATGGTAGTGTTTATAAACCTGCAAGTCTGACATCGAAGTACAGCAGCTACTACAAAACACAGTCAGCAGAATATTGTCCCCTTGCCTAAATTTGCAGTGAAATCCCGTGCTTGAACCTCCTCTTTCCTTGGTTTTTTTTAGCTTGCCTCCCAAATTCATCAATTTACTAGACTAGCAAATAGTGCTGCCCCTATCAAATAGACTTCTCTCCTGAAAGTCTCACCGTTTTTTGTAGGAATCGACAGGGTACCTTTCTCACCGCGCGCCAGGGCGTTGTTGGACAGGTACACAGGGCTGAAAGCTGATTCGATGCGGAGGAAGTTGGCCTGGACGAATGCGGTCGTGGCGGCAGGGTTTTGCGGTTAGCAAAACAGGATGAACGAGATTTCGTGTCCACTAAAGGCGGCACCACAGGTTCGATAAGTCAGATCCAAATGCCCTTGTTAAAAAAAAAAAAAAAAAAGCATCGGGATCTAGGCAGGTGAGACGTGAATTACCATATGTAGCCAGGGACCTGCAGAAGCATTTGCATATCGATGATTAATGATCGCGAAGAAATCGATAATGTGGGTACGATGCATCTGTAGCTATTTCTGAGGCGGCCGGGCGGTAAGGTACTGAAGCCGAAACCCCAAGCAAAGTCGCTACCCGATTGGGAGCCCAGCGACATCGGACGACACGCCCAACGCAAAAGCCCTGTCAATAGCTCCCTCGCCTCGGAAATCTTAAACAGAAAAAAAAAGCTGACTCGAACATTGCATGAATACTGGCGACCAACCTTCAATATCGAGAGATCCAAGAGATATCGTTTAGGCTACCAGGCTGCTGTGCCCCCTCCGAAGCTCAATCTCTACACAAAGGATGTCGAATACCGTTCACCTCCTCGACTATGTCGCCGGCAATGTCCGCAGTCTGGTCAATGCGATCGAGAAAGTTGGATATCAGGTTGTCTGGATCAAAGATCCTGCAGACCTTGCGGGCGCAGAGGTAATGTCTCATGATTTTAAATGCAAAATTTATATCTTCATATATGCCGCATATATATACGCCCCCCAGATATATACGCTTTTTTTCCCCTTTGTTTTCTTTTTTAATGCTTGATTAATATCCTATAAAGCCCTAGACTAAAGTAGTATCAAATCTAATACTTCATTTATCTCGCAAATTTATAGAGAGTAATCCTACCTGGTGTCGGGCACTTTGGGCATTGCCTATCTTCGCTCTCTAAGGCATCATTCACAGAGCCTCTGAAGGCATACATTGCCTCCGGGAAACCATTTATGGGCATCTGTGTCGGTCTTCAAGGCCTCTTCACTTCCTCCGAAGAAGACCCAGAAGTCCCGGGCCTTGGAATCATCCCGGGAACCCTGACTCGGTTCAGCTCCGCAACAAAGTCAGTTCCACATATTGGCTGGAACAGCGCTATCACAATTCAGTCATCTGAGGAAACGCGGGGTAAATCACTATATGGATTGGTACCCGGGAGGAAATACTATTACGTGCATTCGTATGCCGTGCCATATACACCCGGACAACTTGAATCGCAAGGGTGGGATGTAGCGACCGCAACGTATGGAGACGAAAAGTTTGTTGGTGCGATCGCTAAGGGAAACATCTTCGCTACACAGTTTCACCCAGAAAAAAGCGGGGAAGCTGGATTGGCGGTTATCAAAGCTTTCTTAGATGGGGACCGGTTATCGGAGTTTCCTCTAAATACCGAAGCCAAAGAAATGGGGGATGGCTTGACGAGAAGAGTAATTGCTTGTTTGGATGTCAGAACCAATGATGATGGAGATTTGGTCGTCACAAAGGGTGATCAATATGATGTACGAGAAAAGGGCTCAACAAGTTCTTCGGGTGGCCAGGTTAGGAATTTAGGGAAACCGGTCGACTTGGCGAAACGGTATTACGAATCTGGGGCCGATGAAGTTACATTTTTGAATATAACTTCGTTCAGGAATTGCCCAGTTGCTGACACCCCGATGCTGGATGTACTGAGGCTGACATCCGAGGAAGTGTTCGTCCCGTTGACAATAGGTGGTGGAATCCGGGATGTGGTCGACACGGATGGAACAAAAGTCTCGGCGCTCCAAGTTGCGACAATGTACTTCAAATCTGGGGCCGACAAAGTCTCCATTGGAAGTGATGCAGTCATTGCAGCCGAGGAATATTTTGCAAGTGGCAAGCAGTTAAGCGGGAAAACTGCGATTGAAACGATATCAAAGGCATATGGAAACCAAGCAGTTGTTGTATCGGTTGATCCGAGGAGAGTTTATGTGGCATCACCACAGGATACGAAACGCCATGCCATAAAAACCGCATTCCCGGGGCCCAATTCCGAAATGTATTGCTGGTACCAATGTACAATAAAGGGGGGGCGTGAAGGCAGGGATATTGATGTCCAAGAGTTGGTAACTGCTGTGGAAGCTATGGGATGCGGTGAGATATTATTGAACTGCATAGATAAGGACGGAACAAACTCTGGGTTCGACCTGGAGCTAATTAGCGAGGTCAAAAGATCGGTGAAAATCCCAGTTATTGCGTCGAGCGGTGCTGGAAACCCGGGCCACTTCTTAGAGGTCTTTGAGAAGACGACTACAGATGCAGCTTTAGGGGCTGGAATGGTGAGTCCAAATTATATCTTTCCCACACCCCAGTAAAAGATTTTCTAATACTAACTCCTTTTCAGTTTCACCGAGGAGAGTACACAGTCGCCCAAGTCAAGGATTATTTAGCTGGAGAAGGCCTTGTGGTAAGGACTTCAAAATAGACACTATCGAGTCGGGCTACGGAGTTCGGGGTACAATACTATGAATTTAATAGAACGCGAACGGCGAAATAGCAATGATATTTTATTAATATAATAAAACAAGTTAACTCCGGCATGAAGGTACTTGTGAAAGTAAAAGCAGAATACTGAATGAAGCATTTACCAGTATACTCTCATGCTCCGCACTACTGAGGTGGCTGTCCCTGCTGACTTTGTAGCATTTGGGATTGTGATCCTCCCGAATTCGAACTTGCCAATTGTGAACCAGTGAGGCCATTAGCTGCGAACGAAAAGTTGGGATTCGCCACTACTTCGGTCACGGTCTCCGTCCGGATTGTTCCAGGTGAGTCTATTAAGTCTGCATATTCATCCTCCTCTCTGCTCTCCCCTTCAACATACGGCGGATACTCGATTTTCTCGGTTCCAATTCGACTGACCCCGAGGTTCCAACCTTGGCTCCGAATACTCTCCTGTAGATTCCTAGCGAAATCTGCAGTGTCCTCCCCGAACATATTTTCATTACCTTCACCAAAGCTGACATAAGCCTCTCCATCGTCTTGGACTGCGACATCAGATCCAGCAGGGCTCCCAACTTGAACATCGATACCGTTCACTGGGTATTGGATTTGTGGCTGGTCCATCTGACTTGGGAGTTCTTGCGCCTGATTTAGTGGGTTTTGGATGACTTGTGCTTGATTCATTGGATTCTGGATGACCTGTGCTTGAGTTAAAGGATTCTGTGGTCCTTGCGCTTGGTTCATCGAGTTTTCCAAAGTTTGTATCTGTTGGTTGGGGGGGTATATTACTTGAGGCTGGCCCAATACGTTCTGTCGGATTTGAGGTTGATCAAGCGCTTCCGTGAATATTTGCGCCCTCTCTAACATATCTACTGACTCTTCAAGGTTGTTATTACTACCCTGTCCTTCCACCGGAGGCACGTATATTTCCCCTGGGTCACCGTCAGGGAACAATTGGTCGTATAGCTCCTCCCTGCGCTTCTGCTCTACCCTATCAGGTTGAATCCTTTCCACTTTTTTGCGCTGGATGGTCTGACGTTGGATAATTTCTGGACTAAGGCCTATTTCCGCAAGACGCCGCGTTTCATCCCGGAGCTGGGCGGACTGCTGTGCCATAACATCATTGGGATTGACGATCCAGTCCGGCTGGACATTAATTTCACCAAGATACGCAGGACGTGGTTCAGGCTTTCCTGTGACAACTTTCACAGGTGCCGGCTCTCGGCCCTTACCATTGAACAAACGCTGGATAAACCAGGGTTTCTTCTGTTTTGGTGATTCTTTGTCCACAACGACGACATCTTTACCTCTCTGGCCGGCAAGGTACCTTCGGACACCTTCATTTTCAATTATTGGTGAAACGTCAACTCCTAGTAACTTTTTTGCAGCATAAGGAACGCCATGTTCTACTGCCATCTTCTTTATGAATTTTTGTAACTTACCTGTGCGCATTGGGTCTTCGCCCTCTATGGCTATATGTAACCGTTAGTTTTTCCGCTTCTTCAACTAAATGGTAACAAATAGTATAAATCAAAGGGGGTTTAAAGATATACTTACGTTTAATATCAACCGGATTCTGACCTACATTGCCTGTATCAGCTTCCTCGTCCGAAAGGCCTAGGTCATCACTTGCCCAAAGCGGTGGCCGTAGAGATTCCTGTAACTGTTTCTTGGTTGGTACGAATGGGTTTCGGTAAGACTCACTCAGACTAATGCGCAGCTCGCCTGGATCCCCAACCTCTGTGCCAGACGTTCCAGACCCTGCTCCCGACTGTATAGATTCCTGAGGAATCAAATCTCCAGGCTGTTCTATTGATTGCGAACCCTGTAAGGATTCTCTGGAAGCGCTGTCTAAAGACTTTTCCATTGCCTGCTCCGGGATGGGGTCTAAATCCCAGTTGCGAGCCTGAAACTGTTCAGTATCTTGAATCCTCATAGGGCCTGGGTTTTCTGAGAGTCTGGAAATCCTCTGCTTGATTTGTTCATCTGTTCCAAAACGGCGTATGGCCTCCTGGCCGGCATTCGAGTTTCTGTTAGGACGAATAGACTGGCGACGACGACGGTCAACGGGTAGGGATTCGATGTCGAAGATATCTTCTTCCTCATCCAAAACCTCCACTCGGTTATTCTGACCCTGATTCTGGTCTTGGTTATTCTCACCCAGATCAATTCCTGGAGCGATGACGTCTTCCCCAGTACCTTCCGGGGCAATAACCTCTTGCTGGCTGATACCGGCATTAGACTGCCTTAGTATCGAATTCTCAAGAGCCTCGCGTCTGATTTGGCCCGTGCCGCATACCTTATTGCTAATGCTGCTGAAGACCTTTTTAACCTTCTCCCAGGGTTGCGCACGCTTTTGAAGAGAGTGGGTTTCTCCACCCGGCGAGAACGGAGATTCCGAGGCTTGAGGATCAAAACTTGCAACCACATGAGGGATGGAGATGTGAGCCTCTGCGTCACGTTTTATCAAACTTGGGGAATCATCGTTCGGGCAGCCCTCGAGGACTGGAAGGGCTAGAGTGGTTCCTGCGAGGTGTGCCAGGACCACACAAGCCGGAAGAAAGTTGATGATGTAACGCATGCTTAGGAATATGGCGACGAGAAAAGGCTTTATCAAAGGTATTCAGGAATAGTGGATGTATATCCAGGGACTCTAGTACCCTCTGGGTATATGCAAGTATGTAGAAGTAGGTAAATATTCCAGGAGGGTAGGACGAACTCAAAAAAGAGCATGGCAGACACATGAGCCCCGGCCATGAGTTTGCCATGAGTATATTATTCTATATTGAGGCTGTTTAGAACATATCCATGACTACTACGAGGTCACAAACGTGGGATATAAAATGCGCGAAAATGACCTCAAATCCCCCCTGCTCATTATCATTTTTCCTCATCTTCGTCATCACCGCCAAAGCTAGCGAGATTAGAGAGCTTTTGAACTAGTGATTCGTGCCATAGCCGTTTAAATTCATCACTGGCGGCCATGAGGAAGCCCTCTGGCATTTCATAGGTTTCGCCTTCGAGGGCTTTAACTTGGCTATGTGAGATATTTAGTCCTGGTCCTACTTATCATATACTGAGGATGGAAAAAGAAAGAGAGAGATATTATACATACAGCGGCGCATTGTCAGGCTGGACTTTACACACTTTCCAGCCCTTAGAGGAAAACTCAACAGTTAAAGTGACATGTTCCTTGGTTTCAATATAAAGTCGGTTCGCGTCGGCGTCGTCAGGTGTGACACGGTGAAGAAAGGATTCGTATTCTCGACTGAGTTGGCTCGTATCTTCTGCGAACGTCGGAATGGGAGGTGGAACCACCGCCATCGGATCTGATTCAGCCGGGGGACCAGAGCTAAGGTAGAACAAAGGTATCGGGGAGTGAGGTTGTTCGCGAATGTTATAACAACTGTGATCAACGCAGAAATTACAACGTTCTAAGGGTATTCATTGCAGCCGCAGAGAGAAGCAGATCCTGCTCGAAATCATGGGGCTTGAGAGCACCAGCAATACCAATAGAATTACTCGTGTATATATTATTGAACAGTTCAATTTGGAGACTAGGTGAAGAAGTTCAAGGCTATGATTGATTTTGAGTATACAGGTTCTCTTGTAGGCAATTACTATTTCGTTAGTCGAAGTCTTAATGCGCAAGACCATAAGCCCTCTTAGCCACCATTGAATTCCCTCATTTACGCCTGAAGAACACGACCATCATTCCATTTTGCATTCATAATGATAGGGGTAAAAAATGAAATAAAACGTTTTTGGCAGACTGTGAAAAGAGCAAAAAAAAAAAAGAAAGAAATCAACGATGATAACCGCTCCTCAGTCTATAGTCCTGCGCCCCATGCGTTCCCGAAAATGGTTTATTCTGTAAAGCAAAAACGGATTGGATTGTTTAATCGTCGTCTTCAATAGCCTGTTCCTCAGCAATATGCCTATAGAAATTGAAAGGTTAGTGAATGCTGTTAGACTTATAAGAGCAACCAGTGAACCATACTTCTTGACAACACGCTCGATGCCGTCGAGACCCTTCTTCAAGACATCCATCTTTGGACCGAATGACAGGCGGACAACTAGTATATCCGTTAGATAATCGATCTTCGTGATTTATTAATAGTAGTGCACTTACAGTGATGACAAGGGCTATCGAACAAGTCTCGTCGCATTGCAGGATTCAAGTCGAAGAAGATGCCGGGCACGACAATGACCTTCTCCTTAAGACAGGCCTGGAAGAAATTTAGACCGTCGTTGATCTTCTTGGGGAGACACTCGACATCAAGCCAAATGTAGAAGGTGGCCTCTGGGGCTTTCTGTTCAATTTGTTAGTGGTATCCATGCTACTATGTTTCCGGTAGGGAGAAAACATACGACGTCTTTGAAACCAATCTCTCTCAATCGATCGATGACATAGTCTCTCTTCATCTTGAAATGCGCTTGTAAGGCTTTCATCTCCTCCTTGACCTTGGCTGGCTCAAGCATTGGAACAGCGGCCTCTTGGAATGCAACATTGGCACCTCCGTCGAGATAGCTACCGCAGGACCCAATAGCCTTGATGAATTCCTTAGGACCAACAATCCAAGCGACACGTAGACCTGGAAGTCTGAAGCGCTTGGTAAGACCATCAATGATCAGAACGTCATCTTCGTCGACGTCATCAATATTATCCGCAGCAGAGATAACGGTTCCATCACAATTGGTGCTATAATTGTATCCGCCGCTATTTCCTCGTTAGTAAATGTACATGGAGCACAGTAAAGGGTAAATCAACTCCATACTAAAACTCATCCATAATTAAAGTGGCACGATCTCGGCAAATTCCTTGGATCTCTGCAAGATCAGGGTTCTTGACGACACCACCAGTAGGGTTACGAGGGTTAGAGGTGCTAATAAAGAACATTAGTATTTGCGGCTCCGCTAGCAGGTACTATTAGTCCTTACATGATGACACTGACACCCCTGGCGATCTCCTCTGCGATCTTGTCTGGATGAATTTGATATTCATCGGCAACAGAAAGTGGGGATGGGATGGCTGCGAACTAAACGGACTCGTGTTAGTCAAATACCCTATTTTGGGCCACAACGGAAGGTATGCTAGAAAATCCTACATTCTTGAATAGAGACAGCATCTCATTATAGGCGGTATAATCCGGGATAAAGAAACCGAGGTAGGCGTTATTAAGTACAGCAGCGACACGAATCAAACCAGCACGGCCACCCTAGAATCACCAGCAATTAGGACAGGCTGCAAAATCTGGAACTATGTCTCTTAGGACCTACCGGAACAATGGCGACATTCTCCCAGGTATACTGGCTTCGACGGTTACGTCTGTGGTGCTCATTGTAGAGTTTTGCAACAGCCTCACGAAGAGGCTTGATACCGGCAGTCGGGCCTAGCCATTCCGGCTTTGTTAGAATAGGTTCAAAATAAAACTACTTGACGACGAGGGTAGGCCGGAATGTACCGTATTCACGAGCGGTCAAAGAGAGAGGGATCTCAGTGGGTCGTTTGAAGCAACCCTCGATCTCATCTTCGCACTCTGGAGCGCCTTGTCCGAACTAGTAGTTTGTTAGTGCCTTGATAGACTGAAGCTATAGGGAGCTAGGGTGGGGAGCTTACGTTCGCCCTATAAATTGAGACAGCCGGATTTAGCATGTCAAAAATCCAACACCTCTATGAGTTCGTGTAACGACGTACCACTTATGGGGGGCATCTAGGTATCCTTGCTGTGTAACGATTGAGTCAGTGAAGAGAACAGGGTAACTTTAGGTGCAGTTAACTCGACCTTACCTCGTATGCCCTTTCCGTACACCAGACGACACCACTATAGTCGGTTGAGTCCGAGTGAGCGAATTATTTCTATCAACTTCCTAGACTAGGGGGGCAAAACATACGTCGAAGCACGAGAAGGGTCTAAAGATAGATTTAGCAATATTAGAGGATGCTTCCAATAACTTTTTTTTGTGTCATGGGTCCAGTACTCACCTAGACCTGCATGCGGTTTGTGGCCATCGTGGGCATTTCGAAATTGGCGGTGAGCCGCAGAATTGAGTTCTAGAGGGAATTAGCGACGAAATAGCTTGACATCACCACCGTAGAGCTAGGTAAACAAGGACTGACCGCTCTCGGATGGACCCTTAGCCGTCGAAAAGCGTCGTTCACGCGGAACACCGGTGTTTCTATTAATGGAGAACTACCCGGATGTCAGCCCACACGCTCATGATACCAAGTATAAGAGATATTTTAGATATTTTACCGGTAAGGCGAAGCTCACCTTGCGTCCTGAGAATGACATTTTATTGTATATTGAGGGTTTTTATTATTATTATGCTGTGAACCTTTCTAGAATGTAGAACAAAAAGGAGGTCAATGTCAATTCTCTCAGGACGGAAGAGGCTGTTAACGAGGTAATACAGAAGACGACCAGGCAGCGTATCAACAAAGATTCGCGAGTCTGGGGGAAGCCAAGAAAAGAGGGCGGGGGCAAGGGGAGGAGACCATCGCCCCTCTTTTATATACAGCGGGGGAGCTAGGAGTGCAAACACTTACTTTGGGATAGAATATACTTTTACGTTATGTAAGAGTTAAAGGAGGCCGGAGGGAGAGAAAAAAGACGGGATGAACGAGCAGAAACTGGCTTTTTGTTTGGGTTGCTGTAGTATGCAATGCAATAAGACGAGAGAGGAAAAAAAAGCAAGGACCGGGAAGTAAAACAATTAATGCTGGGTGTCGACCGGGCAAAGACAGTACGGGTCAGGTCAGGGTGAAGTGAGGATTGTGCGGTTGCATTAAGAGCTGAGGAGCCTAGGAAAGGAGCTAGCTAGGGGGATCGAGAGGTCCGCGTCCAAGTCCACGTCCACGTCTGTCTGTCTGTCTGTCGGCCGGGTTGAGCAAAAAGCTTAGCACGGCGGGACAGCTACATGTAGAAAGTACCCAGGTAGCAGGTAGGAAAGCTCGAAACAACAATATTAATTGGTAGTATAGCATAGTAAGACCTTAAGGGCGGGCGTCGGCACGGTTGGCTCCCAAGTCTGCCGGAGTGGGGTCGTCCGCCATCGCCTGTAAGTTACTCCTGCGGATGGCCCTACGAGATCGGGAATCCTAGCATACGTATGGTGCGTATGCTCAAGGCCCTCAACGTAGCATCTTCATCTGAGTTTTGTATCTCTCCATGACATGCATGGCTTGTCCGATGGCTCCTTGTTCATGCGAATCGGATTGGCTGCCCCCTCAAGCTTGAGATCCCATCACGTAACACTTCAGCTTCCCAAACGGTCCGCCACAGCTGCCTTCGCTAGGGTAGGCTGTCTTTTATATCGAGTTAGTCTGTGCGGCCGACCCCACAGGGCCAGGCCACTGCGCTATACACCGTATATAGCGCTATCAACCCCCGTCGGCTCGGGACGGGCTTCTTCAACCTGCCATCGGGTCTTGGCTCGAAGGGAAAGGTACAGTTCCGCAATCCACAAAAGTCTGCACGCTTTCACGCGCCATCGCTAGCAACACACCGATCGGGCAGTCAGCTCGAGGTGGCTGACCATTTCCATGATAGCTTGGCTAAGTACCTATGTAATGGCTTATCCATCGATGCGTTCTCTAAACAGGCCTATCTTCCATCCACCTAAGTTTGTACCTAAGCTACTAAGTACCTAAAGTAGGTACCTAGCTATAGCTAGGTGAGAGATATCTAGATATTCGATGGGACAAAGGCTTAAGGTATATACCTTGCATGCATGCCGCCTCTATAATGTAAGTACATACGTATACTATATACTATAGAACGAGATCTCGACCATAGCAGAGCTCGTCGACTTGAAACAGAATATCTCTCGTCTGTGCAACTTGAAGGGCCATCGATTCTACATGACATGGCGTCGACATATGTATGTTCACGTAAGCCACAACCTTTAGAGCTGACCCGACCATGAATTATAATAAGTGAGGAAGCCATTTCAACATCCATCCTATCTTGCATGCTCAAATCTAATCGAATCGAATATAATAAAATATATTAACCAGATCAGAAAACTATGGCCACGTGCCCGAGTGCGTGCTTCGATTCCACAATGGCATTCGTCCAAAAACTCGTTCTGCCGACCTGCCGATATCGATATCCCCCCCTAACTAGATCCGACTCCTCCACCTGGTACCTGTCAGGTTCAATAACTCAGGGAAAATATGCCTGTCGGCGACGAATGACCTGGTTTCGCCATCAAGCCTCGTGAACCGACGCTCTTGGCAGCCGCCGTAATATCTTGGCTGTCGTGGGGGCCGCATCATCTTGGAAATTCGTAATTCAAATTCCAATATCCCTCTCTGCCTGGAACAAACATCACCGCCAAGTGTCCGACCCACCGGCGATGCCTCGCAGGAACAGAAACATTGTATGCTTCATTTCCCTCGGCTTTTTTTTCCGACTCTGTTTTTGATGCTAATATATATACTTTGCTTTAGAGGCACGGAACCGTTATTTTGCCGTCTAGCGGCCGTCGCGTCAACCGGCATGTAACCTTCGCGCGCCCGAGAAGTGTTGATGGCAATGATAGCAGTACGGATTCTCCACATGATGACGAAGAATACCACGAAGAGAACGGCCTGCTCTCCAACGGAAACGGGAACGGGCATGCAAACGGACGCACGAACGGCTATGCAAATGGACATGCCAAAGTCCCTGCGTGGAGGGAGAAGCTCAAGCTTCCACCTTTTCTCAAGAGGTTTATTGAGAACTGGAAGCTGAAGGAGGTGCTGAAATGTGCCTTGGCATACTTCCTTGGGTCTATGGGAACCTACATACCGCTTTTTGCAGCTCTATTCGGCAAGAACGATGGGAAGCATATGGTGGCTACCGTTGCCGTTTACTTCCACCCTTCTCGGACCAGAGGAAGCATGGCTGAGGCAACTATGTTTGCTACCATTGCTGTTCTGTACTCCTGCTTCATTTCGGCTGGAACACTCGGAACTGCAACTTTCTTCGGACACCTGGGACTTCCTGCAATTGGTCATATCATCATTTTGATGGTCTTCTGTGTAGGTGGATTGGGACTGATCGGGTGGACGAAACTAAAGATGGCAAGCCCAACTGCCAACGTATCCTGCAGTCTTGCATCCATTATAATCATTACAACCCTTACCAAGGATAATGCCACACAAGAAGGCATATTCAACATGACCAAGATAATGCAAACGGTCGCGATGGCCGTTTGTGCAATTGTCATATCCACTACCCTATCCAATATCATGTGGCCGAGTTTTGCTGTAATAGAATTGCGAAAGTCCATGGTAACCTCGACCCGTGCCTTTTCTGAAATGTTAGAAGCGATCACAAAGGGGTTTATAGACGGGTCCGAAGAACCTTTGCAACAAACATCGTTTAAGAAAGCCTCTGCGGATCATAGAAAGACTTTCACAGACTTGGCTAAGCACTTGCACGAGGCGAAGTTTGAACACTATATGAAGGGAACTGAAGTTACATACGGACTCGAGCTACGTCTTGTCGAATGTCTTCAGGTATGTCTCTTGACTCGTGAATTTATACTGTATTACCATATCTCTAATATATATTCTATAAATTATAGAGGCTCGCACAAGCCCTTGGTGGTTTACAAAATGCGGCTAAAACACAATTCTCGCTTCTTGAGCAGAGTGATCAGACAGACCCGTTTTTGTCCGAGTATCCGGAATTACAGTCCTCCTTTACAAGCTCCTACCCTCACACGCCGTCTGAGGGGCCCGCAAGGGACTATTTTGACTCTCCCGTAGAAGTGAGGCCTAGCACATCAGGCA
Organism: Orbilia blumenaviensis; assembly: GCA_036872755.1. Classification (NCBI taxonomy): domain Eukaryota; kingdom Fungi; phylum Ascomycota; class Orbiliomycetes; order Orbiliales; family Orbiliaceae; genus Orbilia; species Orbilia blumenaviensis. The sequence continues at coordinate 1,779,454 of JAVHNS010000003.1, read as the reverse complement.
CCATACGTACGATGGCCTCTGTAGCCTCTGCGGCTTCTGCGGTCTCAGAGGATGGTGCTCTTGTGGTTGTTACAGGACGAACTCTATTCGATCAGTTTATACAGCATCTTGGTCCTTCTATGGTAAGCTTAAGCTTTATATACTATTATAATAGATACAACATATATATTTCATCTTGCTCTTCTATACTAACGAATATTCAAATAATACAGCGATCCCTAGCTGTTACACTCAAGCTCATGCTCGACGAGCTTCCATTTGGAGATGGCACAGACTATACCGTCAGCGTGAACCCCCATTTTCGTGCTAGTCTTCGAGATGCCCTTGAAATGTACACTGAGAAGCGTAAGCTCGCCCTCGACCAACTATACAACCAGCATGATATCTCTGGTCGCAAATCCGCCGACTTGGCTGCGGACCAAGAAGAGGTTGCCGCAAGCTGTGGTCACTTCGCATATTCCCTTGAAGACTTTGGTAAAGAACTATTCGATCTTCTCACGATCCTGGACCAGCTCGAGGGTCTTCAGGAAATTCCGCTTCCGAAAACATGGCACTGGCTCAACCCGCTCCGCCACATCTTCAGAAAGCCCGACCAGGAAATCGAAGACGGCGACCGCCACATCGACCGTGTCCTTCCCCAACAACTCCCAGGCGGTCTCTCAGACGTAAAGGTTCTCCAGGAAGAGATCGCTCGTCGGGAAACCAAAACTCATAATGCTCTCGGCTATCGCATCTGGAAGGCCCTCCGCACGTTCCGTCGTGATGATGTAAAATTCGCCTTCAAAGTCGGCGTAGGCGCTGCCATTTACGCCCTCCCATCCTATATACCTTTTACCCGCCCCATATACAGCCACTACCGAGGCGAATGGGGCCTAGTATCCTACATGATTGTGATGTCCATGACTTTGGGTGCCACGAACACATCAGGCCTATACCGTTTCATCGGTACCATAATAGGTGCCTCAGCCGCTGTATTCTCATGGTGGACCTTCCCAGAACTCCCCTTAATTCTCGCTCTTTGCGGCTTCGTCCTCTCCTTCCTATGCTTCACCTTAACTCTAAACTACCCTGCCAAAGCCAGTTTCAGCAGATTCATTCTCTTAACTTACAATATCACGGCGCTGTACGCATACACTATAAGTATCAAAGACGAGGACGAAGACGACAGTGATGAAGGCGGAAAGGACCCCATTATCACCGATATCGCTATCCACCGTGTCCTCTCCGTTTTGGCAGGTGTGACTTGGGGTCTCATAATCTCCCGTTACGTCTGGCCTATCTCGGCACGCAAGAAGCTCAGAGACGGATTGTCAGTACTCTGGCTACGGATGGCACTCATCTGGAAACGTGATCCCCTTCACTACCTCGTCGAAACTGCACCAACGGATGTTGCAGCGTACATGAACATCACGGAAGAAATCCACCTTCAACAGGCATTACTCCGCCTACAATCTCTACTCACCCAGATCCCGTTCGAATTCCGCCTGAAGGGCCCTTTTCCAATCGAGGACTTCTCGGAAATCCTCACAAACACACAGTCCATGCTCGACGCATTCCACGGTATGTCCGTCATCATCGCTAAGGAACCTCAGTCTTCGACTCGGGAGGTGGAGATTTTGGCGTTCACCAAGAATGAGCGCGCTGAGTTGTGCTCGAGGATCTTCCAACTGTTCTATGTGCTGAGCAGCAGTATGAGAAGTGGCTTTCCGTTGCCAGAGACGCTGCCAAGTATTGTGAGGAGTAGGGATAGATTATTGATGAAAATTCATAAGTTTAGAGAGAGGGATAGAGGTGCAGAGGGCTCTTCCTCTGGTAGAGGAGAGAGTGAGGAGGACTTTGCTTTGATATACGCTTATGGTAGGCTCCCTTCATTCTTCCCGTGCTTTTCACAAAATATTCCTAGATACAATACTAAACGTTTTCTCTTCTCTTCTTACCCTCTAGTGCTATTGACGGGAAGGGTCTCAGAAGGCTTAGAGAAGTGCGCACGGAGCATTAAGATCCTCCACGGTGTTATCGACGAAGAGATGCTCGAGATTTCCTAACCCCTCCCACCGTTAAAATCAGCATCATGCATCAAATTTCCCACATCCCCACCTTTCTCTCTCTCTTTCTAATGTCTATATTCGACGGTTATCATTCGAATTCATCGCAAAGGAAATCGGAACCATAGTAACGGTACTAACGCAAACTGCACTGATTTTAGAAGTGTTCTTGCTCCGCTTTTACGTTTTTTGCTCTTATAAGTCATCGCTGCATTCCGGCGTCGTTTGGCTAGTCACTGATGTTTAGCATGCATGGTACATTACACGTATTCATGAAACTTATACGTGTATACGAATTCTTAGCATAAATTTCTAGAAGCAAGAATGGTTTTTTTTTTTTTCTATTGTTAATTGCATCCGGTCGTTACGATATTTTAGCAACTCGAATCATGTCGGTTTTCTTTCAAGTTATACTGTTTATTAGGCTAATTTCATGTGTGCTGGTTGTTCCGTGCGACTTGCTATTTGTCCTACGTACAATTGCTAAGTACCTCAGTACTTACTTGCATCGTTTTATGTGATTCCGAGGAGCTAGTAGGTGCTCAACAGCGTCTGGGACCGAGACTATCTCGAACCCTGGCTGGGGCTCTGGAGGCATGAAATTGGTTACAAATGTGTTGTATGTTATCTCACGTGATCTAATATGAGTTTGACATCGTACTTGAATATGGCGTAGAACGCGATAAAACCAGAATATGATCACGTGATAAGCGACGCATCTTGAATATGTACAGGTTACGAGCGACGAACCCAGTCTCGCTGTGAGACTGTGTATCTAAATCAGGGGGGTTTAGAAAGGAAACAGCAGCGTCACGCCGCAATAATATTTAAAAGTATTCATTATCATACAGGAAAAAAAAAAAGAAAAAAAAAAAAAACAAGCAAAATAAAAACTATCTACGACAATCATTCCCCTCGAATGCGCTTCGATGGGGATGGTGGTGCGTCCGGGGCCGGCTCCTCGGCCTTTCTCTTCCCGAGGGTGAATCGTGGTATCTCCGGAAGAAGAGGCGAAATGCGCCTTCTCTTCGGTTTACCATCCTCCGTTTGGCCAGCGACACCTGGGTCATTCTCTTTCTAAGGAACCCCAGGTTTGAGCTGCCAAGTACCCGACTCTCTATCTCTCTCTGCAAGTTCTTTCAAAGTTCTCTTGAACAATGTCTGGAATTTCCGCTTGATAATCGGATCGAAGGCCTCTAGGATCGCTGCGCTCGTTGCCTTCTTCTTGCGTTTTTTCTGGTCCATAAACCAATCCACGATGTACAAAGGAATTTCATTCTCCTTCAAATCGCGGTTTGGGAGGACCTTGTACCGGATTTTATTTTTGGGCTTCGGGGCCACTCGGCCAGTCCAAGCCGGTTTTCCGGGAACATTGTACTTCTTGACGGTCTCAAAGGAGCGCTCAAGGGCAGCTCGGGCAGAATCTGCAAATCGGTTCGCTTCGCGTTCAATGATATCAGAACTCGACTTCGATGTGGTCATGATCGCGTCGTGTTCGACTATGCTATGAACGCCGGCCTTCGCAAGAATCGACTCGAGAAGGTGGTCGTTCTTGTCGGCCTCATTGCGCTTACGCTTTTTGCCAGCCTTGCTTAGGCTTTCTGTGGCCTTGGCGCCTTCTTTCGAAGGTTCGCCAGTCATTGAGCCGCTGAGCATATTGCTAGCGCCCCCAATGCTATATATGTAATTCATTATAATCAGTATCGATGGGGCAACTTCGTTATAGGATTTTTTGTTGTGCTCTGGGATGATGAAAAAGTCACGTTTGTTTGTGTTGTCGTGTTGGAATTTATTTGTGCGACCGAAAAAGTACAACACAAACAACACAAAACTTTTCTTGGTATGACGAAGCTCGGAGGCCGGTATGGCATAAAATCACGATGGAGTGGAGTTAATATAAGGAACACTTACAAATTCTCGAGTTTGTGAACGCCGGCAATCTTCTGTACCTCCTCTGATTGTTCGTCTTCTGATATTTGCTTTTTCGCCATCAATGTCCTCTCGACACCCTCAAACAAACTTCCTGTCTCCGTCCCGTGTTCCACTGATCCCAGAGTAAACAGATCTTGCATATCGTCCATTCTAAAGACGCGTCGCTGTTCAGGGTCCTCCAGGATCTTCTTCGTAAGGAATTGCTTGTAGAGTTGTCGTTGATAAATTTTCTCTTCAATCGTGCCTCGGCTTAGGAGTCGGTAAATTCGAACTTCGTGTTTTTGCCCAAGTCTCCAAGATCGTTCTCTTGCTTGCATGTCATTCGATGGATTCCAATCAGGGTCGAAGATGATGATTCGTGTTGCGCCTGTTAAGTTCAAACCGTACCCTCCGACTTTTGTTGTGAGTAAGAAGACTTGAAGTGCTGGGTCATTGTTGAACTGGTCAACCATGGATTGCCTTGATTTTATATCCGTAGACCCATCCAAACGCAAGTACGAATACTTTGACTTCTTCACAAACCTTTCGAGGATATCCAACATCTGCGTCCCTTGTGAAAAGATCAAACATTTCAGATTATCTTTCTCCCATGCTTTCAAAAGCCCCTTGACAATCTGCATCTTCCCAGATCTGACGGGATTACCATAATCAAATTCAGGGTCAACGGAGAGCTTATCACGATTGCAAAGGTCAGGATGATTGCATATTTTTCTGAGAACATCAATACCGGCCAGCACATCTCTTTTCCCGGAGAAAATAGCTGAGGCTTCGGGTGATTTAATGTATGTTTCGTAAGCTTCCTGCTGTTGGACAACGAGGTTGCAAAACAAAACTTGGTCCTGTTTAGGTGGTAGGACCGCGACATCTGCCTTGAGGCGTCGGAGGATATAGGGGCTGATCATTTCTCTCAGAACAACTGCGCACTTGAAAGCGGTGTGAATTTGGGTATTGTTAGCTCCCGCATAACCGCCAAGCTTGATTGGAATCGCGATGTGTTCGTTAAAAACTTGGTATATGCCTAGTTTCCCAGGATAAACGAAGTCAAACAAACTCCAAAGCTCACGAAGATTGTTTTGGATAGGTGTTCCTGAAAGTATGAACCTGGTCGAGCTGCGAAGTTGCTTTGCGGCAATAGTGATTTTGGCATCAGGATTTCTAATCTTGTGCCCTTCATCAAGCACTACGCATTCCCAGTCCGTCTCAAGAAGTAATTTCTGATATGTGCTGAGACCGGTGTATGTCGAGATAAGGATATGGCCCTTAGCCTTTACCTTATCGACAATCTTCTTCGCGGCCTTCTGTGCCTTGGAGGGAGCAGTGTTCTCGAGAGCATCTAAGAGATCCTCGTCATCGCCGATGATTTCTTCTACTTCCTTATCTGCGGCAACTGAAAGCATTCCACTTCCGGAGGAGTGCAGGATAGAAACACGCAAGCATGGCCACCACTTATGAAACTCGTTACACCACTGTTTTAGAACGGTAGCTGGTGCAACTACTAGGACAGGCTTCGTCAACAGTCTGCTATAATGCAAACCTCCTATGAATGCGATAGTCTGGATCGTCTTCCCGAGGCCCATCTCATCCCCAAGAATCCCACCTGTATGCTGTTTAGCGTGGAGGTTCCATAGCCAATTGACAGCTGTCTTCTGATAGTCAAAGAGGGAATGCGCAATATCACCAGGAAGTTTGAAGCCTTCGTCGACAATGTGGTCTGGGGCGGAAGGAGACGGTTTAAACCACTCCGGAACTTCCTCGTCGTCGCCCTCCTCGTCCTTGGCAACTCTAGCAGCAGCACGCTTGGCACACCAGGACTTCAATCGCTCTTGGTAGACGTGCTCGTAGCCATCGTCGTACCCCCGCAAATCCTCTTCCTCATCCAAATCTTCCTCGTCTCTTCCCCTGCTACGGGAGCGCAATGCCCGGCCTTTGCCTTTTTTAGAGGTTGGCATAACCTCCTCCGCCTCCTCGTCTTCGTCTTCATCCGCGCTTTCCTCTTCATCCGCGCCTTCCTCTTCCCACTCTCCTTCTTCCTTCTCGTCTGACTCCTCATAAGAAGAGTCGGAGAACCGTTCCTCAACACGCACAGCAGCTCTCTTAGCAGCACGCTGAGGTCTTGGGGCCCTTACATCCTCGCTATCCTCTTCGTAGTCGTTCTCGAAGCCAGAGACCTTCCCTGTCACTAGCTGAACCTTTTGGCGCCGGGGAGATGGTCGGCCATCAACTGCAGTTGCAGTTGATGCTGTGACGGTTACCCTTGCTCTCTTGGTAACCTTGGCTTGCTCTTGGGCGAAGCCTGGGGCCCGTAAGTCCTGGAAGGACAGTGCTGCTGCCGTCACCGTCGTCGCTTCCGCCGCAGTTTCTGTTGCCGTCTGAGTATCGGCGACCTGGGCAGGTTCATCGCCGCCGGAACCATCTTTTGAGAAGGGATTTAAAACACCCTTCCGAATAAGATAGTCCCGGCGGGACTCCCCTGCCCTCTGGTCCCGAGAGCTGCTGGCACTGGCCTTTGCTTTGACAGCTCGCTGCTGGAGCCGTCGTTCGATGTCAACAATGTTGGCGGAATGCAGTTCCACCTTGGCCAGAAGTTCGTCGAGCTTCTCCTTGTATGTGGCCTTTTTAGGGCCAAAGGTCGACTCGACGAGGCCGCGAGTGACACGGATTTCTCCGTCCAACTTCTTCAGAATCGCAGCCTCCCTCTCCTTCATCTTCTGGCTCTCCTTGGCCTCCTTCTCGAGCATCTCGGCTTCGGCCTTCTCTGCGACTCTCTCCTCTAGAGATTCGTGGGTGAAGGCCTGGAGACCGAGCTCCTCCTCGAAATTCAAAGCTTCATCCATGGCTAGGGATTGAAGAGTGTAGGCAGGGGTTTGGGGTGACAATGGGGGTTAAAGCGAGAATTGGTTGTCCGAGGCAGATGAAATGGTGATGAGATGGTGATGGTGGTATCTGGGGAAGAATGATGAGGTGAACGCGAGTTAGGGTGTTGGAAGTAGAGAAGAAAAGAAAGACAGGCAGAAGGTTTCGATTTCTTCTTCTTCTTCTTCTTCTTCTTCTTCTTTTTTTTTTTTTTAATTTCTAAAAAAAAATGAAGAGCGCAGACCGCAATTCCGTAGAATTATAGACAACAATAGGCGACGATTTTGGGTTGATAGCGCAGAATACCACACAACGCTAGGTCAAGACAAATACAGCAGGGCGCAAACAGGGACTGGTCACTAAACATCAGTAACCGAAGCGTAACAGTATTCAAAGATAATTTCTTAGTATCCACTTGATGAACAAGTATAGTACTTTCAATAAATTCTTGCAGATTGTTGAGTTGTTAAAGAGTATTTGCCATTGTCTGTAGTACGTAGCTTAGTTAATACCATACGGGCTTTGACGTCCACCCTTGCCTCCCACCTTAGGATTAGCAGGTAGTAGGTGTTTAGTGTGTGGATAGGAGGAGAGGAGTATTATAGATATATCGTATATTAACTGTGAACGAGCGACAAGAAGAAGAAGAGGAAGAAGAAGAAGAGAGAGAGAGAGAGAGAGAGAGATCGCGTCCGTGTCCCGCGAAGGTAGAAATTGAGTCGAACGAGTCTTCGTCTGTGTCTGACGGGTTCTCACGGGTTTACGTTACTTTGCGCAGCTGGCCATCCATCGAAACAATGGATTAGTCATACAGTTGCCAAGACCTCGGATAACAGTCAATGACCCAGGGGTGGTGAGCTGTCCCGGGAAATATTGTCCTAGGTAACCGGGGCTACTGTCATTTTGACCGGGCAGGCGCTCCGGGCATGGGTTTGTTAGGACATGGTGGACCGCCATGCAGCTGGCCGACGCGGGGATTGAATCGAATAATAATCCCGGCTGTCGTGACGACCAATCCATCAACCCAAACCCGCATCTGTTCGTACTTAATACCCAGAAACTCAGCCAACCTCCCCCTCCTCCTCTTCAACTGCGGTCGCGCGACGACAACGCTCGCGCCCCTCCGTGGCTTGTAGCCCATTGCCTTCCCCTACATTCCGCTCGCTGGCAGCTATTCCTTGCGTGTGCTCTGAAACAGTTTATGTCCTTCTACTACATATGGCCAGCCTCTAATATAACCACACATCACCATCACCATCATCACCATCATCATCATCATCACCGCAATCGAACAATCACAATCAGAACTTGCCCATAAGTTACTGATGCCATCAGCCATGTCGCCCGACTCACCTATCGATCCCTCTGAGCTGGACGCCGGCTCGTCCAAGAAGACCGTCTCTAAATCACTTCCAAACGGCAATGCCATATCTTCCACCCCGACTACTGCGACAGCTCCTCCCGGTACGCCTTTGAAGCCCGGTGTCAAGCTTCCGGCCCGTGTCGACGTTGAAAACATCTACATCTCCCTTCGGGAATCCCTCGGCGACGACTGGGGAACCTACAGCGATGCTGTCCGGTCCTTCTTTCGCGGTACGTAAAACCTCACTCTTTTACCCATCGCTCATCGACCCATCACTCTTTGCCACCTATCCCTACCAGCCACACTTCCCAATTACTACAAAGGATCTCTTTCTGATATGGAATGTATCTTTCCTGTTTATAGGTCTAACCAACCGTACCGAGCTCGCCAGTATCGTCGACCCTCTCCTTCAGAAACCCGAAACCCAACGTCTTCACAATCAATTCTTCCTCTCTGTCCACGTTAATGCTACTCGTGAACCCCCCGAGGGTGATGTCGCAACATGGGTGTCGCATCAAGGCAAGACCTCATCCCTCCCCAAAACTACTTCTGGTGATGCCTACGAGCGACGTCTCAAGAAGGAGATCATGGCTATACCTGCCCGAGACCGTCGGCGGATGAAGGAAATACCCGAGGTACGCTAGTCAACCCCCTTTCTGATATACACTTGCTATTTCTTTAAAGCCACAATTCTCTCGTATGGTGGCCAATCTCGTCTATGCGGCTGCACCCTTCCACTGCATGAAAAACTCAAACGAACCACTTGCATTGGCGCATGCACTAACCCGTCTGCAGGTTCCCGACGACGTGCCTTCCACTCTAGCACGACATTATACTGCCAAGCAAATCCGTAACTTCGATACATCCGCACCCCCTGTCTCTGCTGGTCCGAACAAAAATTGGCAAAACGAGGTTTCAAATGCATATCAATCTTCGTTAGCTGTCGAAAGCGGGGAGTATATTGATGTTGAAACAATACAGGCGAGGTGTATCCCTATCTGTTACGAAGAAGGCATAAGTAGCGGCGTATCTGAGGAAACGGCGCGGTTCATCGGTCTTGCGACAGACTTCTTTGTAAAGGATGTTTTAACGACATTAATCGATCGAGTACGGCTTGACAATACTAAGAAGGTAATAAAGGAAGACGAGGAAGCGGCAAAGAATAGGGCGAAGACGGTAGAGAAGGTCGGAGGCACAATATCGATGGAACATCTAAAGCTGTCTGTCAGCCTTAGTGATAACCTGATACGGCAGATGCCATTGAGCGTGCATTCGATCTTGTCAGGTGTAGGTCAGTACAATAGAGACGAGGAGGAAGAGGAGAGTACGGACGGTAGAGCCGGCAAGAGGGTTAAGCTAGATAACGGCAATGCAGATCATATGGATGTTGATGGAGGGGTACCCGATACCGCGATGAAGTGGGACAACCCTGCTAGCAGGTTCATCATGGAGTGTTTGTCTGGTCACTAACACAATTCCCTTCCCTCCTCCATCAATCTATCCCCCTGTCCTGGTCTCGTAAACCAGCCTCCGCGAGGTGACCTGTCCTCTCCTCGTTTTCCTTGCCTTTCTCCTGGCTTTTGCGATTTCTGCTCTCCAGTTTTCTTCCCGGCTATTCTTCTCTATTGTATACCTCTTTATTGCTCACATCATTCGCAGGGTGTCAACGGCGTTTTTCTTCTCTTTTATGTAATCCAAATTCCCCCTATGATGCTTGGGAGTGCATACGTTTCTTGTATGATGTATCTTTCACCCGTCGTTCGTTTCTCATTTCATTACTATCTCGGCGATTTATACAACTGACCTTTTAGCGACTCCGATCTTTCGCCGATTTTTGTTCTTTCCAATTCTCTTTTTCACTAGTTTCACTCAAACCTCTTGTTGAACGATTTAGTATGATTAATTATAGACATACCACTGTACTCTGATCAAATTCAATCCTATACCCATCTACCCTGGTTTCGTCGAACCAGACAATATGGTGATCTACCCCCAGAACATCTGATAACGAACCAGCTTAATTATAACTGGGAATATCATACATCTGTACAGGTATCCTGTCGTCATTAAAAGCTGGAATATAGGATTAACTTTTGTATTAACCGGATGCTAGTTTTGCTAGGTTTCACACTTCAAGTCTAACCTATGAGCCCCAGGGTGATGATAAAAAGAAATGACTACGATTAGCAATACTACCTAGGATATAAAAAATCCTCCAAAATCCAATATCTTGCTACTAATATACCCCGTTCACAAACAACCACAATCACGGCTACTCTCTCTTTCTACCTCAACTCATTCCACTTCGCACTTTTATAACCCCCCACCCTCCTCACCACAGCCGGAGGATCATCATGATGCCTATCATAATCCAACCACACGATCTCGACCCACCGTCCAAGCACATAAACCAGCCCTAGGGCCGCACACTAAGCGATCAAAGGCGGCAAAAAGAATGGATAAGCCCCGTTCTTCATCTTGAAAACACTCATCAGGAAACTGAACAGAACGAGCAGGACCAAGTTCCAGGCCATGACTGCAATCTTTTGCTTTCCAGCGCTTTCCATGCGTGGCATTTTCAGACAGAGAGCAATAGAGGAGAAAGATAGGATGGCGTCTTTTTTTAAAAAAAAATTGACTATGTGTTAGTGCTGATTGTTCTGCTACGTATACGTTTACAATTGAAGGAGGGGGGAAGGAACATACAAACGACAGCAACGATCTGTGTCTCCAATCCAAACTGATTCGAAAACCCACTAGCAATATATGAGACCCCGCCTCCACGGCCCTGCACCACATATGGAACCTTTCTGATATGATTGAACATATGCCCACTAGTGAACAGCAGGACGGCAACAAGGGAAACCGCAGCCCACAAGTTACGGCTGTATAGTGCCGGGGCGAGGTATGGATACGCGAGTTTGGAACCTGTTGCCAGGCCGATGATGCCACCGACGAAAGTGAAGAGCTTGACATAGTTGAAGGGACGGTGGATTGTTACGGTATGTTTTGTGGTATGGGTGAGCCAGCGGGCGACAGCTTCGGCGGGGGTGGTGTCGCTATAATAATTATGAGTTAATTGGTAACTTTAGAGTCAGGGGAGGTGTACTTTAGCTACCTACCTAGGGTTGAATTCAAACTTAAGAGGCATTTGTTCGGAAGGCGAGCCAGTTGTTGTGGGGGGGAAGAGCATGAGGATTGGAGCGGTGGACATGCCGAGCTATATTCCATTCGATTACAACCGCCATTGTCAGCATCAATTGAGTATCAATTGTAGAGTTGAAACAACGAGACCAAGTTAAAATAACTATAGCAGATAGTTCATACCCTTTGGAACGTGCCCTTTCCAACACTAAAGTCTAAAACACCGAATAACAAGCCATCACTCTGTGGATGTTCTCTATGCCAACTGTTCCCGAGGAGATCGAACTCTGGCTGGAAGTCGCGGCAGAGAACACAGCCATAGCGGGAATCTAGTGCTGTGAAAAGTACGACGGAAGTATAGTTCCTCGGAGGGGAGGAAATCTCAGCGAAGAGCTGGTCATTGAGCAGGATGGAGCCCTTGGAGCCCTTGGAGGAGCTGGCTAGTTCCGCGAAGGTCTGGTACTTGTGGGGCTTTTGGGCGACGGAGAGGGACAGGAGGGAGGTGAAAGCGGTGAGGACGGGTAGGAGACGCATTATGGAGGAATTTTGGGAGACCAAATCAATTGGTCGGGCGTAGGGGATGTGGCGGTGGTGGAGGTGGTTGTGATGATGTCGGGGAGGACGTGTCGCCGGCGTCAAGATAGTCAGTTACGTACCCGACCGGGGTGGTTTTGGATTTGGGCGTAGATGCCACACAAGCATCATCTCCGTCTGGGCGGCTTAGTCATCCACTAGAGAAAAATGTGTTGATGTTGCATTTTGCACATTGCGTTTATGTGTTGTGTTGAGCCGGTTGGATTTTTGTTTACGGTTGAGTGCTCGATTGGGCAAATTGTCAACAAGAGGGCCGCTCCGTCGTCAGGCAGGGGACCCCGTCCGCCGGACCCAAATCTCTTCTTCTCTTCATCATATCATACCCTCCTCCATCACCAGATCATATCGCTCCCCTCCCCGACTGTGAACAAAAGAAAAAAGAGCCCGCCGACGGCAGCTACGGCCAGCCCTTCACTTTTTCCTACCTCTTATTAACCTCATCACAAATCGCAAAACCCCATTGTCAAGAATTTAAAGAAGTTACATCAAATCGCGATGACAAGCGGTGTAGCCAAGGGCACAAAACGAAGTGCTGCCCAAAACAACCAAAACATCAACAACAACGCCTCGTCAAAACCCGCTTCCTCTTCCACCACAACAACCACCACCAAATCCTCTTCCTCCTCCACAAATACCAGTCCCGAGTTACGCTGCTATCAATTACAGCAGGTAAAAGAAAACAATCCTGCCTTCCCATAATACATCACACTACCCCTCTCTTCCTTTTCCCCCCTGTTGTCATACCGCATCATAGTGGCAGTTGTTCGTGTGTCTAACGCTTGTTTATTTGTGCCTCGCGTTGTTTTCCTTTCAAATTGCAGGAAGTCTCATTTCTCAAACTCTCCAACGCGGAACTCCAATACTCCCTAGCAACCACCAAATCTGTTCTCGTCAAACAAAAGGACGAGACTCGAAAATTGTCGATTGAACACACCATCCTTGAAGTAGACTTTGACCAGCAGACAAGGCGGTTATCAGCTGAAATGGCCAAAGTTGAGGAATCAAAGAAGCGGGAGACAAGGTTGAGGAATAAGGTGTCAGAGATGGAGGCTCAGGAGAAGTCGAACTCATCAGATATGGCCGCTTTAGAGAAGCAGTTGAAGGAGAGGGATGGGAAGATTACCAGCTTAGAGGAGAAGCTGGAGCAATTGCAGGCCAAACTAAATGCTGCCTCTGAAGAAGCCAAGGAGGCCAAAAATGAGGCTAAGGGATTGAAGAAGGACCTCACATCTGCCCAAAAAGAGGCTACAAGTGAAGGAAAGGCCATCGAGGGTTTGAAAGATGAGGTGAACGACCTGCGGCACAAACTCGAGGAGAGATCTGCCGAGGTAAAGTCTCTCAAGAAAGACCTGACGGCCGCGAAGAAGGAGTCGACATCTGAGTCTAAAGCAGGGGAATCCTTGAAAAGGGATCTCGAAATGTTGCAGAAGGCACTTGATGCTAAGGCCTCTGAAGCCGAAGAGATGAAGACCCAGATGGAAAATGTTTCGAAAGAATTACAATCCACAAAGTCTCAGCTCAATTCGAAAAAGAAGAAGGCAGATGATGAAAGTGCTTCAACGATCTCGGAGCTTGAACAGTCTATCAAAGATCTCAAGGCCGAGTTGAAGGAAGCAAACAAGACGAACCAGTCTCTCAGCGTATGCAACCCCTCAAAAACATCCAAAAACAAAGCAAAGAAAAAAAAAGAAAATGCCAGCTAACACGGATTGTAGACCGAGCTCGAATCGTCAAACACTGATGCAGATGCAATCACTGCTTTGACAAAGGAAAAACTCGCCCTTTCCCGCCAGCTTACCACTCTCCAAGCGGAGAATGACGCTTTCAAGGCCACCACTGAGAATCACCGCCAGATTCTCTCTGAGAAACTACAACTTGCCCACCAAGTCGAGGAATTGCAGGTTGAGCTTGAGAATGAAAAGAAGGCTGCCAAACGTGCCACAAAGTCTAAATCTGATGCCGATGACTTCAAGAAGCAGATTGCCGAGCTCAAAGATCAACTCAACAAGCAAACCAAGATTGCGGAGCGAGTAACGAAGGAAAGAGAAAAGGACCGTGAGTCATGGGAGACCCAAAAGGGTGTTCTCGAGAAGAAGCTGGACACGTGGAAGAACAAGGCTAAGGCCAATGCCGCTGCTCCTGCTGCAAAGACAAAGAAGCGGGGAGCAACAACTTTTGATGATGACGTCGATTCTCCACCGGTTAAGAGGGCGAAGAAATCCACAGTCGCCAAGTCAACTTTCTCTACCACACCATTCCTTACAAGGCACATTAGCGTCGCACCATCAGAGGCTGCAACACCTTCGAAGACAGATGCTAGCGTAGGAGATACGTCTATAGATTCGCCTGCTCCAGTCCTTTTAGGACAAACTACTGAAGTCACGGAAACGGAAGCGGAAGCAGAAACAGAAGTTGAAGCAAGCATTCTGCCGAAACTCGTGGAGCCAACCGAAACCCAGAAGCTGATGCCACCACCGCCAAAACCGGCTCCAAAGCCAGCAAAGGCCAAACCAGGCCCTAAACAAAAGATCTTCCTATCTACTACAGCCCTTAAGAACTCCAAGCGTGCCTCTGCAATCGCTCCTGAAACATCTCTTTTGGGAGACGATGAAGTTGAATATATGCCCGAAGGTGCCAAGAAGGGCAAGAAGGGCAGTGTGAACAAGGAGAACGTCGTCCCCGATACTATTACTGAAGAACCTGAAGACAGCTTCGAAGCTGATACCACTACAGCTGCATCTATCATCTCTGCGGCAGCAAAGCCAAAGAAGATGAAGATGAGAAAGCTCATGGGCAATACACTCGGAAACACATTATTTGATGACGATGGGGAAGATGGTACTTTCAATAAATTCAGAGCCCCGAGTGTCACTGGCTTTAGTAAGGACTTTAGCCCGCTGAAGCGGCGAGGGGCAGGGTATGAAGGTATTAAAAATAAGTTGGGAATCAAGAAGAAGAGCTTGTTGAGCATGTAAATCATTTTTCGGTTTGCCAGTGTTCATCAGTGTCTAGCTTTGTGATTCTGTTTCTGTATGTGATGAGCTTGTAGATATCATGACCTCGTTTTTTTCCGATGCTGTGGTGTTACGGAGCTTGAGCCTAGGGTCTGATCTTTAGTTTCCTTTCTACCTTTTCTCTCATATTTTATTTCTTGTGAGCAGGATTTTTTTTGGAGCGGTGCATTAGTTTAGGCGGCGTTACTGGAGTGGATGTGTACTACTACTGATCTATTCAAGCATCAATAGCCGTCGGTTCTGGCTTTTCGCAATATTTGTTGTTAAATTTCCAATCCATCCTAAAATCTCTCAACTTAGTACCTCACCACTTAACCCTCAAGGCTCGCATCGCGAAGACAGTGTATCCGTACGCATGATTCAGGCGGTAATTGGTTTGATTGATAATTGAATTGGGAGATTGAACCCAAATCCGGGTCTTGCCTTCAAAATCCAACACATCGAAATTTTCATAACACCCGAAAGCTGGACCAGAACCTTCGACTTTAAAACATATTCCACGTACCAACAACAAAGGATGGCGATACCGCGCAGCTACTTCCGTAGTCTGGCAAGATTGGCCTTTGAGGCGCCATCTAGCACACTACGATCAAGAGTGGCGTTGTCAACTTCATGCATTTTTCGCAGACCGACTAGTGTATCAACAACATCTTTGTCGGCATCAAGAAGCTTCTCAATGACGCCATGTGTTTCGGCGGGCAAGAGTAGCAAGTGGGTAAAACGGCAAATGAATGATCGAGCATCTCTAGATGCCAAAATTTTACAGTATAAAGGCCGTGCCGCGTTTAAACTGCTTGAGGTCAGTTCACTCCTTTTCTTTCTTTTCAAGGTTGATGCTAGCAACAAGCGAAAGTGTTACATTTTTCCCATACGCCAGCATAGAGCCCATATTAAATATTCGCGATCATTTCAAGATCTTTTCGAAAGTCAAGGGTGCATATTGAGATAGATACAAACTTTCTAACTTTTGTTGTATATTCTTTACTTTGTGATACTTCAATATTTAGATTGATCGAGATCATAAAATATTTCGCCCTGGAATGACCGTCGTCGACCTCGTAAGCCTCCCAGAACCGATATATATATACCAACCTCCACCCCCTTCTTTCAAGGATACCACTTAAATAGATTTAGATAAAGTAAGTATACCCAGTACTAGTCATTAACCCCCCCTTTCCATATACATAGGGTTTTGCGCCAGGCTCCTGGTCCCAAGTAGCAGTAGCCCAGACCCATCCAAACGGTCGAGTAATCGGGATCGACCTTCTTCCCGCTCAGCCCCCCAAAGGCGTGTCATCAATCCAAGGAAATTTCCTCAACCCGGGACTACAGGCATCAATCAGACGGTATCTCTCTGATCCCAACCGTGGGCGAGCCAGGCTTCCCCAAAGTATTTCAGAAAAACCAGACATACCGTATCTACGCCAGTACCTCGACTCCGACGAAGCTGCTGCTGCTGATGAAGACCTATTACCGGAGCGGATAAAGCCGCCAGTCTTACAATTGAACGATAACGAATCCTCTGGATATATTGCGCAGGAACGACGGGATAGTTTAAACGATGAGGAAGAGGAGGCACAAGCTGCGGCTGATCAGTCGAAGGCCAAGGATCGGAGTAAAATGACGCAGCAGGAGAAGGAGATGAATACAGTGGATGTGGTGTTGTCAGATATGTGGGAACCCTGGCCCTTACTATCGGGCTTTCATATGAATTCCGTGTTAACACCTTGGAAATTTTCAAAAAGGTTGATGAATACGAGTGGGGTTTCTATAAGAGATCACGCGGGGAGTATGGTATGCATTTTTCTTCCCCCTCCCTTATTCATTCACAACTATTGTATTTCATTGCGATTTTTAATGTTTATTTGTGGCCTATGGCGGGGTTTAGGAACTATGCACCGCGGCATTGACATTCTGCATTGATGTTCTAAAACCCGGCGGAAGCTTCGTGTGTAAGTTTTATCAAGGAGGGGATGATGGGAATTTGGAGGCGATGCTTGTAAAGGTGTTTAGCAAGGTCGTCAGGGTAAAGCCGGAAACTTCTAGATCGGTAGGTCGCTCCCTTATGTTGTAACTTTTAGGGCGGGTGATCAGGAGATAATGATTGCTTTCCATTTCTTAACACATTTGAGCGATAATATAGGATTCCAAAGAGTGTTATTTTGTGGCTACAAGGAAGAAGAACGGTGTTACAAGGGAGGTGATCGAAATGTCGCAGTTGAAGCCGCATGATCTTTAGTACATGGACCCATCCGCTTATAAGCTTAGTTACTCTACTAACTTATACTAAAAATGTATTTATTTTTGGAAAGAAAGAAAAACGCCATTCCTAGCCTTACTTCCAAATAAATAAAAAACCATATTGAACATTGTCCGATTTGTGCCTTTTTGATAAACGACATATTCCTAACCCATTATCTCCTAGGGAAGAACCAAATTGCGTAAATTATAAACGCCGAAATAGAAGAGATTAATAAAGTGAGTAGAGTGCTAGAAAAATATTGTACTACGGAGCGGAGACTGTCGAATTCACCAAAACCACCCTTCATCTTCCTTAGGTTTGTGACGTGACTCTAGGAGTTATCGTCAAAGCCGGATTTCAGAATTAGCCTTCAGAGTTATTGTAACCCAAAGACATCCCTGCCGCCCCCACGAAGAATTCTGTCCCCAAAGAAAAAGTGGAAACGCCATAAGAATTCCAGAAAGTAAAAGACCTACATACCTCTTAAGACCCTCTCCATCCCAACCAATTTCAACTGGACATCTGCGAGCCTTGTTTTTACGGCCTCTTCGATATCTCTTGTCCCAGCCTTCACCGCTTTATTCACGATTCTTTGTAAATCTCCATTTTGATCTTGGCCTAACTCTCCCAGCACTTGACCTACGAAGATCTTAACGTGCTGATCCAAGTGTCTCGACATCGCTTCTGAATCAAGGACTTCGTGAACAACTGACTCCACGAAACCGTGGGTTTTAAAATCCTCAAGTCCCTCGAGTATAGATTCTACCAATTCTTCATTGTTCTCATCGTTGCCCTTCTTGATTCCCACCAAAACCCTTTCCACGGCGGTCTTAACGGCACTATCTACGACTTGTTGGATACCTGCTTTGTCGACCTCGTCGAGTTTAACAGTGACCGGAACTCTAGGCTCTTCGCCCGGTTCACTGCCCTCGGTGGAGTAGATACAAGCCCCGTCTCTAGTTTGTGCAGCCTCTTGGTTTTCCAGAATTTTTTGCGTCGTCTTTTCCAAAGACCCGAGTCTTGCTGCAACATCCCTTGTCTCGGAGAGTACCCTTTCCTCAAAGTAGTCTCTCAGGTCGCTATACTGTGTTGCTAGGGCTTCCTCCATGTGGTCTGTATACCTTTGAAATAGAGGAGCGGCAGATGATGGGTTTTCTAGCTCTGAAATGCGCTTATGCGCTTGACTTAGTTGTTCTGATAATATTGCAATGGCCTCAAGTAGTTCATTCGATGTCCTCGGTGGACTACTGGTGGTGGATGGGGTGGGTTCATCACTAAGCACCGCCGGAACCCTAGGTTCCTGATGCGAAAACGAAGAGGGGACGGTCGGGATTTCGGGCTTTTGTTCGGATTTCTCCAATCTTGAAGACGCAGTCCCATTAAGGATGTCCATTAAAGTTATACGCTCTGTAGCAGGCTCAATAGTGTCCGGCCTCGTGGTTTCGGGTTTATCTGGTGTTTTATCATTGGAGGAACCCACAGTTTCGGCAACGGCTGGTTTTGGTATCTTCCATACCAGGTTCTCAAGAATCGTTTGGGCTGCACGAATATCCTTTTCATAAGACGCGAATGGGGTTTCGGATTGTAAGGGCTTGAATCCGCTCGCCTCTGGGTTTGCCTGGGTGCCATCCTTCTCAAAAGGGGCGCGGTTTTCTTTCTCCATTTCTGAGGACAATGGGAACTCTGTCGGCATTGTCGTTCGCCCAGTCCTCAATGCCTGATCAACCCCTCGTTTCTCCCCCTTCTCAATTCCCCCCGACTTTTCTTGAGACCCATGGTAACGACGCCGTCTTTCCACTTCTCTAGCTTTTCTCTCCGACAGACGTTTTTCGCGGGACTCGCTCCATGTAGCTGTGCTTGATCTCTCTTTCTCTAACAACTCCCTCGACTTCCGGATCTGTTGCTCTAATGATTCGAGAATAGACGTAACTTTGACACCCGAAACTCGGCCTTTGATGAGCTTGCTCCCCGATTCGAGGTATTGGTTAAGCTTGGATTTGAGGACGTCAATGCTTTCAGAAGGATTCCATGCCGGCATTTCCAACTCATCCGGCTTCGGTTGGGGAGGACGAGATGATGGCTCAGGCTTTACAGGAGAAGTTTCTTTCTCTTCTTTGACATTCCATTCTTCTGGTGATGCAGCTGCTGCGGTACTCGAATCATCATGCCCAGGATTCTCGTCTCTTTCCAAACTCGCTCTGTGCACCAAAATCCGCTGCAAGATGCTCCTCAATTCCTCGACTGACGATACTCGAAAAGTATTCGGCGGCAACGGAATACCATCTGGATCTTGATCGTGACCCTTCATCGTCGGCGGTAACTCCGGGATACGAAAATAAAGTGAGTTCCCCGTTCCATGGAGATCCAAATCACCTCCTGAAAGTGTTCCTGAGAACGAGGCATTGCCTTGGACAAGTTTGTGGATTAAGTCTCCAACCCAAGGATTTTTTATGCTTTTTATGAGATCGCGGTAAAGGGGGTTGTTCATGTCCAGCTTTTGGCTGGACGGTGTGGCATATGCATAAGTGGTTGATGTTGCGAAGTTGTGACGGTGGACGCTTAAACTGGGACCTGGGTTATAATCTTTATAAAAATGAATACGATTTGTTTAGTTGAAAATACACGACAAAGGTGATTTAAGTGTCACTTTACTTACAGTAAGGAATACCGACCCGATATAACTGCATCGATAGCCTCTTCGGCCCAGCCCGACGAAGGAGGGTTCGTGATGCCATTTTATCTGAAGCTAGTAGTTGGCTAGATGAACCTCCGAAGGCTTCGTAATGTTGACTTATGTTTCCGAATTTCGTGGACCCCCAATTGATAAGGTACACGGTTAATTATGTCAAAAACTTTACATTTACTTTTCGATACCCCAACGGCTCCGAAAAAAGATTGGAGGTTCGGTTTTTGGTGTGTAAGCGGGGTTATGATCTCGCCGGCTTTTAGGTAGTAATGAGCTCATATGGTGCCTGGTATGATGCGTGAGCATTGCACGTTACAAACTACAAGTTGCACCGATCGCGACACTAATTTAAAAACTAGCGGCACGGGACATGGTAAGTACCGCTCGCCGAACCACTACCCTATTCATGATGAGGTTGTATTTTTTACTTTGTTTTCCCCCCTATAAGCTTACAAGCTTCGTCGGATATGTATGTAGGGGTAGGAAACGCGCGTTAACCGGGAGCCACGGTGTGCGACAAGACCAACGTAATAGATAGGTACCTTCCAAGTCCTAGATCACACAACACAGAAGGATGTGGTGTTTTACTAGTTAAATACTTGTATACCGATACCCAGTCTCGTAGCCAGGGATATGATGCTAGCATTTACATCCTGGTGGCGTCTTGATTTTGTTTTTAATTACCTACATTTAATAGATTAATAGGACGACTGTCGCCCACAATTCAGTTAGATTCCAGTACGCACACAATTTCCATAAAGGCAAACCTCAGTTAGACAAAAGGCCTGGTGACGTACGTCTAAAGCTAGTGCTATAGCGTCTTATGTGAATTCGCAAGACGGAGTAATATACAAAATTCGAAAACACTCGAGGTAGTTTTAGCAGCATTTTGGTCCAGTATTAGGATCCCATCCAAACGTTACGCTTCGCTCAGCCTCCATATTATCTCCCTCCCTAACAATACCCTGCCAGCCGCCCCGGGTATCATCGTTTTGTCCATGGCACGGTCCATTCCGTAGCTCCATTGTCCCTATAATACAAAGTGCGTATACGTCATTTTCCCCTGGGTATAATCCTCCAGCAAAGTATTCCGTATTAATACTCATGGGGCGCCCGGCAGAATCTCTAAGGAGTTTGCCTGGGAGAGTGGGATCGGCGCTGGCTTTAAGAAAACTGATGTGTCTAATGACAGCTACGTTACGGGCCTCGTGCAAAATTCGGCACCAGGGACCTCGGATTTTACTCATTTCCGTCAACTTCGCCCAAGTTCCGGATTCATGGCACTCTTGTCGGGCGCCTTCTAAGGTCCAACCGGGTGGTAGGGTAGTGATTGGTTTACCGTCGTTGTCTAGGGTAGGCTCCGTTCCTAGTCCCTGCGCATCACCAATCACGTAATCGGGTCTGGGAATGATACCGGGTGCTGGGATAGTATTGTAATTGTCTGGCAAATCATAACGCCCGCCACCATTAATCTTATATTCATCGTCCATCCCCTTCCAAGACTTGCCGTTATCCTTAGGAGCACGTTTGGAATAATAGACAGGTGGCTCTGTGTCAAGGGATCGACGGGTGAGCCTGGCGTGAATAGCTCTGATGGCTTTGTTGTAATTTTCCGGCGACGTGTCGTAGCTACATGCCATTAAGGTGCCATTTTTTTCATAGTGTGCTTCACCTCCGAGGCGACAGGTAGGTATTACCTCCCCGTCTGAACGTTTTTGGAGAGGTTGTTTTCCATAGACATGATCAAGGATATCGCGGATCCCAATACCATAATGCATACGGTCAAGCATACCCTCCGGCGCAGCTATTGCGAGAGCTTGCCCTGGAGCCAGTAGCTGGGAAGCAAAAACAAGGAGTAACCCGGAACTTCGCATTATCCCCATAACCGCCCTGAATTTAAAATCTAGAGGCTTAGAAAAATATTTAGGAGTTAATGATGATAGAAGTGCGTCTCAAGTGGAGGATGGGGCTTAATTATTATCAAAAGGTGTTGGTTATAGATACTTAAGGCCGAGAGTAAGCGGTTAAAATTAAATGGTTTCATCGAGAGCTCGAAGCACGCATATATATACCTAGGAGAAGAAAGGGTGCTACAATTAATACAAACTTGTCCACTATCTATTTCTATTCCTCAGCAAGACTGGGCCGAAGGAAAGTTGCACAACCTCTTCGAAGGGCATAACATGGACTACGACCACATACAGGAATAAAATGTTGCATATTGTTACATATGTATAGCCTTTTAAAATTTTTGAATTTGGGGGAGGGGGGGATGTTTCTTATCTGACGGAACCAAAATGAGAGGAGGATCTGGGGCCATATAACACTCTCACTAGCCCATATTAGTGCACTCTTACCCTCACCACACATAGAAACGCGTTGTGGTACAAAAATACAACAAATATTGACCAGGAAGCATGACAGATGGAGCCCAAACGGGTAGACAGCTTCCCAACCAACACCGATCCCAAAACGCGGCCATTGCCTGGGCCTCTCCCTACCCCTCAAACCCCACCACCGACCCTCAATACTTAGCTCCAATTAAGACCATCATACACACACCAACTGCAACTGCATCCTACGATATGTCTATCAAGCGCCGTATGTCGCCTTAAACCCTTTCGCCTCGCGATCGCCCCAAAATAGTGGCTGGTTGCCGGTTGTAAAGCTGGCTGCGCCAAAGCTTATGTTTTGTCATACGAATAGAATCCATATGGGCTTCAAACCCCACCACTGCCCGAGGGCAACCAACCCACCTAAGCTCAAACCCAAATGGCACGAAAATTGCATATGCTGTATGAATGAAACCTAGTGTATTTTCCTCAAAATTACAATCGTTTTGATATCACATGCCCCAGGCTAAGCAAAGCTCTCGTAATAGTCCAACAAATCTGTATTCCTGCGTGATATAGACACCCCGGCCGACTCGATTCAGTACACAGGCCACACGGCCAATACCACAGTCGCTAGATTTGCACCGTCAGGATACTATGTTGCATCGGGAGATGCGGCTGGTATGGTACGAGTCTGGGATTGTGTCGGCGAAGAATTGATCACCAAGGGGGAATTCCCCATTATCAATGGAAGGATTAATGATATTGCGTGGGATAGCGAGTCTAAACGTATTATATCTGTCGGAGATGGAAAAGAAAGATACGGCCACTGCATGACCTGGGAGTATGTTCCTCCATGCCCTAGAATTACAATTACTGGCGTTGACCTTACGAAATAGTACAGGAAACTCGATTGGCGAAATCTCAGGGCATTCTAATGTCGTCAACACTGTTTCAATTAAACCAACCCGGCCATATAGGGCAGCTACCGGTGGCGACGATAATAGCATAGTCTTCTACCACGGCCCCCCATTCAAATTCAATAACGTCCAGCGGGGTCAGCACACTAACTTCGTCCAAGGGCTTGCATTTTCCCCTGACGGCAATCACCTCGTGAGTGTCGGCTCGGATAAGAAGATTTTCCTCTGGGACGGAAAGACCGGTGAACTTGTCTCTGAAATCAAGGAATCAGACAAGGGACACACAGGCGGTATCTATGGGATATCATGGAACTCGGACGCCAAACGATTTGTGACTGCGAGCGCGGACCGAACCGTGAAAATATGGGACCTCGAGGCACAGAAGGTTCTCAAGTCGTGGTCATTTGGAGACGCGGGTTCTATTCTCGACCAACAGACAGGCGTTGTGTGGCCGAATAGGTCGGATGGTCTCATCATTTCCATCTCGAATAGCGGCGACCTCAATTATCTTGACGAAAGGGCTGACAATCAAGTGAAGGTTGTTTCCGGCCACCAGAGGAGTATCACTGGTCTTGGTGTTGAGCCAAACGGGAAAACAATCTGGACTGGAAGTTATGAAGGTAGAGTTTGTTCATGGGACCTTGCATCTGGCACAGCATATGTCCCAGAAAGCCAAACGCACACCAACCAGGTCACCAACTTTGCTGCGGATGAGGGGAGGATGTACTCCATCGCCATGGATGACACCCTTCGTACCATCGATACCGGTGTCAGAGACTTCACGTAAGACTTTTATTCATACTTACCAAACTGCATTGTGCTAACATATCTCCTTTAGTGGTTCGATTATCAATACCGATGGCCAGCCCCGCGGTATGGCTTATGCATCTGACAAATCCGCCGTTTTTGTTGCTACACTTGCCGAGATTGGAGTTTTCAAGAATGGCAAGAAGGTTACCTCCACACCAATCAAGGACTATACTCCCACGAGCGTCTCATATTCCCCTTCTACAAATATTCTCGCTGTCGGTGCTGAGAACAACAATATCTATATTTATCAGCTCTCCAAGTCCGATGATGATGTCCCAGCATCGCCGTCCTCGATTCTAAAATCAAGCAGGGCCTCTATATCCGCACTGTCATTTGCCCCGAACTCTGCGCTTTTAGCAGCGGGTGATAGTTCTGGTAAGATTGTTCTCTACGATGCCAGCACCGGTGAAATTAAGACAACTAGATGGGCTTTCCACACTGGGCGAGTTAAGTCCATTGCGTGGAATAAAGCTGGAACGCACGTTGTCAGTGGAAGCTTGGATACAAATGTCATTGTCTATAGCGCAGGGAATTACGCGAAGAACGTGAAGGCTCTGGGAGCCCACAAAGAAGGTTGCAATGCGGTCGAATGGATAGACGATTCTACAGTTGTAAGCGCTGGAGCGGATGGCTGTGTGAAAGTTTGGGCTGTTACTGCGCCATAACACGTCAGCCTTGTTGCAGGTGTGATTTTGTGTCATGATTCTTAAGGGATGTCCACATTCGTTGTTAGATTCGTTTGGTTTGACTGTTTGCCCTATTTACCAGAGATTAAGTGTTCTTTTAACCGACATGGCGTCCTAGGAGCCTTTTGTGTAGCTATAATGCTACATGAACAGGAAACCCAGTTTCAATATTTTTCAACTCCAACTTAACGTACTATAGTGCCGTTAGAGCGCACAACCCCTTGGTTCTGCCAACCTTTGGCCACTAGATACAAAACTAGAGCACACGGTTATGAGACTAGGGGCGCACGAGACTAACATGGGTACCCGAATATATGTGTTGAAATCAAATATTCCAACATTTCTTGTGAGAAAGCCACCTGCAGATAATCGAAGACCCCTGTACCTAGAACTTGCCAGCCTGTACATCAAAGGATAAAGGGATTTTGCCATGTTAGTTGACGACGACATTTTAACTTGCCGATATCGATGTGCCGCCCTTGCGTATGCCAATACGAGGCTTCTTCATGCCGCCCATAGAATTTTAAAAGACCCATACTTACTAATTTCTTATGAAAGATGATATAATTCTATCGTACTACGCGTAAATGGTAATGATTACTATGTAGCCGGTATCCGTCTACGTAGGCACCCGTAGGAAATATTATCAATCTTATATAAAAGTAAATTTAAATTAGGACATTAGCTCTATCAATATTTCTCAAACAAGTCTAGATTCTCCATATATAGCGGGACATGATCCAACTTGTATAAATTGGCAGATCGTTGCTCTCGGATCGATATCAAAGTCATCAAGGAAAGGCCCAATTCCAACCACTTAAACAGAATCTTACAATAAACCTCATAGAACCAGAACACTCACTAGTTCGATACCCGTGCTCCTCGAATATAACTACTCCCTGGCACGAACATCTTTCAGTATGCCTACCAACTTTTACATAGAACACCAGTCAATATTTGCGTTAATCGAAAGCCTACAAGCTCAAATTAAAGAACTGTATGCAATACCAATGCAAAGGCCCGCTCTCTATGCTAACCACCTGGTACAGCTATTTATTGGGATACAAATACCAATAAATTTACTACTACTCAGCTCACTTTTGAATCGATTGAGGTGCTAACTAACTCCTGTCCAATGCCCATAGTAAACTCCTTCTTCCAACTAAATTATATAACAATCGCCTGGAACTAGCAACACAACAGCTCCATTTCCCACCAATTCCAATATCACCAGGTGACCGTC
Source organism: Orbilia blumenaviensis (assembly GCA_036872755.1). Classification (NCBI taxonomy): domain Eukaryota; kingdom Fungi; phylum Ascomycota; class Orbiliomycetes; order Orbiliales; family Orbiliaceae; genus Orbilia; species Orbilia blumenaviensis. Next base: position 1,753,589 of record JAVHNS010000003.1, on the reverse strand, counting down.
AGCATTTACCGAATACTGGGAAAGAGTTGAGGATGTTTGATGGTAAGAACTTTCCAGACTAGAAACTACCCCTTCTATTAGCCAATTCCGTGTAACTAACATTTTGACCAACATCGATTCACAATTTAGTTAGGGAATGTGACGCCGCGTGCAGAGTCCTAGGGATCCCGATCAGCTCAGAAGACACCGTAACCGAGAAGCGAAGTGCTATCGCAGAATATCTCGGAGTTCCGTCTGATTTTTTGTAATTCCTTTTAGTGTGATCAGTATCAAACGGAGAAGCAGCCATTGCTAGTCCTAGGTATTCTATGTATACTACAACATAATACCGCGACTAATTTAAATCTTGTTGCTCTTGCCTACAAATTTACTTCTTGGCCCATAAAAATTCTCGCTATATAATCATATACTAAGTAGTTGCGCCATCTATGAGTGCGTACAAATTGCCATCTAAGGTACTAATAGAGTACCAATATCATGTATGACCAGCTGCAGAAGCTTTGTAGCGGTCGCGATAGGTTTCTCACGCCGTGTGTTAGTCGTAGTCGGTTTGATAAGGCTATCAGCTTTGGATACGTATCTAAGCATCCACCTGATATTTCAGCCTCACTATTGATCCCGCAATTGCCACTACAGCTACGAAGTATATTTAGAAAAGCAAAAATCCATTAATTGATATTTAGGTCCCTCCTTATTAAAATTCAAAACATCTCCTCCTTCTTTTCAAGACTAACCAAGCCCTCATAAAATACCTATAACACTTACAGCCTCGTCAACGGCGTTAAACAACAAAAACTTCCAAATATTTAAATTGCCAAACTCTAACATCGATCCATAACAAGCAGTAGTGCTGCCGCACTCAACACCATGGCCGAGAGAGAAACAGTCGGCGATTTTATCCACAGGCTCGAGGCCCTCAAACGAGAGCACCGCGTAAAACTAGAAGAAAGTCCGCTCTTATCTGTCCCCATAGGGTTAATCTCAGCGCTAGCAGGAGTGCTCTACAACCTCGAACGGGAAGTGGGAATTTTGCAAGCAAGGTACATATATGTAACAATAATTGGTTCAATATCACTCGAGCCAACCGTTAGCCGCTGACATACGAACAGTAATGCTACGCTAGTCGCCCGCGTAAACAACCCCCCGCCTCTAGTTTCGCCCCAGCCTAGTCAAAATATCGAGGAAGAACTGAGAATCTTGAAACAAAGGCATATATATCACTCCCACTATATAGTCATAAACTAAAATGCTAACACGTGTCTGTTGTGTATAAAAGCAATGCTCTACTTAGCATCCGTGTCCTTGAGCTTCAGAACAACCGCCCAAGCCCGGCAAATCTAACGCAGACAGGGGCTTCAAACTTTCAGATCAGTAATATAATCACTACAGGGTTGGCTTTCGCCCTTGCTGCTATGATTTGGAGAGCCTTATCAGAGCCGGGATCTGATTTGGCGACTGTATGATGGAAATCGGGGAAATAACATATTAGTATATCGCTGGCGCGCCCTCGCATTAAGTTGGAAATAGAGATTTCAAATACTCAATATCGGTTATTCTAGACCAACTATGCCAATATTCTAATGTTAACTAGTAAGTTAGTTAGAATCACATCCAGCCAAAATACTCCCACTCCCATGAGTTCTCACTATCAGGGCTATATCATAGGAGGAATTTGTTGGAAGTTTCCACTGTAGTATCACAAATGTAATATCAAAATCTCATCTTTAGCCGATTCATCATTCATACGCCCGCTCCTGCCCGCTTTATACTGCCTATGAGGATAATTGACCTTCCCTCATCCTGTCAACCTTTTTTATTTGAATCCTTGTCTGTCTAGGAAGTTCAAATCTCCTTTTCAATAATTCTTCATCAATTTCTACGACCCAGCGACCACCCTAGCTTCTTCGTATAACAGCCCACAGAAAATGACATGAAAATATACTCGCCAGATCTTAGTCCCGGCCAATCCATCAGTACGATATATATGCTCCAAATTCACCCCCAACGGCAGGGCAGTCGACAAAAGAACTACATATCATACCTGTCTCAAACTCAAATCCATAAAAGTTGTCTAAGAAAAAACTGCATGGGGACCAGCTCGGGCTATATAACTTCATGGCGTCGTTGCACCAGGTTCGTGTGTTTGGTAGTAGGTTCTTATCACATCTTTTTACATCGGCCTATTGCCCGCGAAAAGCTAAAATACTTCTATTCACTCGGAATAGGCTGCGTCCCAAAATGGCTCGCTCGAATTGATACTACGAAGGGGTCAGATGGGATAGACAAGGATAGCATTCTTATGTTCTGTCACAATCATCATAAAATACATAGTAAGCTTCTATACTAGCCTCAAAATCTGTCTCATATCGCCCAGTGATACCAACCGTTATATAAAATGAGAGAAAATACAAGTCATACCCACCAGGGATACATACCATGGCCATGTACCCCAAAGCCTTCCTGACACAAAACATATACACCTATATATACTAGCCCTCGCCATCGCGGCCGAGGCCATACACGACAATCACAAAACGGGCGGCTAGGCCCAATGGATCGAGCTCGTTATATGACGGGGCTCGGGTGGTTTCTTGTAACCCTAGAAATTTCCCCGGTATATAGAACGAAACCTAGAAGTTTATGGGGGTTTTCGTGCTGGCTTATCAGATTCGATTCCGGGGTGGTGATGCAGGGTCGAACAACCAATATCCAGGGATATATATATGAACTTTGGATTTATCGCGGAAATTTTATATGCTATTACATTAATAAAAATAAAAAATAAAGGGGAAACATTGATACCTGTACTAAGTTCACCAACATACAATCTTGAAATGATATCCTTCCTGTCTCACAACATTGATAATGCCGAATGTTCAGAAGACTTTGTTGACAACTCCACCACTTCCCTAGTGCCTTGAGCTCATAGTTCAACATATATTACCTTTTAATTTGCATATAAGCCATATATGTCTATCTAAGACCATCTACGGAGGGAAACGACTAATTTCCTAACATAAATTACAACCACCCAACCAGGGATAAAAAAAACACAACATTACCACACCGATATATCTTACCAACGTGCAGGTATATTATGCCAGATGCTACAGGCAGTATGCCTAGGACATGTGCTACCTTAGTTGTCAACCTTGCTCTATGTTTTCATTTGTTGTATTAATTTATGGTCACAATCGGCTTCTACTCGATTTCGTGTCTCAGGGGGGAACATGGGAAGATTAGGGTTTATAGCATTGATCGGTTTGCGAGACAAGTATCAATATGTGTAATTAACTAGGTATCTACTCGGCATTTAGTATTTTAAGGACAACCGACTCAAGTATTTAAATTCAGTGCACGTTCTTTGCCCATTACAGCCTGATGAATAAAAGGCATGCCAAGATTATATACCACGCATCTTGGGGAATGCCTGCCCGGGCCTCACCAAAGTAAATTGCGCTCCGAAACCCATTTGCGTAAACTCATGAATGCTAGTCTACTGTCATAAACGATGACAGGCCTAAAAATTATAGACCCCTACTCCCAATCCGGCCGCATTTAAAGGGTCAACCAGCCTTCCAAATGATCAAGGTAGGACAGACTCATCGACTCTTACCCGAATTCGGCGAATTACCAGATTGCGAAATCCAACAGTAAAATATCTGTGTGTTGCGAGGTATACAACCTAACTATCGACCACGCAGTGGGAAGTAGCCTTGGATCCTTATTAATAGAAGATATCCATAAAACTCAGTGTTTACTGACGGAAGATGGGATTGGGTCCAGGGAAGTGCCGGATTACTAACTTTATACTCTTCAATATTAAGATTGCATTCTGAAATTTGGTATAGTCCCACGAATTAGATGATAATTGTTGCCAGCTGATATCTGTGCCTAGTAGACCCGGAATCAATCTTATGAAATAGTAAAAACAGACTAAAGAGCAATACTCAAATACATTGTACCTCTAATAAGTCGATTTGAACCTAAATAGTACGTAGGTATACAAATGGAATTATAATGAGTCCGGGGTTATTGGAACATTTTTGGAGATGCATATGGGTTTAATGATTGCTGGGAATGTCACAACGGCTGTTAGTTAAGTGCTTTTCCCAATCCTCAAATTCCACAGTCGACCAGACTAAACCATCACCTTAGAAATCTTGTTAACTCCCAATAGTTATTTAAAATTGTAACATATCACAAACCAAACCCTCGAACACTCCACGGGACCCCGCAAGATTGCAAGACCAATCGCACTCGGGAACCCCCACAAGCGAATTCCAGTAATCACACCACGCCACCGCATGCGCATCTAATTTAAAAACCTAACGAATCATCAGCCGTACCACTCCCAACGACGCCCGTCCCCGCCTGTCTGGAGACGAAGAGGGCAGGGAAGGGCCTGGCAGCGTATGTCTCGGGCCGTTATGCAAGCCTCGTGGTGCTCGGGATTAATTTGAATGCTTCTAGAATACTCGCGGGGAACGGCCGGAATCCCCTGCCTCGGATTGTGGAGATGATGTTCTGAACTCTAAATACCTTGTTACTAGGTCACTGGCACATACACATATTACTGATCAATATACCAGAAAGAAGGTTATTACGAGGGTTCGTAACGGGCATATAACACTGTGTGCATATGCATAACTTAAAATTTTTGGTTTCAAAGGGCGTGCGTAAAGAGCGATGAAAGAAAAGAAGGTAAACGTGACATAAAGTAGAAATAGAAAATGAAAAAAGCCGCGCAGAAACGAACCCATAGAGAAAAGACCTATATTACGCCAGAATTGAATGCAGACCGTAGTCGTCATTGGTCGAAACGAGGAAAAAAAGAAATAAAAGTTATAGGCCGTGAGGCATCGAAGAGAAACAAAACGGAATCAGCAGAGAAGTAGAAAATCAAAGAGCGAAAGAGAGAAAAAATGTACAAGTGCGCGATTCCGTTCCGCCAGGATTCCTGATTGTTACAAATATTACAGGCCCAGCTTGGTATACAAGATCCAAAACCAGAATGAGAGTCGGTGTTAAGATAAACCAGTTGGACTGGAAAGAAGTGAAGAAAAAGCACGCCACATAAGAACAAAACGGGGTATAGCAAAAGCAAAAGTTTTCGTGCAATAAATGTATCATAAGGGCAAGCAAAGCAATATCGTGATAAGCAGAGAAAAGGAAAAAAACCAAAAAAAAACAATTGTTATCGTAGCTTCGTTGGAAAGGAAATATGCTCAATACATCATGAGCCAGTCGTCTTCCTCCAGTTTTTCGACGGATAGCTCCCCAATATCCATGTCTTCCAAGATTCCACAAGTAGTTTCAATGGGGCCCCATTCTCCTTCATAAACCAATGCCCCAGTTGTTCGATGCCCTTTAATCCAACGGACCTCTGCAGAATTGAGAATTTCTGTAGTATTGGGACGAAGGGCTGGGTCGGGGGAAATAAGCCAACTGATCATGAACTTTAGGCTCTCTCCCTCGAGGTACTTTGGAGGATTCACAACATCTTCAGTCTCGCGGGCTCTAAAGTTCGGGTTGGTTAAGTATTTCGCAAACATTCCATCCGGGTTAGACGCAGGGGTCGTAAAGCTGCTGTCAGGGCAAAACGATGAGTCGTCTCCAAGATCTATGGAGTCGTCGTTCATCACGATCGGGAAACCGCGATCATCACGGATACAACTATGTATCAAACTCTCGGGGGTGAGGTCGGGAATCTCGGTGAGGTCACCAGCACGAAGCCTCTGCCAGGATGGTCCGTTATCAGGGAGTTGGACATTGGCGGCAATTTCCAAGAGAGTCAGACCAAGAGAGAAAATGTCGGCAGGTCGGGTGTATTGGTGTTTTTGTAGCACTTCTGGGGCGAGATACTCTCGGTCGCCCTCTCGTTCGAGGTTTCGACTTGCTGGGTACTTGGTCGCCATGCCAAAGTCTGCTATCTTCAAAGAGCCATCGTAGGAAACCAAAATGTTTGAAGGCTTGATATCAAGGTGGAGAACGGACATTTTATGGATGTGATCCAAGCCCTATTAAAGTTAGCGTAGTCCTTAGGACTAGGTTTAGGAACAAACTCTTACCTCGGATATCTCAGTAAAGATTTTCCAGATTCTGAAGGGATCCAAGCGGCCATGGTTGCCGTAATCAGAGAGGAAGCTATCGAGAGCACCAAGCTCACAGAACTCGGTTTGGATGTAAACCCTGTAGTTGATGGAAGTCTCCCAGCTATCAAGGTACTCAATGACATTCTTGTGTTTGCCGATAGACTTAAGTATCTCAACTTCTTCAATTCGATGGTCGCGATCCCTCTGCCCGTGAAACTGGACCCGCTTGACAGCGTAATGGCGGGGCATTACCAGGGTTGGATTAGGTGGCGATCCATTCTCAGAAGAGTTTTCAGGAGTCATGAGTTGCGAAGAAGCCTGCGATGAGAGTAAAGAAACATGCTCTTCAACCTCAAAAACAACAGAGAACTCCCCTGCACCAACTTGGGTAACCTTGGAGAATTTAGCTTCGAGGTTGGGGTCCCAGTCTTTCGAAAAGGTCTTGGAGGTACGATCCATGACAGGCGTCATGGTCTGCTCAAGCTTAGCAGCACTGAAGAGCTTGTCAGGTGAGCTGCCGCTATGCGATGGGGTATGAACCAAGTTTCCAAACAAGTCTCTGGCGGATCGAGGTGTCGAAGGGTAGGGGTCACTCAGAAGAAGTGGTTGGGAGTGCTTGCCAGAAATTGAAAGTCGACTTGCATCTAGATCAATGACACTGGCACTTCCCTGTGGAGTATGGGGAGATGTTATTTCTTGCGACACTAGGTATAGGTTAGCCCATAATTCATCATAGTCTGTCGCCTCAATTGAGTGACAACTTACGTGGGACGTCAGTCTTCCATCTTTTGTTCAACCCTCTGAGGCTACTAGCACTATCTGAGTTGTGCAGTCGCTTGGTTGGGGTTTGAAGAAACTCCTGCTGGCTATTCCCTTGGGTGCTCTGCTGACTTGCTTCCGGCGATCCAGTATCAGCAAGACTAGCAAAACTTTCGGTACGGTTGAAATTCAACTTTCCCCTGCCTTTACTTGTGAAAGGTGTATCAGGGGGGGCGTTGTTAACCATAATCGGATTCCTCGTCATGAAAGTAGGTTTTTTGCAGGGCGTCTCTGGCGGAAGAATGCTGTTGCCATTGGCCGGGCGATTCTTCTTAGTTAGGAGACCAGTCGACATAAAAACCGCAGGCTGGGGCGGGAAAGGTTTTGTGATTTGCGGGGTAGCAAATGTGCTACGTTGTGGCATAGGAGTGAAGGCCAATTTCGGGAACGGCGCAGGAAATGGTTTCTTGAAAGGAGTAGCAGAAATTTTCGAGACACGAGGGGTTGCGGACACCTCTTTAGGAGGCTGTTCCACAATGGAAACGGGGGGGAACATAGGCTCCTTTGCTTTGGGACCTGGCGAAACGAAGTTGTCGAAAGAACCAATACGCTTTACCTTACCGGGAGCGAGTGGTGTAGACACCCCAAACACCGGTGGTTTAGTTGGTTGTAAACGAGATCTCGCGATCTTCGGTTTCTCGAAGTGGTGTGTACTGATAACCTTCTTTAAACCGGTTGGCTTCCTAGGCGTATGGGAAAGTGGTCTCCCTATACCGGAGAGAACAGAGCTTCGGCTAGTCTTACTTCTCCCGCCGCTCGATGAATCCGATGAGGAGCCCGCTGGAGATGAGGACCGGGATGAGGAGCCGGCGATACCATCTCGAGAGCGACGCTTGACTCTGGGTGGAGCAACATCGCCAACTGAAATCTCCCGTCTCTTAAGCGGGCTACTAACTGCTGGCGTGTTCTCGATCCCTCTGCCCCGCAATTGCTTTACCTTGAATGGTTCCGTCGTCATTGAGGGTTTTGATTCGGAGTTGTGGGGTAATTGAGATGGAAGTGTGCAGTTGAGATTGTTTGTTGAAGAGACTTCTAAAGCGGCCCTGGTAGACGACGGGGAACTTCTAGTTCGAGTTAAGGTTCCTTGCCGCCTTGTCAAGGCACGAGCCTGTGGGATGGGAGAAGGGGAATGACGTGGCACTTCAAGCAACGTGAGGCCACTGTTTGAACGTGTGAATGGGTTAAACGGCGGGGTATTTTCCACAGGAGTTGGTCCTCCTTGTCGGTGTGGCGAATACGAAACGACCATTTTTCGAGATGTCACTGAGATTGTTGTCGTTCTTTTGTTGTTGTTGTCGTCGATGATGGCGATGCAGAATTGATATAGTTAGGATGCTCTCCAATAGGACGAAGCCGGGATTGGTAGTTGAAAAAACTTTGATGATATAATCGTATAAAAAGCCCGGCTTCAGTGAGCCACTACAATAATAGAAAGAAAAGAAAAGCCTGTAGTCGGAAACCCGCGAGGGGTTTAGTCGAGAGCGTCGAAGGCAGGCGGGCAGCTGATATTTCAAGGCTGGATTATAGCTTGCTGTCACCAGTCGACGTTGACAACGGCGAATCACACTGCAGAGGCTGCAACTGATCGCGATGTTCCCCTCGGTTCAGGTGTGATGCGGCCAACCCGGTATGAAGGAGAAAAAGAACGCGCAAAGGGTGACAGGAATGTATCTATCGAAAGCGAACTGCCCTAGTAACCGACCGTGCGCGGATTCCTCCTCTTGCTTTTTTCTGCTTCCTCTTTGTTTTGTTTTTTGTTTTTCTCTATCTCAGGAACAGAATTCTTCAAGTCGTCGTTAAAAAATGAGGCCTTGTCGAGAGATAGCCAGTCGAAGTCGAATATAGGAGGTATTTGAGGAGAAAGTCGGGTGGATGGTTGCAGCTAGACTCCTTTGCCGTGGTTGGTGTTTCGGGAAGGGTGGCAGCGGCTGTTGAGGTGGGTTAGTGAGGATGTTGATGTTGGAGGAAAGGTTTGAGTTGAGTTGAGGTGAAGTGAGTTGGGGTGAAAGCGAGTTGGGTTGAGTTGAAGGGAAGGGAAGCGCGATGGGATGGGCAGGGAGTAACTAGCGGAATCCGGCAAAAATACAAAATAATAATGGAAAATACATAAATATAAAAATAACAATCAAATAAACGCTTCGCCGGCGCAACGTCGATGATCAGGGCTAATCAGCGAGCAGGCCACCTGCACGTCCATGTAGGTCCATATGTATGTAGACGAGGAAGGAAGGGATAAGGGGAAAAGGGGGCGAGAGAGAGACACAGCTGCATACTATGGAGAGGGATGATGGGTCTAGGACAGAACGGTGTAGAAGACAACAGAACTCGCCGCCGCTAACTCAGCCCGTCTGTCGTGTCTGCGCCAGCGAGTGGGGACGGCATCTCACAGGCGGGAATATACCAGCGGTAGTATGTAATGCACACACACAGAGTATGAAGCATGGAAGTTTGGAAGTTGTATGTATGTATGTATGCATGCGCATATGCAAGTATGATGGATGTTCTGCTTGTTATTGCCTATCTCAATCGGGGCAGTGGCGATGCTTTAATTTGAAGCCATCGATCTTCAGGTCACACATGAGACGCCCCTAGATGTATGCGAGGACCCTGAATATTGAGTGGTCATCATATCATCACCATGATGCATTATAACCAGATCTTCCATATTCGTGTTCTTCTTCTTCATCATCTTTTTTCATCTTTCGTCATGATGCACAAAAACGTATATATCTCTCTCATAGCAACGGTATTGACATATAGTAGGATAATGGCTTGGAAATGCATAGTTGCCACCAAGGCATTGCTCACTCACCTAGGGAAGACCTCGCGATCGATGGATTTGATGCCTCGATCGATTCTTCTTTTTCTTCTTCTTCTTGGGGGGTGACGGAACAAGAAAGAAGACGAGACGGTTAACTTAGTGAGTTTGGATAGTGGCGGGCGGGTGCTGGATGTGGGATGATGGATGAGGGTAATTGCTTTTGCCTCCGATTCGTTGGTCTGGTTCTGGTCAGAGGGGACCGGTCGGGTTAGAGGCGATGGTTTGTTTGTTGACATCCCACCGTCAGTGTTGTTGATGTTGTTGATTTGTCGTTGTTGTTGTTTTGATTTACAGTTTTTCCCTTAAAAGTAAACAGATTTCCTTATCTGGAAGCCGCTAACAACGTGCCTTCGGAAAAATGCAGGCACAGAAATATTGCAGCACATCCCGCTTTGATATCCAGCCGCCCCACATCACATCCCTCTCTCCCTCATTGCATTGCCTCCATCCCTCTCTCGCTTTCCTGTCTAAAAATATTAAAATGCGTACATATGCACAAATCTTTTTTGGGAAAGCATTTCCCTCCCTCAAGACATCTATCAAGAAAGACCGGCAGGTGGTGAACGGCATTCGTCTCTCCCCTCATCTGCTAATTTATGTGTCCACTCGATCGATCGATCACTTGATGTTTGTCTCCGTTCGCTCCGGCTCAATTCACTTCAAAATAAAATGAATCGTGACCCCGTGAATGCACAGGAAATGAGCAAAAACGGCCACCAGTGGTCTGACGACTCTTTTCCGTCCAGCCCAACGGTAGCCCGTCGCGGGATCGGGAACCCGTTCGCCGGCGCCGGTTAGAACAAATTCAAAATCCAAATTCTGGAGCCGTCATCATGTGCCGTCTGGGGTTTTCTTTGGTGTCGTTGAACCGAGTCGCTCATCCCCGTTAGCTCCCCTTTCCCTCTTCCCCGAAAAGCTCAACCCAGCTCGGTGAAACACCACGCACACCCCTCCATTTGTTTCTGCGAAAATTCTTCCAACTTGCAAGCATTCTAGGCGTCCGTAACGCTTGTTGGACCGAGGGAATGAAAACCACGATAATGCCAGAAATGTGAGGCCCAGCGGGAATTAATATATCTCTCGCTTTCTTGTTATCGAAATTATAGTGGGTTCCGCAGAAGAATGTTGGTATCTTGGTCGTTCGTCAATGCCAAAAAAAAAAAGTGTTTACCCGAGATTGATGAGCTCGGGAAGGCATCGGTTCGAAGAAAAATGCTGACAAAATTATAAGTTTTTGATGGTCTGTGTAAGCTTGGTGCGTCTTGGGATATGAAAGGGATTTTGATGAGCTTATGTTCAAGCTTCACGGACGGATGGGTCTAAGTACTATTCTTGTATCGGCTTCATACTACCGAAAAACTCTGGTGAGATTAAACAGTTGCATCGGGTCATCCCAATGGCGAAAATCGGAGCGCCAGAAGTTGAGAGGTTTCAGTTGCAAAATTTGACATCATCATCATCTTCATCATTTTCGTGCTAGTTCATATGATGAAGTTGCGTTCATTCAAGATTTGATATCCCGCCTAAGAGATACTCCGTCTTGGTAGACAGAAAGACGTTAGGGAAATGACACTCGTATGAGCTGATATTCGATGGTGTATATGCAAGTGTGGTACGTCGAAACAAGCTATCGCCCGCAAAACTTCGGCATACGATTAATACCTATCAGCAGGACCCGAAAGGCGGTTTATATCCAAGAAATCGTATTCTCGAACTCTCGCAGAAGCTGCAAGCTTGAAAGGGCTGTCACATGACACCAATATAAATATCTATTGCCAAATCTCGGATCGGAAAAAAGCTTCAATGAGGCTTTCCCCCCACTCGGAAGCATCTCTCGCTTCCTAGGTGTGAACGGCCTCCAGGCTCGTGCCTAGGGTTTCATCCGGCCAGAGGATCCATGACATGATACATCGCCTGAGCTCGTTCATTTGTTCTCGAAGGAAAGAACCCCATGCATCGGCCGGCATCGCATGAGATCTTTCTGACTCGTAAAATGGCAAGCCACAAAACGTGCAAAATCTATGTACTCTCCTCTTGCGCATGCTTACCATTCAACCGAATAATATCGACTTACCTTTAGGAGAAATTTGCAGCAGGTACAGGCACAGATGAGCCAAAACTCCTTCCTGCAGAGAATTTCGTCTCGGTAAAGGGCGAACCCCTAGACCGCCCCTTCGCCGTTCCAGAGATTCCAGCCCTGCCAGCCAATGATAGCTTCCGGAATCCCAAGGTCTGGCCGGGCCATCAAGGCAAAACGGTTGTGTGGCGTGCTTCGGAACCCCACTGTGGGGCCTGGTCCCTTTCCCAAAGGGCTCGCAACACAAAATAATATCAGGTGAGGTGCAGACCACTTCGCTGCTCGAGTGAGACCACAAACTGAGACCACCTGCGAGATTTCCAAGAGAGCTTCGATATCAGGCGACACACCGGGGAGCGCCGTCCCTAATTAATCCGATGATGAAATTGTGAATTTTATTTTCGAACTCCTCAAAGCTGTTAGTCAGCCTTTTAAGCTTCATTGTACGGAGGGGTATAAAGAGTGGGAAGCCGGCGCAAGCTGAATCATGGCCACAACGTTTTCTCCACGTGCCTTATCACTAGCACTAGCTTTCTCGATTCGAATACGAAGCCTCCCTTAACTACTTATCTTAAGTACGGAGTAAGCTTAAAGACATTCTAGAATATCTAGGATTCTTTTTCTTTTCATTTCAGAGTTATAGTTTTATAGATCTTAAGGATCTCAAACACTCACATCATTCAAAATGAAGATGGCCGATCAAGACCAAGACCACCATGTGGAGGCACCACCTTCCATGGAGCACGTCGACCGAACCGAGCTTTATACCTCGCTCCCAGTTAGAATACAGTTCTTGCACTCTTTCCTCGAGTTCGGACCTGGTAAGTTTTATCAAAAACAATACACTCGAATTCAAGAGCGCCAAATGCAGAACGAGGACTAATAGTAAATTTCAACAGAGGATGTCCAAGCCCTCATCGCCGGTCAGAAATACGTAAAGGCGCTTATTCCAGCCATCGTCAACATCGTTTACAAGAAGCTCCTCAAATACGATATCACAGCTCGTGTTTTCACAACTAGAAACAGCAGGGATGAAGGTCCAGTTACCTCTTGGGCAACTGAGGACAGCGCTCAGATTACGCACAGAAAGATGGTGAGCACTGTGCATTCTCTTTCGTCCTCCTGCTAGCTCAAGTTATATTAACAGTCGTTATTTTTTGCAGTTCCTCCGATGGTACCTTACAAAACTCAACTCCGACTGCACAAGAATGGAATACTGGGAGTACCTCGACAAGGTCGGGTATGTTGCAATTCTTCATATTCTATCTTTTAAATACGTATCCTAATACACATTTCCCCAGCCTGATGCACGTCGGCAAAGGTCGCAAGAACCCACTCCACGTCGAATACGTATTCCTCGGCGCCTGCCTCGGTTTCATCCAAGACGCCATGTTCGAGGCTATCCTCTCTCACCCACGTCTCGAGCTCTACAGAAAGATCGCCCTTATCAAGGCCCTCGGAAAAGTCATCTGGATCCAAAACGACCTCATGGAACGTTGGCATAATGCCGATGCCCTTGAGTTCCTCGAAGAAGAACCTCTTGATGAGAACGATGCCCTGAAAGAGGGGTATCTGCATGGAAAGCAAATGTTGGGGGATGATGATGCTTCAGTACGTAGCAATCGCACAGACGCTAGTAGACGTAGCTCTGAAAGCGGAAAGACTATATTAGGTCGTCCGATCGAAGAGGCCACACATCTCATGGATGGCATGAACATGGGAAGATGCCCATTCAGTGGGATGGCAAGGCCAGATCCTGCACATCTCGAAAGACAGAGGGCAGTGCCCTCCAGACCAGCAGTGGTTAATATGAGTGGAAATGGACTCAGTGAGTACCACATTCCGGGTACACCGAGGCTGAAGCTGGTCAACGGCCGGACGGTATTAAAACAGAATTTAGATCCTAATCCATTTTCGGACGCAGCAGCTAGTGATGAAAAAAAGATATAGATAGACTATCTACATAGATACGGGGGTCCATTAAAAGCTAGGTGTATTTTTACTTATTTCTGGTCGGTCTTTACATTTTTCCTTTTGGCAAAGGCGTTTTGTGGGGATGGTTTTTGCACGAAGCTAGAAAGAAAGATTCAAATTGCATAGTGCATTAATACAAGGGGGTGCATGGGATCGAATGGCTTCAAGATATCATTTCCTTGTTTCTTATCCTTAATACTACTTGTCATGTTCTGTTCTTGGTATGTTTTTGCAGGATTTTCAGCTGGGAGACATTTGGATTTGATGGAACAATTTCTACATGGTTGTGGCTACCACCATATTGCTGTTTCTGTACATATATCCTTTCCTTTTCCTTTTTTTGCGGCAAGATCTCCACAGTCTCGAGATCTCATTTCGACCTATATCGCAGCTTTCACTGAAATTTCAACAAATCAAATCGGGTGCGCGCGTTTACAAATTCCTACTTCTCCCAATTGAATAGCTCGCAATTGATTTGCGGCGATTACAATTATACTTTAAGCTTTTCGTTCCTACTTTGCTATGATATCATACTCTTTCAAATTCAAAATATCTAAGAGGACGCCACCGTGCGCCGGTACCGTCCGTTTTTCTTTTCGCTCAATTCGCGATCGCACGATCTATAGCGCCTGCACGTGGCTATAATACATCCTTGGCTAAGATTTTGTTTTTGTTCCAGACCCTGATAGACCTCGTGACGGCTGCGCCAATGGGACCATGGCCCATCAACGGTTACGATTCAACCCGACAGCCAGACCACATTGGCGTGACTGCTCACGCTATATCCCAACATCTATCAGTCGATACGGTAGCCACGGGTCACGAGCCGGACGACGGCTACCTATTAGGCGAATGGACGAATATAGTAATAAACCGCAAAACCACAATTTCAACAGGAAGGGTACTACGTATGATCATGAGTTTTTTTCGTCTCTCACTTTCGCTTGTCAGACCCATAAACGTGGATAGTTCCACAGGGAAACAGGACAATGCTCATATGCTCATTCGGCGAGCGTTCGAGCGAGCGAGTCCGCCTCGAAAAAAAGAGGACATTTTAAAAAAAACACTCATAGCAATCATGTCATCGACTTACGTCTCAATCTCATCATCGATGCATCATCATGTTGGTATGGCATGTTTTAGAGAAAGGGTTGCCTGGCTTTGTCCGCGGCGACAAGCTGCATAGCTACACCTTGTGCGATATTGTCCGCATCCCGCCGATAGCCCCCCATAGCTAAGGAAGTAGCTTTCCATCCCGCCGGCCGCACGCCCTGCAGTAGGATGCAGTCATCATCTCTTGCAGTTTGCAGCCAGCAGCCAGGAAGGGAAAAACACAAAGGCTGGTTCAAGCTTTTTTGCTGCTATGATGTGGACAGACAGATGGAGGAGTTCCATATGTTAAGATGTTACCATATGGCAATGCAGAGCTTAAAAGAGGGGATGTGGAGGGGTTGCAGTTGTCCAGGTCTGGAGACGAACATCGCAGATTGGGGAAAATACACAATGTATTATTGGCTGGCATCGCTCATCGCCTGTCCCCGGCCCCAATGTCATTGCATTGCATCGAGCTTAAGACTTGTAAATTTTTTTACTTGATTTTTTTTTTCTTTTCGTTTCGAGTTGCATACAGATCAAACCTGATGAGATGTAGCATCCCAAGCCAGTGGTTGAAAACAACTTCAAATAGGCTAGTGGTGCCGACGGATGTGGGTTAGTCGTCCCTTCGTATATTTAGTGGATGAAATATAGATATATAGCACCGTAAGAAAATTTTTCTGAAAACGGCCACAAACTCGACATTATTCGCCAATCCAAGTATCTTGAATTTCGCGAAACAGCAGAGCTGTTTCCAACGAGTTTTCAACGTTTTTATATATCACCCGTTATCTATAATCTATAATAGACCCTTGAAGATGGTCCAGGCTTCTCGGCGGCGGGGTGAAATTGAATATATCCGCAATCCATGCCTATTGAACTTGTCGGCTACTTCCCTTGTTTTCCCTATCACTTTCAAGCAACCTCCCACGCTTGCCAGCTCATCACAACGTCGAGACTTTCGTTGTTTTTCTTTTCTTCTCTCAACGGCTTCTCTTCCCTTTCGATGAACCCTTTTCTCTCTACCTTTTGCAACCCCACGGAGTGACACGTGTATGCGAATATGTGAATGAGAAGAAGATAGATGGTACATACCAAAAAACAAATTATCCTTTTTTTTTTGTTTACCTATTGAAAATTTTTCATTTCACTGTTATAAATCGGAATACTAAGAGAGTTCAGCCGATATCTGTTTTCGTGAATACTTTTTTTTCCTGTTCGGAGGAAATATGGATGAGGTTCGGGTCGAGGCGGTCGAGGCTCATACCCTCGGATACACATGCCATGACGAACTCCGGCTGGCCTATCCTCTTCCCTCGTAAGAAAATTTCTCCGGGCGGGAGGAAGGGAAGGAGCAGGAGGAACCTGGGGACCAGGCCCCGAGGCATATGTTTCCTTTAGATTGTACCTGTAAGAGAACAGTTAAAAAAAAAAAAAAAAAAGACGCATAGATCGAAGAAAAGAAGTAGCCGCGATAATGACTTTGTTAGTAGTCGACGGCTGGGGCTGACTCGTATGTCAACTCTCTTTTTCGTAAACCCAGCCACCTCTCGTGCCGCTTCATCGAATTGAGTCGATAATGATGTCGACCGCCGTACCTTTTAAACCTGTTTCCCCTCGTTTCTGAGGCTTGTTTCCCTACTTGGTACCAACAAACACAAACGGTCGTTTTGGCCTTGCCGGGAAAATCTCAGATGGAAGGGCACGAGGGAAGAACTTCAAACCGCTTTTTCCCGCTGCAGCGGCTTTCTCGAAACAAGCTAGTCCGGGGACGCTTGTTGAAAAAAATCCTACTCCTGCGTCATCGACCACTAAGAAAAAAGGAAGTCGAAGCAGAAAGCTGCAGAAAGAGGGCGGAAAAAAGGCGAGAAAGGCCAGGGGCCGCCAGTGGGACAGGAATTGTCAATGTTGGACAACTCATCGAAGCCCATCTCCACACACCACCTTTTCAGGATGCCGAGAAGACATCCTGTTGGTGAGAAACGGGCATCGGCATGGGGTAAGGGAACAGTGTGAATTTGCGGGAGGAAAAAAAAAAAAAGTGAGAAACTCGAATACATGTGCCTGTTTGTGTGGGTTGTGTAGCGCAGAGACTGTTAATTTGTTTCCCGCCGTTGATAATTCGTTCGTTCGAAATTTAACAGTAAAATTGAACTGTCAAATGCGACTGGTACTGGGTACATGTAGGCTGCAACGTTTTTTGATGCTGGTGTCTCCTGCGCAAAAGGGCTGCACGACTTGTGCTGTCCATGCAAATGGTTCCATCGTGAACGATGATTTTGTGTTCATTCCCATGACCGATGTGAGAAATATTCCCATCTCTGGATGGTGGTTTCTAGTCTGGCTGGGCCAATTACGGCTGTTAGAGGCATGCAGACCTCCGTTCTGGTTTAGAGACCGTTGGACAGCTGTGAACTGAGCCCGCTTCTTATCGCCAATCTGAGAGAATCTGTGGTTAGGACACATCGACGGCGTGCCCTCGTGAGGTACATACATGTACCAGCAGCCGTGTGGTCCGTTGGTTTCAGACCAGGAAGCCAAGCGGCCGTACCGTAGATACCTAGCCCAGAGTACCCTTGATTGGGCAGACGGTCGGTATATATCATCAGAGTACTTGTTTCCATACGTGCGAAGTACCTGAGATTGCGGTTGCGATTGATTGTGGTTATTAAGTTGTGGTTGTTAGATGTTGTGAAGTTGCAGCTGCAGCCGTCGTCATTATTCCCTAGACGGGACCCCTGAGACAGACAAGACACAGACACATCACATCGCTTCTCTTCCACACCACCACCACAAGTCCACAACGTCAACCTCAACATCATCATCCCATTCCATCGCTCCCCTCGATTTACCCCGTCACGATCCACTCCTACCCACGCTTATACCGGACGGGACCAACCAGCTGGCTGCTCGTCTGCTTCACTGTCACCTCCGTCAGGTTCAGGTACACCTGCAGATTCAACCCCCGTTAGATCGACTGCCACCCGCTGTACCATAACATAGGCTGCAGGCCTTGCAAAGAAAGGGTCTTCACATCCACATCCCACTACATTCTTCCGCCATCATTAGTCTACCGGCTCTTTCGACTGTCTCCCCACGATCTTCTGCGGACCCTATCTGGAAAGGCAAAAGAAAATTCTTTGTTAAACTGAGCTCGGCATTCCGACGCTTGACAGCCGTGCATACACTGTACATACAATATACATACGCACACTTACATACGGACCATACAGCGAAGAAGGCATAGCCTATCTGCATGCACAATAACATCAATCGTCCAATGTGATTCCCTCCGGGTCACTCTTTTCTTGCCGGTGAAAACGAATCACACCGCCTGTTCGGGTCACTAACTGGACCCACCAAAGAGGAAGGAAACGAATCGCAGAGAGGACCGGAATTTGTTGACGAAATAGACGTGCCTGCCGCATCCACAGAGCCCCCGTGTGCTGTCCACTTGGCTGCTGAAACGTTTCCCTCTCTTCCCTCTTGTTATTTTCTTCTTCCCGATTTTGGGCGTTCTTCTTCCTTCCAGAGAAAACCCTTTGATGCATCCGGGGACCAGCATTTTTCTCCTCGCCTCTAAAGACGATTGTGTCCAGTGTTCCCCGGTGTCCCGCCTAGATCTGTGCTGTTCCCCCACAATCTAACGCTGAGGGGACCGCATATTAGCCTTTCCTGGGCGCCGCCAACCGGGGTTTCAGGAATACAGTCACAATGTCGAGGAACAGTAGTACCACGAACCTTCGGAAGGAAACGTCCACTCCGAATAGCTTAGTGGAATTTCCTCAACCGGGGGACAAAGGTCCAAATGCGAACCTGATAGCTCAAAACTCTTCCTCCACACCCGGCGTACCATCTCGAAACTCATCTCCTGTAGTCCCACCCACATCGCAGCCGACTCCTCCGAAGCATCGCAGGGTCTCAGCTGCAAGGGAAAATCGCAGGGAAGCCTCCCCGTCACCGGCTAGGTCAATATCATCCACATCAATTGCGAGATTAGCGAATTCCGCAGCTTCCCAACCGTCTCCTGCAATTGCGCAAGCACCTACCAGCGGTACGACTACGAGTCAGCAATCAGCCATGACCACAGAACCTCCACAACCCCTCTCCCCCCGACCACAGCGGCCAATCAACCCAAATGTTCCCCATTGGCCGACATCCCCACGTTTAAGTCTCTCACGTTCCCCGCCTCCCAACAACCGTTCTTCCTCTCTTACGTCTCCACGTAGGTTGTTGGACTCGGCACTCACACTTCCACCACCTTCCATGGCCGTCAGAGGAAGAGAAAGTCCAGGACGGGGACCGTCTGGTGACGAGTCACTCGAAGGCTCGTCGTCATACTTTCATAGTCATGGACAACGACCGCCACGACCCATGGCTAGTCCAGCGTTACTCGAAACTGTGACGGAAAGCAGCCTACCGAGCACTCCTGCTATCGGTATGGGGGAAAGAAGTATCGATGCACGACTCCAGGAGGCTGAACAACGACGCCAGGAGACTGCTAGCATGAGCACTCGTCCGTCAGAATCCAGCATAGCGAGCACCAGAACAACGACAGCTCACGAGTCCGAATCAGATACAGGCAACTACAGCGATTTAAAACCTCCCAGTCGGGCTCCCTCAAGGGCAGTTTCCCGGCGACCGACGGTTACAAGTGTTCCGCTAACTCAGGATGTAAGCGGTGGGTTAACCCCTGAAATCGAAACTGTCACATCGATCCCTCAGCAGATGAATCCTCCAGCTGCCGTCAGGCTATCTAGAAAAGCTAGCCAAGAAACGATTCGCCCAGCAAAGAAAGAGAAACGAAAGAAGGCGAAGCGGGTCGCCGGACCTGGAGCTCGTAAGTACTATATTCACGGCTAGCTCCTATATACTTATGTAAATGTGTTATGCTAACAGCTCTCCAACACACAGAGACCACAAAGGCCGATATCTTTGAACAGAGGATTAATGATACCCTAGATGACGCCGAATCGTCTGATAGCGAGGAAACATTTGTCTACGAGTCTAACCCTGCCGAGAAGACAAGACCAAGGCATTCGCGAACTTCTAGTGTAACTTCGCTTTCGGACCCCCGTAGCCAAGCCCTCAACACACAAGGGAGAACTCGGAGAAATATGAAATTCGGGACAGGCCACGCATATAAGAGCCAGCCATCTGATGACTATTATACTTCAGATGGAATAGGCTCTAGTTCTATACGTGGAGGCGGAAGCCAATCCGGGCTCAGGAGCCATATAGGGCGTGGCTACACCAATCCGAACCTTGAAGATTCAAGTGGGCAACCGCTGACGAGGTATGCGCAGCATAAGAGCTCGCATCAATCTCTCAGGACGCCTCATCATATTAGCAGTAGTCGAGCATCCTCCAGGCCAGGGTCCCCAAGGACGTACGGTAATAAGCACACCGGTGGAAATGGGTCTATGGTCACGAAAGCACGACGAGAAGGAAGTCACCTTTCGGTGTATGAAGGCGATATTGAAGGCGATGCGGACGAGCGAACACCTCTTTGGCCTTTAAACAGAAACGGTGTTACCAAATCACGCACTGGGAGCGTTAATTCGCGCCGCCGTGATCGCGACTATGGGCAGCGAAATTGGTATACCCGACTGGCCTGTTGCATTTTCTCCATCTTCGCTATGATTTCACTTGTTTCGTGCTCCCTAGGATTTGTTTTCCTCACCACCAAGCCGCTCCAAGATGTTAAGCTTATCAATATTACGGATGTTATCGCGACAAAGCAGGAGATGATGTTCAACATGGATATATTCGCACTGAATCCTAATATCCTGCCAGTCTCTATTGCGACAATGGACGTTAATGTGTTCATCAAGAGCCCCTACGTCAAGGACAAGCCGAGGAAAGATAAGCCAAAGAAAGGCGCCCCGGATGAGGGCGACCCGGATGATGGAGATAGAGACGAAGCCTGGTGGAAGAACGTTCTGAGGGGCAACCTCGGCGCCAAAGTTCAGCGGCGACGTCGAAGCGCAGAGAAGCCTCAACACAACCTTTTCAACGATCAGGATATGCATGCTCTCGATGGTGTCGACAAGGGAACCGACCCTATTAGCGACCCTGTTGAAGAGGAGGAAACCATGCTGCTCGGGCGTATTTTCAACTTCGACTCTGCGCTGACTTTCGATGGCTCCCCGTTCCGACAGGAGCCGACTCACGCCATCGGAGAAGTTCGGCTGTCAAAGCCCGGAAACAAAACCGAGGTGGGCGGGAGCGAACGGTGGGAACGCGCTATGGTCCATACATTCGACCTTACGATCCGAGGTTTTCTTCGTTATCAGCTTCCATTGAGTGGTCGGGTTAGGACTGCTACCATTCAGGGAACGGTCACAGTTCATCCGAACGACGACTCAGCGGACGGATTCCGAGAACACGTCGGTTCCGGCTTGGAATTCCACGAGGACAATCAACCCAAGTAAGAAACGATACATCAGTTTCCGCCGGGTTGCGCTACTTTTCTTTCCTCTTTAGGCACATTCCCAGCTTTGGAAATCCCACCTCTTTCAGCTCACTTTTGGAATACCAGTATTCTACCTGTAATGTGCGACTAACACTATTAATCACGCTCAGCCCTGGTTTCGGCCCGGAGGGCCAAGCAAATGTCTTGTCTGGGTTATTCTTTACATTCCTTTGGTCATTCTTTTGGTTCTCAGAACAAGACACTCACCTTGTTTATCATCACATCGGTTACCCCGCCCCCGCTTGGGCTTCCACAGAACGGTGTTATCAGGCTTGGCTTTTCCCTTTTTTTCCCTTTCCATATTGTTCACGAATTTAGTTTCTACTTGGAGTCGGTTGGTTTTCTTTTATTGACGTTGATTCCCCCAATTGCCCACCACTTAGATATCTTGATCCCTTTATACCATTTGGTTGTAGCGACAAAACGCACTGGCCTACCTCCTCTGTTTTTATCTTGATCCTTTTATACTCTAGAATAGCGTTGCGACATTCCCCAAAGCCTTTTTGGATTGCTTTCCTGCCTGGATTATCTTGTCTTTTTATGATCGCAAGTAAAGGTTTTGCCTTCTTTCCTTGGATACACTGAGATCGCGCCGTTCATTCTTTATGTTACTTTCTTTTGTTTCTTTTCTAAGTTGGACTTTCATTCTTCACCTTAAACTGGAAAAAAAACTAATCATTACCTTCAAAAGGGAACATCAACTACTAAAAACTAATTCTTGCTTCCTGGGAATGACCTGTCCGTGAGCATGTGTTTTTGAGACTTTTCGGAAGACACGACAGAAGCAAAAGCACAAGCTCACGCCTTTTTTTGATGTACATCTTGTCTACCAGTTTCATTTTCTGGTTGGACACGAAGGGAGAGAAACAGAAAATAAGATTGTATAACCTTTGTACACCAGCCACCTGCGGGTCCTCCCGAGAAGCTTCTGTTTCACAAAAGTTTTTTTTTTTTAAAAAAAAGCTACTAGGCTACATCACTCCATGCTTTTGTATGCCCATGTATAGCAGATATACCCCTATAACCAAAAATCCCTTTCATGTTGAACACCTGTATGACGATTCACGCCTTATTTACGACAGAAACACAAAAATATATATTTACGACTGATGAGGAGTACTGGCTTTAGGAGATCTATAGAGTACTACTTGAGTACTTAGTTACTGACATTAACTCGTTCTGACATGCATGCACAGGTCCTTGTTTTAGGGCCTCAAGTTGGTAACGATTTTGGTTGGTTGGAGGCGGGAGTATATAGTGTCGAGGTATATACGGCAGAGAAAAGTTACTGGAATTTTGGACTTAGTACAATGGCTTTGTCTCTCGAAATTGGATTCTCGCTTTATTTTTTTATATTTTGTATTTTTTGGACCACCCAATTTTTTTTTGTGAATTAATAACAGAATATAACTGGGATGATATCTACTATCGTATACTTCCTTGAGTTATAATCTACTATCCCGTCGATGCTGAAGATGTTATTGGTGATATCTGCAGCGAAATTGTGTCATTGGTATCGATGGACCCTTAAGCCCTGGAATGAGAAATGCAATGCTTTCAATCTGCGACGTCCGGATTCGCTTCTTTCCGAAATCCATCGCTTTCTATCGGTCCACGTTTCTCAACTGCACTCGACGTTTCAGGTTTTTAACTACACCAATCATCTACGCGTCGCCAATGGTCCTTGTTTTTCTTTTGATTTTTTGGACCACGGCTCAGCTCCGCCTGGTGTAGCTCTTCGAAGCTCGCCTCGAGCTCCTTTGGGTAGCTTAAGCTAGCTCCATTATCTGCAAGCTGTCAATGCCCCGGGTACGGTTATTTAATTGTCTCTGTTCTTTTCCACTTTAGATTTGACATACGATGGATATCATATCATATCAATGCATCCGCCTGACCTGCGCCTGAACCTGGGGTGATGGGGGCAAATGCATCTGCAGGCGCAACATGCATCCCATTTTCATGCATGATGTGTTGTTTCCGTGGTCATTCGCGAGATTCGCTGGGGCCAAGGCCAAGGCCCATTTTCTCTCATCTCTTCCTAATTTGATATGCCCTCTTTTTTTTTGATTGAGCGTAAAAATAAAATAAAAAAGTTGGTGATGGATTGATACATCATCAACCGCAAGGTGTGGGTCCCCACCACCTAAAAAAAATCCAAGAGAGAGCTGTCAATTTGCAATTTCGGCTCGAAAGAGAAGTCCGAGGCGAGGCCTCTTTTGACAATCGTAGAATTGGAGGGGGAAACTGGCAAAAAACGTTCAAGGCTCCACACCCTTTTTTTTCTCTCTCTTTGATGGCAGGTTTAATTTGTTTACTGTTTTTGGAAAGGAAAGGGATCTTTTTCTTTCCTTCGAAGAAGGTTTTCTTGGGGGATTCTGTGGGGCCCACTTGGCTTGGGGAAGTTTAATAATGGATCTCGTGAGTTTTAATGATTTTCTTTACCCGCTACTTTTTGTATAATTAAATTAAAATAAATTGTAAGTTGGATGAGAGAGATGAAGAAGGGAGCGAGAGAGGTTGGATCATGGATCGAGATCGATACTTCAAGGGCCTGAGCTTAGCCTTTAGTACAATGTACACTTGGACTTGTTTGAGGGCTTTTGTGGAATCTGATGGGGGAGAATTGCCGTCCGCCGGAGTTAGCCTGATGCGACGTGTGTAGCATTTGTCGACAGGGTGTTTTAGATACGGAGATGGGTAAGTAAGTGTAATCCAGAATTCCTCCCGTTCTGATACGTAACTTTAGCTTATCTAGCTTTAACTTACTTGCGCCCGCAGCTTACTCGATTGATAGTCAGTATATACGTAGAGTAGTAAATTTAGAAGTGTAGCTAGTAGAATATCGATTGTACCGATCGGGGTGCTGGGGCGTGTAAATAAATAACTACAATCGATCGTAAAGTATCCATAGCTAGTATACGGAGCTTTAGCTCATCTAGGAATATTAATACTACACAAGTACGTACGTACTTACTTCTGAATTGGAATTAAATTAGCTATCGCTGCTGCCTTCGATCGCGATGTCTGAAAAGTCTGCGAGGCAAAGCAGTTGCAAGGGTGTATCCTGTACCCGATCCTCCCGGTGCTCTGGTGTTTAATATTAGTGAAACCCAGACTTAGAAATCCCGGTCTTTCCTTCCCTCTGATGTAAACAAAAAATATTTTCGGATGCAGAGAAGCACATGGCCGTCTGTCTGTCTGTCTGTTCGATTCGGTTCGATTCATTCATTCAGTCATTCATTCATTCCTTTCCGTCCACTGGTCCTGCGGCTTGCCCTGCTTTAGCCTGCCTTGTGCATAGACACTCTCTTCTCAAGTCTTCTCTCTCTCTCTTTTTTCTTTTCTTTTCTTTTCTTCTTGTGCATGGGTGTCTCTTTTGTTTCGCGTCGCTCACTACCGCACTGCTACTAGGCTATAGGACCCGTCTGCCAGAAGTACAGTACATTACATTGCATACCCATCTCAACAAGCAGAGAGGAGTTAGCAGCTGTTAATATTAGTGCTCGACGCACCCTTACCTTCCTTTCCTTTACCTTTCTTCCTTCCTACTTCTTCTTTCTTTAAAAGTCCTTTCCGGCCGGATTCTGCTGTGGCTGAAGATTACATTTTGCTTCTTGACATTTTGGCATTCCTTTCCTTTTCTTTTCCCTCTCGCGACACCATTGCGATTTTTCCTTTCCCCTCCATCCCTCTCTACCATCTCCCACTACGACTGTTATTTGTCACTAACTTTCTAACATAACGTCCTTTACGTCCTCTTTTCCGAGCTAACGCACGACTATCTAGACGTCATTCACTCACTTGTTATTTTTTATTTTATTTTTTTGACTCGTTACTTTCTGTTTTTATGCAATATAGACCAATTGCAATTGTCTTGGATACCTTTCTTAGCGTATTGAGCTGCCTCTTGCTTTGATTTGTTCGTCCGACTCACACAGCTTTTTTTGTTGCTTAGTGGGCGCATCCTGCGACACTTCCCCGCGAGAAACAGCCTTGAAACACGTCGACCCACTGTCACGGCTGGATATTCGACCCCAGACAGAACGACAAGCGCAAAGACTTCGAACGAACGAACGACTTCAGCTGGGCCCGGAAAATTCCCTAGAAGTACACATCTATAAAACCATTTTCCTTGATACAAAACCGTCTCTCCGCTACACAGCATATATATATTTATTTTTTTTGCATAATTTTTTTTCTTTCCGACGGTATTAGCGGGAACACACGCACACACACACACACCACACGCACACCACACAAAGGAACCACCACCACATTTTTTTATTCTCCATTTAATACCATTAACGAGTAATATCTTGTAGCCCACGCATAATAAAGGGTTTCGCAAAAATATTATAATAACAAGATGTACCACCAAAATCTCGGCGGGCGCCGTTTCACAAACCTTACTTTCGAACTCCTCTATGAAACTCCCCGACAATTTAGTACTCCATTCGGTGGCTCTGCAGGTTTAAAGTCTCCCCGGGAAGCACGACCTTCGTATGTTGGCCGATCGACGAGTCGGGGTAGCAGTCGAAGCAGCAGCAGCGGATCGAGTATTAATATAAAACGAAGACATGCGTCGCAAACACACGCACCGATGCCGGTAAATGCCACATCAAAAATTGCGGCGGCGGCGGCTTTTGCTGAAGAAAAGGAAAGAATAGAAAAAGAGGCCAGGGAAGCTAGAGAAGCTGCTGAGCGAGAAGAGGCCGAACGGGAGCGGGGCAGGAGAAAGGAGAGGGTTAGTAATGCTACAACGATTAATGGCGGGGAAGTTGTTCACGAAGTTGGAATGGATGAATTGAAGAAAGAAATCGGTGGCCCGTTACCGGGAACTGTGGATATTGACCTCGATGAGGAGGAAGAGGAGGGTGAACAGGCGGCGAGGAATAGGAAGAGCTCAGCGACTTTAAGTATTGTTCTGAACGAGCTGGAGAAGGAGATGAAGGGGGAGAGGAGTCGAGCGCCCGCACCCGTTGATGTGGTGCATGTGGGTGAATATACAGAGAATGTAGAGAATAGGATTCCAAACGGTAAGCTGGGGATGATTCTGAGACGTCTATCGAAATTACTCGGAATTTATGCTAATTATCGGTAAATTTCTAGTTCCTTATAAATCAGTCACCCACCCAGATGTGGCACAGCCTAGAACCGACGACCTATTGCCTGCTGGAGCAGACAGGGCGCTGGTAAAGCCGTCGTGGAGAAAACAACCCCTCGAGAAGATCTCTGAAAAGACACACAAAATGAGGCAAAAAATCGACACTCGGACGACATCAATACGGGAAAAGATCCCGTTCTTTAGAAACGGAAGCACGATGGACAGGATCAAGGAGACATTTAAGTTCTCAAGATTCACGAACAGGAACTAGGATACGCGCACGGCGGTTTAATTTTTCTTTTTAGGATTGTCCTTCGGATTTAGGGCTTGGATATGAAATGAAGTTATGGATTAAAAAGGTGGAAACGATACCGACGGATATAATAAGTCGAAGGGCAATGGATATGGCTGGTTTCTTCCCCTTTTCAACATATGGTTACGCATTTAATCACCTGCGATTTTTTTTTCTCTCACCCCTCTCGGATCTTAAGATCGAATTTTCTTATCTATATTCTCGAATGACCCACCAGACTGCTTTCCGAGAAAGTTGCTACGCTACGCTCATTTCCCATTCGAAGGATACGTTTTACTTTTGTTTTTTTGTTTTTTTATGAGAGCGATTTTGAATTCCTTTTATCATTATATTCCTTATTTCTACTTTATTCGATTTACTTCTATCGTCGTCGGGTTCAATATTTTTACACACAGCCACGGCGTTTTTCTTCTTTTCTTTCCCAATCGGTTCTATACTTTCTGTTTCAGATTTGATATCGTTTGTTTCTTGATTTGTCTTTCTTGAGTTACTATGTTATATTATACTAGTACTATTGTATGTGTTTTCCATAGCTTTCTATAATATACTGTGTCAGAGATCAATATCTTCATCGATCAGCTGACTGGCAATGCACTGCTCCTAGTTAATCCTTCGAGATATAAACACAGACGAAAGTAAATAATTTACGTGGTACCAATCATTACATCTGGTAGATATTCAAACGGAACGATCACGAATGGAAGAGGCATTACCCGTTTGTACGGCCGTAGAACATTCCATAAGGAGTGGAATGGGATGGGTCTGATCTGATACCGTATCTGTTACATTCTGCGATTTTGAGCTTGGATTGGGAGCCTAAGTGTTGGAAGGGGCAGGTAATAATAAGAACCCTTTTTTTTTTTCACAAAAGGAACTCGAAAGCAACCTAGGGAATGCGAGACTGTTTGCTGGAAGGAGGGATATTCATTTATCATTTGCCGGGCATCATGTCCAATAGCCTCGGGACCGTCTGTGTCCCCTGAGACGAGTCGAGACCGAACCTCGTGATACCGCTACGATCAAATTATGTTTTGTGTTGTGTGTTGAGCCGACGTTGTGGGAGTTTGTGGGAGGCTGGCTTAGTCAGCCAACCAGAACACCAGCCAAATCAGGCTTTTACCCAAATTTCTCTGCTTGTTCTCTTCTTCAACCATCTCCCTCCCCTTTACACTTTACACCAACCTCCACACCACTTCATCACAAACAGCTCACGCGACAACAGGATACCCCAACCGGCTCTCCGACAGAATATCTCACGACTGATATCGCGAATAGACTCTTCTAGCTTCTTCGTTTTCTTGTTCTCTGGTGACTTTTTAGCAAGCCGGCTGGACCTGTATCTCGCCACCTATTAATAATATCCTTTTTTTGCCTCTTAATTTTAAATTGCCGCGTGGAAAGAAACTCACTCTAGGACCTCCGAGAAATCGTTTCATCAGAACCATCAAAGAAACCACTTTCCCCAGAGGACCCGTCATCCAGAAACGTCCAATTCAATTCTGCCTCGGAATCTTCACCTACCGAATACAACTTTGGTTTCGGGAAGATTTTTTTAAACCAGGCAATCTCGATAAATCCTACAAACTGCAACGAATAATTTGCACCGTTCGGGGATTTCGGTCGGCTATTTTGAATAACGCGATTTTCTGTCGTCCTTTTATGTTAAAAAAAAACTCTGCAATACCAAAACATAAAAAATAAAAAAAAGGAGAGGAAGAGAAGAACATCAGTGTTTCTAACTACTACTGCGAAACTCGAGCCTTTTCATTTCTCTGTATACGTTGCCTGTGCAAATACCAAGTTCTGTATCGAAACCAACCTGTAGACGAGATCTGTCCTCTCGATAACTGAACCTGTATTCTCGCATCATCATCACCATCAGTGTGTCCTGTTTCCATTTGAAAGAAGAAGAACAGTGTCAGTCTTCTGCTGTCGAACAATACCCTTTTTTCAATCTAAGAGAGACCATCAAGAACTTGTTATTCCCTAGACAACCAGCCTCCCACGAAAGTAGTGAAATCACTGATTCACTTTTGAACAAGAAACCGACTCCAAGAAGAAGAGGACTCCCTCCCGACCAGAGAAAGACTTCACAATTCATATATCAGTTCCAGAACCCGCCCACACGTCTCTTATCGTCCCAGAACCAGCTTGTTTTGCCATCGGGTTCTGAACATCTATCATCGACATCTTCCGCTCGTCGATTCGAATCGTGGTGTCTGTTATAGGAAAAACTCGTCGAGAATCGATCGCCTCGTCCTCCCAACTCGGTGAGGACATTGCCGACACTTCGTCTCGGTCCTGTCGGGGAACACTTCCCTTGACGCAGACGACATCATCCACAAAATCCAAACGGTCCTTTTCTTATATTTCCTTGTAGAAATTCTTCTTGAAAGGCTTCAATCCTTTCATTCCCCTCTATCTAACCCGTTTAGGAAGCACATTTCTCACTATCCTATAATCCAAGATGTCTTCATCGATATTTTTCAAATTCAAGTCCCAGAAGGAGCCTACTAGGCTGCCTTTCGATGGAACCGCAATATCGGTATTTGACGCCAAAAGAGACATCATTGCTATCCACAAGCTCGGCGATGGAACCGACTTCGATCTCGCTATATATGACGAAGAAAATAATGAAGGTGAGTTCTCGCCCCAGCCCGCTCAATTATGACGTATTCATCACTATCGGATGGGATATATGAAATTGCCTATGTCGAGATTAGACCATTTCCTTCCTTCAATGTATAGTAGTTTTTTTTTATTAAGGAAAAAAAATAAGTAATATCAAAAAACTAACATGTGACCTTCATTGAAAACAAAAAATAGAATACGTCGATGATACGGTAATGATCCCACGAGGTACTGCAATTATCGCTCGTAGATTGCCGCCCGCAAAGCCTGGTCGAGGAACAGCCCAGAGATATGTCACAGGGAAAATGCCTACCGCGGCCCTTAGTGCTGGCCGAGTGGAGAAAAAAGTGCATACCATCCATGCCGGTGGCCCTACAAAACCTGCCGCTGCTTCTGCCCCCGCAGTAGTACCGGGTCTAGGTGGCGAAGGCCAGACCGAAGAGGAGCGGATTGCAGCTATGTTTCAAGCAACCAGTGAACAATGGAATCAGACCCAGGAGCAGATGGCTAAGTAAGTTATTATCCCGCCGAGCCTACAATTCTAGACGAATGCTAATAGTGCTGCACAGCGCCCGACCCATTCATGGACAAGGAGGATTTAAGAAAAAGAACCCACCTGCACCCAGTCATCCCCCACCAACTGGCTATGTTTGCTATAGGTGCGGAGAAAAAGGTAAGCCTATCCAAGTCTTCCACAGGTTGCCTTTTTGTGTTACGTTCCACAGGTGTGCGTGTGTGTGTGTGTGTGTTAGATTGTAACTAACTTGGGACTAGGTCACTGGATTCAACAATGCCCCACAAACGCGGACCCTAATTTTGACGGTAGGCCGAGAGTCAAGCGGACTACCGGTATTCCTAAGAGTTTCTTAAAGACGGTTGATAAGCCCGTTATCACAGATGACGATGACGGCAAGCCTGTGTCCGTCATGGTTAATGCTGATGGTGAATACGTCGTAGCGGAGCCAGATCGTGCTTCGTGGGAACTGTTCCAGCAGAAGACCAAGGCGGCTGGTCTGACCGGCGAGGCCGCTGCCGAAGTAAAGGTACTGGAGGAGAAAGGTCTTGCTTGTCCAATTGACAGCAAACTGTTCAAGGACGCGGTTAAGACACCTTGTTGCAAGAGAACTTATTGCGATGATTGTATACAAAACGCTTTGGTAGAGAGTGATCTTGTCTGTCCAAATTGTGATACGAAAGAAGTGCTCTTGGACCGCTTAATTCCAGATACTGAAACAAGAGAGAGAGTGAAGGAATACTTAGATAGTAAGAGGGCTACATCGGAGGAGAAGGAAAAGGAAAAGGAAAAATCAAAGTCGCCTACCCCTGCTAAGGCTGTCATCGTAAAGACCGAACCTGGCGTCAAGAAGGAGTCAGGTACTCCAAAACTTGAAGCAGCAAAACCAGTTGACGCCGCCACAGCACCAACATCCAACTCGAAGAAGCGATCAGCCGAAGACGACGGAGCGAGCATGAAGCGGTCCGCTAGTACCGCCTCGAACGACTCCGGATCCAAGCGTCTGAAGCCAAGCCCAACCCAACAAAAGGCCATCCCAAACACCGGAAATTCTCCTGCCATGCAAACTGTTGGCCTTGCCACCAATCCTACAGCCCAGAACCAAAACCAGAATCAACAACAGCCTATGGGGTTTTCGCAAAATGGCTTCATGAGTAATAACATGAACGGTTTTGACTTCAATAACAACATGAGCAACATGATGAATAATAATGGTATGGGTTTCAACAACAACAATAATAACATGGGTAACATGTCCAACATGAACATGAATAATATGGGCATGAACAACATGGGCATGAACAATATGGGAATGGGGATGAGTAACGGGATGGTGAACAATATGGGCGGTGGATACAATAACATGAATATGGGGATGATGAACAACAATATGGGCAACAATATGGGTAACAATATGGGTAACAATATGGGAGGGAATATGGGTAACAATATGGGCAGCAATATGGGAGGGAATATGGGAGGGAATATGGGAAATAGCATGGGGAATAACATGGGGAATAGCATGGGGAATAACATGGGGAATATGGGTACCAATATGGGTATGAACTCAGGAGGATATAACATGATGTCCGGCTACGGCAACATGAATAACAATGCTGGAGGATATGGCATGAACAATAATAGCATGATGAACAACGGTTACTACAACAATAATGGGGCCGGCGGAGGTTATAATAACCAGCAGCAGTTCAACAACAACCAGCAATGGGGTATGCAACAGCGCAATATGAATATGGGGATGGGCCAGAACAACATGAACATGGGTGGTGGCATGATGGCTCAGCAGAATCAGGGGTGGAATAACAATGTTAGTATGGGAAATAACAATCTGAGCGGGTACCAGGCACGGAAGGTATTCAGCGAGCCCTTCCCAACTGATGAGGATAGTCCATATATGAGGAAACCAGTCAACCCATATCGACATATGAGGCCGAAGAGGGCTCGTCCATCTGACTATACCGCCGTCGGCGGTGGCGTAACGGATTAAAATATCCCCACCATTCCTTTGCCGGTTTAAGAGACGAAGATGCTGTGGAAAGATATATTTTTGTGGAGGATTTGTAACATATCATGGGACTTGGTGTTTTCCTTTTTTTTTTTTTTTTCCACCACGATCTTGCTTTTCGATCCCCTCCCCTTCACGGCAGCAAAAAAGAGGTGGAATCAATATTTATTGCATGCAAAGCTTTAAATGGCGGCCTTCAATGGGATATGACGGAGTTGGTGGTGTTTTTTCTTTCCTCGTTTCCCAACTTTTTCTCTTCGATTCGCCCCCCTCTCTCGGGATCCAGCTTTTTTGATACTCTATTAACCTGTTAGCTGCGTTTCGGGCATCCTTCTTCTTACGACACCTTTTTCTTCTTTTTCCGTTACGTTTTTGCAGCGATTTCTATTTGTTACCTGTTTTTCTTTTCTTTTTCTTTTTCTTCAAGCTCTATGCGAACGCGGCCCTTTCTCACCGTGTTATTACGTTCACGAACTTCCTATGACTACGATGGGAGGATGGATAAGTCCTGTGGAAGGAGTGAGATCTCTACTCCTTTCTTTATTATTTTTCTTCTTCTTCTCTTTACCGTTATAGAACTCAATCATGCCTTACGTGTGATCTTTGGCCTCGCTAGGCCGATTGGGGGCTTGATATCAGAATAAAATAAAAACTCTTTCGCCAAAAATGGTCATTTATGATCAGTCACATTGTTTGAACGCTTTTCTAGTATGTTTGCTGGTTGTTTTGTGTAATAGTAGTAAATCAATTGTCATTTCCAACTAAACTACCGGATAGATATTTCCATTCTGTGCCATATACGATTCTTGCAAATTGTCCGTCGGCCCACTAGTGGTACCATTTCGATACACTGATTCTAGTTAATTAGGGAATGGCCCAAGGCTTCCAGCGACTCCGTTCAAAATGAAAGAGAAAACGACGTCGTCGAATCTATTGTAAACATGATAGACGCCCGCAGTTAACCCCGCTCCACTCCAATCATTAACAGCGATATAAATTAAATCTCTAACCAATTGGCCACTATCCCCAAGGCTGTTGAACATTGTCTGCCAGCTATTAAACCCACCGCTCAGCTGGACTGCCAGAGCGAGAACGTTTACGGTAGAGCCACTTGTAGCATCCAGACCGGCGCGTAGGATGGAAGACCCTGTATTAGTCAATGCGGCATCGATAAGATCAAGAATGACGTTATACATCTCCACGACGAGGACAAGTGCCCCTGGATGGCTTCCGACTATTACTGTTGCAGAGCGATATAGTCTGAAAGTACCCGCACGGTTAGCCTCGGATCCGATAAACGTCCCAGTTGCACGCTTCGCAAGCTTGTGGCCCTTTGATGGTCCATTTTGACCTTCCTCTGGCAGATGAGGAGAAAGCCAGTCTGGTTTTCCGGATTCATAATGAGGGATGCTTTCAGTTGTATTCCAGGTTGTTTCCAATTGAAGTTCAGTGCTACTGGTATCTCTCTTCCAACCTGCATGGCCGTTTAACTCGGCATTGATGTAGCCCGAGTCATAATAGAAGAACCCATTCTGGCATCTAGAACCCAATTGTTCGAAGGAAGAGACCAAAGCGATGGCAGGCACAACATTGCCACTGCCACTTCCGCGAACTTTGGCAGTGCAGCCACCCCAGGAGCGGGAGATGATGTTTGGTGGGATCCAGGATTTATCATCGTTCCCCGTCTGGGCTAAAATAAGCCCTGTGGCGGCAATCATGCAGTCTTTATGGAATTTGATAGACATGTCCGACCAGCAGCCGTAGGTTGTGCTGGAAAGGGCTGGAGCAGCCAAGAGGAGGAAGGAAGAAATAAGAGTAGCTGGATGCATGTTTAAATTTTGTAGATATTTGTATTTAAAGTAAGTAAACAGGTTATGTTACTTTGCTTTTCATGGAAGTCATAGATGATTGTATCTTGATGGAATGAAGTTGAAGCAATTCAACGGCTCTAAGACCGCTTATATACTTGTAAGATCAATCCCACCATGAACATCGCAAGCACATATCTACATACCTATATACGCGGGTGCCGGACAAAGCAAAGAACCAATGCTCTAACGGAGCAAAGAGTCTCTAGGAATAGTAGACGTCATCATACTCCTTCTAATGCGGTCTCCTCGAGAAGAGCTCTTGATCAATTGAGGCGCCAAACCGGTTGTAAAACTGGATTTAGCTTTACTGCTCATCGTGGAAGACATCTTCATATCAAGCCCGACAGGAAGTATCAAAGGAATATTGTTCCGATATAATTACTAAGCAAGCTCTGAGGTCTTTGGCTGAGGCACTGATAACCCAGGGTCACCAATAAACATCTCCCGTAAGATTAATTGAAACCCGCTGAGGCATTGCTTCATAGGCATATATGATCATGACCTGACCTCTCGTTCGCTCTTCGCGAGGAAATCTAAATGGAGAGCTGAGGAATGTTTAAAGGTTCCCCCATAAGTGTAACCTCAAATTGCGATGGAACTTAATGTTCCGTGCCGGAAGGGAACCCGAATTATTTGATGAGTAAACGGCTAGAAGTCGCGAATAATATTATGTTAGCCAATCCCATTTCTAAAGCTGTTGCCACATTGGTAGGGGCAAGGGTTTTTTTTTTTTTTTTTTTTTAAAAAAAAAAATATGTATTTATAATCGACCCAAGAGGCTTTTTTTTTTCTGGGCGCGTGAGCTAAGCATTCGGGACAAGGAAACTTAAAGCTTGATTGATACTTACAGGGCTGGTTTCAAAGGAAAATTCAGATTATGAAGCATGTGTTCCCGAACTGATGTGCAGAATGCTCCGCCACCGTAGTAAACTTGGTTTGCTATCAGACTTTGTTGTATTTTGGCATATAACGCAGGCTCGACTCCGCTGCATGGATTGTCACGTTGGGGACGTACGGGTCACCCCATTGGCATTTGATAGATATATTGAGTAGATACCATGCATGAAACATAGCATAGTATTATATCTTTTGATTTAAGATATAGGGGAAAGATTGAGAGAGCGAATAAGCGTGCATAGGACCGGTGCAGGTGGTGCTTCCTTTTCGACGACATCATGTATAGGCTCTTCCGGGTTGGTATCGATGCACCAAATGTATTTTTGGATACAAAATTTGCAACCAAAATATAACCAAATTCGCAAAGTTTTTCCTTTGATATGAGGATGAAAAGCCAAGAGAAAACTACGTAGATAATATTTGGGACGAGCAACATAGTCATGTACTCTAAGGATAGTCTCGTAGTAGACGACTCTAAGGACATGGTTAGCCGGTTGTTTGAATGGTGGAAACCGTTCCAACTATAGCTTCCCGAGGGATTCTTTAAACATCTATAACGTATTTTATGTTGAAAGCTAATGCCGAAATGATGAGCTGTGGAAGAGGCATCATGTCAGTAGTCTCGTAGTATTCATGCCAATAGGCTAGGATTTGTGAGGCCGAGAGTTGTGTTAAGTAATAGTGAACCTGGATCTTGATAGCTTATGATATCTAGATGTTGGTAAAGTCTAAGGCACCAGAGCAAGCACCATTATTCAGACCTTCATGATCCATCAACATCAACAGCATATACCTACTACCTATCATCTCAAAACTTAGGAAATAAAAGACGCGCGCCCGCTCTCCCTCCATAATCTAAGTAAGTTCATCCGCAGCTCCTACTAATTCCTCTCTCAAAATCTGTTACCTGTATCCCTTCCTTCCTGTAGTTTATTGTCTCGATCTGTCTTTCAATGCATCAAAGTAGGACCGAGACTATACCAAAATACTTTTAAGTGGCATCTAGATAACTAGCTCCGAACGCCTATCACCTGTCGAATTTCCAAGCAGCTAATCCATGATAGTTGCTCGATTATTCCAGGAAGCTCCACAGCTAAGATCGCCTAAGACAAGAGCTATTTGACGCGGTGTAACCGTTGGAATTTATGAACTCCACCATGGATATTGATCAACCCGATCCGATTTACTCGGATCCACCACTACCTGCCCAGCCTGATCGGAAGCGTCCACGCCTATCTGGTAAGTGAATTGTCGATTACACTATATATAAGGGGTATAAGCCTGCATATGTCAGAATATAACCGGTAAAGTAGATGTTGGCGTTCTTGTGACCCGCTCCTCACCACCGCCAACCCAACCAGGATCACCGCCAGCCCGATTGGTAACACCGCCACGCAAACCCTGGCCTACTCGCCTCCAGAAGGATGACATCGTTTCGCTCGAAGACAGGCTCCGTTACCTTGAGAGTTTGGTGGATGATACCAGTAACACGAACATTCCCAGAGCTCAAAGGCGGGTCGACGAACTTCGCCATACAGGTGGTTCTTTAGCCAGTATTCATGTCACAGAGTCGCTTCGAACGAGTGTTACCCAGGAAGACTATGGAAAGATCCGTGATGAGGAAATCAGGGATGAACTTCATCGGGATCAACACCGGAAGGTTCCTACGACTGCTAGGAACCGCACTCGGGCATCTGGATTGTCGGATACTCCAGAGGATAGGATTGTTGAGCGCATGAGAGCCATTACGTTATGGAATCCCATAGCTGTTGATGAAGCTGCAAGGAGAAATCGCGCCCAATTCGAAGCTCTAAAGGCCAAAATTTACAAAGAACTGGCAGAGGAGAAGGAGGCTAAGAGCAGCGCTCCGGGGGACCAAAATGCCGCAAGGAACCAAGCTACTGAAACGACATCGCCTCTGGAATATTCCGAGGGAAGGCTGGAGCAGCCAAAGCTTGACAGAACATCTGGTGATAAAGGCACAGGTGCGTCTTCGAGCATCAATGGGATGCACGAACGCATCACAGTAGCCTTTCGAACAGAAAATAAGAGAAGGCAGGAACAAGAGAAGAAAAGCAAAGAAGAACAAGAGGAGCAGAAGGATAAATCCTGGATCCCAAAATGATGAAAAAACCGTTTGTATTCTCGAAACGTCTGGTTAAAATTTCTAGATTGCGCCTCTGCTTAACTGAAAAGAGGACTGGCTCTATCGGAACCCTATCACAATAATAGCTTCGCAACTCACCAAAATGGAAATAATCCCACAATATCGGGAGTCTATCGCGATCTCGTATTATTTGTAAAGAAGAAAAACTGCCTGGCCTAGTGATAACCTTGTTCATATTCATACAGCGCGTATGTGTAGGTGCACAAGCTATCAACACCTTTGTATTTAGTTCTACCCTAGGTAGAAAACCACGCCTTTCGAATTCGAATTCATCACCAGTGATGCGTCTGACTGATGAGGTAGGGCCCTTTCATGAATGATCTATCAGTCCCCTGCCCTCCT
The DNA here is from genome assembly GCA_036872755.1 of Orbilia blumenaviensis. NCBI lineage: Eukaryota > Fungi > Ascomycota > Orbiliomycetes > Orbiliales > Orbiliaceae > Orbilia > Orbilia blumenaviensis. The sequence continues at coordinate 1,716,368 of JAVHNS010000003.1, read as the reverse complement.
TTTTTTTTTTTTTTTTTTTTTTTCAAATTAGTCGAGGTGTAACTTTAAACTGGTCTCGTAAACCAACCTCCAGGAAATGGCCCGCGCTTTGTGAGACTCTAAATTGGTGCTTCGGAGAAATATTCTATGCTGCCCCGCTCGAAGGGCCGATGCACTGCATTGGAAAGAAGTTCCCCAGGTATATTAGCATGGTTCTAGATGGAAACATAACAGGAAACCATTTTCGTAAAATAGAGGAGTCCAGCCAACAAAAATAAAATAAAATCAGGCGGATGCAAAAACCTAAAGAGCTCTACATAATAGTAGTATATATCACAGTGCTGGCCTATTGTGAAGCATAAATATGCATATATAGGTGTGACCTATAAAACCTTATTTTATATCTCGGATTTAACATTGTGCTACCAGTAGATATATATATCAGAAGCCGCTAAACTCATGCGCATATTTCAGCTGCATTCTCGAAATTGCGTTATTGGAGCCGGTTGCTGGCATGACACGTTCATGGAAGTCCCATCCGGTGGGACAACTAAGTATTCGTTCTTTTAGCACATACCGTCTCGTTCGCTAATCATGTCGCTCGCTCCACATTAGCTCTAGGACCCTGCTTTGTTCTACCATGGGCCCATATGGGTAGCATGCAATTTTTTTTGGCCTCCGAAACCAACCCATGGCATCAATGCTCAGGGTCGAGGTCTAGACAAGCTTACAAGAGCCACTAAATTCCCCACAATGTTACTGATGGGCACCGATAGGGACCCACATACCCCGATCACGATTTGATAACCAGAAACTCGTCTGCGCTCAGGACCTAGACCTGCTTTACAATCGGGATCTCGTAGCCAGATACAGGGCGTTTGATTGGGTGGGGGTTATTTGGCTATTTCGCTTTGCGAATAGATCTGGCGTCTTTTCGCAATGCCGCTGCACTGTGAATTTGCCTATAAAACCGGATGGTTTGCGCCATCGATTATTTTTCCATGCCATAAAGCGTATATTGGATTCGAGGCTCACAGAAACAGCCAAGGTGTACGTATCGCTATTGCTTGGCTACAGTCGTAGGTCAAGGAACTTCCATTCGCTTACAGTTAACATGTGGGTAGTTTGGTATCAAAATGGGTCCACATACTTAGAACGAAAGAAGATACCGCACGCTAAGGAAATCGAACATGCAGGTGACGCGCTAGATAATGTAGCGTTAGTTCATAGCTGTAGTCTGATATGATATGACATGGGTAGTTAGCCCTTTTCTAAACATATATCTGGTGAGAGCGCAGCGCCTGTGGACCGGAGACGATATCCGCATGGTGACACAGCTAAAATAACACTTGAACAACACATCCTAAAACTCAAATGCTCAAACGATATCCTAGTTGCATGCACTCGCCTCGTAAGCACTATGCAAGCCAATGTACTTTGGTAGACCCCATCCGTTTAGCAGCCTTATGATACAGCACATATAGTTCGAAGAGATTTACGAATCCGGATCGACTTCACCGTAAGGATAGGGATATCTAGTTTAAAGCAAGTGAGATGTTAGATAAATAGATTGCGAAAAACTCGATATCTATTAATCGGTTATGGGGGCTTCAATTCGCTTGGACGCCTGCGCGCCGTAGGCCTTGAAGCTTACCGGGCAAAGTTCCGACAAGGAGACATCACACTAGAAGTACAGCACCGACTACCTTAAAATATATTATCTACGCACATTTTGGTGCATCGGTGGCCATATTAGCTATATATAGACCCTCACCCCACCCTCAATTATGAAGGCTTCTTTCTTCATCAGCTTTCGCTGCCTTAGATCCACCGGTATCAATCCAACTTTTTAGCCTCAACGGCATTGCAAGAAAGTTTTAAACTTTCACTTACGATCATTACCCACGATGCTTTTCAAGTTTTCCCCCGCAGTCGCTTTTGCCGTGCTAGCTACCATTTCGGAACTCGATAGAGTATCCGCCCACGTTCGTTTTGTTGAGGCTTTTGGTGATTACAGTCTTGTCAGAGGTATCAAGCTCGGACACTGGGAGGCTCTCGCGGTGAAGAACCACGGAGCCCACCAGGATCCTGGTCAATACGACGTCACTGTTTTCAGCGACCCAGCTGTACCCGCTTGCTGCAAGAGCCCATGGGTCAAGCGAAAGCGTTTCTGGTTGGAACAGGGTTGCGGTACCTCTCTCAAGAACATTTTCGACTTCTACGCTAGAACCGGCCAACGATCTGGCAACGCGGAAATCTCGCCAGCTGCATATATGCATAAAAATAAGATTTCCCATCTTCGCCAGCACAGGAACTGGCACTTTTTCATGGGCATCATCCCCCCAGGCGCCTTTGTTCAAACCAACGCAGAGACACTCGCATTCGCCAATAGAAGTAAGCTATCTTCACCTTAGGCTTGTTTATTCACGATCTAACTATAAACCACCCACCGACAGGACAAATCGCCCAAGCCACCCCCGGCGGTTGGATCCAAATAACTACGTTCCAAGTTAATGCCGACGGCGCAGGTCCATTCAGGTAGAGCTCATTTCTCGTGATATTGTGGTAGCTGATTGATGGCGGTTTCTGAATTTTCAACTTTTACTTATTTGTAGATGCCGATTGGATGAATCTGGTACCGGCCAGCGCTTCGGTCTCAGTGATGATCCAAACAAGGGTGGGTGGCTTATCATCGATCAGCAGCCCGGACCCGGTGCTGGTAAGGAGAAGTGGAAGTCTGTCTGGCCTTCTGGAAACAATAAGCGCCATACTCTCAGAGTTCGAATCCCGGGAGACGTCAAATGTAAAGCCCAATTCGGAAACGTGAAGAACGTTTGCCAGCTTAGATGCGAGAACTTTGCAACAAACGGGCCATTCGGAGGTTGCGTTCCATTTCAGGTCATCTATCCCGAGCCAGAGGTTGTTCCTCCACCAGAAGCCAAGACCGTTACTGTTACAATTGGAAAGCCAGAGCCTACATCCGGAACCGGAGACGCAGGAATCGATGTCGGCGACGACACTTACCAAGAAGACGGCTACTAAATCCAGAAAAAATAAGAAGTGCTGTATTCATGAAAATAATGTTGAACATGCTGCTATTGTTGAGCGGAGGATAAAGACTCCAAAAACGCGGCTTTGGAAATCTGTGGATGCGAAAGTTATGCTTATGATTGTAACCCGGTTCCAACCACTACTATTTTTTCTATCATGAACAGAACAGAATGGATACATATACCTAGACTAGATATTTCTGGATGAATATATATGTTTCCTAAATGGTTCACTTTCCCATAGCGCATAAGGGTCCTTTTGAGCTTTAGCGCCTTTCGCGCAAAACAGCATACTAGGCAATAATTTTGGTTTATGGTGGTCTCGTAAACCAGCCTCGTTGCGAGACCAGCTCATAGGGTGATATAAGGTTATAAGCTAGTTTGGGGTATAGGCTATCATTGTATAATGGTTTTATTCTCATTGAGGTCTATGTAATGTAATGTGTTGAAGCGTGTTATTATGCAAGAAATTTTGGCACTCCAACTTCGCCCATAAATGTGACCCCGAGGACGATATTATGCAACCAATACACGACGAACCTTCTTTAGTCTAGTGAATAATTAGGTTGATATAACGGGGCTACGTATTTACTATATATATAAGGAGATCTCATGATCGTAAATCTAATTTAATCTGGTTTCAAATCATCAGTATGATTTAGACTACTTCAAGTATGTTTTTTTTATCAGGTTGGCTCGCGTCGCGGGGCCGCGGAGGCACTTCATAAACTTAGTAATATTATTTCTATATGAGACCGTTTCGCCGCCAGCATTCTGTAGTCTTTTTACTGTTGATATTATATTACTTGGCCGATCCATTCTGAACCCTCACCGAATTACTTGGAACATGTACATATGTATACAGCATTCTGCAGCTAAATTTGCAGGAAATATTTGGCAGGATATTGAGAGCTTGGCCTCGCTGATTTCTATATTCCATAATCCCTAGTTCATGAATGTTAATGTAACACCCTCTTGAAAATGCTGCTCACTTGCGCTTGCGCCTTATGCTTTTGGTTGAAGGCCGTAATTTGCACAATTGCGTGACGGCCTTATTAATCAGCACTAGTGCATGATATGGTGAAGGTATTACTAGACTATCGAGCTATCGTCGCATCGGGCTTTGGTGTGTTAGCAACCCGTTCCCGAGTGACCCACTTTAAACTTAATAAATACCTAACTACAAATCTAAGCAAGAAAGAAGGCGTAATAGTGGTATATTAATATAGTTATAGTATAATCGTTTGTAAAACAATAATGCATCTGAATATACCAATCTCTATCGTATTATAGTACTATGCAACCCAAAATTCATTGCTTAATTATCTTAATCTATTACACTTACGATTTTGGCCATGGGTATCCCAACCTTGTCTATATAGGCAATACCACCCATTCGGATATGCCACCAAGAAAAACCCCACTAGTTCAAGACTGCTTGGGTCGTTTTAAGCGAGATCCCGGTAGTGCAAATGCTTATATGGATGACGTACTAAGTATACTTTATACTATACTTTCTTGATAGGCAGTGCACCATCGAATCCTAACACTGACGCAGGGGAACCCTCCGACTTTGGACGGCACGGTCATGAAACACGTGACGTTTGTGTGTGTTCGAAATCGTGTCCAGGGCTGTACCGACGGATGTGGCTTGTGGGGTTTTTCCGACCCCTGGCCTGGGACTTTCTAATTTTCTTTTCTTTCGAGTATTTGTTGGGATGGCCTGAAGGTGCCTTTTTTATGGGAAATGTATTAAATCTTTTTTGGTTTTTATGTAGAAAAAGTGTGGTTACAATGTACAAATGGAAAGGAAGAAAAAAAGGTGAATACGGATGGGAGGTGGTACAGGATGTGGCTATGTTCTCGGGCATTGGTGATGACAAGAGGGTGAGAGTAAGACTTAGAAATTATGAATTCCAATGATGAAGAGAGAAAAGAATAATCAAAGAAAAAAAAAAGACCCCGCTAAAAATGCTAAAGACAGGAACAACAAAGTGCAAGCAGTAAAAAAACCAGTTCCCCCCTTTCCCCTTTATGTAATGTACTGTATGCTCTTACTTGAGGGTGTGATATGCAAACAATGATTTTTTAAGGACAGGTAGTAGTGGTATATAGATGAGGAAAACAAGAACGCCGAGGATATAATTTAACTCAATCTGTAACTCTGGTTTTATTTTTCTGTATTATAGTGTCTGATTTTTGTTTACCACCTTTGAGGGTTCCCGCGGTATTCATCATATGAAGTCGGCGGGAACCGATTGTCCTGTAGCGGCTGGTGGCTCATTGGAGCTGCGCTTCCTATCAGACTTTGCCGGCTGTTGTTGACGTAGTCCATTTGACGTTCACCGCTGAAGGATCGTTCGTGGCCATCCCTGCCATATGGGTGTGGGATTGGTGAACCATCACGATCGTGTGGTGGTGGCATGTAAGTACCGCGTGGTGGTGGATACATCTCATCCAAATGAAATTCATCGCGAGTCGGGGTTGGTTGATATTTTCCTTTGCCATCAGTGTTATAGGTGCCGAAGGCGTTGGGGCCCATGATGGAGGCTCGTCGGTCGTGAGGGTTGAATGCGTCTCTGATCTTGGCTTCTTCCGCAAGTTTCTCACGGTTGTGGCGACGCTTAGTGTAATAGTTGGTCTTGCAGCAAATTATGATGGCGTTGACTGCAATGAGGATGGCAAGGAGGCCAGTGAGGAGGGATTGGACAACGATGAGGACGACACCGGTAACGGTGGTGGTAGTCTGAGAAATTCTAAGCTGCTCCGTGAAGATCAGGACGCAGGCGACAGAGATGACACGGACGACCGCAATGAAGATATTAATGACATTTCCGGCCTTGCTGTTGAAAGGACGGCCGATAACGAGGAATGCGAAGAGGATAAGCTCGCAAGCAAGCTGTCCACTGGACTGGATAAGGCCGTTCCCGCTACCAAGAGCGATGATGGCACCCTTGGCGAAGAGATAGACAATGAATGGAATAAACATCCACCAGAAAGTGGACTTGTACTGGTCATAAAAGAGACCATACTTGCGGAGATTGCTCTTATCTTCGAGAAGATTTTCACCCTGGGCCTCAAGTTTCTTGGCTTTTTTGGCAAGCTTGGTAACTCGGAAAACGAAGAAAATCAGGACACCAGTGAAGATGGCAAGAGTAGCGCCGGCGAGAAGGTTGGCAGCCCAGGAATCCCCCCGCTTGAATTGGTAGAGACAATATATGACCCAAATACCATACATCAAGAGGATCTATAAAAGAAGTTAGCAACTCGATATTTATAAGTATACTAGACAGGATAACTTACAATGCGAACCATAGTTCCCAGAAGGAATGTCCAGTACCTCTTTCGGAAACTGGCAAGTGGCTTGTTCAACTTTCCGCAGAGAGCATAGAGTTCCAAAATGACCTTGAAGAGCAAGATAAGAACGGCAACGCCAGCGAGGACAATCAAGAAGATGAGGAGGACAGTCATGAAGGTATTGGTGTTTGGAATGGACAGAGTCTCGACATAGGCTTCAATGCCATGGACCTGCTTCATGAAACCGCTATCTTCCTCGCCATTGTTCGCGGAAGACGAGCCAAGAGTAGTTCCATTGATACTGGTCTCCAAATCAAGTGGCGCTCTCTTAAGCAAAGAGCCCCAAAGGTCAACGGCACGCTTTTTCAGGCTCGAGCTCGAGACGTCAGAGGTATAAACCAAAGTCGTATTCCTCAGGAGATCGAAAGATGACCTGGTAACATTTCCTCCAGTCTTGGATCTGAATTGGTCGATACTACGTTGCATGTCATTCCATGGAATCAGACCAGTCGACCAAGCAAAGTTCTTTGTGAAAGCCCTGTAAACTGGCGGATAGTTGACGCTCAACATCCCGTTGGTAGAGACGAATTGGAACCAGAGAACAACATCGACAATATTTGGCGAAGGGCCGCTGGAACCACCGCTGGAACCACCGGCTCCAAGGCCAGCAGCCGACGAAATTATTGAGACAGATCCGAGAATAGCAGCGGCTCCGGCGATACCAGCTGTGACCCAAGTGACAGCGGGCTGTTCCGCGGTCTTACCATTCCTAACACTAGACTGAAGACAAGCGAGAGTTGTGCCACCGTCGGTTCCATTCTTTGCTTTCAGTTCAAGCTTAGCCAAGCCGTCGAGATCCGGAATCGTGAAAGCGATAGCAGGAATCTGATCTGCGAATTGCTGGGGAATGGGAAGATTTCCAGCAGCGGAGAAGTTTCCAGCAGGGACTATACTACCATATTAGTAACTATCTTGAAGAAAAAACATATGGTTCTTTTCAATACCATACCCGGACACAGGAAAGGAATATCCTTTTCACACGGATCAAATGACTCCCTGTAAACCTCCCTCCCATAAGCCGTAACTACCAGGTCTGCAATAACCTCCTGTTGTCGTTTCGACTCTCCAGCAACGTTGAATTTGACTGTCATGTTTGTTCTGTCGTATTCGACCATAAAGTTTCGGACGACAATATCGGATTCTGAAGAACCGCAGGATGCGAATCCACTTGTTGAGAGAACATCGTTATCGGCCTGGACCTGCAGGGCACCGAAGAGTGCGAGTGCTGAAAACAGCGATACTCTAGATAGTCGTAACATCGTTGTTTATATTGTTGTTGTTTTTTTGTCGTATGAAGTTAAAAGGAAAGAAAGAGAAAAGGAAAAGGAAAAAAGGAAGAGGACCTTAATCCACCAACAAGCTGCTTGTATATGTGAGATGATGTTAAAGGGGAGAAGCGATGAGGTTAGGTTGAGGAAGACCTTCCACAGGGGAAGCAACTAGGTACTGTCAATGAAACCCAACTATCGAGGTTCAGCAACGTCAAATGTCACAACCCACAAGAAAACCCAAGAGATCTAAAAGATCATTGAGCACAGCAAGACCCTGGACAAGTAGAAAGATATTTCGGCCCTCTTTAATATATAAAAGAAGAGCAAGCTAAGGCACCCGGTCAAGTTCCACTGGGAAAAAACGCTAACACTGTGCTCAGCCGTAAATCTTGGCAGGCGATTTTATAGACGACAGGTCCAACGGGGCAAGCGGTGTGGCCGTGGACTTGGACAGGTGTGTGACACGAGTACTGGTCTTCCTTCTGCTGCTTCTTCACAGGGCAGCCCTATGCAAATGAATGGATTGGGCAGGTGGGCTTGCAGTTACCCGAGTCTTTGTGAGGCGGTGACTTCTTTTTTGATGCGTCGATGGCTCGCAACCTGCTGATTGGGATGGGGGGCAAGTGATATTTGAAATGGTAAGTTTCTACTAATCCAGCCCGAGGACAGGTACTTTACTGATGTAAGAGAGAATTAGGAAGAAAGTGGTCCAAGAGAAGTCCAAGCTGTCTCTGAGCCCCAAGTTCTACTCTGATAATTGATCTGAAGCACAACTGTCGATGATTTCAACAGTCCAGGAGCCTGCCGTCGGGGGAAGTCCAGATACAGGCGAATGAAGGGAGAAATATGCACAGAATTGAAACGCCAATGCAAAGGACTGAAAATAAGGAAATGGACGAACGACTAGGAAATAACGAGAGAGAGAAAGGAAAACGAATGTTTCTATACACAAAATCAACAAGAATTGAAAAGAAATGGTATTTTGGTTGCTTGAGAAGTGGAAAAAAAAACAAGGGAGAACAAGAAGGAGAAAATGGTTTAACCAGAAAAATGTGAAGCTCCGTACAAAGGGGAAGAAGAAGCAATATTCCCCGGGCAGGGTCTCTCTCTCTCTTGGCCTGACCCTGGATGAGAGTGCACTTTCTGGCTTAGGGCTGTATGGTCCTCGATTTAGCGACTTTCTCCCTCCCCAGGACTATTCCAGCGCTCGACCATCCTAGCGAGTTCCATCTGGCGCAATCCAATCATTAGGCGTCTCCGACTCTCTGGCCGCATGCACGAGATGCTAGCTTGCTTCGAGCCTTCCTTCGAATACCACCTTGCGAAAGCTTATACATGGTGTGTCGACGGGATTCCCAACCGTTCAAAACGTCCTTGTGGGCCCTCCTCACGATATCATACACATACCTGCATCATCACGAACAGGCATGCGTGGCCTCCCCCGATGACATGCGTATGAACGCATCTACGAGGCATCAATCTACCCAAACATCCCGCATCCCTACCTCAACCAAAATGTCAAGTCACATCGCCGTCAATTTCCTTAGCATGTCTGAGGTCACTTCGCTTGGGTCCTCCATCATCTCTGGGGGAACTAACCCTGGTCGAATTTGATGCAAAAAATAGCTAGACCCCTTGCACAAGACATTCCCCATTTGTCGTCACCCGCTCAATTTTTTCAGCTTGGGAAGCCCGGCGTACTGTGCCCATAGCCACCACCCCATATGTAGAAGTCTCCGAGCCAAAGTGCTCTGGTTACGTTGGCAGTGCAAAAAACAGCCTGAGCCTGGTACGGCAAACTTGTACCTGCAGCGAAAGGAATCTCGTGCCAAGTTGAAAGGGTTAATTTTGGTAACACTCATTAAGGCCGGTTTTCTTTCGGCATGGAATATCGCGAACCGAAATATCGAGCAATTTCTACCCCGTATCAGCAGAACAACGGCCACATATGGTCCGATCACAAAAAGAACTCGGAATCTTCCCTCGAGCTCACCACTTTCTTTTCTCGAAAAATTGGTGTTTGTTCCTCATCTCCTGAGCGAGAAAATCTCGCCTCCTACTCGGGAAGGGCCAAAGGGGCAGTCGACTAATCAGAGTGAGCGGTTGGTGGTTCTGAAACCCTTTCCTGCCAAATCTCAAACATCTTAACGTTTCCCATCCTCTCCTGATTCAACACCTAGATCCGTCAACAGGAAAAACAACGTGCTATGTCGGCGGGTATGTATGTATATGTATGCACACGCAACTGTCAAGATATTTATCCACCCGGCCGTTGGCGAGAAGCCCGTCTGCAGGATCGAGATTCTGCATTTGACAGAGAAATGCGAGTTGACCACCTACCAGTCCTATTCTACGGTCCGCCATGGGCGCCTGTAGCGGCGGCAAAGGCGAAGTAGTGCAAGTGTTTCGAGACCTAGTGGCGTGGGTCAAGCTTTTTCACCCTTCCAATCATTTGGACGCTTAGACAGAAAAGATTGAGTGCAGACGGATATCGACATGTGTTTATTATTTGTTGGTGTGCATGTATCTGGATCAAAGAGTGCCCCAGACCTGCCTCGTTCCGTTCCCGTCGATACAGCTCCCTTAAAGATGGAAATGCCGGGATATGGCACAGACTGGGACCTGAATTAATCGACGAGCCTCGAATTCTAGCCTACCTAGAAGAACAGCTAATAGCTATCGCTATACTGCGCCGTGAATCGATGCGCGCTATATCTGTGTGAATCGAATCCTAACGTTACTAAAAGTGTGCCAAAGTGCACGTATGAATCTTTGGACCCCAACAAGCTTGAACACTCATAATTAATTTGCAACCTCGCCTCCACAAATATCAATATTGGCTAAAACCCCACGATCAAGGCTATCCACTAGGCATAAAAGAGGCACAAAGGCTTGGCTATCGATAGGTGGCTCTAGAATCCCGCTACGAGGCTTCAGCTTGGCCTTGTATGATTCAATCTGACCAGCGCGGAACGTATACACGCACGCCTTTCGAAAAGTATATTACCGCGAAGACGGCCGTGTCCCAACGTTAGGTTCTTACGTAGGCTCCGCTACACTTTAATCCGTCCCTCTATCATCTTGGCCTCTGCTGAAAGATACTTAAGTAGCTCCATAACGCCGGGCAAACGAAAAGTCTATCTTTTAGTGTAGAGTCCTAGATTCGATTCGCTCTTTTATATCCTACATCGACGGATATCCCGACCGGTTTGTTGGATCTTAACACGCGACAACACAAAACGTGCACAAGGCTGCGGGGATAACCACGTTACGTCCTACGTAACCCACGAGGAATTCAAGAGATATCTTAACCATTATTACTCCTCGCCACACCCGGGATTTCCTTCCTTAGACTTCATCAGTAGTGTGGTATTACTCTCTAGAACAATAATGGCCGCATCGTCCTCAACAACAGGCGCCCCAGCCAGCCTAGCGAAAGACGTGTTGGTAGATAAGATACAAGGAATCGCTATTGGAAATGCGCTAGGCGACACAATTGGGCTTTATACGGGTACGGTCAACTATTTCTATGTGCATTTATATTCTATGAGCTATTGAGGTTTAATAGGTGAACAATATAGAATTCTTGTCTGGAATCCAGGCACGAAACGCATACCCAAAGGCCAGCTTTAGGCTTACAGAGCCCACTACCCCGCTATATGTCGACAGGCACAGGGCGAGATTCGAAGAAAGGTGAGACAGCGATATGGCGATTTATACCTTCGCAGGGAATCTTTCATCCAAAATGGGGTATATTAATAGAAAAAATGATATACGTAGAGCTTGGACCGATGACACCGACCAAATGCTTTTGATCCTTCTTTCATACCTCCATAACAGCGGAGAACTCTCACAAAAGGATTTTGCCTCCCGCCTCCATACCTGGATCTCGATGGGCCTCCGTGCACTTGACCGCCTACCCCTTGGTATTGGAAATACAGTTGGTATGGTCGTGACCCACACAGACTTCCTTTCTGACCCCGCCGGGGTCTCCAAAGGTCGATGGATAAATACGAAGTGTGTCAACGCGGCCAATGGCGCAGTGATGCGTACATCCATTATTGCGCCTATGTTTGTGAACAAAACGCTGGAGGAAACCTATCAAGCCGCTGTCGATATCGCCATTGTCACACACGCAGATCCGAGGTGTTTGGTTTCCTGTGTAGCTGTCGTTGGCATCCTACGTGCATTGCTGAAAGGGGAACTGACTACCGAAAGTCAGATTGATGAGTACTTGAACCATGCATGGGAGTGGACGGATGCATACTCCAAGGAATATATTCTGAAAGATGATGAAGGCAATCCACTTGATTACAAGTTCGATCGGGAGGAGTATGATGCTTATTGCAAAATTAGCCCTAGTAAGATGTATAATGATAAGGATAGTGGACAAATTGTCGATGACAGACGATTAGGGTACACATATATTGCACTAGGTTCGGCGGTCTGGTGTCTGAGAAGGGTGATGTTGGGGAAGGATGATTTTAAGAGTGTGATTACAAAATTGATTATGATGGGTGGAGATGCAGGTAAGTTTTACAACTGTTTTGGGCATTCTCGTGATTTTGGGTTTTCTAACTTACGGTTCTAGATACCAATGGTGCTGTTGCAGGCGCCCTTGTTGGTGGGTACGTTGGCCATAGGGCCATTGCGCCAGAGTGGCGAGATGGGCTGAGATACAACGACTGGTTACTACAAAAAGTAGAGGGTATGTGTATTCTGTCTGGTGTTATCACGGACAAGACATACATCCCATCAGAAGACCTTGATACAGCTCCGGACGGAAATCGCGGGTTTCTAGATGAAGCACAGGTCCGAGTACGCGAGAAGGAACTAATGAGAATGATCCTCGAGAAATTGGATGCTAGTCAAAAGGCAGCTAAGAAGCCAAAGTTTCAGAATTTGTGGGGGCTGTTGGATTAGTGTTCCATTTATTCGAGCCAGCCGGTCAATTCTGCGATATTCGGCAGTATACTGTTCGCTTTTCTAGTTTCTCTTTTCCTGGGTTTTCTTTTCTTTTTTTATTCCTTTAGCAGCTAGTTCTTTGGACCACTAGGTTGATTGGCCTCGTTTCCATGTACTGATACGACATATGTTTCGGTAAGACCATGAGTGTGTTAACAAAAATTAATTGAACTTGAAATTCGCTTTTAGACATGGGTGCATGTTGTACAGTCCTTAAAACGCCAAATCCCGCTTCCGGTCGTGATATGGATATATAGCATGATAGTAAGATCGCTCACTACAACAGATCGAAGTCGTCGACCTTGTCGCGGTATTTCATGATACTGCGCTTGATCTTCGACGAATCGACCCAGGTGACGAAGTCCTCCAAGTTCCTGGTAACCAGGAAAGCTGGATCAGTTATGACTTCCGGTCCAACCCTGACGTGGCCCTGTTCGATGAATTTGACAGCCTGCGTGTAGTTCATTAGCGATAAACCTCCAAAAGCTTCAGACCCTGACTGCGACCTACCGCTGGGACGTTCTCTGCCATCCTTAATCTTGTCATGATGATCGGTAATCTCCTTCTGCAGAATGCCGCCACACTAACTTTGTTCTCCACATCGCTCATCTTGCTCTTACTATTCAGCACTCCCATTATGAAGAGCTTTTCTAGCAGCATATCTTCGTGCTTCCTCCTGAACTCGTCATCTGGCGGTAACTGGGCGAGCTTGTGCGCCAGCTGTCGAACCGAACCGCATAGTTTATTGTATTTATGATATGTTGCTGAGTCCTGGATATGGTACCGGCGCATGATATCGTGCTCTCGGTGATTATTGTCAGAGCTCCATGTTAAAAAGTCGACTTTGCGGAGAAGCCTAGATTGGTGATCAGTACAGTACATCAAGAATGCAAGTATAGCATATTAACGTACCGCTGCTCGTGATGCTTAAGTTTTCGGACCATGGTGGGCGGTGGATGTCCACAATCGCGGTCGCGTAGGGTGCAGTGTGAATGTTGGAGTTGGAGATGTGGTTTGGCGAAAGCTTAAAGAAATTTTGCGACAGAGATGGATATTTTGGAATCGGATTAACCAGAATTGTCGGCCGAAAAAAACGTGGCGGCACAGGGCGATCCAACACCAAACTCGTTTTCCTTGGTTCGAATTCGGTTCCGCATTCTGCATTCCATTCACGGTTTCTCCGCATTTTTTAGAAATAATTTTTTCTAGGGGAAGCTCCACGACTTTTATTCTTCAGCTTTGTTTCACTGGAAGAGAGTATAGAGATTGTAGAAATTTATATCGAGTAATTTGGCGACAATGTTCATTGGATTGTGTGGAAGTAAGTTGAACGGCCGTGCTTTTTGGAATACCTTGTTTACTAACAACTGTTGTTACAAGCTATATGTGCTGGCAAGCATACCGTCGCGAAGTTCCTCGTCGAGACATACGGATTCCAGATACTGCGGCTGGCCGCTCCTACGGCCATCTCGACAATAAAGGAAGATGTCAATTCGACTAATGGTGCTGTAGTCACAAGTCTCTCCGAAAATGAAAACCTTACGTTCTCAACGACTGAGGAGTTGCTAGAATATGTGACAGCAAGATGGCAGCAGAAATTTGTTACAACGGACGTATTAAATGAAGAGATGCTCGAAGTTCTGTTGAAAAGACCGTTTTTTATTCTTGTCAGCGTAGACGCACCCGTAGTCGTGCGGTGGAAGCGATATATTGAGAAGTATGGCTCCTATCACACTACAATGATAATAACAATGGAATTCTAATATCTTATATTTCGTAATAGATGCAAAACATATAACCCTCCTCTAACCACGCCTACTCTCGAGATCTTCGTCGAAAAAGCCGATAAGCATATGTTCGACCCGAGAACTGGCTTGATACCACTATTCGTTCGCGCAACCCTTCACCTCCTAAACTCGTCTACATCTCTTGAAACATTTTATGAAAATCTAAAATCTATCGATTTGGTGGATGAAACACGGCTACGGCCTACTTGGGATGCATATTTCATGCAACTAGCGAACCTGGCGGCCCAGAGAAGTAATTGTATGAAACGACGAGTTGGGTGTGTATTGGTTCGAGAGAAACGGGTTATCAGCACCGGATACAATGGTACACCCAGAGGGTTAACGAATTGCAACGACGGAGGGTGTATGTGTCATCCTGTTGATTTAATAGAGTATCACAATAGACGGGTTTATGGCTAATTGTTGGTGAATTTGGTGTAGGTGCGAGGTGTAATAGTGCGTCGGCAGGTGGTTCCGGGTTGTCGACGTGTCTTTGTCTACACGCTGAAGAGAATGCATTATTGGAAGCGGGAAGGGAGAGGATTGGGAAAGGTTCAATATTGTATTGTGATACGTGAGTTTGACGAAACCTCTAGTGGAATTTTCTGCATAATATTCGGTAGCGAATGCATATACTGAGGTCGCATTAGCTGCCCATGTTTGACGTGCAGTGTCAAAATCGCACAAGTCGGAATATCAGAGGTCGTCTATAGCCAAGCTTATAGCATGGATAACAAGGTATAATTCGCTTGCTATTATCCTATCATCCTGTCACCTGCCTAGGGGGGTTTGTCTACTTACATGTTGTTATACATAGACGGCAGATGTTTTGTCGGAGGGTGGTGTGAAGCTCAGGCAATTTTCACCGGTACGTTAGGTTGATATTGAACATTTACGTTAAAGAATGATCGCTGATGACCTGCTAGCCTCGCGAGGGTATCGTGCTGTTGGGACAGAATAACGATGCCGCGATGCGGTTCTACATGCACGCTGATACGACAAGCTGATGGTTAACGTTAGGCAAGCAAGCAAACATCTCGATATTCTGCCGTAAACCCGGTTTGTCGTGTTAGAATCCCTATTTTGAATCCTTGACTGGGCATTAAGTAATCGATTAAGGTTATCAAATGTGAAATGAATGGAACAAACGCCACAAGCCAGGCAAGGCCATTGAAACGTTTATAACTCAAATGTGGTAAGCCCATTACCGAAACTGATGACGATGGGCCATTGAGAAATTCGATGCTGTCCATGTAATGTAACGTCGAACGGGATGAAAAGAGCTTCTCATGAATACGGTCGGGATTCATGATACCAAGATACGTGCCGGCCGAGACCATTTGAAAATTGAACTGGAAATCTTAATTGTTTTAAAAAAAAGTAATTTTTTTTTTTTTGTGATACTTTCGTTTGCTGCGAGGCTGAGGCTTGTAACCTAAATACTTGGGGCATAGTTTGCGGGTCACAGACCACCTCCTGTCAGTTGGACCCCGGCGTCATTGGGTATATGGATCGAGAAATTATCAAAAGACCGCAGACGGGTACGGGACATTAAACCGTCCAGCTTCGCTGATGATCCTGTTCACCTTCCCTAAGCTAGGAGAATACCGGACGCACGCACATGTCAGCAAATGCGAGACAAAGCCCCCCCTTTCCCCCTTCAGATGCATGATTGTCAGAAAGTCGTGTTTGTTGGATCTACTGGTCAGACCGGAATATGATTGAATGGGAATCCCTGGCGAGGACTGACCCAGCAGCTTTGAAGTGAACCCTCTGGGCTTCCGAACCCGGACTGGCGCCCAGAACTGCAGAAGATGGTGCACTGTAGCCAGAAATAGCGCGTGGAAGCGTGGGATTGCATGGCCAACTGCAAGCTCGGAGTCGAGCGCCTGGGCAGGGGAACCGGAACGAGCGAGGGAGCCCGCTCGTATGGATGATGCTATGATGCAGCGCTGTGAAGTTGACATGCCCAGAATATCAGATCATATCATAACCTAGCAAGACCTTCACGGACAGAGATTTCTCGAAGTCTCTTCATCCTCCTTTAAACCCAGCATTTCTAGCGGGCCGCATATCTGATTGATGTATCTTTGATCCTGACTCTCCTGGCTTTTCTTTCCCGTTCGAACTCTTGATCTTCGTTCCAGTCTCTCGTTCTTGACAGCTCCCTAACTGGCAATTAGCTTCGCCTCCTGTCTGCGGTGCCAATACAACATACCCACTGCTGAAGTAACATTACTTCAAGCGATATAACTGACCTGACAGGCACCCAGCTCCCTCGGCCGTCTGTCTGTCCTCTGTCAATATCCCCTTCCCCTTGCATGGGTTTAAACGGTTGTTCTTTTTCTTATTTTCTTCCTTGATCCTTTCGGTGTTACCATCCTTTGGCACCTTCGAAAGGAAAAAAATATCATCTACAGCACAGGCTGCAGCATCCCACAATACAGCATCGTCTATTGTTCGCGACACCACACAATCCGATGCCGATATCCCGGATCCAATTTACCCACTAGTCCCCGCCAGTTAGGAAACGAAACAATACTGCTTTTGTTTCTCACCTATTTTTTCTCGAAACAAAGGGAAACGAGAAAAAAAAAAAAAAAAAAAAAAAAAAGCCAAGCCAAGCCTAGGAAGCAAGGCCTTGCAATTTGTAGCCGACACAATCCATAATGTTGGCAAGTCCAGCATCAAGCTCTCTCCGACGGTCTCCGCTACTCGTCTGCATCCTGGTCGTACTGTGCATACAGTCTTATTATCTATTCAAGTATAATTCACAGACGACTGCTGGCCGCGTACGCGATGATTATTACAATAGAGGCGCATATGCTCCTCCTGGAGCTGGAACTGCGACTCAGACTGTTATCGTTACTAGAACAGCCCTTGTAGGACCTTCTGGAACGAATGCAGTTCTTCAGCCGAATGCGGGCGCCACCATTCGAGGCCCTCCGATGCACGACATTGTTCTTTCGATAAAAACCGGTGCTACCGTTATTCATGCTAGAGTACCAATTCAGTTATTGACTATTGTGCCGAATTTTCCCAATACACTCATCTACTCCGACCTTAAATCGAAAATCGGGGACTTCGAGGTTGTCGATGCGCTGAGACGTGTTTCCGCGGACGAGGCGGGAAGTACGTTGAAATACTGGAGAAAGCTTCAGGACATACAGGCACAAAATGACGGACTTTCGGATTCGGAGGGTAAGATGGGAGATCTGAAGGAAGGGTGGGCACTGGATAAGTTCAAGAATGTACGAACCGACTCCCTATAGAAAGTCACTGGAAAAATTTGGACGGTAGCAATAGTTGCGACAGTTTGGGATATATGATATAGTAGCTGACATCGTGAAATTCATAGGTTCCAATTCTCATCGAAACTTACCAAAAGTTCCCTGAGGCTTCTTACTACCTCTTTATTGACGGCGACACCAGCTTGATCTCTAGCAACTGGTTCCCATACCTTATGGACCTCTCCCGTAAACATGATCCTATCCACTCTCCTGTCTATTGGGGTTCGATGGCTCTCCTCAACAATGTGCCCTTTGGCCATGGCGGATCCGGCTACCTAATCAACCAGGCGGCTCTACGCAAACTCATCCCACAAGATAAACTCTTTGACGAAAACTTCCTTCTCGACCTCGAACGCAACTATACTAAGCTCGCCTCCTCTTCCTGCTGTGGAGATCTCGTCCTCGGCCAAGCAATGACTGACCGTGCAGGCGTGACGGTCAAGCATAAGTGGCCATGGTATCAGGGCGAAACATGGTGGTCAATCCCATACCACGAGTCCAACTTTTGCTCAGCAATTGGCACGCTGCACCACGTCCTAGCCGAGGATATGCAACAGATCTGGGATTTTGAGCAGTATATGCTCAAGAAGAATGGGATGGATAAGTGGCGTCCAGATGGCTGGACTGAAGAGCATGAGGGAGGGTTTAAAGAATGGAAGTTTTCCAATATGCCTAGGGAGGCTAGGACTCAGGATTTGAAGAAGTATAAGAATATCCTGTTTAGGGATATGTTCGACTATTTTATTGCGAAGAAGCTGCCGCAGGAAGCAGAGAAGGATGATGATGGGACAATGATGCTGTCAGCCAAGAGAGTTGGCTGGGATAATAGGAGTTGGAAGGAAACAGAGTGGAACAAGGACAAGGTCAAGAAGGAAGGAACCTTGGATTGGCAAAAGGATTCAATCCTCAGCGAGAAGAACTGTAAGCCCGCTGCTCTTGACGACCGTATCAATATATATTGAGTTAAATACTAATAATATATCCATCCCAGGCCGAATCGCATGTGAAGTCCACGATAACAGCTGTATTCAGTGGTACTATCGTGACGGTATCTGTGGTCTATCCCCAAAATTCAATTACGGCCGCCGTCTGCGTAATGACGGAACCTACATGGAGTGGAAGAAACTCGGTGTTAGCGGCTGGATTCCTGACCGCGTCGAACAAAAAATTACACAATGGCGAGCAAAGTGCCCAAGCTCCACATAGTCTGCGCTTTCATCTACATTTTAATGTCGACTTTCTTCATCTTATCCACTTCTCCGTATGGCCAGGCATTGGTGGGGGGGTGGTTTCAATGACCCGGTGAGCTTTTAAGCAAGGTGCGCAAACGAGCGGCACATAAAAGCGATTTCTTTTCAGCGGGCATGGTTTTTAAATATATCTTGTTCCTTTCTTTGTCTCCTATTTCCCCCTCTTCGTCTTCATATTTTTTTTTTTTTTTTTTGCTCTTGAGCGAGTCTTTCATTTTTGACTTCTCAACTGCGTCCATAATACTTTCACAAATGGGTTTGTTTTTTAGCGGCGTTTGATACATAATTCATAATTGTCGTCACTTGGGGGACTGGAATATAAGATGGACGGCCATTATTATCACAGCATAGACACATCCTATTGTTAATAGATCAGCTTCATTGGATATATTGGGAGAGTGCGAGGCCGCACTGGCTTGTACGTGCTTAGCAGGTACTTGTACATATTTAACATGAATCCTCTGTTCTTTGATTGATGACATGCATAACTCTAGTTGACTGCTAGTCTCCGAAATGATATTAATGACGGCTTAAACCCGCCCCGATGAGCATTAAATGGCTAGATCCTGCAACCTTGTATATATAATACATGACAACGAAGGGTCAAAGACGAATACCCATAAACTAATCATTTCAAGTATCAAAAAAAAAAAGAGAAACACCGCTCATATGTGTCAATCCCCCCGGGTTTCTACTCCAACTTTTCCACCACTAGGTGTAATATCTCCTCCGGCGTCTTTGCCGCATTCTGTGGCGCCTTTGCGATCGTCTGCCAGATCTCACCATGCCTGGGTTCTGTAACAGACAACTTTGACAGCACATCTGCTCGTTTCATCTGCGCCGATTTCCTATCGTCAATACCCTCAACATTTTGACTTTTAGATAATGCTCGACATACCTCTGTTCCATGCTCAAGCAAGAACTTCCAATACCACGCCCACGTGTCTCCCTGATCTGCATCAGCTACAATCGCTTTCTCAAACCACGCTGCAGCTTTGTCTAGCTTTCTCTCTGCCCAAAAATTTCGGGCGATGGTGACGATGAGTACCGGGTCGCTCTCTGCCTTTCGGATAGCCTCTACCATTCTGGACTTCCGTTGTGATCTGCCCTCAAGGTGCATGATCAGCTCGGTCCATAGTAGGCCTGAGCTGGGACACTGTTGGAGTGCGTTCGCCATGAGCGTCTTCGCCTGTTGGAGATTCCCTGCCCTCCGCTCCACGCGGACGGATTCACACCACAACTGCGGGTGTTTAGGGACTGCGAGTCTCGCTCTATCCATTATCGATCTAGCCTTGATAACTACGCCGGCAGCTTCTTCGAGCCTCGAAGCCAATATCCAAAGTGGGACTGAAAGGGGACAGGCCTTGGTTCCGCTGGAGTAAGCCTCCCTCGCCTGAGGCAGCTTATTCTCTCCTTGGTAAATCTGCCCCTTCATCATCCAGAGCTTATCTATCTTCGGATACTTTTCCAATCCTTCATTTACAAGCTCGAGCGCTGCATCAATATCTCCTAGCTGTCGTTCATAAGCGACGGATTTTATCCACACTCTAGCGGTACCAGCTTCATTCCTGGCAGTCTTCAAAAGTGCCCTTGCAGCGTCGAACTGCTTGTTCTCTGCTTCTAGCTTGACGGCTGCCAGCCAGATATCCTCGTTGTTGGGGTTTTGTTTGAAGGCTAATCCGAGGACCCGACGAGCACCGTCGACATCCTTGGACTGCCATTTCTCTTTGGCGAGCATCATCCATAGAACTTCAGAGGTTGGACAAGACTCGGTGGCCTTTTCGAGGAGAGCCCACAATGCTTCTTTCGTGCCATGATTCTTTTCAAGGTCCGCAGCTGCCCGCCAGATGGATTTCTTGTTGTAGAACACTCGAAGTGCATAAGCATATATTGCTCGAGCGGTTTCATATCTCCCTCGTCCAATGGAATTCTGTGCGTCTTCCATCCAGGTTTTCTTCCTATCATCATCTTCGTCAAGTTCCCACCCGAGAGTTTCTCGGATAATGGCCTGGCAGGTCAGTATTGCTCCTTCCTCCTCGCATTTCTCCGCCTCTGCGATCCATTCTTCACGCTTCAACATAGCGGAGACGTCAGAAAGCTGCTTGATGGCACGCTTCATAACCTGTGAGACAATCCCGTCGCCCTTTCCTTCTTGTTCCTGTAGTCTCGCGGCTGCAAGCCAGATTTCGTGGGACGAGGGGATAGCTTTACGGGCTTTGTTGAGGACTGCTTGAGCGTTTTGGTAGCTTTCGAGACGGGCGAGGGCGAGCCAGAGCTCCACGGACATAGGTATCAGCTCGACTGCACGTGCGAGGAGGATTTTGGCGTCGCTAGGGTCGTCTTCTAAGTTCACGGCCTCTTTCCATAGCTGGACAGACTGTGGGATGACATCTAGACCTTTCCTTATAACCCTCTTCTTCGCACGAGGGTCAGACTCCAGTCGAGCAGCTTCAATCCAAAGCCTGACCGATTTGGGTATGTTCTTGACTGCCGTGGCAGCAATGATTTTGGCATTCTGAGCTTCATTGAGACGGATGGCTTCCAGCCATACATCTTCGCTTGTCGGACAATGCTCGCAACCTTTTGCTATTATTGCTCGAGCTTGTACGATTCTGGCGCCGTATTCTTCGACTCTGGCAGCAGCGATCCAACCTGGCGCGTGCTTTGGATTAGTCTTAACGACACTGTCGAGGAGGGATCGTACACGTTTGATGTCGCCGACTTCCTGCTCTGTGATAGATTGGATCACACTGTTGTTCAGGCTAGTGAGATAACCCTTAGGGTCGACGTTTGTGGATCCTCCTGCCGAGTCGTTACTTGAAGCGGCAACTTGGTCTAGTCTCGAGCCGAAGACTTTCTTTTGAGCTGCGCCAATGGATGCGAAATTTGTCATCGTTCCGTCTGGGTTATCCTCCTGAACCGTGGTATCCATTGCGCCCTGGTCTCGTGCGCCAGCCAGTACTGAGTCGGGAACGGCATAGAACCGCTTAATTTGATTCTGCTTCGCTCTCCGGTTTCGACCTGTAAGATCTCCGACCTCAGGAAGAGCTGCCCAGTCTTCGTCCGACACGGTCTCCAATCCACGTTTTAGATCTGCGAATTGCTGTTGTATCTTTGGGTTCTTGCGTTCGTATTCGTCTCGTTCGGCGATTTCGCGGGCTTCCCTGTTTGAGTAGAAAATCATACGTCGGCAAAGCTGTTTCTTTGAGAGGAGATTATTTACGGATGAATAACGTTTTTTATTCCAGAGGGAGTAAACGGGAAGAAAAACGAAAGAATGAAGGAACTAGGCATCGCAAAGGGGAGTGTGGGTAGTGCTAACCTTTGTATTTTCCGCCGTTTATCCATTTTGGCGTCTACGGCTGCATATATCCTATCTGCCTCGTCGTCGTCTTCGTCGTATGTGCCGCCTGCGAACAATCCGACTTCATTCTCAGGGTCCTGATATCGTTCAGTATCATTATCGTCGTCATCTTCCTTTTTATCTTTCGAGAACGAAGACGGAGTGTCTTGTCCAAGTGCTTGGGCGCGCTTTGCGAGAACGGCTTTGATGGCTTCTTCGGAGGGACCTTCGCGTGCCGGACCAATGTCGCTGCGAGTGGTGAAACCGGTAGCACCACGGCCGAGACCTGCGACGTAGTTGGCCGGCGCCTCCATCTGGAGGAAGGACTTTTTGTTCATCATGTTGGGCGGGTTCTTTGGGTGTTGGAAGTGTGGTGATGAGGCCTAGTTGAAGTCGTGCAGGCACGACCAGGAACTAAGATGACTCGCGATTTTAGATGCTTGGCCTCGTATTGAATTAGCCACACATGTTCACCAGCCACATGTGCGGCACATGATATTCGGTATCTGGGGTTTCGGGGTCTCTTCTACCTATTATATATTTAGTCCTTAGACCCTTGATCTATATCTAAACCAGTGGCATAAAATATACCTGAATCTTCTATCCATGATATGATATTCAAGGTGCTCGTAGACGAATTTGTCCAGACAAGGATCTTTCGTTCGGTCGCTTAGTTGCCGCATAAAAAAAAATTATTCCAGCTGCGACCCAGCTCCACAGAATTTAAAGCTCCCTCCGCAAACCTCCCACCATTCCCAGTCCCCAGCGCCAATGCATGACATTCGTCTCCACAGCCTCCGCATTACTGTTACGTACCACGACACAGGATAGAATATTTACTTCATTTTTCTCCCGCCGAATAATACCTACAGCAATCACAGCCATGCCGAAGGAAAAGACTCCAAAGCGAAATTTTGGCGGTAGCGGCCCATCCAATGGTCGCGGTGGGAAGCCATACTCCGGCACTCCTGCTGCCTCTGCTGCTGCGAAAGTAGCACATAATATCTTCAAGATGAATAAGGATATTGGTCAGCACATCCTTATTAATCCAGGTATTGTGGACAGGATCATCGATAAAGCGGCGTTGAAGCAGAGTGATGTGTGTACAATTCACTACAGTTCAAAGAAGCGTGATAGAACACGAATGGCTAATGAATACACAGGTCGTACTCGAAGTCGGCCCCGGAACCGGTAATCTGACAATGAAAATCCTCGAAAACGCCCGCAAAGTCGTCGCCGTCGAAATGGATCCTCGTATGGCCGCTGAACTTACAAAACGAGTGCAAGGCAAACCCGTGGAACGGAAACTCGAACTCATGCTCGGCGACGTTATCAAAACCGAACTTCCATATTTCGATGTCTGCATCAGTAATACGCCCTACCAGATTTCTTCGCCATTAGTGTTCAAACTACTAGCATTACCCACACCGCCCAGGATGTGCGTGCTCATGTTTCAAAAAGAATTCGCAGACAGATTGACAGCACAGCCTGGTGATGCTTTCTACTCGAGATTATCGGCAAACGTGCAGATGTGGTCGAAGGTTACACATGTGATGAAAGTTGGAAAGGGAAACTTTAAGCCGCCCCCACAGGTCGAATCTGCAGTTGTGAAGATTGAACCAAAATTCCCGCGACCGACGGTGTCATATGAGGAGTGGGATGGAATGTTGAGAATATTGTTCATCAGGAAGAATAAGACAATTTCGGCGGTTTTTGGGTTGTCGACTGTTCAGGTCCTTATTGAAAGAAATTATAGGACTTGGTGTGCGCAGAATGACATTCCTTTGGACACAGAAGAGGATGGTGACGTTGAAATGGGTGGAGAAGTCGAAGAGGTTGTGGCGGACAACGATGTTATGGAAGGGCTAGAGGGGGTTGATGATGATGACTTACCGAGAGGTTACCATGAAATCATGAGTGAAAGCCGGGGTGCTAAGAAGCAAGGAAAGAGGAAATATAGAGGCAAAGTCGCTGAGCTGGTGAGGTCAAAGGTCAAGAGAGTCCTTGAGGAAACGGACCTTGCAAATCGTAGAGCCGCAAAGTGCGACCAAGGCGATTTCCTAAAGTAAGTTGACCCCCAAATGCCACAAAAACAACACCCTTATTATTGATATATGAATATACTAACATCACTGGTAACCGTGTAGCTTACTTTACTCCTTCAACAAAGAAGGTATCCACTTCAACTAAACTTTGCAATGTATACTAGAAATTTCGATGGCTTTCTTTTGTAGTATAGGATGGTACAATGCGCAGGCGTTTTGGTGTTAGGGATAACTGGCCCTTTTGAACATCCCATCTCCCAAACTTCGTGGTAACCAATCTACATTGCCTGTTGCAAACTTTACTCCCGCATCGTAGTTTTACCAACCCTCCAGAAATACTTGATTGATGAAAGTGCTCATGTTGAGGACTTTCACGATGATGATATGTTTGGCTCGGTGCTTCTATCGGCCTTGTACATGCGGGGACCCTGTTCCGATATGCAATTCAAAACTGCTCATTGTTCAGGTCGCATAAGACTCTTGGTAAAACATGGGATTGACGTCAATGCTAGCCACGCTGAGTCAAGGGAATAGGAAGGAGTTCAATTTCTGACCACCGCAGCAGCTCGA
The DNA here is from genome assembly GCA_036872755.1 of Orbilia blumenaviensis. Lineage (NCBI taxonomy): Eukaryota > Fungi > Ascomycota > Orbiliomycetes > Orbiliales > Orbiliaceae > Orbilia > Orbilia blumenaviensis. The sequence continues at coordinate 1,691,461 of JAVHNS010000003.1, read as the reverse complement.
GGTAGTGGGATCCGCTATGATGATACTGATTCACAAAGGAAGAAAGACGGCATAGCAATTGTACAGTGCTTAATAGATTGTGGGACCCGGATGAACGAGCAGCTGACAGAGGGATAGTATGGATCGGCTTTGATTGCCGCCGCTGTGTGGGAAGATCATGAAATAGGAAAGCTCTTAATCAAAAAAAGGTACAGATGTTAACCTACCATTCCTAACACGAGATTATAAGTCCGCCTTGGGAACCACTATAGTACTACGTACAAAAAAGTCGACTATAGCCGGGGATATGGCGTACGGGAGTGGGGGCAGAATTGCGTTAAGCAGCTAAATAACAGGTTAGAGGTAATCAACATGATTCTTCAAAATGGTGCAGATTCAGACTTGCAATTGGCGCTTCGTGCAAATTCGTACGAACCAGAGCCACTGGATATTTGTTACCATACGCAAAAGACGAAGCTTTCCGAACAAAATTTTTGACCCAACAAGGCCGCGAGAAGGTCCCTAATTTTTGAAGCTGGTTCTCAGCCCCCCTCAAACCAGCATTGAGTGGCAGAGTAAATAGATTTTAATGCTGCCGAATTTTAGACTAAAGATCGATTATCTCATTTATATCTAGGTATATAACGGGGTATGTGTATACTTACTTATTTAAATATACCGATAATCCTAACGAAAGCCGCATTTAATTTACAAACGCGCGGATGTAACACCTAATATCAATTCCTGGTGTGTCCCATAGGGAATTCGGTTGGGTTTTCAGGGCCCTCTTGTGCTTCGAAAACGCCTCAAATTTCTTTAACATGTCTTTATTGACGAAAAGACCGATTTAAGATTGACTTAAGTTTAATCAACAACCCAGAAGGCGCACCCTTCTCCTATGGTATATACATAATATCAATATACATATATATGCAATATTCGACATTCATCGCGGACTGGCCCAAATAGGAAAGGTCAGTATGTATTCATAGTTTTGAGTGGACAACAGCTCCATTTATATGGTTAACATAATCGATTTTACTACGAGACCGGCTTTACTTGAATATGAGACGCAAACATCGGTCTCGTTACCAGAACCCAGACCGAAGGGCTGTTACGAGACTACTAAAGGTTTCAATTTCATAATTGTGTGTTGTCATCCGTAATATTTTTACAGCCCTAAATTAGTCGAACATCTCGGGTTTTGTGTATGCGTGTAACTTGTCTCTTGTTAGTGATGTTTGGCTGCGATCGATATCACATTGGTCGAATGCCGTGAATCTATGGCCATATGGGCAATACCCGTGTATGTACATACCTAGGCAAGTACTTACTAACTGTACTGCAATCAAACAAATATATCATATATTAATTAACCAATTGCAAAGACGTAAGGACACACAAGCCCTCCAAAAACCCAAGGATCCATCCAATATAAATATTCAATTCTAGAATTTTAGCTGTAGATATCCTACAGAAACACATTTCCACCTGTTTACTACTTTAAATCCTTGGAACGTCGAATTTCATGCCGTACCCCCCTTTATTGCTTCGAGTGTCGTAGTTAAATGTAATTTCGAGTATTTTAGGCTCGAATACTCGACAGACCGGCATTGCATTCCGGACTTCCAGAGCGTACCGGATGCGAGTGAAGAACTGTTTCTGCGTTCCTACCCGCCAGACATTCGGACTCTGAATAGATGGCCTTTGGAAGCCTCTGAGGTCTACGCTATGCCTTTTGCCCGACACCAGCGATAAATCAGCAGCACGAAGGCTGTAAGTGGTGTGATGTTTGCTATGCTGTATTCTGTGACTATTCATAGCTATGCTAATGGATGGATGGATATATGTAGCGGCGACTGGTTTTATGGATCATTAAAGGCTCCTCAAATATAAATGATTCAACTACCCCTTGCATTTTGGTATCTTATAGCATCGATATCTATGTACGTACCGCCAATCGGATAGCAGTAGTAATCCTTCTGAATTAATATTACAATCTGTGTAACGGCTTGAGAGCCTAGAACCGTAAGAATGTACTCTCCACCTAGGTACTAATCAAAAATTCAAGGCAGAGTTATTAGTGCAAGTCTCCCTCATTTTCTAATTTTTTATCTCAGTCGTTTTCGCTGATTTCCTATTCTATGCAGACTGATATTTCCGATCCGGATCACGGGATAAAATTCATGATCTATATTTAAATTGAGAATGTGAATGGTATTCTAATATTCTAGGATACATGCTCATTTTTAAACGTGGCATTAACACGCATTAACTAAAAGGATTGTACCTCATGTTACAAAATATATCTAATACGTGTCAACGGTTACAGTTATTTTGGTAATAAGTTAGCCTAGGTGGTTGCTGCAACTGAGGGCGGAAAATACCAAGATGGCAAGATAAGTTGCCGGTAATACCTAGCTAGTGAGTTGGAGTTGGCTGTCAATAACGTGAGCAGAGCTAGATCGATCGATCTGGTTGCGAGCTGTGCTAATTTTATCAAAAAAAAAAAAAAAAAGAGTTATCCTGTTATATTAGTTGATGTATTAGGATTGTTTCGAATGTTAGAGTAGAGAATAGTAGGACTGTATGTGTCAGGTTGGTCAGGTATTTCCCCCTCAAGAATGTTCTAGCTAGTTGCACGGTGTAGACGAAACGTGGTTCAACACGGTGCAGCCGCCCTACCGCGGAAATGGGTGTGAATTAAATCTGCAAGTCGAAAAAAAAAAAAAAAAAAAAAAAAAAAAGCCTGCAGGTGCGACAGTAGATTCGACTGGGCGACCAAAAAAAGGGCTGGGCATAGAACATTCTATTTTTGTTCGGTACGTCACCTGTCAGTGTGGGCTAATCGATAGTCAACCTCGGAAGCGTCGACCTGTCGATGTACTGCCACCGCTGGTGCATCTCAGCCGGGCTGATGATGCGTTGGATGTGACGTTGGAATGTGGCTGTTCTCCCAATGCCGGCCATGGCGCATCATATCTTAGCTTAGAATTTTGAAAAGTATGTAACTCTGACAAGGACAGGAAGTAGTGCTGCCAATAGTCATATGGTCGAGAGTAAGCTAGGGAGGTACATGTACCTAGGTACAGGAGCCGAAGTATACACGGAAGCGGCAACATGATGAGGCGATCAGGTACATAGATTGAGGAACATCAAAACGTTTGCCTCGATGAAAACGTCAGTCGGGTGTCTATCAACTCAGGGGCTTAACTGGCACATACATCCAACCCAATCCAATCCAATCTATACCGTAATGTACTAAACTTTTAGGTTGTCCAACATGCTAGGCATTGACTACGGGTGCCTGGCATGAAGCTAGGTTTTCTAAGAGAGTTCTGTTGGAAATTTTTTTTTTTTTTTAAAAAAAAAAGTCTGTTTCGAGGTGGTCTCACCGAAGCCTCAGTTAGGGTCCCAGAGGAGGTAGTAATATTGCATTGGGCTAGCAGCAGGGTTGAATAGCGATCATACGAAGAAGCGCTCAAACGACCTGCCGGTTTTCTCCTAGAATTCTAAGAGGAAAGAATCCGGAATACGAATTTGCGCGAACAAACAAACAAAATGCACTGAACTGGCAATGATTAATTAAAGGAAGTAGGTACTTACTAGCAGGCACAACTTGAACCCATATGCCCATAGTATTCGGTTAGCCGGTGACAGGATGGAAGGTGGCCCGGGACTGGCTGTAACTGCCCCATTTTGCCGACCCAAGACGACGACCTTGTCCGACCAGCATGCTAAAGTAGCCTGTCCCGAATAGAGCGACGGGCAGCAAATACCCAAAATGAAAGATGGATGATGCACGTATGCAAGCAAGCATACTAGTATGTATGGATTACAGAAGCTTTGAATCGCGATGGATGGCCCGGACGGGGGAGTCCCTTTTTTCCCTCTTTTTTTCATTAAATTAATCTACCGGAGACGAAGGGCGGCAATCTGCTTCGGGTGCCCATAACCACATTCCCGCCGTCCGGACGAGAGAGAGAGGGAAAGAGAGAGTAATTGCAATTGGATCCAAGTAAATGCTGTTAATGTTGGTTAATTAGCATTTGGACATGTGCCTGAGTCTGAATACTAATTAGTCTGAGTCTGGGCTTGTAACCTGTAACCTGTAACTCACCTGTGCCGGCCGGTTGATGTTCCTGTTCATATTCACGCTCATGTTCCTGTCACCCAACATTGCATAGCAACAAAACATCTCCGTCCATCCATCAAATCATTCATCACTCGATCTCACCACTTTCACCCCCATTACTTACCTGCTAGGTAATTTACATACCAGACCGTCCCGCGACATACCGCAGCTTAATTAATTATCCTTCCGGCGGTACATACATAAGTACTCCGTCCATACATGCATACATAACATCTGTTACATAGCCTGTTACCTGTCAAAAAGAAGCTGCCTTCGAATCCCGGGGAAAGTCTCGAAACAGACACATACACACTCAAACACTCACCAGGTACGTGCTAGTAGCTATACACTTCGATACTTCGATACCATATCCACGCATACATACATACATACATACATAGTAAGTCAATGGTCAATGAAATCCCGCTGGCTAGTCCTGGCCCTGATGGTGATGCCAGTGATACTATTTCCTCCCCCAAAAGAACCCGAATCATAGGGGAGGAGAAAGATCGGAGCCGGGATGTTGTCTGTGCCTGACCTGCCTGCCCTGCCTGCCCTGCCCTGCCATGTCCTGCCTGCTTTGCCTGGCTGGCTCTCGCCTGCATAGCAACAGTACCCGATTCTGCCTTCTGCCTGTGCATTGCGGGTGCATGAGTTCTCAGTACCAATAAAAAAGGTACTTGGTTGGTTGTTGACTGGACCGAATTGGTTGATTGACTGATCGCAGCAGCAGCAGAAGAAGGAATTATAATAATTGCTTCGGTCAATTCATTTTGCCCCGTTATTGACGTGCACTTTCCTGCTCGTCGCCTGTTCGTGCTTGTGCTTGTGCTCGTGCTTGTGCGTGGTTGCTTGATGCTGGGACATACATACAGACGTGCTGCTACTCTTACATACAACCATCATCCCATCCCATTACCTAGTTACCCTCTGCTTTACTCTGCTGCTGCTTCCACGCTCAACAGTCTAAAACAACTGACTTACCTACAACCATCCCATCCTTCCCACACCCCCCTTCTCATTCTTTCTTCCCCCCCGTCTACCACACCCTTTTTTTCCCCCTTCGAACCCGCTAATTTTTCTTATTCCCTGTGTTTCCTATTCATCAGGCTTGTAACCCCCTTTATATGAGCTAGACCTTCCTGCACGATAGCCTCCATCTCAGCTCTTGCTTCTTCCAAACATGGCTACCGCGAACGTCAAGAAACAGCCACCCACCCCCACAACGTCTAGCCCTGCCCGATCTTATAAACCTCCGGGTGCCGCCCGCTCTTCTATTCCTTCCGCCAGATCAAATACCCCTTCCAAGGAGAGAGATACCCACCATCCTACCGATAAGAAACCCGGAACTCCTACTACGACTTCACCTGCTACCAGGACCGGCAGTCCCTTCAGCGCCAAAGCTGTCGCTCGACGATCTACTATCATAACTTCTCCGACATCCGAACTCTCTGATTCACAACTGGAAAGCGCCGTGGAGATGGAGGACCTTAAGAGGAAGGTCGCAGAAGCCGAAGCGAAGAACTCAACTATGGAGGAAGAATTTACAAAACAAATCAAGGCTTTGCAGGCAAGGATTGATGAAGCTTCAGCCGAACAGAGCAAACTCGAAGAGCAGCTCGCTGGCAAGACCGATGCTGCCGAGACCCTCGAAAATGACCTCAAAGAACTACAACGTGCGAAGAAAGACCAGGAGAAGATATTCGAAGCTGAGGTATACTAACCCCGTTCTGACTCTTGCTATTTATTTTATCACTTTTTATTTCTTTTATTATTTCGTTATTTTTTCTCGCTTTTTTCCCACTCTCCTATTCCCTTTCGATGGTGATTTGCTGTTCTAACGGAAGCTACTACCTTAGCGAACTGCCTTCATGACGGAAAAGGATGAAATGACCGAGAAAGAGGAAGCGCAGTCTCAAATTATCCAGCGACTCAAGCAAGCATTAAACTCCAGAGATAAACCTTCCTCCGACGTTCCGGATACCGTTGAAGGTGAGTTCTTTTTTTTCCCTCCAGTTTTCAACCCTTTATGGTTTCTTTTTTCTTTTCTTCCTCTCCTTCCTCCCATTCGCCGAAACCCCGACTGCTGGAAGATCCCGTGCCTAATTCGAACCCCTTAGCTAAAGGAGAAGACGTTCCCATCGTTTCCCCGCGATCTACAGGCACAGGACAAAAAGACAAGGTCATTGAATCTCTACGGACAGAGCTCGCTGAAGCCCAGAGCCGATTTGCTGAAGCTCTGAAGCTCGAGGAGCGCAAATACCAAGATGCTACCGACCAGCTTGCCGAGTTGCGTAAGAGCAACGCGAAGCTGCAGGACGATAATGAGAGCTTCCAACTTTTGCTTGGCCAAGCGACCATGAACGGAGACATTAGGAATGGATTTCTCGGACAGTACACCGAGGATTCTGATTCGTCGTCGCAAACTAAGCAGGAGAGCCTCGGCTCAACACTTGCGGAAGAGATCGAGTCAGCGAGCCAGAAGGAAGAGCAGGATGATTTCAAGAAGCTCGAGATCGAAAATAAGTCTCTGAAGGACCAGAACAAGGCGATGACATTATACATTAATACTATGATCGAACGCCTGCTGAACTCCAATCAAGAGAATATTCTCGATCGAACTCCTGCTGCCGAGAAGGCACTTCCACCAGTCCCAGTGGAGAACCCGAGCCCACCACCAGTCCTCCCGCAACGATCCAAGTCGATATTCGTCAAGCGACCACCAATTAGAGCCAGCATGCCACCACCACCAAGAAACCTCGCTGTTGAAGAAGATGACTCCATTAGCCCAATCACTCGGAGACAAACCATGCACATCACTAGCGCTACTTTCTCGCCTGGCCATAGGAGGACCCAGTCCGATACCAAGAGCCCAACTTCACCGCCTGCCAATTACAGCTTGGTTAACCCGATGTACCGAATGGATGGAGAGGGCAGCCCGCCTGCCAAGACGACTTTCTATACCGGTCCGAGGTTTGGAAACGGCCCGTTGTCGCCCGGCGCTAGGGGACCGGCTTCGTCGTCGAATTCTTCGGAAAGCGGAGATGCTACTCCTAGGGATCCCAATGACCCTAACCACCACACCCTGAGCGGACAGATGAGTGGTAAGACCCTAAGACCTTTGAGGCTTGTGGAAGGTCCAGCGCCACCAAAGTCGACTCCAAGGAAGGTGTCCGAGAATCGCACAAGCTGGTAAGTTTTTCAAATCCAATGAGTCTCTATTCGTGAAGTTACCTCTAACATAAAACTCGATAGGATGGGTGGATGGTTCAGCAAGGCCCCAGCAGGTGCTGAGGATGGTGTGAAGCCATTGACCCCAGCAGCATCGGCATCGGCCAGCAGCGTTGAATAAACACTGTGCGCAATGTCCTTTTTTGTCTGGACTCGAAGTCTGCAAATAATTACATAGCATTAACGAACATAACGACGGGGAACGATTGAGAATCGAGCAACTTCATTGCATACCGATTGTATTTTGCGCCAAAGAAGCGAGACTCCTTGCATGATTTTTCCATGATAGAATACTTACTTTTTTGCCTTTGTTTTTTTCCTTTTCTTTCTATTTTCCATCTACAAGTTATACCTTCATACGCTTCTTCTACGGCTTAATGGGACATCGTCGGTAGAAAGTTAACCCTGTTCTTTGTACATAAGAGGGGTTTCTGGCGTCTACCAATTTTACTTTTATTTTATTCTGGATTTACCACCCTTGTTCTAAAATTTCTGCCTGGCTACCACGTTTTCCGCACCTTATATCTTTTTTTTGTCCGTTCGGTTCTCCGTCACATGTCATGACTGCCCTTTCGATTCTTGCCGCTCCCTTGCTGTAGAGCTCCCACTTGTGCTCTCTTCTTGTGGAAACCAGTGCCCATGTACGATATATTAGTGATAAAGATTACTACATTTTACATCTACACTCTTCTTTTTCTTCTTTTCTTCCTTCCATTCTCTTCTTTCTTCTTCTCTTTCTTTTTGTTATATTCCGTTTCTTTTCTTCTTTTCTTTTCCCGTTCATTGCGTCCCATCTTGTACTCTCGTTATTTGCTTCGTTTGGTAGCTCGCTACTCTGAGATTGGTAGATAGATCATGTATATTTTTGCCCAAAAAATGTACATTTAGCAGAAAAAAAGGACCCGAAAGTTTCAAAGAAAAAAAAAAAAAATACATAAATAAGGAACCCCAATGTTGCTATCGTCGAATCAGAGAGGCGTTATTTAGATTCTTCTATCTACTGCGCAATGCACTGCACCTCTGCATGTTTCACACACGCATGTATATAAATTTTTTATTTTTCGAGTAGCATGGGTCGACGGCTTGCTATCGATATCCTCCATGTCTCTGGATCGCTGGCTAGCTTAGCTTGGAGACAGCCGAAAGGATGGCTTCCTTTTCCTTCGTCCTTGGGTCTTTTTTCTCTGGCTTGTGATACAACAACTACGTTAATGTTGGAGAATAGAGCTAATCGAAGCGGTCCGGACCCATGCATTAGCTAAAGTTTTTGTGAGTTTTTTTTTTTTTTTACGCATGACAAGTCATTTACTCCTCTTTTTTGCTGTTGGAGCTTGAAGCTTGAAGCTATATTGACAGGGATGAGGGGGGGTATTTCATAACTCTTTTCGATTGTAGACGCTTGTGATCCGGACAAACACGAGTTTTTTTTTTTTCTTTCTCTCTTAATATTTCACGAGCTATAGCTACCAGCTACCGAGGAGCTAAGAATTCGGAGCTGTTATTAAGGGAAATCGAAAAGAGAAGGGTAAGAAAGAAGAATTTTTCAATGATGCATCAACGGTATGCACGCGGAAATGGATCTACTCGAAATTCTCATACTACATATACTGCGGGGTCAATAGCCAATGCAAACCAAACCCCCCAAAAAATAAAAAAGAGGTCATCGGATTGTTGACCAGACGGTCGACATCGAGCCGATAGGGTATATTCGAATCGAGCTTCTGAAGAGAGAGGGGATGAGATGGAATGATACTACTTGAGCTTAACGACTAAGAACATAGAGGTCATCGAGCGCGCAAGAGCTCGAGAGGGGGGAAGCTTTCGTGCGGAGAAACAAGGGCGATGGGCTACTAGCCCGTTTACCTCTGGCGATGGAATGTCATGGCATTGTCGGCTGGTCGTTTTCATTACAGGCAGCTTTCTTTTCTTGCTTGGAATGGAAATAACAGGTGACCCCGCCCAATGAGCTTCGACAGGTGGACATGTGGGGCCTGAATCACGTTTTTTTTTTTTTTTCCTTGCATGGATGGCCGACGGGTTTTTTGACCGGGTCTGGTGATTGGTGCCTTTTATGCAAGGTGCAGCGCAGCCCATCATGCGGCGCGAAAGAATTCGAAGATGAGAATAGAATTTTCTTCTGAGAAGGGATGGATGTGGATGTGGGAACGAATTGGAGATAATAAATTTCAATCTTGCATGATAGATTGACATACATGCGTCTACGAGCTTTTATTGATGTAATGCATCTTGGAGCCCGAATTCGGGAATTGACCTACCTAAGTCTGCATTGTACTGGGAACCTCGATATCATCATGAGCGAGATGGGTCTTCAGAGCCCTACAGGCCTTCCTTTTTAGAATTTTTGACTTTTGGAGGGGGATCAATAGCTAACTCGGAGTTTTGGCGACAGGTGGGCAGGGATTTGGGGAGATGTCAAAGCCGCAAAAGCCCTCTTCTTTTTTTGCGAGATGAAGGGATATCCCCGAGTGTAAGTTAAGGGGGGGTCGTTGAGCGATATTAATATTTGAGGCTTCTAGAAACAGAAAGTTTTAATTTCGATATACTCTATCTACTATTTTTTTAATTTAATTGACAGGCAAGAATAGTCGACGTCGTGTGCCCGTATGTCATAGTATAGCATAACTTGGTACCGTTGGATCTATAGAACCGGAGATGCAATAGTAATATATCGAATTGAGACCGCCTTCGATATCGTCGGTGTGCCAAATTTAAACATCCAGGCCTGAGCATGACGACAGCCGGTCCCGTTTTCGGTCGACCCTGAACCAGATCATATTATTTCCGTCGCCACAATCACGATCTTCTACTTCTTCTATTCTAATACATCCTTTTTGTTCTTCTTCGTCATCGTCGCTACAGACGTCAACTATCCTTTCTTTTGTTATCAACCGACCGGACCGTCTGCCAACCAACCAAGCGAGCGAACGAGAGATAATCGATCTAAGAGTGTATCGATGCATCTTTTGTAACAGTGACATTTGCTCCTTCTCCATCGCGCCTTGGACCCGAAACGTTCACCCCTGAGCATTACATACACCTACATAACGTATTCCGATGCTACCGGGCTTGTCTTAAGCTTGCGGTTTCGTACTACGATAAAAGCGGCAGCATAGGAGCCGGGTGCATCTGATCAAAAGACTAAACACTGAACTTTGACCGACCTGCAGGAGGGAAGGAACCGCAGAAGAAGAGAGTCTTGAGACTTGGGACTTGAGACTTGAGTCTTAGCCGGCCAACTGGCAGTCGACCCAAGCTTGCCGCAGCCTTGCCTGCATCTTCTCTTCACATCCTCTGTTTTATTTGACTAGTCTAGTCGACTACTACTACAAATATAACCGCAGGTTTTGGAGTAACAGAGACTATCCTCTTCGGGAGAACCCTGACTACATCGTGCGCTGGCACCTCCACGTCAGGCTACCTACTTTTTACTTTTGACTTACTTACCAGGACGGAGGTACATACACCTTGCTAGGTCCTTTTGTGGGTTTCGCCTCCTTCCTTTCTTTTGGTTCCTTTTTTTTTTTTTTTGGTCCTTGCCAGCTTTCTAGCTTGGTGTATTTGGGTCTTCGTTATCTCCTCACCGAATCTCCATTCTCTCGCGGATCCAGCCCGCTGCAAGAACGGAGAAACTAGAGAGCTTGGGGCGCACACGAAGTGGAGTTATCCGTCAGTAGACTGCATACTCTGCTGTGTTCATGCTATTGCTATTAACCCGATATATACCGTTAGCATAAAACCTCATACGTGCATGCTACATACTAGAACCAGCCAGCCAACCAGCCAGCCTCGATATCCGTTTCAAAACTATGCGGCGGTGAAAAAGCGAGAGAGTCAAAAGAAAGAAAAGAAAAAGGACCGAAGCACAAGGCACAAGACAGCGAATCGAAGGCCCTAGTCTATCTTAGTTCTTGCTTCGTGCTGCACTGTTCAAGTTATAGCTGCAGCATTCCATCAGCCATTCCTGTTCATCCCGGCTCGCCTATTCATTTACCCTGCTGCGGTTGTGCTTCTTCCTCTCCTCATAATTGCCCTGCCTCTCCCTTCTGATTCTTGGTTTCCCCTCTCCCTGCCCTTTTTTTATACCCTCAAACCCCTCGTGGCCATCAAATATTGGGGACCTCTCGGAATATTTATTTTCTTCTTCTTTTTCTTTCATCTTTCTCGATTTGTCAAAAAGAGGGGTAGTTCCAAGGTCAATTAGTGTTCGATCCAACTCTTTTATTCCTGTGGGTGGGTTTAATTTAAGACCTGCACTTTCAGCTCCTCCAACTCCTCCAACTCCTCCAACGTTACTCCTCTCTTTCACACGGCTCAACAACGACATCAGTTGCAGTACAGATACACCTTGATTACTTGATATCATTCCCGCTTATTTCAGGACAGGATTCCGACTATAAAAACTCTATACATATCAGAAATCTCGCAAACCCGACTCCGGTAGCTAGGAACAGCACCGGCTATATCATTTGAGGTCTTGGGAGCTGTATCACAGCGCTTCAGCCGACAAAAATGGAGATGTTGATGGAGCATATCGATTGGGAAACGCCACGGGACGAGTTGCTGGATCAGCTCTCCAACCTCCTCACCGAATTACAGAACCACGAAGAGGGACTGTTAGGCACATTCGATCTGTTAGATAACCTCGATGGGTATGTTTACCAATAATTCCTCATACCAATATCATACATTCCGAGACATATTTTATGTTTTCTTTGAATTCTTACTAACACTCATATCTGTTGGGGGTCTTAGAACACGCCGGGCCATCGACCGCCTTTCGGCTGTCATAACGGACAAGTTCACAAATCCGTCATCGTTAGAATACTTCTCACCAGCCGTCACCCGCCCTCTCTCAACATCTACAGATGCCTCCAACTCATCGTCCGAACAGTCATATGAATCCCATGAATCTCATTTAACACAGCTCTCCTCTCCAACAACTCTCATCTCCGACTATGACGATGATATCAACCATCGCCGGCGACTACTCGATGAAGACGAAGAGCTTATGCTGGTGAGAGCCGGTCTAGCCGGCCTAGATGAAGAGGAGGATGAAGACGACCAAGATCAGGACGAACGTCTAGAACGTCTCTCCTTCCTCCTCTCCAGCGTCCTAAAAGAAGCGAACGATGCAATTAAGGACTACGAGACTATCCCTGAAGAACCAGAAGCAGAAGCTCAAGCCGAGGTAGGGGAAACCAGCGAATTGCGCTCCGAACGCGGAGAAGTCACCACGCGTTGTTCATCTAGATTATCAACATCAGCCTCTACACTCATCGTAGAGGAACATCAGCCTGGTTTGAGATCCGCGGCACCAAGTCGGAAGGTTTCTATGTATGAGATGCCAAGTTTGGTGAGCCAGGAGACTATTAGGGCTATAGTACAGGATCCGCCTACTGCGCCGCCCACACCACCGCCAGTTGAGGAGGAGTTCCGGGGCGAGTTGTTGCCGTCGCCAGATCAACTCTCCGTATCATCTCTTACGTCTTCAGCCGAAACAATCATGCCGATTTGCAACACTCCAAAACCAGAGTTAATAATCACAACAGAGGATTACGACGAACTCCAAGAACCAGTCGACGGAGAGGTCAAAAGAGACGTTGTTGCTGAGATATTTGGGGATATGGATAGTCAACAAGAACTCAGTCTCGACTACCTCCTTGGAGATTACCTTAACGAGGTTATCAGGGATGTCAGGAGAAACGAGTTCGTAGGAGCACGGTTTTGGATCTTTATGATCTCTGTTATGGGGATGTGGACATGGATGTTTGTTACAGACTTGGTCAACAATTTCATCGGAAATTTGACATGTGCCTGTCGGTCGAGCTAAGGTGCTCCGAGTATGGAGCTGCCATAGCTTCACCCGTCGCGATACGACACGACAGCGACCTTTCTTTTTACTCTTCTTATCTCTTATTACTTTTGCAGGGAGGTGCTTTGCAGGTTACTTGGGATTTCTTTACATATCCATCACCCGACAAGGACGTCGACACTTTTCATTTGTTTTTTGTTTTTATCTCATATTTTTTTGTTTTGTTTTCTTGAAATCGCAAAAAAACTTCTGGCGTTGAAAGGGAAAGCGGGGTTAACGATATCTTTTGTCTTTTCTTGTCTTGTTTTGCTCTGTTCTCATATCCGATTTTCTTGTTCCTTTTGTCTCTTCTCTCCCGATCTCTTCTTATCCTCTCCTTTCGACACATTACCAAAGCAACCACAGCGTCTTTCGGTACCCTTTCTCATTTTTTCATTCGCGTCCACATCAGCGACATTCAATTCTCATATTGAACGGAACAATTAACACTATATTCTTCTTCATTGGGGGAAAGGCATCCGTTGTTTCAGCAGTCCCCCAAATTTTTTTATTTTTTTGCCTTTTGTCTTTATTTTGTGCATTCCTCTTTTTTTGTTCGTTTCTACGATATCATGATATCCTTGAGGTGCATTTGATGAGAAATCATTCTGCATAGCATATTGCCACTCAGCCTTTTTGTTTTGCTTATTTTTTTGTTACATTCTTGTATCTATAGACCGATCGACTGACCGACAGATAAAGCATAGTATCTATAGACCACCATAAGGTGGATTTTGGAAGGGAGGGGATAACGCAGGGGAGGTGTATTCTGATGGAACCCTCTCTCAAAAAAAACACACACATAACAAATTCAAAAAAAAAAAATATTTACCTACCACATATCTGTCTTTTGATAGGAAAAGTCTTTTTTTCGTAAAGATCCGGGGCGATCCCTCAATCGTTCAGTAATTTTGCGTGAAGAAAAGTGAGAAGAAGAAAAGAGAATGCAATTGGCTACAGGGGGTGGTTTCTGAGGAACGCCTCCATATGTGTGATACCGAAGCACTCCTCATGCATCATGTATCCGCTGTTTAGCCCGCTATGTAAGTACATGTACAATGTACACACATACATACATCAAGTCAGTAAGTAAGGTATACCCGACCAACTGGATTTCTTATGCGCCTGCATAAGCTACCCGCCAATCGGTATCGCGGCTGCATGTGTGCTGGTGGGCAATCATTCGTTGCTTTATAGTCTTTTTGGGGTTCGATATTTCTGTTGAGATATGTACATACATACTGATACATGTGTGTGTGTAACTTGTGTATGTACGTGTGCAGTTGATGCTATATGTGATCGATCGATAGATGTGCTTTCGTGGATGTATATGGATGGTATGGTATGGCATGGTATATAAGATGTATCTGAGACAAAAACGTAAAGATGGTGTACTGTCATGCCATAGTCAGATACGTGGTTGAATAGGATATCCAGGCTGTTGTTGCATGTTGTTGTACAACTGTGAGGTAGCTATAGCTGTAGATACATAGGTACCTTTGTACTCAAGCATACGTAGTATGTGCATTACATCCTCAGGTATGTGCCTTTTAAAGTTATCTGATCGGAATCTTGTCCTGCACGGGCCTTACCTTATGTGAAGGAATCTATATTTAGGACTGTCGTATTGAATTTTGGGGTTGTACGGAGTTGAGCTCGAGGTTTGGGTATGAGACAAGTCTGTGCAGCTGTGGAGCTCACGGAGTCAGGTCGTTGGGCAGATATTTTCCGGATTGTAGGCTCTTGAGCTGCATGTCTTTGAAGCGGGGGTTTGCAATGATAAAGTAGTAGATAGTTTATAGGATGGTAAGCGTGCAGAAATGAATTCCGTAACGTTAACAAGAGAATTGCGTGATGACTGATCAATCGAGCGTCCAAGATTCGATTCAATTCGAGGTTGAGGTTCTAGTCAATGACAGCCACGTGTGTTGCCACGATGTGTTGTATTGTTGGGTTTTGGATGTCTGGTTTTGTGTTGCGAGGGAATCCCGGTCGAGTTCCGAAACTGCGAGGGAGCATCAACAGGTGAATTTCACCCACGGAGTTAATTGCAACTACTGCAATTACTGATGTTGTGCTAAATGTGTTTTTTTTTTTTTTTTTTGTTTTTGAGATAGCTCAAGAGAAACAAAATTTACTATGGGACTAACCTGGTCTATATGGTTCCTTTACCTCATACAAGCCAATTCAAAAGGACAAGTAATCGTGTTTTTCTTCTCGATCGTTTCGTCTTTCCCTAGTGCTGGATGCATGCACATCAATGTTCTAGTAGCGCAGCTCGAGTTCAAAAGGGCTCGAATTCGCGAATCTGGCTGGTGGAGGATTCGGAACGCCAATTTGACTAGCCTATCGATGTAGTACGATATCGGCTGGTTCGGTCGGGTACTGCCTGGGTTTTTTGACCCGGATTTCGGTCTAGTTTACAAGCCAGCTCAAGCACAGCTGTGGGCTTGACTTACTAAATGGTATCTGTCTACGTACGCTATACATCGGCGCTTCTGAATCAAAGCAAGGACATTCCTTGCAAAATCCATGTTCGCCCATGTTGACTTTCTGGAATACCAAATCGTTCAAGTTTTGAAAATCGGTAAATTTAAATAAGAGTGACCCACTAGGTAACATTATTCTATATTATAGTTTATAACTACCTAGGTAAGTGTTTAGTACTTATGTACCCCACCTACAGCTCCAGATTGTACCGAACGGAATCAAGCCGAGAGCCTGGGCAAAAGGCAAACCTGTTAATATATTCCGATCGCGATCATAGCGCATAGAAGGGTTGTTGACCTGGGATTAATCTAGGCTGTATCGATATATCCGTCTTAGATTAAGCAAGATAATGACAGATATTTGTACACCCTCATATAGGTATGCAGTGTTTTCTAAATTTAAGGAAAGGCTGTATTGCATTCTCGAAGATAATATTGTGTATATCACAGTCGTGATATAACCCACTGATCCCGTCTTGAACCCGAATCCCGACTTTGCATGCGATATCAGGAAGTTAATATGGACATTTCTTTACGCATTCTCCCGAAAAATATATATGCTGACGATGCAGTTAATTGGATGTCGGTTGGGCCTTGCTGATTCCCTTTTTCTTTCGAGAGGGTACATGAGAGGGAAAAACTGGTGCGTGCTTGCTGCAGAAACGGCCGGAGTCGTTCCAAAGACGATAGTTATAGCCGAAAGAGGGTCCGGTTCCGTAACTGCCATCGCGGTTTAAACTGCAGTGGCAAATATTGGCACACTTCTTGGGTTTACAAAACGAAGCCTTGTTAGATGTAGGCGTAATCGCAGAGGCAGCTTGGCTAGATCCGACGAAATACCGATATCGCGACATATCTCGATGCAATTATGTAAGTAACTAGGTATGTAGGCCAGGTAACATTGGCTGCATTGCTGGGATGTTAACATGTACATATTGTGATCGCAGCACAATCCCATTTACGGAACTATGCTGAATCTAATCGTACGCGTCCTTGTACACCTAGCTGCGTACTTAATATAGTCTCGCCTGCTATAATATTGCTTGCACCTGCCTAGCGCCTACAGAAGCAATTGCCTAGATGTCTAAAAATCATGGTATATCAGTAGACTCTATCTTATAGACCTCTAGATCATACATCTTTTTCTATATGTGGTGTTATTTCTTCTTAAACCCTGATAAACCTATATCAGATTTACTTCTCCTATATTCTTAGGATTCTGCTTCCCGTTTCGCCAAGTCTGGGTGTTGATACTTTCATCCAGACAGGGCGGATATTACTGACTTTGTTGGCCAAATTATCACCCGTGTTTTTAACTACTCAGGCATTTAGACTAGTAGTTGATGGTTTTTTTAGATCAGGCCATTTTCTATATACACTTGTTGCATAATCGAACAAAAATTCGTAGCAGCCCCGTAACCCATACTGTAAGTAGACTAATGCTATAGATTAGCTAGGGAACGGTGGGTTCCTGTTGTTTTTCCCTCTGTAGTTCTAGTTCGAACTTATCCTTAAGCTTGGTTTTGAAACTGCTACCATGTGTCTCCGTCCGTGCCATAGCATGGCTTTGAGTTTATAGTATCAAGTCCTATAAAATAATTTTGCAACTGTGAAGTTTGAACTGAATCCTAAAAAAGCTAAAGCGCTAGCTTACCTGTATGAAATTTTGGAAGTAAGATTGATCCTCCAAATCTAATACCTTTGGACGTCGGCCTATGCATATACACACGGGGACTCGGCAAAACCGGATTGTTGTAGGATTTGTGTCTGAACATTTCTTTCGGAAATCGCGACGAACATCCCTTGATAGGTAATCGATAGCGCTGCAGGCCGGTTCACGGATATTTCGGTCACCAGTTTAGGGATACAGGCTGGATCACTGATCGCGTCACGACGTCGGCTATGAAGTTCGTTCGCAAACAATTACTGCGCTTACGGGCCAGCTGTCCGCCCGTAAGCTAGCTAGGTTAGTAGATTTGCACGAAATCTGTGCAATTTTTAGCCAGTCTGTGCGGGAATTACCCGTGCAATGATTTGCATGTACGTTCTCTAGTATTATAAGGGTCTTTAGTGAGTGCTAGTGTTGAGGACAGGTTTCTAAGTGCTGAGCAACTGAGGTGGTCATGATCGATAGACCGGGTTTTCATGCCATCTTGCAAATTTTGTCACCGTTCTAGATCTAAGATGGCTTCTGAAACCTAATTTCGTGGACCTTTTAATTTTTAGGATGGGTATTTTTTTTTTTTTTTTTGTGATGCTTTTCAGCCTTGAAGCTATAAGCTTTGGAGCTCATGGGGGTACGTATTCTCGACAAAATGGTTCTGATATCCCATTTGAGTCTCGGCTAAGGGCTTTCCAGTCTCGTATTGGTGGCCGTACCGATCTTGGCATATATAAACCTGTTCAAACTTCAACTACTGGTAAGCGATTGGACACTCCATGCGACACTAAATTGACACAAGCTGAACAAGAACAACGATTTCGCACAAGCGGGTTAGTTTGTGAATGACAGCAGCATCGATACGGATTGCAATACTTTTTTCTGTTGGTATCATTGGTTTTTGATCAGTTATTCCTTCAATCCAAAACTTTGCTTTTGGGAAAGATACGATCAGGCGAGCTTGCTATCAGACGAATGTGGTTTTTTCCATTAGCCCAAACTAGGTCCGGATATGCTCTAGCCTGCCTTCATTCTGTATGATTTGTTTTGCCTTTCGGTATTGACAACCGAGAGCTCGTAGTGCCTCATGAAGTCAACAGCCTAATTTGACATGAATAGGCCTGCAGTCTATCGCGATAAGAGTATTCGCGGGATGTTGTAACCGCTGTGGGGTAGTATGGATTTCTCCGTCTGACTGGGAATGAGAGCGGTAAGCTAGTGTACTGGTTCAAGGAATCTAGAGTCAAGTTGGAGGCTGGTTTACGAGGCTAGAGTCAACGATTCTTTGTATAAAGAGCGGTCTTCATCCTGCATAGAAGATAGGATCATCATCGGCCTTCTAAGCTGTAGCTCGCAGCAGTCCTTCCTTCCTTCCTTCCTGAGATCGAGTCATTCTTTTATTCCCCACTTTCGTTCATTCACTCACACTCTTTTTCAAAGTTTCAAAAGAAACAAACGACGATCATTTCGCCATGCATTTCTCCACTCTTATCAATGCGGCGGTTGTCGTCCTCACTTTCGCTGATGTTACATCCGCCCATTGTGTTTTCGTAGACGCCTATGGTAACAAAGACCCAGTGCTCCGTGGCTTCGGTCTTGGTTTCAGCGCGTCACACGTTCGCAAGGGTTTCGCCCAATGGCCCCAACAGGCAGATATTGCAGTTTTCAATCTCAGGCCTGTGCACACTGGATGGTGGAAGGGTTATCAAGCCCAAGGTTGCGGTACTTCGATCTTGTCTGTTAGTCAATGGTACCAAAAGAACCAGCCTGCCAAATGGAGCGGCAAGGGTGTAACCGCTGCCAAGAGGGCGTGGTACTGGAAGCAGAACACCCCAGCTGGAGGCTTTATTAACATCAAGGGACATTTGGACTGGTTGGTCAATCACGAGAATAAGAAGCTCACGAGAAACGATATCGCCACTGGCCGAAAGCATCTCAGGAACGGATTTCCTAAGGTCACCGCTGGTGGAACTCTCAACGTCTTGGTTTGGCAGGTAAATTATTATCCCTTCACCACCCTATCCTAGTATTTAAACTGAGTATTATATAATAGGTCAATCTTGATGGCGGTGGTCCCTTCAAGTGCAGACTCGAGAATGGTCTCACAGGACAGAAATTCGGCGGGTGGTTGCCCGTGCTGAAAAACTGCCATGGTGATAAAAACTCCCTGAACTTGAAGGGTGTTCAGAAGACCTGCTGGTTTACAGTCCAATTGCCCGCCCACTTGAACTGCGGTGGAGTTCATGCAGGTTACAAGGACCTTTGCATGATGAGATGCGAGAACTCGGCCAAGTAGGTCTCCCGGCGGTATTCCAATTTCATAAAATTGCGAAGTTGACAATATAATTTTTTAGGAACGGACCTTTTGGTGGTTGCATCCCATTCCAGCAAGTCAAGCCTAAGCCAATCTATATTACTATCAGACCTCCACCACAAACCGTCATTGTCACCAAGGGAGAGCCTCTCACTGTCACCAAGGGCGATATTATTACCATCGCCAAACCATCGGTTGTTACTGTCACCAGAACCGCGGTCGTCAATGCTACCAAGGGCCAGGTTCTCACCATCATTTTCAATGGTGTCACCAGATATAGAACCTTCACTAAGAAGGAAGTTGCTACCATCACCAACGCCACTCCAGCCACTGTCACCAAGCAGGCTACCGTCACTGTCACCGACAAGTCCGTTGTTACCATTGAAGAAGATGCCACAGTCACAGTCACCAAGGCCCCTGTTACGACTACCAGCCAGGCTGCCGGTGGAAAGGACGCCGAGCCAGTGCCAAGTGCCTCAGCCGACCCAGAGAACGACGATGCCAACAAGACTACCGCTGAACCTGAAGCCACCAAGACCCCCACAAAGGAAGAAATCGAGGCTGCTGCCGGTGGAGAAGAGATCAGCCCAGAGGATCTTAAGGAGGTTGAGGATGAGAAGATCGACGATAAGACCAAGGAGGACCTTAAGGAGGAGGCTGAGGCTGGTGGCAAGCCGGCAGAAGCTCCAGAGACCGTTGAGGAACTTGAGTACTTCTAAACGAAATACCTTCCATCCACACAGCAATGCAGATGTATGTGTGACTTTAGAGGGTTGCGATCTTTTACATGTACGCAGGTTAGAAGGCCATGACTGGTTTAAAACCAATCTTGTATTTAGGCGGTTGTTTTTTTTTATATGAGTTTATGTGTAGAAACGAATTTACGAAGTTATGACAGCCATTTCCGATCTCTAGCTCTTGCCTTGAATAGTCCTATATTCTATCGGCATAACCTACCCAAATTATAACGTGTTGAGGGTTAAAATGCAACAAGCCCGAAACTAAACCTTCATTGGACTTGATAATACCTATTTTGGGTTGGTACGGATCTTGGAAGACCAACTTGGGTAAATTGCGATTCGTTCCATTGAAACCGTAATCAAAAAAAAAAAACTGCAGCTTCATTCGGAAGATTTGCCCTTGCTCAGAGATAGTGCTATGCATCACGCAGCAATAAAATGGTTAAGATTGGATTCTTGGCGATTATAATGACCTTTCGATGTCAAACTAAAATTTTTCATATTCAAAATGATTGGCGGATATTAAGGGGGTTAGAAGATGGGTCCTGGATTGCTCCCCTGAACCCTTCTGGCAGATATCTGGCCAATGAAGATTGCGATGAGACATGCGACACCTTCGTTCGGCCTTGACGAGCGGATTCGCGATTTTCGCTCTCGTCAGCGTCATACCCTGTGATATCCGCTAATAATATTTTTTTGTGGCTTGCTTGGGTTGCTGCGTTATCGCATCAAGTTGCAGCCGCAATACCAGGTATTGCGTATCTTTGGGAGGGTTGATTCTCGGATGCTACTTCGTTAACAGATCTTGAGATCTCGCGATACATCCTAGGTTGTCTCTGACATGGCCGCACGTTCCGACCCTTCCGTTAGGATCTTTGCTGCGGTGTCCGTTGGTCGATGGATATTGATTGAACAGAACGGTGGAACAGATTGTCAAGTGAACATGCAGGTCCGTTCCGTGCATACTTGGGTCCCATGTCGTAGATCTAATTTATTCTAGCTCCCCTATTTTGCCTTTGGTCGACTGTGGTGTCTTCTGCCTGCCTGTCGTATTAATGTAAGCTATTATCAGGTATCTTATTAGTTATTTCCCTTTCAATGTCGTTATCTGTGGGACTAAAAACTTGTCTTCCCTGAAAAAAATTTTGTTCCACTTGCTTTACTGGTCCATCTACCAGGTATCTTCCCGTCGACAAGTCTTTCTTTGTGCGCCGGGCTGCAGAAGACAAGGCCTTTTGTTAACCAGTCGCTCATTCATTCATTCCGGGGCAGCATTCATTTTTCATTTCCAGCTTCACCAGATCGTTCTGACAACAGTCCACGTTCCGTGAGACCAAGTAGCCCAAGCCCAAGCCCAGCCCAGCGGATATTCCCTTTGTGTGCTGCACTAGCAGGTTAGCTTCGGGGCAAACGAACGAGTGCAGCTGGGCCCTCCATCGACACCTTGCTTGACTTACTATATTTCTATTCTTATGATTTCTTCCCACACACCCCTTTTACAGGTGCCGAAATAGCAGCAGCAGCTATTTTCCCACTGTCCCTTTCCTATTCTTGATTTTATATCGAAGCATCTCCATTCGTTCCAATCGACGAGTGCAATTCCCCCCCTCTCTGCGTCCAGCACCGGAATATTTTCCACGGCTTTGTGCCCAGGTCTCTCTTCGAGTCGCTCATTTCCCTATATTTTGACACACGTAATTTAGCTCCCGGGGCGTCCATTAGCACCTTAACTATTTAGCATCCAGCTAGTAGCGCCTAAAGTCTCCTGAATGGTCAAAGGGCCTCCTTTCTAACCTTCTGTTGTTGTTGTTGTTGTTGTTGTTGTGCGTGCGTGCGTGTGCGTGCGTCTTTCCAAACCACAAACCCAGCCAAATTCGACGACGCCTTTTCTCCTTCCCTTTGCTCTGATCAACCGACCTCGCCAAATCCACGCGAACAAGCTTGCCACGTTGAGTTCAGGACCACAAACTCCGACATTGCCCTCGATATCGTTCATTCCACTGGCCAATTGAGCTATCTCGAATCTCCTTGCGAGATTTCTCCTTTCCTTTCACCATGGCTCGTCGCGTCAGCATCTTGCTCGTCTTCGCAGTCGCATCCCTTTTGTTGGCCGGCACTTTCATCTATCAGGCCCCCAGCAGGCCTTCCACGACATACGGCACCGATACAAATATACAATCTGCAACAGGAGAACGGATACTAGCTGAGAAGCGCCCCTTGAGAATAGCTGTTGTTGAAACCGGTGGTTCACACGATGAAGTCCTTGCTGCCCTGGTCAACTCCTGGGGTAAACTCCCCGGCGCCGAACTTACCTTCTTCCAACGCTTGTCCCGTTATGGATCCCACGACATCATGAGGACATTTGACCTTTCAAATCCAATCCCTGATCACCGTGGTATGGACGATTTCAGACGGGCTGGTGAGAACCAACCTGTTCCGGATATCGTCATCGCTACGACTTGCGAGTTCGATATGAGGAAGTATCAGGAGAATATGACAGTTCTGCTTGAGAATCATAAGACTTATCTCTTCTGTGTTATTCATCACGCCGATCGATGGGGTTATGAGAAGCATCATTTGGAAGAGGCGCTTACCCCATGGGTCAGGGCCAATCGGGCCGAGTTTTTGGCACTGAGCCCTCACACTGCAGAATTCTTGCTGGAACAGAGCTTAAAGAAGTGGAAGGTCGTCAAGGAGGAAGGTCACCAGCCACTTGTCAGGCATTTCGTCCCAGTCTTCCCAGTCCAGCTTCCACCAATTCCTGCCGACGATAGCAATCTCAGCTTCGGTCTACAAGGTGACTTTGGACAGGAGCGAAGAGACTACAAAATGGTTTTCCGAAGACTTGGAGAATTCTTGAAGCCTGCATCTGCTGCTAAGCAACCAGAAAACCCACAGGCACCAGCTGCTGCTAAACGTGACGACTCGGAGGACGAAGAGGCACAAACCAAGATCGAAACACAACCAAGGAACATTACTCTTCATCTCGTTGGTCATGGAAGGCACCCACCGGTTCCAGCGGAGGTTATTAATAATGTAGTATTTGACGAAGGACTTAACTATATCGACTTCTACACTATCCTGTCCCGATGCTTCGCTCTCTTGCCAGCTTTCGCCACCCCTGAATACCTTGATCGAAAGGCCTCGTCCACTGTTCCTGCCAGTTTGATCGCAGGCACTCCTTTGGTTGCTACCAAGGCTATTATCAGTGCTTACGCATACCTCACTGAAGAAGCTGTTTGGCTGCAAGACGAGTCCGAGACCGATTTTGACGTTATTGGACGAGTTCTTAGGATGAGCAACGAAGACAGGAAAGCTAAGACCGCAAAAGTTAGGGAACTCCGACAACAGATTATTGACGAGAATATCAACTTGGCCAGAAAATGGACTTTGGAGGCCTTCAAGAAGATTGGTGTCCGAACCTACTCGTGATACAGGCGTTTAAGATGAGCTGTTCTTCTTGCCTCTACGATTCCTTTGTCCCGCTATCGAACCTTTAACTTCCGACTTACGATGCCTTTATACTCAAAAACACACCTTTTAACGGGCTATTAGAAGAACGAAAGCGACACAATATTTGCCATTTCCCTTGCTGTCTTTTATTCTATTATATCTTATCTTATTTTATTGTTTTTCTTTCCTTTATTATTACCTTTTTCCCTTTCTTTTCCCTTCTTTTCTCTCTCTATCTTCTCGGATCCGAAATTTCCTGTGCGATTATTATAGATGTGTAGTGGCGCTATTGACAGAAGTAGCACACCAAAAGTGAAATGTCATTTTAGGCTGGCAAGCGTTATCACGGAGAAAGCGGTTGTGCTAATGTTTCTTTTTGATACTATGTTTTTTCTTACCTGAGCTGGAATCCCTTTCCTTTTTAGAGGCAAAAGTCTCCACCGACGATTGTCCACCTTTCTTGTCTTCTTCATTCTCTTTCGATTCTTTTTTTTACCTTTGAATCATACCATGAGATTGATAATGTCTATGACACTAAAGACCAACTCTTCCGCTTTGTTCCCTGTACCTACAACTTTCGAGTGTATATAATTGTTTCCTATGTTTTGTTCTTAAGCTCCTATTGACCATGCATAATCATACTATTAACTAGCTGTCGACGTAGCATACCAGATGTGTGTCCATTGTTTAATGAGACTTGAATGCTATACGAAATAATATCAGAATCTATTGATTAGTACTAGGTAAGTCTAAATAAGTAATATGTATCGCTACCATACACCATAAACCTAGTCTATCTACTCTAGGGTTAGATATACTATCTCTATTGGTATGTCTACCTCTTCCAGCCCATTCATCTCGAAACTCTTTCTCCAGCAATCTGCAAATCAATACCACCAGAATCACCTTTAACAGCTCTCACAGCACTTAAGTCCTGTACGATCCAATCAGCACCTGCTTCAACGGCCTCAGCATGGCTATGCGTCGTTAACAGCGCAATAACAGTGCACCCAGCCGCCTTGCCGGCTCTAATTCCGGCCGGGGCATCCTCGAGCACCACGACCTTCTTCTTATCGATCTTTTCAAACCCCTCAGATCCAACAGGTACGCCAAAAACCCTCGACAACCCCAGATTATAACACTCCGGATCCGGTTTCCCGTTCGTTACATTGTCTGCCGTAACCGAGCTCTCCGGCAACGGTAGCCCCATAACCTTCATCCAGCTCCCTACTAGGACATGCGTGCCACTCGTAACAATAGCCCATGGAGTACCGTATTCTGTGAGTTTTGCTATTAGAGCTTCTGAACCTGGCAGGATTTTTGCATCTGAAGCGTAGAGTTTTGGGATTAAGCCTTCAACGTGGTGGACGTATTCTTCCGTTGCTAAATGGGGGGCGTGTATTTTTAGAATGTCGATTGAGCGACGGCCGTGAGAGGTCGAGAGGATTGCAGAAGGGGGTATGCCGAGCTCGTTGGCTATGCGGGTCCAGTGGTGGACGACGGCGGCGGTGGAGTCGAATATTGTGCTAATTGTTACGTCCCAGAGCTGTTAGTTAATATACTTTAATATACTGCCACTAGATGGTGATAGAAGGTATCGAGGAAGTGGATAGTAGTAAGGGGGAGTTGTGTACCCGTCCATGTCAGAGAGGATGGCGGTGAAGTGCTCGATCGCGGTTGTTTCTACTATGGAACCCATTGTTGCTGCTTCCTGCTGCCTGAAGCTTTGTTTCTAAAAAAAAAAAAAAATGGATATCTATCTAATATGTTTATCTATTCGAGCTTTGGGGTATCGTGAAATAAGGTGGTTGGAAGAAGGGGTGAAGTTAGGTAGCTTGTTAGCTCTGGCTTTGGTTAGTTGGAAGCAAAAACGCTAGTAGGTAGGTATATCCAGTTCTGGTTCAGGGACCGCGACAGTTCGAGGGTTTATATCGAGCTATCGTGAACACCCAAACAGAGCTAGCTGCAGGGAACAGGAAGCAAATCACATTCCTCGAACACCGTCCGTGGGCCCCCGTTAGGCCACCCTCCTGGGCCAATTGCAAATGGAGCTCTCCAACTTAGTAATAATGCTTATTCGGTGGTCGGCCGCATCGTCGGAACCAAACTCGGAGAACGGAGAAACTTCGCTTCGTCGCCCAAGCTTTGAGCTTTTGGATCCAGCCAGCTCCCCAAAAGTTCGCCAACCGCGATCCGCGACATGGGTGTAAGCCACCCACCGTTTGTATCCACCATCCGTCAACCAAATACAAAAAAAACGTCTGCCTGCATTGTTCTGTCGAAAAGTAGGGCCTTGAATTGCGATAGAACCGATGGGATCCACGTCCACCGATGAAGGCCCACCAGGGCCACCCACGGCTCCCGCAACACCTCGAAAGTCGCTGCTCAATGCTTCTGCAGCCGGTGCCGCGTTTTTGGTTCTGGTGCAGGTGCTCTCGCGTCTGCTCACGTTCGTTATGAACCAACTGCTGATACGGTACCTGTCGCCAGCGATACTCGGGGAAGCCGCACAATTGGAGCTCTACATGATGACCATCCTGTTCTTTTCGCGCGAGAGCTTGCGAATGGCACTGCAGCGACAAGCAGAGGCCAATGAGGACACCGTAGACAAAGTGAAGGGGAAAGATGATAAGGAATCCGATAATAATGATAAAATAATTGAAGGGACAACTCGGGGACAGGCCCAAACTGTAGTCAACTCGAGTTACCTCGCCGTGCCTATTGGGTTTGCCGTCGTTGCTGGTTTATATCTCCTCCAGACTGGATATACGTATGTTTGGCCGTCAGAAACCAGTCAAGCTACGACGGGGTACTTTCGTCTTTCGATGGGCGTCTATGCTGTCGCTTCACTTCTCGAATTACTCTCCGAACCTGGGTTTGCTGTTGCACAGCAGAGATTATTATACAGCCTTCGGGCGGGATGTGAATCTATGGCAGTTATTTCCAACTGTGCAGTTACACTGGCGGTTACAGTTCTAGCCTCCAAATATATCAAGTCGTCTGTCGTTCAAGAGAAGGGTATTGACTTAGGTGGAGGAGGACTTGAAACCCTACCATTTGCTATCGGACAGGTCGTATTTGCATTATGTCTTGTACTCGGATATCCATTACGGCTATGGAAGATCGCGAAACAAGATGGGTGGAGCTTGCTACCAAAGAAGATATATTCTAGGTATGAACCATCTTCCTATAGTTTAACTGTTAGTATCCTAGGTGATATATGGTACTGATCGATATCTTGGTATCAGAACAGGACACGGATACTATCTACATCCGCCAACTATTTCCGTTGCTCGAACTATGTGGTTACAATCCGTTGTAAAGCATTTGTTAACACAGGGTGATTCGATACTCGTTACAAGGCTTGCTACAACCTATGAGCAGGGAATATACGCCTTAGCAGCGAACTATGGGTCTCTGATCGCGAGACTACTGTTTAGGCCAATTGAGGAGACGAGTCGAAATCTATTGTCGAAGCTATTGAGCACCGAGGATAATAATGACAGCAAGACCGATGGGGATAAGAAACAGAAAGTTGGGACGAAGACCCTAACAGCGGATGATATCAATGAAGCCTTGACAATACTTCATCTGATCCTTCGGTTCTACACTATACTTTCGACCTTAATCGCAACACTAGGCCCGACTCTTGCTCCTTTAGCACTCCGGAAGGTAGCTGGTGCCCGTTGGGCGGATTCCCCGGCCGCAGTCACACTATCAAACTATTGCTATTATATACCTCTCCTCGCCATCAACGGAATCACGGAGGCATTCGTCCAAAGCGTCGCTACAACCCAAGATCTGAAACGACAGAGTATGTGGATGCTTTGGTTCTCTGGGGTGTTTGGTGCAGCGAGTTGGGGGTTTGTGAAGTATCTTGAGCTTGGTGCTGATGGGTTGGTTTGGGCGAACTGTGTGAATATGGGTATGAGGATTTTGTGGAGTGCGAATTTTATAAAGGGGTATTTTGGAAAGGTTGGGGATGGGAAGAAAGGAGTTGAATTAACGAAGATCATACCTGGAAGTTTATTGGTTACCGTTGCTGTCGGTGTTGGAGCAGTGGCGAGGAGGGTGGTGAGTGAGAAGGGAGTTTTGGGGGACTATGTCAAAGGAGCAGGGCTGGCGGGTGTAGTCGGGATTGTTTGGTAAGCTATCTATCTTCCTATAATTGGTGGATTTCGAGCTATTGTTCTAATGATTTACGGTTTCATATAGTTTATACTCTGAGAGGCACTTCTTTGTAGAATGCTACAAGCTATTCAGGCGTGCGAGAAGGGGTTAGGTTCTGGACGATCGTATGGCGTACGGTTTATAGAGTTGTGGTCTAAGTTTTTGGAAGCATTCAAGTTTATGGTTAAACAACTACATTATCACACTGTTGATTACTTAGACTTCTTAGCGATGGTATCGTTGATACCGGTATCAATTTTAGATTTAGTTGTGCACATAAAGTTTTTAAAAATGTAATATATATTTCCTTTGCAATCTGGATATCTTTGGTATTAATTACATGATTGCATAAAAGCAGAAACTCCGTCGCAATGTTGTTAAAAGGAATGTATGGATATTAAATCTTCGTGCAAGATCTTTTGCAAATTTTGTAAAGGAAAGGAAGCAATTAACTGATCAACTTTCTTTTTTGGAAAAATTCAGATCAAATGAGCGAAGTAAACAGTTGAGCGAACAAGCAGATGATCTTGTCAATATCCTCCACCAAATATTGTTCCCCAAGCTAATGGTTTACTCGATGGTGATTTTCCTGAATCCCTCTGGCTTGGTCTTCTTTGGGACTACAATGCTGAGGATTCCGTCTTTGAGTGAAGCTTTGACTGCTTCATGGTCGACCGACTGCGGGAAGTTGAATGCTCGCTGGAATTCGCCAACATATCGTTCACGAACCCAGTATTTCTCTCCATTTTCCTGTTTCTTTTCAACTTCGGTTGAGGTCCCAGCGGTCTTGGTCACAGCCGAAGATTCACCTTCCTCCTCAACAGATGGGGCATGGTAGTTTGTCGCGTCTTTGTTCTCTGCGGCTGCCTCAGTGGTGGCGGTAGTTGAAGGCTTGCCAGTCTCGGTGTTCCGCTCGACTCTTCCTTTCACGACAAGAGTATTCTCATCGACGAAGGTTAAGTCCAAAGCAGACTTGTCAGTTACACCGGGGAGTTCACCATCCAGGACATATGAATCTTTGGTTTCTTTGATGTCGAAGGATGGAGTGAATGAAGAGAGTTGAGAGCGGAAGGAGTTATAGTGTTGTGGGGTTGAGGATTCGAGTTCCTCGAAGAGGCGGAGCCATGGGCGCATTTCGCGAGAAACGAGACGAGGGAAGGAGAGCATCTTGTTTGGATTCTTTGAGGAAGTTATAGAGATGGTTTGTTTTGGAAGAATGGTTTTTTTTGTGAAGATGGTTTTTGGTTTGAAGCTTTTCGAGTGTTTTTGGAAGCTTTGATGCTTTTGTTTAGAGATGTAGAGATGCTTGCTGAAGATTGTAGATTGATCTGAAGAATGGAGATGGAAGCGTTTGAGGGGATGAAACGGGTGCTTATATAGATTTTTCCTCCCTAGAGTTCGTAATCTCGAGTCCAATCGATGATGCTAAGAATTTGTCGGAGAAGCACATCGTGATAGTACTGGAACGGTGGAGTGATTTCTGGATGTTACTATGTGTTGCCGGATGCCGCTAGAACGTTCGATCGAGTTCCACGAAGAAATTACTGCTTTCGGACAGCTTGGCTATCCAAATTAGGAAATTTTCTATAGGAAAACAGGGATGTGGTCATGCGGGTGGCAACACGGTGGGTAAAATGACACAAGGTAGAAGGTTCGAGGCTATTGGAGATGGTGCTGTGTCGGCAGGATTTTGAGATTTACACTTTGGAGGCCGATGGAGATGCTTGTTTGACTTAACCCGTGAAGTTTAGGGATTTGTTAACCTGGTACTTACGGAGAAATGGTTAACCCGGTTTATACCTGCATGGCAGTGTGTGTCTTCTTGTATCCTGTCAGTGTACGTGCTAATCGAGTTTTATGACTGTATATGTTGGACATTTACAGTCGAGAGCTATCTGCACTTACACAAAATGCCGCCGGCTTTGACATTTTGGAAATACTATTTATGCTGATGTTAGGAATTCTAGTGTCCAGTCGGTGCTGTATGCCTAACGTTAACATTCACCGGTTTGGCTTCATGAACTCGACCGTCATATGCAAATTTAAACTTAATTATATAATTTGACTAGTCTCGGGCCCCTGTGGCCGTGGCCGCTCATGACCAGATAGAAACCCGTCAGGCTTGTAAGTTTCTGTATTCCATACATAACCCCAACTAGTTGTCTCGTAACGTGTAGAA
Source organism: Orbilia blumenaviensis (assembly GCA_036872755.1). Taxonomy (NCBI): domain Eukaryota; kingdom Fungi; phylum Ascomycota; class Orbiliomycetes; order Orbiliales; family Orbiliaceae; genus Orbilia; species Orbilia blumenaviensis. The sequence goes on along the minus strand of JAVHNS010000003.1, from coordinate 1,661,239 downwards.
GCTGGTTTTCTGAGACCATAGCATATTAACTCGTATATATAATGCATTGATATACTGAATCTGCCTAGATACGATAATATACTTATATGAGATTAAATTTCGGTCTACATTACTTATTCTGGGCCTATGGAGGACAGCGGCATGCGGCATGATATATTTTGGGAGGAAGATTTTGTGGAACCGAAACCCACTTGTTCAAATTCATTCGGGTACATTTAGTTTTTTGGTACTTGGTGGCATTCGATCCGACCTGACTCGCAGCAACGCTTGTCAGAACGTTTGCTGCTGAAGCCATCCGCTGTGGGCCTAGTGCCGAATGGGGATGCTGGGCGCGTTCAGTCGAACAGCAATGGCGAATTACGTATGCAGGGTTTGGCTGTGAGCCTCACGCCGAAAAAACTCCTAGTTTTTTTTTTCTTCTTTTCTTTTCTGCATGCTGAAGGTTGAATATGGCCTGCATTTAAAGATAGACGAAAAAGGCACGATATGAGGATATGGTATTATATATAGATTTGATATCGAGGAGCTTTGGTATAGAGTCCAAGATCTATCTAAGATCTATCAACATTCGTTTGCAGTCGCGGTATTGATACTCAGCCTGGCAATAATAACAAGCCTCCGTCTGATTCTGACGTTTTGTTTTGATTTTTCTTGTTTTGTGTTCTCTTTTCTGAATTTTTTTCCTTTCTGGTTTTGGCGGGCAACAACACCACATCCCTAAAAACCTCCACCCCCCCAATCCAGATCTACTGCTCATTGGCTCAACACCCCCCATCTGAACTGCTATTCTGTCCCTCTGCTCTACTGCATCTCCATTATTCTCGATTCGTCTTTAAACATAGACTTCCCTTCTTATCCACCGCGAACTTTGGCTCCATAGGAGTTAAACTGACGCGAACTTCATCCCTGGTCTTGTTTACATCGACTCCACCTACCTGGCCTGTCGATACCCCAAGAAAACAAACCCGTTGTCAGGCTACAACTTTTGTCGCGCGATCTCGACATCTCATCATCCATCATATCCATCCACCCATCCATCTATCCTCCCAAAACCAACTGCAGGCTACTTTTTTTTTAATCTACTAACTACAAACCCCTCTTGCTTGTTGACTACATACTATCCCATTCTCTATCATACACCCTCTATACAGACACCATGGAGGACGAGGAGACCTACTACCTACAGCCGGGCTTTGACGTCGCCGGACTGACCATGCCCCATATCCGCAACCTTCTGGTAAAGCATGAGATCGATTTCCCTAGCAACGCGAAGAAAGCGAAGCTGGTCGAGATTTTCGAGACCGAGTTGGCTCCGCAGGCTCCGAAACTCCTGGCCCAGGCCGGTAGGGTTAGAGCTTCGGCGCGGGGTATTGTCAATGCCGAGGACTATGGCACCATTGGGGAACCAGCGGTCGCTCCTACGCCCAAGAAGAGAGCACCTCGGCGAAAGGCTAGCTCTGTCGCTACCACCACAACAGACTACGATGAAACTACCGGTGATGAAGATGTCTTAGCTTCTGTGAGGAAGGCGGCCACCCGAAAGGTTGCTACTCCGAGAAAAAGAACCGCGTCCCCCGTAAAGCGGGGCAGGAAGTCATCGGCCATGCCTCAGCTAGAGAACACCGATGAAGAAGAAGGAACTATCGTCGTTGCTGAGACACCGAAAGTCAGAAGAGGGAGACGCAGTCTTGCCCCCAAAACGCCTGAACCGGTCAAGCAACCTTCACCATCCCCATCACCGGAGCATGTTGCTGCCCAAGATGATGAACCGGTCTTCTCAACAGATAACCCTTTCCAGATGGGTTCATCACCTCGATACCAACCATCAGTTGACACCAACAGACGACGAACAATGCTAGATAAGGCTACTCCGCGACACGTCGACAGCTCTCGCCGAAGGACGGAGGGACTGCCATCTGTTCGCAGATCACCTCAGACTCCCGAATTCGACAGGGTCTCTCCTATACCAAACATCTCGCCGACCCCAGTAAAGATGATCCCTATGTCCGTCTTCAAGTCACTCACCCCAGACCGCAAGATTGCCAATATGCAGGCCGAGATTGATAATAACAACAACGAAATCGAGCGAAAAATATTTGGAAACGACGTCTATATCAAGGAGGAGGATCAGAGCCACGACTTGCTGGAGCCTGGCGAGGAGTTTACCCCAGAAGCACAGTTAGAAGTCGAGCTCGAAGATGAAAACGCGAATGCAGTAACGAAGCTGGCCCGTAGGAAGGGCGGGTCAGAACTCACCACGACCTTGATGAGCATTCTGACAACCCTCTTCAGTATTGCAATCATTGGATACGCTGCCTGGTGGAGAGAAGAGAAGATTAAGGTTGGGTACTGCGGTATCGGAAAGCCATCCATCAAGAACATAGAGCATATGGAGTGGGCGGATTCCCTCGTTCCCCAGTGTGAAACTTGCCCCCCGCATGCGATCTGTCGCGACCGGTTAAACACCGAATGTTACACTGACTACGTCCTCGTGCCCCATCCATTTTCTCTTGGTGGCTTGATACCTTTGGCGCCCACCTGTCAGCCTGATTCTGAGAAAATTCGACGAGTCTCTGTGCTCTCGGATGCTGTTATCGCCAAACTAAGGGATCGGGCTGCCGATGTTGAGTGCGGCTATGTCAAAGCCTCTTCAGAGGAAGAGGAGGGCATCCTTGAAAAGGAGATCAAAGACGGCCTGTACGAGATGAAATCGCCAACCCTATCCGACGACCAGTTCGCTGAGTTGTGGAACAATGCGGTTCATGACTTGGAAAATAAGGACGAAGTTGTCACCACAATGACCAGGTTTGTACACTATTATTCCAAGAATATCGCAATTCGAGCGTAACTAACGAAGTCATTATCTAGTGGTGGCGACCGTTATCTCAGGTCTACCGACCTCTCTAATGTGAACTGGACTTGCGCTATCAGGAAGAACACCCTTGCACTTCTTTTCCGCTGGAAACTTGAGATATTTGTTATCGTTGCATTTGTTTTGGGTGGCTTCAAGACGAAATCCTTCATGCACAAACGCCAAGTGCATGCTCGTCAAGTGCAGCGCCTCGTTGGCATCACCCTCAAACGTCTTGCTCAGCAACAACGCGCGTATTATAATGACAAGACCGCCGAGATTGCTTATCTTCCCGTGAATCAGTTGCGGGACCAGATTCTTTCTCGGGAATTTGACCCCGAGAAGAGGCAGGCTCTTTGGGCTGGTGTCGCCAAAGTTGTCGAGTTGAATAGCAATGTTCGAGCAGCAAATAGCGAACATATGGGGGAGATTATGAGGTGTTGGACGTGGATTGGGAGCTCTGCGCTATTGAACGCAGATGCTGAGGACGAGGACAGCCAGAAGGATGAGGAGGAGCTGAGGTCCCTTATGGGGAATGATGATAGGAGGGAACTGGTTAGGCCTCGGGAGGAGTTGACCCCGAGGATCCTTTATTAGTCACTGCATATTCCCCTCTTTTTGTTTTTACCCGTTATCCCTATCCTCACGCTCTAGATTTCCTTATCACGAAAATCACATAGGTACCTTGTTTTCTCCTTTTCCTGCTGTTCACCTATTTTCGTAACATATGTTTCTATTCCGTGTATGTCTGCGAAGTCGAGTTGGCTTTCCCCGTTTGGTGTTTGGGAGGTATGATTCTTTTTCAATACACTGTTCCTAGCATGTAGTTTGTAATTGATGCTAAATTGTTCATATGGGAAAATTTCATGGTGTTAATCTGGTAATATCAAATTCCTTAAACCTGGTAGGCGGGAGGTATATCCAGAGCGGCATCGATATGATAGATGTATATACATAGGTAATTGAGGTATAATAATACAATAGGGATATAAAACTAAGTGAATGTAGAATCCCTCCGGTCCCTATTCGCAATAGTTACTTATGAATCTAGTGTTTGAACCAGTGAGTCTGAGGGTATTTAGAAGGGTGAACTGAGGTTGAGAAACATCATCATCGACGAAACTCGTTTTCTACGCCATTTTCTGGCCTCGCGCTATTTTTAGGGGCTCTGGGTATTATTTTCGTTACTTCTTCTTCTTCGAACCCCATTTATAGCTACTTCCGTGCGTTTGGTGTAGTGCTATCACTTTCTGCGAACTTCGTTGTAGTGAAAGTGTACTTAGCTGGCACACTCTTCCTTTGCGACATATTGCCGGCCTCAAAAGCCACAACCTCCTCGATTATTTTGCCTGATCTCCCAGTCACATGAGCCCACATCTCCTCATGTTGGGTTTTCTTGATAAGCTCTAGAGACTTTCTGCTTCTAACTGGATGGCTTTCGTTGCTCAGTAGAGTGCGCACTGCTGCCATTTGCGCCTTGTGTACCAGGATTCCCAGCTGTTCACCATGTAGGTATGCCCACGGGCTTGCGATTATATTCGCAGGGAGCCAGTTGCTCCTCTGTACCATAGAGTGTAAAAAGGCGCCTAGGAAAGTATCACCGGCTCCGTTGGAGCTGACTATACTCTCCTCGCTCAGTTGTTTCACTGCAGGTGCCCAAAATATATGAACCCCAATAATCTGATCTTTTGGATCATAGAGTTCTACGGGAATAAAACAGTCAACAGAAACTCTGATCTCTCTCGGTGTATGACCGTGGTGTTTTCTGTCATCACGGATGTTGTGGTATAAAGTATAGCGAGATTTGGTGGCGCCTTCAACTGGGTCTGGGTGCTTCAAGGTTCTGACGACCAATACACCTTCTGAACCGAATTTCACTATTATAGTAGGGATGAGGTGGAGGAGGCCTATTGCTTTGCCAACGCAGGCTTGGAAGGTAGTCATGGGTGGAACTTCGAATAAAAGTCGTGGAACTTTTTTCGGGATTCTGTGGATTTGGTGGACGAGACGGGAGAGTGCTGGATAATGTGAAATTATATGCTGGTTAATATCTTCCTTTTTGACGGGGGCATCTCTAGGAATATAACAGGTAATGGGCGCATAACCTGCGAAAGATTTCTGGGGAGGGCTTACTGTGCTGATGAAGGCTAAGTAGGTCCTGAAATTTTTTGGCGTTCGATAGAAGCCTTTGCTCTTCGGGGGTCTCTTTTCGCATTTCTTCTTGGGCTTTGCGTGCCCGCTCCCAGATTCCTTTAAGCTCCTCATAATTAGGGGAGATCATGTCGACGGGGTTTTCAATTTCCAATGCAAGCTCTGTAATCGTCTGCGTAATAGTCTTGGCTTTTGGTACCGAAGTTGGCTCGCAGACGACTTTTAGTCGAGAATAAACAAGTTATTTAGTTAGCCTTTACACAATTCATCAGAAACAGATTAGAGCTTCGAAGGGATATCTCACCTAATGCTCCCTGAGCTTTGGCGGTTTTGCAAATTTGTCGTATTCTATCTTGACTCAAATTGCCATCAAAGCAGACGATCTGGGGTTGATACTTCTCGATAGTCGTCGTAATATCATCTTCACTGATGAGTTTTGTGATATCCATATCAGCTACAGCTGCCGAAAGACCCCCTTTAACAGAGGCACTATTGAGAGCTGCATAGCAGGCCGTCCTTTGATCTTCAAGTTCCGTTACTTTAATATCTTCAACGCTGATGCCTAGCCTTTGAAGCTCCTGAATAATGGCAATGCCATTTAGATCCCGACCAACGATGGATAGAAATTTCACAGGGCCCGGAGGGTCAAGTTGTCGGATAGTGGCTGCGACATTCTTTGCTACTCCTCCAACTGAGTATGTCACTGTGCCCGGGTTCGATGTACGGTCTATAAGCTCTTTGGCTGCGCCCCTTGCGACTACGTCAATGCCTACACCGCCAATGACGAGAATCCCACCAGTCTCCGGTAAGGCGTCGGTGACAGGGTCCTCGATGCCAGGGTTATCGACATCAGGGTTCTCAGCAATTTCAATACTAGGTGTATTATCGTCCTGGGGAGGTAGGGTATCTTCTTCAACTACTGGGATTACCTCAGGCTTCGATTGAGGTTCATCAGAAACCACCTTGACATTTGACCTTTGCCAACTAACTGATGAGAAGCCTCTTTGATTTGATGGGAGGGTTGAGGTTGTCTGCTGTTTCAATGTTGTTGTTCTTAAAATTCCATTCGTCCCTTTGCTAGAACTGCGGTTTTGATATAGTCTTAGAACATATTCACTTTGAAGACTTTCAAGACAAATGTAACAGATTTTGGCTTCGTGGAGCTCTAAGTATGTACACTCGCAGGCGTTCTTTTCTTTCTTTTGTTTTTTCTTACAAGTATCTGGTCGGGAAAAAAGTATGGTGAAAGAATAGGTGCGTACCTACATGGAATCAGTCCCTGTACTCGCTGATGCTTCGGTTTTTTTAGCACTTGGATCCTTCTTAGAATCTTTGCCCTTGGCTCTAGGTTTATTCTTCTTATAGTACTTTGGCTTGTCGGGCCAATTTCCCATGAGCATTGCGTCAAGTCTTGACATTTCGGTCGCCATACGAGCCCCAATTCTAGCATTGTTTAATACCAAACTGTAGAGCGATTGAGTCAATAACCTGTAAAACTGTTTCCTATATTTTTGGGAATAGAGACTTACTGTCTATTGGCTTCCATAGAGCGACCCTCGGTCTGTTTAACGATCTCGGCGAGGACGGCTGGTGTGTTATCTTTACCTGTTATCGAACTCGATTTCTCAACTGTAGAGGGGTGAGGGTTAGCGGAGCCACTTTTACTTCTAATTAGAATTGGTAGCTTACCAGCAGCGGCGATGATTGGATCTATTTCACTCTTTGGGATCTCGAATTCTTCTGGGATTGGGTTGAAGTATAGGCTGCCAGACGTTAGACCGAGTCGTTGGCTTGAGACTAGTTTCAATAAAGATGTTAACTCTTTGTGGCCTTGTGGCGTAGCCACCGCTTCCTATAAATCCGGGGCCTTTTATAGAGGGATTTCCATACAAAAAATACGTGCAGCTTCTTCCGGGCCTTCAACGATGTAAGGCGAAGGGTACCCGGATTCGCGACTGAAGAAGCCGGGAATATCGACCCGATCCGTCTTATTTCCGAATGTCGAGACAAATACACCCTGGGTTTCTAGAAATTCCATTGTCCGTGGTGTATCAAGGAAGCTCTTCATCCCAGAGGTGACGACCGCAACCGAGTTCCTTGACAGTTCTGTAAGGTCGGCTGATATATCGAGACTGTTCTCGCCTCCCTTGTGCACTCCGCCGAGCCCACCTGTAGCAATTATTCTAATCCCAGCCATAGTTGCGAGTAAGATTGTACCAGCAATCGTTGTACCTCCGTTGAGTCGTGTGCCAGAGCTTCCGAGGTGGTATGCAATATCTCGACGAGAGATTTTATGGGTCGTCTCTGATCCTGCCGATTCCGTAAGTTCCTTTAACTGTTCATTTGTCATCCCGACAAAGATCTTCCCATTCAGGATTCCGATTGTTGCTGGGACAGCTCCATTCTCTCTAACAGTTTCTTCCATTTCCAAAGCAAGGTTGTAGTTATCCGGTTTCGGGAACCCGTGGGTGTATATGGCGGTCTCGAGCCCAAGAATTGGCTTTCTTTCCTTCATAGCGGCCAAAACATCCTCGGAAATTGAAACCAAGCCTGGGGCCACGCTGTTGAAATAGATCTTTGGTATTTCCTTTCTAGGGAGTGATTTGTGGAATCGACACATATTTTTTTCTAATTCGTCGGCAGGCGAAGAAGAAGCTGCTGCATCGTCGCTATAGAGTCTCGACAGTGACACGGGACTGCTTCGACGAGCGACTTGCGATATACGCAGTGGCCGGATATGGCACCGAAGGCCAGAGGCTCGAAGGAGCGACATATTTTGTGACAAATAGCACTAATACCTAGCCCAAGGATACTGTTAGCCTGGTATCTTGAATAATTTAATGCAATGGGGTAGATGCATCGGGGCCGTTGCATACCACCAAAATGGTCTTGATAACCGTTCGACCACCCCGCCTTGGACTCTCCAGCCAATTGCTATTAGCCAGCTACAGATTATCGCCGCGATTCCAGGAAACCTTTTCTTCGAAGCTGGAATATCAATGGATGTCGTTTCTTCAGAGTTTCGCTAAGAAATAAAAAGTAGGCAGTTGCCAGGTTCAGACTACAACAAGGCGTTGGGTTGCGGCCGTCGCGTGTTGCACGGTTGTCGTCGTCATAAGCAATTCCGTGTCCTTTTGGCTTGCTCCCGTGGCTGTTTGGGCACCTTGAATACTATCTTCAACCCCGAACGACTTCACCAATCAATCCACCGTCCCCGCCAAATTCCTATCTAGATGATGAGGCATTGAGCCCCATCTCGACATCTAGATTTTCCTCCTACCTAATCATCCGAATTTCCCCGAGTTTCCCATCCGCTGTGCGTAGTACCACAATGCGGTCATCGAACTCTCGCGTGTCCCTCCTCGCGGCCCTGCTGCTAGCGGCATCCCACCTTGGCTCTTCGCTGAATGTACCGCAAGTCTACAAGAATACAAACCTATTACGGACGATTGATGCGTCTAAGGCATATATCAAGGAGACAATTGCAGTGATTATCGAGAATACATCCGACAAACCACAGACGGAATATTATCTACCACTATCAGTACCTGGGTCTTCCGCGGTCAGCTATGTTGAGTGTAAAGATAAGAAGGAGGGTACCCCGTGTACAGCTGAAGCTGTAGATGATACGACAGATTAGTATGCTTTCGCGGTCAGTTGTAGTTAAGGTATATGTGGGGTGTTTTCTCTAACCAATTGGCGTATATACATAGTCCTCTGCAGTACTACAAGATTACGTTACCAAAAACACTTCAGCCGAAATCCCAAATTACCTTAGCTGTCACAGCGGGCATCACGGGCGCTCTAACACCTATTCCAGCTGTCATTGGTCAAGGCGACAAGCAGTTCCTTTCATACACCGCTGCTAAATTCGTCCCCAGCCCATACTTCACTGAGAAGCAGAAGACCAAGTTCCGAGCTGCCAATGGCGAGATCCCAGACTACACCGTTTTCGAGCATACCGAAAAGTCTGGATATATCGTCACCTATGGACCCTACGATAATGTTGAACCTTGGAAAACCGACGCGCAGATCGATGAGTTCACCGTCAGATTCGAGTTTACAAGCCCAGTCATCTATATGGAGAAGCTAGAGAGGGATATCGAAGTTTCACATTGGGGTAACAACCTGGCTGTTGAAGAAAGGTACTGGATGACTAACAATGGCGCCAAGCTGAGGGATCAGTTTTCTCGTTTGTCTTGGGCTACGACTTCTTACTATAACCCACCAACCGCTGCTATCAAATCGCTCCTTTTCCCTCTTCGCGTCGGTAGTAAGGATGCATATTACACCGACGAGGTTGGAAATGTTTCCACTTCTAAGTTCAGGAGCGACTCTCGCGAGGCTATCCTTGATATCAAGCCAAGGTTCCCCATCTTCGGAGGGTGGAACTATAGCTTCGTCGTCGGATGGAACAACGATCTTCCAGCATATCTCAGGCACGGAAAGGGAGACGAATATATATTGAAGGTCCCACTGTTGCAAGGCCCATCCCAGAGCACTTCGTATGGAAAGGTCGAAGTTAGAATTATTCTGCCAGAGGGTGCCACGTAAGATACAAGCTCGGACTTTCGGACAACTAGAGGGCGTATGCTAACCGATTTATATAGCGATGTTAAATACGACAGCCCAGTCGTTATCCACAAGGAGGAACGGTTCTTGCATAAGACATTCATGGATACTCTTGGTAGAACATCCATCAAGCTTACAATCGACAACGTGGTAGATGAATTGAAGAACAGGGATATCATTGTGCGTGCTTCCTCCCTCCCTTGACGCCAGTATCAAGCCTTCCTTACTAATAAAATATATGTAGGTCACTTATAACTACAGCACACTGGCAGCGCTACGAAAACCACTAGTAGTTTTGGCATCGGTTTTCTCGCTATATATTGTAACAGCCATATTGGGGAGAATAGACCTTTCGATTGGGAAATAAGCACTATATAGGGTTGGAATTTAAGCAGGGGATCTGGAGCATTAGTATAATCGTAGTGTCTAAGCATCTATTGTATGAAAAGTTTCTTAGCTGTTGTAATCATTCGGTTTTAGACCCGTTGCTATGTTTCTGCGTAGTACGTTACGTATCGTAGGTGATCCCGTGACTATGGCATTAGAGGCCTCGGGGAGCAGTTGCACCTGCATCGTGGGGTCGCCCGGAATCCCATATCGGGGTTCGGGGGACAAATTCGTACCGAACTAGAACTAGAAATTCCTAAGCGACACCGAACATCGCGTCTTCCCATCTCACAAACCTTCAACTGGCGACAGCTCCAACAATCCACCCATTTCGTCATCCGGATCATACCTCGCGGAGTCGCGCAGTTCAACCAGCAAGATGAATCGGTCGCAGAATAAACTCGCGCCGGAAGTAAACAGGATTCTATTCGTCAAGAACCTCAGGTTCGTCGCACCTCATCGTCCTTTTGGTCGGACGACACCAGAAATGACTAACATCTCATCGCGAACAAAACTTGTAGTTACCAGGTCTCGTCGGAAGAACTATTCGATTTATTTGGTAAATTCGGGCCGATAAGGTACGTACTACTTCCGGTTTTTTTCGTCCTGAGGACGGCGATCAATGATGTTGATTGTTAATTTTGTTTTTCTCTTTCTCTCTGGTCTAGGCAAATCCGTCAAGGCATAGCGAATAACACGAAGGGAACGGCGTTCGTTGTATACGAAGAAGTCGGCGATGCGAAAACAGCGTGTGACAAGTTAAATGGTTTCAACTTCCAGAATAGATATTTAGTCGGTACGTTTCAAGGAACCGGGTGTGAGAAGGGGGTGGCAAGGAGGGGGGGACATCGTCCTTCGGAAAGTGATTTTTTTCGACTGACGATAATGCATGTGATTGATAGTGCTATATCATCAACCTGAAAAGATGGCAAGATCAGAGAAGGACCTGGCGCAACGACAGGAGGAACTCGAGAAGTTGAAGAAGCAGCATGGGATCGAATAAGCTACCCGGAGCCTAGCCGCGATATCAGAAGCACGCAAAAACGTTCAAAATCCTTTGAATCATCACTGTCACGATACCTTCATCCTCGGTACGGAATCTTTACGAAAATTTCCGAAATATCGGAAACCGACGTCATTTTTATCGATATAGACCGATGTTCCTTGCAGATAAATATTTGTTTTTTGAGAGCTTTATTTTTTTATTTTTTTTTTATTTTTCAATTTCATGCTTCGGGGAAGCCAATGGAGTTTGCTTTTTATGGACTTCTTCATGTTTCTTCGTGCGCAGGGCTTCATTTCACGTGGTTATCACGATCGCTTTGTTTTCTTGCTTCAAAAACCTCCTGATACCCGAAACTCTCGGCTGAAAGGAGAGAGGGAGGGGAAGCACTATACAGAATCTGGAATGGAAAGAATCGGAAAGAGAATGGGATGCAGAAAATTCTATATCAGGAAGTTGTACGATAATAAACGATGGAGAATACTACTACAATACGTATACAATAGATAGAGCCAATCATTCACAGCCAGCTAGCTGTTATTACTCCATAGATGAATCCTGATCTGGCCTGACCTCTGCTTACCTGCACGTCGACACAGAAGCTAGGATGCCATTGCTAATTGTCTTTCTTTTACAATACTCTACCAAATAGTACCGGAGAACAGCCGATGTTCAGCTAGGTTTTTGGAACTTACATGAAATGAGGTGTCACGACATATGAGGAACTGAATCCATGGGGAGTCGGGGAACCCGGATCCTGTTACAGCTGGTGAATTTTTTTTTTGTTTTGTCTCAAGATACAATACTAGTCAGCAGTACGGAGTACTTCTTTTTTTTTTTTTTGCAAACGTCGAGTTGGGATCTTTCATCCGAGCCAAACAGAAGCAAGCAGAAAAAAAGGTTGGGGAAAGCAGAAGTGAAGGAATATGCCGTGAAACTCTCAATTTTGGGGTCTGGTATCGGTAAGGTCGAGTATTCGTCTTGCTCGGAATCAATCAGACGTTAAGCCATGGAGCCTGCATGCGTACGCATTGCATATTGGAGAATTGGGGTTCGGTAGATGTAATTCGATAACGTACGGTTCTGCGTTTCCATGTTTGTCCTCGTCCCGCCCGTCTGTACATGGGCTATCTGTCTGTCTGTCTGTCTGTCTGTGCTCCATACAGCATGTTGCTCGAGCTCGCGCGCTCATGGCCCCATAGTTACTCATGCTTATGGAACCTATTCTGGTGGGAATCAAAATATTATTCAGGCTTATGCGCCCATTGAAGTGTAGACACATATATCACAATTGATAATATCGAATCCAATCATATATTTACCTACTTGAGAAAGAAAAAAAGGGGGGAGGGGGGGTGGTTACGTTACCATTGAATTACAATTTCAAGTTTTTCTCTCTCTCTCTTGATCGATCAATTGAATCATTCGATGCCATAATGGATTCGATTGAGGATGACTACTTCAAGCTCGCCTGGATCCATGGAGGTTGCAGGACTATTAATACCTTTTTGATATCAATTTGCTAAAGCGGTTTGCAAACGTACATGTAAGAGCCGCCCACGGGTGCACGGTGTGGGAAGCAAAAGCTTGAAATATAATAGTATAGTAATAGGTACTTCCTTATTATGATATGATATGAGCAAGGGGCCCTCTGGACACGCTTGAGCCACAAATCGCGCGTGCATTTGATTGATGCACGATGCACATGCGAGTCCCGCTTGCAATATTGCAATACATAACTTAGACCGTAAGGCAAAAAAGACAATCTTGTGGAGAAAAGGCTCACCTCAAAAAAAAAAAAAAAAAAAAAAACATCCAGCAAGACCTAAATACAAAGAGAAGAGGGTTTAGCTTCCGGTAGGTAACTACCGACCGGCCCATCGTCCCCGCGGAACGGCAAGCTAGGAGATAGGCGGAGTGAGCCGAATCACATAACGGATGGGCCTTGCTAAATGTCAAGATATGGATGCAAGCCACTCTATCCACATCGACGCATCGTGGTTTCGTTGAAAGCGATGCCAGCAGCCATGGTTAGCCCTTCCCCCCGATCAAAACCTGTAAAAAAAAAAAAAAAAAAAACGATATCACTTTTCACCCCTTTTCTTCAATTGATCACTAAAAGAAAAAAAAAAAATCATTCTGCATACCTGGCTTTGCCATTTGTTCTTTCCCTTGCCTTGTTCCCATATCATATTATCGAAATCTGGGCGGACCAAGATGCGACGTCGAAACCGGGTTTATGGTTTCATGCGGTCTAGATCTCTGGAATGTGGAGAAGGAGGCACACACTGTGATGCACAGTTGGGTAAAGCAAAAAAAAAAAAAAAAAAAAAAAAAAAAATACACAAGCTTGCAAGGCAACGGGTTGTCCGTGTGGTTGCAGGATAGGTTTGGTATGCTTGGAAGGCCTAGATCGATAGGATCCTAATAGCGAGAAGAACATGCGGAATGGCTTGAGGGCTTCAAGGGTTTCTGGTTTCGAGGCGCTTAAGCGGTTGCAATGAGCCCTTTCGATTAGGCGACCAACACGGTGTCTACGAATTGATATAGGTTGAAGGATCTGGATCAAGTGAGGGGTTTTTCCTATTAACTAAGACTAAAAGTTGGAAAGGCGAAGAATATAGTGTTTCGATTATAAATATCTCAGAAAGATAATGGAAAGCTGAGGAGAGAAAGGGGATAGGATAGTATCTGCGCATAAAATTCCAAGAGAAAGAATAACCCAATGACAAAAGCTCTCCAGCCCATGCACCAGTGGAGTACATCAAATGGCCCAAGGTATAAACGAATTTTAAGAATAAAAGTTCTTAAAACAATTATTAGGAAAGCGAGGCAAATACAGTCCCACTGTATTGCAAGCCTGTCCGAGGTCCAAGAAAAACGGAAAGCAGAACTTGAACAAGTTGTTCGCTAAGAAATGTTTCAATTCAGAAGAAGGCGTAACATATCCGATGAAAGAGAAATAATATGAACCACCCCGCTTGCTTTCGCCAGAAACCAAAGTAAGAAGACAATCGCAAGAAAACCCCACAGAAGTAAAACCAGGAAAAAACAAAACCAAATACGATATCCCCCAAGTCTATATATATGCTTTTAAGGAAATAGAAGTGACAAAAATAGCCAACGCTTGCAAAGGAAAGTCAACCATCAATATATCGTTAGAATAAAAAATAAAAAAAGAACAGTATTAAAGCCGGATCCAGCGGGTTGTTTTAGGAGAGTTGATCCGTGACGAGAAATGGGGGTATATCGGAAGCAGCCATGAAAAGGAAGGAATGCATGAGGGATATCATATTGTTGAGAGCAAGCCGTGAAGGAGTCGTGGGCGAACGATTGTGCTAACTATTCCGAGTTACATTGTTAGCCTAAAGTTTCACCTTTCACATGTTAGACCTGGAGGTACGTACTACTTAAGAATTTATATAGTTCGGCAAACTTTAGGTGGAGCCGCGTGGCTTGCGATCTGGCTGAAATGGAGACGAAGCTCGGGATTCAGCAGGAGACGGTGGAGGGGCCTTTGGAACGGTAGTTCGTGGTTTGGTGAGACGGTACTCCGAGTCCTTAAGGACGAGGTCAGATGGGATGAGGAAGTTGGTCTGGCCGACTTGAGGCATTGTGGGATCTTGTGCGTTGTCGCAAACGGAACAGCTGTTCTTGGGGGGGTTTATTGCGACGGATGCTATAATTCTATTCTGTGAATCCAGAAATATAGATAGATAGTGCACTAGTGTGCGTTTGTAGTAGTATCTATGGGATAGATATAGTTCTCCGCGAACAGGAATTGTATGGAAGAGAGGATATTCAAATGTGCGGCACAAAAATAGAAATAAAATAGAGTAGGGCCGGGCCGGATACAATATTATATTATTTTATAGTGGAATAGGGTATTTTCTGGCACAGCCAATTCAAATGGACAAGAGAGAGATAGAGAGATAGATCAGGTATAGTAGGGGTGGATATGCCTTGTTTGTTCGGATAGAAGAGGCTACGGACGTTTGTATCTGGCGATGCAGAGTGGATATGCAGCTGGGATGCAGGTCTGAGTCAACGAGCGACTGCTGGAAATAGAAGAAATCGAAGGTCGAAGTCTGTTGATGTTAATGTTGATGTTGGAGAGAAAGGAAGGAAGGTCTGAATGAAACTGCCGCGAGAGCAGCCACCGGGTTCTTTATATATGCTCCACGAGAAAGTAAGTCTTTACAATAATATGTATGTATCCAAGAAAGTACTTAACTTACTTAAGGATGTGGGGGATCGAAGAGAGGCCTCGAGTGAGAGGTGTCGCAAAAGCAATAGCATGCTAGCATCAATAACACCGGAGACATGAATTAACTTGGACATGCACAACCACCACCTCCTTTGTTCAGAGTCCAACGATACCCGGTGCATTTGAAGCTGGAGCATTTTTTTCTTTTGCTTTTGCCTTTCCAACTAAGCTGCTAAGTTTCTATCTTTCTTTTCTTTTTTGTCGTTCGAAAACCCCATTAATTCCAATCGGTCCTGGATTGAGCAAGAAAGCCCGACCTCCCTGTGCTGGCCCTTGCATCGCACACTCTTGGGCCAGAGGCCGAATGAAGCAAGTTGAGAAAGCCAACGGAGTTGGAAGCAACCGGGGCACTGTTAACCAACCATCCGCGCTAGGAAAACCGTAGCTGCCGTTAATTAGCATTAGCCCCATGGATTGCTATGACTTTCCGGCCCACCAGGCCATCGTGGGGAACGGGAGCCAGCGTCGACCGAGGAATATTCTTAGTATACTCTAGTTCGTGTATGTACATTGTTTAGGACGTACATACTGACGATACTTAAGTACTTAGTAAGTCAGAACTGGCTTACTGAGTCCTGGAAATAAAGTAGGTATGCTGTATTCAATTCACTGCACGAGGTACATGTACATATACATGTCCTTAACCGCGACGCTGTGGACTCGAGCATGGGAAAGCCCATGGCCATCGTTGGAAAAAGTAAAAACTGCAAGCAGTTTTGCAACATTTGCATACTCGCGATTCAAATGGTTCTTCTGGTGATAACTGCAGTTCATTATTAATAATTAATTGAGAGGCCCAGCATTCAAAGCGACGCCTCGGCCGGTAACCTACCTCGCATTTGTACGGCTCAGCAGCCTTGGAGCACCTCATACGGGAATTCCATTGCATTTGTTCCTCACGGAATTTCAAGCGTTCACCCGTGGGGCAGCTATTTGTTTGAAAGTGAGTCGGCCGCCATGGGCATATCGCAGGAAAAAAGGCGAATTGGATAACTGAAGAGGAAACAAGCATGGGGGTCGCTCGTCAGAAGCCTGGTTGTACGCGTTGGCTGTCCAGTCGCAATGGAGGAAGAGGAAGCTGGGGAAAAGCAACATCCTGTTTTTCCCTCCGTCGACAGATGCTGCCTTGATGAAGGATGACCCTTGCAGACTACATCGACCGTCTCTTGTCCATTCACGTCTACATCACTTTGGCACTTAAATATTACGTTTCAGGTCTTGATATTGCTTCCTTTTGAAGCCGATCTATCGAGAGAAAGAGACAGAGAGCTTTATGCATCGGATACTAACCCGTAGCTACTGACTCGTCTCGATACCTTTCTCAGATTCTAGTTCTTCCCCATCAGGTCCGGCCCACAGAACCTTACGAGGAGCAAGGACCAACCACATACTCTCTGTTCCTGTCCAAACCTCTCATATCATCCTTAGTCCCAAAACCCCGAACCGATTCTTACTTCTTACCCCCAAATGTATTAGTCTGTGCATATTATTGCCCCCAAAACTGTACTCATATTGATAACTCTCCCTCCCTGTCATTGGCGAACATCTCAAAAGCCTCTTTCGTCGGCTTGCATTCCCCGGTCCCAGATTGTCGATTTTTCTGAGCCCGGAACTGTACCACGATTTTAGGCTGGGAGGGTTTGATGTCAGCCATCAACCACCATCTCCATTCTTTTGTTTTTTCTCGAACGCCGCTGAAGCAGACACCCCCATATCTTGCCTTGTTACAGGTACATTTCGAATTCACTGCTAGATTGATTAATATGCGAGATGCCTCCCGTTCCAGATTAAGCACTAGGCGACACAGTTGTGATACGATGTTTGGTGTATTGTCTTCAACATATGATATGATATCTTCAGTTTATCCGCCAGCACCAGGCACGAGCCTTCGGTTTGTCGTATTTATTTGGAGTGAAATCGGATGATCGAATCGATGCTCCAGCTTAACATCGCGCGTGCCCGTTTGCGCCCGGCAGCGAGCAGCTCTGCGAACCCCCCTTCCCGCTAGCTGTTCCTAGCCGTGGAGTACGATGTGCCCATCCAACCACCCTGGATTTTCGCAAACGGTTCCCTAATTCGCTCAGGAACAGCCGGACGGACGAATGCGAAGTGGGAAGGCTTTCTGAAACACCAGCGATCGTTTAATGGCTGGGAAGGGAAGTGTTCTGGAAATGTTCCATCCCATCTTTTCTCGTGCCTCATCTGCTTTCTCCCCTTCCCGGACATGGGTGAGCTTGCATGCCCTTGCACAAAAAAATGTGACCTCCACTCCACACGTTTCCTCATGGTCTGACCTTCATTCTACACGCCAGATGTTCCTGCCTCTGTGCTGGTGTTAATAACCTTGTCTATTTTAAATCGTCACCAGCGAAAAAATTTTTCAAACGAAGCAGTTGTTTTGGGGCGCCGGAGTGGGGAACCCCAGGTATTCCTGTGGCTATCCAACTTCCCTTTTTCTTATTTTTGTGGTTCCTTTTAGGCCCCGCTTTTTGCAACCGTGCTGTTTATATTGACCTTAAGTTACACATCCAACGTCGCATTGATTCCTGAAGAGGAGGACCGAGGGTTGAAACCTTCTGTCCAGTCTTCCAGAAAACCTCGCGTATGCAAGAGTGGTTTTTTTTTTCCCTCTGGAAGTTCCCTTCCAATTTCCGGATGCTGCAGGGTTGATGTCGCTGCCCGACATCTCGGATCTAAGCTCAATTGTCGCAGCTTTGACAGAATCAGCGAAGGAAGAAAAATAAAATATAAAAAGTGAAAAAAATAATAATAAAACTTTGTGGTATTGAATCTGTGAGTTCCCAGAAGGCCTTAAGAGACGGCGGCTAATTATCAGTCCGGGTAGCAGTCCGGGTACCTTTCGTAACCTCGGTTTTAACTGGCGAACCCTTTTTGATGCACGAAATAGATACGTCGCTTGAATCTGTGGTTCGATGAATCACCTATATTAGTAACAAACAAAGTAAGGGCCCTTTCCAACCATCGGTTCCGGGTTGATATCAAAAGTTTGACATGCCGACGACGTGCTTTCGAGGCAGGATGAATTGTACAATGTTGCACAATCTCATCCCATGTTCCGCTAACCCTGTAGCGCAGAAAAAAAAAGAGGAGAAAGACAGCTATCGGAATCGGGTCCTCTAGGAAAGACGAAAATAATTATAAAAATAAATACTTTTTAGTAACTCAACTTCCCACTGTCCGGAACATCTAGTTAGCAATTAAAACACCGCTCGCGTAGTGGCCGCCCGCTATCATTTTGCTTTTATGGACCTACCAACTATGTGCACCCCACCTTTATGCAGCGGATCGCCTGTGAAATATTCCGATTTTAGAAGTGCATATAGTTCTCTGCAGAAACATAGAGAAGGAAAGGATTAAGGAAGAGCTTACGGGAAAGCTTCCACAGGTTCGGATTGCCAAATTTAGCGATATTGGGGGTAGAACAACGGCGGGTTGCACTGAATCTGCTGTAAGGCCTATATTGTGCGACTCTGATGAAAAAGTAGGGTAGTTTTTTGAATTGTAGACCAGGGTGCGAGAATATTGGCTAGGGCAACGCCGCAGCGAACTTTCCACAGTTATTCCAGATTATTTTTATTGATGTCGTTATATGTTCGACACGTGTCAGGTCCTGCCGGAAAGTGCATGCGGATATCAGGAAGACATTTGATGGTTCCTGCCGATGAGAGTGAGAAGCGTCATTTTTTGCTTGATGCTCAAACGGTGGCTTTCGGATCCAAGGGAAAGTATGGGGGGTATCCCCGGAAAAAAGAGCAAGCTTGCGCAATTGCTTACCAGCTGCCCACGGAAAGAATATTTTGGCCAAGCCGATGGAAGAACTTGCCGATAGTGGTGGCGGTGATGATGCTTAAATGAGGTGAACGAAAATTCTGTTCGCGAATTCGCTCTCTGTGCGCAATCAACTTGCAACAAGTGTTCAGGAGGGTAGGAGTTCATCCGGAGCTCTTACATACATTTGTGGTATTTTAGCTCGAAGGATTTGGGGGATTTTGATATCGCGAATATTTCATACTTCTTACCTACTACCTATTTACCATAATACGCTATCTGTATTTGAGATCGGTCATCCATATCCTTGGTGCCTTGGGGTAAATGCACCACCCTCCCACTCTGCAGCCCTGCGAATCGAGTCACATTGTATCCACCAACAGCAATGGCGTTAACTTGTGCAGCGCTGCTAAAGATTTCAAGTGGGTTTAATATAAATTAATCACGCAGAAACAGCCAGAATATATTAATTTGCGAATTGATGGAGGCAGATATACGAGGTGGATCATTTCTGTCGTGTAATGGTTGTTCGAATTTCGCCTCGCTTGGATGCCCACGGCGTTATCAATAAATTAAAAATGCTTGATATCTTATGCTTCACAAAGCAAGTTGTCGTGGCGTACCTGTAATGGCGGAAGAACTACAGGGAAGATGCGGGCCTGAAGAACCTCATCGTGTGAAGTTCTCGGGATGCCGATGTATTGATGATATATTCTATGTGAGGCGAGTATTAATTGCGTACAGCGAAGCTTCAAGCTGGCGGGTTTGCTGTGTTGTTCGTGCAGTTGAGGCTGATGCAATGCAAGTCCCTCTCGCTCACTCGCAGTAAGCGCTTCGTATGCTGGTACTGGTACCTTTTACCAAATTTTACATTGAAGAAGCAATAACTGCATCCCGGTCTGGATCTTCAGCTTCGGGTCCTTTGTTTGCCCCCTTCCCCAGGATTTCGTGTTAATTGTCCGGAGGCACTCGGAGCGATATTTGGGTTTATATTATGGTTTCGTTTCGGATGCGAGAGCTAGGTCCGCGATGTCTGTGTGTATGCATGAGTGTGTGGGATACGTGCTCATTATCTATTGTGATCCAGAGTATATTATGCGCAGAGATGCACGCTGGGAGGGAGCCCGGGAGTTTGAGTTTGGGGCTGCCGGTATGTTAACATGTTCGCATAGAGAATATTGAATTTAGATAATGTAATATAGCAACAAAACATTTACTTCTTCAACTGTTGAGGATTCAGGCATTTTTATTCACGAGCTCAACGGTTTGATGTTCAGAGCTCTGATTTATTTCGCTTCTTTTTTCTATGTCGACGTGTCCTGGTGTCACTCAACTTACTCCCCCTTTTTCTTCTCCTACTCCTCATGAGCTCGGCACCCGGCATGAGTGGCTTCTACGTGCACGGTACTCGGTAGACATTTGGGGGCTTTGGGCTAGCTTCACAGACTAGTTCTAGCTTTAGATCCTAGGAGGCCTTCCTCGTTCCGTTTGTCGCTATCTCAGGTTACACAACATTATTACTTGGGGATTTTGACCTGTCAGACTGTAAGGATGGGGAAGTAGATGCATATAGGCAAACATGGAGTAAGGCTACGTATAAATACCGTATGAGATGCGCGTGATACTGTATTAATTCTGTACCTTCGCAAACTTTCAGGCATTAATTTCGATGCAGCTTATGTTCTGCCCAATGGAACCCCATAGATTCTTGTATTCCTTTTTCTTCTCCTTCTTTTTCTTAAAATTTGTTTTACAGAAGAATGCTGTTGCGATCGCGTAAGGAAATCTTCAAATATCTACCGTGGCTATAATTTTTATACGAAAACTGTGGGGAGTGGGGTTTAGGAGTCATATGATGCGGCGGTTAACGGTTCGGTTGCGGCTTACGGTACGGGAGGAGCCGTCCGTAGTTAAGGTGCTGAAATGTTGTTTATATTGATATAGATTGCATGCTGAGTCAGTATTCCTTTCATCCGAGCGTACTAGATGTTTGGCTGTTTTCTGCTTATTTCTCTGCTCCACGGGACAAGCTTACTCTCAGGGTCTCTTAGAACTTCGAGCGTCGTCGGGCCATAAACGCAGAGGTCAACAAGTTGCACGTATGCACGAAAGATCCATGTGCTACCGCCTGTCACTATCCTTGTGCGGGAATACCTAGGATATGACACACCAGCTTATACTACCCTTCTTCTATGTCTATGAATGAATATCCTTTTGGTAGAGGATGGGCATTTCGTGCTTTTCTGGTCTCGGGACTACTTAAACTACTGATTTCCAACCAATGATTGCCTGGTCGATAAACGGGTTTCCCGCGTGCGGGGGGCCAACGACGACGGTTCAAGGGTGGTATTAATGCATTTCCGCGATAATTTTTTTTTTTTTTTTAATTCGGATGTTTCTGACTGGTCGCTCTAGACGATAGCTTAGACAACGTGACAAGAGAGGCGAAATAGATGATTTTCCGACATGTGGGTCTAATAAATGTTCCGAAAGACTCCACCTTTTCGAAGTTTCTCCGTAAGCGCGTTGTCGGTGTGGTATATTCAAATGTAGAATCAGCAGAACATCTCGAGATTAAAAGAGCTCAGATCTCCAGATTAGGATCTGAACGCCGTTTGCATGCCACTGTGACCAGATGGCTTTTTGGGAATTCCTCCACAGGCGGCGATTGAACTCGAGAATTGAGTAATTACTTTCTGCCGGACCTGTTCCGTTCACGTTGCAAATCCGTGATATCTCAGGATTTTTCTTCAACGGAGTCTATCCCGGAGTTTTCGATTGAAAGGAGAGAAAAAATAGAACAAAAAAATGTGTTAAGAATTTGAGTCCCGGACTTTTGCTCGGGAGGGTTAGAGTCTCTAGTCTCAATCTCGATCAAGAGCCCACACAGTAGGTCTGGATAAGCCTCCCGAGTTAGTAGAGAGCTTAGTAGGCCGAATGCTGAACAAACCCTAGCCGATTCGGTGTCCTAGCTTTTCAACCAAAGCAGTTATCGATAAGCAGAGTTAATGGGCCAATTGAAGCTGGCGAACAAGGGAGGGGTTGAAAAGCTACAGGGGTGATTATGCAGGTGGTAGACCTAGCCCCTCATCTAGACCGGACGTCATTCTGTAGCTGTAGGCCCAGTGTCCTGAGGCCCCCGAGACTGGCTCCGAACTCGTACGTGATCCTCATCAATCTGGTGAGCTCAAGGTAAAACAAAAATAACAATTCCGTAAAAGGGGAGATAATGAAAATACTGGAAAAACTGGGAAGCTTAGCTTTGTAGAATTGATAGAAAACTGGCGGTTCGGCGTAAGCTGTGTCAGTTAAAAGGCCGGTGTCTGCCAGACGCTGCTGGGTTCGAGTCTAGATGTTCTCTGCTGTGCTACATCGGACACACTAAGTTCTACTCGCCCGACATCAATATTACCCTTTCCTACGTAATCCCAGACCTGATCCCAGACCTCCACACCTGCAACTACCGTCAAAACTGCTATTATCCTCACGACAGCGACGTACCTCCTAGATACTAACATACCTGCCTTACATCATTCCACAATCAGCACACACCCTGCTAGCCTTGCTATAGGCTCTCGCTTGCCTATCTGTCCATCCGCCCCGTTGCACATACCGCAAACGTTATCGACAGCAAAAGCTGCATCATTACCATTGCATTGCCGTTCAGCTGCAGCTGACCCGAGTGGCCAACGTTCGATCGCTTTTTCTCACCGCCCCGTCCGTTGGAACTGTTGTCGTTACCGCATCCGCCTAAATTTACCCCGGATTGGCACCACCAAGTCGCCCAATCCTCGATCCCCGATCCCCGCGTACTTATCTATAAGATCCTTGGGTGAGTGGTAGCGAAAACAAAAAAAGGTAGCCTCTTCTTGCTATTATTCTTTTATTTATGAGAAGACGTTATATCCCATACTTTCCACGTTTTTTTGCGAAACCCCGGATTCGGTCCCTCTTAGTATATTTCTACTTTTATTTGCTACGATAAACAGCCGACAAACCGCAAATATGCTGTCTCTCAAGCTATTTACAGAGGATAAGGTTGAGAAGGTGCTAACTCCGGGTATCGTGTTTGATAAGATTTGCACAATGGTCGGATTAGGTCCAAAAGACCCTCCCAGCAGGAAGGGTACGTTCCACCCTACTCGCTTCCCTTGTCTCTTTGACATCGACACCTGTTTTCGCGGTGTTTTGGTCGAAGAAGCAGAAGAAAATCCAAGTGAAAAAGGAAATTGTTGATGCTGATAGGGGAAACGGCGGGGTCGCAGGTTCTATGCACGATGTCCCGAAGGATTTGATGGACCAGATTAAAATCCTAGAGGATTTGTTTTCTGTTGATACCCAGAAACTCAAGTTCATCACTGAGAGGTTCACCAAGGAATTGGAGAAGGGTGGGTAATCTCCTGGGATTTTTAAGAAGTCTAATAACCGCTAAGTTTCTGGTACCTAGGTCTATCAAAGGAAGGAGGAAGCATTGTAAGCTTTGAGAGCATTCCATTGAGAGGAGTAATTGACTTACCAAATTCTCCTGGCTAGCCTATGAATCCAACATGGGTTCTCAGCAACCCCACCGGCCATGAGACAGGCACATACCTCGCCCTTGATATGGGAGGCACAAACCTTCGAGTTTGCGAAATTGAGCTCCCCGAGGAGCCTGGCAAATTTGACATTATGCAGAGCAAATATCGGATGCCGACTGCCATCAAGACGGGCCCTGCAGAAGATTTATTCGACTATGTTGCTGATTGTCTCAAACAATTCTTGATTTCGAACCATGAGGACCAGAACATGAAGGAGATGAGCCTTGGATTCACATTCTCATATCCTTGCACCCAGGAATATATCGATCATGGCGTTTTGCAGAGGTGGACAAAGGGTTTCGATGTTCAGGGAGTTGAAGGGAAAGATGTTGTTCCTATGTTTGAGGCTGCTTTGATGAAGAAGGTGGGACTAGGCATGAAGGAAAGATGCAGTTGATGAAACAGAGCTGACAGAAGGTTTGTAGGGCGTCCCAATCAAGGTTACTGCACTCATAAACGATACGACTGGAACCCTCGTCGCCAGCAACTACACTGACCAAACTACCAAGATTGGTTGTATCTTCGGCACGGGATGCAATGGTAAGCTCTACGAATACAAGGAAAGTTTAATTGATGAACATTGGTAACACCATTGGTATAGCTGCCTATTTCGAGGTCGCCGGTAATATACCCAAGCTTGAGCATATGAATCTTCCACCAGATATGCCAATCGCTATCAACTGCGAATGGGGTGCCTTTGATAACGAACATTATGTCCTCCCACGTACTGTCTATGACGCTCAAATTGACGAGCAATCCCCGCGTCCTGGACAACAGGCATTTGAGAAAATGATTGCTGGATACTACCTTGGAGAGATCCTGCGACTTACACTGATCGACCTTGCTCAGAAACGTGACGTTGAAATCTTTGAGAGACAAGACTTGACTGCACTTAAGAAACCATATAGTCTTGATGCATCATTCCTGGCGGAGATCGAGTCGTAAGTTGCTTCGTTTGATCACCTTTGTTTCGTTATATACCTGGCCCGCTAATTTACAATGATTATAGCGACCCATGGGAAAATCTGAGTGAGACTGAAATTCTCTTTGAGAAACGACTGGGCATCGAAACCACTGAGCAAGAACGAAAACTCATTCGACGTCTCGCCGAGCTTATTGGCACCCGTGCAGCTCGTCTCTCCGCCTGCGGCATCGCCGCCATCGTCCGAAAGCGAGATCTCGCCCCCTGCAGTGTTGGTGCTGACGGTAGCGTCTTCAACAAATACCCACACTTCAGGGAGAGAAATGCTGCTGCATTGAAAGAGATCTTGGGACACGACGATGTTATTGTCAAGCCCGCTGAAGATGGGAGTGGCGTTGGAGCTGCTTTGATTGCAGCTCTAACGAATCAGAGGGTTAAAGATGGAATTTTGGCTGGAATTAGCAAACTTGAGTGATTTTGGTCACTATTAGTTGCGTGCTACAGGGGATTGATTACAGAAAATCCTTTCGCAAGGCTATGAAATATTGAGATCATTGATTAGAGAGCTGGATTTCCTTTTGAGATACGACAAGCATTGCAGGAGGTGTTTTTGTCATTTCTTTGTTTCACAAAAAACTTTCCTTTTAATTCCTTTTTTTTCTTTGTTTCTGCTCTTACCTGGTATCTTTTCTGTTCATATTATAAAGGGGAGACGCATAATGATAATGCATTACTTGAGTTATTTTCTGGGGTTGTTAATGGAGCTCCGAAGTGTTAGGGGATCATTAGGGGAGTTAGTGTTGATGAGGGACATGCCCTGGCTCATGCATTCTGAATTAGAGGTATTAATATGGGGTATTATTGCTGTCTTAAAGAGGAGACCAAAAAAAGGAGCACGATAAACGAAGCAATTGCAAGGGGTCCAGCAATCCAATAGACTAATAGGAAGTCGTTTATGTTTCATGGCTGATAAGCCAGTCCAGCATCTGTGCGTTCGCTTCTACCTGTGCTTGTTGGATCCTATCATCGTCATAACTACCCAGCACAGCGAAACCTATGATACTATTAGCTAATGTTTTGGATGGAATTCCGGAACCGATTGAGGGTAAACTTACCGTGTGGTACGCCACTATAAACCTTCATTTCATGCTCCAGGTTGTGGTCTTGAAGGTATCTTCTCCCGTCCTCCCGAATATCATCCGGGAACAACCCGTCGCCCTCCACGCAAACAAAACTGACCGGTTTAACCACAGCCTTAATATCCTCTAATGTAACTGCAGTTCCATGAGCTACAGCTCCGGCTGTGATCTCCGCGGTGCTCGCCAACTTCAGGACATATTTCCCTCCAAAGCAGTACCCAACACAAAACACCTGGCTAGCTGCATCTGCAAATTCTTCCTTTGCGGCTTCCAGAACGGAAAGGATTAATGGGTATGTTTTCTCAGGGGTATGGCGGGCAAGCCAAAGATCGATCATGAGGAGCTTGACACCCTCGGCTGCTTTGGTTTTCAGCTGTTCGATCACTGACTCATGGCCGGTTATTTCTTCGGTTTTGGTGGCGCCAGCGGTGGGAGCTGGGTCGCCATTGAAGCTATTGTTCATACTATGTTACCAATTGATGCCAAGCCGAAAATGAATGGAGTCTATGGACATACAGGTCCGGCATGACGACTAAGAAGCCGCCTTCTTTAGAATAGTAATCCGCCTGCAGTTGGTTATTCTTCGAGTGGAGGCCGACGCCATTGGTGAGAAACAATAGCAGTTTGGAGTTAACATGCGGGTAATCGGCAGGTTTTGATATATAGCACTGTAATAATGTGAGCCTATGGTCTAAAAATGTCGAATACAGGGGTACCTGTGTTGATATTGTGGTATTATGGGGGCCATTACATCGACATTCCCTAGCTTAATGATTTCCTATGAAGCTTGAGATATTAATATTCAGACTAGAACCTTTTCCATAAAAAAAAGTTTCATGTTGGCAACATATGAGCCGAGAGTGTTACGTACTCCGTATGGCGTACCGGCGTCTGCTGTTAAAGGCGAATCTGTGGTGCAATGTTCGCCCATGGTATGTCCTTGGTCGACACGGCCGCCTTCTGCCAGCGATGTATCTTCTGATGCCATGATCGGGAATTTTTTTTGTATGAAGGACGGTAGTAATAATAATAGTCGAGTCTTAAGAGATGGTTGCTTTCGGGGTCGTGGGATGATCGAGTTACTGGTCAAGTACCGACCTTATGTAGCTTCTCCGGGATGTTGGCCAAGGGAGTACGTCAGACCGGTTTTAGTGCCTGCCCCGCGACCACCCCGCCAAATCCTGACAAACGGATCCCTTCCGACTCTGCTACTTCGCGTCTTCCCATTCCTACTTCCTGCTTACCACCATTATTCTCACGCGTTTACCCTACGATATTCTCTCTTAACTTAAAATACAGACAGTGCCTTTATTACGATGTCTGCTTGTCCTCATATCTCCCAGCTGTGTAAGTTAGAAAACTTGGCTTCATTTTGTATTTGTGATGTGAGGTGGTGGGGGAATGACTAATGAGGAGGTGAGCTTTATAGCGTTGCGGCCGCCGACAGCTACCCAACCAGTTTATCGAGAAGACTGTACCATCTGCTTTGATTCTATCGTACGTTTTTCCTCTTACCTTCGGATGATATATTATATTATAGGCTAGGAAACTAAAAATATGAATTATAGGACGACGAAGAAGGTCTTGATGTTTGTCTTAGCTGCTTTAACGGCGGTTGTGCTGGTGAACGTATGCACGGCCGTCTACACTCGGCACAGCGAGATCACCCATTAGCTGTAAACATACGAAGGACGAAGAAACCGAAGGTCGAGGTATGCTATTTGTAGATTTTCGATGGAAAGATGATAGAGGGGTAGTGATTTTGACTTTGTGGCATTTTGCAGAGGGACGAGCCACCAACCAAGCTTACCAAGCTGGCTATCGCAGCTGAAACCGAGGCCGATATCTACGATACCAAAACCTTTGTTAGATGTTATAATTGCGAGGTAGATGATGTGGAGCTTGTTGGAAATGTATGCTCTGATGTCATTATTTTTAGGGGGGTTTGGTCTGTCCAGGACGCTGACTGTGGGAACCGATAGCTGCCGCAAGTCGTCGAGGGTGTTCTTAGTGCTATGACAGCCGCTCGAGCTGATGAAGTTCATGCCTGGAATTTGGAGCTTGAACATTGCGAGCATGTTTCCTTCTTGGTTCAGGATGATAAGGCTGGAAAGAACATTGGTACATTTCTACTTTTTCTTCAACCACCTCCACCAGGGCATCTGCTAATATGTTCGCATAGATTTAACCAAATGCGCCGACTGCGACCTCAAAGAAAATCTTTGGATGTGCCTTCAATGCGGAAACCTTGGTTGCGGCCGTGCTCAATTCGGTGGGGTCGGCGGAAACTCTCACGGTGTCGCCCACTTCCACGCTACAAACCATCCTGCCTCCGTCAAACTCGGTAGCATATCCCCCGAGGGTACTGCTGATATCTACTGCTACATTTGCAATGACGAACGCCTCGATCCTCATCTTACCGAGCACCTTCATCATTGGGGTGTTGCCATCGCTGAGCGACAGAAGACTGAGAAGTCGTTGACGGAAATGAACATTGAGCAGAACCTTCGGTGGGAGTTTAGGATGACTGGTGAAGATGGGAAGGAGCTAAGTCCCTTGTTCGGACCTGGGCTGACCGGTCTGAAAAATCTTGGTAATTCATGTTATTTGGCCTCGATTCTTCAGTGTCTTTTCTCTTTGGATGGGTTTAAGAAGCGTTATGGTGAGGTCGATGATGTTCCCGTCGCTGACCGACCTGCCGAGGATCTGGATACCCAATTGAAGAAAGTTGGTGATGGGTTGTTGTCTGGACGCTACTCGAAGCCTGACGATCCACAGCCAGCTAGTACTGAGCATACCTATGTTCAGTATCAGAAGGGTATCGCACCTGCAATGCTTAAGACATTGGTTGGTAAGGGTCACGAGGAATTCTCTACCATGCGCCAACAAGACGCCTTCGAACTCCTACTTCATCTCTTCAAGCTCATTACTCGATCTTCGCATCCAGCGCCTTTGAAGGATCCAGTTTCGGATTTCAAATTTGCGGTAGAGCAAAGGCTTCAGTGCTTAGGATGCAAGAAGGTTAGATATAGGACCGATGAGCAGGATAACATTACGGTCCCTGTTCCGGCTAGGAAGCTTAAAGATGTCGTTATGGGTGATGACGGGAAGAAGGTTGAGGAATATGAGCCGGTGACTTTGAAGGAATGTTTAGATATTTTCACTGCATCTGAGGCGATTGAATATACTTGCAAAGCTTGTGGGAGCAAGGAGGGAGCTGTCAAGTGGGTGTTTCCTCGATAGAGTGACCGTTTGGGAGACCATGCTAATTTAGGGATAGGAAAATCGGGTTTAAGACTTTCCCCAAAGTGCTTGCAGTCAATGCTAGAAGGTTTGCACTTATCAATTGGGTGCCTACGAAACTCGGT
The DNA here is from genome assembly GCA_036872755.1 of Orbilia blumenaviensis. Taxonomy (NCBI): domain Eukaryota; kingdom Fungi; phylum Ascomycota; class Orbiliomycetes; order Orbiliales; family Orbiliaceae; genus Orbilia; species Orbilia blumenaviensis. Next base: position 1,632,213 of record JAVHNS010000003.1, on the reverse strand, counting down.
ATGTAGTATTTCTTGATGCTGAAACCCAAATGACATAGCTAATAGCGGGTTCAGATATCCCTGTTGTCGTCGACACCGCTCCTTTTCTACTGGACCCATACCTTTCTACTGGTCTTCTGGATACAGAGGAACTTCTCCCGGAGGATGCAGCTGAGGGTTCTGCACAAGCCTTTGCACCAAACACAGAGGCGATGCAGCAGCTTGAAGCTATGGGGTTCCCAGGGAATCGTTGTCAAAAAGCTCTCTACAACACTGGAAATTCTAGCGCTGAAGATGCGATGAACTGGTTGTTCCAACATATGGACGACCCGGATATCGATGCTCCTTTGGAGCTACCTGGAAGCTCTAGTGGTGGCGGTGCTGCCGTCTCGTCCGCTGATCCCGAGAAGATCGTCATGTTAACGTCTATGGGGTTCACGGATGCTCAAGCAAAGAAGGCATTGAGGGAGACTGGTGGGGATGTAGAGAGAGCCGTTGAGTGGGTTTTTAGTCATCCCGACGATATGGGAGACGATGATACTGCTGCACCAGCTGCGACTAGCGAGCCAAAGGAGAAGACTATCCCGGGAAGCACAGAAACACCAGCCAGCTTCCAGCTACATAGCATTGTTTGTCACAAAGGATCGAGCATTCACGCTGGGTATGTCACGTCTCTATGGATCAACATTTTTACGCAATTTTACTAACGATAGGCGAATTTGATAGACACTATGTTGCCTTTATTAGGAAGTTGGTTGATCAAGGGGAGGCGGGGCCAAAAGAAGCCTGGGTCCTGTTTAACGATGAGAAAGTTGTCGAGGGGGCAGATGTTGAGGAGATGAAGAAGTTTGCATATGTCTATTTCTTTGAGCGGGTCTGAACAAGCTTGTGTGCGAGATGGGGGTGGCGTATGTGAGGCGTGGATTTTATATTGCATAATACTTGGATGCATTGGTGGGGTATGAGGCGTGATCATGTTAAAGGGTTTGAGATGAGGAGCTGTTGTGTTTTTTTTTCATTTCTCAATGCATTGAAACATGGGGAAGCCCGAATATTCTTACGAATCGGTGTCACTACATTACCGTTACTCAAACTGTTATCACTACTATCACTAACCCAGTTCCGAGGTGTCGACAGGATTATAAGACACTGCACCGATAGCGGACCAGACTATCTTATCGTGCAAGTTAGCGGTTTTCTGGCTCCCAAGTACCTGTACCTGCATCACCAAGAAATCTAGAAAACCGTCAACCCCACCCGCCCGAAAGCACCCCTGTCTGTCAATATTTGGCATATCTCCGTCTAGAACTTTCATGGACAGTAGCGGAATACCAACTGTAGAAAACGGCAGAACCCATGTTACAGTCGGGGACCCTCTCTAATTGAAAAAAAATACCTCTCTCTATGACTCTCCTCTTTCCCGGCGCTCGAGATCGTCTCGAGATCGGGGGGCCAAAGCGGATCCAGCAGCCCGCTCCTGGCCTGTGATCCTGAGACACGCAACTGAAGAAATTGAAGAAATTCCTTCGTTTCGATTCTTTGCAACTGGCGGGTCATTTGACTGTGAGAGATCAATCGGTATGCAGGTTCAGATTTTTTTTTTGCCTGCATAGCCCCCCCTTGTAGAAAAATGAGGTGCCTAGCTTCTGTAGCGAAATGCAGGTTGATTGCGAGTATATAGGCAAGGGCTTTCGCACTCGGGGTGCTTTTTCTCTTGGGGTGGCCTGTTGTTTATAGTCGGCTCAATTCTGCAACTGCAACTGTGACTGGCCTGAACCGACCGACTGACTGACGTTTGTTAACTTCGAACTTGTGATTCTGTGAACTCGAACCTGCGAATTGAACCTTCAATCCCATTTACTCGATACTACTGCATACGTTACTCCATTGAACATCATATTGCCTGCTTACCGTTCTAGGAAGAAAGCAAGAAAAGAAAGAAAGAAAAAAAATCTTGTCCCATTTTTTCGTATAATCATTTGATTCAGACGCAATAACTCATGGCGGCCCCGCTGCTTTCGTCACCGTCCTACGCTTCCGAGTGCACGGCTCCAGAACACCTCCACGCCATTGTTGATATCGGCAGGTAGGCCAACATCCAACAATCCAAACTTCCCTCGCCACCAACAAAACATAAAATTATAGTTTATGATGCTAGGGATTTGCGTTAACTAACAGACATCGGTCAATTTTTTTCAAATATAGCAACGGCGTTCGTTTTTCAATTACTACTCTTCATCCTCTTACCGCTCGTATTCTGCCTACGCTTTATACCGACCGCGCTCCAATATCTCTCTATGACGCACAGTTTCAGTACTCCACACTTTCGTCAACTGATATAAAATCTCCAATCCCCGATTCTACCATATCCGCCATAACTACCACGCTTCTTCGCTTCCGAACCATCTGCAATGCTTACAAAGTCCCCGAATCTCAAATAAAACTGATAGCCACCGAAGCCACCCGTACAGCTCCAAATAGCGCCGAATTCCGCCAAGCGATCCAAGATGCTGTCGGCTGGCCGGTTGAAATGCTTCCAAAGGCCGAGGAAGGACGGGTTGGCGGGCTGGGTATCGCCAGTAGCTTCGCAACCGTGGAAGGTCTGGTGATGGATCTGGGAGGCGGATCAACGCAGTTATCGTGGATGGTTTCAAAACGTGGAGAATTGGATTCGGCGAAGGAAGCTGTTTCTTTACCGTTTGGAGCGGCGGCTTTGACGAAGAAGTTGCAGACGGCTCTTAATGCTACTGTCGTTGAGGCTACGGCTGAGCATATTAGAGAGGAACTTACGAAGGCTGTTGCTTCGTTGGAGGTTCATCCCGAGCTTACAGTGAAGGCTGAGAAGGAAGGTGGGTACACGCTTTACTTGTCTGGTGGCGGGTTCCGTGGATTTGGATATCTACTTTTGGCGGAACATGAGGTGCAGCCGTATCCCATCCCCATCATCAACGGGTTTTCTGCAAAAAGGGAGCATTTTGTAAAGTTGGCGGAGAGGATTGGAGTTGAGCTTTCCAATGGCCAGCAGGAAGAGCTCGCTGGGAAGTTTAGGATATCAGAAAGAAGGGCAAAGCAAGTCCCCGCTGTTGCCTTTTTGATCAGGAATTTGTTGAAGTGTTTACCACAGATTAAGGACGTGGTGTTCTGTCAGGGCGGTGTTAGGGAAGGGTGTCTATATAACACACTGAGCAAGGACGTGAGGAGCGCGAATCCCCTGGTGGTATCTACAGAGGTCTATAGAAGCCGTGGGGCCGGGAAGCTGGCCCGAGCCATCAACGATGCACTGCCCAAGAGTACACCCGATGTATTCTGGATGGAAATTGTACCTGCACTTGCGAATCTGTTATATTTTCACCAGGGAGTTCCAAAGGAAGGAAGAGCGGCTGCTGGGCTACATTTTACGACTACAGGCTTACTTGGTGGAGTTCATGGACTGACGCATAAGGAGAGGGCACTGATGGGACTTGTGCTTTGTGCCAGATGGGGCGGAGAGGTTGCTGAAGGAGGGTTTAGGGAGAGACTTGAGAGGGTTGTAGGTGATGAGATGGCTTGGTGGGCTAGATATGTTGGTGCTGTTGCTCAGGCTGTGGGAGCAGTATTCCCTGTTGGGATTAGGGGAGATGAGAAGAGTGATACTAGTAGTACTAGTAGTTCGGACGGGATTGAACCCTTGGAGAGGAGAGATAGCAGCGGGAGCGAAAGTGGAAGTAGTGGGAGGAGAAAGCGAACGAGTTTAATAGATGAGAAGATTAGCTTTTTCGCCAGGGATACGGCTAGGAAAGGGCATTTGGATATCGTGCTTAAGGTCAGAGTCGTCCAAAACGATCCAGATACGTCTGCCTTGATGCCTAAGAAGGCAGTTGATGATATTGAAAAAGTTGGGAAGAAGAAGAACTGCAGGGGGTTTAGGAGAAAGGTTTCTGTTATTTGGGAGACAGTGGAGTCCGGGAATTAATTTCTTCTATCGCGATCTTCTTCATTCTTGTAGGAGCGTCGAGTGAGTATTGTATTTGGATACTTTTTTACCATGGCGTTTAGCGTTAGGGTAGCTTGGATTCGAATGGATATCGATATCATCATGAAACTGTCTATATACTACCTACTTGTCTCGTAAACCTGCCCCCCCAACTTCACCTAGCTATGTAGGTTGTCCTACAGACATACCACCCAGACTTGCTAGGCATCTACGAATAGAATTAGTGATTGTTGTATATTCAGTATCACCATCTCAATTTACCAATTATTTCTATCTCTATCGCCTTGGAGCCATCCAACTTCTGAACAAAAGGAAAAATCTTCTAACTAGCCTCAATAAAAATACACCGTCTGGCCTGAATCCAACGTGTTTCCATATTCCGAATGCGGAAATCATGGAAGATCTCAAAGCCCGTCTTGATATGCCACCTCTCTGCCCTGGCTGTAGCATGCGGGTGGATAAGTATAGTATATACTGAAACGAAAACTAAACGAAGAATGAGAAGAACCCGGAGAAAAGGAAGAACCTGGAACGAAAGGACCCAAAGATCTAAAAAAAAGTGATAGTAATAGAAAAAAGAAGCAAAATATCCCCCATTTGGCATTTGGTACAAGTTGGGGGGGAAAAAGCAACCAGCTAGCGGAGTATTTTCGAGCTATCTGGTAAGGAAAGTATCGAAGGAACAATTTTTTTGAGGGAAAAGAATATAATATGGAAGAAACCCATGGGTACAAACCTGAACGCAAAAAGAACACCCCGAATGATATGATTACAATGCAATTAAAAGGCAATACAATCCCCGATAAAGACAAAAAACAAACGGCCGTCTCCTAGGTTAAGTATTTTAAACTGTCTGTGCAAAGCTAGTTGCAGCTGAGGTTTGGTAGGTATTGTAAAAAATGACGAAGAGGAAGCGAAAGACTAGCTGGGAGCTTATAATCGCTCGTTGTCGGGATGGACTGAGACTAGGAAGTCTTTGACGAGCTCATAGCTGAACCATGAGCTGGCCATGGAGGGTGCGACCTTGAGGAGGTTGGGGACGACACCCTTGTACATCCCCCGCAATCCCTCCTGCCTAATAATAGAGGTGATGGCGTGGAAGATGGAGTTGTACTTAAATCCAAGGCCAGACATAGTGTTCACTTGGAACCGGCGCCGGAGAAGGTCTTGGCAATAGTCAGCTTCGAGTTCATCCTCAAGACCAAAACTCAAAGGGAATATGGGCAGACATACCAAAGGGATATGTGAAGGTCTGGGCAATTGCCCCACTGAGGGCACCGGAGGCGAGCTTCCCAAGCGGGCCCGGGCCCCTCTCTCCCTCAGGGGTCATCCACTCCCTGATCTGTTCATAACATGCGAAGTTGAGGCCAACATATGGGGCTACACCAGCTAATGTCGGTATCAGCCCGCGGTAGAGCGCCAGGACGCCACCTTCGTTCCTGTACATGTGGACCATCGTTTCCCACATGCCGGGAATCTTGATATGCTGGCCCGTTTTCCCAAGGGCTTCCAGTGACGCTGTGTGTATCGATAAACGTGTTCGACAGATATCGAGCGGGTATGTAGCGACTATCAGAGTCCCCAGATTAGTATTTTGGGAGAGAAAAATACACTATCGAAAGCCCCAGTCCAACATACCGACTGATGTGATACCCGCCATGCCGCCAGCCACTAGCCTTCTGGCCGTGTCAAGCTCCGTTTTGCCAGCCTCCATAAACATCTAGTGACGAGCTTCCGTTAGACCGAACCCACCAATCAGACAACCACAAAAAAATCATCTCGAAGTATCATACCCCTTTATAGACGGTATAGGATGAGAACTGGACCGCTGAGTATGGAACTATTCGAATGCAATTGGTTCCGTTACCACTGTTCAGAGATATATCGAATTAGCTATCTGCGATTTTGGATTTTCCCCACAGGAGCTCCCCACCCTCATCTCTTGGTAGATGCTTCGTAACGCGGGGTAAAGTGAGAGGAAAAATCCGGGGGAAAGGGATAAAACATACCGCATGAATCCTCTCCAGCCCTCTTCTTTCCACATCTTCGATAGGGAAGCTCCAATTCCTGTGTAGGAAGCTCCCCCTGTTCCCTGAACCTGATACAGGATCTTTAATCGCTCCAACGGGGAAACGACGGTCCTGGAAACGGCACCGGCGACACCACCCGCAATGAATGCAGCGACAGTCTGACTGGCGACATATTTTCGAGCTCGGAGGACAAGAGTCGGGTCTGCAGTGGCGCTTGTCGTCATTGAAGTGGTGAGGTTGGCCGGGGCCGTGATAGGTGTTTGTAGGGCGGTCTGGTTTTATGGAAATTGTTTGACGGAGGTTAGCAATTTTGCCTCGCAAAAAAAAATAAAAAAATAAAAAAATTTAAATTAACTTAGATTGAGACAAGCCTTTTTTTTTTGGCTTGTCTCGCTGAGGGTGGGCGACAAATCCCGAACAAGAAAATTTTCGGGATCTGTCTTAGTGACCAAGACCGGGTAGCTTGCGAGCTTGTCCCGGACGGCAGCGAGAAGCTGAGAGCTGAAGAGGACAGCGGCAAGCCATTGCAAGGATGTCTGCCCTGTTTGCTCGGTTTCGGGATTATTTTGTTTTGTTTCGGTCGGTTCGCAGAGGGGAGGTTCGGCATGGGAGAGCGAGCACTAATAGGTACCTAAGGTAGGTACTAAGCAGGTGCGGGTGCTACTTACGGGTTTGTCGTCTTTCGCCATTATTACCGTTTCTTCTTTGGATATTGCCATTATGCAGCCGGGATGAGATTAGAGGCGAGAGTCGACTAGACTAGACTAGATGCTTGTCTGTCGTTCCAGAATGATACGATCTCGATAGGTTTTGCGGGGACGATGAGAGATGGGAAGATGTTGATAGGTCGGAAGCTGCGAATTTAATCGAATGCTGGGGAAAGCGCACTCCGCAATGTCGGGTTCTCGTTCGGGTGAGCTCTTCTTTTGCTTCAACTTCTCCTTCTCCTTCTTCTTTTCTTTTCTTTTTTCTCTATCTCTTCTTTTCCCTCAAAAATTTTTTCTTCTTTTCTTTATTTAATTTTTTTTAGATTTTTTTTAGATTTTTCTTTCTTCAAATCTTTGTCAAGGAAAACCCCCAATTTTTTTTTTCTATTCTGCACGTCGGGACTAGGAGTATCAACCCGGGTCTTCGTTCCTCCGCCCCGTCTTTGTGATAGAGATACCTGCTTGGTAGTTCGTATTTGAGACCCGTGGGTGAGCGATTTCGAGGTCTTGTCGACAAGGGTGGGCGATTAGATAGAGAATTCGAATTGGTTCCGCTCTGTTCTATCCTATCTTTTATGCGGCGCGATATATCGCATGTATGTCCGATCTGTCTATCTACTGGTATCGAGTATCTAGTATGTCGACAGGTTGTATTTGCGGGAGATGTTTATAGAGTATGTGCAAGTAAGTAGATATTTATAATTGCAGTACTGCTGTTGCTGCTGTATTTATGCCTATAGGTCGCGAAATCTAGTCGATTCAATCCTGGATCCAGCGTTATACGTCAACGTCGTCGTCGCATGTACCGATCGATGATAACACCCGTATGAAATTCGAAAGGAAGGAAGCAAAAAAGTAGCAAGATACTCCGAAGGTAAATTTATGAATATATGTATAAGGAAAAGAGGTATTGGTGAAGATTACGAGAAGAGGAAGATGGAATTAAAAGAACAGAACAGAACAGAAGCCGCGAGATTCGATTTAATCGATTTCAGGGTCGGCCTGCGGGTGTTATTATTATAATCTTATTAAAGTGTTTATAACTGATTGGTCCAAGCTTTTGCTTTTTGTCGCAAAGTCTCATCCTCCTTCAGACCATCACATTAGCTTATTATTATTTGATGCTATTAGTTAGCCTCAGGGCCAAGGGAGGGGGGAAAGTGTGACCCTTTTCCCGCTTTGTTTCCTTTCGACCCTGTTAGAGTTCGAAGTTCGAATGGGGGGTAGTGTAAGGCCAGAGCGGCGACGACGACCTGTCCGTATGACCTTTGGTCAGGAATCGGGTCCTCGCTAAGGCACCAGATGCGACGACTTGAACCGGTAAGGTGCTCAGGTGAATTCGGTCAGGATAGGAAATGATATTAAGAAATACCACCAAGTAAGTAAAGTACTTAAGTACCTGGTACGTAGTTTAAGGAGACTGGCCGAATAATCGATTTTCGCATTCGGGGTATATTCCGTGCCTGATACTAGCAGTTGAAAGCAGGCGCTAGGGAAGTGATTACTAGCAAGTGGCTGGATTCACAAAGCGGCCGTCAATATCTGGATGGAAAACGCGGCATTCAGATGCGAAAGACACCAGAAAAATAACGAATAGGAAGGATTAGTGAGAATTATAGCGAGAAGGTGATCTCGCCGGCGACAGCCTTTTTTTAACAGCCTCCGGATAGATGATTTAGTAATGGATTGTCTGCAAAGCGGTCCAAATCCCGACGGTGTGTACCTTTTTGTGTGTATTCGTGGGGGCTGAAGCTGCAGACTCGGGGGCGCAAACAATAGACCATATGATTCGACAGGCCGGCTCGGGCTGGTCGATGGGCACATATTTGGAAGCTAAATCAGGAACAGAACGCAGCCCTGCAACAGCGATCAGAGAGAGGAGAATAACCCCCTAGGTACTCGCGAATGTGCACACGAACTAAACTAAGGGCTGCCTGAGAATCAGTCTTGGGTCGGAGCTGTGCATGATGTCAGCCTGCTTCTTGAAACAACCCCCCCTTTTCGGAGTGCCCTAAAAGTTAATAGCCAGGTATTCGCAAGGCCTTAAGGGATACTGAGAGAATGTCGTCGAGACATTCGTGCTCCCTGTACTTCGTACGCCTGTAATATCTGCAGGTGTGCCGTAATATTAGCAGAGGGAGTTCGATCGATGACAGTGGAAAATATGGTAAACAGAGCGGCTGTGCGACATGCTACATAACAGCAATCCTTACCACTGCTCTGATAACACCCTTAGTCAGGATGTTATGGATGTATGCGGCGGCCGGAGGGTTTTGCGGCAGGGCTCGGGAAGATCCATGCCATGACCATGCACATCTCATCTCTCGGATCGCGCCGAAGTCGGGATTAATATTCTTCGCATAGGGCAGAAGTATCAGATCTGGCGTAGCTCCATCTCGAACTCGGAGATTCCACCCCTCGAGAGAAGCCAATGTAAAGAATTCGATAGGTCGGAAATGGCCTGACAACTGTGGCTGTTGTTCCCATCACACACCAAAGTATCGAAACAGTAGATTGCCCAATTGGGCGGCCCTGACCTGTTGCATTTTCGCTCTAACAACACGCTTTTTGCACGAACCCTTAGCATTCACAAGATTATATCCAGAATCTAGAAACATCCCTAAGGCCCTCCGCCGATCTCGTAAACTTCCTGAGGGGTATAAATATTTCACATAGCTTAACTATGCTTTTTTGTTTTCTTCATCTTCCTTCATCTTCTCTTTCTTTGTTACGTTGACGACCTCAAACCATAGCTCCACTATACCGTATGGGTATACGTATGCATATGTCTATCTGAACCCATGGTACCGACATCGATATCAACATCTTCGTCCCGACATTCATCTTTCCTACCAACAAATAACTTCTCTACCCTCTCACCAACATGGTGACTTATTTGGCACGTAAATGACGAATGCGATACCACATGCTCAATTGACAACTTGAGCTGTGGCGTGACTTTTCTCTCATAGGGGTGCCAGCCCATAGGCCCAATCAGCCATATACTATCCCCAAGTCATGGGGATAGTATACCCTAGCCCTTACTCTTCGGCAACTACTCACCAGCACCTAAGCGGGTCCTCCCTCTCCTTTCCGTCAGGAAGGACCCGAGGTCGAGGACCCCTAGGACTGGTGTTGCCGGGGCTCTATGAAAAGAACCACAAAATCCGGTGTTTACGCATTTCCTTGGAATGCTAGACATCATGGAGGAGCTTCTTAATGGGTTGAGGCTCCAGACTCTGCGACTCGATGGCACCATTGATACGATTGGCAAGCAAAAGCTGATCGATGCTTACAATGCTCCGGTTAGGTTCCAGACCTGTTGTGACGCTACCTATATTTTGCAACAGATGGCCAGGCTCCCGAGCCGGCCAAACCGCGTCTACGAGGACCGATTCATTCAAATACGCAGGGTTCACCAGGCCACACCGTGGAGGTTGGTTTACGAGGCCAGGGTTCGCCCCATTTATATATATATATACATCATCAAATCTGGTCCCGCCCGCGGAAAGGGACACCCTTCCCTGCCCTGTCGTTAGCATCATCTATCGCTGTCACTCATTTATTGAATCTGAGAATATAAATAAATACCCCGCAGGTGCACCCTTCTTTGCGAGGTAGTGATTAAATTAACTACACACCCTGCTTAGCGCCTTCTCAATCAGACTGCTTAATGAATAGCGAAGGATACGAAACAAACGCTTAGAGAGAAAGTTGATCTCTACTAGGGCATTTGCTTGGAAAAAACAGGAAATATACTAGACGAGCCGCGAATGTTGCTTCCATTGATGTATTTACTTGGGCTACGGTGAGCCCTCGTTGACTATAGTTAATAGGGATCGCTCCGGTTCCGGATTGGTTGATGTTAAGGTCATGCTTTGAAGATCGACAATGCACAGGCTTTGCAGCAACAAAATCAAATCAAACAGATGATAATCATGACGATGCATAGACTTTGTTATCGGAAATGTAGTATTTCGTTTATAATTGCCGCCGTGCTGGGACGAGCTTCTTCTGTGCCGCTCTAGTTTTGGAGACGAGCTTCTTTATTTTGATAATCCATTAACATAGATCTCCAAGCGGATACCACAAGATGGACCAATATCATCGAAATTCAACGGTGAAAATTTTCCGTGCGAATATGACGATTTCTGGACTGCTGTTGAGGTATATCTCTGAAAAATACAGTTTAACCTTCTTGATAACTGACATAGCCACCTATGGTGAGTAATATTGTGCTAGCTAGGATCGCATAGTTGCTTTCACTATGTCGCCCTGATAATATATGAGATCGATGGGGTGGATTGTTTTTCTTTGTCATGGCTATCGAGCAGATTTTAAAGATGTCGGGGTAGATATTAGTTAGAGGTTACTTTACGAGACCAGTGTCGATGTCAATATCAAGAACCAGCCCAACATGTGAAAACTTCCCGTGAAAGAAGCTTAAGAAGGGTGATCTGTGCCTTCCCTTCGATTTTCTGTACGAAGTATATGGAACTACGACCACCGAATTGATGAGACGTACCCCCTAGGGCCCTCAAAACCACGACCAAGAGATAAATACTTGCGGAATCACTACCAGCAACCAACAACTTAGAATCGCCAACCGAACAGAGAGGGTGCTAACGCGATATATATGGTTAGCCAATCTATTATGTCAGTATTCGTGTGGCCAAGAGGCCCATCAACCTCTGTGACCCTGCTGCTATGTAGCTATGCTCTCATATATGAATATTACACCACAAGTCACTAGAAGAATGACTCACTATTACGTTCGCTTGGGGACTCGAGTCAGGGGACACAAACTTTGAAATCTACTATCTACAAAAATTTAAAAAGCCACTACAGTGTTGTACTCGGCCCGGAACTTATATCCGCCAGCTGCCGTGTTGGCAGGTTGAGGACGCGATGTAACATCTCCGCGGGCCCGAAGAGTCCGTGTGTCATTATCCGCGCCTACGCTTCCGAGACTGTTTTTTTAGACTGTTCAAACTGTCTGTGGCGGACTCAAAATCATGGTCAGAGTCTATAAAGGTCGAGTCATGATTGCATTTGATGATATCAATACAGTTGCATGATATGTGCAGATGGTCGAGCTCAGGACAAAACATACAGCCGGACGAAGTTTCCTCAGACCCAAAGGTTTTGTATTACGAGAAAGTGGTGTGCTATCGATATTATGATGCTATCTATTAAGCATAGACAGCAACTTACTTACTTAAGCTGTCCAGAAAGAGGGTTCGGGCTATCTCCGCGGCACGCGGAAGAACCACGTTATCATTGGTTAAAGAGAGATTTAGCATGTATACTTTTAGAATATACCATTCTAGTTTTGGAAAGCAGAAGGGCTTATCCAATATATCATATAGTAATAGTAGAGTAAGCAGTTCATTATTGAATTATTCGGGCTTAATTTATATTTGTATAGGGTATCAATTACGTAGTCTCGTGGATTGTGGCCGATACTCCGAAAGAAAGATTCAAAAATACCACACGGAGAGTTTGTTGCAGTCGGCCCTAGTCGGCGTTAAGGCGAAATGTGTTGCGCATGTGTTGCGGTAATCGCCGACCTCGGCAGCAAACAAAACGATGGACCCGTTTTCAAGGTCTGTCGAGGCCTCAGAATTTTGTTCGGCATTGACGTACCTCAAAGCAACTTTATTAAGCAGCCCCCAAATTACCCCAAATCCGAAGGCAAAAAAATATCTCTTATCGTCACCCATCAATATTAACCGGCAGATACATAATATACTCACCGCTCCTCCATCATCAAGACATCGATATACCGCATATCTGCCTTCAGTCCATATATCCACCATGCTTTCGAGAACACTCCAGACAGCCACAAGAACCCTCTCGCGAGGTGCCCTCCGACCGAACCTCATCGCTGTTGCCCCTCGCTCACACATCGCTCCTCTACCGGCAGTTACAATCGTGCCGAAGAGAGGGTATCATGAAAAAGATAGGTCTCCCGGGGGGTGCTCCGTTGATTTCGCTGGTCGGATGTTGATATCCGGGTAGTGAAAATTGTGCCGAAGTGAAAGCTAACAGCGATATCTACTGCTAGATCACTATTCCCGCCCGCGAAATGTCGGCTCAATGAACAAGGCTGACCTTGATGTCGGAACCGGTCTCGTCGGTGCTCCAGCTTGTATGTCATCGGGCGATGCTCATCGCTACCCCTCCATTGATATCTGCCGGCTAACATAACCCATCTTACTAGGCGGCGACGTCATGAAACTTCAAATCCGTGTCGATGAAGTCACCGGCAAAATCAGCGATGTCAAGTTCAAGACCTTCGGCTGCGGTTCTGCCATCGCGTCCTCCTCATATCTCACTGAGCTTGTCCGCGGCATGTCGCTCGAAGATGCCGGCAGAATCAAGAACACAGAGATCGCGAAAGAATTGTGCCTGCCGCCCGTCAAGCTGCACTGCAGCATGCTTGCTGAGGACGCCATCAAATCCGCCATTAAGGATTATAAGTCGAAACGAGTTGGGAAGCCAACATTGGGCGTGACAGCGTAAAGTGACGTAGTATCGCGATCGGCTGCAGGGAGAAAGGCAGTGTTAGGTATACAAATTGAGACGAGACACCAAGGGCACTACTGAGTAGTAGTACTCTAAAGATCAGACGGATGAAACTCGATGGGTCTGCTTAGCTCATTTTTTCCCGTTTTCTTTTCAGATTCTTATCTGATTGATTGATTGACTTTTGCCATGGCGTATTTTTTTTTTTGGCCAGGGGGTTATAAAGAAGAGAAAGGATGGATCAGGAAGTCCTTCTTTTTTTGTACATTTTTCCCGTCTATACGACTGTTATTATTCCGCTACGGTCGTTATTGGTTTTCTTTTCTTTCTTTATTCCTTTCTCTTGTAGTTAAATCCTTTAGTTAGCGTGCTTTAATGATCAGTCGCTTTCTTAATACTCTCTTCATGTGCTCACCGCATATAGACCTGATAGTGGCGTGATACTTTGTCCACACCAAATGTTGATACAAGATCCAACACCATCCTCGATTAGCGATCGAACCTTCGGGATACTTATCAACGTTATCACACAAATAGATCTCTTGGGTTCTCGATAAGATGAATCTGATAGCTGGATTTTCGGTGCATATTTCAGCAAGCATCCTGTCCGCTTACCATCATGCTGCAAAATTAACAGATGGGACGTTTCTTGCATCGCGTGGAAATATCGCCATAGAGATGATATAAAAGTTCTCAACACACCGTAAAATAGTATCCTACTCTGAACAAAATTAAAACAAGTTTGGAACTGTAAACCCTGGTGGGATTAGGCCGATGTGGGAATCTGCGGATGTGTACAAAGTTGCAATACAAAATCATCCACCCGTCCTGATAGGTTTATAATCTAGGTCAGGTGATATCGTGATATCAAATGAATCGAGTTCAGTAATGACAACTCTTGTTACGTGTATCTCACAGGTTTCTACGACTAAAACAAGTCGTTTACGAAGTTCGTATTATCAAGTCCCGATATAAATGCTAATACCCTCCGAGCTTTATTAGCTTTATACTTGGACACTACGTAATTATCCCGTTAATTAACATGTTTTGATAGAGATATTTACTCTAGAAAGAATCAGTATCATCGCTATGTGAAGCATCTATTCTCTAAGTAGCTATGGGATTTTATACTGCTGCGGATCCAGAGAGTTCATAGAACAAAGCGAGGGCATATGGACAAGGCAAGAACCAAGAAGCCTTGACAATAACCTTTAGCTGAAACTTGATCTAACCCTATCTACGATATTGATATGTCTATACATAAGCATCTAAGAAAAACCTAACTATTTGCAAAACCATAAATCGTACAGACACGTGTAAGTATACATGTGGTATCCGTTGTACTTCGTACTTCTGCTACCCTAACTCTATGAGTTCGCAATTTTAAAAGCAGTACCGTCGGTCGTTCAAAACATTATAACATATATATCTCTGCAAGCTTGGTTCAGTTCAGACATTCAACTATGGAACCATGACCACTCATGATAAGAATATAATAACCTACTCTATATTTACCGCAGTTATGTTAGAATATTTGGTTTAAAGGCATATAAACACACGTCAGAACCTGTTCACGGTTTCCAGGCTGGTGCGTATTTTAGCTGTAATTCTATTCTTGTGCAAGCGGGGTAGTTTAAACCACCTCTGGAGATATTCAAGAATATCAAAGGCCTTGTAGCTTAAGTGGTAAAGCACAACCCACTCTTTGAGTTTGTCACACCCGCCTAGACTAGGCCTGTGTGCCTTGACTCCTGGAGACTTGGTACTAGGGAAGTCTGTTCGAGCCAGACCTTGGCCGGCTCTTTTTATTTTGAACTTTTTGAGAATATATGTATTCTTTTTTGCTCTGGATATACAAGAATGCCATCTATATGCGTTTGTCAGCGCTGAGGTAGCCTTAAATATAGCTATATAGGCGCTCTGGAAGCGGACAGATAAATATCCACGTGACATCTTGATATATAGTATGCATCTAAGGCTGAAGAAAATTGTATTTTAAAGACCTTGTAGCTTAAGTGGTAAAGCATGGGTACTCTTGGGGGGCTCTAAACCTATTAACCATCAAAAAAATCAATCCTCCAAGAGTTCTCAAAGATGTCTGTTCGAGTCAGACCTTGGTCAAATTTTCTTGTTTCTTTTAGGGACCCTTTCTCCTATACGCATTTATCTCTTGTCCTGTTCTCAAACATCATTTATATATAATTATTGGAGTCGCGGCTCCTCAAATCTGGGCTCTGAAGGCAGAGGTGAAGCCCATATTGCACCTCTATTATATTTATATAAGCCTGGGAGATGCTGGCTATTGAAGGCCTTGTAGTTTAATAGTAAAGCTGCTGGAGGTTCTACTAAGAGGCCCCCAAGCGTGAAGATGCCTGTTCAAATTAGATCTTGGCTACTTGGTATATTTTGCTTCCTTCAGGCTCCCTTGGTTTCCAGAATATGTATTTTTATTTTTATTTTTATTTCTACCTCGTTGGGCGGGTTTATAGCCTGTGTATTTATGAAAATCAAATCCCGACAGTTACCTTTATAATTTCAACAATACTAATGATGATTATATCTAGAAGGCCTGTTAGCTTAATCGGTAAAGCGTTGGGGGCTCGGAGTTGAGTTATCCCTAAGGCAGCGTACCTTAGGCCCTCTTCTCCAATGAGACACCAGAGATGTCCGTTCGAACCGGAGACTGGCCATGCTTCCTTTTTCTTCTTCTTCTTCTTCTTCTTTTTTTTCCATTTATTAATCTAATGCCCATAGAATTTTCGAATTGTTTGCCGAGCTGCAGGTACCCTTAGTCGTTCTCTATCCAACTCCATGACGAAATTACACCTAAATCGCTAGATTATGTAGAATTATAAAGTATAATATTGTTTGTCGTGTTTGAACTATTACAGTAGAACATAACTTTCCGTAAACTAACTTCTAACCTCGTCCAGCCTCGTAATAAGACTTAACTTCGCCCATATAAATGTTCTGCGGTGGAGGAGAACATACCCTATCTTGAGAGTCCCAAATTGATTAGCCTGGTCTCGTGAATTAACTCAAGCATCCAGTTTTCACTGCCAGGGGATTCCAGTCTTATACTAAGTATGAGAAGGGCAACCACGTGTTGATGCTGCTACTCCCGGATGGAGTCCTTCCGTCGGAAGATAAAATCTCCTAATTCGAGAGTATGGTTGCATATAATACTCTACCAACTGCTGGTCTAGGTTATATATATATATGAGCACGGGAAAGGGGCGTATTTCGGAGAATGCCTGTTCTGTCGATGTAACTACGGCTCAAAAACTTAAAAAGGTACCCGACAGAATTACGCCGATGGAGGTACTTGGATGTTAAACTTAGATACCGTACGTTATAAAACGCAGCCTAGTATCATGCACATATGCACATCATACGATGATAAAACAGGGTAATGCATTCATGACATCAATTGGTTTAGCAAATGCGCCGGCGTGGGGATCGAGGTTAGCTACATGCATGCATAATTATTCTTTCTCGATTTTATGTCCTTCTAGAAGGCAGTGTGGAACAACTAAAGGATGGCGGAGTAGACCGATGAAAACCATATCCTGGGTACTGACTAAGTACTTACTTAATCACTTATGCATAACCCATACCTAAAAACCATATAGGAGCCTAGCACGGGGTGGTATTCGGCGGGCAAATCAGCATCCGCCCCTCGCAATCGTGTTGTTGTGTCATTTTGGTTTTGGGAAAATGAAAACGGGAGATGCCGACGGAGTTGAAGCACAATTGTACTAAAAAAACCAGGGGAAAGGTTACATACAATATCGGAGACCAACTGGATCTACTCCTAGTAAACAGATCCCTTCCGGAATTCAATTTACGTCCGGCAAAAATGGCCTTGGATATTTCAAGGACCAGGTGACGATATTCAAGAATAAAGTTCTATAAAACGGATATACATAGAGGTTGGCGTTACATCCGCGCCTGATGGGGAAAATTTAAGAGTTCCCTGCACCCGACACTTTGAAGTAAGTTTTTTTTTTGTGCTGTCAGAGTTCCTCGTCCAAGTGGCAGGAGATCTTGGGCCCTTAATGCGCATGAAAAAAAGGTCTGCGCGACGTCAACGAAAAGCCAGGTCGAAAAGTTCCATACCAATGGATACTCGATTTCCATAGACCTTCTGCGCTCCTTGCTTTGTTCGGCCTCGAAGGGGCTGAGTCGCACTCGCTGGCTGTGGAAGCTATTGTTAACAACCCCCGTCCCGGTAGGGCTAGACCTGCGTTAAGCTTTTCTGTGAGTGCATATGCGGGGCCGCCTTATGCTTGAATTCTGGAGGCCTTTGGTCGCTTCTCCCATTAATCGATCGCCTATAACTATGCTTGCTGCAGGTATTCTGGTCGGATCAGTCTTACTGCAGACATGCTATAACCATACACAGTATGGTTAGTAAGGTTGATTGTAACATGACGGTGACGGGCTGAAAAGCCATTTAATTTTATATGCAGTCTATCTGTGGCTTCAAGACAAAGAAGTCACGCTAGCGGAGTCTAGTCTGCTGAGGGGAGTTCTCTGGGTTT
The DNA here is from genome assembly GCA_036872755.1 of Orbilia blumenaviensis. Taxonomy (NCBI): domain Eukaryota; kingdom Fungi; phylum Ascomycota; class Orbiliomycetes; order Orbiliales; family Orbiliaceae; genus Orbilia; species Orbilia blumenaviensis. The sequence goes on along the minus strand of JAVHNS010000003.1, from coordinate 1,614,452 downwards.
GCCCGTCCACCATTTGTCAGACCTGTTTTCGAAAAGGGATTTGCAAATTTTCATCTGGCATGATACCCAAATGTATCTTTGGACTTCTGACCTTGCTTCACGTTATTTTTCTCGGCCCGACGATACTCGGTGTTCTAACTAAAGGTACATGAAGGTCATATGTCATGACATAGACATGTATATCCATAATTACGTAACATACGTAACTACCCAAGATATTCTCAAGAAGCCCAAGAAACTATGATGCATAATGGGTTCGAAGATCCCCGGGATCCCTAAGAAAAATGGCACAGTGTGATCTCCTTCTGGCCAGATGCCCAATCAATAGTTGGAATGAATGAAGGTCCGTTTCCGCCCAGATGTTGCATTCAGCCGCTCTTGACGCTAGAACAGCTGGCAACAAAACAAGAGCTGAGCCCTTTTTTTGTTCCTTTTGGGTCCCTTTACGGAAGTTCCGTGTTTTTTCACCAAATTCGTTAGTGTCGCCGGGCTAGGCTTGGGCCAGTGGTCACCCGAATCTTAACGTTGGCCATGGGTGCAGGGGAGCGTCTATTATTAGCGGACGACGTGAAGAATCCGTCCATTCCCAACCAGCAAAGCGTAAACATCCCCGATCGTCAAGGCACGGCGTCCAAGGCTTTTCTTTTTTGCCGTTGTAACGTTGAGGGGAACGATTTGGTATAAGTTGAAGTCATATCCCCATCCCAAGGTAAATTCTACTCTCATTCTCACTATCAACAATCGTTATAGCTATCGATATCCGAACTTGAAATTTAAAAGCATTCGTTAATTCCAACTGCTTTCCGTCGTTCTCGATTCTTTTCTTTCGATTCCAATACAAAGTCTCTTTTTTATTTTAAATAATTACTAGAATTTTTTAATATCAATATGCGTTCCTCAATCTTCCTCCTTGCGACTGCCCTCGCCTACGTCTCTGCTCAAGGTGCAAGTGGCGCTCCTGAGCCAACTGTTACTGCTGCACCAGGGACCCTCGAACTCGGTGCAGAGTGCGCTACGACAGAACAATGTGCTGGTGGAGCTGAATGTTGGGCCAGCAATGCCATGCTTATTCGACGATGCGGTAACTTCAACGCCTCGTGCAAGTCCGATGCACACTGTGCATTCAACTCTTGCAATAACGGCCTTTGCAATGGATTCGTATCTACTACTACCACTGCTGCCCCAACCGACGCCCCCGGCCCAAGCGGTGCTCCCGAGCCAACTGTCACTGCTGCACCAGGGACTCTTGCACTCGGTGCTGAGTGCGCAACTACCGAACAGTGCGCTGGAGGTGCTCAATGCTGGGCCAGCAATGCTATGTTGATCCGACGATGCGGTAACTTCAATGCTGAATGCAAATCTGACGCCCACTGTGCATTCAACTCTTGCAATAATGGCCTTTGCAATGGGTTCCTTACTACCACCACCGCCGCTCCAACTGACGCTCCCGGCCCAAGCGGCGCCCCAGAGCCAACTGTCACTGCCGCTCCTGGAACCCTCGAGCTCGGTGCCGAGTGTGCAACTACCGAACAGTGCGCTGGAGGTGCTCAATGCTGGGCTAGCAATGCTATGTTGATCCGACGATGCGGTAACTTCAATGCTGAATGCAAATCTGACGCCCAATGTGCTTTCAATATTTGCAACAACGGTCTCTGCAATGGCCTGAAGCCTTCCGGATCTGAGACTGCTGCCCCAACCACTACTGGCGGTAACACCCCACCAATCCCAACCGTCACTGCCCCAGCTGGATCTCTTCCTCTCGGTGCCACTTGCTCTTCCAGCGAACAGTGTGCCAACGGTGCTCAGTGCTATGCTACCAACTCCATGCTCATCCCAGCCTGCGGTAACTTCCAGGCCTCTTGCACTTCCGATGCTCAGTGTGCCTTCAACACCTGCAACCAGGGTTTCTGCAACGGTCTTAAGCCATCTACTTCCTTGACCACTGCTGCTCCAACCTATGGTGGAAACGGCACCGCCACCGTCCCACCTACCCTTGTCCCAACTTACACCGGTGCTGCCAACAAGAAGAACGTTGGTGTTGTTGGATTGGTCGGTGCTGTTGTTGCTGCTTTCGTCTTGTAAAGAGATGGTGGATGCAAAAGTATTTTTGGTGTGATGAGTTGGATAATGTAATAATAATGAATTTCCTTTTTAACGTCCTTTTACCTATTTTTTCGGCATTTTCTGGGTGGCACACGCACATACGTACATATACATAGCGCTGGCGGATATTCTTTCGGGATTTAATACTTAAGTCTAAAAATTAATGAAACTGGGTGTTTGATGGTTATCTATATCTCATTGTAGTCAGTAAACGTATTAACCTTGGGAACGTTCGAAGCTTGAACTAAGTATTGCTAAGATTAGGCTTGCAACATAATCTATTGCCAGAGAGACCCGATGACGCCGTGCTATGAACATTGCATAAAGATATCGTAACTAGAATAGCATATGCCCGCCCTTATGAAGCATCTGTGAATAAACTGTTACCGACCGACGAAGGCTGCCCTTCGTACACCTTTCTGGCCTCTTCGATGGCCAGGGTAGCGGCCTTCTTCTCGTCCGTGTCTTCCTCGACCACCTCCTATCGATAGGAATTAGCATCGTTTTCAAGAGACCTATTACCTAGCATGGAGGAACCTAGGAGATAAATCCTACCAACTGCAGCTCCAACGCTTCAACGGCCTGTTCCAACTTCGCTTGTACCGTGGGAATCATCTGCTCTGTCTCTACGACAACTTTTTTCTGTAGGACGTGAAAAGAGAATTAGATCCATTTAGTCTCTCCTACGATATCTCCAAAACAAGGGTCGCATTATGCCATACTTGTTGTTTTATTTCGTATTCATCCTCATTGTTGTCTTCCATCCTCTGTAGTCTGGCTTTCTGGGACACGAGTTCCTTGTGATAACTCTGCTCCTCCTTTATTAAGCGTGTAACGCTTGAGGTCTTGATCTTGAGCGCAGATGGCGGCGGCATTTTGACTGTTTCTTTGGTGAATGGTATTCTGGAGTATTGGTTTAACACTAATGACCTGGTGGAGTTGTTTCTCGTGTCTGCCGTTTAACAGAGGGGGGGGGGGTTTATCGCGAAGTGGGGTGGTATGGTGTTTCTCAGTTGAGGTTTTGCATGTTTGGCTCGCTTCGACTTGCTCCGTTCAAGTATCAGATTTTGCAGCTCTGCCGTGCTCGATCCCGATCCTGATCCTGCCAGCGCCCAGAACAAATGGAATTAAGGAATCTACAACATTGCAATTGCAGGATAAAATTTTACTTGTCATTAACTTGAGGCTACTCGTGGCTATATCGAGGAGTATATTAGATGTATACTATACTATAATATAATATACCAGTATTGACTTGGAATCATGGTACCAGCGCAGCTACCCGACCTGGAAAACGTGTAAAACATGCATAAGGCTAGCCAGATATGAGAACCACATGCAGGTGAATCTTGAATATAACAACAGCCAGGAGCGCCTACAAAGATTCCCCAATTAAGAGTCCTTATGCTACCAGTTAGCAAGTTATATAATGCGCTAATTGCTAGTGCTATGTTAATATTGAATCAGAGTGCATTCATACACTGTAATGTGCTCGATTAGAGGCTAGCTAAGGCTAATTGATTCCCTAGTAAAAGTCGGCTACGGTCAACGTTGTAACTAAGTGGCTCTTGGATCGCTACCGGGTTGGTAATTGAGAAATCAATGGACGTCGACAACCACTTCCCGGGATACCCGTTCATGGCTGCAAGCTAACAGATTTTTTTTTTCCCTTGACAAATTGGCTAATTGGCGTAATAGACCTGGGCTCGGAATCGTAAACCCGAGTCGAGGAAACGGTAGGTCTATTTGTTATGGGTCCTGGCGCAGAGTGTACTATATAAAAAGGGAGACCGTCCGCATGGCCACAGCTGCACAGCTAGGAGTCTGTATGGAAAAATTGATTATATAAGATATTTTCGCCTGGACACGGGTTCTCGAGCTATACATACTTATATAAGGTATATATCCACCCGCTCGATCACTCCCTCAACTTATAATTATCTGTTGAAGTACCTATTCACCTACATCTTGCCCATTGGATCCTCTTGAACCCTCCATCAGGAAGACATTTATCCTTATTTTATCTCATATTCTTATCAATTGCTTATACAAACACGAGCAGCCGCCTTTTGTCATATAGGATGAGAATCTGTGTCCTTCAGTCCGCCTTTACCAGCCCGACTCCAATCGGGGAGCACAGCCCTGTTCAAGATCCAGGGAAGTTCACCGATCAGCATACGTTTGAACATGTCTGGGTCCACAAGCGCACTGCCAAGGAGCAGATAGACGAGGCCATTGCCAAGGGCTACGATTTCTACTTCAACTTCATGTGGGGACAGTATGAAGATGACCTCGCAGGCATTGACGAATGCAAGTATTTTGAAAGCTTTGACCTTCCATCCATTGGCCAACGAAGCATTGTTCTTGAACGCAGCAAGAATGATTTTATGAGGCTGCTCGCCAGGCAGGCTATCCTCGTATCCCTGGTGCCAGCCTGGCGGCTGATACCGCTACTCCTCAGTACCCCCTCTTCATCAAGCCCGCCACTAGCTGTGGAAGTCAGTTTATTTCATTTAAGTCACGGTGTTCCAATCGTGACGAACTGGTGGAACGCCTTGCCAACCTCGATACAGAAATGGCTTCTGGACGAGCTCTGGCTGCCATTTCGAAGGGCTTGTCTACAGCTAGCGTCTCCTCGATGGTAGTCGATGGAGTCTCTATCCCTGCTGATCTAGTTGTGCAGGAGTATATTCCTGGGTGGGACTATTCTGTCATTGTTATCGAGGTTGGAGACTGCCCGGTACCCTTGAATCCAGAAAAAATATGTCTATCCTTCGGGGTTTACGCCGTACGAAGACTTTCTTACCTTTGAAACCGAATTTAATCCCGAGACAGGGGTAGCGCTACTTAAATATGAGGAAGACCCTATTCTATTTAAAAAGCTTCAAGAGATCTCTGTCCAGGCATGGAAAGTCAATAAGATGGCCGGTCAAAACTGGACTAATGTGGATATCCGGGTTCCACGTCCCGGACAAGGGGAACCGGTTGTCATTGAAGTCAACCCAATGCCGGCGATATTTCTACCCCCTACTTATGATTGGGAAGATCACACTATTCGGGAATCCTTCCCGGGAGGGCATCCAGCCTTAATAAATACCTTAATCGCAAGCCATATGCTATGGAGGCGACCCTGCGAGACTACAAAGGCTGTAGGGGAGGAATTCGACAATTTTAGTTCGACGTACGATGAGGCGGTTGAGCCGGTGTACCAGCATTTTAGAATTTTTAGCAGTGTAATATCTCGTATCAACTATTCTAAAGGGACAATTCTCGAGCTGGGCTCGGGCACCGGGTTATTCGGTCGCGCGTTAGTCCAAAAAATGCAACAGATAACGCCCCCGGAGTCGGAGTCGGAGTCGAGCTCCGAGTCTGGTGATGAAGCGCCGTTGTCATTAGGGCCAAAGAAGAAAACACCCCAAGATCGCAGTTTTGATCTTACAGGTATCGAGTTATCCAAGGGAATGGCTGACGTGAGCCAGAAAACGGGGGCATACAGAAAAGTCCATATCGGCACAGTTCAATCTATCATCCCTACGATCGGTCCATTCGACCACATTGTCGCTTTTTCAATGCTGTACTTCCTAACACCGGAAGATTTCACGATGACTATGGTACGGGCTTTTCAGCTCGCGCGCAAGTCTCTTGTCGTGAGTATTGATAAAATTCCGGATGCCTATAACGAGAAGCTCATTAAGAGCGGCCCACCTGCTTCAAATATGGTCGGACACAACCATTTATCGATTATGGAGAAGATGTTCTGTAATCCACCACCTAATGGGTGGAAGTTAGCTAATAAACAGCAGCATTGGGGATGGAAGTCACCGTCGATGGACATTGAGGTTTATTTGACTGTTTATATTTTCGAGCGACAAACTTGATCCATAGCCTTAAACTAGAGGATATCGGATATAATTCTATAACTTATTCGAATGTATTCCAGATTCGATGTACCAGATTAAATGGTCCTAATGTACATATATAAAATCAAACACGGCTCGGTCTGGAGCCTTTTTTTTGGCTAAACAAAATAAATGTCGAAGTACTTAATTAGCTTTGCAAATTTGATAGATATGCCTAGAAGCGTTCTAAACCTAAATTCTAACCGTGTAGTCTCGTTGCAACGTTGCTTGTGATACGCGGCCAGTGACTCTAGCTCTATCGCCGTTTGGGTTTTCTTTTCTCCATGCACTGGTCTAGAATTTTTAACTTATAGTGCTGCGATTATTTTAGAGAAACGTAAACATCGAGCACGTACGATTACTTCCCTTGAAATTAAATTAAAAATCTAGTCTCTTACATGTATACAGTAGCACGGAATCTAACACCATAATGCATACTTAAGTACTATGCTGGAGCCCAGAGTCGTCTTATCTAGTGACCCGTTGTATCTAGGAATTCCCATTTACTGGAGCTAGCTAGGCGGGCGCAGGCCGAGAATGAGTATGGCGTATTGGGCTGATCAGCTTACACGATCCATGCGCTACATAAGCTATAAGCTTACGGAATGCTGCTTGATGCCATACCTAGAACTAGAAGTCGCATGTCAAAGTCTACCCCTGCGAGACAATTCTAGAAGTCAGAAACCTTTAGATATCAGCTATTGTGGTTGGCAGTATGTACATACACATATATATAACCCTGTAGTCACTTTCAGTTAGCTTCAATATTTGAATGTAATTCACGTTGACGAACAATAAGCACCGATATTACCTATATACCGAGATATATACCTATATCAGTTCACTGCCAGGGGATAGGGATTCGAATGTGTTGAGCTGTTGGAGGCACCTTTGAGGTCGTGTGCCCCAGATACTGCTTGCGGTTTTGCTGAAGGCGGAATCTAAGCTTAGTATTGACACACCTGCAACCATAGCAAATCCGAGGCATCGACTTGGATAACCACCAGCTTCCAGAATTTAATTTAATTTTCTCCATACATAGGTACATACGCCTGCTTGAGCTCTACAGCGCTGTATTTGCATGCTTTGGCTGAACTGCTGCATGTTTGTGCCATGAAGTATGCGCTTGTCATGGCATTTTGTGTTTTCCCCATACCTGAGTTTCCCCCACGACAAGGGTTCGAATGCATGACCCCCAGTCATGCAGCATCGTATCCAGATGGAGACCCACAGGTCTTGCGCCTACAAGTTTTCAATTAAGCCTGCCACGGCTCAAAATCTGTAGCTTGAGCTTGCAGTCCCGCTTGAACAAAAATTTGGAGGGATTCCTAAGAGCTTGTGAGAAGGTGATCCATGTGAGGAGGAAAGAGAGGGGGAAAAAAATACATTTTGGTACGGGAGTTCCTGTATCCGCACCTTATGTAACTGACCTCATATGCTCATACCCAATAGCTTAACGTTCGCGCACCAGGCTAATGCGCGCGTCATACGGAGGTTCCCGGATTATTCATCCAACAGCTAAAAGCTGAACACCCCCCCAGGATTTCTGGTATGCAGATCGTGTAATTGGCTAGACGACACCCAACATTACCCAGTTTTTGTCAAGCTGGTCCTTTCAGATTATCCCCGCCTATCGCAGGGCCTTAAATACCGTCGAGGATATCATAAGTCTCTAAATCCCAACTTCTCCACCATTTAGTCCGATCAAGTCGACATCTTATCCATATATTTACATCATGGCGAACGAGTACGGCATCGAACATGTTCCCGGGCCATGGGAATGTGTGGGCGAATCATGGTGGTTCACATGTTATCCCCTAGGTGGTAATAAAAATAATGTTCGTGGAGCGTCCCATCCGCTCGATTTTCACGAGGGCGCAAATGATAGCTTCTATGGTGGAATTGTAAGTGTTTAATTAACGAACTTGACCCCGAGGTCGTATAATACGTTCGCTAACCCCGGATGATGTCTAGGGCATGATAATGATCGTTCGATACACTTCAACCCCAGTGGGACCATATGACGAACTACTCTACGTGCCAGGTTATTATAATACACCTCATGCATCTGGGTCTCGCTATCGAATTACGAATATTTATGTTTCTTCCAAGGAGACAACATATAATGGCCGCCGTAACTGGAATATTCCAAAGCATCTTGCCGTTTTCAATTTCGATAAGTCAGAGACGACAGGGCAAACAAAAATTACGGTTGCTCATCCGGAAACACCAGATAATCCTTTTTTCGTGGCCGTTATCAAAGATATCCCAATTGTAAGCAAGATCGGGGTGCCTTTGAGTACTAGCTTGTTTCCAATGAATTTGGAGTTCCATCAGCCGAATATCAAGGCGGTTGATACGCCAGAGGGAAAAGCTAACGGGGAAACTGGAACCGAAACGTGGCAAAGTTTTCAACCGTGGATGGGAGGGAAAGCGAGGTTTGTGCAGTGTGTGGATATCAAAAATGGGAACGGGGACGGGACGTGGCCCGATCAGGTGGATGGGGTTTGGGGGGCAGTACTAAGGTGGGATCCTGGGATGAAGTTAAAGTTTCCAGCTGGAACGGAGCTGCCAAAGTCGAACTTGTAGGCGGTGATGGAATATATTCATAAGGCAGCCATTGTTACACAGCAGTTGATTGGTATAATGTCGTTGCGAGTCTGGGTCATATGTTTGTTTTCCCCATAACCTGTGTCGGGTTTCACTGGCACCGATGCGTCACTACGAATTTATTCTTCCATGGAAATTCGATACTCGAATCTTTATTTCCTGCCGTAAATCTCTTCCATTTTTTCTCTATGGGAGGTCATTAATTACTGCTTTTCTTTTTCATGAACAGAATCGGGTGTTCCTAGACAACATGGGTTCATACGAAGGAATACGGCAAGTTGTTCGTTCGTTCAGAGAATAAAGTAAAAATCCCGATAATAAAACACCTTGCGTGAACAGGACCCAAAAAAAGGGAATATATGCAGCTCGCGAACAATAGTAAAAAGGAAGTAGTATATAGGATGAGTCGTGGAGTCTGGTGGAATACACAGAGGAGGTTGAAGAAAGCGGTGGTGGTATTGGAGGGTGTTTTCGTGGTAATGAGTTTAATGGAAGATTGAATGGTTCGGAGAAAAGAGAAAAATGATATTGTATTAAAGTATTTAGACCTATGGTAACCATTAGTACGCCGAATCTAATATAATTTATTCCCGCAAAATCCGTCCTATCATACCTTGAAACCCTTCGACCTTCTGCGACCACGAGCACGCTCGAATTTCCTGCCCTTCGACTGAACATATGGCTTCTTGTGCTTGTGTGGGCCGAAACCGAAGTGCTTGACAGCCTCTCGTGAGTTCTTTGGACCCCTGAGGAGGAGGGTGTTGGCACCAGTTGGGGCTCTTAGGGCGAGCTGGTCGAGAGTAAGAGCCTCACCACCAGCAGCAACGATACGGGCACGAGCAGTGGCAGTGAATCGGAGAGCGGCGACGGTGATCTTTGGGGCTTGCAACAGACGGTTGTCGTCGGTGACGGTGCCAACAACGACAATGGTCTTTCCCTCAGACTTGGATTGTTCGTGTCCAACAAGTTTGTTGATGCGGGAGAGGGAAACTGGTGGGCGGTTGATCTTGGACATGAAAAGGCGTCGGAGGATGACCTTGTTGAAGTTGGAGTCGGTACGGCCTGAAGATTGTCGCAAATATCCCATCAGCACACTATTCCTTCTTATATTCAACATCCACAGCTCTGATTCTCCGCTTCGACTCCGATTTTTTCAAATCTCCATCTATTTCCCACACTCCGTGGCACCTCTCTCCATATCCTTTCCCACAAGTCTGCGATATCGAATCCAACATGTCGAATGGTGTAACTTACGAGCCAAGAATCTGTAGAGCTTGACCAAGAGGGCAAGGTACGGGTTGTCGCTCTTGGGTGCCTTTCGGTGGCTAGCCCGTACGTGGTGTGACTTCAAATCTACAGAATCGTCGTCTTAGTCCCATGCTATCTCTCGAGATGTGTCGTCCGACGGCATTCGCGATAAGTAACATACCGATACTACGAAGAGCAGAAAGTCAGCATCATAAGTTCCAGAACCATATAAAATACCAATTGAGAGCAGTAACATACCCCATTGTGAAGGATGATGGATGATATCGTGTCGGTAGTCGGGGTGTCGAAGGTCGTTGATGTCGAAATGTCGCTGCTTTGAGATCTTCTTTGGTAACGAAATTTTGGTGTATGAAAATTGAATCGCTTGTTCAACCCGACCCATTCCGCTTTGGGATAGTGTGAGGGCTTCAACCCCAACTGTGGAAGGGACCTCAGCGCAACACATCGTCAAACAACAACGCAAGTTTATAACCTTCAGCTGGCTCCCTTGCTGTTGAGGGCCTTGCGAGGTTCGTCTTCAAACAGCCCTGCTCCGAGACCTTCCTTAGCTACGCTTATTCCTTCATATCTTTGCGTTTGCATTTGTATTACTACCTAGGTACCCACCGCCAGTGGAATGAATAACAACATATGTCACGCTCATGGATACTCAAGTCCCCATATAATACAACCAAGTGGGAGGCATACCCATACCATAGTCTTCCTCCATGGCCGCGGAAGCAGTGGCCTGGAACTAGCGGACGAACTTGGCAGCTCTAAGGTCTCGGGTCCGCCTGACGCTAGTGTCTTTTCGCAACTACCACATGTAAAATGGGTTTTTCCTTCTGCAAAACCCAGATTCTCAACCGTTTTCCAGGAGGAAGTAACAGAATGGTTTGATATCTATTCTTTAAGTGATCCTTCTGAAAAATCGGAACTGCAGATTGAAGGGTTGAGGGAGGCGGTCATATTCCTTGGGGGGTTGTTGGACGAGGAGATCGCCATTTTGGGGAATTCAGACCAGGTCATTCTTGGAGGGATTAGTCAAGGTGAGGCAACAGCATTGGCCTTGTTATTCACGAGAAGATATTCTCTTGGTGGTTTTGTGGGATTTAGTGGCTGGATGCCATTTGCTTGCCATATTCAGAATGAATCTTCAACAGACCTAGAATGTTTTAACGCCCTACTCCACACAGGCTGGAAAGCCGACCGCCGTATGAGCTATGATATGCCTGTTCTCATTGGTCATGGGCGGGATGACGCTTACGTCGACTTTAAGTTGGGTTCACAAGCACGTGATATCTTGCGAAACCTTGGATATAAGGTAGAGTGGCGGGAGTACGAGGGCGCAGAACAGGAAGGCCATTGGTTTAAGGAACCCGAGGGGCTAGGCGATCTCGTCCAATTTGTTCAACAATGCCAGATATCTTCGGATATGCGGTAGCTGGTCTCGTTGGCGGTAGCTATAATCCCTATTATGAAAAAGGGAATTCTTGTTATTGGCGAAAACACATAGACCAATTTATAACTTGTACTGGTAAAAGATATCTTTAGGTGCCTCTAAATATATTAGTAATTATCGGCTATTTCTGAGGTAGCCTACTGGTAAACATCTAGTTTTGAGGTTTTCTAAATAGCGCCATCTAGATATATATATGCATCAAGGGGAACGTGAATAGGATTCAACTGTACAGGTGCGATAGCTTCGAATATATCAAAATGTTCGAGCATTTTTCTTTTTCAACCATCATAAGCTTTGTGATATCGCAATACCAATACCAGCGCTTCAGTGTACTATAGACGCAGGCGCTTTTGGAAGGGAATTGCTAGCCTATGTCGCGTTGTCTTCGTAAAAATATTGTGCTGGCATTGGAGTATACCTTGCTGCTGCTTCTCTAAATATGATTGGCTCGCAATGGCCCCTCGATTGTCGATTCTTAGGATTGATCTCAGCGCTTAGGCATGCAGACGGCACAGCGAAATTTAATGCAGCATTCAGGATATGCTTTCACATGCGTGTGCCCGGCCAATATTATTGTACGGTTCTTTGATTGCATTGTATTGACGAGCAGCTGCGAACTAGTCAGTAATTCTAATCTGATCGGTACGAGATCTCGATCTTAACTTAGGATTAGAACAGAAACTACAGCTCCCCTTCGGGTCTCAAGACCAAGGGTATATACCAAGTACTAGTGTCAACAGCCAAACCTTCAAGTCAGCCAAGGCTGAAACTCTAGATTTGCGTGTCGTTCGATTTAACAGCAGCGCATGAAGTCAGATCGACATTTTAACCTTCTTTTTCTCTTCTCTCATTTCATTAATAATTCAACTGCAGAAAACTTTTAAGGGAGATTATTAATTGAAACGCTACAATGGGAAATGTTCTCGGTGCGATTTTGAAGTATGGTTCAATATCCGCTGCGACGCTGGTGGGCGTCTACGCATGTTTCCTCGGTCTCATAGCCAATAATTTCTTCCAGTCGCATGCAGTATATCTCCATGCGATCCAGATGACATGGTTCAAAGACCTCGATGTCCCCGAGGTGTTTGGTTTTTTGCACAACCAAGTAACACCATTCTCGATCCAATCTTCGGACGGCGAATCCCTTTACGCATGGCATATTTTACCGCCCGAGTTATACCGCAAGCACGAAGAAGATCTACTTGCAGAGCCAGCAGGATTTGTTCAAGATATTACATCACGATTGGCTTTCCGGCTCCTTCGAGATGACCCGGATGCTATATTAATACTCCATATGCACGGAGCCGGCGGGACAGTTGGATCTGGTTATAGGACACCGAATTATCGTGCCTTGTCCGCTGGAAAACCTGATAAGATCCACGTTCTGACATTTGACTACCGTGGGTTTGGACGAAGCACAGGCTCACCATCTGAACAAGGAATGCTACTTGATGGCCTTGCTATCGTTGACTGGGCTACAAGGGTCGCTGGTATTCCACCCGAACGAATTCTGATATTCTGTCAATCTATGGGAACGGCCGTCACTTCAGCGATTATAAATCACTACGCACTCGAATCCCCACCTACAATTTTCGCGGGGACGGTTCTTGTTGCCGCTTTCGTCGATGTTCCGACATTGGTGGCTACTTATCGAATCGCGGGTACCTTCCCTATCTTAGGACCACTCGCTAGATTCCCGGCCGTCTTTCGATACCTTAGCACATTTATTCGGGACAAGTGGTTGACTGGCGACCGTCTTGCGGAGTATGTGCGAGTAAACGAGGCTGCCGGTAGGAAGTACCGGCTTACGTTTATCCACGCCCAGGATGATTACGATATTCCTTGGACGCATACACCGACTGTGTTTCATCGGGCGGTCAATGCTACAGTCCCTGGAGGCATCACTTTCGAGAACCTGGAAGTTGAAAAGAATACCATTAAGAGGGATCTAGGAGAAGCCGGAACGGTGGTGGAATGGAGGACGGAGAATGGGGTTCTTCGTGAGGAAATATTGAAATATGGTCTCCATGATGTCATCATGGGAAATCCTATTGTTACATTGGCGGTCATGCGAATTCTAGATTCAAAGTGATTGGGGGGGAGGGGGGTGTATTAAACTTTGAACTGTCTTTCCTTCGTTCGCGACTGATCTTGAATTGTAATTTTAGCTTAGCTAAATCTACAGATAAACATATGGATCGTTAGGTTTAGGTTGAAATCGGGTTTAAACCTTTGTTTTGAAGCCAGTAAATATCAAAAACAAATTTAACTATCTGGCCTAGAACTAAATCTGATACATGCTAAAGGTATTAACCACGTATTGCATTGTGTAAAAGGCTATATCAAACATTCGAAGCTTGAGTTCGAGGCACTGGTATTTTGTGTAACCAAAGCTTTAAAGAAGAGCATTATTTGACGCCCTTGGCGTGCGGGCACTAATGGAATATCCCGAGCGGCCCACTGGTTTGCTCCTGTTAGTTTCCAGCCTGCGCAATCACAAACTAATAGCTGATGGAATTAAATGATTCTCAAAATATCACTGGTCGGTAGTCACACTTTTTGACATCTGTGCCTCTTGAGCGCATTGATCGAGTATCATAATTGAAAAGAAAACTGCAGACCATTTGCAAAATGAACTCGTTGCATCGCTCCCACGGGTCCGAATGGTCTAGTTGTCTGCAAGAGCATGGCATAATCATAAGGAAGATATAGCATAAGGAAACTATACTCGGTATTAGGCTACGGCATTTCCCATGGGCCAGGTAACTGGTCACCTCGTGTGACCAGGGCACGCCCTATTACAACCACACCTAACTGCTATTATGACAATCGTACAAACTCATTGGTGTTTCTATCAATAGGTCTTAGCATTTCGAGAAGAAAATCAGCCAAAATGAGGTTAGGCGTCGCCTAAATCTTCATGAGGGCTGTCACCCACGACCCGGGCTCTTGGGAAATGAAAAGGTCTCTTTTCATGCCGGGCTATATCTGACTCTATATTCCGTTAGTCTCAATCATAATATAACTTACGAAAGCCTTAGTTCCACAGATCTAACCACAATAGATCTAGCCGTTTACATGGTATCACAGCTCCTAACCAGTTGATACTGGTATCTTTCCATAATCATGGATAAGGCTGCTGGCTCAGCCTCCGCGACTTCGTCTGTCTCCGCGATATTCACAAACTCCGCGAACTCTACGGGATCCCTTACACAAAATGCGACAATGGTTGGTTGGATGCGTGAGTCGGGCGGCCGAGGAACGCTGACACTGATCACAACCTGCCTCCTTACAATGTTTATTTGTACCTGGGTCGTTATTCACCGTCGAGTATACCGTTCGAATTCCATGGGGCAATGGCACAAAGCTGCAATATTCCTCAAAGCGATTGTGGCACCTGAGTTTATTGCTGTAGAGGGCCTGCAAGAATGGAGTCAAGCTAAGAAGATGGTTGCGCAGTGCGCAGAATACAAAGACGAAGAAGGGAAAAGCATGGAACTTATCCATGCTTTTTACATCAGCATGCTTGCGTTACGCTACCGAGTTGGGAACTCAAAGACGTCAGAGAGAGTAATCTGGCCGAATCAGTATATTTGGCTTCTCCAAAACGGGTTTATAGATTGGAAGGATCATGCGGCTTGGGGCCTGTCAAAACGGGATATTGAAGACAAAAGCAACACCGACGGTTTCGCAAAAGCTACTGCGTTGGTTCAGGTTTTCTGGTTCGTTGCGCAGTGTATCATGAGAGCGACACATGATCTTCCACTTGCGCCCCTGGAATCTATGACGATCAGTTATATACCTTTATTCGCAGTTACATACTACTTCTGGTGGTTTAAACCGAAGGATATTATGTCGCCGACGGTTGTTGGCCTGCCGGCAATGACTAGCGCCCAAAGAGAAGAATTTGAAGATTTTTCGATAAGTTCCGACTTCGACGACGAGGGCCTAGATAAACAAAATTCGTGGGGTAATATATGGGCCTTAACTCCTCGAGTGTTTGAGAAGGAGTACGAAGTTGCCGAAAAGGCGGAAAGGTTAGAAAGACAAACACAAACCATTTATTCTAGTGGAAAGGGTAATGTTAATATCACTGTAGCCTCCGAGATCGTGTTATACAAAGAAGAAAAGGTCGTAGCTCATTGGGACCCGGATTTGTACGGCTCGTGGCTTTGGCCCTTTATTTGCCTGTTCGGGGCATCATTTGGAGCCCTGCATTTGATATCGTGGGAAACACACTTCCCCACTTTTGTCGAATTATGGCTTTGGAGAGCGTCAGCTATCGCCTCAATCGTTTCGCTCTTAGTTTTTATGCACTATCCGCGTGTGGTCCTGAGATGGGGTGGCCCGCTAACATTGCTGAGTATTATTTCACCAGCAATATACCTCGCGAGCCGGATAGTAATGATCGCGGGAGCCATTGCTGCATTTCGACGAGCGGATCCAGCTCTTTACGAAACCTATGTCGTTTCTGATTATTGGATACATGTTCTTTAGAACCATGGCTAAATGTTGGGTGTATGAGCAAGTCTGTGCACGTGCCCTTTGTAAAGATTCGGCGTAGTTTTACTTGCTAGGGTAACCTGTTTTTAAGCTTATACCTTTAGCTATTCACTCAAATTTCGTTAGTCTTGTATCATATATTAACGAACTTGCAAATTTGACGTCTCGCAGCTAAATTCAGACATAGCTAACGTAGCTGATCAGCGATATGACACTCGAAATGTTGTATTTTGTGCGTTGTGCTAATGATGCAGGGTCGCCGGAACAGCGTAGCGGGGCATGCGCAGGTGATCGATGGGGTATGACACTGCAGGCCAAGGCAAATGATCTTATGGCGCCTTCAAAATAAATCGTTTGGGTCCGTCATAATGGCAGTCCTAACAACATTCTTCCTCCATCACATCCACTCCTTCTTCCTTCACCACCTTTTCTTTACCCTCTAGGTACCTATCGGTCTTCGGATTCAGCATCAAGAAAAACCAACTTGCTGAAACATTCGTCGAAACCTGCTCATCTAGTTCCGGATCTTGCATTATCAAACAGCCTCGTTAACCAACAACCTTTCGCTTAACCCCGCCATCCACCCAAGTAGCTTCGATATCTGACGTGAACCCGCATTTCAACGAACCCGAACAACGTGCGAGCTCGAACAAACCCGAAACCTCATCCACCTCCCAGGCTCCAGAGCCCAGAGCCGCCACGATGCAGTTCGCACCGTTCGCTTCCGACGTTGATGTCGCCTTCTTTTCTTCCCTTGCATACCATAAAATCAATTATGACAAGCTGGATTCGTCCGCACGCCGAGTCCTAGGGGTCTACGAAATTCAGCCGAACGATACACCGGGAAATTCATGCCGCATGCAAATCGGGGGTACCGCTCTGACTGCAGACGAGTAAGTTAAATGTTGAACTATTATGAATAATGAATATGAAGTTGACCAGGAGTTCGATTCAGACCAGCCGTTGGACAGTTCCGAGCAGAAGGCATAATACGAAACTTCAACACTGTTGAGGAATTCAAGAAAACAGACCGCGCTGAAATTATCCAGAAATCGGGTCGAACGGTAGATATCCTATGATATTCTATTAGTTATTCAGTAGTCGCTAATACTTGAATAGATATGGGAAGCAATCCAAGATGGATCCATCTACTCGATCCCTTCCCTGCTCGCTTCGTTCACCATCCTCTCTTTTGCCAATCTAAAAAAATATCATTTCCAGTATTGGTGTGGTTTTCCGGCTCTCCACTGCACCCCGCCATGGACTGTCGTTGGCGAGCGTCGACAGTTCAGTGTTGAGGAGACATCATCCTTGTGCGACGCTGTTGCTACCTGGCGATACAGCATTGATAGTCGACAACGTGGATTCTTTTTGATCAAAAAAGTCAAAGCCGCAACCGAGGATGAAGATACAGTTTGGAAACTCGCTCCGCTTGGGGAGTATGAACGAGGGTTTTTCAATGATGTTCAGGATAAGAAGAAAGATGCCTTTGTTGCATTCGCCGACCCAAGCAACTTTGATGAGCATCCCGGATGGCCTTTGCGCAACCTGCTTTACTTGATCAGGAAGCGATGGAAGCTCCAGGAAGTCAATATTGTTGGTTATAGGGATATACATGCTCTAAGGCACCAGCCGAGAAGTGTGATTTGGACCATGAAGGACGAGAGCACCCCTGATATTTCAGAGCTTTCTTTGAAGAAGGCCCCACTACCAAAAATCACAGGCTGGGAGAGAAACCGAGAAAAGAAGCTGGCGCCCCGAATGGCCGACTTGTCTCAGATAATGGACCCAACGCGACTTGCTGATTCAGCAGTTGATCTGAATAATCGTTTGATGAAATGGAGGATTGCTCCCAATCTGGACCTTGAAAAAATTAAGGAAACGAAATGTCTCTTATTGGGAGCAGGAACTCTTGGAGCATATGTTTCCCGCATTCTACTCGGCTGGGGGGTCCACAAAATTACGCTGGTCGACAATGCCACAGTCTCCTACTCGAACCCAGTGCGACAACCGCTCTTTACGTTCGAAGATTGTTTAAATGGAGGCAAGCCCAAAGCCATTAGAGCAGCGGAGGCTCTAAAGGAAATTTACCCCAATGTTGATGCTCAAGGTTTCAGGATGATGGTCCCAATGGCAGGCCATCCCATCCGTGATGCAGCCCACGGCGAACAAATGAAAGCGGACTATGACAAACTCGTTTCCTTGATCCAAGAACACGACGCGATCTTCTTGCTCATGGATACTAGAGAGAGTAGATGGCTACCCACTTTGCTAGGGAAGTTTTATGGCAAGATTGTTTTGAACGCCGCTCTCGGTTTCGACACATTCGTCGTTATGAGACATGGCGTCCGCCCAGAGTTAGAGACCGAGGACGAAGGTGAAAGTACCGACGAAAAGAAACCGCAAGTCCCAGAACCAACATCTGAGCTTGGTTGTTACTTCTGCAATGATGTTGTTGCACCAGCGGACGTGAGTTTCTCGCATGTCGAACCCATCTGAGAAAAATGAAGGCGAGACTAACCAGTGGGGTTTTTTAATAGTCGATCAAGGATCAAACTCTGGACCAAATGTGTACCGTCACTAGACCAGGGATTGCAGCGATTGCATCAGCCTTGCTTGTTGAGCTCTTCGTATCCATTCTGCAGCACCCTCAACTGTAAGTTGCACTGCTAGCTGTATCACTTGATCTTTCGTACTAATTCGATGCTATTCATAGCGCGTCTGCTCCGGCCCCTGCCAGTGTCGACGAAGATCGTGGGTCACATCCACTCGGAACGGTCCCTCATCAGATCAGAGGATTTTTATTCAACTTCCAGAATAAGTTGATCCATGCACCTGGCTATATCCACTGCAGTGCCTGTTCAACCAAAATGCTAAGTGCTTTCGATGATGGTGGCTGGGAATTTGTCAAAAGGGCTATGAACGAGCCAGGATTTATCGAGGAAGTCAGTGGACTTGCTGAGGTCCAGAGGGCAGCAGCAGCAATGGATGATGAGCTTGAGTGGAGTGAAGAGGATAATGGAGATGGAGAAGGGGAGATGCTCTAAGCTATGGTTCCGAGGACATATTTAATTTATGATTACCTCCATATTGTAACAACGGGAGCTTCTGGCTCCGAGCCCATACACCCTCTATGCAATTACGCAATGTCAACTAGTAGAAACTCCCTCGAGGGATTTGTATTTTAGAGAGAAGCAACGGAGTTGTGGATCTGAAATTATTATCAATTACACTGCGCACTCTAACCTGGAGTATTGGATTCAAATCTATTCCTATTGTTTGTTCTCTGGCGTTTTGGAGGTAAAATGTTTGACCAGGAGCCTGGCCAGGTGGGCACCAGCTCTGGAGCCGAACGCAATTTGGTGGACGCTCTCAGTGTGTCTTGGTCACGTGATATTCACTTCAATCAGTGGGAAAAGCAATATGGCTGTATTCAATGAAATGTGTTGTTGTGTTGTTGAATAGCGCTGTCGACACCCCCATGTGTTGTGAACGTTAAATATTGTCGACGTTGCACAAAAAGTCTGGGCGTGTAAACTGATTCTTGTTTCTTTCCTTCAACAACCACCTCCATCTCTTCATCACACTCTTCATCCTTCCTAATTTCATCAACCTCATCACCAACCCTCCAATTGTGATCTCTTCAAACCCCTCACCGAACCATCACGAATTACATCAAACCCCTCTCAAACATGCCTGACGAAAAGGTCCCCTCTCGAATCGCTTTTATTGGCAACATTCCCTACGGTTGGTGTTCCTTGTATACCCTTGTCGCGAAAGTCGTTGCTACTAGTTAGCTAACCAACTGCCACGCGCCATCTGTCGCGTGATCGCAATTCTCCCATAGGCCTAAGTGAAGAACAAATAGTAGATATCTTCTCCAAGGTCGGACAAGTACTGTCTTTCCGACTCGTCTACGATCGCGATACTGGGAAGCCAAAGGGATTTGGCTTTGCCGAGTACGCTGACGCAGAGATAGCCGCCTCTGCAGTCCGCAATCTCGATAATTTTGAGATCATGGGGCGCAAACTACGTGTAGACTTTTCGCACGAAGGCGATAAGGATGCGCAGGATGGCTATGAGCCTCCCGCAGCAGGAAATTCTCGCGGCACTGCTGCTGGAGGCTCCTCCGCCAATGCCGGAGCCTCGGCCGGAGCCTCCCTGCTCCCACAGCTGCCCCCTGGTACCGAAGTACCATCCAATCTCGAAGCCCCCGACATGATCTCCAAGACTCTCGAAACCCTCCCTCCTGCCCAGCTGCTTGACGTCATCTCACAGATGAAGCAGCTCGCCCTCTCCGACCCCGCTAAATGTATGGAACTCCTGCGCAAAGCCCCTCAACTATGCTACGCCATTTTTCAGGCGTTGCTGTTGATGAACCTTGTGGACCCATCCATCCTCAGTCAGGTCATAGAGAGTTCTGGCGCCGCTGCGAACACGGCCCCGCCACCTCAGCAGCAGTACCAACCACCACCACCACCCCCACAAGCGGCACAACCAGCGATGGACCCCAATAAGGCGGCGCTCGTTCAGCAGGTCATGTCTCTCACACCGGATCAAATCGCTATGCTCCCACCAGAGCAACAAGCTGCTATCTTACAACTCAGACAACAGATTATGGCAGGAGGTATTTAGGGAAAGAATCCTGTTACTATTGTCGAAGTTAGCAAAACCCCGCTGGTCCAACAAACTACAAGTGCCCCCCCACATGCTCCACAACATATTTCTGCAGCTTCTATGGCACCGCCACCGCCTCCGCCTTTCTATCCAACACCAAGAGCTGCTGCGTTCCATAATGGACCTGATAGAAGGTCAAGGAATCGCGCGCCATCGCCCAGCGATATCGAATCGACCCATACACCAACATATTACAGAGGCACAATAGTCCATAGACCCACAAGACGTTTTCCCGTTCAAGCATACTCTCCATATCCTCCTCGTTCAACGATGCATCATGCACCAAATAATTTCTTTCCTAGACGCTAGTAGACGCGCTTCGATTTTGTTCCATTTCCAGCGGTTCCATCGCATCTAGTTCTGATGATACCTCACTACTTGTCCATGTTTTCATTTTCATACAGGCATCGCACATGGCGCGGCGTTCTAGGGTGTTTTCATTGTCTTCACGACGTTTCCTTAGTCTCCCTTCACTATATGTTTTACTAGTCTTCACAAAGCGCATATTATGTTCTTCTCCGCTCCTGTTTCTTCCCTTTCAAATAAATATGTTCCTTACAAGAGCATCTACAAAGACCTTGTTCTGAACTCTAGGTCATCTCGCTATTCTTGCTAGTTGGCTCTGGGTTGGTTCAGGAAGGAGGCATACTGTTTGCAAGCAGTACTGCAGGAGCACAAACACCATTACTGTAATTATAGAAAAGTTTAAGATAAATAGCTGAAATAATGGCAATAAAAAGACAATTTTTATTTTATTTTTGATAGTGCCCTATCATAGTCGTGATCGTAATCGGGTGGTCTGGAAACGATATCGTGTTGTAGATGTTGTAAATTCTAAGGATCGTGACTCTTGAGAAAAAGGTCCTGGTATCAAGAAGCCTATAGGAGCTTGTGCATGGCACCGACAATATATACACCCTACGAGACTAACATGTTGATATATACCGTGCCAGAAATACCCAGTGACTAATCCAGTATCAATGCGTTATTATCCTAATTTTAACTTGATCCAGGATAAGAACAGTATTGTCATCAAAAATATAATACTCATACGATGTTATGATCGAAGTATCTTGATATAATCGAATTAGAATTGAATTCGGAAATCCTATCGTGAATTCGACAAAGTATACGATATTACTTGATTCTAAATAGCACCCAAGTGCCCGTATTTTAGCTGTAAAAGTAAATTTCGTGGATCAATGTATGGTACAATTATGAAGATACCGAGCCTTCGATTATCAAAGCCAACTTCTTGAACCAATACTATCACATTTAAGATATGAGTAGAGTACATAACCACCGAAGCGTTGTATACTTTGAGACTAGGTACATATATACATTGTGGGTACTTACTTGAGTATGTACTGCATTGTGCAAGGTTCTGGACTGCAGCCTTTCTATGGTATACCGGTAGTGTACCCTAGTATGTAAGGCAAGCTTGGCAGGTATCTCATGAAAGATACTAACCCATAGCCAACTGCACTACTAGCTAAAATCAAAAAACCAAACCGAGGACGGGAACGTACGTCATAACACAAGCTGGATGCATCATGCCAGGCTACGTGGCAACCAGTAACTGTACATGCAAAATGGGGATAGCACTTCGTGGAGGCTGTCTCGATTTCCGCCAGAATAACATGAAAATGCGGGGTTATTTAGATTAGGATGCATTGATGCCGCTATATATATGTGTGTGTAATTCTGGTATGTGGATGGGTAAAAGGCATGGCCGTGCAACAAGACTACGTCGACGCGTCCCTCCTGCAGTGCAACATATATATAAAATTGATGAGAAACCGGCCGAGATAGTTAGCTCTGTTAACCAAACCGAATAAGTTTATCAGTAGACTAGCCTTTCTACCTATACGACAAAGGTTTCTATTTATCGCGATAGCGCTAGTCTGTTGTATTATTTCAGAAGGCGGGGGTGGCACAGCGCGCCCAAGACTCCCGCTATAACAACTTGTCTCGAAATATAGATATCTATCGTTCGCCATTTACGAAGCTTCAAAATTTAAAACATGACGACAAAGTATGTTATTAACTACCCAAAATAAACTACCGAAGACTAACCCCCGGTGTAGAAAGCTAAAATATGAAGATTATACCGTTGGATGGGTCACAGTGCTAGACTCGGAACTCAATGCATCGATATTACTCTTAGACGAAGAACATGAACCGCTTGCGCCAAAAGAAAACGATGATAATGGTTATATTCTCGGTCGTATTGGGGCTCACAATGTCGCGATTTCGTTCTCAGGGGCAGGGGCATACGAGACGAATGCCGCAGCGCATGCGGTGAACAATATGCTTCGCACATTTCCAAACACTCGTTTCGCATTGCTAGTAGGAGTGGGTGGGGGTGCACCTGGACCACCAAATCTAGATGACCCAAGCCAGGACATTCGATTGGGGGATATTGTGATCAGCGAGCCAAAAGGAGACCATGGTTAGTATACTACCTTAAAGCCCAGGAGCAGGATTGTGGCCAACATAAATTCGCGAACTTCTAACATTACATATATAGGCGGCGTTATTCAATACGACATGGGCAAATGGGAAGATGAAGAGGAGTTTACAATCAAATCACATTTAAACAAGCCTCCTAACCTGCTCTTAAAAGCTGTTAAATTTCTAAGATCTAATCACTCTTTTAACAAAGGAGAGATGAGCAAATATATCGAAGAAGCAACGAAGAAGGCCTCTGACCTGCCAAAATTAAAAGGTTATCGATATCCAGGATGTGATCAAGACAGGTTGTTTGAAGCAACTTACCGACACGCTGGAGAGAACGACTGCTCGAACTGCGATTCCAGAATGATCCAGAAGCGTTCGCTACGAGAATCAAAACACACGCCTGAAGTTCACTATGGGCTTATCGCTTCTGCAGATACTGTCATGAAGTCAGCTCAATACCGCGATAAACTACGAAATAGGTGGAATGTATCCTGCTTTGATACGGAAGCAGCAGGATTGATGAATAATTTTCCGTGTGTAGTAATACGAGGTATTTGTGACTACTCAGATGGTCACAAAAATCGTATGTGGCAACCGTACGCCGCAATTGCGGCAGCAGCGTACGCCAAAGACCTCTTGAGGGTTATCAGTACACACGAAGTTACGGCCCTTCCACCTGCACCCAGCCTTCCTAACCTCAACCCTTGGCACAATGAAGTCGACACCGACCAGAGAACTGGGGCGATCACCCAGAAAGAATTGATTACATCTGGCTTAAAGGAACGGCTCCAAGGCATTCTAGAAAAGTCCGAGGCTCGACTTCTTACGCTCGAGGAGAATCTTGCAAGTTTGAGCCAAAGCCAGGACGTACTTCAAAAAATCGAGACTCGACTGTTTGCATTGGAGGAAAAGGCTACGGGTTTGAGCCAACCGAGCTCAAGTGAGTACGGAGGTCATTTTTTATCACACAATGAGCACTTAACTCAATTCAACATCAACTTAAACTGCCATAGGTACAACTCCGGCGCATAAACCCTTCCCATTGAAAGTGGGTGTAAAGTACCTCATCATTAACGCAGAGTCCGGACTCACTATCGACCTCACAGGGGATTCGAATATGAAGATCTGTTTGAGGTATCAGCACGGAGAGAATGAGAAGGTTCGTCGCTGTTCCTTCTAACCTTAATTCTAGAAATAATATATAGCACTGGTACTCAGGGGTTTAACGTTTCTCGATGTTTAGTGGATTTTGAATAAAAATAGTAATGGCCAGTGGACTTTCATGAGCTCCAGGAACTCCGAGAGTCCCTTCTATCTCGGCGTCGCCAATGGGGTTCGAGATAAAAAAGACATAATGGCGAGTTATGAGCCATTTGGATGGGATATCTGCCAAGATGACGACTTCCCTTTTTACTTCAAGTAAGTGGGTGATTTCCATATTGTAGATATTCGGGGAAACATGATTTTTGACATTCGCTCGTCAGTATCTCGCGACCTGATAATCAACGGCCTGACTTACATGTCAGCTCAAGTAATGAATATGTGGGCGGATGGTGTATTCTAATATCGGGGAAGTATCATCGAGCTGATCCACGGAGGCATCAAAAGTGGGTTTTCTTACAAGGTAAATGGCCCCTCCAAGTTTTCGTTCCAGAAATCCAATTTTCTAACTGACCATTCAGTATAATTGCCGCGATAGCGATGAAAGTAAATGTTAGGTAGCCAGATTTAAACTTCATAAGCTTGCATCAGACGACATTCGACGAAAAACTGAATAATAGACTCGTGAAGAAAAAGAAAAGAAAAAGATGAGAGATACTCATTGCTATTAGTTTATTTCTTTCACTAATTTTTGTTAATCTCCATAATACCCCGTGTTGTCTGGACCCAACGAGACCAGTTCAAACCAGTTGACCATAGCATAGCTAATGTATCCAATATGCCTCGCGGCCTCGGTGTAACTATAGATAGACCAGGAAGGACAATGAAGGATCAGACTACTCATGTTTGAGGGCACCTAGACCCACAACTTAAATGTCGAAATTCAATTATCAGCGTATTTTTAATACGGTCATCTGGAAGCTTATTCAAAGGATGTGTGTATTCCGAACAACGGTTGGAGTCCTGGTCACGAAACTGCGAGAGTCGAAACCTGCCCTATGAAAAATAGTGTGTTGAAAACGCTGTGGATTGGATTTGGTATTCTCAAGAATAATAAAATTACCAAATTCGGTAAATTCGTAGCATTTAAACTTCTTTTACTTAATTAGGTAGGTAAGTAGGATTACATAACACTGAAAATTTTAGCTTGCGACAAAAAATCTTTTCGCGACACTCTAGTCCACCCTCAATAGTGCCATAGCAATCCGCCCGCAAACCACTCACCAAAAGAACCCATACATAACGACCCACCTTCATTATTTACCGCCTTAACAATGGGTAAAAAAAGAAAGGCATCCGAAACCGAAGCGGTTGATGAATACCCAGCTGCGCAGGCCAATACCTCCAAAGACGGCAAGGAGCGCAAGAGCAAGAAGAAAGACACAACCGAAAAGTCATTAACGCCATCGGCTCTTACCAACAGTACGAAAGAGAAACCGGAGTATGAAAAGATGACTATCGAAGAACTCAAGCGGAAGCCCGAGAATGAGGAGGAGAGTGATAAGGCCGCGCGAAAGGCGGAGCTGAAGAAACGGAAGAGAGAAGACAAGCAGAAGGCTGAAGTAGAGGGCGGAGACAGTATTGCTGCCGAAACTGATAAAGATAAGAAGAAGGCCGCGAAGCTCGCAAAAAAATTAGCCAAGCAAGGGCAGGCAAGCGAGGAAGGGAAGCGGCAACTGGCAGAGGAAAGCAAGGAGGAGAAGGCAGCTAGGAAGGAAGCAAAAAGAGCGGCAAAGGCGAAGGCGAAGGAAGAGGCTTCTGCGAATGGTGAGGGTGAGGGTAAGAAAAAGAAGAAGAAAACCAAAGGCACTGTTACCGAGGTCGAGGAAACTAAGGATGTGATCATGGAGGACGCTGTGGAAGCGATTGTCGAAGATAAAATGGATGTGGATTCGAGTAATAGCGGCAGCTCGGAAAGTGAAGTCGAGAAGTCTAAGACACCAAAGTCCAACGGAAGCACAGCTCCAACGACTGCCAATGGGACGGAATCGCCTGCCCCAGCCGATAGCGTTGCGATTAATTTATATATGACGACCCATTCCATCAAGATCACAGACCCAGCAAAGCCCGATAGCGCATCGTGCGATCTGATTCTCAACTTCTCCGATCTTCCTGCCGTCGATAAATCCCACCTTGCCCCTTTCTCAGCCTACAAATCGCCAACTCCCATTCAGGCCGCATCATGGAGCTACCTCCTCGCTGGGAAGGATCTTATTGGTGTTGCGGAGACTGGCTCCGGAAAAACGATGGCCTTTGCCTACCCAGCGGTTCAATACCTCTCTAAGATGTCAAAGTCCGACAGGAATCCGAAGAAATCTGGAGCGAGAGTTGTCATCGTATCGCCCACAAGAGAATTGGCGATGCAAATCTTCGAACAGGTCGAGAAACTTACCCTGGCTGCTGGGTTGAAAGAAGCCGCCACGTGTATCTACGGTGGCGTGCCTAAAGACCCACAGCGAGAATCATTGAAAAAAGCTCTCGTCATTGTTGCGACGCCCGGCCGCCTTAATGACTTTTTAGAAGAAGGGGCTGCCAACATCTCCCAGGCGGGTTATGTTGTCCTCGACGAAGCCGACAGAATGCTTGATAAGGGTTTCGAGGACGCCATCAAGACAATTCTTGGCGCCACACCGGCTACACCAAAGCGTCAGACCCTCATGTTCACCGCCACTTGGCCACAGAGTGTCAGGCAGTTAGCATCGACGTTCATGACGAAACCTGTCAGAATCGGAATCAACAGCCCTGATGATGGTGACCTCCGTGCCAATACTAGGATTACACAAACCGTGGAAGTCCTTGCAGATGGTAGGATTAAAGAGCCACGGTTGTTGAACATAATCAATGCCCACCAACGCTCGTCGCCCGGTGCTAAGAACGATAGAATCCTCGTTTTCGCATTGTACAAGAAGGAAGCCGCAAGACTCGAGAACTTCTTACGTGCAAAGGGCATCAAGGTCGGAGGTATTCACGGTGATTTGAACCAAGCGACCAGAACAAGTACTCTGGCCGAGTTTAAGGCAGGCAGAACTCCCGTTCTTGTTGCCACCGATGTTGCGGCCAGGGGTTTGGATATCCCGAACGTAAAGTTGGTGATCAATGTAACTTTCCCATTGACCATCGAGGACTACGTGCACCGAATCGGCCGAACAGGCAGAGCTGGTGAATTGGGCAAAGCTATTACATTCTTTACTGATCACGATAAAGCTCACAGTGGCAGGTATGTTTAAGTCTCGCTGTTCAATGATAATATCGAAGTACTAATATTTACGCCCTATATAGCTTGATCAACGTTCTAAAAGCTGCTAACCAAGCAGTCCCCGACGACCTCATGAAGTTCGGAACGACGGTCAAGAAGAAGGAGCATGCCAGCTATGGCGCCTTCTACAAGGACACCAGCGATGCCAAAGCTGCTACAAAGATCAAATTCGATGATTAAAGTTCATTGCGGTGATGACTCGCTTAATTTCTATGATGAAATTGGGATCGATGCGGAAGGGCATGAGTCGTAGGGTATCTATCATAGGACTACCTAGTATTTTGGGTTTGTAAGATATAGGTTCTTAGGCGGTTTAAATCTAGCGTCTAGTATAGAGCATTCTATATACGGGTTTAGACAAAAAGTTAGTTTATATATAGCATATTTTAATCAATTTACAAGTCCGCTTGGATTGCGAGACTAGTTAAACGGCGTCTCGTATGTGCTGCGGTCCTGTCGATGAAAAACTTCAGGAAGCGAGAACTTCACCTATGTTCAGAACTTAATCTCGATTAATCGGGATTTATATGACAGCCATAGAGACTCGGCTTTAGAGGGAAACGGAATAACACATCATAGGCGAGGGCGTAAAAAGTTAATCGGGCTCATCGGACGGGTTATATTTTACTCCGTATATAGGATGGGAAAAAAAGAAAACTTCCGAATATAGCAATTCTGGAATCAAACTAACAAACCTTGAGCTGTGAATGGTTAGTTATCAATTTCTGTATTCGGCCATGTTTCCTATTTAGAAAATACCACACTCTTCGGTATCCTCTGGTTCACAGCGGTCTGCGGCCACGGGCCAAGCGAGCGGGAGCTATTGACATCTCTTGGGATACCGGAGAGTCAATTAATTGGTGTTGCCGAGGACGCTATACCTAATAATTCGGGGAATTTGAATGCTAAAATGTGTACATGATACTGCCTGAGGCTGTGATGTCATGGCACTAGAAGTATAATTTAACTCAATGTCCGCCTCTGTTGTGTTCTCGTGCGAAGATTGTGCACCTGGTGGCTGACTTGAAATAGACTTTTGTAATAGTCACAACTGTATGCCTTTCAACGGAGGTTTATCTTGACAGGCCGCGGTCCGGCCCTGCCTGATCAGCTGAAGTAATGACAAAATTGCGTCAATTCTGTTTAACAATATGGTGAGCATTGACGAACAGGATGCATGGAAATTAGATACACATATACCTATTCTCTTTTTACCAGAGACAAGTGGCTAGGAAATATATTAACTCCTTCGCTTTTACGATAGTATTGCCTCGTGAATACATCTGCTCTGTGTTACTTTCAGGGTTGAACGGGCAACCTAAGTCAATCTTTGCCCTGGGGACAGAATACTGGTACACTTTGATTCAATAATTTGAGTCTACCACCTAGCTGACCAGCTTCAGAAATATACGTACTGTCGATGTCTTTTCGGCTAACTGCCTGGCGGAAATTTGGATATATAGGATTTGCCTCTTCCCGATTCCCGTCTTGACCTAAATCGAAGAAGTAGAATGGCAGAACAAAACCCTTTGTGAAATTCTGGTGACAGCTAGTACCGATATCCCCACAACCCTTGGGCTTTGATGCGCATGTGGCCCCAAGAGGAAAGGGTCTAAGCCCTGCGTAATAAGCCTAGATATGCCCTCCAACGAGCCGCTTAGTACGCGGTTAGATCTTCGAATTCTCGTGGGCGCAAGGCAATAGCAGCTTCTTAATATGGGTTTATAGTCTAAAGGACATATAATCTCACATTGGTTCCTTCACGCACAGCTAGTACAGTCGGCGAACCATTTCCTAGAACTAGCGTGCATATGCACAGATAGATATATATTTATGTATATCTACTTTTGCAAACCTTGTCATCGCATCTATATATACTACCGAAATCTTTGGGATTTTCATGGTTATTATCCATCACACGGCCTAGGCCCCATATAAATTAACTAGGGAAAGTAATTATTGTAGTGAGATGAGGCTTTGTAAGCTTGATACATACCGCTGGTTAACTGCTGGTCGGTACAAACATACAACTGGCTACCTGGCCATGGAAATTAAAGCATATGAGCTGGACCGTCCGTAGCCGCGTGGTTCGCCATGGCGCTAGCTTGTTGCTCGGAACATAAATTTGAAGTCAATGCTGAATATTTTGGATAGGAGAGCCAACCCCAAAATTTTTATTTTCCTGTGGGTCTTTCTGCCAAGGGCATTTCATTGTGCGAGGCGTCTGTTGAGCGCATGCTAGAGGCAATTAGTGGTTGCCTGATTTGACAGTGTGGCTTGAAATTTGTCCGACCGTTTAAACGGAACACGAAGAATGAATGACAGAAGCACAATGACCTCTCGAGTATGCACAGAATCGGAACTGGCCTCTGCACTAATTCAGGTCGGAACCACAAACAATCAGCTGAGGTGCACATCCGATTGAATTAACATTAAAAGAGGGATATTCGCATATGCACAGAGACAATGCATGGCTAAGCAAAGCTAAGGCGAATTTCATTTTCCCGCTGCAGCTGCGTGTGCAGCTGTGATCTGAGTGAGGCACAAAATAATGTTCACACAGGCATCATTGATCCGGACCAATCCCTGGCACTTTTTCCAGCACAGCACAGCGCAGGATCGGTTTCAGTTCCGGAAACAATTATTTTCAACCCCACCCAACACATATCCACTGATATAGGATGACCTGAACATGGAATATCCTGCGAGAATCTCAACTTGTCCCACGCCATGGCGCCATTGACCGGGTCTTTGGAATCGTGCGGGCCTGAGTGAGTTCTCGTTCGTTTCGGCAAGAATGGAATAGTTCCGACCCACAGCTACTCAGAACTGGATCGATGTCGCAGCTGACTACAAACATTCTGATCGCTTTTCGTTATATTTCATACCAACCTGCTGCAGCGTACGGTAACCGAAGGGAGCGCACCGATGGAGAGAAACGGGTTGATAAAGTTTAATATTGCAGGAAAAAAAAAAAACTCCAGGTGGTATTTGCACAGGGCGATGTCATTATCTTAACGGAAATGGGCAATATCGCGGCGGGCAGTGAATCAAACGGTGGGGCTCAGGAACGCCTTTTTCGTGAACTCGCCCCCGTTTTACGTGATTATAGCACCACGGAGACTGCGAAATCTCAATCGAACGATCCCGCTGTACCTGCATCTCCACTCAAAAACAAGACATTCGCTAGAATTTCCTGCTTTCATCCCCAAACCAAGCGTCCGACCAGGGAAGAAACGAGAACCTTTCGAATTAATTCTCTTGACGCAGTCAATTGCAATGTTGAGATCGCGGGACCCCGGGAAGGTTAATAACCCCAGTCATGTTAGACCCTGCTTTTAATTCCTACACCTCACCAAACAACCCAAATCTAGGTTTTGGCCAACGAGTGTATGCTTTCCATTGGCCATGAGGCTTCCACGAGTGATAGGAAACCTTGCTAGCTGTGGAGCAGATCTCCAGCATGGGATGCAATCGGTTCCTGCAGGGAGAACACGAGAAACGTTCGAAACTTTATCGACAGTTAAGTTTTCCGTGATTGATAAACTTCCAGCAGCGCCGCCCCGGATTGCGGTTAAGGTTTCAAGTATAAAAGTGCCTGATTGCCATCCAATATATATGTATTGGATAAAGTGCTTTCGGGTATAGCCAGAGGGGAGATAGTTAAATACTCCCGTCCCCTCCAACCCCCCAAAATTTTAAAAGTCGTCTTTGGTTTTCTAGAAGCAGGAGGTTGTTTGGTTTTGTTAAGATCAGCTTGCATTGGCTCCAGGTTCTGGCCGGGATCACCTTCTTGACGACTTCTTTGGGCGCAGATACTTTTACGAATTTCGATCGTGGGGACAACGCACGATTTCCAACAAGAACCCGAGTATCGGGAGACTAAATCTGGTTCCGACAAAGCAGCACATAGCGCATAAACTGACGAAAATGGACCTTCTAAGGCGCATTTCGGGTTCGTCCACAAGCTCCTCGGACGATAACCCATTTAGACGAAGCATATCTCTCGGGCCCCTCCGACGGAAATCGTCTAAAGATAGTAATAAGGATCGAAAGATTAAAAAGGCTTTGCGGGACCAGATCAAAGAATACAATTCCAACCAGCAGCAAGCATACACATCGTCTCCTCAGAGCCCTCTCGTTAAATCCAGAACAGCGAGTCTATTGGAATCACCATTGCTCGAGGAGGATACTGTATCCTCACCTCGACCAATTCGACCTTCTGACGAACGGATGTATTCGCATGCGAACGATTCAAATTCCAATCATTCAGACGAAAACGATTTACCTCTAGGGGTTGTCTTCGCTGGACTTAGCCCCAGACGAGAGTCTATGCTTTCGATCCCATTCACGCTACCGAAATTGACACAGAATAGGCGGATATCAGAGCATATAGACCCTACTCATATCGGCATCAGTTCTATGAATACAGTGGGTACCATGAGCACTATGAGTTTAGCGAGCTCATCTTCCATTCCAAGATCGATGACCCAAAATCGACGGAAATCTGAGGCTGTAAGCTACTTTGATGACCATATGGAAGAGGAGGAAGAGGAAGAAGCGAGCGGTGCTGCCACGCGGAAAGAAGAGCCAAAACAGGATAGAAGATTTGACAAAATCGTCCCCTACGCCTCAGTACTACCAGACGTCCCCGAAATCCAGTCAGCGAGTAGTTCTTATAGCGGTCGCAATTTTGAGGCCCGTGGCTCAATTGTTTCTTTTGTCACTACTAATTCCTCTGCACCTTCACCGACAAACAACGCCACGTCTAGTGGATCAAAGAGGAAAATTCTGCCATACATTCCAGATGACGAGACGTATTCCTACGATCTCCTCCCGCCGACTGAAAATCAGCCTACTAGGCAAGAGAGATTTGCTGCGGAAGAAATAGAAGAACTCTCACAGAAGCTTTACTCTAAAGATCATCTTAAGGCTATTACATCCGACCCGACGCTACTCCATAGCTTCTCGCGTTTCTTGGCCTCATACAGGCCGTCCGCATCGATGGACTTGTTGACCTATTACCTTAATGCAAAGAAGGCTATCAAGGCTATCAACTACGCAAACGCACTAGCTGAGTCATTAGGCCCAAGCCCCGCCCCAGACAGGTCGTGGATCCATACCGAAGACGAGGGCATAACACCGGTCAACAAAGTCCTTCAAAGGAAAGCTTCAGACGCTTTCAAAATTTTGACGGAACAAGAGCTCCCACGCTATGTTTCTTGGGTATACACAGAAATTGTGACGTACAATATCCAGAAAAAGATCACGGGAAGTGAGATCCGTTACTTAGAGGAAAGTGCAGACCAGTTAGGTGAAGTCTTCTGCCTGACCGATCCACAACGACAAGATAATCCGTATGTTACTAGGTCCCTTCAAGATCTAAAGACTATGAACTAATTTATATCTAGAATTATATTTGCCAGCGAAGAGTTCCATCGAGCGTAAGTCATTCACATTCAATTCACCTATAACGTATCAATCTCTAACATCGGCTATTATAGGACTCAATACCCAATCTCATACGTCTCCGGGCGCAACTGCCGTTTCCTTCAAGGCCCAAAAACACAGCGTCACTCTATTGCTCGTCTACGTGATGCAATCCGCCAGGGACACGAAATTACGGAGTGTTTCCTAAACTATAAGCGTGATGGAACTCCTTTCTTCAATCTTGTCATGGTGGCTCCTTTGCTTGATTCCAAGGGCCAAGTTCGGTACTTCATCGGCGCTCAAATCGATGTTACGACCCTTGTAAAGAACTTCGTCGGCCTCGAGGGTTTTGGACAGTTAATGACAAAACAAAGGAGACAGAGTGAGGTGCTAGATATGGATTTGGATCTAGACTTAGTCAGGCCAAAACATGAAGAGTTCAAGCAACTCGCAGACTTGTTCAGCGCGGAAGAAATCGAGAAGGTCAATGAGACCGGTGGCCAGCTGTACAAAGATCACAAGGTCCAAGACCCACTCGAAGACTTATTTGCTGAGAATAGGAGCGTGGGAGAGGATTCAACCATTGAACCCTTATTCCCACCGGGCTCGTTTGATGGAACATCCGAACCTGAAGATGCACCGCAGGACAAGAAGCCCAAGGCCACAAGCCCCATCAATTTCTGGAGCAGTTCCCTAAAGGGTGTTTACAGAAACGTACGTAACCATGCCTTGTGCAACTTTCCCCGGAAAATGAAATTAATTTGATACTATAGTATATTCTCGTCCGACCATACCCATCCCTCCGCATCTTGTTCGCATCTCCTTCGATGCGTACACCAGGAATCCTCCAGTCCCCACTCATGTCCAAGATCGGTGGTACTGAACATGTACGTGAAGAGCTTGAGAACGCTCTCTCCAATTCTCGAGGTATCACAATCAAGGTCAGGTGGTTGAGTAAACTTGAGGAACAGAACCCAAAGGTAAGATATCCTTTCCGCAGCCCACTTTTTCTTCTATAGGCATCAGCTAATTGTCATTCCCGCAGAAGAGCGAGTTCCTCGGCCGCGAACGATGGCTACACTGCACTCCTCTCTTCGACGCAAATGGTGCTGTTGGGGTTTGGATGATCGTTGTCGTAGACGAAGATTCAAATTTGGAAACCATTTCTCATCACGAATACGACATTTCAGACCTTCACGGCCTCAACCTCGGGCTCGAACGACGCCCGATCTCCAGTTCCACCGACTCGTATAGATTATCTACCTCTATTGATATCGGTGGTTTGATCAGAAACGGACTGGCTTGCGGGTATGTTAGAAAACCCCGAGATGCACCCGTAATTCAAAATCCCGAGGACTGGAGAAATCAGAACGGGAATTGCGACTTCGTATTTGATGTTCCACCAGAGGGCGAAGCAAGTACAAGCCAGGTCCAGCTCTAAGCCTCACAAAATAAAACAAAAAAGTCATACGCACATTTCTTGCATAAAAGCTTCATTATTCCCTATTTTTACTTCCCTGTAGTGCTTTGGTGTTCCTTTTATCTTTTTCGTCTCGCACTTCTTTTATCTATGGTGGCGTTTTTTCTGATGGCGTTTAGGTGGTAGTTATTCAGAATTATTGGGGGAGTTCTATCTACGTTCTTTGACTTACACCTTTACCTGTACATACATATATTTTACATTGGTAGTTGACGAATTTACTTCATTTATGACACTGAAACATAACTTGCACACCAGTGATTCACGACACAACATAGTAATCTGGTGGAAGTCTCGAGTTCACCCACTAGCAATGACTGCTGTCACCCTCCACCATCGCATTGACTATTTAGGTACGGCCGCCGCTCATTGGACAGTTACGTGTTGGTAACCGTTGGAGAATTATATACGCATGTGGTCTGCATGAAACGCCTCCGTGTCGCGATCCTGCGCTCGCATATGCATGGCATTGGCGGGGCCAACTTCTAGCCAGTTTCATTGAGCTACGGTGTGAGTCTTCAATCCTTATCAGCCGCAAAGCAGCATTGCCGCCCGCCTTTCATCCGTACCGAAATTGCAAAGGAAGACTAGTATCTGAGACCCCCTCTACCAAAGTTCCCGACCTCAGCCTCATGTACATACTCGTCGAACTATTGTTTTCAATCCTTTATCTCCAGAATATTTAAGCCCCGTTACAATATTCCGAAAGAATACACTACCAGCCATGGCAGAGCCACAAACACTAGTCAGCCTACCGACAGAAATCCTCGATGCTATATTTGACAAAATCATAATACCATACCAAGAGGCCAAACGTTATCCCCATAAAATCACAAATAGGTGGGATTCTATGCTCCGGTTGAGCCTCACCTGTCGTCGCTTTTACAATCTCACTATTCCTCGACTTTATTTCCATCGTTCTATACAGTTTGGGATGGTGTCGGAAAAGCCATATATTCAAGAATCGCACGTATGCCTTCCTAATCCTTTAGACTTTTGGGCTTATTATCGCCAGAGGCCTTCTTATCTTACGGTAAAGGAAGAGGATCCCTCGGCTTGGAAGTATGAAGGACATGTTAGGTAGTATTTCTAGAGTTTTTCCCTGTACCAATGTGTAATACATTCCATATAACTAACGATAGATGGGCAGACACCTTTCCATTGTCGACCAGATCCCAAGCCACACAGTTGTAGCTGCCTCTCAGCCCAGACCTCAAAAGGATGGGATCCTAGTGGAGGGGTTGAGCGCACGACTCCCCAAGTTTAGTAATTTGCGCAACTTACGTATTGGTCGTTACTGGGACCTCCACCTCTGTGACTTTTTGTCAGGGATCAGTCTAGCTCTGACACAATGCCTAACCTTAAGAGAATTGGAGGTTTTTGTTGAATATAGTGCCAACGATAGCTTTGAGGACGTTAAACGGGGTCTTGTGCGTTATGATACGCCACATGCTCCACTTGAAAAGTTGGCGTTATATATCATAAGCCGGTTTGACACTTACCATAATGGTGGACCTCAAGTATCACCTTGGCCGATGGGTGTACTCAGCCAAGCACTAGAGATGCCATGTCGAACAGTTCAGAACCTGGAATTCAGCTTTAACGCCTGCCAAACCAGGGATATCGAGAAGGATAAGCCGAGATGGAAGTGGTGGAGTAAAGACCACAGATATGATAGTCACTGGTTTGAGAATTGGGATCCTAGGATAACGATGGGGCGGGAATGGTCTTTTCCTAGGGTTAAAATCCTGACGCTGTGGATACGGCGGGGTACTTTTTGGGTGTTTGAGTGGTGCCGTTGTATTAATATTGACCCCGTGGGGGTTGAGGAACTGAATCTTTTCGGGGTATCTCATGAATTAGATGACCAGGAGGAGGTAAGCTAATGAAATATAGTCACCGCCATAAAAAAAAGGGGGGGTCCGGGGATTGAAAATTGAAAATTTTGTATGAGGGATTCTAATATAATACCCATCTATATAGGGCATCATACGCCATTTCTCGGGTTTTTCAAACCTAAAACTAATCAGATTGTTCGACTTGGGAAGTATAACGTGGCTCGATGCCATCTTCCACTTCAGAGACCAGCTCAAAAGTTTAGAAAGAATCCAGGCCGCAGTCGACATTTCGGAGACAGCGTTAATAACCAACATACAAGAGAAATTCGAGCCAAGGTGCAAATCAATAAAAATCACGGTGGGCGAGGAAACACTGGAAGATCATCAATCGATTCTCGACTTGGAGCTGTAGCTATTTAGTTTGTTGGGGGGGGTTTGAGAAACCTCGGTATACTAGCGTGGGGCCCTCTACCGTACGATTCCTACCGCTATACGGATTGGCTAACAGCTGGTCGAATCAGATCTGACGGGTATGTGGATAACGGGTTAATTCTTATTTTATATCATACCTATCAATATACCATGATTTTGGTCCAGAGCTCTGTGATGCACCCCTCTCGTTAACACTGTTTTACCGTTTGACGCGTTAACCTTATAGTATCCCCCCAAGTATTATTAACGGTACTCTGACATTCACATTGCTTCTACATCGACTGCCATTCGGTTAAGGGTTCTTCCAAATCTTGCTCAATTGACCAACCAACCAACAATGCAACGGGAAAGAGAAAAATAATTTAAATCTGATAAGAAGAAAAAGAAAATTCCAAACTCGTAACTGCCCCGCCAAACCTTAAGTTCTCAGGCCCGAAAAAAAAAAAAAAAAAAAAAAAAAAAAAAAAAAAGCTTAACACGTACCAACTCAATTAATTGCCAGCGTGCGAAAGCTCCATAGCTTAGGCCACTATACAAGATATGGATGCTTTTTTCTTTTATCTGACATTTCCAGGTCACAGTATCCCGCAATAGATATGGTCCGGAGCTCAGATACCTATGATACACAGAACCGCGTTCCAGGTAATTTTAGCGTTTAAAATACTTACCTCAGTAATTTAAAATGGATCCGACTAATCGATAATCGCCAGCTGTAACACAAAGCAGGAAACTATCCAGAGTTGACCATGTTGGATATCGATGCATCCCCAAGACGGCATAGTGCGGGACCATATGACATAATAGCACCGCTGCACCCAGCCAGTCAAACAGAACAGCGCCTTCCCAGTTGCCTCACAATGCATATCTCCCTTCCCTTAGCCCCACCAACAGTCTTTAAACAGCTGGTCAAGTTGAGGAAAAAAGCTTGGACTTGAACGAAAAAAACAAACGAAGATTGTCGAAATGATCACGAGCACCATGAAAAAAATTTCAGAAAGAAAAAAAATAAAATTGGCATAGCTTGTTTTTGTGTGTGTCTAGCATGTGGGATCCCTTAGAATGAGTGCCAGGTAGTTATGTATGTATGTAAGTGTTCATGTGTATTGCATATTGAGTCTAGAAAGATAATAGAAGTCGGAATAGACTCAAAAAGTGAGAGAGTTCGGTGGGGAGGCCTACATGTCGAGGGCATCGCATTGCATTAGCCTGTGAGAGTGGGGCCGTCGTCAGCATCCGGCATCTCTCTTTTTCCCTCTTTTGCAGCTGGCCGTGAGCAAATCCTTCGTCATCGAGGTTTGGCCCAGGCGAAGCTGAGAAAAGATCCTGTCCTGCATAAAAACATCAACATAGCATAGCATAGCCTACTCTACATGGCCTGGCATTACATTTGTATCCAAACAAAAAAAAACGAGTACACTAGCACAAAAAGTAGTGAGCCTGGATTGGCTAAACCATTCCCTGAATCCTCGACAAGCGAGTAAGAAATTTTTTTAAAAAGAATTATCTAGACTATTGTCGAAGCTTCTCGAGGAGAGTCGTCGTTAACGTTGTCGTACGTCGATG
This sequence comes from Orbilia blumenaviensis, assembly GCA_036872755.1. Taxonomy (NCBI): domain Eukaryota; kingdom Fungi; phylum Ascomycota; class Orbiliomycetes; order Orbiliales; family Orbiliaceae; genus Orbilia; species Orbilia blumenaviensis. Next base: position 1,576,330 of record JAVHNS010000003.1, on the reverse strand, counting down.
CATATGCTAGTATTGATACAAGTATTCGACTGCTACCTGGTACTAGTATACTAGCGAACGCTCAGGAGCCCACGATCCCCTTGTCCTCCCCTGCTTCCATTCTCCGCCCGTTCACGTTTCATATTTCTTCGTTCGCCATAGGACGGGCTCGAGAGTGTGAGAAAGCTGTCGGGCACCCGAAGGGTAAATTTATGTGATCAAGGGAAAGGGAAAAGGAAAGCCTGACTGCGATATATACTAAAGTACCTGTTATATTGGCATATGCATGCATGTCCCATAGTACTGTGTACTAGCCAAATATATCGATACAGACCTTGCGAGCAAGCAGGCCTGCAGACAAGCGTATGATACACTGCTCACTTCTTCCTCCGGCTGTTTTTGTTTAATATCTCTCTTCCGCCCCAGCCCCTCCTACTCCTCATCGTCACCATCATCCTCCACTTCTATCAGGGACCAAGACGGGTGTACTATATCAGTATAGTATCTACGGACACTTCTGATACAAGTCTCGTATTCCACCCTTTTCCCTTCTTCTCCTTCTTTCATACTAGGATTTTTTCTAGCATTTCCCTGGAGTTTCCTGTCTAACTACGAGAGATTAAAGACCGGCCTAGGTCGCTGTTTACCCTTTCCCCCCAGCATCGTCATAGCGGTGTCACAACATCTCCCCCCCAAAAAACCAAAAAGCCCGCAAAAACCTCATCTCATTTGTTTGGCGGGGCAAAAAATCACAACCACCAAAAAATAAAATTCAGTAAAAAAAATAAAAGATAAAGTAAACCAACGATGTCCGGTCACCCGCACAGTTTCTACGGCTCGGACTATCGCCCACAGCGCCAACCAGCCGCCCGAAATCCGTACCGCGCATCTACCGGCAACGCTGCTCAGCTCTATGGCGCTGGTGCAGGGGCCGCTCCAGTCCCGTCCCACCACCGTGATATTCCCGACGACTGGTCATCTACCTACTACGGCGACGATTCCTTTACCGACGATAGTGTCTCCGAAGACTTCCAGCGAATCTCGCTCGCCGATGCCCGGCGCCATCATCCTGGTGCACACCAAGCTCCTCCGCAACGTCAGCATCATCAACAACAACAACAGCAGCAGCAGCAGCAACAACAACAACACCCACAGGCACGGTATAACTCTTACGCTGCGAATGTAGCAGCAGGCAGGAGTGGTGGTGGTCCAGGTGGAGCACCGCTACCTTCCCATCGTGGACACCCACACAGCCAAAGAGCACCTTCTCCAACTGACAGTTCATATTCCCAAACCACAAACTCCGCATCAACCTATGCCACCCACCGTCAACATGCCCAAACTGCTGCTGCCTTCCATGCCAACCAACGTGTTCCATCAAAATCTTTAGATAGGCTGTCCCATTATCTCCCTCGTGGATATAGACTTGCCGGTCCCCATGGAGACGATGAGGAAAACATGGATCCGAGGTTCCCGGAAGACGACCGTTCCCGTGGTGTCATAGTTCCGGCTCGGTCCGTACCACGGACGAAGTCTATCCGACATGCCTCGCCTCCAGACGCTAGGGGCCCAGGGCGTGAGGACTTCATGGGCAGACATGATCACCGTGGTGGTGGTGGTGGTGAGCGTAGGGGACCTCAGTATTATTCCCATTCCGAGAAGTCTGCGGCTTACAGACGTTCCATGTCGCAAGACCGTACGGCACAGGACCGTATTGCTGCACAAGAACGTCTTGCTGCACAAGAACGAGAACGAGAACGGGCGGAACAAGAGCATATGGCGCAAGAGCGGAGTCGTATGGCACAGGAAATTATGGCGCAGGAGAGGATGGCGCAGAAGAGAATGGCGCAAGACCGTATGATGCAGGAAAGGATGGAGATGGACCGCGGCCGGCTTACACAAGATATCCCACGCCAGGGACGTCGTGAGTCTAGAGCTCCACCAGGAGCATTGGTTCGATCTTCATCAATCGGAAGGTTCGAATCATTGAGCCAGGGAGATAAAACTGACACTCCAACACCGCCGGTCGGTGCTTTGGTCCGTCGTTCGAAGTCCGTCGGGCCGCGAGAAGCTTACAGACGCCGAAGGTCGTTGGGCCCAGCTAACGCTCGGATTGAACAAAGTTATGATGATCAAAATGGTGGAACGGCCGTGAGGCTCGACCTCGGTGGTGGCCAGGATGTAGATATCTCCCTTAATAAAAGAGATGGAAGACGCATCGGATCGATCACTATCAACCACCATCGGTCTCACAAGAGCAGGGATAGGACAAGAGAGAAAGAGAGAGAAAGAGAGAGGGAGAGGGGTCGTGACGGTGATAGCGGGGAGCGGATGCTGGGAGCACCCGACATCGCACGGACAAGGGCTATAGCAGCAATGTCTGAAAAGGAACGGGAATACGAAGAAAAGATGCGACGTTTCCGCGCCGACATCTCCTCCTCGCCCCCATCTTCACCGGAGCTGGACGATGAATTTCCAAGACTAGACAGGAGATTTAACATGGGACAAAGGCCTAGAAGCGCGAGTGTTGGAACAGCACTTCCCCCATCGCGAATGAAGATCCCATTGCAAATTACCGCACCTCCTCCAGCTGGTGGCGCCGCGCTAGTACCACAAACCCCAGGAGGCACCGAACCCCGACATACGCGAATCTCGAGGAAAATTGTAACGAGACAGGCTCTCGAGGAACTCGGATACCGGTACGAAGATACCGGTGACACCTTCACGGTGTACGAGATCCTGCAGCCTCCTCAGATTGATGAGTTGATTGACATAACAGCGAGAATTCGAGGTAGTTACCCATACCTATCTTATAACAGCGGTAATGATACTAACATCAATGGAATATTAGCTGCAAGACACGACCGTCGTCGTGCTCGTTCACGTGGCGAGCGACAGTTCACCGATTTCGGACTGGATGAATACGGTTCCAGGAAAGGCCCACAGAAGCCGTTAAGGCCAGTGATCAACCAGGAGGAAAAACCATTCCAGTTTAGAGAGCCACCATCTGCCGGCCCGCCAATGCCTGGTGCTTGGCCACAGGTGCCACCAGAGAGGAGGGCGAATGTCCCTATGCCGGACCATACAAGGTTCCAGCGTCCCGGTCCAGGAAATCTTGGTGGACCTCCACAGCCGCAGCCAATGCAGCAACCAGCCGGATCGAGGTTCGGTAGAAGGGAAGGTGCTGCGTACTATATGTGATCATGGTGATGTGATGACGAGGTCACGAAGCTCAAGACGTCAGTAACGAGTTGCAAGGCATTATGTCACAAAACTAGCTTTGGCAATATCCATTCTGATGACCATATTTCCGTGCATCTTTCGCATTTTTTGTTTGTTTATCTGTACATGCTGGGTTCTGCCTTTCCCTTTTCTTTTATTATATATATTTTTTTACGTTGTTTGATATCATGTCGCCGATGCCGCACAGTTTTGTTGGAATTTGCTGCATTTTTTCCCTAACGAATCACCGTCAGATCAAGAACCGCTTTACTATGATGACCCGTTATGACCCTTAATGATCAATCAAGATATTTTTTCCCTTAATATTTTTCCTCTTGTGGATAAGTTCAGTATTGTTACCAGAGAATTCGAGTAATTGTGATGTCTTTTGTCTGTATATCTGGCGACAAGATCGCTATCATTAATGACATTATTTCGTTTCATTCTTATATTATCGTATATTCGGGACTAGTCTCGTAAACCTGCCTCCACGAAGTTACAGACTTGCTTTCTTTGTGTTGTATCTGTGGTTTCTTTTACCTAGCAATATCCAACATCAACACAGCTTGAACTCTGCCAGATTCGTTGCAATTGGTTTAGAGTAATGTTATTTAAGAACATATCCCATATTTTAACCTAGTCTTGTAGTACTTTAACCATTGGTTACTAGTAGTATTCGATATACCCTTTAAAAATTCCCGCCGTTGCATGTATCATATAGATGCTTAGAAATTAGGTAGGAATATACAAAAAAATCAGTACGCACTCAGTAAATATGCACACTACCTAGGTATTTATTATATAACACAACATCCTAAGATCCATTTGGCCCAAAGATATAAATTCAAATTTTGGGATTATAGTCTATAATATTAATGTGTATTCTCGGCATCCATAGCTTTAGCCACAACTTACTCAGAACAAGGGAGGAAAAATACAGAAAAGATAAAATAATTATATGATAAATGAACAAGAATGGCTTTGGACTAGTAGAGCACTACCCATTTTGCGTATCTGCCATAGTCGCCTGGGGGGAATCGTGCTATCATAGTCTAAAAGTCGCCCAAACATTAAAAATATGGCTAGATCACCACTTATATGTAGATGTGGTACTCTCAGAACCAGACGGCTGTGTATTTGTGGCATATGTGGTAGCCAAACGTCTTGGTCGACGAAATACATACCGATATATATATACCGCAAGCCCCGTCGTTCAAAAATTACTACGTCTTAATCCCGCCAGCCCCATTCGCCGCATCCACCCCTCCAACAACATTATAAGCTTTCTTCGGAGTTTTAACTATTTCTATACCTCCAAGTTGATTCGAGTTTCCGACTGTGACTCCGGCCAACCCCGCCTTCCTGCTCTTAACCTTCCGTCGTCGGTAAAATAGGAATCCTGCTACCGCCGCAATCACTAGAAGCCCGCCAACGGTACCTCCTACAACAGCACCGACAGGTGTAGGTTTCGATCCACCCCGGGAAGTAGCGCCTTTGCAGAAATACCCCCCTTTGACAATACCGCCTGCAAGCCTATCGACGTCGTCGGAGCAATCAAATTCTGCGTTGGTTTGTATGTTGAAGTCGCCACGGATATCTCTCATGGATGGGAATGTAATCCTATGAAAAAGAAAAAGATGGTTTGTTGGACTATTTCGTTCCATGCTAGTGTAAAAGCCGCCGCGCAGGGTATTACACGAGAACGGCGGCTTTGGGGGAATAGGATGGATGGTCTTTTAAACAAGCCTCCACGAAATAGCCTGGGATGTGGGATATTAGTTTTACTTACTTGGAAAAGTTACCCCTAGCATCGATAGAGCCATGAACATCCAAAAGCAATGGGAAACCATCAACATTTTCAACCGAGTTACCCACAAACTGGAGATTACCGAAGATTTCGGTCAACTGTAGCATTTTGATAGTTGTGGCGTTTTTATTATCAACAATGGTAAGATTACCACTGAAGGTTTCTTCCGTATCTGGGTCGTCTCCCGCTCCAATAGTTTGTAGTTTCGGTATTATCAAAGTTTCGAACCCATTGCCCGAGAACTCTACCGATCCAGTAACAGTAGTAAGCTTGGGAAGCTCCATACCAGAATTAGATCGAAAAGTTGCATTTTTGACAAGAACTAGCTCGGGAAGTCTGATGAAAGCCAGAGGATTGTCTATAAACGCTAGACTGCCACTGGTATTATGAAAATTGACGACTATTCCTAATAGGTTTTTGTTGTTGCGAAACTGAACATTTTCTGCAGTGGTAAAATTGGGGCCATAAAAAGATTGGAGACCCGTGTCCGTAATACTGAACCTCGAGGAATGGGTTAATTTACTGTAGAATGGCTCTAATCTAGTTAAGGATGGAAGGTTCCGCCAATGTAACCCTGCGGCATAATCTAAAGAGTCGATGTTCACATGGCTGAGGATAGTCAAGGACGTCAGGTTGAAATCTCCTCCAATGTGTGCAAGGTCGGGAGCGGTAATTCTTTGGAGATCGAAAGCATTCGCGGCGACTAGATCACCTTGGATGGTCCTAATGCCGTTTATATCGGCGGTAACAAGATTGGTGCCGAGGATTAAATCACCGGTAAGAATTGAGCAAACAGAGAGAATATCGAGGTCCGCCTGGGTTTCGACGGTTGTCGAGCTGGCGTTGCACGGGTTACTTTGACTGATACGTGATGTATCTAGTTAGTATGCTTGGACAGAGGAGGGAGCATACTACGGAATCGTAAAAACCTATTCACTGCACTGATAACAGCGAGAAAGGTAAGAAATATCTTTCTCGACATATTTAATATTGCGACAATATAGGACCAGCTAGTTAGCGCTATAACCGCCTATAAACGAGATTTGACAGCTGTAGGAGCTGTCGGCATTAAACCAGTCCTCTCCTTCAACTCCGGCACAGGAATGAACAACCACACGGTCCAAGGATTAGAAACAGGAAACAACGGTATATAGGGCGATTTGTCGCCAGAAAGAAAAATAGAGGGCAGATGCGTTTTCGTCATATATTCCCTTTATGAAAAAAATATTTTAAAACCCCCCAGGGCAAGTAAATCTTTTTAAAAGAACTTTGGAAAAGAGGGGATCCCTGCTGCGAAAGATATCAGCATCTAGTATACTATCACCTAGTTTAGGCTAAGAGTATGAGTAGGTAAGGTTCAGTCGTTCGGTCCAACGAATCCGTGCGAATCCATTTAATCGCGTTCGTATGATCATGCAAGGAATGAGATCGGGTTGTGGCACAGCTCGCTTTTGCGAGGATATATCTATATATACGCCATACTAGCCGGCCATGAAGACGTTATCCATGGCACAATATGCATAACGTCGCAGACTCATGGCCTTAAAGATTCCGTTAGTACGGGAATCGATTGTCAAGATCTCACTCGCATTGTATACATTTTCTCGAATCCAAACTTAACCCATGGGCGACGTCGCGCGACAGATCATGGATCGAGTGTGCACATGTATGAGTGTCACACTAAAATTATTATCACCAAAAGTTTTGGTTCCAACGTACTATCTTATGCAACAATTTCAACACCTTTGACTACTGGGTAGAGAACATAGAGGCCTAGAGGTGCTCTCAATTGTATGTTTTGTTAGACATAATTCAATGCAATGTATTTAATATTCTAACAGGTATTACTGACTGCGCGGCTGCAAGGTTGCTTCGCGACATTTAATAACGGCTACTTCGAAGGAGGCCCCGAAGTGATCTCAATTATACCAAGCAGTCTGGGACTGAGAGTTACTATAATTCCTACTGCCGCTCTTCGACCGTTGCTCCCACTAACTGTAATTTTAGATGGGTAGCCGTAAGAAACAACACATAATTAAGTTATCTGCACAGGAGAAAACTTATGACGGGTTGTTATCCGACTTATCAACAGAGTGTCGCTACAACGACACTTCAACAACGACACTGCAAATGACGCTGTAAATAACGACACTGCACTGGCATTTCGGCCAATTGGTTTTTTTTGCTTTGTTTTTGAAAATTGTCTACATTTACGATTCAGGCTGCGAGCCGATGAATTGCTAACCTACTAGCCTGTGAACTATAGTACTACTGGCCTGTGCACTATTGTGTTATGTATGTGTGAACTATGAAAAACGATGCTGCAGTATTAGAAGATCTCTTGTAAGAGAATCTTATTTTCTGACAAAGATAAGGGCTTTGGCTGGTTTACGAGACTAGTTTTGGCCATTTTGGAGCGTCGTAAGGTTCGGGTTGGGCCTTTGAGCTGGTGTATAAATATTATAAATAGTTCCCGACTTCCGATCAGGCATCGGGTTCATTATGACTTGTAAAGCGTTAGCAGCACAGCATGCTCGGAAGGCGATTACACAACTAAAACCGGGCTTGATAGTCATATTACCCTATATAATCAGTAGCACGCGATTTACCAAGCCAGAATTGTGGATACTTATCTTGAACCATGCCACCGAAAGGAACTCTGAGTATAATTTTTAAAGCCGACAGGCTGTTGACCCGAGTCGCAAGCTTGCTTCTAGCCGCAACCAAGGGTCTTCCTTCAGCGGGAAAACATAGGATGACAAACTGTGGCAGCAGCTGAGAAGTAAGACTGCTCAACCATAGTCCTGGAAAAGCTTCCAGGCGGCGCAGGCGTCAAATGCTTACCTACGTAGCTTACTTTGCTGTGTGTTTTGATGGCTGAAACCTCGTGAACTGTCATAAAGGTTTCAATTCGCTGGCGCAAAAGAGTGGATGAAATGGTGAGGTTGGTTATCTTTAGAAAGGGCGCTGGCTTTTTTTCCCCCTTCTCTGTTTCTTTTTCGTAGCTTTACCGGGCGGGGCGGGCCAATGGTGGTAGAGGTTGTAGATGCGAGCATACCTAGGTAGAGTCCACTGATGTGTTTTTTTTTTTTTTGACTGTTGGCTGTACCTGATAGTACCGAGAAGCGAGAGTGCATGTTCCTTTGTTGTTTTTTTTGGTCGGCGGTCGGGAAACTTCCCTTGCTACATAGAACGAGGGTGTACTGTGTGGCCTGTCCTGTCTTACCGATGAAGTGGATCGCAGGTTTTGCGGAATATCGACAAGGTGGAGAGAGGTTCTGCACACCATCAATAGCATAAAATCAAAAAAAAAAAAAAAAAAAAAAACCATGGGTCTGGGGTTGTGGGCGGAAGGAAAAGGAAGAGGGGTTTCTTACATCCACCCCTCCTCTATCTTATTCCTTCTTTGCCCGGCTGGTCTGACAGGATGTTTTTTCTTTCTTTCCTGAGATATATTAATAATCCTGATACGTAGACGGTCTCTCCATCGAAGAGTTCAAAACATTTGATTTTCGGAAAAAGGAACAAAACCAAAACCCAAAAAACCACGTTAGTCGATTGGGTTGTGGATATTATTTTGCTTTCCAGCCATCTTGTGCAAAAAAAATCTCAAAAAGAATAATCTCCGACTTGGCCTGGTCAGCAAGGATCCGATTATTGGTCTGCTAGTGCAGGAGGGCTAGCCTGTTTGCGTCATAACTGGAGAGGGCCCACGCTTGCGACAGCCCGGTTTGGAGGGGGAAACAAAGACAGAAAGCTAGAGGCGCCTTTTGCTTTCCCTTTGACTTACATGTAGCTTAAGTGGATTTTGATAGGCATGGCCGTTCCGTTGATACACGATAGTTAATCTGCATTGTCTGACGGGGTTCCGACTACTTACCTTTTTGACTCAGTAGGCGAGGGGAGTTGATGCGACATACATAGATCCTAAGCTCATGCGTATGCGCATAGACAGTCTGAATGATGAACCCTGGGTGGATCCATGAAAGATTATTTGGTTAGCTAGTAGGAGTAGAGCGCCGTAGGAGTATCACTACCGGTGTACTTGGTTACTGTTTCGCAATTGGATTGGGATTGGGATTGGGATTGGAATTGCAACTGGAACTTGATGGCAATCTTGACCTTTCTTCTTCTCGAGATCGGGTCCATGGCATTCTTGGATGTTTGACGTTTCAAATGAGATTTCCAGGCCAGACCAGGCTAGCTCCGATCGATGAACCAATGGTGCTGTGTTGTGCTATTAATATTTGACAACATGGCGATGGATGGATGGATTGAATCAATAGACTCGATTTGATGCATTGGTGATGAAATGGCCGATTCTAAGGTGAACGAATTAACCCCGAAGAACTGTCCAAAAAATCGAATCAGACATACATACGGAGTACATTAGATGCGTGCATCCACCCATACATATACATCCAGATACCCGCAGCAGGAGCCTACATATATGTAATAGCAAGGAAGGGGAGTGGGTCTACCAGGGTCCGTTCGATTGTTAGCTTTTCGGCTGGGTTTCCTGTTATTACCAGATCCCTCTTCTGGCCCAGTTCAGGCTCAGTTCGGGTCGAGCGAATCTGTGTTCCTGGATCATAATCATCATCCTTTCTTTTTTCTTTTCTCTCTTCTTGTTCTTTTTTTTCATATTCTTCTTCTTCTTCTTCTCGTTGTTCTTTAGTATTCCTTATTTGTCTTTTTTTTCTTTCTACTATCATGCCATTATAATAATATAATATATCGCCCCCCGTCTTGACTCTTTTTTTATCTTTTGATTCGATTTGTCCGTATATGTACAGCTTTTTTAATTCCCCCCCCCTACATAGCACTAATACTCCCCTCCCTTTCCGCCCACTCACTCACTCACTCTCACTCAATCACCCACTCATCTTCACTCTCCCCGATCGATCGGTCTATTCATCCATCCATCCATCCATCCATCCCTTCCATTCGCTCTCTTTTGGGTCTTTGAGTTTTTTGAAACCAGAATCGGGTAGACGAGGGAGTAGACATAGGTATACATGCCTTTGAGTACCAAAAGTGCCTAGGTAGTGTATGCATATCGTTAGTTCGAGAACAGGTTTGTCTTGCAACCACCAACTCGCCCCTCCTGTCTGCCAGCCAGTCGGTCAGCCAGCCATGGCGTTCCGAACGATCCAAAGTTGACATGTTTTGTTCGTCATCGTCGCCCGCGCAGGACCGTCAAGAAATATATCAAATCTCCGCCGTATCCTGCATACATTCTTCGCGAAAACATACGTGCATACACAAAAACGAACACACTCATCACTCACATAATACCCTTTTCTGTGGTCGCCCGGAACAACCTGTTGGATTTATATATTTTTTCAAAGCAAAAAAAGGACGCTTACTCGTTGGAGCGTGCATTTGTTCCCTTGACGTCACGGCGAATTTCGAATTTGGATTAGTGAGGGCTTGCATGGTGCCGACACTATCGTCCTAGTCGAGAAGAGAGAGTGGAAGAGAAGCGGACGAAGCAGAAAGCAGTAGCAGCAGACGCAGAAGGGGGAGCGCCGTGGGCGGTTTTTTCCTCCACGAGGTGCAGAAGGGACCCAGCCCAAGATAGTTGAGAGGCGCCACGATGTTTGGCCATAAGAAGACTAAAAGGCAGCAGGTACGCCATCTCTTTTATTACTGATTCCCTTCCCAGTATCGTTATTTTACTTTTTTTTCTTATTTCCATATGTTTGATTTGGTTTTGCATTTTGATTCTATACTTCTATTTTATTTTATTCTATTCCATTTTATTTTGTCTTGTCTGGTCTCTTTCATTCATTTTACTTTTCTTCGCCGCTTTGGAATTTTTGCTTTGGGAGACGTGACTCGAGGTTTTCGGGAGCATCATCTCGTCTTTAAACTTCCCATCCCTCTCCGAATCCATATCCACCTCACCACCACCATCAATCAATCATCATCATCAACCATCAATCCCCTCTCATAATCTCTCTTTTTAAGAAAAAGAAACAAATATTCTTCCTTTCATCACATTCCTCCCACGTTTCCCACTTTACCAAAGCAAACCATGCGAACTTCCCACATGTTCTCCTTCATCCTCTAATAACACCAATCACTACCCCAAAAACGTTCGACCCCACGGGTCTGTAACCAAAACTAACCATGCATTACACTCTTTCTCAGCAATCTCCCTCACAACCGACAAACCAATTCGCTCTCGCTGCCGCCCGCGCAATTGTCCCTCCTCGTTCCCAAACCCCTACATTATCCGCTGCTGCCGCCGCCGCCGCCCTCCATGCCTCTCCGAAACAAGTCACATCCCCTGCATCCCTCGTCACTCGTCGAATGGAGCGACGAGGGAGCATTAGTAGTATTACAAGTGCTCCTCCGGGATTCGCGTCGCCGATAGGCAGTCTCGGAAGGAGGGGAAGCGATGCGAGTATGACGGAGAGGATAGGGTGGTTAAGAGGCAGCGATGAGCATGGTACGAGCAGCAGCGGTCGGCCTAACAGCAGGCAGAGGCCGATAAGCAGGGATGCTGTTGTGTCGCCGACGAAGGGAGCAGGGAAACGGGTATCAATTGAAGACCGCTCAATCCCTGCGACAACAGCGAAGACCCTGGGCCTCCTGGAGTCGAAACACACGCCGAAAGCCGGGAAAGCGGCACCGAAGCCTGCTATAAAGAGCGGAACTAAGGCCAAAGCTACTAGGGAAGTGGTGGAAGAGGAGCCGGTGAGGGAAGTCAAGAAAACTTCGAAGCCTCGCAAGGCTGCTGCGAAACCAAAGGCTGCTCCCGAACTCACCCATGTACAGCCTGCCGTTGTTACTGCAGCTGTCATTGCCGCGACAGGGTCTAGGAAGTCACAACAACAACAGCAACCAAAAGCCAAACCAAAGCCCAAGCCAAAACCCGTCGAACCGGTATACTCGAGCGAATCCGACGAAGAAGACGAACCTCCAGTCCAGGTATACTCTGGTTCTGAATCCGACGATGAGGACGAGGAATACAATGAACCACCGCCGCCACCACCTCCTTCCAACCACCTCAAGAAATCGCTCCGAAACAAACCAGTCGAACCAATTGACGATGGCGCAGTACATCTCAAAAAGTCACTGCGAAGCTCGCCTCCTGAAACCGTTGCGAGAGCGTCTTCCAAGAAGAAGAACACTGTTCAGACACACTCCGATACTCAAGGCGGTAGGCTATCAAGGGGTACAATGAGGACTGTAGTTCGGGACGACATGGAACCAATTATCGACGAAGCAAGGGAACGAAAACTGCTGGCTTCAAAGGCTGCGAAGGCTTCTGCACTGCAGGATTCCGTCCATGCACCAAAGCGACAGGAGGAACCAAAGGCTGCTGCAGGACCTTCGGATGCGGTAAAAGCATTAGCATTGCAGATTATGCGGGAACAACAGGCCAAAGCTGCCGGGAAGCCGGTGTTACTCGAGAGCTCTAGGGCAAAGAAGCGCGCAGCTGCAGCCGCGGCCGCAGCGCACGACTCGGACTCGGAATCCGAATTGGAACAGGAACCTGATACTCATATCGACGAAGATGAGGCTTTTGCTGCGGAACAGGAAGAGGAAGAGGCACGCCGAAAGGAAGAAGAGGACAGGCAGGTTTACAAGCGACATCAGTATAACGGTTCGGTGAGCTCAGTTGCTAGTTTCATGAGTGATCTGGAAAGTATACCAGAGGAAGCTGGAGACCAGGGTCTGAAAGCTGATGGCAAGAAGAAAAAGAAAAAGAGGCCAGCACCTGAAAGCGTGATCATTCCAGGCAGAGACGGTGTTCCTGCGCTACCCAGCAGTCCGATACTGGAGAAGGAACGGATGCGGCTATCCCAAGTCGCCTCGCCCGAGCCAGCCAAGAATCATTCAGTCGAAAGAAAGAGGACGCTCGAGAAACTTACGGGCGCAGCAGTAACGCCAGCAGCGATCACGACAGAAGATATTGCCGCTGAAGATTCAAAGGGATCGCCTCCATCATCGGCAACATTAACTGAAGATGTTGCGCAACCTGTTGTAATCCACACGATTCCGCCGACACCTCCTTACACCCTGGATAAGCTGCATCCACCACCCCGCCTTTTCGAGGCTGGATCCAGTGATGAAGATGTCAAATCTGCGGTGAAGACGAATGGAGCAGCATTAAGACCAAAGGCCAAAACTTCCCCGCCACCACGAGAAACGCACTCTCCTCGACTTATGAAACGACACTCCCCGCCACCACGAAGCGTTAGTCCCGCCAAGTCGGCCATGAAGCATACACAGCATCACGAAGGTAGCGACCGTTCGTCGATCCTGTCCGCAGAAGATGGTTCCGTAGGAGGGCACGGGAAACGAAAGGCTGCCAGGGTCAGCTTTTCGGAAGACCCGAGCGTCGTAGAGATGGATGATGATTCCTATCACTACAAGCCCATTCACAGCGCGCTAGACAAAGTTACTGAGAAGAAACCGGTGACCAAGTCCATTGGGGCTGTATCGTTTAGCAGCGTGAGTCGGACAAGAGTAGAAAGGACCCCGTCACCTGAACCTAGTTCTTTCGCCGCCGCTCCACCCGCCGCACCGATTGAGCACTCTTCCGACCATAGGTTAGGAGGGTTAATCGGAGCTGGCCTGCTCGGAAAATTGACCAAAGGCAAAGGAAAGAAGGACACTGGAAAGCATTCGCCGGTACCCCAGAATAGAGCAAGCTACGACCCATTGGCCCCTGAGGTCAGCAGTATCAGCCCCGCACCATCAATCAGCGACGACGACCTCGAAAGTGAGAACGAGGCACTAGCAACCGTCGAATTTGCGAAAGCGATGCCAATCGTCACTGCTGTTGCCACTCCTCCGCTAGCTATGTCAACACCTCCTCCTCCCACTACTGCTTCTCCTGTCCCAGCTGTGGCGGAGCGTACTTCAGAACAACCTAAGGAAGCCCAAATCGCCGCCGGTCACACACCCCCTGTGGTTGAAGTCAAGCCAATCTTCCCACCGCCACCAACTTCCAATCCGTCGGAAACAATATCAGAAAATATCGCACATGGTCGTCCCATCGGACTCTTTAAGGATGATTCTGGAGAGGATGAAGACCACTTCTCAGATGCGTACGAGGACTTGGACCATGTTGTGCTTTCAGCAACCGGGTCCGGTGCGGTTATCGGTGTTACAACGGCTCATGTTAACAGCAACCAAGGTATTGCAATTACGACCGAAGGACAGTCTGCAGTGGTAGACAACGTAGTGCTACCGAGCATTTCTGAGATCGCTGACCAACCAGTGGCAGTCTCCACGCCACCTAATAGCCTACCACCCCAGGTTGTAGGTGGATTGCTACCTGAGGAGGTCATTACCGACGAGAAGGAAGAGACCCGTACGATCCTATCTCCGAAACCAATTAAGCCTGTATCGCCGAAAGTGATCACTGCAGGACTCACCTCGTCTCCATCCCCTCCGACTGTCCATTCCCCTCCGACTGTCCATTCCCCTCCGCCAACTCAAGCTCCGGTTCCAGTGCCAGTCGTGGCCAAGGCTAAAACTACCAATGGTGTTTCGAAGCCAGCGGGTACCAAAGCCACCAAGACTGCGAAAGCTGCCAGACCAAAGAGTGATCTTTCCGAATCCCAGCACGCTCCGAAGCCAAAGAAGGCCAAGGCAGCTCTACTACTAACTCCACTTCCAGCCCCACTACCAGTTCCAGCTCCGCCCCCACTCGCCAATGGAAGAAGGCTTTCGAAATCAAAGCCAGCGCCCGTCCCTGCCCAAGTAGCTCCTCAAAGGCGACATTCGGTTTCATCTGATGACTCCGAGTCCTCCTTCCAGCGCGAAAACCCCCACCGAAAGGCTGCCCGTCGCTCACAGGGATTCTCTATGCGCACGTCAATGCGTGATTCTACCGGGCGTGTACCAATGTCTGCCACATCGACACATGAATCTGGCCTTGCGACCAGCAGATTCACTGAAACCGCTACCTCCTCGCGATTCGAAAGCGGTTTTAGGACAGGGAGGACAATTGGAACCGGTGGGCCTCGAAGAAGAGAGTACTCGCCAGATAGCTCAGACGATGATCGAGTTAAATCCCTCCGACCCCCAGCAAAAGTCGAGAAGAAGAACAGATTTTTGGGCAATTCAACGTTGAGGAGTGGAAGCAGCTCAGGACCTCCTCCTGGAAGACCCCACTCGAGCTTAGGCTTCACACATAGAGCAAGTGCGACTACCTCAAAGGGCGGATTCAAGGGATTCAGGAGTCGATTTGAGGATTCTTCAGACGAAGAGGACGTTCAACTTGCCGCTGCCGCTCCAGTGAGACCTGCTAGCACCTACAGGCCGTTAACACCTGACTCTTCAGATGACGAACCCGCTGTTGCACAGACAAATGGAAAGAAATCCCAGCACAACGGATTGAGAGATTCAACATGGGCACCGGCTACTGCAAACGGTGAAAATTACGCATTCGCTACCGAGATATCTGCGGATATCCCGCCGAAGAAGAAATGGTGGAATTTTGGATCAAAGCGGAAGTCTGGAACCGGCTCGAGACCCGTTAGTAGGGCTAACTCGATGATGGCCGCTGCTCCCCTCCCGCGTGTCATGGATATACCTGTACCACCGCCACTCGACCGACGTATCTCCGATCCCGACCACTTTTCGTCACCAATGAGTACTTCAGCCGCACAGCAGAGAAACCAGCAGCTCAAGAAGTTTAGAAGACTTAGTGGTGGAAGTATCAATAGTGTTGGTAGTGCAAGAACGTGGACGCCGAGTCTGGGAACCTCGACCCTTGTTGGTAGCCCTAGCGGGGTTAGCAGCGGTAACCGGAACCTAACTCATGGACGACTGGCAGAATTACAAGAAGAGGACGAAGAGGAGCATGTCCTGGATAACGATCATATCGACAATAGTGCCGTCAATGGGAAGGCACAAGTTGTGGAGCCCAACAGCGGGGTTTACGGAGCCCCCAAGACGGCTAAGAAGAAGAAGTTTAGAGGATTGAGGAAGATATTTGGGATTGATGATTAAATATCCTATACCTTTCGTTTCTTTTGTGTCGTTTCCTTACCTGATACGGTTCTTTTAATATTGTATCACTTTTTTTATTATTGATTCACTGTTTGCTTGCATTATGGAAAAGCATTTTATACGTTAAAACAATTTGTTCCATGCTTTACTTTAGGTCCCTTCTTTCCACTCCTTTTACTCTTTCCATTTGTGTGAATACTTTTTTTTTTTTTTTTTTTTTTTTTACCTCCAGTCGAGCCTTTTTTAGCCTCTCCTCTTCAGTTTTGCTACTCTCTATCACCCTTTCGTACAATTTCAAAATTTCGGCCGTTATGCGTTCTAATCGAACCGGGGTTTTCTTGTCTGTAGTTCCAGTATATCCTCCCTTTGTTTTTTCGTACGGATATCCCTTTTGTTCTTCTTTCTCTTCTCTAAAGATGTTTTATTCCCGAAATTCTCCCTTTTGTTGGATCCATTTTCTCGATTGCTTGCCCCCATTTTTCCGTTGCGTATACGACTGAGATGCCTCTTCTTTCTTCGTTCTCCTTCTACCATATTTTACAGGATATTTTTCAAGAACAGATTGGTCCTATTTATTTTTTTCGTTAGTAACTTTACGATAGGATATTTGTTTCTCTTCCTCCCTTACATAACTTAATACATTTGACCGCTCGAGAGGGTATGAGCGGTGTTTTTTATCCCAGATCCCAGAATTATATTATTATACTTCTTATCATGTGAATCTTGTGCTTCATGAATGACTAAGTACCCATAACATGCCCGTTGGGATTCCTATAAACCAGTCTCAACAAAGCGGGCTAAGTTCTACCAAAATAAAGTCCTAAAAAATACATCCCAAAACATCTTATCCTTTAAACTAGCCAGCTTGGTGCTCTTAAAACCCAACAATACGCAAAACTATATTTATATATATATATATATGGAATCTGATCAGGTAATGTGTCGAGTTAGGCCCCCAAAATTCCTCAATTTGCCCGTGGAGGATAGATACTAAGATTGAAGCCCTCACTGGCAGGGTCCTCGGAACTCTTGATACGGGCATTATATTCATCTCCACGATCTTTCATAAAACGCACAACCTTGGGATCCGAGGCGCTAAACCGCGCATAGAGAGTCCCTTCTCTAAAGCTCAGGCAGGCTCGGCTTAAGAGAAAGGTTTGTGTGGTCCATTCTGCAAAACCGTCGCAGGTAGGATCTTGGATGTGAAGGAAAGCCAGGTTTTTGAACTTCATCATGAAGGTAGCGTCCTATAGAAACGATCAAGGTTCAAAGGGTTTTTCCCTTGAGGGGTCAGTGACAACGGAAAATAAATGAAAAAAGGTAGATAAATTGAGATAGACATGGGGTCATACGCTTTCTGAAACTCCATCGTAGGGACTAGACAGCGTCAACGATTTGATACCACCGAGTCCGAGGTTAATATGCTGTTCAAACATCCACCTCCCCGCCCGACACATCTCCACCTTCAGCGTCTTCACACTAGGGAATTTTAGCCATCTCCCAGTTGTATTGGGTATTTTTCCCTCGTACTCGATAGGGTCTGGCAAGCGGCTACGATTGCAGGATTCTTTGAAGCGGGTAGTCCCATATGAGAAGCATAGAGAGCTCACGCTTTGACAAGGGACCTCAAGCAGATCGATAAGGATTCCCATCAGCCAGCCAAACACTGGTTGGAACGCGTCTTCTATCGTCCATTTACTCTCATAAAATGAGAGGTCTAACGTATTCAGTTTTGCAGAAGATCCCCCAAGGCTAATGTTTCTCCCCTCAGCTTCCCATGTTTCCCGATCAGAGTTGTGAAACTTGATCCGTAGGGAAAGCTCCTTTAGAGAGCTGCACGATAGAACCATGCGAATAGCATCGCAAAAGTCAAAAAGATTGCTGTTTTCACCAATGTCGAAGTGCCGACGTAACCAGACCCTTTTCAGGACATTTGAACGCGGCACAAACCACCCCAGAACAGACTGTAAAGACCTAGTTTGTTCAAAATCCTCGGTTTCATCTAATACAGTGCCTTTGACAGGAAACCTTCCACCAATCGCGAGTTTCAGGGATCTTTGAAAAAGAAGAACCAAGTATTGATTAGCTTATTCAGTAAATATAAAAATTTTTTTCATATGCCTATTAAACATACTTAACCAGTGTTCCATACTCCGGGCACGACTCACGCACATGCCAAATATGCCGAGCCGAATCATCAGACAGAACGGCTCTAAACTCTGTTCCCACGATGCCGAATGACATAAAGCAAGCGGAGTAAAGACGAGGCAGAACGAGTTTGCGGAACCGACGGCATGTTAACATGAGCGGAACTTGCCATTCGATAAAGTCATCGAGCTCATCGAACTCTTCCGGGCAACAGAGCTCGTCTAAAATAAGACCTGTGATCTCGTTGGGGAGTTCTAAGATATGCGGCATCGGAAGTGTGGGGAGGATGTAGCTTTTGTAGTTGACTTTGCAATTGGCTTCAGTCCCTGCTTCTTGATTCGGTCCCTTGATATGTATATTCTCTTAGGTATACCCTTGCTGAGATGCCCTCCTCTTAGATGCGCAATTTTTACGTTGCGATTAATATTAACCTTGCAAACCTCTTCGTCTGCAGCGCCTGGATCCGAAGCTAGTGATATATTGTGATTTTACGACTTAGTAATAAATCATACAGCATATATTACATAGTATAGCAAATGTGCAAATGCGCAGCCGTACCAGAGCCGAAGAGTATCGTAAAAACTGCAACATGGCAACCCAACCCTTTTAGGCTAGCAACGCACTAACGTTACAGGTAGTGGTAGATACGATAATTCAATAACATCGAATTTGAAATGGATGCTTTGTGCCTTTTCCCTGATAGACCAATATATAGATATGCTTATTCATCCCAGCTTCGAACAGGGACTGTGCTACATCATGATTTGAATCTCAATATATTTCTGGTAGCACTTGTAGAGTAGCCAAAATGCATCAAAGCGACATATAATACCAACGTGCAAAAAATATATATTACAAATTAAGCGAGGCATAAGTGTGTTAATTTTTCACAGTTATGCTCATCAGCCCGCCGCCTAGCCAGAGGCTGGAGAAAAGCCAGACTGCCAAACAACCAGACAGCCAGACAGCCAGACAGCCAGCGTACTAACTCATAATCATTCCATAAACCCCGACTATTTAACACATTTACACTATTAGCTATAGTTATACTTATTAATAAAAAAGAAGTAGCCTGAGCCTTTCGCCGTTTAGGTGTCTCGCTGTCTGGCTTTTCTCCAGCCTCTAGTTAGGCTGGTGGCGGGCTGATGAGCATAACTGTGAAAAATTAACACACTTATGCCTCGCTTAAGAATATATATATATATTGCACGGTTTGTATTATATATCGTTTTGACACACTTTGGCCGCCATATATTTTTAGCCATAATTATATACTCGAATATTTGTTAAGCACCTCAAATTGGACCTGATCTTGAATAATGATGATAGTTTAGAAGTCTGAACGACTCATATGATCATAGCGTAAACTTTTGAAAGACAAGAAGACATCCGAAACAACAGACTACAATTGGGGATAAATTTGTGGGAAATGAGACCACCCGCAACTATATATATTAAATACTCGTTTAGATGGCATCCGATAGCGGAGAGGTGTTTTGTATTTTACCGCAATATATCATCCAATTATTCAAAAAACCATGTGGACGGTAGCAAGTCCCGGGGAATCAACTCTCTCGAGTTTGATTCTGGGGTCTTGCCCATAGGCATCCATTATTGCAGTTTCCCGCGAAGAAGGCGTAAACAGAAGAACTCTGAGGCCCTCGAGGTGGGTGAAATATGACAGCGACGTAATAACATCTTGCACTATCCTTATCTGAGGCGGGTGAGATAGGGTAAGAGATGTCAGTTGCGAAAAACTCCCGAGCAAAGGTATTGCCTAGATGTACAAACGAAACGTTAGTCACGCAGAATATCTAAACATTTTGATATTAATGAGGGGCCGGCCGGGTGGATGATACATACCCTCCCCCAGCTCTCCTCCGACAAGGAAATTAGCTGTAAACCTAATTCCTTAATCCCTCGGTGAATAACGACAAAATATCGCTCGAATACAAGCTGACAGCCGCTTCCAGGAGTAAGATATAGTTTCTCAACGACAGGAAATACTAGTAGTTTCCTAGGGTCCCCAATGCCCGCTAAAGGATCTCCACCGTTCAGCCACAGGAGACCAAACGCACTATCTTCAAACTCTTCCATAATGAACTCAAAGTTTAGAGCCTTCACAGTCCGTGATGGTAGCTCGAGTACATTAGCTAGGACATCCATGAACCAGAAGCAACTAAGCACATCTGCCTCGGTGAGATGATCATCCCAGCCTAGATCTCGTAGCATAGGGTCAAGGGAGATGCTTAATTCCTGCAGTGGCGCAATAAAACTAGAGTATGGTAAATCGATCCCACTCTGGATCCAATCGCTTTTGTCTCTGTCGTTGTACTGGACCGATAGATCAAGTGCAGTCAAAGTTGTGACTCTCGACAATACTAGACCAAGGCCCTGCACAAAGTCCCCCAGAGAACCTGGCGACCTTACACTCCGCTGAAATTCGACTCTTCTAAGATGATCGAATCTTGGAATCAAATTATCGAGCACGGCGGGTGCCGGTTGTGGGATATCTTGATATTCAGACCACTCCTCATTTGTCCAATCCTGACCTGTGGGCATCCAATCTGATCGTCGATCATCGAATCTGACGTTTAAATTCCTGGTCGCGTCTCTGAATTAGTGGATACAAAATCGTGTGTTAGGGTTTGGCGCGGCAATCAAACGCTTACTTAACGAAAGTCCCATGTTCCAAAAAGCCGTTATACTTTTGGACGGTACCCTGAGCCGAAAATTCAAACAGCCTGTATCTTGGTCCTTCATTCTCGTACGGGTTGGAAAGGTTATGGAATTCGAGGAAGCAATTTGAATAGAACCTCGGTAAAAAGAATCGGCGATATAAAAAGCGACACGTCTTCCCAAGTGGGAGTATTCTCCGAGACGAACGTTGGTGCGGGGGATCAGCGACATCGACCTCGCTATCAAGCGCGGGGCTAAGTGCTACCGCGTCGACGATGAGATCAAGAACTTCGGAGGGGCAGTCAAGAATTCCAGGCATCCTGAATCTACTGCACGATTCAAACTCTACCCGCTGGCCAAACGGACTAATTAACGTTACGCTAGAAACCTACGCCGATAGGACTATTGTCATATGAGACCGAACCTGGTGTTTATTCTCAGAGAATATGTAAAAGAGGGGTTCATGTTCGAGTGCGAAACTGGCTCTTCTCTTTCGATTACGCCTGGATTATATAGGCGAGTAGCCGCGAAAAATCAGGTTTCTTGTAATCCCTGACTAGGTCAATGCTCATATCCCCACTCTTGCCCTGGGGGACCAAACTGCTATTATTAATATTATAATATTAAACAACACGCTGCTACCTTCTTGACAAGCCCAACATGCAACAGCCCTGACGTGACAGCGCAGTGATTCAGCTAAATAGAATACTTACATGTGCATAGCTTTCGGGGTAGTTGAAAATTCAAAATTTCGAGATTATTTTATTGGGTGTAACAGTAAGACGGACAATATCGAGGACACTAGCCATTAGTGCATAACTCCGAACTTTAGACGCGCAGACCTACACATATGCATTCCCATA
Source organism: Orbilia blumenaviensis (assembly GCA_036872755.1). Taxonomy (NCBI): domain Eukaryota; kingdom Fungi; phylum Ascomycota; class Orbiliomycetes; order Orbiliales; family Orbiliaceae; genus Orbilia; species Orbilia blumenaviensis. The sequence goes on along the minus strand of JAVHNS010000003.1, from coordinate 1,554,652 downwards.
TGTGTACGCTTTTCCCATAACCCATTTGGAAACTAGTAGGGATGCTCGCTGACTTTTGCTACCCTTCGCCTCCAGGAAATTAAGGTGCTTGTAACCTTGAATAGACAAATAACACCCAGTTAAACACAGATACCGTACTTCGTTTTAGAATCATCACTTGCAAACATATCCAAGAGCCACCAGCAGAGCTTAGAACAGAAATAATGCCATCCAAGTCACTTTTCCATGGCCGTCAGACCAGTCCACATGTTTTATAATCTCAGGCCATTGGCACTGGGAGCGATAACGGTCCACCAGCTTACATAGTTTTTTCTCGTCCGGAGTTTCGGTGGCCATCGTGAGCCGAAGTTCTTTCAAATGACTCAGTTCCCCCTTAGCTCTAGCCCAGAAAACCATGTCGACCCACTCTAGATTCATCGTTCGGGCAGGTTGTATGATCTCCAAGCGGGGAAACCTCGAGAGAAACTTTACTCCCTATGGCAGGTTTCGGGAAACGTATTTAGCAGGCCCCGAAGCTCTACGGGTAAGTTTGGGGATGGGAGAATCAAACCTACCTGCTGTAGTGGGTAAAGCTCTTGAGCATTCATATTCCATAAATCCAGCTCTCGTACCCGTTGAAAGTCGACATGGAAATATTTCAAAAACAAAGTTTCGGTCAGTGTGGCCTCGTCAAAGTTCATTTGTATATTCACCACTTTGGGTAAACTTAGGACTCTGCGGACCTGGCCGTGCTGGGCGACGTCCCACAAGGGGCCCTTGCAAAGATTCATATCAAAGGTATCATGGAAACTAGTAACGTCGGCTGAGAATCTAAACCGCCCTACAGTCTCAGAAGATTCACCCACCGAAGCACAGATGATGTTCAGCATGTGATACAGCGGTGTTAGGTCATTGTTGTAGTTAGTCTGCGCAACTCTGATTACCAGTTCGGATAGCTTAGCCTGGGCAGTAGAAGGCTCATGCTTCAGCTGATCTTTGAATGCCAAAATATCTGGTACATCCGCGACACTACATAGCAGATCAATCGAAACTTCTGTTAGGGACATGCAGGATGTCAAGACCTGCCGAAAGGCGCGTAGGTAGGCAGCAGGCCGGGGACCTGCGCCATCCGTCTGTCGCATCGAGAAAACCTTAAGGTTGATGAATTGAGGTAACAATAGATTGAGATGACTATAGTTAACTCTTTCATCCCCTGATCTTAGAATGCTGGTGGCGTGAAGATTACGAAGGTCAATTTTTCTATTGCCGCGTTGCAACCGTTGTTAGTAGGACTTATCACCCTCGAGACCGATCTCGAGACCCCCTTGTGAAATGTGACAGTATAACCAGCCAACGAGTTCAAGGATTAACACCTACCTCACGCTTTCACTATACTTCATATAGACTTGATGCTTTGGTCTCTTGGGTAGATCAGGAACTCGGGCTACCCAGGCATTAGTAGAAATGACGTTCACAAAATCCAACTCACAGGAATTGTAAAGGGCGGGTATTGCAAGTTCGCAAAGACTACGGCAGGTTCGTCCGACGCGACACTTGTCCACTCTATCCAGGTAATCCAGGATAACATATATCAACTCGTTCGGGAAACTCTGCAAAAATACTTTCTGATTACGTTTCCATCGGCTCGCGGGATGAGGCGGGGCTCCCCGATGGAATGACAAAAACTTTCGAGCAAATGTATTCAGTGCCATGTCGAATAGTATACGCTACAGGATATGTTTATACTTACTGGCTGGAAATTTACAAGCCCCGGGAATTTTTTATTACTCGTCAAATCCTTCTAGAGAATTTCAGGCTGACCGGTCGGTTTTTGTCGACACTCCTCTAGCTTGTAATGTTGAGACAAAAAATGCATCTGAATATGTGTTGCGACTTAAAATGCAACGGGCCCCTTGTTCAGATCCGGTCGCTAACTAGAAGCAGGGATCTACGTATGGTTAGCACAAACTTAAACTTGTGCAACATGACAGTCTCGAGTGTTATCGACATGTCGACATCTACGTAGCGTAATGTAACCTAGACCGGTCTCTACGGCCAAAGTTATTAATCAAGATGGCACATGTACTTCAAGCGTGGATACGTAAGCCCGACAGACAGGCTAGCTAATACTTGCAACCGCAATTGTGCAAGACACACTAGTGCACCTGGGTACCTAGGCCTAGGTCCATCGATATCGGTTATTGTTTAAATTTAACAATTGATATGCAGATATGCATAATGATGTCAGTTGTATCGATATCACAATGGCGGCCAGCTAGAATAGTGTTTTTATTTAGTAACATTTCCCATAATATGCTAGTATACTACCGAAAGTTGGGGGAAGCATACACAGTATAAAGGTCAATAGCTTTAGACCGTGATAAGCTTAGGCCTATATGGTGGACCGATAATAGTGTATGAGTGCGTATTCCTCCTGATCCTCTTCCCGTCTCTATGTAGAATGTTCTAGCCCACATAATGCAATGTATATATACTGTGTAGGAATCCCTAGTCATAAATGCTTAGGCGCGTTTACAAAAATTTCTATATATAGACCAGGATTTAGAAATAGAATACAATCAAAGTCGGAGAGTAAAGGTCCGATAATTCGTTTTCAAGGGAGTTCCCTTTCGTAACCTCGACCTTATAACGAGAGCCATATTTTTCTCGAATCTTGTCCGCATTACCCCCGCCAGGATGACGCAACCACACATGAAGCTCCTCCAGGGCCCCGAGGCCCTTAACCATATGAAGCATCTTGTCTGGCCAGCCTACCACTGTATTAGTAGGGTAAAAAAGGCTGATTTTTTTAACGTTTGAGAATCTCGAGATGAGGTCAAAGCCCTTACTCAATTCCCCGAGAAATAAAAGTCAGGCAGGTTAGTGAAACTAATTTTCATTGACTTTACACCAATTCGACCTCGCATAGTAGGCAGTATTCGTCAAAGGGAACTACGCTTACCTTAGCCAGCGAATTACCGAAAAGTCTATCGTTTACTAAAAGAACTTCATTTATCTTGGAATTATCCAGATTAAAGAATATAGGAATTAACAACCTATATAGTTCCCCGAGATTCAAACTAAGACGTAAATTTTCCACCATTCGCAGATCCAAAAATGGTTCGTCTTTTTTTATAGGACGGTTGATACCATCGCTCTCCTCACCCTCTTCGCCCTGAGGCCAAATAAAAGGTTGATCTTCCTCAGCACTCAGGGTTAAACCTGCAACAACGTCTTCGTCATCGGAATCTTCCGAAGCTTCCCAAAAGAAACCCATTTCGAAATGCGTAACGGTCTTCGCAGGGAAGTATAAAAGCTTACACAATACCCTCAGCAAGTAGTACGCAGAAGTTGAATCTCCTACGTATCCCGCATCAACCAATTCGATATTTAGCGATTTGAGTCGCGGATGCGCCCGAGTTTCCGAGCTATCTCGTTCATATTGCCCCTGTAGCTCGACTAGCGTGTCTATTTCCTTCCTACCACTATATATTAGGTTGAGGTAGAGTTTTTTCATTGACAAGCAATTTCGTAAAATGGTTTGAATTTGTTGTATTTGGAGCTTAAAGGATGGATCACCGTAGTTACCACATCGTGGAGTCCAGAAGTCAACTGTGGTTACAGTCGAGAATAGTGGAAGAAAGAACTCAAGATGGTTGATATAGGAGTGGTGAGGCCTCTGGGCCTTATGCTCGTCGAGCCGTTTCTTCATCCCTTTGATATCTCCATAATAGTCTTCCTGGGCTGCCGTGCGCGAACGTCTCAATCCTTCAACGCAAGTGTATTCTATACTAACTCGCCTATTCAGATTGCAAATTAATATAGTGTTAACTCATTATCGCAGCAAAGTCTCTCAGCCGATCAAATGGTATCAAATATCAGGTATTCATTTTTTGCTAGGGATCAACCTACCTTACAGCATTCTTATGCTTCAAAAATAATAAGGGATCCGGCCACTGGCCCTCTAAGCCCCCACAAATAACATAGTTCCGCAGGTACCTACAAAATTCGAAATGGCAAATCGAATAAATTCTTGAAATAGAAAGCTTGCTGAGCCGCCGACAAGTTAACCCAAGTCGATACCTATCTCCGGAACCCAAAACATCTATGATAGAGTACAATAGCTCGTTTGGTAGCTTTAGGAGGAGGAGGCAGGTCATATTGAATGATCGATATCTAGGTCAGAAGTAGTTTGGTGTATTGTCGCATCCGTATTTTTGATTGTATTTATTTTGAAATTCGGATAAAAGAGGAGGGAAGATAGCAGGAACGGTTTCAGCAATGCGCGTAACTAGGTTCTAAATATATTCTGTTTACAATCTAGCTGTGTATATGTAAACTATTCATGTTCCGCAGACTGTGCCGGACAACGACAAGCAACGTACTTCTATCGATAGCAGTTTTCGCATAAAAGTACACCAAGGAGTTCACAAGGGTGCTTCAAGCCTTCCACGCTTTACCACCTTCGAACTTCCAACAGCCTATGCATATGCATTATAAAACTCCAACAATTTGATGTGCAGACAAATTAGCCCTAGGTTGTAAAAGAGAGAATAGATACAACAGGCTAATTCGAGTAGGGGAAACCAAATCGTAACTTATGCAGCTGCTGCTCATTATCCATAGGAACAAAACTTTCAGATTCAGGTGGCACTCATTGTCATTTAGTACTTATTCATGTTCCAGATCATACCCCGATCGGTCGATCGATCGATCCTACAGCTGTTAAGGATACCCGCATTCAGTTTATTACTTGAATCGAGGGTAGCGTCTTGGTATTTCTGTTTTAAGTTTACATGACAGATTCTCCCAACATACGACCAATATCAAACAATATTAATTGCGCCATAACAGAATCACGACTAGCAAGAAGCTTAGGGCTTCGTAGGCGGTGGCCTGTTCATCAACATCGTAAGTTTCATCATTTCAATTTCAAATGGAAGAGGTTCAACTGGTCTTTTTAGGACGTTGAAATTGCATTTGGAGGTGTACATTTCCTTGAATCTTGTTAAACTGGAATCCCGTGGGAATATTGCTCCAGGCTGTACCCGAATCTCCCTAATTGACTCCAGCTCCCTTAAAACCCCGCTTGATATTCCTTCAATCCATTCATCATCCTCGGGGAAGGTAAATTGGAGTGTTTCGACCGCTGGAAATTTCGCGAGGACGAATTGGAGTAGTTGTGTTACCTGGGTCAAATTATCTAATTATTAGCCATCACATCTCGTTGGTCTCTGCAGCGTGCATATGGATCTATGAACCCTCTGCATTGAAAACGAATACATTTACGAGACTATGCATATCCACATACCGACTTTTTCATTGAACTCGCATATCCTAGGTTAGCCAGGGTGACCCATTTCACTCTGGTTGTATTAACACGAATGTATTCCAAAAACATTCGTCTGCTCATATATATCCCTCCCATCGAACAGAAGACGGTACCATGACGCGTTAATATTATCTTAATGACTTCGAGGTTTGGGAAAACCAATAAATATTTTTCGGCATTTCTCGGACACCAGGAACTTGGTATCTGTCTCTCATCGGTCATCTCAATTGTGGCGAGTTTGAATTGGAAGTTCAACTGCTTGACAGTTTCGATTGGCTTTGATAGAACATCTCGCAAAAGCCCCATTAGGTAGTGCGCTGGCACAAGCCCCTCTTTGTGACTCTGTTCTGTCAGTTCTATGCATAGGCTCTCCAGATTGGCATAGGGACGGGTTCCATCAATTCTGTATTTTCCGCTTTCGACTAATGTCTTCATGCTCTTAACTTGCTCTGGCCCACTGTAGATAAAGGCGATAGAAACATCTTTTAGTGAAAGACAATTCACCAAAACTGTATGGAGGGTGTCAATCTGATGTTTCAGTGACGGTTGTCCACCGCTACCCATCCTAAGTGTTCGTAGATTCCTAAACTTCGGAGCAAGAAAATGTAGTTGATTGGAGAAGGAAATTTGTGATAGTGGAATGTTTTCCATCTCATGAAGTTGTGCGAGCATTGTGATATCGATCATTTCTTCTGGCGTGGCAGTTATACCTTCTAAGTACCGTGGCTGCCCATTCCCGATTCTCGGGATTCGGTCCATAATCCGGAATTTCTCCACAATCTCCTGGGAGAATAAGCGCATAAGCGTGTTTATGCAAGCCAGAATGGAAGTATCACCAAGGAAGCGCAGTTGATATATGCTTCCCTCGATACGGGCATCGTAGCCAACTTCGAGGCACCTAGCTTTCCAGAATTCTGGGTTAACTATAGAAATGGCGTAATCTGAACACTGACCAATTATTGGTGTATAACATACTTCACAGTTGAACCATACTTTGCGAACGTGACATAATCTGGTGCTTTCATCGTCGTTACTGGATATACGGGATAGACGAGAAATGTATCCGCGTATTCACAATATTTCATAGAACAATGTTCGTATAGCTTAGGAATGGCGATCTCGTTGAAGAACTTGCAGGTTAGTCCCATCCGACCTCTCTCGCGACGGGGCAACTCCCCCAGAATCTTTTCGACCAACTCTCGAGGTAAGTCCCGTAGTAGGGCCATCTCGAATAAATACTTAGCCAAGAGTCTTTCAATATATATTCCCCTATATATTTTGCAGACGATCGTAACTATAGACGGATGAAGATTAAAGAGGAGAAGAACGGCAGGCACTCCGAACAGGAAATTCAACCCATTATAACAGACAGCAGGCTAGTACAGCCCGAATCGTAAATCCAGCAGTGTAGCTTCGAATCTGATAACCTTTCCGTCAATCGTACTGATATAGATGCATTAAGCTCTTTCTTTGGTCATGTTAGACTTGCTTTGTTCAAAGCTTCGGGGTTGTAACAGGATACCAACCTACTACGCCATATACGGATTAAATATATATAACCAGTTAGCCTTTTACCTAAGTAGGTAATCAGTGTGTAAGCTCGAGTAATAACACATAAAAGTCTATAACACGGCTAATCCAGCCAGTTATCTGCGTATGCCTCTACGAAACTTCCAGAAAGTCGGCAAATCTCTTCTGAATGGCGTATAGCAACCGCAGCTCTCTTTGATGTTCCCACTTAGGCATAAAGAGAGACCCTCTTTCGCAGGTTTATTTCGTAAATGGTGTGCTTGTGTATCTACAAAATCAGTGCGTTCGATATACTATGTTATCTCTTAGTCTCGGCCCCAGACGCTGTTGACCACAACTGTGGTTATCTCTTATAGACCAGAGGTCTAATTACGAAACGGAAGGCTAGCCTAGGTGGGAATGCTAATCAGTTGGTATCGATATATTTCCGACACCGCTCTGGCCGTCAAATCTCAAATTCAACCTTTCCTACAAGAATCCAGGCCTATTTGCGACCTTTTAGATCAAGGACCCCGTAGCAGTTCTCTACGAAAGGCTCCTACGTGAAACTTAGATTTGAATTTTGTAGTAGCACTGTGCCGAGACTGAGCAGCGCTCATTAGCTGGAACGAAAATTAATATATAATAGAATAATATAAACGGCTCACCGGCAAGCTAGCCTAAGGTTGGTTATGGTTAAACTAGGATTTATCTCATCAAAATTGAGTGGCCTTTCTGGGAAGTCCTGGAGTCGATATGCATCGCCCTTCTATCGATGTCACGACTTCATCCGGCTCCCGGAACCAATAGACATGTTAGCATTGCTAAAGCCAGAGTTTTGGATTTATAGACACTCCAGTATCTGACAATATTACAAGCCCACCTAAGTCTTGCCACATTTTTTCCCGCCGTAGAAGGCCGGAGCATATCTGCTTAAGGTCCTAAACCTGATACCATTTCATAGTTGTGGTTAATATTAATCATCAATGCATCTCATGCAAGCCAGGCCTACCGGGTTGTGAAAAGGGAAAAAAAACAAAATGCCACAGATTGATATCGTTTGTGTCACCCCAACCGTATAGCCTCCGAACTCCCCTGTTCCCGGTCCGCGCAAAACAAAAAGAAGAAAGAGGCTTCCAGCATCTGGAATCCTCGATCGAGATGGCATCACGACCTGCAGATCCTCGGACATTTGAGCAGGGGGCAGGGGATGGCCTGAGAGAGAGGGAGAGAGGAGGGCCCTGGCGGGGAGTGGCATCCTTGCAGCTAGGAATCCGAAGAATGATACGGGGGTTAGACAACCAGAGCATGGCATTTTTTCGTGGGCTCTGGTGGACCTAGTCTTTGGAGCTCCAGCGTACAGTTTTGTATCCGACTGCGAGCTGCGGTAGACACCGGGTGCACACCTGTGTTTTTCTTTAATTTTTACGTTGGAACACCATAGTATTGATCAATTCGAATTGTTATTATCTCTACCTACATGATTTCTTCTCACATATCCTTGTCGTCTTATCAAGTAAGCCTTCCTTTCTCATGTTTTTCCAACAATAAAAACAAAAAGACAAAAAAACATCTCAGTCTGAGCAGCTTTGAAGAGGGAAAAATAGAAAACTGAAAACGAAAGGGAACAAAAGAGAAAAAAAAGAGAAATATCAAAAAAGAAAAAGAGGCGAACAAGTCTTTCGCTCCAGATCTCTCGAGCCGAAGCGAGGTTGTCAGAGTTGTAGTTGTAGTAAGCAGAGGTCAAAAGAACTTTTTCCACCAGAAAAGTACAAAGAATTTTATAATTAATTTTTACACGAAAAAAAAAAAGGTTGGAGAGAACCAAAGCAAAACGCGGGAAAACGAGGCGGGGGCTAACAGGTTTCCCCTCCCATAGAGTACAGATTTCCGCCGCATGAGCAAAAGGGGGGTGAAAAGAGGAAAACAAAAGTAATAGAGGGAAAAAGTCTATCAATACCCTCCGTTATAGAATTACACCTCATAACAAAGATTTGTCTCGAATGAAAAACCAGCTTAAATCCGAGCCGTCGAAGACCACAGGAATGCTTTTTGCTGCTGCTGCTCGCGTGCTAAACCGTTGGAAGACACTATGATAAAACGCGGTAGTGTTCGTAGGTGAGAGAGCGGATTAGGTAGGAAAACAGGCAGTAGGGGGTGGAGAAAGAGGAAAACGAAAAGGTGGAAGGATATGTACCGTAAGTGAACACCTTGATAGGATAGATACCCATAAAAAAAAAAAAAAAAAAAAAAAAAGGAAATGGATATTGAAAAAAAAAAAGCAGAAGCAGAGTAAAGAAAAGGGGGCCGTTCCCGGGTCATGAAATAACACGACTCTGATGATACAAAAAGAGAAATTTCATTCTGCTCGTTGGATGCAAGAATGACTATGCAAGGCAAAAGCAGATACACATGCGTTAATGCAGAGAAACAAAGTGCCACGAGAACGTAATGCTTCAGGATAGGTATAGGAAATGGTGCACGTCTCGGGCCGTAACAGATAACATTCTAAACAAAGCCAATTTTATCCGCCACAGGGATACCCAGTTTTTGAGAATCAAGGAAATACCAACCATAAATTCAAAAAGCAGAAAGCAAAAGTATCGGTCCGTCTATTAATGATCACGGCCTTGGGGGGAGTTGGGGTATGGAAATGTCGCGAACATCACCAAAGCGACTGCAGGAGATTTAGTCTCGGTCAGATCCAGCCTTGGATCGTCGGTACCTCTCCATCCACTTCCTCTTGCCTACACGGGTTTCCAAGTGTGGGGCAACAGCTGTCGCATCTTGGCCATTGGCGAGCAATGCGCATCGCATCTTATTGCGGTATGCGTCCACTATGTATCAGATAGAGTCAGTCAAACAGCCTAAAAATAGTGTTTTAGATAAAAGGTAGGAACTCACAGGCTCTCTGCAGGAACATGGTGCGGCCAGCGAAGACACGGCTCTGGCTCCAGCTCATGCGGTAGCCAAGGTCATTCAACGCAGATTCCTTATCCTTGCGCAACTTTGTTGGTGGCGGGGTTGAGACATCCAAGTTGCTACCATCCATCATCTGAATTTGGATAGAATCGCCAACGATGGTGCCAGAGCTCTCCTCAGGCGATGGCATCTGTCGGGCGTAGTAGCTCCTGGGGTAGACACTGTTGCTTTTCCTGTAGGAATCTGGGATTTCATCCATATCGACATTATCCAACATGACACGGACACGAACCCGAGATCCTCGGTGTGGGTCATCAACCAAGATGAACTTGCGCCTCTTGTGCTCTGGAATATCAGCGAACAAAGCTTGTTCCGATGACTTGGGAGCGGATAAAGAAGCTGCTGGAGCCGCCGTTGAGACGGTTGTGGATTGAGTTGTTGCAGTGGGTCCCATTTGTGGGTTTCCAAGGCTACCATCCATCACATCGTGCAGGGAAGGGGGCATTGATGCACCGTTTGTGGGCTCGCTTGGATAAGCAGGGGGGTATGGTTGGTAAACGTGTCGGGCGTGCATGTTGTCGGCAGGGGACTGTGCTGTTTGGTGGGGATGATGATGGCCGTTGGTGTATTCACCTCCAGCAGGAGAAATGTGCCCGGTAGGGGTTCTGGAATTTGGTCCGGCTGCAGCACCCATGTGGGCATGAGGATGGACTCCAACGTAAGGAGAGTTAGCTTGATAATGTTGGGGGCGGAGCATGCCATTCATATCACCGTTACCGGCAACTGAATTGCCATCGTGCATACCTTGTCCTGGTTGGCCCATACCACCTGGAGTTTTAACGCCGAGCGGCATTTGACCCGCGTGAACTGGAGAACCAGCGCTCAATTGCTGAGAAGCAGCATGGACGGCTTTTCTATTATTGAGCTTGGCCATTCTGCGAACCCTTCGGCTTCGTAGTCTGGGATCTTGGTTCGAGTTTCGCCAGCTATCAACGGCTCGCTGAATCAACCCACGCTTGCCACGGAGAGGAGGATTGAGCTCGGCTAGAGCCCACCCGACAGTGTTGCACTCGGTCTCGTAGACCAGTCGGTTTCCCCTGTACTGGTCCTTAGGGCAGCAGGCTCTTGGGTAGACACAGTTTTCTTGCTTGAACTCGGGTGTGAGGCTGTCTACGTTTACAGACTCGACATCGCATCGGATGGTGTATTCCATCTTGATACGATCTCGCGAATACTCGAAAGCGATCCACTGGACACCATTGTTATCCTGTCGCACAACCAATGGAGTTGTAGCAGGAATGGGTCCTGGAGCTGCACTGGGGTTCACGCTGTTTCCGCCCGGACCAGCATGATTATTGTTAATCGGGTTTGAGTGGTTTTGTGGCGGCTGGGTCAAGCCTGCACTGTGAGGTGGCTGCTGAGGGGCCTGTTGGGGTCTGTGGACAGGCGCCTGAGAGAATTTTGTGGTGGGGGACTGGTGCTGGGGGATTCCAGCGTGGTGGGTCATAGCAGTAGCTCCTGGCTGGGACATCAAGAGCGGTTGGCTGGTCATATGCTGAGCAGATGGGTACGGGCTCTGCTGCGAGGTAGGGAGCGAGTATGTCTGTGGGTATCCATAGATATTCTGTGGGATGCTATGAGCAGAGTAAACAGACCGGTGATCAGCGCCTCCCGGGGAGGCAACCGACGTCGGTGAGTTGCTTTGCGGTGTGTGATACATTGGTGGGTAGGTTTGGTGAGGCCGGTTCATGTGAGTTGCCATAAGCTCTGAAGCCTCGGGGTCTGGAGAGCAGATAATTCATACAACCGTTAGCAAGTCATTTCTTCCTTCTCGATAATTCCACCACAGCAAAAATTTTAAAGCAAATTTTATGATCTAATAAGAAATGTAAAAACGAACGGGGGGGAACAAAAAAATAAAAAGAAGCTGAATTGACTCCTGTGTTCATCCGGCCCTCTAAATAACCAATTTCGACAAGACATGAGAATCTGGGGAACTTTGGATTTCTCGTGGCACGCACAGTCCACCCCCTTTCCAGATCGACAGGGCCTCCTCCTACGTAAACTAAAAAAGGGAAAATGCGGGAAAAAGGGAGCGGGATTTCCTACCTTGGTTTAAGTAAGGGCTTTCTGGTACACTCGTGACACTGATTGGAGAGGGGTGGTTGTAGTAGTTTAGAGATTCCTGCTGCTGCCTTTGATAGAGCTGCTGAGGAAGGTTGATGGCACTGGGCTGGTATCGTCCTTGTCCCTGGTTAAGAGATTGCACGTGAAGATTCGAAGTATCTCCCACACCTGCGGATCCGGTGCGACCACCACTTTGATCTTGAGTTCGCTCCACGTTGTTTGAAGATTACGGAATAAGGAATTAGGTTGGTTAGAGAGTGTTGATACGGATTGTCATGTCTGGAAAAGAATCAGTCAGCACCAAATCTTTATACTCCTTCTCCTGAAAAATACTACAATTGTAACATAAAAGAAAACAAAACAAAAAAAAGAAGATATTTGAAACTTACATCAGTAATTTGGGGTAAAGCTAGGAAATTGGTATTCAATTGCTTGAGAATACAAATGATTCGAGTATTGAGAGTCGTGCGAGGCAGAGTCGATTGCTTGATCGAAGGTCTTCTTTGTTCCTTTCTTAACGAAAGAAAAATGAACAGGAAAAAAAATATTATATGATAGGTCGAGGAATAAACCAGCCGGGTCCCTTCTAAATAATACTTTTCACAAAGTCCCAAACTTTTTTGTTTTTTTAAAAAACGTTCTTTGCGAGAGTAGCAGAGTCGTTCGCGTCCGAGATGCAAATTTTCTGTGGAGCGGGCAGGTTTGTTGGTGTTTGCGAAAAATAAAAAGCCAACCGCTGCTTGATGATGCTGGTGGAAGGATTGGCCCCTGTTTTATGACAAGCTCTTCAGCCACAGTTAAACGTTAGAAGGAAAAGTCCCAGGTTTGCATCAAATCTCCAACCAGAAAGAAAGAGAAAGAAAAAAACGGCGATATCAAGCAAAGTCGGGTCGGAACAGTAGCAGTGGAAGACAGGATCAGAAGCAAGATGTTGTATGTTTATATCGTCGAAGGAATATTCAAAAGACTGTTTTGGCTTTTGGCTTTTGGTATTGGATAACTGAAGAAGAACCAGAAAAATGCGACAGGGCAGAGGAGAGAAATACAAGATGGAGATGGTCGCTCGAAAAAATAATGAACCGTAGCCTCCACTTTTAGACCTGGTCAGTCTCTTGCCTGTTTATTTGTGTTCCTTCCTTACTTTCGTGCTAATAAAGCCCCTTCACCTTGACAGATGTAAAGCGGGAGTGTCGACAGGTACGAGGGCCGGGTTATGAATGGGGGTGTGGGAAGGGCTAAAATATAAAAAAATAATTCCAGAAGAAAGTGAAGCAGGGTGTCAGAGGTGTGGGCATGCTCTTAGTTTCCCGCTAACTTGAACAGAAGAAGAAAAGAAGAAAAGAAAAAACGAACGAGTCTACAACAGCCTATTCCCACCGAAAGGACGAAAAGCAAAAAAAGCCGGGCTAGGAAGAAATGGCAGATGGCCGTTCCAATAGGAGCGATCAAGGTGGTGTGAGTAAGATTAAGGGAAAGAGGACTCTGAGCGTGAGTCTGCGATGTTACGGGCGGTGTGGGGCCCGAGATGGGAAGGAGAGTGACAGCTCCCGGGGCGCCAAGTATGCTTACACGGGACGGCGGACCCGGGGAGGACCTCCAATTACCGTGTGTAAAGCCCGCCAAAATGCACCCGAAGGAAAAGAAAAAGTCTGGGAAGCTCGAAGGTTTTTGGTTGGAGAAAACCGACTGTGGGCAAAAGAATGCAAGACAGGTCAAGACAAAATTGCCTCGTCGTCGTTAAACGTCAAAAGAATCGAGAAGGTGGTAACGAAAAACAAAAATAAAATGGGACTGAACGAACCCGAAAGCTTCTTAGTTCTTGGATTTGAAATCGTCGTTTTTGGACCTCCAGAAAGAAAAAAAGGGACCGACACGGGAGGAAAGAATGGTCTGAGATGATATGGTGATGTTCTTCTTTTCTTCTTTTACCTTTCCTTCTTTTATTCTATCTTTCTATTTTTTATTTTTATTTCTTGTTCTTGACAGGAAGAGAAACTTGGTAGTAGTAATAATATTATTCAGACTATGTGTCGGCGCGGTTTCCTCTATTTCAGGACAGTACGGAGCCGCGGAGTAGGCTCGTATGTATGTGATTGAGATCTTTTAATTTGGGATTGATAAGACAACTTTCCCGCTGCGACTGCAATTACTCGAAAGAGGTTTTTTTTTTTTTTTTTTTTTTTGTTTCTTTCTTCTAAAGAGACAAGAGAAAGGAGAGATTTAGAAAGAAAGAAAAAGGAGGAGGAAAAGAAAGGAAAAGAGAAAGAAGGAAAAGAAGGAACAAAAGCCCAAACTGGTCGAGGTCTGGCTCAGGAACTTCTATCAATGCCGGAAAGCAAAGCAAAATATAAATATCAACCAGCGATTGATTGGTTTTATTTTTGAAGTTTAGGCCAATAGCGGGTTGGAGGTGTATAGTAGCCTGCTGTTATAGCACAAATTAGACGTTCGATCTCAAATGTGTTGCTCGTCGCGAGTGGAAAAAACGCCTGGCTGCCGCCACGGATCTAAGAGTCGGTACATGATATGATATGATCTTCTAAGATCTAGTCTAGTACTTTTACACTACGGAGTGGGTTCATTTTGTGTGCGTCTGTGTGTGGTATCAGTATGCATATGCCCTCATGTATGTACAGGTACTCGGGCTCGCTTTAGGGCTACTAGCTACTGTATACTGGAGCTAGAAGGTTTCTCCGACCGAGTCTGCGAGCGAGCGAGCGAAATATCTTCAGGCACGCATATGCCTTCCAGGTCTTTCCAGATTCTAAGCGACTTTGCTATCACCGTCAAGATACGTAGCTCTCGACATCCTGAATGGCTGATTCCCGTCGATGTCGATATGCTGATTTACAGGCAATTATGTCGCTTTGCCATAGTGGACCTTGAGCCTGTTCCTGCTAGCCGGTGTTTGCTTTTCCCACTATTCGGAAATGTGGAAGGGGGAGGGAAATTGACGGAGGACCCATCCCCTGCTTGGACTCTGTAAGAAAAGAAAAGACAGTGGCTTCTGATCAAGCCGGCTTCACAGATGGTGGTAACAGCAAGAGTGTACGTATGGGAGGAGCAAAGCTTTTTCCACAGCAGTTTAGCTCGTGAGCGGACACGGGATGCCTCTTCCCGTGCGCCAGAGTCTTTCGAGTCCTCCGGGCAATAAAAGTAGGGGGTATCCTCGTCCGCCAGTTAGATGAAACTCGAATGCCTTCAGAAAGAGCCTTTTGCTATCAACGATTTTTTCCTCGGGTGTTTTCTGACTTTTACCCCAATTTACAAGTAGGGATTTTATTTTATTTTTTTATTTTTATTTTTTTTTTCCTTCCAACACGGTTGCGGGCTTTTTCGGCCCTCCCCCATTTGGTTCATTCATAATCATATTTTTGATTGTAACGGGATGAGTGATTGCATAAGCTGGAACAAGTCGACTTGTTATCTTGGTTAAAAAGGGGATGCAGCAAAAACTGTATGAACTCGAAGCTGTCTCCGAGCAAGCAATATGAACGCACCAATGGAAGCCTTCATCGGGAAAACTCGAGTAATGCATGCCAACCTCAGTAAGTCATGATCATCCAAGACAGATGATGGATGGGATCGACTGCTGGCATGCCATCTGCACTACACACTGTACGATAAACCTTTTCGGGGTTTGCGGTAAGATGAACCAGCATCCGAAGGCGCCTTCAGGAAAAGGCAAGAGATGCTCTGCATGTTCCGTGTCTGAAACGTACTGAGCGGTTGGCCTCGTGTTGACTCTGACCGCCAGTGGTAGAATGGGGGGGAAAGGAACCTCCCGGAACCTCTTCCTCCTCCCTCAACAGAAAGTCGGTCTTCTGGTGGCACGCTATTGGCCGACTTAGCCTTCTAACATCGATGGGCGACTGGATAGTCGACAGAGCTAAAGATATCCCAGGTGTCCGAGTGGGAGAATAAAATAGCTTAGACGAGCAGGGTGGGTGATTCAGATCTCCGTTCATGATGGCATAAAATCTTAGACGCGTGATTCCCTTGTCGTTTCCCTGTCTATTCACAAGAGCTTAACCTCCCATTGTAAAGGGTCTCGCGCTTAGACCAGACGTGGACGGTGTTGAGCAAGTGAAGATATCAGTGAAAAAATGCACTCGATTCTATTCTTAGAATCTTAGGAGTGACCGAGCGCCTCATTTTCGAACGGCCGAGCTTGTTCCGCCTAGCTTTGCTGTCTATGTGGAACCTAAATGCCTCTATTTGAAATATTTAGCGTCTAGCCTCAGTCGGCGACAGCAGTCCTTCGTGGACTTGCGTATTTCCCAAGAAGCGTCATCGATATCAAGATCACCATATCTCTCACACAGAGTGGTGAAATCAAGCTTCTGTGTTTGCACGGAATCTCCTTCGACGCGAGGAACATGCTCAACGTTCTCCTAGCCAAAGCGACCACAAAAAGGTTGACAGCTGCAGCCCCTAGTCCGCTCTTCAAGGGTATTTTGTGAAGGTGGTGACAGGGCCCACCATTCCTGGTCCTTGTATTCCCGTGTGTGGAGACCTTCCTGCAGGAAAATGGAGGGTGAGGCAACGGTGGTGGCTGGTTTGCAAACCTGTGGATATGGCCGATGAGGTATGTACGAAAGTATGTACAGGTACCTTGTTATCGATCAGGAAAAACCCACCTTCGAACGCATAGAAGTATCCCGTCTTAGAAAAGACGAGGTTCGCTCGCATATGTGGAATACTGTTGAGCCTTCGGCTTTGTACATGTTGGTATTCGCTCGAATTGGGCTGCGCAAATGGAACTCTGGCAGTGTAACGGGAAGTCTCCGGGGCTTGGACACCGGCGGCTTCCCGGGGCCATGCCCTCTTCCAGGTTTAACCGTTTTCCATTTACAATGCAACTAGTTATTGAGTGTGCGGATATTAGAACTACTCGCACGAAAAGTATCGCGAAGCTGTCGCGAATAGAAACTTCTTGACACCCAGCAATTTCCAAAATCCCATATAGTGATTAGGCTTCCCCCGCACAAAGGCAACAGCGAAACCTCTCCTTGGACCCAAAGACCAAAGCGGAGGGCAGATACGCTTCCCATAACAATGGTGATACTACAACACGTGCAGGGCGCTGAAACCAAGCTAAATGCTGAAGCTGCTTAGTCGCTCGCTCAACAGTAAGAACTTCAAACGCGAGAGATGTCCCCCCTCGTCCTCGCATCGAGTTACCCTGAACAAGAATACCTCGCTCTGTACGACGCGACACAGTAGTCGCATGGTCTACCAAAAGCAGTATTATTGCAACCAAGCATGGACAGCAACTTGTGGAAGCTTGGTTTGTGGCAGCTAGTGGAACCACACCCCTCGAAGCCCCATAGCGATGGTTGCCCCAATTGCCTCCGCCAGAACCGCTGTAAACTGCTTACCATGTCCATGCCGTTCTGTAGCCGTGGATGCCGACGCGACCCAGTTCAACCAGCAGCCATCTCATGGGCTGCTTCAACAGTGGGTATCCGCTTGAAGGGGTGACGCGAAATTATTTTCCGTAGCTCGTCACTCCAGCAGTGGGGATAGGGATAGGCAGAACCTCTGGGCGGGTACGGTTGCATAACGGGTGACTTGTGCTCCATATATTCTGTATCATGTATCGATTAATTTTCCGTTTTAAAGAAGAGGGCCTGTTCGCAAGCCATCGACCCATAGCCCTTAGCCTATACTCGATCTCAAATATCAAATATCATATAGCAATATATCGCACAATGCCTCGGTTGTCCTTGCGCTACCAAGATCGAGTCGAGCCCTGGGATGGGTATATGTCCGTACGCGGAGACGGCGTGCTTGTTCTGAAACGCAAGGAGTTTTCCGTAAACTCCATTTGAAATTAGCAGTACCAAGCCGATATACGTACTTATACGTAAGTAACTTATCATTATCACAAGATACTCTTTTTCGACGACCAGGCTGACTGGCTGAAAATATCAAATCATAACGCCCAGATGGACTAAAATCTTATGCTCCAACAAATCTTGCATCTAAATTCGAATATCTAAGCTTGATGCTCAAAGCCAAAGCTGTCGAGAATAGCTTTTTGTGTGAGGTTAATTCGATTCGATTCGATTGTCCACCAGGGTCTATCCCTACACGACGCCCATAACTCGCATAGTACAGCTCATCAAGCCCCATCGCCCAGCGCCTTGAAGGCGAATCATCTCTCCGGCATCGTACTCCCTCCTTTCGAGATGAGGCGGTCTGAACGACACCAATTCCCTAGATCCAGTTCTCCGCCACTAGGATCTGGAACTGTGCTGACAAGGATAACCACAATCAACTGCGTCCAACACTTCCTCGAGTCGCTGCATGCATTTTCAATACGATCTATCACAGGTAACAGTACATCTGTTGGAAGCCGCTCATAAGTTTCTATTTGGGGACTCGCCTGCAACGGACTGGAGCCTACCAGCCGTTTCAAATGCGAATATTCCAACCACCGCCTCAGACGACGACAACGCCTGCCTTGCTAGCTCTTCCGTCCGCAGGATTAGATAGGATATGTACCGTCGACGGGTAGATACTAGCCGCTCAAGGTCCCGAGCGATACGTCAGGTGCTTCCTTGAAATACCGCCTATCCGGCCACAATCACCAAAGGCGAAACCTACTAGGCTGTAGACTCTCGGTCAGGCAGGCCGGGTTTCATCCCCACTGGAATCCAGGACGGGGAACAGAGCGAGCAAGCAGACTATAAGCCGACACTAGTTCCGTATGCCTATGCCTTCACCCGGATATT
This sequence comes from Orbilia blumenaviensis, assembly GCA_036872755.1. Lineage (NCBI taxonomy): Eukaryota > Fungi > Ascomycota > Orbiliomycetes > Orbiliales > Orbiliaceae > Orbilia > Orbilia blumenaviensis. The sequence continues at coordinate 1,536,043 of JAVHNS010000003.1, read as the reverse complement.
CAGAAGGAAGCGTCCTGTGCAAGGTAACGTTACAACGAACACATGTTCATGTTCACATCCCCATAGGTCTCTTTTTTTTTTTTTTTTTTTTTTTTTCTCTAGTCCCCGCGTGATCCTTGATTTCGACAAGGTTCCACTTGTACGAGGGAAGGTGCATCTAGGGTAAAGGAATCCCTACAGGTTGAAAAAGCACAGGTCGCAGTTTATTTACGCTTCCATAATTCTTGCGATACTGGCCATGGTCATGTTGGACCACAACGAGGACCGAGGAACTGGATAATGCAATTTGCGCAATTTTGCAATCATTCATTGAAGTTTAAGCTTCTACACCCTCAAGGCTGATCTTCCCTGTGACCTCTACCGCATCTATCTGCAATCACCCCTCATCCAGATAGAGAATCACTTGTGAGGTGCGGCCAATATCATGAATTTTCTTTTCCAGCTCGCAACTCATAACTCTCCGAAACAGCCAACGGACACAAAAATTTGCAACACCAAGTTTCCAGATCGGGAAGCTCTGTTATGGCTTGAGCTCCTCTAAAAACCCAGCAAATTGGCGCGGGTGTATTTCATTTCGGTATCTGCCTCCACGGACGTCATGAACTGCAACTGTTTGTTTCCTCTGCATATCGCAAATCGATTGTAGATGCCTGTGATGCTGATATCAAAGGCATTTTGGTAGTTCGCGTTCGGCTTTTCTGAACACAGCCGTATTCCGATTGATGGGCTGGTGCTGGTATGCTAGGGACGTCCTTGCTGATGAAGCCTTGGTCCTCTGGGAGCTGCCCCTTCGTGTCTAGCACGTCCGGGGCCCCAGGATGACACAGACCCGAGCTGTCTATCCGGGTCTGATCATAAACCAGCATCAAGCCAAGTATCGCGAACAAGGTCATCTGCAACAGGGTCAGAAGAAAATCCTCCGAGTGGCAGGATCTTGCTTTCGCTTCACTCTTCCCTTACCCGAAAGATATCAGGATGTCAATGAGATCTTCTCGAAATCGAGATGGATTCGAGAAACAAGCTAAGGCGTTTATCCATGCTGTAACATCCGTTTTTCAGGAACGTCTACAAATTGACAGACCAGACCCTTTCTCCCAACCAGCGCCAGCAACCAGAAACCACAATCGAAAAGACCCCCAAGCTTTCGATCAAAAAGAATCAGTGCAAGCCACCAAGACCTCTTTTTTAGTTTGTTTCGTACGCTCGTTCTACTCCATACTTGCTAAGGAAAATTGGCGCAAGGGTGAAGCCTTCGAGTCAGCATTAGCATGAACAATTATTGACGGGCCGGATTTTCCGATCTGATAAGGCTGGGTATTGCATTGAAACCTCTTATCGGTCTATCGTCTACCCTCCAGGGATAACCAACACGAACTGAGAACCTTCGTCATACATGTCTGTACCCAGATATTCCGGATCATTGCTCCACCTTAACACGAACAAACCCGACAATGAGATGACCTCGACTGGTATTCTGCATACTTTGGGTACACATGTAGGAACCACCCACGAGTCCTTCCCATCCTCTGGCACGTGCTCATGTAAGGACGGGCAGTCCAACTTGCAGATTTTCCCATGCTCGTAATTTTTTTGATTGTGTGGGTTTTTGCTTTTGGGGGTGGAAAGAAGGGAAAGTGGACTAGGCAGCCACTTTTTTTTCTTTCTGGTTTTTGACGTGAGTGCTTTTCCGTAAAAGCTAACCTTCGAGACTTTCCCTTCGTTGCGAATGTCCAAGCCCCACGGAACCTCGGGTACTGCTTCATCAACCGCTCACCGATATGCCGTCAATTGAATGAATGACGATATAAACGTTTGACTCGCTCGTTCGAGACTCTTTAGTGGGACGACTCGTGTACCGGTTTAAATATTAACAGTCGCAGATATTACCTATCTCAACAATATGGATATATAGCTTTAGGTCCAACACTGTGGCTTACGTTGAGAACTCTTCTGCCCCCTAACAATTTAAAGCCACAAGACGCGAATGCTAACGAGTTGAGTTGATCGGGCCTCGGGGATTGCCATCACCGGGGAAATTTCCACCGGGAGATGCATCGTGCGATGACTGTGTTCAGGCATTTTATGGCTTGATCCAACCCTAGTCACGGGAAGCCGTTCAACGGTCCAAGGCATGGTTCAGGGGGTCCCATGTCACCCAAGACGCAAGCCAGAAAGCATCTTTGCTTCCTTATGGTGTCGATGGTGTGTGTGTGTGAATGCAAAAGCGAGCAGGAAGCACACATCCTGAAATTTAACCATTCTGGCGCACTCTTGAACACTGTCCCCACAGCGTGATGGCCGGCCTATTGTCTTCCCTTCGACACGGACGAAGGGTGCCAAGCGCTGTTTTATTCTCTCTTTGGGTCGCGATTGCGCAACCACAACCAACATGCCTGACCTCGGAGAGGATGAGAGGGGGAAAAAGTAAAAAAACCAGTTCCTTATTCCTTCCGCCGAGTCGGCCTCGTCTTCTAGTTCCATACATATTGCAGCGAAAATCTAGAGCACTGTGGGTTGCGATTCGTCGAGGATGCAAGAGCATCCTGCAGTTGGTGGAGAACCACGTCGGTTTCCTTTCCCTTCATCTTTAAACGTCTGCATGGCATGCTGCGTAACAGAGGAAGGACCCATTTTTTCGGACCTGTTCGATGGGCGTTGTAGATATACCCTCTCCGTGGATGTTGGACAGCTGCTCCAGGACCCACTTGCTGCTTCTCATATGTACATACATACATACTTGCTTGCGAGCTTGGAGGTTCTTTTGCCACATCTTCTTCGACTTCCAAGAAGTGGCTCTTGACATGCATGTACGTACCGACAGACGACCCGAACCCACATCACATCGAATCGAAATCCAATCATTTCAGCGAAATCCTAAAGCAAAAGAAAGTAAAATGGTGGCTAGTAACTCGAGCCCCCCTAGCTAACGCAGCAAGATGATGGAAAACTTACGTTGAACCCGTCTAATTTTTAACATTAAAACAATACATGCTATGCAACAGTCGAAGTGCTTCCCCCTAACATATTTTAGCAAAATTACAATCAATTAGCTTTTTTTTATTATTTCTGTCGTTTCGTGCCGCCGCTTTCTATCATTGGTTATTTTCCACCATTCACATGAAGGACACGTTCAAATCAACGAGCACGCCCTTTTTTTCTCACATTCCTTACCGTTTGAACTTGCCAGGTGGGCCTTCTGCCTCCCCGACGCACCGATCGCCCCGGCCGAACATTCCTACTCGAGCAAGAAGAAAGACGGATCCCGCCCCCCGAGACGAAATCAAAAAAAAAAAAAAGAAATATTAAACAGGTAGAAAGAATCCGTGCGAGAAGAAATCAGAGGGAAGAAAAAGCCTCACCCGATGTCATATGAAAGGATGTTATTAGTTTAGACTCCTTGCTTAGCGTAGGGATTCGTTAGCTCGGCATTAGTGTGACGCGGGCGAGGATGTCGGTGTGGGTGGGCAACCACCTGTTTACTTGCAGTGCAGCAAGGCAAAGGTCGACAGGCGTTACTTGGTTTCTTTTGCTTCGAGAGGAACTGTTTTAAGTCGAATAGTATTAGTAGGCGACTGCGTTAACTGTTAAAATATACGTTAGTATGCGGAGCGAATTAGAGAAAAGTGGATGTTTAATGTACGTATGTACGTATGTACGGAGCACATCCGCCATAGCCAAAATATGACATCTCAAGTACATGTAACACTTGCATATGCAGCGAACTACTAGAAACTATCGCCACTTCCTTTTTCTTTCTTTCTTTCCCCTTCTTAACACTAGCATGTAAGCCCGCCCAACTTAAACCCCGCGCCAACCCACCGATATCAAGATACTCCGGAAACTCTGATCTCATTCATGCCCAACACCAACAGATTGATAACCTGCAAACCCCCATGTCTTCACAACCTGTCAAAATCGTCTTGTCCCAATAGTTCACATCCCGCTATAGGGATCACCTAGAGTCTGTTGTGGATATTTCTAATGTAGCCGGGGATGGGGCTAAATTGGAAGAATTCGCCGCCGTCCGTATAAACTATAAAAAAACACCACACACACACAAAAGCACCCAAGTGGGAGGAGAGAAAAAAGCACCACCCCCAGCCAAAACCTATTTCAAGAAAAGAACCGGACAAGCTGCGCACGAGCCAAGTTTTGAATAAATTGCCAGAAAAGAAGGATATGCATGGAAGATTTGGTTTATGTGATAATAACACTGTAATTTTTTGGCTGGGCATGTTGCGCTCCTTCTTGCTTTGCTTGCCCTCGTCTCGTCTCGTCTCTAGCTCCTCCACACGCGTTCCATTCGAACGAGAATGATATGATTTGTTCTTATGATCACTGGAATATAGATGTGAAAGCTTTCCGAAGAAAGTGCAATATCAAAGCAAAAGAAAACAGGGAGCGCCCAAAAAAGGTCAAGAGGGTGTACCCCCAAAAAACTTCTCCGATATCCTGCATAAAACCTACATATGATAGCACGGCACCAACATATATTTTGCCAAATACTCAAAATCAAGAGCTCGACACGAACTCGGTCTGTCTGTCTGTCTGCTTTTTGTTTTTTTGTTTCTTTTCAAGTCAGTTCTTGGAAAAACGCAATCTGCGCTCTATCAAATTTTCATGCATGAAATAAATTTACGCAAGCCGTTGAACATTGAGAACGTTCCGGTTCTGTCTATTCCGTATGAAGACCAACCGGCCGGCCGCCATACATATCACAGCTTTGATCACACACACACACCTATACACACACTCGCACACTTTAGCACTGACCAGTGGATGTTTAAATTTCTTGCAGCCTAGAGCCTCCTCTTTCTCTTCATTACTCCGCTTGTTTTATTGACTCCACACATCAGCCCTCGCTCGGCCTTTCGGTATTAATTGCTTACTAGGGATGGGGGAATACCTGCCTCCGGGGTAAGGGGTGTGTGTGTGGGTATACGGGTACCGTTATATGTGTGGAGTTCGTTAGAAGTTGTAAGAAAAAACTGTAAACAGCAGTGTGTGCTTTATTGCTTATTTGCTATCATCTATGTATGTGCTCTGCTATCTAATTTTGTTTTGAGGGAGTTTTTTTTTTTTTTCCTGCTGTAATATAACATTTTGCTTTTAATAATACTTTAGCTAATCAATAACTTATTTGCTCCTTATGCAGTTTGGTAAAAAGTTATTTGTGTGCGTTCATTCGATCGTCCACTCGGGTGAGGGTACCCGTGGATGCATGATTCAAAGGATTGGGATGGGACGGTGTGGTTCCTGTCGATATCCGATGTTGGTCAGGTGTTATACGGGAGGAACAGTTTTGTCCGATTTGTTTGCTTTGGAGAAGGGGGGTGGGAGGGGGTAAGGGGTGCCCCTACAGCAGTCCAGTACCTACTTACCTTTACTACTAGGTTAAGTCGACTGGGAGGAAGGGGTCCTTGCAAGATGTTAGAGATGGGAGTGGCTTATTGGGACAACTTAGTGATACATTAACTACTGTTAGCCAAATGTTGGATATATTTGAATATGGGAAGGGTTTAGACGGGATCTAAGCATCGGTATCGACAGGTCCCCAGGTAGACCGGTATAGACGGGTTTTTGGGAGACAAGCTATGAGACGGGAATTCATGGATTTGAGCAGCCGATTGTCGACAATGCCCCAGACCAACCTCCAGGCTGGAAGCGCTAGCCAATATTGCAAATGCTTCTTCCCACACTAGCATCCATTTAATCTTGAGCTAGCTAATCTCTTGAGTTCCCGCGGGGCCGTTCTTACGTACGATAAGATACACAATAGTATCCAAAACGATATGACCTTCTTACTTTTATTTCGCTAATTACATGAAATATCTTTCCTCGGCTATGTGAGGTCTCAGATAATCTTAAGAAGAAAAAAAAAATATACACGAAAAGGAAATTCCAGCAGAGAAAAGGCTGGGCACGAGACAAATGTGAAATCCAATACAAGAGAAAAGCGGTAAGAGCAAGCCGGTTCGTGGTAGGTGGCAATAGCCCTGTCTCCTCCCCATTAACATTGCATAGTAGTATGGGTATGTGACACCAGAACCAGGCCAAAGAAATCGTTACATCCAACAGTAGGAAGTTGAACAGCAGCGGTAACATCAGAGGAAAAGAAGAAAAGAGAGGCAATAAAAAAAAAGGGAAAAGAAAAAAGAAAATAACATATGATCTCTTTTCGGGTCACTACTCTGCCATGCATATGAGATGAGAATTGAGAGAAATGCTCAGGTTTTCCTGTGATATGCTCCAGCCGGTTATGAAAGCAATGCGAATAAAAGGAAATGGTGGATGATGATTGATGATCGGGTAGGTTTCCGACCGAGACAAGGAAAATAGGAAAAATGCAAAATTCCTACCCGTAGACGCCGTTAAAGTGTTTGAAGATGCTTTGCAGTAAATGAGATGGAGATGGTGATAGGAATTTCCTTCAATCTTCTCTCGGATACCCCGTCTAACTGAGTAGGGGGGCCCCGAAAAGAAGGGGTAAGGTTGTTCCCCAGCTTGTTTCTAAGTCCCGTTATAAAAGGGACGGAATTTGGGTGCCTAGAATAAAACTTGATGCGCGTATGATGCAGCATTATGTTGTCTATTGTACGAAAATATCAAAAGAGGGATTCTGTGCCTGTGGAGTGTATTAGCCCGAAAATATTCTCATTTGGATCGATCTCGTACCAACGGAAAGGAACCGGCAAAGGGGGCTGAATTTTTTACCTTATGACCAAAGCGCTTTGACCCTAGATAGACTTTGATCTGAGAACAGAGATGCACCTCATCTCGACGGGCAGTCAGGAATAGTGACGCCCGGCTTGAGGTTTCGGTCAACATCCATGAGGCCCCAACGGGTTTCCCATTCCTACAATCACGGCACAAGTTAGCCAGGCGGGTACAACTATGGTTCGTAAGAACAATCAGATTTACTGACCTTCCCAGGCACGTTGAACTTCTCTTTCCACGGCTCATCAAACGGCACGAACCTATACACTTCCGTATTAGCACCGCTACACCCGCAACCCACGATACGTCGGGAAAGGCTCTTACCAGTAGTATTCCGTTCCATTCGCATTCGCCGTGCAAACGTAATCCTCGACGAATTGATTGAGCTCGTCAATACCGGCAACACTGCCCTTTAGCGTGCCTCCTCCAGATGGCCACCCAACCTCGGAAACAATGACATTGGGGTTTCTGGTGGTCTGTCGCGCGATTGCGACATCATTGTTTTCCGTGAACAACCAAGTCCAATCAGGTGCATCTTGAACAGTAACACCAGCAAAGAATCTGAGAACTATGTTAGTGGGCCGGCGTAAAGCTTATTGGAAGCTGCTCGGGGAATTCCTGGCAGCTGGCTTAGGGGGCTGGGCTCATGGACTTACGGATGAACATTAGCCATCAGTGTATCGACCGCTGCGGCAAGATTATATGTCCAAGCCGATCCAAGGTCGGACGTAGTAATGTTGATAGTGTATCCAAGATTTGTGAAGTTTTGCCTGACTTCCCCCAGCATTTGAACAAGAGCCGATTCAGTGATTTCTTGCCTGAACAATGCCTCATTCCCAATAACTACTCCCAGGAAAGGGTCCTGTCCGTAATTTTCCAAGATAGTGTACATCTGTGCCAACTGTCGTGTATTTGTGGTAGCATTATTGTCGATATAGACACCCAGCCAAACTTTGAGGTCGACATTCAAGAGTTTAATCGCTTCTAACACCATCTCGGTTTGGTTGCAGTCATTACCATACATACGCAGCCTTGTCGTCAATTGACTAATGACCGCAATATCCTTGGTAATGTTGTTCTGGGTTGCTGGCCACTTTAGACATTCAGGGTAGATGCCATTCAAAGGAGTGTAATCCTGCACTGACCGTTAGCTGCTTCCGCGCTACATCTTAAGTTATTAGGTCCTTACCATGCCGTAAAATGACTTGTGTAGGTTTGGATTGTTCATGAGATTTTTGACAGAGTCGGTATCGCCGTTGACTAAAGGAGCATCCGGCTTATCCTCGTTAGGATCCACGGATGAAGTCGCTGAACCACCGTTTCTTCCACCGCTGTTATTATTCCGTCTCGATAGAATGACACCTGCGGCGGTTCCCCCAGCTGCGAGTAATACAATTACCAATATTACAATACCAACGATCCATTTTGTCTTCTTAGACTGCTTCTTCTGGTCTTGAAGCCAGTCTGAATCCCCCGGTGGCGTATTATCACCACGGTTCTGCACCCCAGCAGCCAATAGCCCACTGTTCGCACCCATACCGCCAGCTGTCGAACTAGTTTCTACCTTCTTTCCAAAAACCCCACCAATCCCACCTGCCAATGGTCCCGAGCGTTTCCCCCTATTTAGTTCTTCATCGTCAGAATCCTGACTACTTCTTCGCATATCCTGCAAAGATAGGTCCCCGCTCGACAGTCCGGATGTCTCCGGATTCCAATGAGTACTGTACCTCTGATATGGACTATCCGAGTAAAATCCCAAGTTCACCGATGACGCCCGATTGCTATTACTCGAATGAATACCCTGTTGTCTCTCTCCTGCCGTCGATGGAGGCGCACTTGGTGCTCTTTCGCCGCCGTGTGCGACTGGAGGAAGTCGATTGGGTTGTAGTGTATCTTGGCTGGGGTAGTTGTGATGTATTTGTCTCATCTGGACTGGTTGATCCTGATATCCAGTCCCATTATCACCTGGCAACATTGCTCTATTTTGGGGGTGCTGTGCAGCGTGTCCATAACTCGCGTGAGGTGGTATTTCCTCCGCTGGCATTCCTCTACTCCTCGAGGGCGACATCTCATTCCTGCCCGGCGACGGGTACCCCGGTTCCCAATGCTCTTGTATAGGAGGCGGCCCCGGTAATGCTCTACTCTGCGGTTGCGATTCGAAACCAGACTGCCCATAACTTTGTTGATGCCGTAACGGTGTCCTGCCGTATGTTTCCGGCGTGGACTGATATGGCGCATCGTATTGTGATCCCTGGCCTTGGGGAGCATCGTAGTTCATGTTATGCTGTGGCGCAAAAGCGGGATTTGTGTATGGCTCGCCGCCATGCTGAGGTGGTGGTGGAGGGTATCCAGACATTATTGTGAAGTAGCGATTGTGTAACGAGCGCTACGGCTCTCCTTCTCGACGATCTAAACGAAAGAACGAGCGATATCTATGAATGAAGCGACGGAAAGAAATAAGGATAAACGATGGTAGGTAAAATTAAACTTGCGATTCTAGCGGCACGATTGAGTATGAGTTTCCTAATTAATTACTCGAACCAAAATCAGCATCCGCATTTCACGGAGTCGCTCGTTCGCCGAGCTGCCAAACAAAACGTAGCGACATCTGTCTTGTATGACGACAAAGCTGGAAATGGACTAAAGTACCTGTCAAGATATTTTGCCCAGAAATCTGGAATTCCAAAGGGGGGAAAGGTTAAGGAAAAAATGTCGAAATATAATATGCGAATGGTGAATTCGATTTCGGGTTTCCAAGCTTATTCTCTCTCTCTCTTATTTTTTTCGTTTCTCTGTGACGCCCTTTTTCTGCGGCGCCCTCCGTAAGATCTCCTGAATCTCTTCGCTCTGGTTAATTGGTAATAAGCCCCTTGTCTGGGACAATTTATTGACGGGTGGACCCTTCCTGTCAGAGAGTACGACGCAAAACCAACATCCAACCCAAGCGCCCGTTACGGGTTCGGTGACTGTATATATACGAAGCGAGCGATCTAAAAAACAACAGAGTGAATGTCGAGAGCGAAAGAAAGGAAAAAAATAATACTCAAAGCATATGCAAAAGCAGCGAGGTTGGTTATATTAAGAGGAGAGGGGTGGTGATGATCTTTCGATTCAAGAGCAATCCGAAGCTCCTCACTTCGCCCAAAAGCGTACCTGCAGGCAGGGCTAGTTTCAGCCGTTCAATATAATTGCAGCCAGGAATAATAAAAGTGACATTCACTTTTGGTGCGAAATTGCGGAGAGAGTTGAACGAGTGTGGTGACAGTGCAGCCCTATTCCTGTCCGGGTCTCGTGGTGGGGACACTCAGCCTCCACGAATACCAAGCTTCAAGCGACACAATGGCGTACCGTCCTTGCTTTTCTTCTTTCGTTCCTTTTGGGAGAAGGTGATTGCAGAGCCTCGAGGGCGACTCAGAGAGGCTTGAAGGTCTTGGAAGAAGTCAGACTTCTTTTCTTCGATGGGGAGTTTCGAGAACTCAAGGAAGAGAAGTAGAAATTGAAGTGGTGTTTCGAGAAAGGTCAATAGGAAGGTTGAAATGCATCAGTTTGGATTTCCATCCTGATCAAACTCCACCAACTGCGACTGCTCGATCGATATGATACCCTTTAAAGTCTCTCACCGCCCCCTTGCTTGTTTACCGACCGTGTAATGCACACGTACTATGTACCGTCCTATCCAGAAAAAACAGAGTGATCATGAAAGTGGTAATTACTAATTACCTGATGAGCGAATACAACGTCGCAATGGACGGATGTTGACTGTCCGAATGCTGCTATTCTTAGGCCAAGAGCGAAACAAACGAGCCAGCCCCGTTACCACGGAAATGCCTTTTTGCCTCTTCAGGAAACATTTCCCAATTGCATCGCCTAGGGAATTGCCTCCGCTCCCCGTCTTCATCCTCCTCGTCGATGACAGCCCATTGGCTGCTCCGAGGACGGTGGAAAATGCTTATATCGATAATGATGACTTCATGCCATTTTTCGGGATTCGGATTCATTCGATCTCCCATGGGCCTTGGTGCAACTTTTGATTGTTGCTACTCTGTACTGCCATACCAGCTACTATTGATTACAAAGGTAATATATCACATTTCCCCTAAAAAGCCTCCGTTGGTTTGCGAAATTTAAAAGTGCGGCATAGCCGCTTACTTGAGTGGAGATGGGGTATGTGATAGCAATCAAATTGACATGATTGGCACTAGTAACCCGCAAATTCGGCACAGGTTGCTGCAGAATTACATCTGCAACTTGAGCTTGAACTTACTGAGTAGCTACCTACTTACTTAATTAACAACTGGCTGAGGGTTGCACAGGGTCTTATCATCCCGTCTAGATGGCCTTATCGATTAGCCCATCGACAGTTATATTGATGCAAGTCTTTCCAAGAGCCAGGATGGCGTCTTGTCAAAACCCCTCCAAGGTTGAGAATGGAGAAAAAAAGGGTTTCCGAAACCTGATGCACCCGTCCAATTCAACCGTCGGGCCGAGTGGGAACTTATACATACATGAGACCACATATGTTGGAACCCCAATATGGCAGTCTGTAGCTTTCGATGTCCGCAAACATATGTGAACACGATTTCGAATGATATCGTCTAACCTCCTTAGATAGCTCTTCAAAGACATCCGAAGCCTCGCGTGGAAGCCTCGGTGGGTATTTTTTGAAACGACAAAGTGGCCGGTGAGGGGCTCTCGCAAATATAATCGTGGTCAAATGTCCTTGCATTAATAGCGACTTTGCAAGACAGATACTACTATCTCGAACTTCGATTTTGGGGTGACCTCGAGATATCAAAGGACCTCCTGCGGTCCAAACAACATAACCTACCCCATTGAGAGAGGTACCTATATATATCCAACCTCTGGATTCCAACTCCCCGGCCATGTCGACCACTAGCCCCGCCACTCCAACGGCGAAAGACGTACGTGCCGCCGCGAAAAAGGCCCACCCTGCTAAAGTCTCACCACTAGAGCTTCTTCCCTCGAAATCCGATGCATATACAGCTCTCGCTACAATTGTCATCTGCGGTTTCGCATCATGGGCATCGCAGCTTTCGCTTTCCCCGGTTTTCGGTGAAATTCCCTCAGGTCTAAACCATGAGCAGACTAAGAACACAGCTTTTGCAGCTGCAGCTGCAATTGCACTCGGCTTCAAATACACCATTCCAAGATCACGGATTCTTCTACGATTGAGTCGCTTCTTGATTCCACTGGTCGCCATAAATATTCCATTAATCCAGGGCGCGGTCTGGCAGCACGCCAAAGACCTCGGCGCCACCAATGGCCCAGTTGTCACCGAAGCAGTTACTATCGGTCTCCTCCTAACATTCAGCGTCTTCAGCTTGGCTGGTACCATCAGACCTGTCGGCGTCCCAGTTGCATCCGTCGCAATCGCAGATATTACACTATTGGCATTATCATGGGTTCTTTTCAGCGTCACCGAGAAGTCGGCAGCCACTTACTTAGGTCCATACGTCGGCAAGGGATGGCCAATGACACGATGTGGAATGGAAGCTACAGTCGCAGTACTTACAGCTTCGCTCCACAGGTCCATCTTCTTAGCTGCTGCGATTCCATCATTCTTCCCAGTATTCTACCTCGACCCTCGCTGCGTGATGGGTGATAAGGGTGTCCAGAAGCTCAGGGAGCACCTTGAACCATTGAATCACACAGTTATCGCAAGAGTGGAATCAAACACCGGATATCTCTCTGTTCTTGAGAACACACAGGGACATTACAGGTTTCTTAGATGCGACCATAGTATCCTTGGTGGAGTCTGGCTCCCATCTCACCCAGAACTTAAAACACCCGTTCCTATCCCAGTTCACCTAAGAGAGCCAATCTATGCCGTCTTTGTCATGCTTGAAGCGGTCCGTCTGATCGATCCCCCAGCACGGGAGAGAAGTGACCCAAATGCCCTCGTCATCGGGCTCGGAATTGGAACCTCGGCTGCAGGACTTATTCAACATGGAGTTAAGACCCACATCGTCGAAATCGATCCCGGTGTCTACAAGTTTGCAAAGGAACACTTTGGATTACCATTGAACCATACAGCTCATATCGGTGATGCAGTCAGGTATATTAGCGACGAATACATCAAGGCTACTTTGAAGGGCGAGGAGGTTGAAAAATACGATTACATACTCCATGATGTCTTTACTGGCGGTGCAGTACCAGCCGACCTCTTCACTTGGGAATTCTTAGAGGGTCTGAAGGCTTTCCTCAAACCCACTGGTATCATCGCTATCGTAAGGTTTTCTCTCCGTTTAATTAGACCCAAAAGTCAGTTTTTCTAACATATATGACAATTAGAACTATGCCGGCGACGTCAAACTCCAAGCCGCCCAATCCGTAATCGCCACAATCCTCAAGGTCTTTGGCACCTGCCGTGCCTTCCGCGAATTCGAGCCACCAAAGGGTGAAGATGCCAAGAAGGGTGACTTCACAAACATGGTCATCTACTGCACACCTTTCCACAAACCCCGTCGAGACCCAAGGAATCCGAATCACGGGGAAGACATCAAAGCGGAAGAAATCGTAGCACCTTACTTCCACCGCGCGGAGGACTGGGACTACTTGGGAACCTGGGTTCGAAAGCAGCGTATGATGCCACAGTATGAGGTTGATTTGAGGGACATCCAGAAGGCAGGAAAGGAAGGAGAATTGCACATCGTATCGACAAAGAATGTAGAACAGCTGAGGGAGTGGCAGAGGGAGAGTGCGGTATTGCACTGGGAGATCATGAATACGGTAGTACCATTGGAAGTTTGGACTTTGTACTGATTGGCCAAAAGTGCATGGTTATTATGTAGCATTTCTCATTATTACTTACCTTGGTACCCTTTGAGCTTGTATATTCCCTGATTTATATGTATTTTACCGATCCAAAAGCTGGGCTTTGGTTCCCGAAGCCCCTTAGAATGGCATTCCATCAAAATAGAAAAATATATATATCCCAAGATCTGCGATTCAATTGGTCAATTATTTCAGCGCCTGCTCCACCCAATGCAATTATCTATATGACATCAAAATACCAGAATTCAGGATATCACTAGTCTCAGCCCCAGACGCCAGAATACTACTAAGAACACCATCCCAAATCTTGACCCGAATCAAGACTCTAGCTCCCACTCATCAGTTCCAGTCAAGATCCTCGCAATCTTTCTCGACATTGCGGGTCCTAACGCCCTTCCATTCCCAGTCCTTGCTACTCTAATATCCTTAAGCACATCTTCCCCGTGATCCATAAATGCCTTAAACAGCTCCTGGATAGTGGGGTACTCGCTCTGAATCGCCGTTGCGATACCCGGTGTGCTCATGTGCACAGTCTGTAACATCTTGTTATAAACCTCATCCACTGTCTTGCCGCATGAGACCTGTTTGGTGTCCATGCAAAAGTTCACAGAATTGTTTAGCACAGATCTCGCATGTCTACACCGGAAGACGTTAGCGGGTCATCATTAGGTAAAGGGGAGGGGGGTCATACTTATGCGGAGCGATCGATAATTGCTGCGTATAAAACCCAATTGACTCGGCAGTATACGTCCCATCCTGCGTATGCCATATTAAACACTCATGAATGACCTGCAGCTCCAACAGCGCATCCTCAACAGCATCTTCATCTACCGCTTCCGCAGCCCTATCTATTCTCACTTTCTCCCGACCACCATCTTCTCGGATATGGTTTCTAACCTGCGCAGAGTAAGCTCGAGATTTGTTACTCTTGCTTTTGTTGATAAGTTTTATAAGACCCTCGATAAGAATAATTGGTTTACAGGTTGGATATGCTGTTTTTATTTTAGCAACAAATACGTCTAATTCACCCGGGGCGTTTGTGAGGGCGACAAATTCTTTGGCCTGGATGACCATCAGAAGATGGGTTTCGTCCGTGAACCTCAGCGGACAGGGAATGAACATGGCTGACTTGGGGTCCCAATCCGAGTTAACTGCCCTGCGCCATTTGACAATGCACGGAAGTGACGAGTCGAACGGTGCGTGTGAGTGGACCTTTATCTCAGTTAGGAGGGCACGAAGCTGTATCCCAGTCGTAGAGGTATACAAGTCAGTTGATACATCTACAACCATCTCTCCTATTGTATCTTTATGCGAATTCTTGATTTTGTTGGCTGCGGATATCGCCTGGCTCTCCGTCCGTTCAAGAACCTTTCGTTCACGTTCTGCTTGCTTCTGCAACTTCTGTGCTTCCTTTTCGGCAGCTTTAGCTACGCGGGCTGCGTCCCTTTCAGCTGCTCGCGCAGCTTTTTCGGCTTCTGTGAGTTTGGATCTTCTACCAGGAGCCGTTGAAGTAGGCGCAGGTTCAGGGGAAGATGAAATCTGGAGATCCACTCGATCGATCCTCCGCCTTTTAACCTCTGGAGCGTTCTCAGTGTGTAACCTTCGAAGTAGCTCCTGGGTTTCCTTGCTAAGCACAGAGCTAGTAGCTCTTCCCTTCCCCTTTGAATCCGCCTCAAGAGGCCGCTTTGGCGAGACCCGATCCTCATCGCTGAGACCATTTTCACTACTGCTCCCCAGTAAGTCATCGAGCACCGTCTTTGTTTTCGTTTTAGTGACCGGTTCGCGGGGTTTGGCTATCGATTGGGACGGAAGAGCGACCGGTGAAGACTGTGAAAGTATAGGATCGGACGATAGCCCTTCAAATATCTTAGGATACGACTTTGTATATTGAGCATGATGAGGTACCTTTGGCGGTGGTGCCGGTGGCGGCGAAGCTGGTGGCGAGGAACTAATAGTAATCGGGTCCACAACTTTCATCGACACATTCTGAACTTTGGGCGGGAGTTTCGAGTTTATAGATGACTTCGACCTTTCTGTTATCGCTGTAGCTTTTGTAGACGTATCAGATACGGATCTCGAGGCCTTCCCGCCGGTCGGCTCCCTCGAGGTGCTTCGTTTTCGCGGTTTAACATTTTCCTTCAATGCTGAACTGGACTTTCGTTTTCGAGGAGCTGTTGATAGATGTTTAGCTCATTCCAGAGCAATATATATTAGAGAGACAAAGAGCTGTACCTGGAAGTTCCACCTCGTCGTCAGAGGACAGTAAACTTATAACGGGAGCACGCAGTTTGGCCGACATTATATTGGCCGTGGATTTATATAATGGTAAAGGGAAAGGAATCCGGCGCAGGGATCAGCTCGTGGTATCTCGGGTTCTTGCTGTCCAAACAAAAACCGAACTATCTCCTGCTGTTGAAGCCAATACTGTCGATATCCTCATAATGCGATAGCTAGCAATTGTCCTTGCCCTCGTCCTCGTTGTGGTCGCGGCGCCCCGGGTGGATGTAATTACAGCTGGGAAGACGCGACAGATTTGAGGGCCAAACAAAAGAGTGGATACAAATGCGCAACACATGACAGCGTTGGAGATGACTTTGGTTTTTGAACTTTTTCTTCTAGTCGTCCGAATCCTGAGTCTGTTTCAAAAAAAAAAAAAACCATCATCTGTTCTAACAGATATCTATTCACCGGCTTCAAAATAACATACTCGAACCAGTCAGTCGCCATCAACACCGCTATGCACAGCTTCCGAGTCGCAGCTGATTTTTATTGTTCTTCCATATCGATAGTCGACCTCCCCATCATCAAGTAGTCTATATATACCAAGAACACATCCCGCTTCAATCCAAAATACTCGGATGTAATCCAGTACCTATTCATATATTATTAACTACCGAATACAAAACGTCAAGAATGGAAGAAAATAATTCAACCGGCCCGGCTAAGGCTGTCGATGCCGTTCTTGTACAATCGGCTCCAATGCCAGAGGGTTCCGTCCAGGTCAAAGGCATTGACTTCAACGAATACACCGGCCGTCCCATAACTATAGACGATATAGTCCGCAACATGAGTAACATGGGCTTCCAGGCCAGTAATTTAGGGAAGGCCATCGAAGTTGTAGACAAGATGGTAATCATCCCGCTTTCTCCTAGCCATCCTTTTCTTAAAAGCTAACCCTTCTTCTTTTTGCGCAGAGATCATGGAAAGACCCCGCCGACCCCTCCAAACGCCCCACCATCTTCCTTGGCTACACTTCCAACCTCATCTCCTCCGGACTTCGCGAGACAATACGTTATCTTGTCCAGCACCGTCACATCTCCGCAATAGTCACTACAGCAGGTGGTGTCGAAGAAGACTTCATAAAATGTCTAGCACCAACCTACATGGGCGCCTTCCATCTGGATGGCGCCACACTCCGTAAATCCGGCATGAATCGAATCGGAAACCTCGTCGTCCCCAACGATAACTACTGTAAATTCGAAGACTGGGTGGTTCCAATCCTGGACAAGATGCTTGAGGAGCAGGAGGCTTCAAGGTCCTTACCCGAAGACGAAAGGATACACTGGACACCCTCGAAAGTGATACATAGACTTGGAAAAGAAATCAACCATGAAGACAGCGTATACTACTGGGCTTATAAAAACGACATTCCGGTTTTCTGTCCCGCTTTAACAGATGGTTCACTTGGCGACATGCTCTTTTTTCATACTTTCAAAGCCTCGCCGCAGATGCTACGGATAGATATAGTCGAGGATATCAGAAAAATAAACACCCTGGCAATGAATGCGGCGTGCACGGGTATAATAGTATTAGGTGGAGGTGTGGTGAAGCATCACATTGCGAATGCGAACTTGATGAGAAATGGTGCAGACTATGCTGTGTTTGTAAACACGGCGAACGAGTTCGATGGTAGTGATGCCGGTGCTCGACCAGACGAAGCAGTTAGTTGGGGGAAGATCAAGATTGGAGGAGAGGCAGTCAAGATTTATGCGGAAGCAACGATAGTGTTTCCATTGATCGTGGCAGCGACCTTTGCGAAGGGAAAGGTAGAGTAGACGACTACTAAAATACCGAGATATATTCGTTATGTCGCTGTGTGATATCAATGGTATTAGAGTACGGGTTTTTGATCCCATTACATCTGCTGCGTAGGCCCACCCAAACATCTGTGCATTCGCTAGCAGAACCAAGTTTCGATGAATCGAGGTGATTAATCGTGATGACTCCAAACCACGGTCAGGTAAACTAGGCACGGGTGGTTTTCAGCCTTGCAAACCGTCCAGGTCTGAGTGACTCAAACGGCACAAAGTTAAGCTAATTTACTTTTGATGGTAGAACACATGTAGCACGGCTGCAAATCGAGCGCAATTGCAAGCTCCTCAATCGCGCAGTAACAACATCCCGTTCCTGATCATAAATTGGCAAAGTCCCCACATGTTTCTATCCCAAATATTTATCAATTCCAGTAAGCGTAGGCTTCGTACCATATTACCATCAGAAACCTTCATTGGGTGTCTCAAGCATCGAATTAAAGTACCCCAACATTCAAATTCTCGAACTCTTTGTTCAACACCCAATTTAAAGCCATCCAAAATGCCACAAACAACAACAAATTTTGCGCCAGCGAGGGATGCGGTTACTCTTGATGGCAGGACACTTGAGGTATTGCGACCACGGATATCGAAATTCTCGGTTGAAGCATATAACTAACATCGCGCTTGTATACTATAGGGGTATATATGGCTTCATTAACGATATTACTCATAATTACCGATAGTTAACCATATTCCTATGGGACATACAGTGGCGGTCAACTCCTGCGTACGGCAGCAGGTCTCTCGTCTCTCCTCGAGCAACCCATCCAGATACACGACGTCCGTGGAAACCGCGAAGGCAAAAAGGGCAAGAAAGGTGGTCTGAGGGCTCAGCACATTGCCTGTCTGTCCACATTGTAAATAAATAAACCCAAGACTACCTCATCGATATCGGCTTCACAAAACTAACACTCGTAAAATATATAGAGCGAAATGGTCCTCCTCCAATACCGGTCACCTAAGAAACGAAAACACCGAAGTCTCCTTCCTCCCCCGTAAACGTAAAGTCTCCCAGCTATCCTACCGCTATTGGACCGAACGTGAGATCCCCGGAAATGCATCTCCAAAGCGCACAGTCACAATCGAAATCGGCGGTGTAGGTAGTATAATGCTCCTCCTTCAAGCCGTATTACCATATATCCTCTACAACGGACCCAAAAAGGACGAAGACCCCACACCACTACACTTAACCGTCATCGGTGGAACACACGTTTCAAAAGCCCCGACATTAGATTATTTCACCCAGGTTTTTGTACCCACGATGAAGAACCTAGGATACCCCGAGATGACTGTTGTAGAAAAGAGGAAGGGATGGTCAACAGGTCCTACCATACCCGGTGAAATCGAGGTTATAATTCCATCCATACCCGCAAACACCACAATACCCGGATTCACAATGCAAGAACAAGGCGAAATAATCGGTTACGACGTAACATTCATTGTACCTGAAGAAGCCAGAAGAAGTTTTCGAGAAACTCTAAATATCTGGTTCGAAGACCGCGCTCCAGGGGTGGACATGGAAATTGTAAAGGATGAGGATTCAGGGCATATCACCAGATTTTATTTATTAATAGTAGCGAAGACGAGGAATGGGTACAGAATCGCAAGAGATTGGATTTGGGATCGTAAGAGAGGGGAGGTTCATAAAGTCGCGAGCGACATGACCAGAAAAGTGTGGGGATGGGTTCAGGAAGAGGTAGAACATGGAGGATGTGTGGATCATTACTTGCAGGACCAGTTGGTTATTTACCAGGTCCTTGCGGAGGGCGAGAGCTTGGTTAATGCTGGAAGTTTAGGAGAGGGCAGTTTGCATACACAGACGGTAAGGTGGGTCGGAAGTGAAGTTGCAGATGTGAAATGGGAGACAGTAGTAGACGAAGATGGAGATGACGAGGTCAAGGCAATGTACCGATGTAAAGGCGTGGGGCTTGTCAGTTCGACTGGCGAAGGATGGGAATAAGTGTTAACTAAAATATGCGGGATATCCCTAAGGCAGAGCGGTAAGTATACACTGGAATCCGAAATATACATGTATTCATATATAAGACCAAAACTAGCAATACAGGATCAAATACTAGTCTAATATGCATTACTGGATTAACCCTATATTAATCCCAACCGGATTTTCAGTCCAGTGGTTTCTTCATATAATACCGCTCGGCTATACGTCTGTAAATGCTGTTATAGGTGATGCGATGTCTCCCATAAATAATCAGAATATCCACTAGTACTATATTTTGAACGAGATAATTATGGCACTAATCGATATTTGGCACAGCAGTGATAGTTTGAACTAGCATCATAATAGTAGTACCTCGGTAGAGCCTCCTAAGGCGAATATATCAGCGAATATTGACTGGTCATGTCACATTTGGGTCGAAGGTGCGCAAGTTAATGATTCTACATGTTAACGCATGCCGCGTTGAAAAAAGACGCTACGTTGCCACGAGTCAGAAGAATAAATGGTGATGGCGAAGGCGAGTCAGTTGCCATGTTCCGATCTCAGACAGTGGGTCAACATTTCCTCAGCTGGTTGTCTTAAAGCGTCTACGATCAACCATTAAACTTTTGTGCGACCATAACGACATACCAACACATCTTAACGTCGTATCTATTCAAGATACAACAAAAGCGAAACTACAATCCCAGAGTAGAGGATTAACGACATTGTTCTACATATATCACAGTATTTACGATAGAAGAATAGAAGGTTCACACAAGCATCCAAGTTTGATTCTTGACTACGTACATGAAAAAAGAGGAGCATTAAATATTACACCGTAATTGAAACAAGACGACATGAGTTAAAGTTTTTAAAAAAACCGAAGACGACGACACCCAAACCCCAAATGCAAAAAAGAGAGCATTTAAAGCTTGAAGTCACCGTGGGCCTTCTTGAAGTCAACAATGAGCTCCTTGTCACCATCGCTGATGACGAGGACACGGACGGCACCGGGGGAAGCGACGTAGGCCTCGTTGATCTTCTTGGAGAGACCACCCTGGGCAACAACGGCGATTCCAGACTTGATCTCACCGCTATCGGTGACAGTGACCAAGGTGCTGTCCTCACCAGCGTTGATGACCTTGTATTGCTTGAAGGATGGGGTCACCATGTTGTGGAGGACAACAGAGGGGGATGGGTGAGTGACAACACAGTTCTCCTCAACCAACTTGTGGGTGAAGAGGTCAACACCGAGGTATCGGTGCTGGCCAGTGGCGGAGGAGGTAGTGATGCGGATGATCTGGCATGGACGCTTCTGGAGGATGACCAAGTCACCGACACGGATGTGGTGGCATGGGATGGTGAAGTCGGTACCAGTGGCGGCAACAGCGACTGGGGCCTTTGGCTTGGGGGCAACAACCTTCTTGGAGACAGTGATGTCAACGTCAGGGAGGGAGTAAGCCTTCTTGGACTTCGCGTAGTAGGACTTCGCGATGTTGGCCTTGGCAGTCTCAACTGGGTGGAAGAATTCATCGACCTTGCGGCCGAAGTACTCAGCGTGGTGGTGGTGGCGGGCGGAGTGTTCAGACATCTTGGAGGATTTGGAAGAGGGCTTCTTGGTAGGCTTCTTTTCCTTGATTTCTTTCTTTTCCTTCTTTTCCTTCTTGACGACGACGACCTGTGGTGGGCACTCGCAGTCTTCTGGGGCTTTACCGGTCTTGCAAGGAGCTTGAACGGTAATCTGTTGCTGAGGGAAAGTAACGTCTACTTGCTCAACGTAAGTTGGGTTAGAGACGTAGACACGTGGGGCAGCGGCCTTGTATCTAGGGAAGTCCTCCGAGGTAGCGGTGGACTTGGAATCGTAGGAAGAGGATTCGGTCTCGACTTCAGTCTCTGACTCAGGAACCTTGATATGGACGTTCTTCACGTGGAATTCGTCCGAGTGGTGGTTGACGGTGTGGAATTGCTTCTCACTTGGGTGAGCGCGAATTGGCAGAGAACCAGCGGTAGACTGGGCGGTGGTGTGGGTAGAGTGAGCGGCGTGACCAGCGGCTAGACCAGCGGCAGCACCAGCGGCGAAAGCACGACGTCCGTGGTGGGAGTGTGCGTGAGTGTTTTCAGAAGTGACTTCCGAGGCGGTTTCTTCTCCAGTAGCTGAAGAAGATTCGTCTGTGCAGGAAGATGAGGAGCCGGAGCTAGAGCTTGAATCTGAAGAGGATGAAGAAGAGCTTGAGGAGCTAGATGAGGAGGATGAGGAGTCTGAGCCTTTTCCGAGAGCAGCAACGGTAGCAACGCCGGCAAAGAACTTGTCTCTTTTCCTGAGCTTGATGTCTTTCTCGTCTACTTTCTTCGCGTCTTTGTCCTTTGTATCCTTCGTCTTATAAGCCGAAGGAAAGAGACTGGGGGGGATGGGTACTCTCGCGTCAAAGTCCAGATTGACTGATTTCCAGGGCGGGCCCTTGCGGATTTTAGACTCGAAGTCCTGTTATTTCTAAATCTTCCAAAAAGTACACGTGTTTACCGTGTACTAGTCGAAAGAAGTAGAAAAGACTGGGAATTCGAAGACTGAAACCCCGTATGAAGGATCCTTCGTGACGGAAAGATCGTTACAAAGAGGAGTCGTGAAAAAAGAAGTGACTTCTAAGCGTCTACTTCTCTTATTCAGTCTTGAGATGGGTCGTGAAAGCGGATGGTCAATTGAGTTCGTGATGGTTGTGTGAATGAAAGAGGAAGAGGAAAGAAGTGCAGTTGACGGCGGGCGGACTGGGTTTAAATGCTGAAATGCAGGAGGCTGGTCTGGCCGTCTATTTACCTGCCATCAACCACCTCACTTCTTCTCTCTACCACACAACCACCACTATCAAGCTCAATCGCATGCAAACAAACCACTACAGACAAGGTACATTACATTGCATCCACGACACTAGTGGTAGTCAGGTCAATTCAAGTCAAGTCAAAAGTCACTAACAACAATTCCGCTAGCTAAAAGATGGCTGGAAAGGAAAAACAAAAAGTGGTGGACAAGACAAGCTGCAACCAGCCTTGCCCGGGCTCCAGCCAGCCAGCCAACCACCAGCCAAAAGCGCCGTGGACCACAGCACCATTTCCCATTTCCCATTTTTTTGCTCCAGCCTGGGAGTATTCCCTTTTTTGCTGGGGCTGGTTGTCACGGTGAATCGCTCCTTCTGGCAGGGACTTTCGATTGGCCCCACTAGTTCGCATTTGCTCCACCCCTTTGCTTCTTCCTCGACCGGGTTCTTGAGTGGTGGTTTCTCGAGGCGAGAGACCTTTTGTCGATTGGCCCAGCCGAGTGCCATATCGGACCTCCTACTGCGACAGCTTACATGCTCCTGCTGCTGACCCTCATCAAACACCATGAAAGTGCGCCTTTTCTATCCGTACGAGTACAGCACACTTTGGCACGCAGATTTGTGCTTGTTTCCGTGTGTCTGTACCATGTGCGTATCTCGCACGTTTAATCTCGATGGCAAATGACGCCCACAGTACGAGACAATACAGACAATACACACATGTAAACAAATAACCCACTTAAACGGTACGTATCAGCCGGCGTCTGTTTTGTCTCGCCTGTGAACTGCAACGGCTGGGGGTTGCAGCAGACGACGCTCGACGGAGCAAATGCATGCAATCGGTGGATCCTACCTAGCACAAAATGCCTGACCGAAGTCTCGCAATCCTGTCACTGCAAAACACGTAGGCGACGCGTGGGCTAGTCCCTCCGGAGATATTAGATCAGGAATGCGGTTCCAAGATCACGATCACAAAGTTCTAGCCTCATTTGAAAATATCTCGACAACCAGGGCCGCCTCGTGAGATCCCTGGGAGGCTTGAGGGTCCTTTGCATATGTATGTACGGAATACATACATCAACCCCCCAAAAAAGGGTTTTTTGAAGATATGATGCAATATCACACAAAAACTGTCAATATTTACATTTGACCCGTCAAAACAAAACCAAAAAAACGGTCCTGCCGCGAGACCAGTCGAAAGATTGGATTCTGATTTCTTGCATGTCGTCAACAAGGCTTCTGCAGGACGAATCGTATCACATTATCGCCGTCAAAACTCGGTCTATGTCTACTCATCCGGTCAACCCCATTGGTTGCTATACCTCTGTCAATCCGTCTATTTTCGTTCGAAGCCTGCCCACATTGCCGGTTCCCTCAGGCGGGAAATTGGGCTTCAGGGGCTTGCTCTCGATCTCTGACCGCCTTCAGCTGAGGTACCCCTGTTGGTTTTTACTTGTTCGCTATCTCCACCTAGCGATTGAGGAAATTAAACCTCGCTCATCAAGGGTGTTGGTGTGCTCAACAAGGCCCTCCAGGGAACGTCACCGAGAAAACTTTTCTCTTTGATCCGAGGCTTCGGACAGCGCGAAGGCCGAGAGGCCACATTTTTCGACGGTCAGAAAAAAAAAAATGAAGATACCCAAGAAGAAGGTGCTTACGAAGTCCGGGGTTTTTACTAAAGAGACTATTCAGCCGGTCTTGGATGATGACATGCGACGGCTTTCTGTATGGCTGGATATGTCTGCGCGGAGGTAACATTTCTTGGACGCGCTTACGGAGAACTGCGAGTGATATCGTGAACTTTTGCATGCAAACCAAACTCCAAACCATTGATATAAAGCTCCATCCGGCCACAAAACGAGCAAGCCATTTCCATGGCACTGGAGCTATAGCTAGCTTTGGCCACCTGCCAGTTGTTCACCCAGACATTTCTAAGACCGCAAAAGGCACTTTCTTTTCGAAGCACGGAATCTTGGACAGCATCGATCAACCCTGAATACCGCGAAGAAACTCAGAAAGGATCTTCTGTGCAACATACTGATCTTGCAATAATCTTGGGATTGATCTAGGTCCGCCTCGATTTCCAGTATCGACTGCTTTGCACTGCAAGCTTGACTTGCTGCGGACAATTGTCTCGAGCTATGATGAGAACAGAGATGATAACGAGCACAGGACACGACCGGCGTGGATTTTCCGGCCTAGTATAGGTATCGACGGTGCATTGCATAAGTAAACATGTCCATGTACTGGTACAAGGCTGTGGAGAGACGAATCAATAAATCCGAAACCCGACAGCTGATAAGATCCGCTTCCTGTCGTCTCCCTTAATATCTGGCTATCGATACGATGGTACATGCCAGCCCAGCTTCATATCATACACACACATACAATTGAGCCGAGTCAAATCGAGCCGATTTACTTTTGATTGATTGAATGATTGGTGACCAAATATGTACGAATCGACTGGACTGGACTGGGCTCTTCGAGATTTCGACTGAGATCGCAATCTCCCCAAACGCTGGTAAACATGTTATTTTTAGCTACTAATATTAATTCTCTTCGGTGCTCCACACCTACACAGCTGCGACCATGCTTGCTGGGGGCGATAGCAATAGCAATAGCAATACAATACATACAAGGCGACTGTTATGCTATGAACGGGAAAGCGAAGCTATTGAAAAGATCCCGAACTTCCCAGCTCCCGCTCCTTCCTTCCTCTCTCCACATGCACAGCTCGGTCAATTAATCTTAAATTTTGTCATTCCTCGGAGGCAATTGCAAGCTTTGTTAACCTGTTTGTCCGTCCTGGACGTACAGGCCAGGCCCGGCCTGGCCTGTGAGTGCGGCTTTACCCCGGAAAATGCCAACAGCATCCCCGTTCTTTGGCCTTGTCTATGCGTGTGTGAATAGCCAAAGCCAGGAAGCCAGCCAGCATAGCCGTCCGTCCTATTAACCAGAATGAAGAAATGTTCTCCTGTCTTTGAACAATGCGCCTTTATTGATATTACTATTGCGCTCTATTTCTATAGTGTACATACATACATACAATTCTGCTCCCATCAGCAGTTCGATTATAATTAAGTATACATTGATTAGGCTAGCCAGGTCTCCCTATCATAATCATATCATATGAGCTGAGATGCATGTGTACTCCTGAGGGATCGCATACCTGCCCAGCCTCTCTCTCCCCTCCGAGCTTGCTTCCACCTCTTGTCATTTCATAAATATCGCTGGCCTTCAAATACCCTCCGTCGAATTCGGATTACATCATAACACCCATACAGACGTCCACTATCCACTTCTCCAATCTCGTCGGGACTAGCTTTTCTAATTCATGCAGTTGCCCTGAGGCCAGCAACACATTGCTAACAAGCCATTGCCCCTTGCTTGACACATTTTGATATATCGATCGCTACAAACTACTATCCATCGTTCAACCTCACTCTGTCCCTCCCTTTGCCTCTCTCTCTCCGCAGCATCCTCCGGAATCTAGGCGTGCGCATTTCGATCTCGGAAGCTCTGCTCCAGATGAAGCTCTCCTAGCACTACTGTTCAAATACTTGCATACCGCGAAGCGATGATGATCCTGTCCCATCGGCTACTACCGGAATGATCAATATATTAGGGTCGAGAAGGGTACAGCGACTGCTCTTGTAAGCCCTGCTCCAAAATCTTCGTGCACATCCACATCCGCATCGCCATGGATATGGCCCTGCTCATGCCCCACATCGAATTGAATCCGGTGCCATGTCTAAGAATGATCTCAAGCTGACGCGTATACCTTCTCTTCCGTCCATGTGTATAGCTTCGTCGCCGCAACCGTGACCCTCTTCTATTTTATGACCCTGCTGTTCCCTGACAAGCAAGCCGAAATATCGCCACTAGTATTCTCCGGTCAACCACCAACAAGATTCCTAGCCGGTCGACGGAAAAATCTAAAATTGGAAAATGTGAAGGGTTTCTTCGTACAGGATTTGGCAGAGACAAAGGAGGACAATTTCAACGTCGTCGGTAGTGACCTTCTGTTTGGGCAGCATTTTTCTTCTTCTTGAGAGCAGTCGGCCGGGAAGAGCTATAGCGGAGTTACTATTTGAGGCTAACTTGTGGGGTTAATTCGGGGCTGTAGTTCCAAACCAAAGATTTCGGCTTGATACCACAAGAGTACTCGATCGATATTACAAACAAATTACCTCCGAATGCGACACAATGGGACCACTTCCAAGCTGAAATCCTACGGTTAGACCGGGAAAAGTTAACGAAAAGGTTGGGCGTGCTGGGATATAAAGTTCTATATCTCTTTCGGCCATCGGAGAGCTGGCATCACTTGGGAGGTTGGTGTCCGGATCAGTACATGTGCTATAGCACAAGTTTTATACCAACGAAAATGTTAACCAACCATTGACAGAAACGTTTTATGGCAAGGAATCGTGGGAGTGTCTCTGGACACGGCAGGATGGGAACGGAACAGCCAAGTGGGTAGGTGTGCGGCTGAACATTCGCCATATCGAACCCGGAATACTGATATCATGTATCTTAGATCGATGCAGAGTTAACCCCAACCGGCATTGAAGGTGCAAAGTACCTACACAAAGCATGGAATAAACATCTTGGTAACACAGACTTGGCGATGCCGGAACTCTTCCTCTCTTCCCCGCTCAGGTATGCTCGAATCCATCATGTGGTAGCTGTTGGAGCTGTGTGCTAATGACAATTGTACCCCAGCCGTGCCGCGGATACCCTCATACATTCCTTCAACCTCACCTTCCGCAACCCACGACCCCCATCCCCGATATTTGTCGAATATCTCCGCGAATCCTTCGGCGTCGACACGCATAACAGCCGACGCTCCTACACCACTCTGAAAAAGAAGTACCCTCTCTTCGAATTTGAGGAAGAGTTCAGCGAGTTCGATCCGCTATGGACGAGTTACCGAGACGAAACGGACGAGAGCGTCCTACATCGTGCCAAGATATTCCTTGAAAATCTGTTTCTGAGAAGAAGTGAAACTTTTATTGCTGTTGCGACGCACGAGAGCGTTATAAATGCTATAATGGAAGGTATGATACCTTAAGGATTTTTATTTTATTTGTTTAACTGGGGGAAACCACCACTTCTATCTTGAACTGCATAAGCTGACAATTTGCACTTTTGGCATCAAACAGCGATTGGACACCGTCCTTTCGCAATACCCGTCGGACGTGAGTTCCCACCTCCCCTGCAACCTTCTCGGATAGTCCCGTGTTAACGTTACTATTACTACAGACATGATCCCCGTCGTCATAAAAGGATCCTGGTTTCGAACCTGGGAACCGCGCACTGAAGTCGAAAAATACAAAATGTTCTACAAAAGAAACAGAAACTGCACAGAATTAGATCCGGTAACAGATCCGGATGCTGAGCCAGAGGTAGATATGGAAGAATTTGATTAATACAGATTAAAACTATCAGCATTTAGCGTCAACTGAACAGCGCTGCGCTTTAAGTAATCTTATGACTCTTTTAAAATTGATAGCATACTTTTTTT
Organism: Orbilia blumenaviensis; assembly: GCA_036872755.1. Taxonomy (NCBI): domain Eukaryota; kingdom Fungi; phylum Ascomycota; class Orbiliomycetes; order Orbiliales; family Orbiliaceae; genus Orbilia; species Orbilia blumenaviensis. The sequence continues at coordinate 1,508,161 of JAVHNS010000003.1, read as the reverse complement.
CGGATGGAATAATGGCTGGGAATAATAATACCCCCTCCCCTTTGGTCGTTCTAAAATGTTTCTTTTTTTGTACATTTTTCTCTCCTTTCAGTCCCTTTTTATCTTCGCCTTTTCAACTACTTCAAAACTAAAAAACTGGGTGTTTTGCATTGCTGTCGCTTATGCGGAAGGGCTCTCGACCCCTCCCCACATATTTCCTTCACATTGTATTATAATAACTCTTTTCCGGTTCACTTAATCGCTTTGTCATACTTTATTCTAAGGCGTTCTTGGGCATTGTATCATCTAGGAACTGCAATATATCCCACTAATTCATACTATAGTACTATTAACATTTACCATTCTCAATTGTGGAGGCGAGTGGGGAATAACTAAGTAGCTTACGGCAATCTTAATGTATCATGATCACAGTCAATCCTCAGCTTCCAAAAGGAACGTTGTATTTTGGTGGATATAAACATGCCCCACAAACCTCCGAGTTGCGACTCTCATTACGTAGTTCACACTCCATCCATATAATATAAGTTTATAATAGAAAATAATACACAAAAAAAACCCTCCGTTAGCAAATGCAAAGAACGGCAGCAATAAGGCTATCCGGGATCTTAAACACCGTTTCCAAACGTCCATTAGTATCGAACATACCCACTACAGCAACACTATTTCACAAGAAAAGGATGTCGTCGTTTTCGGTTAAGACGCTAGGTGCGCAGGAGGCTATTGAGCTTGATAAGGAGCTTATGGGGCCTGAAGGAGGGTATTCACTGGATCAATTGATGGAGCTAGCTGGGTATGCTAATTTTACTACCTATTATGCATCATCATCAACATATACCCGTTTGGGGAGACAGCTTGCTTTGATGCTAACCTGTATACTCTATTATCACCAGATTATCAGTTGCGAACACAGGTACTCCGCAGCCAATGGTTCCTGTGCATAAAATTATATAGCCTTAAAAGGGGTTACTGCTAAAGATTTCCTTTTCAAACGGGGCAATGAATAGTTTACAAAGTTCACCCCCTGAGTAATGGGGAGCGGATCCTCGTCCTTTGTGGGCCGTATGTGGTCCTCTCTCTCTCTCTCTCTTTTTTTTTTTTTTTGAAGCCATGATTGAATAGCTAACCACTTGGATTAATATACAAGTGGAAATAATGGTACAACTCTACGGGTTTAATTACTGGTTGGTGGTATAGTACATTAATACACTAACCATATCGACTGGTTACAGGAGGAGACGGTTTAGTTGCAGCTCGCCATTGTGAGTATCAATCTGATATCACAGGGTACTGGTAAGAATGCAAGAAAGGAGCCGGCTTCTAATCCTCTGGTTCACTTGCAATAGTATGGCATTATGGCTACAAGCCTACCATCTACTTCCCAAAGAAGGGAAAGAATGAAATATTCGAGGTATGACGACCATTTATTTCCACGAAATATCAATGAGATGTTAATATAGGCGCACAAAAACACCAGCGTCTCTCAACCCAACTTAGAGGGCTCGGTGTCCCGTTCACAGAGGACTATGAAGCAGCATTGAAGGAAACAGACCACATTGTCGATGCAATCTTTGGTATTCTTCCCCTTATCTATGCCCTCCCAGTACTGTTCCTACGAACACCAAAACTTATAATTATATAAATCATAGGATTCTCTTTCACAGGCACCACAATCCGCGCCCCCTTCGACGCCGTAATCACCGCCATGAAATCCTCAAAAGCCCCCACCACGTCCGTCGATGTCCCCTCATCGTGGGATGTAGAAAACGGTCCACCATCAGAAGGTCCTGGAAAGGATTTCCAACCAGAGAACCTCATTTCCTTGACAGCTCCAAAACACTTGACAAGGCATTTCAAGGGAAGACACTTTTTGGGTGGGAGGTTCTGTCCGCCGTATTTGCAGGAGAAGTATGGATTGGATTTGAAGGGTTTGTATCAGGGGGTTGATCAGATTGCTGAGTTGCCGGCGGCTGAGTAAAATACGGAAGTAAGAAGGGGGGTAATTCTATTCATCCGTGATTTTGGGGTTTTAGTTCCCCTGACTATTAGGACAGACGGTAATAGCAATAACTGATAATCCTGGGGTGTATTTTTTGGTAAACAAAATGCCATCGAACTATAGTGATGTGACTGTGGGCTCATCTCAGCTCTGAGACCGTAGCGGTATTGATGTGATTATAATATAGATTCGTTATTACTTTCCGACTTTCACTACAGGAGAATTCCCACATATGTGACAACGACAGCATATCGTTAATTAACGGTAGAAATTGTCTCGTAAACCTGCCCTTCAACTTCGTAGAAAGAAAGAAAAAAGGAAACTAAACTGAAAGGAGGGTCCATGCGTAGAGCCTTCAATATAAATGCAAAGAAGTAAAATTTAAAACGGGACCAAAGATTCAAGAAAGCCCAATCTCCGACCGGATCCATATAGAATGATAAAGATAATAATACCCATGATATCTCGCCAGACCAGATATTATGTCGCAATTTTCTTTTTCTTTCGATCAAAAAAAAAAAAAAGAGTACAATTCCGTCGAAATCCATTATCCCATGCAATTGAGATGTCGCCGTTACGGTGAAGTGCTAAGCTAAGATATGAAAAGGATTAAAAAAAGGAAGAAGTAGATGAACGAAACGACCTAGGGTACCCATAAAAACTCGTCGAAAGAAAATGAAGCAGGTAACAAGAAAAAACCACAAGTCATATCCATGCCGTTGTATCGCCTGCAAATAGGAAGAAAGGAGAGCAAAGGGGTTTCATAAAGAGAAAAAAAAGTTAAAAATAATAGGTCATGAAAATGCGGCCGAAGGTCTTCAACCGGCACAAAAAATATACAGCAAACACCTTCGAAAGGACATCAAACAGCAAACCTCATAACTTTTTAATCTTTCTGCCCTTCGTTGAGTTGCAGCTCGACAACAACTTGCCGGGTATCGATATCAGGATGAACCATGGCCAACTTGATAGTACGTTGGCCGGCGCTTCCACCACCCTGGCCGTCATCGAGGCATCTGGCATCACGCCCAGCAATGACCTGCCGTAATCGGCCGTTATCTGCATTTCTGATTTCTACGAAATCCTGGTCGAAGAGGAGGACATAGGGTGGGTAGTGTGCACTGGTTTTGGCCTTGCCGACGAACTCCATGATGACACTACGTGAAACATCACCGTGCTTGTTGACGTAGACACCATACTCTATCCAAATATGTTAAATCAAAGTCTTCGATAAATAAATGAGGACGTGGTGTGTGTATATACCTTCATAGCAAAGCAAGAATTCGATATCTGACAGCCTATACATTCCAAGAGGTCTTTGGCCGCCGACTCTTTGAGCAATAGCCTGGACATGAGGCGCCTTAAGCTCCGGAATAGACCATGGCTGCTTCTTGTCTAGTGTCATAACTTCGAAACCTACCCGGGAAAGTTAGCGTACTCAACTATGAGAAAGACGTCACGAGAGCAATAAAATACCTTTGGAGGAGTGAATAGAAAGCGATGAGTGGAACAAGCTGATTCCATAACATTCGGTTGGAATATAAAATTCGTCAAACTCACGGAAGAACTCCGTGGTTCCTCTTCTCGAGAACCGGCTCTTGCGCTCAGTAGCCTTGTGGAACACAGGCTCGAGAACTTTGAATGTCGTCGAATGTAGTCCGTCCTTGAGCTTGTAGAATACAAGCATCCTATCCTTCATCCGGCTTGTGGCGAAGAAACCGACATCTTTGCCTCCTGAGAGCTTTTGTGGAGCTCGCTTAGCGGATTCATTGACCGGAACACCGCTAGCTGGCGGAACGACCACATCGAGGTGATATGCGATCAGAGTTCTATCTGCGAGGACAAGGAACAGGCTGAAATCCTCAAGAACTGCAATTTGAGTAACGCGAGCGATAGAATTGATAGCCTGGTGATTCTAAGTTAGTGGAGTTCGTTTGAAAGATTTAGGAGCTGCATACCTTTGTCCATCCACGCGGGTTTTCATAATCGGAGATAAAAACTCCGGCATCCGTTCCGATTGCGACCATTTGTTTCCCGTACCCCATACCGGTGTGAAATGTAGTAGCACAATTAACCTGGGCCCTCGTTAATACGGCGGGCTTTGGACCAGTATACAGTGATTCAGCTTCCTTGATCGCCCTATCCAGCGGGGTGCCGCGGATATTGACGTCCTTGGGGCTGGCCGCATTCGAAATTGATTCATAACCGAAAGCGCAATCGGACATGATCCTGATCCTAAAAGGTTCGGCATTTTGTCGGAATAGAGAGGCAGCGTGTCGCTCTTTTGCCAGAATAATCTTCTCCACCCAGTCAGCTCGAGCAGCTGCCGACGGTGCATACAAAGTGTACGTGTTATCCTCTCCCTTGTATGCCTTTCCAAGATGTCTGATACGGAAAGGATACATCACGTTATCTTTATCCTTCGCATCCCATGCGGCTGAATTCACGGAACTGAGCGACGTGGAGGTTTGAGTATGGGCTAAATTATTCGGACCAGGGGTCGCGGCGTTCGGTATACTAGGACGTTGACCAGGCCCAGCCACCTGTTTAGTGGCAGGACCAATGATCTTCACGCTGCTCTTGACAACTGGCGCATCGTTTACAGAATCTTCAATAACAAGGAGATCCATGGGTATCGGCTGGAAACAACTTGACGTTAGAGACCATATGGCTGTTACAGGGTTATCAATCTAACTTACCATTCGGGATACGTCATATTTCTCGTGCTTGTTCTTTCCAGGGCCGGCAGCTACATCCTTCCCCCTCACAGTCTTCGCCAAGACCAGGTAATGATCAAAGAGAATTGCATGGGTCTCGAGCCATGTAAACCGATTTCCGGTTCTCTGTAGGTCACCTTGGTAGATGACTTCTCTACCCTTTTCTTCAAGGCGGAGATCAACAACCATACCAGGCCTCATGACAAGTTTCCTTCCAAGGTCGGCAAGCGTTACTCTCTTTGTCATCTCGTCGACTCTGGCGTCACATTCGAGAGTGACGGCCTTGATCTCGTCGATAGCTGCTTTGAGGGAGACCTTCTCGTCACCTTCCTTGAGCGAGTGTTTCAGAATGGTCTGCAGCAGCAAACCGTATCTCTGTAATCTTGTAATCGGATTCTTCAAGAAATGCTGCCATTCAAGACGACTGGCTCGCGGATCTTGTCGACACTCTTCAAGGAATCGTCGGAATAGTATGTTCTTCTCCGCCTCGTGACGAACGACGGCGTCCGCCCATGGGAAGGCGGCAGCGTATTCGATATATGCTGGCTTAGCTCTTCGGATCCACTCGCGGAAGATGTCGCTGAAGCCGGCAATCCATGGACCTTGCTCCCGCTGGCGGAATTTAAGCTGAGGGAGGAGGTGGTCCTCATTGGCTTTTCGGACAGCCTCGGCCTTACCGAAAACATCCTTCATGAACTGGTCGAAGTTCTTGGGTTTGATGATGTGGCTTTGCTTCTGCACAATCTGGAGCTGATCATGATAGACAACCCGTAGGACTCGCATATGGTCGAGGTATTCTTGTTCGGTCTGAACAACTTCGTGAAGATTGTTCTGTCTCTCGATTTCCTTCTTGTTGACACCCTCGACATCTGTAGCCTTGAGTTGCCAGAAGGTGGCCCAATCCTCCTTCTTCTTTTCCTTATCCTCAGGATGAGCGGATAGGGATATTTTCTTGAGAGTACGGGCGCAGTGGTGAGAATAACATCTTCCGGGCATACTTTGGAGCTCTTCGCTGTCCCCAGTATGGAGTCTTGGTGCGTAACACCCACGGCCAGAAACCTGGAAGATAACGCCAGACACTTCCGCATCGGGATTCCACTTGACCCATTCTTCGTCCCTAACTAAGCAATCATTTTCCCAGAGAGTCTTTAGAACCCTTGTGGCCAGTGTCTCTGCATCAGCGACGTTCATGGTTGGGACTTTGTGCGTAAACAAGGCGACAATGGCCTCTGCGATTCCCTTTTCCTTCAAGAAATCTTCACCGTCGGTAATCGTCTGCAACCAAACAAAAATCTGACTGATAGCCCATGCCTCGTCGCACTTCTTGAAATCCTTGCTCGAAAGTTTCTCGGGGTCGAATTTACGAGTCTTGATGGAGGGAAGGTCGATTGCACCGAGTGCAGTCTCATCGAAGATCTGGGATTGTGCAACTGAGGCACGGTTAGCTGCAGGTCTCGAAACCGGAGGTCGTGCCCCAGCTGGTTTCAGAGGGGCAGAAGCATCCGTCTTTGATCTGGCAGGACCAAATGAACTCGTGCTTGTATGTGGATAGTTGAGACTCAAACTACTTTTTAGGCGGGCGTCTGGGTTGACTGGGAGATAACTCTCTCCTGTAGCATTGCTATCAGACTTGGTCCGGTTCAGTTCGTAGCCTAAGTTGAAAGCGTTAGCTTATTACCCTACTCGATACTATATTCACCATTTTAGATATTGGGTTAACACTCACTTGGGGTAGGATAGAAAGACGGCTCCATGAAGCCGGCGTACATCTCATCATCATCATCGCTCTCGTCAGCAGTGACGACGGTCTTGACAGGGCCTGTGGCAAAGCCTTCATATTCATCACCTTCTTGATAGCTGTTTCGTCTCTCTGGGTTTGCTAATCCACCAGTGCCAAACGTATCGACCCTGGCAGCAGCAGCTGACGAAAATGGGGCGAATGGATGCAGGCCATCATCAAATTCAGGAATAGGGTATGAATAGTCGCCATACAGAGTTGAATTACCGGTGGCTGTGGTACTAGTCGTATCGCTTCTGCCCAAATCAACGCCAGTACTCATGGTGTTCATCGTTGTCACCGTGTTCACCGTGTTCATGGTGTTGCTTCTACCAAGGTCGGCAGACCCCTTATGACTAGGAAGTACAGGCGCAACGTTGTCTGTACCGGCTGGTTTGAAACTTGGGAACGATGGCTCATCAAAGCCGCCATAGAAACCCATGCCAGAGAACCCACTAAGATCCATAGGCATATCGATGACTTCAGAAAGTGGCTCTTGATCTTCGTCTGGCGGTAAGGTTGCGACATGACCATTGGTAAGCTTGTCTTGGGTTTCACGGTACTCGTCTGCACGCATTGCTTCCCAGGCAGCAGCAGCCTCGTCGCTACTGTTACCACCAGGCGCATATGTAGGATAAGGCAACCCGTTTGCGTCAGTTGCGCTCTGCTGGGAAGCGGCTCCCTTCTGGAAGAGGAGGTCGACATCAGGTGAGAATTGCGAAGCTGAAGGGGGGCCTTGGTTATGTCCGGATGGCGGGCCATTCCCAGAAACAAGATTTTCTATATCAGCATACAAGGCCTCCCTCGCGTCTTCCTCTAACTTCTGGCGATCGGCCCCATCCGATGGAGCGTGTGAGGGGAGGCTTGGCGGTAAGTCGTCGTTCCCAGCAAACTGGGGTCGATTCAAGCGCTGCCCATTACTCGATCCAGCATATTGCAGATCGACTCGGGGTGAGTGTGATTTTGGAGGTGGGGGTGGAGTTGGGAGCGGATTGCTGTAGTCGCCTCCTTCATTGTGATAGCTCTGATAGTGGTGTGAAGGCGGCGTGCTTTGATTGTCATAATAATTTGGAGACTGGGGAGCCTGGGACGAAGTCGACCCATAACGCTGCCCAGCACCAGCTCTGTAGTCGCCCTGGTCCCTATCGTCGTAGTCCCACTGTCCTTGCTCCCCATTAGAATATGAATCAACGGGTTGCTGCTGCTGTTGTTGTTGTGTAGCTTGGTGGTAATGGAGTTGTTGATACGCAGGAGCTCCAGCCGTCGAATTGTATGACTATGGGGAAGATTTTTAGTAAATGCACGTGGAAAGAGACGTGGCAGCAGATCTAGTAAACGTGATAGGGGATATAAACATACCGAAAATGTCTGCTGCTGCTGTTGCAGAGGTGGTGGCGGCGGTGGTGGCTGAGGTAATTGATGCTGCTGTTGCTGGTAATAGCCTCCCGATACAGTGCCATGACGCTGAGGAGGGGGTGGAGGTGGTGGAGGGACATTCGAGCCATATAATGCGGGATTATATGGCCGGTTCGCACCAGATGCACCATACTGAGCATTGCCTAGGGGGGAAAAGTTAATAAATACATCTACGACACAACAGACAAAAGCAAGGGAGCTATACCAAATGCTGATGCATACGACGGGGCATTTACAGTTGGCGACTGTGGGATATATTGTTGGTACTGAGTTGGCGATGTAGTAGTTACAATAGACATTGTCCGGCCGAGATGATTGCCTGGATTGTATCCAACCTTTGGATGGGACGGCAGTCCAGCGGGAAGTCCGGGTAACGGCCTGGAGCTTCCCGCCTGAAGGGTGCCCGGAAGGCCTGCAGCAGTGCCATAAGGCTGACGAGGAGGAGGGGGTGGGATGTTTGGCTGAGTGGGAAGAGTCGTCGAGTTTTGGGGATAGTACATCGGCTGGTAGCCACTCGAGTGCGCCGGAGGAGTAGGAACATATTGGGACTGCTGCGAAAGAGCCATGTTTGACGGCGGCGCTCCATAGGCCGAAGCAGCCGGGGGTGAGGCCGCGCCCTCAGTTCTGCGATCATAGTAGTTAGGATTGTAGAAATCCTCGCCATTCCGTTGCTGGAGGCCTCCCGAACTGTCGAAATATCTATCGTCTCCACTTCCAAAGCTGGGCGACCTTGCACGGAATCTAGGGTCGGCACCTCCGCCTTGAGGTTGAAGGTTCGCCATCTGGGCTGGATGGTCGAGCGAGTCGCCCAACAAAACGGTCTGTGGTGTAAGACGATATAAACGGGTTCACTACACTTTTTTTTTTAATTCAGGCTCCGAGGTGACCGAACGGGCTTAGTCGAAATCCTCCGAGGATCGAATGGAAATACTGCAAATGGGTCTAGGAAAAAACTAACGGGCGACACGGAGTGTAAAGAAGCTGGGAGGAAGGTGGAGATGGTAAGGAGAAGACCTCAGAAGGTGAGGTTTAGGTTTGAGGAGTCGATGATTAGGCGGGATAAAAATCGATGGATCTTTGTGGATGGAAGGATGAGCTGTCTGGGGGGAGGAGAACCACCGCCAAAGCACCACCACCACCACCACCACAGGCCGGCCTCTAACTCTACTCTACTCCACCACTACCAATCCCCAATGCTAATACCACTACCACTACCACCACTGCCTGTTATTAACTATTTTGCGCAGACGAGCCAACCACAGCCGCCCCCCGAGCATGCAGCAGCACAGCTTTGGGTTGATTAATATTAATCCGCAGCTAACGATAACTGGGAGTTCAAATTCGATTCTCTCTTACGGCTGGTGACTTAACAGCCTAGTACGGAATGCGGATAAGTATTATACTAGTATATAATATCTGCCCGTAACTAACCAAAGACTGGTTAAGGTAAGTACGGTATACGGGACGGTGTCAAGAAAGAAAAGTAAAGTGAGAGAGGTTTGGGTACTAAATGTTTCTAGCACTGCATTATTGCAGCAATCCAGTCCGGAGCTGAGGCTGTCATGTCAAAGCTGTCGTATCAGATTTAATCTGGATGAGACTGGACCGCCTGCCTATAGTTAATTAAAATTTACCGCATGATTCGGGAACCGGACGCTAAAAAAGAAGGGATGGGTGCCGGCCCTGTGTGGACCTGTAACATGCGTTCGCTGTTTTAAATTTGATCGTACGGGGTCCCTGAATTTTGATCACGATCACGAAAGGCTGGCCGGTTGTATGTAGGTATGTATTACACACCTGCATCTACAGAAACGGTTTCCTTGGACGTCCGGCCGGACTCGATTCTAAAATAAATATATGTAAATACCGTCCAACGAGCTATACGTATAGGCCAGGGTATCTATCAAATATCGATGCATGCATGCTAACTCGAGGAGATAAGTAGGTACCTAGTATGTACTCCTTACTAAGGGACCAGGTCCGGTCTGACGATATACTATTTGGATTTGTCGTCCTTATCGAGCACGATATCCGAGGCCAGCCCAGCCCAGCCTATGTACTTACATACGCTAAGACACCCCGTACTTACACACATAAGCACATGTGCTGCACCCTTTCAATCAATTAACAGGCGCCCCACCCTGCATCCGGGACGAACGAGCGTCTACCGCTGTTCGAGCTCAAGACGAACACGGAGCTGCCGCAATTGCAATTTCACACGCTTTAATTCTCCTGACCGTACTGGCCCGTCTCAGAAGTCAGTGTGATACCATATCACAGCATCAAGCGCTGGCGATTGCATACCGCATCCGAATCGATAGCACAGAATGTACAAAAATAAGATTAATATGCGTGACCGATTCAATGCTACTGGATGCTACCTTGTGGAATGCCAGATGCTCTTGCAATCTTGGTGAATAGATGCACCTGCTCTCCGTGGAGCCGAATCCAAGCAACCGTTGGACCCCCCGTGCAGGGTCATTCCAGGCTGGGCGTCCGATGGTCCCCATGATTGGTTGCAGGTGCCTGTCACAGTTCCTTCTAAGGAGCTACCTGAGTCTACGTACAACTGTTGGCGCAGCACGCTATCCAGCACTTAGCTAAGCTTATGAGCTTGGGCTCCAGTATTTCGTATTTCCTTTTTGATACCTTGCTATCTGAAATCTTGTGCCTCTAGCCGGCGGATGCTCAACATAGAGGTGCAATGCAGTTCTGCAAACGACAACGCTGCGGAGTTGACAGGTTTAGTCTTTTGGAATGCGTATGAACAGTGAGAATCCGCCACCAAGGCATCATCAGAGTCGAGTTTTCGATCAAGTGCCGGACACCGGTCTTACAAGCCTTCTTACTACCTACCTCCTAGTACCAAAGTCGGTAGGCACGGCCTAGGCGCCTATAGGGAATACGTATTTCTCCGGGAACGTCAACGGAATGGTCGGAGCATGTGGGTGCTATCCAGTAGCTGGGTAAACCAGCGGTTTGCGTGTGTTGAAGCTCTGAAGATCCGGACGATTCCCAACACGTCAACACAAATGCCGATGGCAGAGCTTTGTATACACATGAGCTAGCTAGTGCTCGTGTGTAACCGCGAACGTGATAAACGTTATAAGTGTGGTCATGATGTCAATGGCCGTAATTGCTCGAGTCTAGTTAAGTGCCCATGTAGTACGCCCCAGCCAGTTACTAATTAAAGCCGGATATTACGGATATAGAGTAGCTTTCTCTACATCTATCGCCGTTAGCCGTTGGGATAAAAGCGTACAACTGGCCTGGAACCTGATATCTAAAACGACCGGCCTTTTTGAGGCCTCAGAAAACTTCGGCCCGAACTGCACGCGAGTCAGCTCCCAAGGCCGAATTTAGCATCAACGGCATAAAGTGGATATTTTCTCCAGTCATTGCCCTCGTTGCCTCGGCCAGTATACCCAATTGGAGCTGTTTTTTTCTCTTTCTCTTTCCCCAGATATCGACCTAGTATCCTGTAAAGTAAATGTAATCAGTCATGTCAAAAGGGGTCTGGGCCAAGCTTAATAATACCTAGGTGATGACGATAGAGTTGCCCCGCATTAGCACAGAAAAAAAAAAGTGTTTGTGAGGGGAGGGGCATATTTATAGCATGTCGTCACTTCCGCCCATCCCACACCTTCCCACCACCACATCTACCTGAGCCTGCAGAAACTCTCTCATCGATATCAGTCCACAATCGATATACCAAACTTGAATTGTCAGTAGGAGAAAAACCCCCTCACCTGCATATGAAACCGTCCTTCCCGGAGCTAGTACTCCAGGCACCATTCGATTCCCGTCGCCAATGCCTTGTAGCCTGAGTTAACCCGCTGACACGGCACTGGAACCCGTCTAGAAAAAAAACCCAGTAATCCTAATCTAAATAAGTCAAAATGGTTAAAGCAGGTACGAGAATTACATCAATGATTAAAATTATCTGGTGCGAAACTGGCATCCAGGGCGACATGGGACTGACATCCACCAGTTGCCGTCCTCCGTGGAGACTCCACCGTCTCTGGTGTTGTTACCTTCACCCAGGAGTCTGAATCCTCTCCAACCACTATCGAGTATGATATCTCTGGCAATGATGCCAATGCTCAGCGCGGCTTCCATATTCACACTTTCGGTGACAACACCAACGGTTGCACTTCTGCCGGTCCTCACTGTAAGATTTGACATTTGCCTCTTATCGATATGATGGTGCATGTTCTGAAATAAGTTATCCAGTCAACCCCTTCGGGAAGACCCACGGTGCCCCATCGGACGATAACCGTCACGTCGGTGACCTCGGAAACATCTCTACCGACGCTAGTGGTGTCGCTAAGGGTACTATTACTGACAGCCAGGTCTCCTTGATCGGACCAAACAGCATCCTCGGAGTGAGTGTTAAATATAATTCTTCGTATTAGAAAATTAATTTACTGACGTAATGAATTATAGCGAACTGTTGTTATCCACTCTGGTACTGACGATCTCGGAAAGGGTGGTCACGCCGATTCTTTGACTACCGGTAATGCTGGTGCCCGTCCAGCTTGCGGTGTCATTGGTATCTCCCAGTAAATCGATCGGGAAGCTACTGGTTAGCATTAGCTTGGGGACAACTTGAAAGAGAGCTCTTAGGCAGCAGTTTCCTTATATGGGCTTGTCGTACTTGATCGATAACTTGCTGGATGCCAATGTCAATATCAAATAAGTTAGTATCAATGGTATTACAACTTTGGGGTTCCCGGGCTCTCCTAAGACTTAATGAGTTTCCAAGTTAGCATGAGCTGTCCATAAGATAGTCTAGTTGGGTGGTAGGTATCTGAGTATGCAGCATCGTAGTATTTTAGTAATTTATACGTACTTATATGACAAGGGTCTGGGCAGTCCGTAAGAGGGCTATGTAGAGGACGGGGCGAGCTCATGAACCTGCACTACCAGGAGCCCGGGCACGTGACCATTTTCGACTTCAAAACTTGTGCCAGAAATCTGATTTAGTTCTGGCGAACGTTTTGTGCCATTTTTGGGGTATTCAGACTGTAGGATTTTCTGGCAAAATCTGCACTCTTGTCTTCCAAAAGTGGCACTCCTCTTCTGGCAATAGGGGGGTACGGACCAAGTCAGCTCAACCTCACCAAAGTGCCATTCTTATAGCTCTCCAAAACTCTGAGTACAACACGAGTCTACTTGGACTAGGTATCGGAAGTACACGCACTAATAATGGAACGGGTTTACATTTACAGATGCTGGTCAGTATATCAAAATCTCGCCATGAGCAGTATGCCATTATTACTTTTCTACTAAGCGTAACTAATAACTATTTACAATAAACCACAAACCCAATACCACGCCATGCTACAATGCTGCTTTCAAAACCTAATGCCAAAGCACTCTCATCAAAACCCCCCATCGATAGCTATCAATGTTGCAACATATCTCCACACCTTTAACAATCCAATCAAAAGTTTAAAATGGTGGTCCATAAATCATCCTCAACTTAACATCCCTACATCCCGCCTTCTTAGGTCCATGATGGATAGTCCATCCTTTGCCCGCAGCATTTGGGCACGCTTGCCAGTTCCAATCAGACTCAGCAGTCAAATAGAATGTTCCCTGAATATCACAGCTAATCGAGAATACATTCGTCTCCGTACGTCCAGTCTTTGGCAGATCCTTGCTGAACTTCAATTGCTTCGCACAGGAGCTAGTGCTACCGGGGGCAGAGTAAAGGTACCCGGGGATGATATATTTATAACCGGGGCCGGGCATGGCCATCTTGTTACCGTAAATGTATGGCCAGATGACGGAATCGGTCTTGGGGAGGTCAACACCGACAACGCTGCCAGAGATGGAGACGATCTTGTTGTTTAGACTATCGGTAGAGTTGATGCGAACGGTGAAGCCCGTGTTTTCCTGTGGAGTGCATAAAGCACGAGAAGAGAGGTCCACTGGAGCAGTTGGGAGGGCGGAGGTAGCACCCGCGAGGAGGGTGGTGAAAATGAAGGTTTTCAGTTGCATGTTAAAAGATTTCGTAAAAGATATTAAGATATTAAAATGGCTTGTATGAAGCTATGTTTATTATGAACGAGTGGATGTATGATGAGGAAGAGGCAGCAATATCTAGAATAGCGACCCGAAGGGCGTCTCCACTCTCTTTATATACCAGATCATGATCGATCATATGCCCCACCACCCCCTGCATAAAGAGGCAACATTATAAGACCCCCCAGTCAAGCCCAACCTCAATCTTTCTACATCTTAATGCACACGCAATCGTCATAAATGCAACATCACTGTGCTTCTTTCCCCAGAAAAGAAAGTTTTCAAATATAGTCTTTTTTTGAACAGGGTCTGAGTACACAGCACGAGGCTATCACACCACAAAAGCTTAAAAAAAGAGAGAAGGGGAAGGGAAAATACCCTTTCACCCATGGTAGTTTAGGGTATGCATGGATTGGTGAAAATGTCCCGATTCGGCTGTAGCCGCGCTCCCTTGCATGAAAAGAGGCGATATGCATGTAGATGAGGTTGCAGTCGGTGTTCCCATAACGTCTATGGAATGCTCACATGCTGCAGAATTTAGTGTTGGCCAGCGTCATGGCATGCCCATCCCGTTCCCTTCGTGGATTTCCATAACGTTAAGACATCTTTTGAGCACGATTCTGACTGGGTCTTTGGTATCATTAGGAAGAAACTATTAATAGTAACTTCGAATCGATTTTGACAAAATTTGGATGTTTTTCCCAGAGTTCGTGTCCCGGCTGTGGAATTTAGTTCTGGAAGCTTACAGGCAAAGACATGTGGTGCGATATTCCATCTCAGGCTGCTTTGTGGTATTTTGGGGCTAGCAAATTTGCAACATCAACGCAGAATCCCGATTAGGAAGAACTCGCAGGTACCAATTAAGGTGCTATGTCGAGAAGAGTTGGCGAAAGAGTCTACAGATCCGAGAACCGAAAAGCTTCCAGCGTTTCGGAAAGCTACGATAGTGGGAAGGCATAGTACTAAAAATACATTCAGAGGCATTCATACGGAAACTTTCTCTTCATGGCTTTAATTTGTATTTGCGGGGATTATCGATACGCATCATAGAAGTAGAATTTGGAAATAAAAGTTGAGATTTCTTCAAATATCTAATGCGTTAATGCTAGAGAGGAGATGTAGTGGGTTTAGCCCTATCTATAGTCAGGCTCGGATTCTTTGAATTGTGACTTCCAGCTTCCGAAAATTGGAAGCCAATACCATTGATATTTTCTGAAGATCTGACCACAATCAATATTGATTCCTCGCAGCCTTTTATGCAATAAACCATATCTGGCTTTGGTATATCACACTGCTCGTATTTGCACTCTCATTGGGCTTCTTCCCATCTGCAACCTCATACCCTGCTTCAGTATACTCTTGTATCTCTGCGCGACCAGCTGTCGTAAGCAGCACGGTACATAGGGCTTTTGTGTAGATAGCCGTAGAATTATCCGCATCCCTGAATGAATCTTTCCATCCAGCCCGTTTGTAGATCGATACTAAAACTGCAGGGCTTCCTGCCCCGGGCCCCTTCCTCGCCACATCCCGCTCCGGAACAATAAGCCCAAGTTCCATTGTTTCTTCATCATGCCCAACTGTTGCGATTTTATCGACTATACCGGTCGAGTCCGTGGGATCATATGTAACCTTGATCCATAGCCCCTGCTTCTTCGAATTCATAATGAAGTAATCTTCCGATAATTTCACCGGCTTGATCACATATCCTTGATACTCCAACCTCAACCCTTTCTCTGTCATCTCTGCCAGATTCATAGCATCTGAAAATGCAGAACTTAGAACCCTCGACTTCCAAAAAGTCTGACAGGCCCAACCGTAGCCTTCTATATCAACCTTCGGACCTGGCGAGAAAATGATGCTCTTGGGATAGTACCTCATCATTGTCAAAATCTTCTCTGTTCTTTCGTCTTCTGGCGTTTTTATAATCTCCATGACGTCCAGATCCATCATACCTCCTAGGCACAAATAGACATCACCGGGCTTTGTAGTATTCCTGCCTGCGAACCCCGATAGTGCCAGACCGGCAGACTGGCCCGCAGAACGCCAATTATCTTTCGTATATGCCCCATGCATCGCAGCGAACTCATAGTCGTGAATTCCCACATCGGTATCAATAGCTTCATATGCCCACTTTCGCCTCTCCCATGAACGTGTGAGCGTCACAGCTTCATCATGATACTCCATAACCCCATCCGCAAATTGAACATACAAATGCTCAATATTCAACGCCGCCTCCTGCAAAGTCCACATCCTCCTCATCCAATTCGACCCAGCGATACGTATCAACAATTCCCGCTTTGGAATCTGATCCATAGATATCTGCGTAAGCTCCGCATCAATCATAAGAACCCGATCACACTTCCCATAAGTATCTACCATCCTCTTGATCGCCAGTTTCCTATACTCCTTCTGTAAAGGAATACACAACGTATCCAACCACAATCCCACATCCTTATTTTTCTTCTTCTTGAAGAACCCAGAAAGTGAAGTCTTAGAGGGTACAGCTTCATAAAGCCCATCGATTAACCCTTTAAGCCGTCGCACTTGACACTCCGGGATCGAATTCGCGCTCACATTCCCCAGCCCATCGGACCAGACATGAGACAGCGCAACCGCCTTACACTCCTCAAACGAAACTGCTTCCAACCATCCTTTCTCCCCACCATGCGCAATATCTCCCTTAACAATCGTAGCCGGAATCCCCCCGTCGTCCAAGATCTTCTTCACACCATCCAACGCCGACTCTATATGCTCGCACCCGCAGCTCCCGTCCACATGCTTCGTTACATAAGTTGTATCATCAACCTGAGAAGCCGAACAGGCGAATAAATCACAATGTTCATGGAAATCTGGCGACGGGAGATCTCTGTGAAATGTCGAAGCGAAGTACAAAGTCGTAACGCTATACGTTCTCGATAACCTCGCAACATCGCTAATGCACCACCCCGCCGCAAGAAATCTTTGAAATATCAAAGACGGTATCCCGAATGCATCCGATGCGGGTCTGCTGAACCGAACGTAGGGTTGTTCTTGATGCTGTTGTCGATATGCGGTCTGTATAGACGCCGCCAGAAGGACTAGGGAACAAGCGATGGTTGGCGGAACGATGCTGACTTCAGTACTGGCAATAACACTTGCCGCCGCCGCTTTTTCTCCATACTTTGCTTGCCAGGTAATCAGCGGCGGTGAGAAGTATTCAACAACTACCGCCACCTCGGCAAGAATTGCGTCGTATCTATCCCCATGGCGTGCAGAGCTCGAACGCACCCAGTTTTCGATAATCCCAGGCAGCTTTTCAGAATCGATAACCAGCTGGCCATCAGAATTAGTAACAGTAAGATCGGATATCCCAAAATTCTGTTTCGTAACCGCAGAGAGCAATCCAAAGCAGAGCCAGCTCTGAAGGAAAGCTACAGTCTCATCCTCAGGATGCTCTGTGAAGTTTCCTAAAAGCAAAAGTTCCTTGTCGAAGCCCTTGCGCTCCGGGTAGGTAGCGAAGTCACCACCATCGTAATCATAGTCACATAGACAAGGGACATCTGTCTCATGAGGAAATGGTCTGAAGGTTGCCGGCGAAATATGAACCATTTTGGAGGATGAAATTGCAACAAAAACAACGCAGCTGAGGTACTCAGGTTCAAATAATTGGAGGCTTAAATTAAATTGGAGGTACGTATGTCCGAAATATATCCAAGGGTGTGGGGCCTGATCATAAGAGGCCTTTTACGGCAGGATCCATTGCATCCAAGGCGCCTGTGATGCGGGGTATGTAAGCCGTGCATGGATCAGTATTCTAACCCTTGAGCCGTCCCCTGCAATCCCAGAATCAGTTGATAACAGCCTAGCTGTAGAATTCGAATCAATTGGTAGGTTCAAAGTTTGAGTAGAGTAGAGGATTGCATTTTCTGCCCATAAATCTGGCTATTTACATGTATATTTTAAGTATCAGGGAGTAGTCCGCTCAGACTAACAAGTGACCGGCCCGCGGAATCGTAAAGGATTCCTCTATAGCTATATTTAAGAACCCATATGCCGTGTCCAAGCCTTTCAGCCCACACACCACTGCTGGCTACCCGGCCGAACATCCTCTGCCACCACAGTAGGATGCGTCGTGTATAGCAGCGACTCATACTCCGGCCCAGGCGCCTCACTCAACCATACAAAAGATTCATGCCGGCAGTAAATCCTCCCACCATCTTCCTGGGTGATAGATACCAAAATAGCCCTTATTTGCTTGCAAGGCACCATCCCTCCATCATTCAGGTTCATCGAGTGTGTAAATCCCGCGCCGTCAGACCGTATAATTGCGAGATTGTTAGAATTCCTTTCGACAACCTCGCTCCATGCTTGGGGCGTAAGGTATTGACCGGTGTTTTGCTGGTAACTGCATGTTACCAGATAAAATACTTTGCTATCGGCGGATTCCACCATAACCGGGAAATCTGGCTTGCTAGGCTTTTCGGATAGTATGAAACCTGGGAATTTCACTAGCAGGCCTTGAGGTGTGACTATTCCCGGGTTATCGAAATCGAATCGTCCCCATGATGAAAGCTTGAAATTGTGGCCCGCCCAGCGGTACCCGTCGACAGGAACCCTCTCGCCGCTTCTGAAAATGACGCCCGCGGGTACTTCTTCAAGTTGGTCAAGTAGCGCCGTCATGCGCCCCGTATGCCCATCTCCCTTCAAAACCTTACCCACATCCTTAAACATAATATTACAAGCCACCAAAACTCGATCTTCCTCTTTCGTAGTAGCCCGTCGTCCAATAAGTGTCCACAAATACTCCATAAACAGTACAAACTGTTCCTGTTCAAGTTTCTTCTGCTTACGACCCTGTCCCGAATCTCTAAGCCCCTTGGCGTTATACTCCATAATCGAGACTGCGCCGTTGAGTCCCGCGAATCCATCGTCTCCGAGTATTGCGACGCTCTCGAGCACGCCGTTTATAAGAGATCGATCTCCTTCATTGACGGCTATACGAAGTCGTTCAACTGCATCTGTGTGGTCGATAACTTGGTCTTGAGTGCAGATTGAAAGCTTTTCCATTCCGATGATGGCTTCTTGTAGAGTCCACACGCGGCGCATCCAGGTTGATAGGACGATACGTCCCATCAACTCCTCGTCTGTAGAAAACCTATGACGAGCTACAGATGCGTCGAGGATCATTACATACCGAGCTGTTATAAATGATACAGTTAGTACTCTTTACGCCATTGATAGAAAGGGGGGGTGCCATGCCCTGCCGGTAGACCTGATTCATAGTTTTAATCGCCAACTTCCTATACTCCTTCTCCAACGGCACACATAGCGTATCCGTCCAAAAAGCACATTCAAAATCCCCACTCTGCTCCCAAACCGTCCCCTCTCTTTTCGCAAAGGAATGTTTCTTCGAAAATGCCTTCTCAAAATTCCCCTTCATCCCCTTCGCCCTCCCATCCTTCATCGTATAATTGATATAATACGCCAGTCGTTTCAACTGACACCTGGGAAGGGTATTCGCTGTTGGATTCCCAAGCCCATCGGACCAAACATGGGATAAAGCGACATAGTCCAACGACTTCGCAATCCCGGATTTAGACTGGTGGAATCTCCAAATACTTGCTTGCTCGACCTTTTGAGGCTTAACCTTCATACCCACATACTCTCCATCCACGATGGAGACGACTAAAGAAGGTATATTCCCATCTCTCAAACATTTTTTAACATCCTCAATATCAGGCCCATCGTGCTCGCATCCACAATCTTCATCCACATGTTTAGTAACATACGTCGCCTCGTCAATATTATTTCCCACACAGTGAGTCTTGGAGCAATTATCATGCTGTCCAGGATACCGATTCGTCCCAGGAAGGGATAGCAAATAACAAAGAAACGCAGGTGAAGAATCCGCCGACTGTTCCTTTTCCACGGGACAAAGCAACGCTCTATCCATAGCTTCATCGAGGACGTTCCCAATCCTCCAGCGGAAATAAGGATAATCAGGGTATGGTAACTCGTCCTCTCTGCTCCACTTGGAGTTATACTTCTCGATCTGAGGGTCTATATTCGGCCCGCACATGCTCGAGATAGAATATCCCAAAGCATCGCACAGAAGCGTGATCGCAAACCTAACCATCTCACCCAGGGGACTCACATTCTCCGCCCATATCAAATCGCCTCCATTCGGAACATTGATCTCCTCCAGCTGTTGATGTACTTTCCTAATCCCCTGGATAGCTCTAAGCAACTCGGAAACTTTATCCGGCAAATCCATCGAATTCAACCCTTCCTTCCAGCTATCAACTACACTCCCCAAATTCTCAGTCGTAAACACCAAACTACCAATCGCATCATCCTGCTTCAGGAACACCTCGTTTGGGTTTTCGCAATTAAAGGCGTCGGAGACGAGACCGAGGTATAACCATGTTTGATAAAATGCATAAGAAGCATCGGGACTGTTTTCTACATCTTCAGCGTAGAATTTCTGTGTGGTAGGATCGAACTGACGACGTTTGGGATATTCGTCGAAGGACCCGCCATCCCATTTCTCCCCAACGAATGGGAATGTGAATGGTGGGAAGAGTGTATCGTCAACTAAGAGTAGATGCTCCATGATATCTGTACCGAATGCGAGCGCAATCTTATCGTAACAATAAAAAGCTACTCTACAAAAACAACTCCACAAAACGGAAAAAATCTAAATATTTATTTCTCTTCACATCAAGGAAGACAAGATCCTCTTTTATAGAAAAATTGAGCCGCATACCAAAGTTTGGATAGAGGGACAATCGCAGGATCCTCTCCTCATCTGTAGCGAACCCCTGCCCTAAAGAGCCCCGCATGTAAGACGGCCCATGGGAATGCCTGCGCTCCACACCTAACAAAAGCCTCTATATATAACCTTATTATGAACCTATCAGCCGCCCCAACCAGCAAAATCAAGCCCAAAGACGACAATTACTAAGGGTAGGGACGGCCGGGTAGAATACAAGGCATAATGATATACCACGCCCGTGCTCTTCGATCAACGAACGAAGAACTTGGAAGTGGATCCCATCGATCATTGTGAATACCATGACAAAGCAAGCAAGCAAGCAAGCAAGCAAGCAAGCACGGATTTTAGGTAACGCCTCAGAAGACTTGAAAATCCTATAACAGCCACTATCCCAAAGCAGCACAAAAAGACACCAAAAGAATAAAAAGCGAAAAAAAAAAAAAAAGAAACCTGCGTTAGACGCGATTCGCATATGGTCACCCACTATACTACTGAGCGCCCGCTTGGAGGCTTAAGTAAGGCAGAGCGGACGGGATACCCTGTGTGCCGCCAGCTATGAACGCAGATGTCAATCGTTCTTAAGATGGAAGCTAAATCTAGCTTTTTTTTGGAAAATTTTCTCTTGCCCTTGTTGCCCAGGACCGGCTATATTCAAATTTGGGTTGGTGGTTTTGAAACACCAAAAAAGTATAAACTTTGTTGGATTTTGAAGAAACAACACATTTTCTAACTACTCTCCTAACAACGACCCAAACTCTCCCATCCAATCAACCGACAGACTTTAGAGACATATGCATATGCGCACACCAGACTAAGTATTAAAAGGGACACAGGTTCGGTCCAATATTTAGCTTCCACTGCCTGACAATAGCCATGAACAAAGATACAAAAATCGAAAGAACAAAAAGTTAAGCGCCAAAAAAAAGAAAACGAAAACTCCAGATTCTGATCTGTTCTAACCATGCAGCTGGCGCAGAACCACCACTAATTGCAACTTGCCCGTCCAATATTTAAAGCCAAAGCAACGTGACCCCAATCAAAGACAGGATTATAACAATCTGTAAAGGAACCACAAGCCACAGAAACAAGAACGACATATAAGGGGGGGGTATCACTCTCAAACTCCAAACTCAACATCCAAAAGGAATCAAAAGGAATCCAAAACTTCAAACAAAAGAAAAACGAGCAGAAAAAAAAAAGAGAAGAATCGATATCAGATAAAAACCGGCTCCATACCACCTTCCTCCGTTTTCCCCTCCTCTTCATTCTCCTCCCCCTCCTTCAATTTATTCTCCTGCAACCTTCCACTAGCAGTCCTAAACCTCCCCTGCCCCGCCACATCCCCCCCTTCCTTCTCAACATTCGAAATACTCAACTGCCTCAAAGCCGCGATAGTCCCAGCATCATTGCTCCCCCCAGCTTCTTCCTGCCAAACCTCATGCTGCTGCGCAATCTGACTAAAAAGCACATCATCAGACCTAATCCTCTTAACCCCAACACTGACACTAATAACCGGCGTAGGCGGTAACAACCCCCCCTCACCCTCCCCATCCACTCCCTCCTCCTCCTCCTCTTCAACAATCGTATTATTCACCCTAGGCACAATCTCCGAAAGCGGCTTCCTAACCCCCTCCATAACCCCTCCCAAACTAACCGGCCTCACATTCTCATTCTCAACCCTTCCAACCCGTGGCTCTCCCTCCTCCTCCTCCTCTTGAGGCTCCACTTCCTCCGGAATAGTCTCACTAGCACGCGGTGGTCTCCCCACACTAAACTTCTGCGTAAGACTCTTCATAAGCGCACTATAAACCCTTCTCGAATCAACCCCATTAAGATCCGTAGGATGCGTGAACGGCGTAAAACCCCTTTGCCCTTCCCTACTCCTCCCCACCGGTTGTTCCCCCCCCTCTTCCTCCTCAGGAATAGACTCCACGGTAGAAACCCTCCCCGGTGCCGTCGGTGAGCCTCCATCAACTTCTGACGGCGGAGCACGAGTGAAATAATCATCTTGATTATCAAGACTAGTCGTATAACTCTGATTCTCCCAAAGCCGATTGTGAATAACCGTATCCGCATACTGCGACCCCTCGGTTTCCGCATACCCAGATGACATCCGATAAGACTCCATTCCATAATGTCTCGTCTCAGAATGAACCTGCTGAACCGGAAATCCCTGAACAGGCAAAGACCCCTTCGACCTTCTAAAACTCTGCGAAACCCGTCTTCCCAACCAACGAGCCTTCTCAAAGATATTAACCCTCAAAGAAACAGGAAACCTTCTCCCAGTCCCAGGAGCTCTCTTGGTCCCCAAAGCATCAGGATCACGTAAAGTCCTAGGCATGGGCAAGAAGACAGGCGAACATCCAGGTCTGGAACTAGCTGGGAGAAAAGCCGGTTTCTCTTCCATTCGGAACGGTTGTTCGATATAAACCGGTTCTCCGCGTGCATACAAAGACTGGGTTCTTCGAAGATAACTCTGTGACCCCCGTCTTTTAAGATTCGTAGACCCAGATCTGGCGACGCCAAAAGTAGGTCGTCGGGGTGTAGTCGTTGAAGCAGAGGAATGGCTTCTGAATATCCCTGAGCGGGAGAATTGGTTTGAAGTATACCCGCCCTGGTGCATTGGAAGTAACTCCGAAGCTCGAGTAGGAACGCCATATCGAACACTTGATGCACGACTGCTGCTTCGACTGTAATATGATCCGAACATCAGAACAATCCCTGGAATACCTATATTAAAACAAATCCACAAAGAACTTACCTCGGTGTCGCCGGGAACAATGACAATTTCCGTGATTCACTCGGCCCAAAGCTGGAACTAAAACTCTGCCCTCGAAGCGCCGCCGCCGCTGCAGCAGTACTACCTCTAACCTCGACGCTAGACATTTCGATCAAATCGTATATCCGACGGTATACCGAAGACTAATTATAAATAAATCCGACAAGGGGGGATACTTAGTACAAAAACAATCAGGAACGGAACCAGAAGGACGATATCGATAAACCCGTTAAGTGTAGCCGTAATAATAAGAAGTCTAAAAAAACTCCGGGGTCCCCACAGACCCCCAAAAGAGAAATCCGAAGAGGGGACATCAGCGACGCAATTATTATGAACACATTTTTAAATATTTTGGGCTGTTTTCCCCACAAACTGGACATCTGTCCATCATCTTCGGAAGATGCGCACTCTGTTCGTATATCCCGGCACAAATCCAACCTCCAAAATAACAATATAGTAATATAAACAAGGATATTTCGACCGCGCACACACAATCACTCACTCGCACACTCACAAAGGCTAAACCCCACATCCAAGAACGCCTTCGAATCGACATCCCGTACATTTATCGGGTACAAAGTCGCATGATCAAATACAAGCTATAGAGGGGAAAAAACCATAAACAAAAAAAAAGAGAATCGCCGCTTTTCTATTCACACTTCAAGATGCATACACCGCATAAAACGGGAAAGGAGAAGGAAAGGAAAGGTTACAAAAAAAGCCATAGGCAATAGAGAAAGCACGCCCCAATAACAACCGAGTTCAAGCATCTCCCCAACCCCAACCCCAACCCTAGCACGCATGTACATAGCAATTATTCACAAAAGAAGAGGTCTCACGACGACTTCGATACACAATCCCATTGATACTATTCACACCATCCCATATATTAGCATATTTCCCAATATACCACTAGCAAATTAGAAGATTAGAACTTACGATTCTTCCCCATTCGTCTCCAGTAAAGACGTTACGGGGCATCGGTAGAATAGCCGTGATCGATGCCGAAACCGTGGCCTGCGACTGATAAGGATTGATATGCTGCAGGGACTTAACCAACGTCAGATCAAACCTCCCGTTGACAATCTGCTTGCTCCAAATCTATATCCCCCCTCAGGTTAGTACATTTCCTCATTAAAAATAGAATAGGTTAGAAACTCACATTAACAATCCCACGGCGATGTCCGGTGAAAATCAACTCCCTCTCCAACCACTCATTACTGACGCCCTCATAAAATGCCGTAGACATAATAACCTGATCCGGACAAGCCTCCTCGATTGACTTGCGAAGCACCAATTCGCCATTGAGCGTATAAAGCGTCATTTCAGTGGGCCCGCTAACCAGAATATCGCCGGTAACATCATTCAAAGTAATGCACTGGATTGAAGCATGCTCTCCCAATTTCCGAATATAAGTCTTCCGACTCAGATCCCAGACAATTATCACCCCGGCAGCATCACCAGTGACGAGTAGCCCAAACGAACGTGAGACCGCCAAGTGAGTAATAGCGGCGCAATGGCCTTGTAAGCATGCAGTCGGGTGGATATCAAACGTCTTGCTATGCTCCATCTTCCAAATCGTCACCGTGCAATCACACCCCCCAGTGACAAAGACCTGTTCATCAACAACCAACACCGCAGAAATCTGGTCTTGATGAAGATGCTCAAACATAGCAATCATCCTCCTACTCTCAGCATCATAAAACCTAACTCCACCATCAATATACCCCCACTCAAGGTACTTATCAAACGCAGGACTGATAGAAATCCTAAACTCAGACGACGGAACCACCTTCGACGTCCGATGGGACCAATCAATCTGATTCACCTTCTCCCGAGTATCTAACAACGGGAACGGCAGCCTTATCAGACTCTCAACACTCCCATCTAACCGACTCGTATTCCTCACCGAATTCTCCCTCTGCGGATGCGGCCGTGTAAAGATCTGATGTGGTGTCTGTCCAAAATTGTGAATGATACCGATGGCTGCGGTTCTCTCGACGGGATCAATAATACTGCCGAGGTCAATAGCCCCGGAGTACGATAGATGATGGAACACATTCGTCGCTTCGACCGCCGCATCGCCCTTCTGCTTGAATCCAAAGACGAGATCAATCCAGTCGTGTAGATGCTCGCTGACATAGGGACTCTCAAGAGCTTCTCGGTGTTTGGCGATAAAGATCTTAGGGTCACCCTTGGCCCAGGGAGGTAGTATAACATTATCAACCGCCTGCCCGTTCGCCTGTCTGAAACCAAAGTTGAACGAATTGCTGTTAATCAACAGCTCCGGAAGGAAGAAAAACTCTGGAATGAGCTCTCTAACATCCATCGTCGTATCCTTCGAAGCAGACAACCATGCCTTCTCTATTGAATAAAACAAACGATCCGCGTGGTCAAAATTTCCACCTTGCAGCAGTAGATAAGAATCCACAAACGGATGCATCCGAATGAGATACGAACACACAATCATAGCAGACGAGTAATGTGTTCCATAGTGAAACGGCGGCGCTTTACTATCCCCGAGATCCTGCAATGCGCGATATCTTTCCTGAAACTCACGGGCACGCTCTGGCGTCTGCGCACCCATCGGCTTCGAAAAATCACGGAACGTCTTAGGATTCGTAAGATCCAGCTCTTCGCTCGTATAATCCGC
Source organism: Orbilia blumenaviensis (assembly GCA_036872755.1). Classification (NCBI taxonomy): domain Eukaryota; kingdom Fungi; phylum Ascomycota; class Orbiliomycetes; order Orbiliales; family Orbiliaceae; genus Orbilia; species Orbilia blumenaviensis. Next base: position 1,482,039 of record JAVHNS010000003.1, on the reverse strand, counting down.
CAGGACCCAGGGGAAGACAGGGTACTGCGTGAGATCGTTGAACGTCCTACCCGCCATGGCATTCACCAGGATCAAATAGTGAAAATTCGAAATCTCATGCTTAAGCCACCTCTTCGTTGCCGGATTCGCGGAAGCAGCCAGGAAAACGTTTGCCAGTTTCCCACCGAAGGATATAGGACTCAATCCAGTGCCAGGTTGACCCATCGTCTCCACCAACCAAGCCTCCTCGTTGTGTCGGCCACCGATCTGTGGTTGCTGATTCGCCGGTATTCGTGCCGCCAGCTTCGAATGAAGCACATCTCTATCCTTCTGCGTCATAGTCGTCAACAAGTAATTCCTTCCATCAGAAAAGAACAACTCCAAAGCTACATCCCTAAACAAAAACTTCCTCTTCGAAACCGACAGTAACTCCTTCCAAGCCCATTGTCTTGTATCATGCTCCGCACTAGTCGACCTCGACTTCTCAGCATCCAATCCAGCAATCGTCTGTAAATACTGATCTCTCTCCGACGGAGGCGCCTGCCAGACATTAATAATCTCCCCATCAGACTTTTGGAAAAAATTATCTATCATATACAAATTCTCCCGTCCGAGGATCAACAAGCCCTCGCAGATGCTAAGACCCAGTACGCGTGACACATTGCTGACGAACTGGACAACTTCGCCGTGTTGAAGACTGCGTAGGACTTTTCGGTTCTTATCTTCGTATTCCTCGTCGTCGTTCTTCGGGTCGTCGACTAGTTCAAAGTCATCCTCCATGTTATCACCCCCATTAATCATGCTCCCATTGTCTCTAGTATCGGAGGTAACAGCTCGGAGAGACATGCGATCGTCCTCAATCATAGCCGGTGGCGGTGGAGTATTCGACACCGGAGTACTGCTTGAAGCCATAGTCCCAATAGCCAACTCCGTCCCCCTCTGCTTCGGCCCATACTCCCGTTCCTGCGTTCTCAAATCCGGCAACAACCTCTTCCTCATCCTATTCCTCCCCTCCGAGATATCCAACTGCCATTTCTGAGGCTCCCCGGTATCAAGCAGCCCACTTGGCCTTGTCAATTCCCTGGTGAGTTTTGTGTGCACCTGGATCATAAACGCAACGTTATCTTGATGGTCCTGGTAGGCTCGTTGATACTTCAGGTGTTCTCCAGCGTAGATGTTGGACGTCCACACCGACGATGCATTTCTATGCTTATTATACGCATCTTCGTTGTTGATGTTCTCGAGCGCCCATCCTTTTAGTTTGTCTTTACGCTGGGTGATCCTCGCACGGGCTGCTTCTTTGACACGCTTGTTTTCCTCTGATACGTAGCCATCCCAAGTCTGAGCCAACCCACCGAAGAAGAACGTGTCGAGCTCATTCTGATGCTTCTCAATCCATTCCAGAGATTGGACATCATCCTACCACGCCGTTAGTCCCATATATCCATAGCAAAATTTAAAAATGTATATATACTACTCACAAGATCAGAAATCTTCAACATATCATTCAAAGTCGGCTTAAGCTCCGGCGGCGTCTTCGGCCCAATCAAAATCTGTGCAATCTCCAAAGACTTCCTCGTAAGAACAAGCCTAAGCAGTTGCAGACTAATAGTCCGAATACTGTTCTTCTCATCCGTAAGGAAGACATAAAGGAAATACGAAAATATCCGAATAGTGTCCAGATCCTGAAGTTCAGTCGTAAGAATGGCTTGGTTCCAGATAAGAAGCTGCTGCAGGAATTCAACAATAGCAGCTTCTCCATCCTCCATGCTCATTAAAGCTGAAAACTGTCGCCATAGTAGCTTGATAAAAGTCGTGCGAAGACTTAGAATTGTCTGATTGCAAAGCCGTACGCTCTTGGTACTCGAGACTTCAGGGCGTTCGATGTACTCCAAAATAACGCCGATAAACTCGAGCAGCTGTGGGCCTCCAGTAGCAAACCATCCTGTAAACCATTATCAGCATCATGATGAAAATAAATTTTGGTTTATATTCACAAACCTTCGGATATCGACTGCGCAAGATGATAAGCCAACCTCCCCAAATTCGTCAAAATACGAGGCTCGGTCAAAAGCTTCAGATCAAGCGAAATATCATTCTTCATCAACGAAAGGGTGTTCCGAACAATATACGACTCAAAGTAAATCCGTTGGTCAAGTGTCCCCGGCGGTATCTAGTACCAAAAGTCAGACTCTCGAAAACCCATAATCACCTATTTCAGGGAAACCATACCTTAGTAGCCAGCCCAAACCCAGCAAACTCTCTTCTCTCAAGCAGCATTGTTTTAAACACAGCCACCACAATATCCACCAGACTCGAGACCAATTGATTACTTGACACAACACCACTCTTAACCTTTGCAATTTCGATAGACGTAGAATTCACAGCGGGCACCAAACGAGAGCCTGAAGGTGTTGTAGCCGACGCCCCATCCGAATCGATAATGATAAACGAAGACCCTCTTCGAAATGGAATCGCCCTAGTTGCACTGTTATCCGTGACAGTCGACCATACCGCAGAGCTAGTAGCTTGCAGTATGTTGGTCTGGCTAACAGAATGGCCCTGGCGGATTTTATCTTCGGCATCATCAGCAAGCGTGAGGTCGAGCTCGGTTTCGGCACTGAGTTGATCCGTATCACAGATAATCGGGAAAAGAATATCGAGAATCTCCTTCAAGAACACGGTCCCCGAGCAAAACTCCTTGAACGGCGCACAATTTTGCTGTAAATCGGCCAAGAAGTGAACAATCGCATTGACCATCTTCTCCGCATCAGCCGGTGTACGGTCCACGGGTTCACGAACTACCGTCAAAAAATTAGCAAAAAAGCATTCACACCCAAAAAATAAGAAGAAAAAAAAAAAAAAACATACCTTCACCAAGAGTCATCAGAGTCAGCTGCGTATCCAAAGACAAAGACCTCCTTCGGTTATGCTTCTTCTCCGCATCCTCTGGGTTAAGAAGCCTATTCTTCGGAGCCTGAACCCTCGCCGCCTCCTGCTGACTCTTCGTAATATCATTCACAGCAGTCTTCAACATCGTCGCAATGACAGCCCACATATCCGAACAAATAAACCTCCCATCCTTATCATCAAAGTTGAAGGTATTGATAAGGTGATACAGCACAAGCGGTTTGGAAAGATCCACTTTCGCAATATCAACTCCAAGGAATATAGAGAACGCCGACATCCAGATCTCCGGCACCCGCCACCACTTCCTAAGACGGCGTCGAAGAACCAAGAATCCGGACGTCTTCCCGGCAAATTTCGAAATATAACTCTGCCCGTGTACAACGAGTATACGGGCTAGAATCTTCATGGCACAAGCAATAACGTTCGAATTGCCATCGTCCAAAAGGTATAACAACCACTACTCCAACATTAGAAAGGACTCTACACAAAATCAACAAGGCAAAACTCACCCTATTAGTAACCGTCCTGGCAAACTTCATGATATTAGTCGTACTAGAAGATTCGCATAGCAACTCCGAATACATCTCTAGCATCATCAGCCCAACCTGTCGCTTCAACCCGAAGTCGTTGATACGTTTTGTAGACGATATCGGGGACAATCCATCCGAGTCCGTCCTTTTCATCACAAATGTACTCTTCTTATGTCGCAAACTCTTGATCTGACTCCCAGAATAGAGCGAGTACGTGATAAAGAGTGACAACGACCGCAAAGTCTCCGCCGAGAAATTAGCACTGATAAGAGACTTGAAGGCCGCCAAAAAGTCGGGAATAACTTCCATCGAAAATGCATCGCTTTTCAAAGCATGTATCAACTTCTTTACGATTCTCATCCTCAGAAGTCGCTTCGCGTTGAATCGATGATTAATGCTACCAGATCCAAAAACGATGAATTGCGCAAAGTAGGCCTTTTGTGTCGGGATATCAGCCTTCCTCCAGAGCTCAAAATCAACCAGGAGCACACGGTAAGCAAGCGGGTTTATCAAAATCGATTCCTCAGGCCGTTCATCGTTGTATCCGACGAAGTTGAGAATGAGATCCAGCAGCTGTCGGCACACGACTCCGTTGATTTCCTTGGTGCGCAGCAAATACGCAAGAATTCCGAAGCCATTTTCCTTTTCCATGGCCTCTGAATTCCTCCAATTTCCCTTGATCGTTTCAAAAAGGATCTCAACTGCTTTGCAGACCTCCTCCGGCGTCTTCGCAGCCTCAACAAGTTTCAAAGTCACAGCAGCAGCGCCACCGATCTTCCACGCCGCATTATCCAAGCTCCCAGGATAAAGAATAACCGGGTCACCAGTCATAACAGCAGTACCTTGCGGTAGAGTGAGTGCATCACTAATAAACGGTATAGCACCATTCAAAGCAATTGGGCCCTTACGCACAAAGCTTTGCAAATTCTTCGATGCCTGACGACTAATCTTCTCCGACAAAATCTTGGTATCGTTCGGAATGTCATGAGCATCATCAAGCACTGCAGTGGCAGAAATATTCAGCAGAACTTTGTTCTCCCCCATGACAGACGACGCCTTTTGGCGAATAGCTGATATGATATCCGACTTTTCTTCTTTCCCAGGATGCATGACCTCATTGCGCATGTTGAGAGAAGCGCTGGCCTCGTATGTCTGGAAGCTACCCAGACAATCCTGGAAATTACCATAATAACGAGGCCCAAGGTTGTAATGTACCGCAATCAGATCGTCGGATATTATCTCTTCGAATAGAAAGGCGTTCGCAACACTCCATTTCGATGACAGAACTCCATGCCCAATCCTGGGCGATAGGTCAGCCGGTGTCCCCAAGAATGCCTGGACAGGGACATTATTCGTCGGCGGGCTCGAGGGATACGAGCATTTACTCTGTTCGATGAAATCTCCATTAACGTATAGCAGCGCTTTAGCCGCACTCGTAGCTTTCCCACGCCTGTGAGCTACCGCAATGTGATACCAAGTCTTCTCCTCAAACACAAAGTTTCTAAACCGTATCGACGCTTTAGCCGAGGAAACCGAAGTCTGAAGGATGAGTTTATGCGAGTCCTGTTCTAGATACGCTAGCACAAAGCACTTTTGCGAGCCGTCGAACACCCCAAAGAGGGTTGTGTGCACGGAGTCGTCGAAGTTGTCGATGTACACCCATAACGCAAATGTGTAACCACCGCTCGAGGGTGGGAAAGCACGGCCTAGAGTTGTGATTTCGACAGATGCGTAACCGTGGAGCGATAAATCGAATTGAATTAAAGGTGGGGTGCGAGACTTCTTCAGTGCAAATAGCAGAAAGTCGGCAGCGCTCGGCTCTTCGATAGCCTCCTTAAATATCACTTTTGCATCATTCGGGGTGTTGACGCCGAGCACGATTAATGTGTAGGCGATCTCAGAATATATCGATCGAAGCTCGTCGTCGGGATTGACAGGCCACAGCTTGGGTAGTATGAACGTCGAGAGTATCCCACTCCTGTGCACCTCGTTCAGATTGTGCTGGCTAGACTGAGACAACGACAGTATCGCCTGTAATGTTGCAACCGAAGTCACCTTATCCAGCTCCAGCATATTAAAGAAATTGATAATAACTGGCAGTATGGAAGCGTGGTGCAACAGATCCCCTCCACTGAAAGCAGACTTCGTCTTCTCACGGACATGATTTGCCGTTTCAGCCTCAGATTCTGGCAGATCCCGACGGGCTCGGATGATGAAAGTCGCAAAGGTCTCGTCGTTTATACCAAAGGCGAATAACAGACCGAAGAGCAAGTCCGGAGCAATTACGGGTATCCCCGTAGCTGCCAGCCCACGCTGCAGGGCCTCAAAGCCAACCTTCTTGCCAAAGAACCTCTTGTTCCCCACATGGCCCACCATACTCTCCGAAAGCAGATTGAAGACGCATTTCAGATAATCAAAAAGACACAATCTAACATCTTCGGCATCCTCCAAGCTATAAAACCCAGCAACATTGGTCAAGGCCTGGAGAAGAGAGTCGAAGCCTCCCAGGACCCGGAAAACCTCCTGCCATGACCCATCAGGCAGTTGCTTCAGACTGCTCCGGAGCTGCAGGAGCTGTGGGAGTTTATCGGGAACGGCGGAGACGGATTGTAACGGCTCGGAGATCTGCTGCAGGACGGGATCTATTTCGGCAGCCAGACGCTGCTGCTCGGGCGCAAATGAGGTGGAGACGCCACGGGCTCGGTGTGGCGGTCCATTGGCGGGCAACATGGGGAATGGCCGGCTGGACCCGTCTGCGGACCGATTGCAATTACAGCTGCTCCGGTGGTTGTGGTGGTAGCAGCCGTCTATACCTGACTAAGGACTGGTGGACGAGCTACTCGTGCTGGATCTCATGGAGGGAGACCTTGTTTTTTTTGACGAAAGGAAGTTATACCAGCCGGGAGGGAACCAGGGTCTCTGGGATTTGTGTATTTTTCGACAGTTAAGTTGAGTTTTGGGTTCAGGGGAATTATCCGGAAGAGGAGAGAGTATTCTTCCAGAGAGAGAGAGAGGAGTAAGCGGTACTATGTATGTATTAGGCGTTTCGTCACTATCACCACATGATATTCCAACCGATAAGTGGTTGCAGTTCAGTTGCAAGTTGCAGGTTTGTGGTCGTGATCGTGAGATCAAGGGTAGCGTTCGCGGACGGAGCCCCACCGCACCGGTCCGCTTATGATAGCGATTTCCGAGCAACAAGACTTTCGACTTTCGAATTTCGAATTCCAGACTATCGTTCTTTACGAAGCCGGGTCAGTGCTAAACCACTTGAGTAATTAAAATAAATATTCTAATTAAGTATTTTAAGAGTAAAGGAATCAAATCTCATGCAGTTCCTCCTCCTTTTCCTCCTCGAGGGCGTAAAATTTCAAGAAAAATAAATAAAGTAAACTTACCGATTGAAGACTGTGCAGGCTAGGGTCGGCCGCCGCCGCCGCCTGTAGTTAGTGAAGAGAGGAGAGTTTTGGTGAATCGGCCGATACTGCTTCAGAGTATACTAGTATCTATCAGCACCAGTAACAGCAATTCAGAGAGAAGGGTTAAAACAAAATAAACCCGTGGACGATGATAGAAGGTAAGTAAGTGGATATTAGATTGGTAGGTTCAGCTTTGAATGTTCTGAAAGATGTGGTCTGTACATGTAGTTATTGCTCTTGCAGGTGCCTGCCTGCCCGTCTGCCTGCAAACCGCTCGGTTTTACAGATTCAAGCCCAGACCACGCGGTGTGGGGGGGAGATAAAAATAAGCTATCCTGGCAGGCACGCAGGCCCGGCTGAACTTGAACTTGAGCTTGAACGTGAACTTAGATCAGAACCGAAATGCAACTGCAACTGCGACTGCAAACAGATAGACAGACAGACAAACGGACAGACAGACTGAAAGACTGACAGACACGCACAGCCTCAAGCATCTGCGGAGATGCCAAAATGGAAGCCAAGCATCTCTATCAGGTCCCTCCCCAGGCCAGCTTCCTCGCTTGGAAGCTACATGTAATTGGATACCAGCGGCAATTGAAATGGGAAATGCCAAGACTGTGTGCGGGTTTTATCCAACAAGGTTGACCTGGATATTGCGTTGCATTCACATTACTATTCTGTATAAAAGCTACCTAGTTACCTATGTAGTTGGGGGCTCTTATAAGTTCCAAGGTTATTACGGTGATATCTTGGAAGGATGTATTCTTAGGTTTAGATATAAATGATATAAGCTTATCTGACAACGCGGGGGGCTCACTGGAGAGACACGTTTTTTTCCCTCTGCCAGCGCCAGTCGCTGAATTCACCAGCCAGCATTGCAAGGCTGGGTATGGTTTGTCTCAAACCCATATGCCGTCATGGTTTTGGTGGGGCCTGAAGAAATGCCACCTTGCCGCAGTGCGGCTAGCCCGGATCCGTCAATGGTATGTCATGTCGGAAATTGTTGGAAAATGGAGGACAGTCGTCGCTTGCAAAATGTATGGACTCTTTTTTCCTCAGCCCTCGGTGTAGTAATATGAAAAAAAAATATTTGGCTTAGGTGGGGATATTATATTTGTAGATTGTGAGACATCAGCATCTGACGAGGCGTTTGTATATATACGTATACGTATACGTGTACATATTCTCCTTCCTATGTGTCTTAGACTATTCCCTAGTGCTGTAGCTATCGATCTGTGCGTCAAGGCTGTTGTTGTTGTGCTTAAATTTTATCTACTTCCCTTTTCGTCTGTAGACGCTTACATAGCAGCGCTATAGTAGGCGCAGGTACTTACTAATTAGGTAATCACATGTAATACTTATATATAATCGAGTAACCGCTCAAAATACAAAGTAATCCAGTATTCGATAGCTACGAATAATAAGCCATACGGGATAAGACTATCATGTAAGTCTGCACATGTACATGTATACTATCACTCCGCTCCCATCTCCAATCCAAAGGGAGGAAAGGAGGGGCGAATACACCACCCAACCCCAAATCTCAACTACGAAACTGGCACCTTCGACCTTCAGCTCTCGAACTGCCACCCGCAAACTGGCCTCCACGATGAATAGACCACAAAACATACACCATGCTGTATAATCGATAATCTGTAGCTGTTCAATACATGTATACAGTGTACTCCGGTATCTATAGATAGGGAGGAAAGGAATATCTATCGGCACGATAAGTGTATAGCCTATCATATCGTAATATATTAGTATCCACTGGCCTGTGAGTATGTACCTATCGCCTCAGTATTGCAATAATGAAGTAATTCACCAACATAGTCGCCAGGAAACCTCTTTAACCCGCCAGTTACTCCAAGGCTCCAGAGGCTGGTTCATACCTATTCAAGTCCCTCGAAACGGGATATTCTCAGAACTAGTATTATGCGGGTAGAAAATGCTAGAAAACGCTTATCGATATCATGGGCGAAGGACTTGTGGTAATTTGGTCTAGAATCCAACAAACGAATATTATTCGAAGAGACGGAAAACGAATGAAGCAGACTGGCAAACAGCGAGAATAGGGGGGGGTGGGAGGGTATATCTCTCCGTTTGTGCTGGTGGATCCCTCGTATAAAGGTCTCCCGAATGCGAATCTAACGACGCTGATGAGGTTTCTACCCGAGGACCGGACTAGGTTGCTAATGAGATGTATTTTCATAACATACGATTAGTCTCGGTGCCAGGCTCATTTACACTTATCTAACATACCCTCGATTTGAAAGTTTGGGCAGCCGATGGTTTAATCCGTAGTATGCGCAGCGGTTGAATGTGAAATAACTGAGATATAGACTTCCCAAAATTAAAGTGGAGGTTGGAATCTTCCACATCATACTGTCAAGGGGAGTACCTATGCCGGAGCGGACCATTGCAACAGATCAATCCCATCCTATGATATCGACTGAACTGTGCTCGACGGCGACATTAGTGACGAAGATCTGGCCGTTTTAGCCCACTATACTATAGCTAAGATATAAAATATGGGTGTCCGTACGTATAGCACTCAACCATCGTCTCTTCTAACACAAATATCGATGATACAGAGAATTTATTAGATCTACAGATACGAGCTAGGCATACAGTGCAATATAATCAATCGCATCTCTATGCACATCTAGGCATCGTAGACGAAAGAACACCCTCCCCCCTTCGGTCTTACGACCTTTAATAACAGAAGGATGACATGACAGCGCAGTGCATCACACCAAAACACGCATCTCCAGCGATCTCCATCCAACGCTCACCCCCTTCCAATCTCTTATACAATACCCCCCAGATATATATGAGACAAAAACGACGATTCCGCACCAAAAGCGAAGGTGTTATGCACAACATATATATAATATACTCAAGTACCTGGCGCCAAAATACCCTCGCCAATGAAAAATACCACAAAACAGATGCCTGTAGACGCCAATTCCACTTCCCTCCCCTTCGCTTCCCTTTAACCAAGAGGGAAAAAAGAAATAGAGAAAAGGGAAAAAAGAATATCCGAGTGGCACAAAAGCAGCCTCTCACACTGCAAAAAAGGACCCACGGTTCTAGGAGCCCACTCGGCACGTTTCAGAGTTTGCCGACCGCGCCGGCAGGGTATCTATTTTGTGCCGTTCTCCGGCCGCCGCCGCTGTCGATGACGGGTGAAAGGGTTCCACCGTAAAAATGAAAAAAAAAACTCGTATTGTGATTGTTAGGATTGGAGTTACCTATGTAAATCTTGGTTTTTTACAAGGGCAGGTTTTAAGCAATTTAGTTTAGATTTGTTAGGAGGATTATAGATGTTTAGTACCGTGGTTCGTGGTCATATGCGTATACAGCCTGCGGTCAACCTGGCTAGTGCGGTGGCTAAGCTCGTCCCGTGTTGGGGGGGCTTATAAACTCCAACAGCGTCGAGGACTTTAATTAACCAACTGAGCTAGCTAGGTCTACTGTACATTATACTGTGCAGAGTAGCTTCGATCCATCAAGTACTGAAATCGACATCGATATACCCTACATTACTACCCAACACCTCCAGCCGACGTATGAACGTTATCGTTGAGCTGAGCTGAGCTTGCTGGTTGAGGGCTGTGCTTTCAGCTTCACTTCCAAATCACACGTCGCACACGGGTTTCTGGTTACTCGTTGTTGCAGCTACCTACATACTTACATATACATGTTGGGTTGTACGGCAGCAGCAGGATACCTCGGGATGGATGCATGAATGTGCTTTCTACATACTTAGATGTTGATTGCATCTACATGAATGTGATTGTTCTGGTGTTTATTTGATCTTCTTAATGTGATATTAATACTCTCTCTGTCTCTAACTAAGCCTGTTATACTATGATATAGTAGTGCTATACAATGACGTCCTCAACAACAATAGTACCTTCGAGTTTCGGAATGATCGATAGAAGGAGTTTCTTAAGAGCACATGGCCAAAAAAATAAAAAATAGAAAAGGAATAGATGAATAATGAGCAGGGATACGCCATCATCTTTTTCCCCTTCTATGTATCTCTTTCTTCGATAAACGGACATAGTGCATGTACCAGCCAGCGCCCGCCCGCCGGCGCCCCTTTCAAAAAAAAAAAAAAAAAAAAAAAAGCCCAGAAGTTTGAGGTTTATTGTCCCATCACAGGCGACAAGCCGATGATTGGCGTTAGCCTGCAAAAACCTGAAACGGCTCTGCCAGGCGCTAAGACCGTCTGTTCTAGGTTTCGGAACTAGGGTGGGTCCACCGCCATTTCTTTTTTCTTTTTTCTGGTTTGTGCAAGCATTGTGATTGAAGTACTTGTTACTTGATGTTCATGGGTATGTACCTTTGTACCCTCTATTATGCCTGTCTCCTTCCCGTTTGTGACATATTTCGAGATGTATATACGCCAGATCGATGACTTTTTCAGCAAGAGAGGGGGGATTGAATGGAAGGAAGGGAAAGAAGGAATTGAAGATCTCGGAAGGAATTTACATCATAGGTCACGTTTGGGGGGGGGGGGATGCCTATGTATTTCAGGGGGATTCTCGGTCTTTCAATCTTGAATGCAGTGTTAACGTTAACGTTGAGATGTTCATCGTATTCTCGATCATATGCAAGTATGTTTCTGTTGGGTCTAGTCGATGAGACATCTTGAAGGTTGATTGTTCACAAAGTGTTTGTGGGCTTTTCGGTATTCCGTAGCGGCACGCTATGGCTAGGTAGTTATAGTATAAATCATGAAGGAAGTACTGAGTACTTGAGCGGTATATGCAGTAGAAGTCACAGAACCTGGAAAGTATCGACGGTATATAAATCCCGAAAAGACGAAGAAAAAAAAGAAAGTAGCCCCCCCAAAAAGGGCCACGGATTTGAAGACGGTTGGCTGGCCGGACTAGTACTATCCAATCCGATCCTATTTTCTATAGTGCAGTACAGTGCAGTGCAGCGCAGGACTATAGTAGATCTTTCGTGTGCAAGCCGTCTTGCCTGGACTGGTGGAAGAAGCAGAAGCAGAAGAAGAAGAACCAACTGTTCCAAATCCGATTTATACTTTTAGTACGCCCTATAACCGACCCACCCACTTGACTATTCTTCTCTCTACTCTCTCTCTTCTACCCTCTCACTTTTCAATTGACTTTTTTCAATTGTATAGTATAGTATTCGCAATATATACCTCCTAACTACCTGGGTAAATTCCCGGAGCACTATGATATATATAATTAATAGTTTATACTATTGAACCTTAAAAACTGCTTGCGTCGTCCACGGTCCAAAACCACCAAAACGTCAAAGTCAAACGTGGTGTCAACGAAACACCACCGCGTAAACCACCACCACCACCACCACCCAACCCTTCCCACAACTTAACTGACTAACTATATCATACCTCACCCACCCTGATGCGCATCTCATAATCTATTCCTGCCGGTACTCCTCCTTCTTGTTTTCTTCTCTTCTCTTCCTTTCCCGATCACGTCGACGGATCTATTCGGGAACCTCAGGAACACGGCACTCTTTTCTTTTCTTTTCTCACTCTTTGGGACAGATCATTTACAAAGGCGGGCCAGTCCCCTGGGAATTCAATTCGAAAGGGAGAAGGGAAAAAAAGGGACTCGAGCATTGACTGTGCTACATACTCAACCACCCTCCTGCAGTAACTAGCAGCATCAGCATCAGCATCAGCATCGGCCAGCACCGCCCGATCCTGTCCTCGATCGACTTCATCTTATTCTTTCTCTTCCTCGTTCTCTTTTCTCTTCTCTGTACATATACATATAGACATCTACACCTACATACTACCCTGGACTTCTTAAGATCTTATTCATCTGTATACGATATTATATATATACATCACTAGTAAGTAACCCTTGTCCCTTTTTCTGTCCAGCAGGGAATTCCCCATTATAATTAGCAGCCAGCCTCTCCCTCTCCTTAAAATCCTCCGCGATTCCCAGGCCAGCTGCATATTTCGTATGCTGCTTCAGAATTCTGACTTGCATCCTTCAAAAGCAGGCCCTCATCCTCTCCTAATTCCTCCTGCACAAACGAACAATCAAACAAAGCAGAATCCCCCCAGTGATTACGCCCAGGCCACCGACCAACTTTATCTCTCTCTCCATTCGAATTTCTAAAAGTCATCGGTTATAGTAGAAAGTGTGATCTGTTTTTTTCTTTTTCTTTTTCTTTTTCATGCCGCTGCCGCACCGTTGAAGTTCTCGGATAGCTGGCTATCCTACATAATCTGCTTGTACTCCCTCACCTCGACATTTACTACCGCTACTACTACGACGACACCCCGTATCGTACATAATCAATCACCCGCGACGGCGACGGCCTCAGCCACCTCCATAAATATCTCCTTACGACACTTGTTATCGTTATCTGTTTCTTCTTCAGTATCCACTACTACTATCTAAAAACGCCTTTTTCCCCTTTTCTTCAACAAACTGGATTTCTCCGCGAAACCCGTCGGCTCTCCGGGAGCGACTGCGGTGTCGAAAATGTTGAGCGTGAAACGGGCGATAATATTATCAGCCATTGTGCTGGTAGTTTTCTTTTTCACGTCGAGTCAGCGGTCTGAGGAGTTTAAGTCGCATATAAGAGGCGGTCCGCGGCCGAAGGTTGATGATGATGTTGTTCTGACTGGTAAAACACACCCTCTGCTGTTGCTTTACGTATTGTAAAGTATCGCATGTGCTAACATAAACATGCGTCCGTAGACCAATCGAGACACCACGACGGCCACTCAGACCAGCTGGTCACCCAAATCAACCCACCACACCTTGGAAAGCCCGCCTCGCGACCATCCGACATCAAAGGTCAACCGCTCCGTGACCAGCTAGCCTACCAATTCCCCTACGACGTCTCCAGCAAATTCCCAGCCTTCATCTGGCAGACATGGAAATACACCGTCGCCAATCCCCGATTCAGCGACGGCTACCGTCCGTTAGAAGCCAGCTGGACCCAACACCACCCGGACTTCATCCACGAGGTCATCACTGACCAGGTCGCGCTGCATCTAATTAAACATCTCTATGGATCCGTACCTAAAGTTCTGGAGGCGTTTAATTCGTTACCGTCGCCGATTCTTAAAGCCGATTTCTTTCGATATTTGATCTTGCTAGCTAGGGGTGGGATATACAGCGACATCGACACCGCGGCGTTGAAGCCGGCGACGAAGTGGATCCCGCCGAATTTCAGGATGGCATCTATTGGCTTGCTGATTGGGATTGAAGCCGATCCCGATGGCGCAGACTGGAAGAAATGGTACTCTAGAAGACTACAATTCTGCCAGTGGACAATCCAATCGAAGCCCGGCCACCCGGTTCTACGGGAAGTGGTAGCTCGCATTACCGAAAAGACACTGGATCTTAAGCGCCAGGGGAAGCTGAGGAAGGATATGGATGGTGTTATCGAATTCACGGGACCAGCAGCGTGGACTGATACTATCTTTGCGTACTTCAACGATGAAAATTACTTTACCGTCGAGAGGGATAATCCGGTCGACTACAGAAATTTCACGGGGATGAAGCAGCCGAGGAAGCTTGGAGATGTGGTGGTCCTGCCGGTTACGAGCTTCAGCCCTGGAGTTGGAAACTTTGGAGCAGGAGATGACGATGACCCGCAGGCTTTCGTGAAGCATATGTTTGAGGGTATACTATCCTTTTTCTTTTTTTTTTTCTCTCTCTCTTTAATTTTATTTAGTGATGCTAATTGGAATTGTTATTAGGCACCTGGAAGCCAGAAAAGGAGCGACACATCGGCGAGACGGATGACTTCAGGCGCGCCCGCGAGTCGATAGAGAACAAGCAGAAGGAGCGGCTCAAGAAGCTGGGAATCCACGAAACTTAATTCTGTCCCAGCCACTACCGTTCTTTCTCTTGTTTCTTTGTATTATTTTTTTTACTTTTACGAAAGATATCATACGAATTTCCTTATCGTTCGACATACACAGACCAGTCCTCGACCACATATTGAGCCCTCTCCAGTCCAGAGGCCATTTCACCCTCACACACATACACACAGATCCAACAAAATTTTTTTATTTGTATTGGAGAAAGAAAAGGAGCCCCCCAAAAGTCTATGCTTTATGCTCTCTTACCGTTCCAGTAGCCTGCTCTACTGGTCTTTTACCGTTGTCGCCACCATCGCCGTTGAGGGCTTTTCGTTATTTCCTTTTTCCTTGTGTGTCATATAGAAGAGAACAAAAAAGCCATCACCGTCGTCCCTTTTTCTTTTGCTTTCCTTTTTTTCCCTTCCTCTTTGACTGGTTGTATTATTGGTATCATTCTCTTTCTATGTACGTTATTTATTCTCTTTGGGGCAGCATCTGCAAGGCGTTACTTTTGAGGGCGTGTGGGGAAAATACATCCAACTACTACTTGAACTTCTCATATCCATCCTCCACCACCAAAATACTTTATAGACACACCCGAACTAGCTTACATGAATGACAGCGACTTAAAACAAACCAGGTACCTTACCTACCATAGCTGCTGCATCTCGAAGAAACATCCAAGGCCCAATGATAGGACCAATACCAAGCCAAGGCCCATCACGCCATCGATCCCCCGCGCAGACGCTAAACCCGCATCGGGCAAGAACCAAACAACTTACCACACACACTCACACCCTCGCCGATGCCGCCGAACAGCTTCAATTGTTAATAAAGAAGTACTTAACCGTCAATTTGTATTTATATTTATATTTATAATCCGTCATAATGGTGTTTCTAGATTTTGATTTTTTTTTCTTTTACCCCCGGGCTGCGGGTTGATTACTTAGCATACTTGATTAATATAATTCTATCCAGCCAGCTTCCTTCCTCTCTCTCCCTCTCCCCTTCACACCCAGTATAGTAATAGTATAATTAACGCACAATGAAGCGCATAACCACCCTCCTCCCCCACCACAACTGCCGCGCACAGCGCAGCATCTTCAACCTCAACCTCAACCTGAACACCAACCCCCGGCGACTACCACTACCATTCCCACTCACAACAAACCATCCCAGGAACCTACATACTACAAATCAATCCCTCCAACAATCCGCCGCTCAAAAGCAGCCAACCGACGATAACAATGAACCCTCCTCGTCTACATCATCCACAAACCCACAGATGGCATTCCCCTGCCTCGACCGTCTCGAAACCCGCACTTCAAATCTTCTGAACAACTCCACGCCCATAAAGCAGTTTAGTAGCGGCAGTGGGCCCGAACCTAGGTATTCCCAATCCCCCATCCCCCCCTTCACACACACAAAAAAAAAGACAAAGACACACCATATACTAACAAAAGGAATTTCAAGCTACACAACCGGCCCCCACCACACCTTCCACTCCTCCACCCCCTTAACTCTAGACTGGGGCGGTATCCTCCCAACCTACACAATCGCCTACGAAACCTGGGGTACCCTGAACCCTACCTCTTCAAACGCCATCCTCCTTCACACAGGCCTATCAGCCTCCTCCCACGCCCACAGCACAGAGCTCAATCCTTCACCAGGATGGTGGGAGAAATTCATCGGTCCCGGAAAAGCACTCGATACAAACCGTTATTTCATAATCTGCACGAATGTAATCGGAGGGTGTTACGGTAGCACGGGACCTAGTTCTATCGATCCCTCAACCACCATCGACAAAACCAAAACATCTCAAAAAGATGAAGATAATAATAATAATACTACTACTAAAAAAGGAACACCATACGCCACAAAATTCCCAATAGTAACCCTCGAAGACATGGTGCGCGCACAATTCACCCTTCTGGACCACTTGGGCATTAAAAAATTATACGCAAGCGTGGGGAGCAGCATGGGTGGCATGCAAAGCCTTGCAGCGGGCGTGTTATTCCCGGATAGGGTCGGAAAAGTGGTTTCGATAAGTGGTTGCGCCAGAAGTCATCCTTATAGCGTTGCTATGAGGTTTGTGCAGCGGCAGGGTAAACCCTCCCCCCCCTTTCATCTTTCTATATTCTTATACATCTACTAATAAAGCCATCTTTTTTTTAATATATAAAAAGTGTTAATGTCCGACCCAAACTGGTCCCGCGGCCACTACTACACCTCCATCCCCCCACACGTAGGAATGAAACTCGCCCGGGAGATAGCAACCGTAACCTACCGCAGCGGCCCCGAGTGGGAACTACGCTTTGGAAGAAAACGCGCAGACCCCACAAAACCACCGGCGTTATGCCCTGACTTCCTGATAGAGACGTACCTGGACCATGCCGGTGAAAAATGGTGTTTGGAGTACGATGCTAACAGTTTGTTGTATATTTCCAAGGCTATGGATTTGTTTGATCTGGGGGATGGGGTGCAGAGGGAGGCGAGGAGGAGGAGGGAGGGGTTTGCGAGTAGATGGAGGAGGGTTATTGGTGGGGAAGTTCAGGAGGGGGAGGAGGAGGGGGTTGAAGGCGGGAGCTGTACGTTAACGTTACCGGAGGAGGCGTACACTGAACAAGAAGAACAAGATGCACAGCAGCAAGAAACTACAAAAACCTCCTCATCAACAGATACAACAATATCATCATCACGAAAACCACCAGCAGATCTAGTAGCAGGGTTATCACCGCTGAAAGACCATGAGGTACTGGTTATTGGCGTTGCATCGGATATTTTATTCCCGGCATGGCAGCAGAGAGAGATTGTATACGCTCTACAGGAAGGCGGGAATGGGAATGTAAAACATGTGGAGTTGGGTGAGGACGTTAGCATGTTTGGGCATGATACTTTTTTGCTGGATACCGTTAATGTTGGTGGGGTTGTGAAGGAGTTTTTGAGCTGATTTTTTCTTCATCTTTATTTCTATCTTACTTTTTTTTATTGTATTATGCGAGCGGTATACCATCGAGCTTCATTTACTTTGTATATTTGACGAGGGAAACATCTATTGATTCCACATTGCCGTACGGCCGCGGTTTGGTTTATATAAAATTTGTAGAGAAGAGATGATTCAACCCAAGGTATCAGGCCAGAACTAAAATATCTCAGACGCCCTATCACGAAGAAGTAGGTTGTCAAACTAAGTTATCAATAATACATTATCAAGAAGAGCAAGTTTAACAGAGCCAATTTGAGGAATAAAGAAAACCAGTAATTAAAAAAAAAAAAAAAGGCCGAACGATGCATGCATGCATAAAAAAACGTGACACCCCGTTAATAGTAATAATAAGTGATATAATAAAGAGAACCCGTTCCACCGTTATTTACCGTGCAAACCGGGTATGAACACCTTGAGGATACCTTAAACCAGCGATAATAAAAACCAAAAAGAAAAATGCCGTTTCCTATTCAAACAAGTTCCCCCCGCCGAGAGTTCGAGATTCTATACTTGAGGTCACCTCCTTTATAATAAAAGTGAGAGATGAGTGAAAGAGAAAAGGAAATGAGGGCTTGTCCGACTTAAATTTTGAAATTTAAGCTTGGAGCTTGCGGGCCTTATCGAAGATGGCCTTAACCTCTTCCTCGACGAACTCCTCAATGCGGTCGATGAGGTCGACCTTCTCAGTGGGCTGTTCCTCGCTGTACTTGTGCTTGTTGTGGTCACCGAAGATGTCAGTGAGGTTGGAGGTACCGCCACCGTTGAAAGCAAGGAGCTAGAAACAACACACATGTTAGCGATTTTAATCTTATTAAAGCATGGTAAATGTTTTGAGGGGCATGTGGACTTACGTTGACGGTCTGCTTGGGCAGGTCGGAGAGCTTGTCGGCGGAGGCGATGGAGATCATGGCCTTCTTGAGGGCAGCTGGGGTGAGCTCACCAACAGCGAAGGCAGAGTCCTTGGCGGGCTGGAGGGAGACAAAGTAGGCCAGGAGACCGGCAATATGTGGGGAGGCCATGGAGGTACCGGAGATGGTGTTGACGGCATACTTGGAGCCGATCCAGGTGGACTGGATGTTCAAACCGGGGGCGAAGATGTCGACGCACTTTCCGTGGTTGGAGAAGTAAGCGCGACCATCGGCGAGGGTGGAGGCACCGACGGTGACGGCGTTCTGGGCAGCAGCTGGGGAGTAGTTGCAAGCGTCGGCGTTGTCGTTACCGGCGGCAACGGCAAAGTGGATACCGTTGTCGACAGCGGCGTTGACAGCCAAGTCCAAAGTGGTGGACTTTCCACCACCGAGGGACATGTTGGCGACGGAGCCCTTGAGACCCTTCTCTTCCTTGCTCCTCTTGAGGTGGTCGGTGACGGCCCATTCGACGCCCTTGACGACATCGGACATGGTACCGGATCCGTTAGACTTCAGGACCTTGACGGCGTAGACATGAGCCTTCTTGGCGACACCGTACTTCTTTCCGGCGATGGTTCCGGAGCAGTGGGTACCGTGACCGTTACCGTCCTTGTCCTCGTCATTGGCTGGGATGGTCTTTCCCCAGTTGGCACGGCCCTCGAAGTCGACGTGCTCGATGTTGGTACCGGTGTCGATGACGTAGACATTGACACCATCACCACCTTCACCGGAGTAGAGGTACTTGTTGAAGTTGCCGAAGTGAAGGGATTCACGGTGAGAGATACGGGCGAGACCCCATGGGGAGCCCTTCTCGACGGCTGGGGTGTCGTCCTTGTTGGTCCAGACCTTGGAGTCCTTCTCAACGTACTCGACCTGTAACAATCAATCAAAGGTCTCGTTAGTCTTCATTCCCTTATTTCATTTTTATTTTATTTTATTCTTTATTTTTTTAAATTTCGGTGGCGGTATTTTATTTGGGGGTGGCTGGAGGCTGGAGAGAGCCGAGTCGTGTGAGGGTGGCTCACGAGACCCGGCCCCCGGCTCGCCCTTCGCCTCGCCCGCTCCTTCGCCACCCCTGACCACCACCACTCGAAAGCGGTTAATCTCGGGAGAGACACAAGATGAAGGAGCTAGCGATGTCGGGGGAGAGTCGCCTTCAAAAGCCGCGAAATGCAGCGAAATGAAAGACGGGGAAAGAGAAGAGGGAATTTTTTGAAGATCCCAAAAAAAAAAAATAATAATAAGAAATTTAAGGAAAGTAAAAATAGTACTTACGTCAGGGTGAGATCGGATGAGATCCAGAGTACCCTCATCGAAGGAACCGGAGTAGCCCTTGAAGGTACCGGCGATGTCGAAGGAGTGCTTGAAGCCGGTTAGGGTCTCAACCTCATCGACGACTGTGTTCAAGAAGGAAGACGATGGTTTCCTGTTGAGAGGGATCTGGCTCCTCTTCTTGAGGGCAGCGGTGTGCGTCTGCTGGATCCAGGTGTGATGGGCATCTACGGCCTCGGAGTCGACTCCCTTCTTGAAGACGACGATGTAGGAATCAGGGATCTCGTGGTCGGAGGCCGAGAGGGTGGAGAGGAGGGGAGCGCGATCAACGACGCTTGTGGAGACGGGGGAAGCGACGACGAGGACGGGACCGGTGGTCACGGCCAGGACGGCCATCAAGGACTGTGTCAGCTTCATTTTGTTGAAATTTACTATATTCTTCTTCTTCTACGTGTGTTTGTGAGGGAGGTTCAAGAAGGGAGTCTGTTCTGTCTGTCTTCCTGGTGTTGAAAGATAGATAGATATGATGGTTGGAAGGGAAGGAAGAGAAGAGAGAGAGAGAAGTGAAGAGGATGGGGGTTTATTTAAAGAGGTTGGATGGGGAACTGGATGGGGATGGGGATGGGCTGGCCTGGCCCGGCTGGATGACGAACGACTTCCCAGCGAGTATCCAAGGCGGACAAACAGCGAGCTGTTACTGTTACTCTTACTCTTCTAACTACCTACCTAGGTACTTAACGCTAATGCTAAAATGCTGGTTACTATTGATAATGCACTGCACTGCACTGCTGAGTGAAGACCCGCCCCTGTGGTGTTTCTGTTTACTGGGGTCTACAACCGTTCCTGTCACAGGCAGCGTGACCTTATTTGATTTCAAGCGATTACGTGCATCGGCCGGGCGATTGTCTCTTCTCCTCGTTACGGACTAGCCTTATCTCTCTCTCTCTTTCCCCTTCCCCTTCCCCTTCCCTTCCCTTCCACGAGTGACTCCGACTGACTCCAACCGGTCCCAACCAATCCAGTCTCAGTCCCAGCCAGCCAGCCAGCAAGCCAGACCCAAGCCAAGCCAAGCCTCAGCCAGACCAGAAGAGCACAGCAGCGGTCGCCTTGCATACCATACCTCTGCCTCTTGCCTCTGTCTCTCGGCGGTATTCTATTACACCATAGTTACATGTGTAATCCTCATCAAAAAAGATAATACTGAAAGATAGATAGGACTTCCACAGATAGAGAATAACTAGGTATTAAATGATAATAAAGATATGACGGTCGCACTGCCTGCATTCCCCCCTAAGAAGCCTGCAGGTATCCTTCACATAACAGCCCTTCTCATGCCGCGTCAACCCTTCTCTCTCTCTATCTCCTTCTTCCGTCTACCTCTTTGCCTTTGATACAGAGTGTAATAATAGTACTAGTAGAGCAGTAGCAGTAGTAGTAGTAGCAATAAGGGAAATAAGCTTAAAAGAGTGTGGTCGGACACAGATTCACATGCGGCCGCCATCTGATCCTCTTTTATGTGTCCTGCACGAACTCACAAGACCCGCTGCCCGTCCTTCCCTTTTGTTTTTTCCCTCTTCGCCGCCCGTTTCGTTTGTTCTGTTTGTCGCGCGCGCATCCGGCGAAAGTTTATCGGGCCCCCCGTTCTGTCCTATATACCTATACTACTGTTTTTGGTCTACATAGTATGTAACTGTATATCGTATTCGTGAGATACATACTTTCCCTGCTATATTCCGCTCTGCCTGTGAAAAAGTACAATCCTACATCTGCATTTCTGGACAACCAGGAAAGGGAAGGCAAGGCAAGGGAACGGGGGATCTGAGGCTGACGGAGTCACTTTTTCCAACAGGACAGCCTGGAAGTCACGGTTCGTCCATCCACGGGCTGGGGTTTCACTCAAGTAATGGGAATTGCCGGATTAGTGCTGCCCCTTCCGAAGTTGCCATCCTCCATTACATCGTCGTCACATCCCCCATTATCATCCTTGGATGGGTTTATACTTGGTAATCTGTTGTCACTGCTGTTTTAAGCCGGAGTTTTACCAATTAGGCCTGGGTCTTGGGGGGGCAAAGAAAAGGCTGAAGTGGTCACGTGTTCTCTCTCTCTCTCTGCTACTATTCCTGATTTTTATTCCGAGGCGAGTCAGGGGGAGAGGGAGAGAACATTCCTTGGTCTGGTGCTGGCTTGCATGCATGCATGTTGCTATATGCGTGCTATAGCTATGCATATCCATATCCACTTTGTGTGGATTCGGCTAGGACGGGTATAGTCCTACATGCATAGCTTTAGGAGCTGGAGCTTGCTTGCTTTGCTTGTTGGCCGCGCGACGACCGGTGCGCTGGATCCGGAACGTTGTCGTCGAGAGCTTCGAAGCTTCGGTTCATGCAGTCTGGATGTTGGAATAAAACGTTAATTCTGCTAAACTTCGCACATGCTCACCCCCCTACTCTAAGTACTCAAGTAAGTTTTTCTCTTAAGTACCATTAACTACCCTCGAGTAGTAAAGAAATCATATATACCATAATATATAGCTATAGATATAGGTAGATAAATGATACAGAAAGATACAAAGGATAGGGTAATTAATAATCGTATCACATCCTAAACACCCCGAACCGCGTCGGCCTCTCGTCCACCCTGCCCCCAAGCGCAGCCTGCAGTCCCATCGCCAGCGTCTTCCTCGTATCTTCAGGCTTGATAACTCCATCGTCCCATATCCTCGCCGACGCAAACTTTGCATCTGACTCGGCTTCGATCCTGTCCCGTAGCTCCGGATCCTCCTTACCCACCATCTTCATCACGCTGCTGAGCTGCTCTGCGCCCATCACCGCGATTTTCGCGTTAGGCCACATCCAGAGGAACTATATGATAGAAACATTTATCAGCACCGTTCATACTTAAAAAGTAGATGTTATAGTGAAGTGAAGTGAAGTGAAGGAAAGTAAAAACTCACCCGCGCACCATACGCCCTCCCGTTCATTCCATAATTCCCAGCTCCATAACTCGCCCCGATCACCACCGTAAACTTCGGTACCTCAGCACAACTAACCGCCGTCACCAACTTCGCTCCGTTCTTCGCAATCCCTCCCGCCTCAGCATCCCTTCCCACCATAAACCCCGTTACATTCTGCAAAAACACCAACGGAATATTCCTCTGCGAGCATAGCTCTATGAAATGCGCTCCCTTCAACGCTGCCTCCGAAAATATAATCCCATTGTTGGCAACGATACCCACTTTATACCCGTGTATATGCGCGAACCCGGTTACGATCGTAGTGCCGTAGTTAGCTTTAAACTCAGAGAACTCGCTGCCATCCACAATCCTGGCAATAACCTCTCTAACATCAACCTGAACCCGTAGATTAGTTCCCATAATCCCATCCAACTCCTTAACATCATAAACCGGCTCCTTAACCTCCCTAGCCACCCTGGTATCCCTAGCCGGCCAGTTTAAGTTCGAAATACTTCTTCTGGCAAGAACTATCGCATGCGCATCATCTACGGCTAAATAGTCGGTTACACCGCTGACGGAGGAGTGGAGGACTCCACCGCCTAGATCTTCGTGAGTCACTTCTTCTCCGGTCGCGGCTTTTACGAGCGGAGGACCGGCGAGGAAGATGTGGCCTTGTTTGTCGACGATTATGGATTCGTCGGACATGGCGGGGACGTAGGCGCCGCCGGCGGTGCAGGGGCCCATTACGACGGCGAGTTGGGGGATTCCCTCTGATGACACTGTGATCATGTTACATTATGTTTAGTATGGAATTTTTTTTAAAAATTATGGAAGGAAATAGTGGAGATGAGTACTTCGCGCTTGGTTATAGAAGATGCGCCCGAAGTGGTCCTTGTCCGGGAAGACATCCTTCTGGTGCGGCAGGTTTGCGCCGCCGGAGTCGACGAGGTAGATGCACGGCAGCTCTGTCAATTACTTTACTTTAGCCTTTTGTATTCCTGTGACATTGTAGTGTATTGGGACGTACTATTCTCCTGCGCGATTGCCTGCGCTCGTAAGTGCTTCTTGACGGTGATAGGGTAGTATGTTCCTCCTTTTACTCTGTGATACCCTCCAATCCCATTAGTATTCTTAAATCATGGTTGTAACCGCTTTGTAGAGGTGTGAGAGAAGGGGGGGGGGGGGGGGGGGGTAAAACGAACGTAGCGTCATTGGCAACGATCATACATTCCACGCCGGAGACGCGGCCAATGCCTGTGACGATGCCGCCGGCGGGGACCTCGTCTGCGCCGTAGAGGTTGTAGCCTGCCAATTGAGAGAGCTCCAGGAATGAGGAGCCCGGGTCTAGAAGCGCTGATATCCGGCTGTTTATGTATCTTGTCAGCTGTCTTTTTTTCTTTCATCTCTTGCGAGTATTTATACTTTTATGCAAAGTACCACTACTTCATAATACTCCACAATACTCTAACACCAGAATAGTGTTTTTTTTTATATAAGGGAAAAAAAGGAAACATACTCCCTAACCAACATCTTCCCCCTCTGCACATGTTTATCCCTATGTCTCTGTTCCCCTCCAGCAGCGATTTTGGAGCTAATGACGTCCAGCTCAGAGACGAGAGTTGACATGTCCGCCGCATTGGATTTGAAGGTTTGTGAGGTTGTGTCTATTGTGGATTGGATGGTTGAGACGGCGGTTTCGAAGTGTGTGAAGGAGTGGGTTGCTATTGTTCTTTTTAGGTATCTTGTTGGGATGGAGGAGGAGGGGGGTATGCGGAGCGGGAGACGGGTTCTGAGGGTGTGGAAGGTGGTGCGGAGGGACATTTTGGAGGATTATTATTATTATTGTCTGCGAGGTTTGGTGTCAGTGACGGTGTCAGTGACAGTGTCAGTAGGGACTGGTGAGAGGTATAGAGGGATACTTGGGGAGTATGGAGTATTCCTGGAGATGCGGCTGAAGGGTGGGTTTCTGTACTTACACACGGTGGATATCAAATGCTATGGTGACAGAGCTGCAGAGGAGTGAAGGAATGAATGAATGAATGAGTACTCAGTTGAAGGGGGGGATATCTGGGATCTGAGAGCTGAGTGCTGCAGCTGTCGGTTAGGTTCCTCCTCCCCCAATATCGAGCCCGAACTTTGGAAAAATGCTAATGGCTGCTGCTGCTCCGGGGAGGCGCTCTTCTTTTTCTTCGATGTCAATCGGGAAAATAATGCAATGGGCAATGGGCAATGCAATGCACCTGGGCAGCTGGCGCTGGCATATGAATGCGAAGTCTCGATCGAGATGGGAAGTGTGCCGAGTGTAGCCGCATTTTCTGTGTGGAGAGAACGAAGGACAGGGGTTTACCCCACAGCCAAACCCCGTCCGCTAGCTCTGATTCCCATGATTGTTGTGGTTCTGCATGCGGGATTGATTCGATTCGATTTGCAGTGGGAGCTCGGTCTGCTGCCGCGGTTGTGACATCTTACGTCTTACATACTTCTCATCATCATCATCTTCTTCTTCCTACTTTCTTCTTTTCCTTCAGGTTCTTTAGTTCACGAGAGTTCTGATATTGGATTCCTGGTAGGTGTTCTTCTCTACGGTTACACAATTACATATTCACAAGCTAATGTTTATATTTTATACTTCCCACGTGAAAGGCCCCCTCCTCAAAATAAAAAATAAAAAGTAAATCGAGCTGAAACGGTATCGATAACATAATAGCTTTACTATCCTCTATCTCTATCAATACCATTATCAGTACCGGGTATCGATACACACAAGTACTTTCAACAATGAAATCAGCCCGTCTCGCCCGCTCATCGGCCCGCCTGCTGCAGCTCCAGCGGCCATGCGCCTCTCCCTCGCTCACAAGGACCCTGCTGCCCGCGGTGTCCGTCCGTCATGCGACCACCAAGCATACTCCGAATTTCAAGATGCCGTCTGCTGACGATCTGGCGGAGTTGAGGGAGCGGGTGCAGGAGTTTGCGAGTATGTATTACCTTGAAGTTTACTGTATATGGTAATTTTTTTATTATTTTGTTTGATATTGACTTCTTTTGGGGATGGATTGTTAGGACGAGAGATTCCTGAGGAGGTAGCCGCAAGAACAGACAGAGAGAATGAATTCCCCAATGATATGTGGCCGAAGCTGGGCGAGGCTGGGTGCGTCCCTCCCCCATTCATTACCAACTATCCCCATATCTATATACAAAAACAAAAAAGACTAATCTCCAAATTTAAACATTTTATTTTTATAAAAAAATAGCCTACTAGGAATAACCGCCGAAGAAGCCTACGGCGGCATCGAACTCGGCTACCAAGCGCACTGCATAGTCCTCGAAGAGCTCTCACGCGCATCAGGTTCCATCGGCCTCTCCTACGCCGCCCACTCCCAGCTCTGCGTGAACCAACTCTCCCTCCACGCCAACCCCGACCAAAAATCACGATTCCTACCCGGTCTAATCGATGGTACCAAAATCGGCGCGTTGGCCATGAGCGAACACTCCGCCGGGTCTGATGTGGTTTCTATGAAAACTAATGCTAAAAAAGTGGATGGAGGGTGGTTGTTAAACGGGACGAAGATGTGGATCACTAACGGGCCGGATGCGGATTATATAGTTGTTTACGCTAAAACCGAGCCAGAGGGGAAGGGTATCACTGCCATGGTTGTGGAGAAAACCTTTAAAGGGTTCTCATGTGCTAAGAAACTGGACAAATTCGGCATGCGGGGGTCTAACACCGGTGAACTGGTGTTCGAGGATGTATTCGTCCCCGATGAAAACCAACTGGGTCCTACGAACGGTGGTGTGAAAGTCCTGATGTCAGGGTTGGACTTGGAGCGTCTGGTGCTCTCCGCCGGTCCGATCGGGATCATGCAGGCTGCCATGGACCTGGTTTTGCCGTACACTCATACCAGAAAGCAGTTTAACCAGCCGATTGCGCATTTTCAACTGATGCAGGGAAAACTGGCGGATATGTATACGAAACTTGCGGCGTCGAGGGCGTATACTTATGCTACTGCTAGGACTGTTGATGAGGGGATTATTGAGACTAGGGATTGTGCTGGG
Source organism: Orbilia blumenaviensis (assembly GCA_036872755.1). Lineage (NCBI taxonomy): Eukaryota > Fungi > Ascomycota > Orbiliomycetes > Orbiliales > Orbiliaceae > Orbilia > Orbilia blumenaviensis. The sequence continues at coordinate 1,455,186 of JAVHNS010000003.1, read as the reverse complement.
GCGATTTTGTATGCTGCTGAGAGGGCGACGGAGGTGGCGTTGGATGCTGTGCAGTGTTTGGGAGGGAATGGGTATATTAATGAGCTGCCGGCGGGGAGGTTGGTGAGGGATGCGAAGCTTTATGAGATTGGAGCGGGGACTAGTGAGGTTAGGCGGATGGTTATTGGGAGGGCTTTTAATAAGGCGTATGCGCAGAGGTAGATTTTATCTTACTACTTACCTACCTAGGAGATATCTACCTAGGTGCCTGGTACTTCTTGTTGGTGGGTGGTGGAAGGGGTGTATGATATTGTGATACCAAAATTTCTTTTACTTTTTGTGAATTATAGTATATATCGAGGCTGCAGAGGCATTGCCGGCTATGAAATATATGTACAAGGTCGTAAATAAAAAAATACTTGAAAAAAATCGTTATATATATGTACCAAAATATAAAAACAGATAAATGTTGGTGTCGGTTCCAGACGCCCCCGGGCACATGACTGAGACTAGATAAATGGGTGAAATGTAGTCTTGGATTCAAACTCTGGGCACTTGATGGGCGTATATTAAGCAGTCGGGCTGAGCGCCAACTGGTGCCGCTTGAAGAACGCCTTCTGCTCTCTGCATTTAGCGTTCGTGCACATCGGACACCGTAGGTACAGCTGCGACGTGCTCTGCGACGAGTTCTCCAAATGCGCCTTTACGATGTCAGCGAGTGCTTTGATAAAGATTGGGTCGCCGTTGAGGGATTCGGCGCGTTTAATTCCTGGCTGCTTTGTGTGGGCGATGACTTCCTGGTCTAACTCGTAGAGGGTTTCGATGTGGTCGGCTTTTTTATGTCTGTTAGTTTGGCTTCTTCTTCTTCTTCTTCTTTTTTTTGTGTGTGGAGAAATCGTGTTTTTGTGGGAGACTTACAGGTGAACGCGATTGGGATTAGTAGGAGGTTTGTCTGGCCCTTCTTCACATATTCTTCTACCGTGTCTGCCGTGGCGGCGCCTAACCACGGTGAAGGGCCTACTTTGCTCTGCCATACTAAACGGTATGGGTTCTTGAACTTCAACCGCTCCATGACTGCCCACACTGTCGCTGCTACTTCCGCGGGGTATGGATCACCGCGGTTGACGACCGACATGGGTAGAGAGTGCGCCGTGAATAGGAGGGTTACATCCCCTCGTTCAGCTTCAGGGTACGTAGCCAGAGTTTCCTCGATATGTCGCGCGAATGTCTCGATCAGACCCGGATGTGTGGGCCAGCGGTCTATAACCGACCATTTTATCTGTTCCTTCGTATCGAACTTCTTAGACAGCCGCCATAGCTCGTTTAAGCTGCTGCCGGTGGTGGAGCAGCTATACTGCGGATACTGCGTGAATGCCACAGCTCTGGTAACACCATCAGACAGCATTTGTTGAAACGTCGTGTCCGTGAGCGGGCTGGCGTAGCGGAATGCGATGTAGGGCTTGTGCGGCGCCGTGGATGGGTTGGTGCGGTCGAGTAAATTACATGCTTCACGAGCTTGCAGCTCGGTCCATTTTAGGATCGGAGAGCCGCCGCCGATTGCGGAGTATTGTTCTTGGATTTTGGGGGTGCGGCGGTGGGAGATGAAGGGGCCTAGGTAGTTTTGGAGGGGGCCGAGGGGGATGAGGTCTTTGTCCATCTGTTGAGTGTGGTTTGTTAGTGTTAAGTTTCTTTGAGAGGTACGTTTGGAGCGTTTGGACATACGAATAGGCGGGAGAGGAAGTCGCCGACTTCATCGACGGTGGAGGGGCCGCCCATGTTTAGCATTACTATTGCTGTTCCATTGTTGCCGCTGCTACTGGTAGCTGTGGTTGGAGGGGTGGTATCAGATGCTGTGGCGAGGAAGCGGCGGGATCGGTATGGTGTAGCTAGGGATTTGACGGCGGTAGAGTACGAATTGGGCCTTGCCAGGGCATTTCTACTGGCAGGAAGTAGCTGGGAAGCTATCCGAGGGCACAGGGAGGCCATTGAGTATGCTATGATGGGTGATATGCGGGGTGAATTGGGGGTACCGGGGAGGGTTTCGGCTTAAGTAGCTGGGTAATGTCGGATGGGCCCGTTGGAAGCCGGTTTGTGATCGAGCCAGCGATCGATGGCTAATTCAATGAAAGCTGAAGCTGTAATATACAATTGGATAAAGATACCGAAGCTGGAGATGCTATGGATTATTGTAGGGAATATGATTCGATGGCGATGATGATGAGGTTGAAGAAATGAGGTTGAGGTTGTGGAGAAACCCAGACCTTCACGTGTGGGTGTGTGAAATTAATATGCGACAGACCTTCTCGATCTTGGTGTCCCTCGGATATAAGCCCCAGATCTGATGTCACGGTCGGCTATAAGACTCGCAGCCCGAGCCAATCAGCTGTGGGGCAATGCAAATGTGTTGCGGCCCGGGAAGGTTGCTGTGTCAACAACAATATGAGACCTGCAACCAACGCAACCGCCGGGACAACAAACAGCCAGAGTGCGGCGTCTCGACAACAATAGCAGCGGGCGGAACCCGGTTGCTTGACTCGTCGCTAGTGTGTCCTGGTCGTAGCTTATCAGCCAACATGCGGCCAGCCGATATCAATCGATAAACCCGCCCGGTTGCTGCCCCTCTGTGTACATTGCTTTGCTTATATTGTTACTCTGTGTACATTAATATAACTCCTCGACATCATAACTATCATATCTTACTCTAAAAACCCTTACCTACATCCTGCACCCTCAATTATCCTTCGCATCCTGTCGTGCTCTCTCTCTCCAGCTTCAGTGCACCCCCAGAAAAACCCCTGCAGCTTCAAGCTGTACTAGTGCATATTCATATTGCCGTGCTACTCTAATTACCTTGTAAGTGTGATTATATACGGATCCGGTGCATTCCTGCGACTCGAGAACGTGCAGATAACTGACCATTGCCTGGGCGATCATAGTGCGCCGTTGTTGTTTTGGATAACTTCGACCTCGGCGTTTATACGTCTATTCTTCGTGTAGCCTACTGCTATATTACCATTACCACTCTACAGGCCAAACAGATGCCTTGAGATCCCTTCGGTTCGAACATGGCTGGCTTCAATACACCCCCGCGCTTCGGCGCCTCTCAGAGACCCTTTACTCCCCGGCAGAATAATCAATCTTCTCCACTTAATTCTCCTCAAAATAATGTCACCAGTACTTCCAGGAATACTACCCCGTTTGGTGGCAGCGTCGGTTCCACGCCATTCGGTATCGGTGGCGGTTCGAATCCCTTCGTAAGCTCTACACCTTTTGGACGAAGTCATAACAGGACTATGTCCGGTGCTAGCAGTGTAGTCGCACACACCCCAACTCCATCTAATAACCTTACCGCCGCCGCCGCCACTACCACTGTCAGTGCTAGTAAATCAAATACTACCTTCGCACCAAGCTTCATCAAACGAACAGACCCTACATCCCCCAAAATCACCTCCCATGGCCTCGAAGGCACGGACTTTTCTGGCAAACGCTGGGTTTGGGTTAAGGACCCCGAACAGGCATTTGTTAAAGGTTACGTCGAAAGCGAGGAGGATAATGTCCTCCTCGTTATTTGCGATGATGGGAGTCAAAGAAATGTTCCATCTGATCAGGTGGATAAAGTCAATCCGGCCAAGTTTGACAAGGCGGCCGACATGGCTGAGTTGACGCATTTGAATGAGGCGTCTGTGGTTCATAATTTGCATATGAGATATCAGTCGGATCTTATCTATGTGAGTTCTTTATCTCTTTGTCGTAGCGGTATTGCGGTTGGCTAATTTTTTGGGTTAGACATACTCCGGGTTGTTCTTGGTGACGGTCAATCCGTACTGTCCGCTGCCGATATATACCAATGAGTACATTGAAATGTATAAAGATAGATCTCGAGATGAGACCCAGCCCCATATTTTCGCTATCTCTGATGCTGCGTTCCGCAATCTGCTGGACGAGAGGGAGAATCAGAGTATCTTGGTCACGTATGTTTTTATCTATCTACGATCTTTGGAGAAGGTTCTAATAGTCGAAAAAGTGGTGAATCCGGTGCCGGAAAGACCGAGAATACGAAGAAGGTCATCCAATACCTCGCATCCGTAGCCGCTGTAAACAACTCCTCGAAACAGTTCGGCACCCTTGAGCAGCAGATCCTACAAGCCAATCCCGTCCTCGAAGCCTTCGGAAACGCCCAGACTGTGCGAAATAACAATTCGTCCAGATTTGGAAAGTTTATCAGAATCGAGTTTACTGGGAAAGGTCAGATTGCTGGTGCCTATATTGATTGGTACTTGCTTGAAAAATCCAGAGTTGTGAAGCAGAGCGGCGGTGAGCGAAACTACCACGTCTTCTACCAGTTGCTTAGAGGTGCGACTCGAGAACTCCGTGATCAGTTGATGCTTACCGGCGATGTCGACGACTACGGATACACCAAGAGTGCGAACAAGCATATCGTTGGCGTCAATGATAAAGATGAATTCGACGGTCTACTTCGAGCTTTCCAGGTGATGGGATTCTCGAAGGACGAGCAGCTTGCTTATTTCAGAAATATCGCCGCGGTTCTTCATCTTGGAAATCTTTCCGTTGTTGGAAACGCGGACGGCGCGAGGCTTCCGGATAAACGCCAGGTTGACCTCATCTGTCATGTCCTTGGTATACCTACTGAGGCTTTTACTAAAGCTCTCGTGAATCCCAGAGTCAAGGCTGGTAAGGAGTGGGTTAACCAGAACCGTAATGCGGACCAGGTCAAGCAGTCTGTTGATGCTCTTAGCAAGGGTATCTACGAACGGGCTTTTGGCAGCTTGGTGTCGAGAATTAACCAGTCCCTCGAGCGCCGAGGGGAGGAGTCCGGTTTTATTGGTGTTCTTGATATCGCTGGTTTCGAAATCTTCGAGTCCAACTCCTTCGAGCAACTCTGCATCAATTACACCAACGAAAAGTTGCAGCAATTTTTCAATCATCACATGTTCGTGCTAGAGCAGGAGGAATATGCTCGCGAACGGATTGAGTGGAAGTTTATCGATTTCGGGCACGACCTTCAGCCTACTATTGATTTGATCGAATTGTCTAACCCGATCGGTATCTTCTCGTGCTTGGACGAAGACTGTGTTATGCCCAAGACGACTGATAAGACTTTCACTGAGAAGCTTCACTCTCTGTGGGATAAAAAGTCGAATAAATACCGTAGCTCGATGTTAAGCCAAGGTTTTATTCTTACCCATTATGCTGCCGAGGTCGAGTATGACACTCAAGGCTGGTTGGAGAAGAATAAAGACCCACTTAACGATAATGTTACCCGTCTTCTTGCCAATTCTACGCACCCCAGCGTTGCTCAGTTGTTTGCTGACTGCGCTGAGGATGCGGAGCATTCACTCACCTCGAGATCTCGTGTCAAGAAGGGGTTGTTCCGGACTGTTGCTCAGCGTCACAAGGAGCAGCTGTCCAGCCTTATGGCCCAACTTCATGCAACTCACCCCCATTTCGTTCGTTGTATCATTCCTAATCATCAAAAGAAGCCGAAGAGATTGGTTACCCAGCTGGTTCTGGACCAGCTTCGGTGCAATGGTGTGTTGGAAGGTATTAGAATTGCGAGAACCGGTTTCCCCAATCGACTGCCGTTTAACGAGTTCCGCCAACGTTATGAAGTTCTTACGCCTGGTCTTCCAAAGGGTTATTTGGAAGGACAACAGGTTGCCCGGTTTATGCTTGAGCAGCTTAATCTTGATGAATACCAGTATCGAATCGGTCTTAGCAAGGTCTTTTTCCGTGCTGGTGTTCTTGCTGAGCTGGAAGAGCAGCGAGACGCTTTGGTGCGCAGTATAATCACCCGGTTCCAAAGTATTGCTCGTGGATACATCCAGCGGAAGATTGCGCACAAGAAGCTTTATCGTGCGGAGGCTACGAGGATTATCCATCAGAACCTTAAGGTGTACTTGGAGCTTAGTCAGAACCCATGGTGGAAGCTGTTTGTGAAGACGAAGCCGCTGCTTGGGAATACGGTTACTAGCCGGGAGGTTAAGAAGAAGGATGAGATGATTCAGCATATGCAGGCGCAAATGACGCAGCAGGCCGAGGATCGAGCCAAAGTCGAGGATGAGAAGAGAAGGACCGAGACCGAGCTTTCGAGGGTTCAGCAAACCCTTGAAGCTGAACGAGCGCTCGCTCTTGATAAGGATGAAATTTTCCAGCGTCTGCAACAGCGTGAGGCTGACCTTTCTGAGAAGCTTAAAGGTGCTTTGGAGGATCAAGAGCAGTTGGAAGATCAGCTTGATGAGTTGATTGCGGCGAAGAAGAAGGTTTCTGATCAGCTTGATATTCGACGGAAGGAACTTGAGCAGGCTGTTACGTTGATTGCGTCATTGGAGGAGGAGAAGAGAAGTTTGGTGGCTAAGCTTGAGGAGAACGAGGCGAAGCTTAAGAATGCGACGGATCAGCTGGATAATGTTAGCAGTAATGAAAGCAAGTTGTCGAAGGAGATTCATCTTCTTAAGAGCCATCTTTCGCTTAAGGAGCGGAAGGTTCAGGAGTTTGAGCAATTGTTGCTTAAGACTGATAAGGACCTTGAGGAGAAGTATAATGCGGCTGTAAGTTGGTCGGTTGTCTTGATTTGTAGTTGGGGTTGATGCTAATGAGGATTTTTTTCGGTTTTGATAGAGCAAGAGCCTTGAGACGACTCGGAGGCAAAATCAGGAACTTCGCACCGAAGCGAACAATGCTCGACAGCAGCTGCAGGATCTTTCGAAGACTTCTGCTGACTTTGAAGGGTTGATTCGGAAGAAGGAAAGTGAATTATCTTTGGCGCTTGCGGATCTAAAGAAGCAGCAGATTGATCGCAAGACGTTTGAGGATGAAAGACATCTACTCGTCTCCAAGCAGGAGGAATTGCAGAGGAAGCTTCGTACTGCAGAGGCCGCTGCGGAGAATGCGCAAATGCTAAAGGCGCAGTGCGAGCGGGATGCAAAGGAGGCTCGTAAGCTTTTGGAGAGCAAGATTTCCGAAGATGCGAAACTTGGCCAGGGTAGAAGACTTCTCGATGAACAGATTAAGGCGCTCAAGGTCCAGCTTGAGGATGTTCAAGGGGAGTTAGATGCTGAACGGAAGTCTCGGGCTGATATTATTGCGGAGAGCGAGACTCAGCTTGCAACTATGAGACGAGATTACGATGCGCTTTCTATTGCTAAGGTTACCATTGAGAAGGAGCTCTATGGACAACAAGATACACTCCGGAAAGCCCTTGAAGCTAGATCGCAAGCTGAGAGGGAGAAGCGAGATATCCAACTTGATCTTCAACGTCTACGTCAACGAGTTGAGAACAATGAGTCCACCCGTGCACAGGCGGAGGCTGCCAATGAACGCCAGCTTTCTCGACAAGCTGAAGAGCTTCGCAATTCGCTCAGAAAGGAAATCGATCAAAAAGACAAATTGCTTACTCAAGCCGAAGCCGATCGGGAGAAACTCAATCTTGAGATCCGAAGGTTGACTAAGGAAATTGAGGACAGTGAGGCTTCGAAGAGATCCAATGAGCAGGCGAAGAAGAGGTTGGATCAGGAGATGGGTACGCTTAAAGCCCGCCTCTTGTCTTCCGAGCACGACAACCGCGCGCTTCAGAACAAGATACAGCAGAAGAACCTTGAGCTTGCCAAGTCGACATCGAAGGCCAGCGAACAGTTCCGCGACAAGATTGTGCAGTTGACTTCGGAGAAGGCTAAAGCTGTCGAGGAAGAGAAGAAGCTCCACGGGCAGTTGAGTGAGGCTCAGCTTAAGATTATATCCTTGGAGAAGCAGAAGGAGAAGCTGGCACTTGATCTCGAGGATCTTAATCATGAGGTTACGCGGGAGCATAAGAACACTAGAGCGACGGAGAAGACGGTCAGCGGTCTCCAGGCACAACTTTCGGAGGTGAATCGTAATTTGGACGCCGAGAAGCAACTTACGGCGCAGGCTCACGCGAATACCCGTAAGCTGCAAAGTTCGTTGGATACGGCGAATTCTGAGCTTGAAGATTGTCATCGATATTTGCTAGAGTTGCAGAGAGTGGTTGAGCCGGAAGAGGACGTGCCTCTTAAAATGCCGGAGCGAACGAGGGTGCGGTCCGGTACTACGACTGATATGGCGCAGACGTTTGATGAGATCAAGCAGAAGCTAAGAGTTGCCGAGGAGCGGAGGAACCGTGCTGAGTCGCAGCTTGCGGAGATGCGGCGGAGACACCAAGATGAGTTCATGGATATGGAGAATCGGCATGCTGTATCTCGGGCTACGCTTATGGAAGGTATGAATGAGAATATGCCGCCGTTCGGATCGCCTACGAAGACTTTTGGGACACCTACCAAGAGGCCTATATTCAACGCTGCGGGGCATGGCTCGCCACGCACGCCTACTAAGCGTGTGAACCAGCTTGATTCCACGGTGTTTGACTCTGGGAAGACGGATAGAACGGTGGATACTATTACCTTCCAGGCGAATATGGATTTGGCGACTGATTTAGAGGAGGCGCAGAATAAGCTGCAGATGGCGGAAATGGAGAATCGTCATTTGAGGTCGCAATTGAATATTCAAGAAGGTGCGCAGGGTCAGGGTCAGGGCGATGGCTCGAATCGAATCTTGCAGAGGTTGGAGAGGGAGAACAATCGCCTTCACCAACAACTCGATCAGGAAACGGAGAAGCTGTCGGCTCTTGAGTCTGCGATGAGGTCTGGGGAGCTTACTGCTATGGATTTGCAGAACAAGTCCCACCAGGAGCTGTTTGATCTTATCTGCGCGCAGGAGAAGTCTCGCAAGTCGCTTTTGGAATACTATAATGCTACAAGATCGGATCTTGCGGATGCGATGAAAGCGAATGAGAAATCTAAGGGATCTAAGATGTCGTTGGAGGTTGAGCTCCGAGACCTTCGTGGAGAACTTGACGATCTCGTTGCGCAGAGAGAGCAGGAGCAGTTTGAACGCAGTGGGCTGCTTTCCGAGAATGCAGACTTGCAGATTCGGTTGGATGCTGAGGGGGCGAAGAATCATGATCTTGCATCCAGTGCTGCGTTGTATAAGGCTCGTGCTGAGGAGTATTATAGTAAGCTTGAGCAGGCTGAGATTGCGGTTATGCAGGCTACTAGAGCTGCGGCATTTGCGAAGACGCAGGCTAGGGAGGCGGAGGATAATTGCGCATCTGTTATTGCGGAGAGGCAGCAGACGGAGTCGATGTTTGAGGATATGCAGAGGGAGAATCAGAGATATGAGGAGAAGGTATGTTTTGTTTATCTATATATATTCGGGGAGTATGTGTTTACTAACTATTGATTGTAGATCGAGGACCTTCAGGCGGACTTGACCGACGCACTTCAGGCTAAGAAGAGACTTCAGCATGAGATTGAAGATTATAGGAACAGGAGGGAGATCGAGCTTGAAGATAAGGAGGGTTCGATCGAGCAGATGAGGAAGAAGTTCCAGACTGAGGCTGCCCAATACTTGAAGGACGTCGAGGCTGAGCGTGAGGCTTTGGTAACCGCTAGGAGTGAGACTCAGTATGTTCTTTCCTTCCTATTTTATTATCTTATGGGTGATTGTGGAGCAAGACTAATTTATTATTTAGACGACTCCGTGAGGAAGTTGATGAGCTGCGCGTCAAGTGGGAGGACGAGCTTTTGAATAGCAATACTGCTACTAAGGAGCGTGCTCGACTTGAGGTGAAGCTTGCGGATATGACCACTTCTCATGAACAGGCTGTTTCTGCACACAATGAAATCCAGGCTCGTATGGTTTCGCTTCTCAGTCAGAATCGAACCCTCAGAGAGTCGGTTGAGGCGGCACACACAGAGCGTGATCAACTACAGAAGGACAAAAAGGCCATCGAGCAACGACTTTCGGATGCATCTCGCCGTCTTGAGGAACTTGCTAATGGTGACTCCTCGTCGGTTAGAGTTGCGGCTGGTATGGATCGTGAGATCTTGGATTTGAAGACTTCTCTTGCGCAACAAGAAGATGTGGCAGCTGCGGCTGTGGATAAGATGAGACGATCTGAGGCTCTTACTTCGGAGTTGCAGAGGGATCTTGCACAGCAGAGGGATTCGAATGCGGATCTGCATAAGGAGAAGTCGTTGCTTGAGAGGTCTGTTAGGGATCTTCAGCTTAAGGTTATGGACATGGAGACCAAGAGCTATACTACGGGATCTAAGGATGTTAAGATGTTGCACAGTCGGATTCAAGAGGTATGTTTTTCACTATATGGATTATTTCACATACTTTGCAAAGGGCTAGGGGCTAACTTGTTCGCAGCTTGAAAACCAAATCGAGGAGAACGAGAGACAAAGAAGCAAGTTCGAGCGATCGACGAAGAACGTTGACAGAACAGTCCGAGATCTTCAGTTACAGATCGAGAGGAAGGAGAAGACAAATACACAGTTGCAAGAAGACATGCAGCGCAATAAGGATAAGGTTGAGAGGTTGTTGAAGACTATCGAGGAATTACAAGCATCAGATAGCCAGAACCAGCTCACTGCCCGGCGTGCGGAGAGAGAGCTGAGGGAAGAGAAGGAGAAGAGTTTGAGGATTGAGAGGGAATTGGAAGGGTTGAAGAGTTTGAATAGCAGGATTGGGGCTGGAGCTGGAGATAGAGCTAGTGTTCATGGTGGGGTCAGCATGACAAGGAGTAATACTATGCAGACTGTTGGGGAGAAGCCGGAGAATGGAGCCAGTGTGCCAGCTGGGGCTGGAGCAGCTGGGTTTGCGGCTAAGCGGAGGATCTTCTCGAAGGATGGGGATGGGGTTAAGAACTTCTTGTGATGATTGACCACGGTGATGGTGGCGTCTCTTACCACTGTTTTTTGTTTTCTGTTTTTGTCTTTGGATGGTATAGCATATTGGGGAAGCGTGCATTGGTTTAGGATTGCATTTCTGGACTGGGATGCATGCATGCATATGTTTTTCTTTGGCGTTTCTGGATAAAACTTCATGTTCATTACAGAGCTGTGCTTTGGGATGATGGGTCTTGGTTAACTTATGGTTAAGATCTTGTCATGATGCATGGTTTTCAGGATGTGACGGTAATGGAATGAATCGATGGGGGTAGCCACGAGTGTAATATTTATGTGTTTTGATGTGATATATATCTAAATTTAAATATTATGTATCTATCTGCCTGTGGATACATGCTGTTTGTGACATGGCAATATCTTGCAGATGCTTGATACGGGAAGCCTGCTATTTTCGTAGGCTTCCGAGGAGGTCTTCCATTTCGTCCATGTCTGTCATTATAGAATCGAATGAAGGTTGATCATCGGGTGCCGGGGCTTGTGGGGTAGAATTGCTGGATGAAAGGTCTTGCCCACTTGGTAATTGTGTCTGGTCTTGTGGGGGAGTGGATTGGGATCCCTCGAGTTCTTGGGCTTTACGCTTTGATTGGGATCTTGTCGTTCGTTGCGTAGGGGCGGTGGGGCCTCGGCGAGTTTGTAAAGCTCGTTTGGGTTTTGTGGAGTTTGGTTTGGGGGCAGATTTTGGATCGGATTTGCGGCCAGGTTTAGAGGTTTTACGAGTACCTCGCTTAGTGGCTGGGTCTGGGTCTGGGTCTTGTACTCTGGGCTCTGCTTCTCTGGGCTCTGATTTTTTATGAAAGGGGGGCGCCTTGCGTTTTGCGGGTATGGTAGAAAGCGGTTTCCTCCTAGTGGTTGGAGTAGAGGCGTCGGGGCTTTGCTTGACTGGTATGGCTTGTTGAGCAGGGTAGTTGGGGGGTAGCGGTGGGGTTTTAGAAAGGTTGGAGGAGTCTGAGTCCGAGTCTGAGTCCGTGACTTTTTGGGAGGGTAACCCTGCCTCCTTTACGCTTTCAGAGGGTTTGTTCCCAGGCGGCTGTTGTTCTTGCCGGGTATCTGGCTCCCTCGTTTTGGTGCTGTCGGGATTGAGGTTGGCTTGATTATTTAGTCCGGGGTTGATGTTGACTTGATTATTTGGCCCAGGATTGACCTGGACGATGGGTGGTAGTGGCTTTACGGTGTTAGACAGCTTGGTGTCGGCGTTTAGAGCAAGTGCAGCCATATCCTTTGCGAGAAGAAACGGCACTACTCGCGAACGCTTTACCAGCACTGGCTCCGGTGGGAAATCTATCACTGGGCGGTACTAGATGCCAGGATGGTCTTCCACCGGCCGTACCCCGGTACTTATGAATCGGAAGATCATATCCAACGTATATGCCTTGTCATCACGCTTGACGAGGGCAGCGTTGGATAATGCGACTAAATCCAGAGCGCGCTTAATAATAGTTCCATCCGAGTGCGTTCTAAGCCCCGTCTGGATCCTTGTAAGGTCTCCGTTTACAGTTTCTATTTCTTCCTTCGTGAAGTCGGATTCCCAATCGCGGGAGCGTTGATCCTTTTGGACGATTTTGAGGGCCCAGTGGCGATTACGCCTTCTGTGTTCTGGGTCGTCGGCATCGTCTTCGTCCTCGTCCATTTCATCGTCGTCGTCTTCTTGTTCGGGTTCATCCTCGGCTTCGGGTTCTGAGTCGTCGTCTGAGTCGTCGTTGGAGTTTTTTGGTTTGGCGGTTAATGCTAGTCCGGCTTTACGACCGCTTTGAATCCAATCTTGGACTTCTGGTGAGAGCTTCTTGCCGAGGAGGCGGTGGAGCTGGCCATCTTGGGTACGGCCGGGGAAGGTCGGGAGGGGGAAGACGACGGTTGTGGAGAGAGCAGCGGAGTGCTGGTGGAGGGATCTTGATATCGTTGACACCTGGGAATTTAAGATAGCTAGCTGAGCAGTCAAGGTCGTCCTGATAATAGTAGTATTATAGTACTATGTAAGCTAGCATTCTATGATGGTGATGATGATGATACATCAAAAAAGTGAAATTTGAAATTACGCAGCCTCGTTTGGAGTCGCGATGGCGCAAATAGATAATCGTGCCTGATAACGAAGGCCAGGATGTGGTTGATATGCACCTACCAGGATGGCAGTGGGTCTGAAAGGCGAAGTTCCTGCAGCAGAGAATTGATTGATTGGGTGAGCAGTCCCAGCTGTATGCGCATGCGATCGAGAGCATCGACCGGGAGGGTTGAAGTTGCCATATCGAGCCTTTGTTTCGCGGATGTTATCTTTTTTGGAGTCGCGATGGCCGATGGTGATTGTGGTTGTTGGTTGAGTAAAGGTGGAGTGGTAATGGAAATGGCAATAGAAGTAAGCGTGTTGACGGCGTGTTGCTTTTGAACGCCAATTAAGCGATTACATAAGCCCAGGTAAAACCCAGGCGGTTGATTTCGCAGTGACAACATTCATTTCTCTCCAACAAATCTAACCGAACCAAACCACGTTCTTGCTCTCTTCCTCTCCTCCTCCTCCTTTCATCATAGCCCCCCCTCCATCCACCCACAACCACTGCCAGCTACTATCCTCCTCCATCAAACAAAACCTTCAACCACTACGACGCCGCTATCGCAAGACTGGTAGTATCACCGACTTAATCTCACCCGTCATGGCTTCCACCTGTCCGGTGGTTCCGTCCTTTGCAGGCATCCGGGCTGGGCCTGCTGCTGGAAAACGCGCAATGCCAGCTCGCAGAGCCATGCCAAAACAGAGGCGGCAATCCAGTTCCGCCGTTCCAAAGACTCCAATCACACCTATCACTCCGAAGGAAGAAGATATCTCGAAACCGGACCTCGCCATCGATGTTCCACGTGCGGCTACATCGGTTCAGCGAGACGACGGACCCGAGGAAGGCGAGATATCTGATGACGAGGATGACCACTACTCGCCTCGGGAAGCGACTACTCCCTTTCAAGCTCACTCGACGTTGCCTCTGGGGAATAATTTCCAGGCTGCGCTGGCTGCTACTGTGCATGCTCCCCTGATAACCCCCTTTCCGATTAACACTACTACAACAACAAATGGGAATCCAAATAATCAGCAATCAAAAAGGGACCAACTTGGAACCAATGGTACGCGCCTTCTTTCCCTCCCTATTTAATCTATATATACATCCTAGGTCTATCTTTTTTGACACAATGAATAGCATCACGTACTGCTCAGGAACCGGACCCCGCTTTGATGGCTCTGCCAGAATTACGTAAAGCTGCTCAAGCAGCGGTCATGTATCTTGCGTGTTCAGCCAAGATGTCGTTCGACCAGATTGCCACCGAGGGAATTGATCGTAGGGTTCTAACCAATATCTTCAATTCATTAAAGCTCCCGATACCTGATTCGTCTAAGAACGTTCCAACCACCGTTCTTCAGAAGAACATCGTTCCCGAGGCGCCCAAGGAGCTCAAAGCCGCCATACCAACTCCAATAGTTCCTAACCCGGAGATTAGTGCAGCCCCATCAGCCCCTGCCCCTATCCCCAGCTCTCTTCCTCCAAAGCCACCTGCTCCTGTATCCGTGGGCAATAACCAAACCAGTGTTGTTTCTCGATTTAATCAGTCGATTCCCAATCTAAATATTGCCCAGGCATCTCCAAATGGTGTCACATCCCCTCCTATCCCAACCCCACCATTAGAGGCAGTTCAAGAGGTTTCCCCAACTTCTCAGCCACAGACTGCTCGTGGCCGGAAGCGGCCCGTAGCTGCTGACTTTGACATAGAAATCAAACCAGCCTTAGCAAACCCTAAACAGCCCAGGTTTGGAAACAGGCAGCATCTCGAGGCAAGCCATTTGATATTCGACGTCAGTGATAATGAAGAAGATGAAAAGGAGCAGAAATCTTTGCGATTGGCTACACAATCAGTTGGACCCTCGAGACCGGATAGCACCAATCCCGAGAAGAATGAAAAACTTGGGGAAAGTCTTCGTTTGAAGGAGCTGGAAATTGAAAAAATGCGAGAAAAGATCAAGGCTATGTCTCGAAAACGCAAACTCGCAGCAAACAGCGAGACAGGATCTGGTCCTTCTAGCAAACCCAGCACCCCTCTTCCTATAGTACCGTCAGCCGACCTATTGACTGCAAAAGAGACAAGTCTTGAAAAAGTTGAAGAGTTTCTTCACAAAACTTTGGATCAAATTCATATTGGAACAGCGGAGCCAGAGGCTGTTGAAGCAGCTGTTGAGCTCGCAACCACTGAATTGATGGATGCTGAAGCCAAGGTTGATGGTATGGACGTTAATACCGTCATCAGTACCCCTCTTGTTGTCAACTCGCAAGGAAAGGCTCCAGTGTTTCCAGGTGATTCCGAGGTCAAGGACAATAATGCTGTTATGATAGATGCTTCAGATTCGCTGGGAGATGTGTCGGGGAGACGTTCATCGGACGATATATCATTCGCAACCGCTCCAATAGGTTTGGATACCGGAGACGATGATGAAGATGCCCTTGGGTCTCCTATGGATCTTTCCGATCTCGACGATACATCCAGCTCCGATTCTGATTCAAATGACTCCGAAGGCGACCCGGAAGCCGAAGGTACAGACTATTCCCATCCCAATTCTTGGTACATCAAAATTTATTAGACTGATTTGCTCTAGGCTCCGATTCCAATGATACATCTGAACAAGTTAGTAGTGATGACTCCGCGGATGTTGAAATGCAGGATACTTCGGGGATTGAAAGCCTTGCTTCGGATTCGGCCTCTAGCCCCGCGCCAGTAGCCGAAGACGAAGACGGCTATGATCCCGAGGCCCGCAAGTCTACATTAGGTGAAGTATCTCTCCCACCAGTCACCACTGAATTACCCCAAAATCAGTCACCTCTCATCATCGGGGTCTCCGAACCGCAACAAATAACCCCATCAATAAATGGCCAGCCTAAGAAATCAGAACCGGGATTCACGCCATATCAATCACAGCTTTCTGGTTTCCGGTCATTTCGATATCACCCTGGCTACAACAAACTTGTTTCACAAGGATACAAGTCGCTAACATATAGCCACCACATCGATTCCGAGCTACCAGTCTGCGACTTTGAGACTAGAGGGGGAACTTGTAATGACCCTCAATGTAGATGGCAGCACTTTCGTCAAATGGCCCTACCAGGTGCGTTGTATTAAAGTGTGCGAAAGAAACCGCTTGAATATCGCATCGCCCCGATTACGCCCCCAGCCCGCTTATCGGGGCTGGGGTCTACGTCGTGCTCCTTACTATGACACCCATTCCGCATTGCAGTTACCCTTGCTTGGGAGTCTGCTTGATAATGCTATAGACTAATGGCTTCTGTGGCGGAAACCCCTTCTTCCTGATTGTACTGCTTCTAACTATTTAACCATTCCCTTTGCGATACTCTTTGCATAGAGGACAAAATCCTATTAGAACTCGCGGAACCCGACGTTAGCCAAAATAGTAAAGAAGAGTACCACGGCACACTTGTCCAAATTCTTGATAAGGTCAAGGATGGCAGCCCTGGTGACTTTGAAAAGGTTGCTAAAGAGATTGTTGAATATCGCCGACAAATGCTAGGCGATCCCACCCGTATAATCAAGGACCTTTGATTGCATTTATGACGCATTCACCCTATGCGTGGCTAAGTATTCCTTTCCAATCCTCAACTGCTTCATAAGATCCGTCAACGCGTACTTCATCCAGCAAGGCGCGTTACGTTTTGCTTCTGCACATATTATTCTTTTCGTTTGGATACCCTTTTCGTTTTTTACCAATTCCTCTTTTTTTTTTTCTCTCTCCGGCGTATCGGCATTATTTTTGCAACAACGGCGACATTTTTTCTTCGGCCTCCGACCAGCACTTTTAATTATGATCTCATGATCTCACCAACATTTTAATATCGCACAAAAAGGCGTGCAGAGCTACTGGAACATCCTACGAATTGAAGCATCCTAGTAACCCTAGCGGCACGGATATGATGAAATGGTTATCGATACAAGAGATGGAGCATTGTAGCTATGAGAAGGGTATCCTTCAGCAGCAATGACGGTGATCAACGATCGACCAGAGTAAAATGTCTCTTTTAGCCAAGTTCAAGAAGAACAGGAAGATATGAAATCGAAAAGCTTGATATAAGATTACAACCTTTTGTGCATTGAAGAGGAAGAAATAATAACCTCATTACATACTACTAAAAAGTACTTTAAACCTTTTCCTTTCTTCTCATTTTCGTTCTTCCTCGGTTTTGCAACATTGGTTTCAGCAGTAGCGCTTCTTAGCGATAGTGGGCAACAAGGAAGTAGTACAAATAATTACTTTGATCAAATCAACTCTTTCCATCCATGAAGTAACGGTGATATCTTCCGTAGATTCCGTACCTGTGTTTCAAATCGCTGGCCGTTTCTCTGAGATGCTGAAGTCAAGCGAGGTTTCACAGCCCAGCAGGGTGGTTTCAAGACCAAAACGATTTCTGGTGTGTGTGCATGTCTGAATCCGGATTTTCCCAACCTAGAAACAACGCATAAAATGCAACAGAATCTCGAGCACGCCATGATATCATGAGCAAGATGTTGCTATCTGTCCTAAGATATGGTGGTTGGATATTGCTTCCTTAACAGGAATATCCACTGTATGCATGAGTACGCGTAGCATTAACAATATTCTCTTTTGGGATTTGGAGAAAGAAAGTTGGTAACATAATAATATTCTGGATGGCACAGGTGCATGGAGAATTCTAGACCTTTAGGATGTTATAGCTTTTAGGTTGGTTTCAGGATGTTACAGAGCTTGTGGCTCACTACAGGAACACTAGCTACATAGCTATTGGTATTTGTACTACGGCGGCGTAGTTTTTCAGGCGCCATTCTTTTCTTTTTTTTTCTCTTCGTATTAAGCTGTAGCTAGCTATCTCGTTTATGGATGCATACCATTAGAGGAATTGCTACAGTTGTGACTTTACAACAGCTCGTGAATGTTAGTTTGTAGAATTTTGTGTTAGAAATCCGACCTTTCTCAAATGTTAACGTGAGTCAGTGTAATTAAGTAAATGGCGACCAAATAGCAATCTAGCCTGGAAGAAAAGAAAAGAGGGAGAAAACAGGATTGGCTGGTTATATCCAACCAACGTTTGTTTAAAGGTCGATATTATTATTAATTTGCGCATTGAATTCAAGTTCGCGAGAGTACACAGCCGCGGGCAGACTTTGCCGTGTAGCTGTGTATATCATGTCGTTCTTTAGGAAATAGTGCTTTGGTTATTAGGTTACTACCAACTTTTTTGGTGGTTCTGCTCTCGACTGGAAGGCCCGGCAAGGCAATCACTGCCCATGGACGGGAAGTACAGTCCAGCAGCCCCGCATCCAACGAGAAGGCATTGGAACATCGACGGGGTCTCAGCGAGAGGCGAGGGAATGTCTTTGCGGGTTATGTTAGTGGCAAGCATTTTGGGGGTGCTGCATGCGACAGAGTGAAATGTGTTGTCGGAGGGGCTACTTAAAATAGGCGGCCGATCTGTCAACGTAATCCGCCCGCCTGGGCTTCCCGCTCAAACCAGAGAGCCCTTTTAACATCCACATTCCCCTGGCCTCCTCTTTCTTCTTTCATCCTTCCAACCTTTCAACCTCATCACCACCAACACGACTGCTTTGACAGCAACTCATCGCCATCGTCATCTACATTGTCGGTAGAATAAGAAGAAATATCAGTAGAAGTAGTAGCAAGTAATAATCGAGGAACGGCTTTGCACCAACAGCAAGCATGCGTCTCCTGCAACTCTCCACGATCCTCGCCCTGGGAGCCGGCTCCCTGGCTATCCTCATCCCGCCGTCGGACTCGCTTAACACCGATATCTACAAGGTCAAGCCGATTCCAGCCAAGGCCGAAAGACCAAAGGTCGACACCCACGGTCTCACACCAGAGCAATATGCTGTTAGCCAGATCCGGCAAACTCTCGAAATCCCATGCGAGTCCTGCCCGTTCCCAAAGAAGGGCGAGAAAGATGCCTTCGATAACACTCCCAACAACCTTCGCCTCACATTATCCCTAGATGCTGTCCAGAGGGACATCATCAAGCTTAATGATGCCCCCATGTTCCCAGTTATCTACGCTGCGAAGGGCAAGATGCCTTTCCATGTTATCCAGCAGTCTCTAAAGGACGGTCGCGAAGTCAGTGTCCCAATCGATATTGACCTTTTCATCGAAACCGAGACATCCGGTCTCTCCCGCCTTCGCCTTCACGTCCTTGCCGTCTCTGGTTTCAAGACCATGGCCACTATGGAAATCCTTGAATTCCCAGTCTTCCAGAATGAGAAGGGTGAGGTCTTTATCGGTGAAGTTGGCGTTCGTCCTCCAACAGCCGCCGAAGCTAGCTCCGTCATGTGCAAGGATAACCTCCTCTGCCGCTGGAAGGCATACATCTACGATAGCATTAACAGCATGGCTCAGCGAATCAAGGGATCCCCACGTCCCAAGTGCAAGGGCAAGAAGGTTGAGCGTCCAGCTCACGCCGTCGCCACTGAGCTACCACCCCCACACCACGGTCACCACGGGTCCCACAAGTCCCACAAGCAGACCGAGAAGGCCCAGGAGAAGGATGTTAAGGAACACCCACACTGGAAATGGTTCAACTGGGTTGGTCTGGTCATCCGTCTCATCCTCGCCTGTCTTGTCATCGCTGCCATCACCATCACCATTGGTTTGTTCTTCACTCTCATCGTTAGCACTGCTGTCCACGTTGCTGTTGTCTCTTGGCTGTTCATCAAGGGACGCACTTGCAAGCGCAGGCAGGCTGTCCCAGAAGATGATGAGGAACAAGGTCTTATGTCCAAGGAGGAAGAGGCCCGACTTGAGACTGAAGAGTATAGGGATGACCTCCCAGTCTACACTGAGAATCAACAAAAGTAAATTGATTCGCCTCTTATTGATATTTGTCTATTGTAAAACCAAAACGGGGGTGAAAGGCTTGCCCTAGGAAGGGCATGAAGCAAAATTGGATACGGGTGGAGTTCTTTTTACAGCGGGAGTAAACATCGGGAAGCCAAAAACATCAATTATGGGATTTTTTTATAACAATCAAGCATGCGCAAGCCAAAAATACAAAGAATCCTGATGTCTCTCGTTAACGGTTACAGGAAAGTCTCCACAAATATCTTTTTATAAAAGATTTCCTCAGGAGAGATTATAAGGCTTCTGGAGGGATTAGGAAGAACAGCCAGTGGAGTTTTTTTATCTTTTATTATCGATTACTTTTGTCTTTTTGATTACTGGTGTCTATGCTTTTCCTATTTTTGCGTCTATCGGACGGGAGGAATTGGTATCTCCCTTTGTATGTTTTTTTTATCAGACTACTTAAAGTACATAGTAGCAGCAGCAGCCTTTTTTTTCTTTTCAACAGAATGGATCAAGGATTGGAACAGATTTGATTTCCGGGGATAATACCTTTTCCCGCTCCCATGCGTCTCGACTAAGAAAATTTGGTAGGTGCTAGTGGCGTGGTACTTATATGATATCATCCCATACATCGTAGGACCTTTAATTACTAAGGTAACTATACTTTGTAAATATAACTCTCTCTCTCTCTTCTCTTTTTTTTTTTTTTTTTTTTTAGTCTTTCGAATTTTCGAATTTTCGTGCACACACCCGCATTACCTTTGAGACATCCTTTTTCGTGGTGTGACGTATCACCTGTTTTTCTGTCGAATTATGAGGGAAAGGGATTGTCTTCCGAGATCTAGAACTTTTTTCCTTTATGGCTCTTCCCGGCCTCTCTACTTTTTTAAATTACCAATTTTTTTAAAGTCTCTTCGGGTCGTTTTTCTTGTTGGGAATAGAATAAAATAGGGAAAAAATTTTAAATCCTTGGCCCTGTTTAAATATTTTATGATATTATCGTGAGCTATTGGTTTTATTTGTTATTTTCGTGGGCTGAGGTGGAGTGTACGGCTATTTGGTTCATCAGAATGATTTTGAATTCTATACTATGGTCCAGCTTATAATTATTGGATTGGGGAAATGACAGTAGTAGGCCTGATACATGTGCTTACACAGACGAAAGAAAGAGAGTTGCTGGCGTATACGTATCAATATCGTATACGCGCGTGTGTATATATGGACTTTTCCTCCTTCACGAAAGAGGGAAAAAAAGGACCTCCCATGATGCGGAAAGTGTGTATAAACTTGAGGCTTAAAAAAAAAAGAAGAAGAAGAAAACAGAAGAAATAATACGACATCTCACCAGTATAAAATATAGGGGCGGGCTAAAAAAAAAAATCGATAGCAAAAAAGAAGAAAAACGATCGTGAAGTTGTTCATAATCCTTTGTGTGTAATATATGGCAAAAGAAGGGAAGTTGGGAGGGACTACAGCGCTACAGAAGTACGAATATAAAGGGCTAACTCGAGTAAAAATAAATTTGAATTTCATCATTTGGTCGATTTGGCAATAGGGGGGAAATATACTGCTAACTTTGACAAAAAAACGAGTAGAAATATTTGAGGTGCACAACAGAATAGAATAGAACGGGAGAGAAAAAAAAGGAAGGGACAGCTAGACAACAGATTCGATTGATTTGACAGAATAGTAAAAAGGAGAAAGAAAGAAAGAATACTTTGAACACAGCAGCAGAGCACTTGTGAACGCCTTCAGCCGTAATATATCTAAACTCAGTTGTGCATGCAAAAGCAACATACGGGAAACTGGTGCATTCAAAAAGAAAAGACAGCACGGGAATAGCGAAAGAAGAAGAGGATAGAGAGTTTGAAACAACAAGTAGGCAAGGGAACTTGGTCGTGGGATTAGAGATTACGCTCTTCATGTTTTTTGTTAGAAAAGTATAATAAGAAATGAAAGAAAATATAGGAAGAAGGGAAAGGAGACGAGATCGAGGCCCATGTGAAATACCAGTTAGAATGGAAGAGGCTCAGTTTCTCTCTCTCGCTCTCTTTCTCGTTGATTTTACCCCGTAAAGAAAATCCCCTAGAGACCCGGCAGGAAACATAACATAAGAGAGAAACAGCAAATGAGAAAAGAAAAAAATGAATCTCGTTACATCATACACACATGATCGTATCCGGAGATTGAAAGGTGGTCCAAAATTTTTTGCGTGTGTAGGAGGGTGTCTGCGTGCAGTTTCAATATGTCCAAGAAGAGAAAGGGAGGGTATGTATATGCCAGGAAGGATGGAAGAAGAGGAAACCAGTTCAATGCTACAAAGGTGTGGGTTTTTTTTTGGAAAAATGGCTGTAGATGGGGTGACAAAGATGCGCGACTTTATTTATTTTTTGACGAAACAGGTCCAAAGTCAAGGGGATTACAGGATATTTTTTATTATTGGATATGGCTCCGGGGGTCCAGGCAGATAACGAATTCCCAGGTGTCGGCGGTAGGGTCCTAAAACCAAAGTCGGCGATATATAAATGGCCTTTTAAGAAAACCAGCGAATATCCAGGGAAGATTCATCAGACCGAAAGCCTCCCAGGGCTAAGTCGACAAGATCCACATGTTAAAGATGAGTCCTTGTCGAGATCTCCAAGTGTCTAGAAATACAGAATCCAGGGAAAACTTTTTCCAGGTCGCTCCAGGTGTCGAATCCAATAAATCGTATCCAGGAAAAGGTGCTATCCTATAATTTTCGAAAACAAGAATACAATAATGTATAGGCGCCCGATCCAGTGCGTGTTGCATATGTACATAGATGTCGTAAAGAGCCAAATGTAGTTCGGAAATGATATAGTTGAGAGGCAAAGAATAACCCAAGGTAGTAGAGAATTGGTCCATAAGGAGTCGGTGAGGATGTGTTGCAGGCCGTCGAACATAGAAAAAGCGTGCAGGGAGGAGCCAAGTTGGCGAAGTCAAGATCCATGAAGAAAGTCGGACATCCTCGGGAATAGTGAAACCCAACCAGAGTTATGGCATTGCAGGCACCCACGATGAAATCTAATCTTCCATTTCATCGTCGTCGTCCTGACGCATTGCGGAGGCTTCTATCGGTTGACGTCCGTGTCGGGCGGGGTCATGATATGAAGTGCTGTATGGTGGGTCGTGTGGTGACCGTCCAGCACGGATTTCACGAGCTGGAGCTCGAGTCCCCTGGTTGCCAGCAGTATAGACGTATTCATCCCTGGGTATTACCGGTTCTGTCATCATGGAGTCTTCGTCTGTATTCCTGCGACCGGATGGCCTTGACGATGATGTGGCGATGACTGCTCCTGGTGGTTCTCTTGCTCGCGTGTCCATACCTCGGGCATCTATATCGAATTCGAAGGGGGTCAAGATGTTGAATATATGTGTGTGGCTTTGGGTAGGTTGATTTCGGAAGGAGGGTGGAAAGGGAGGGGAATATTTCACGACGGCAATACGGGAAACCAAGGTCCTCCTCTTCCATATATGGTTTGTTCAGGATAAAAACGTATACTTACAGCCAGGTTCAGATAGGTCCGACATTCGTTTTAAGTCCCGAATTTGCTCCTTAGGAAGGGATTGATGTTAGTAGGTGGGCAACGGACGGCTCCACAGGACGTAGATACATACTGTTGTGAACTGGCGATATGCGAGATATTTGTACACAAGAATCTGCAGTGAGTGTTATCGAATTAGCTGACAGGCCGTAAGAGAGAGAGAGAGGAGAAGGGAGAATAGGAAATAGGAAAAAGGAAAAAGAATCAGATTAACAGCATGCATACATCGCCTTCTTTCATCGGTCCCCTCGAGACAGCGTCATTACCAAGGAACCGTGTGATATATTTCTGCAAAACTTCTTTTTTAATTCCTTCTGCGGGAAGTGTGAACTCGTCATCCCCACTTTCAGGTGACGGTCGCGAAGGCATTGACGACGATAATCCAGGAGCAGGATCCCTTTGAGGACGTCGTCGCACCGGTTCAACTTCATAGGCAGCAGGAGCACCAGCCCTGTAGTCAATCGGGGGCGCTGGCCTCCTTTGTGAGGCTGGAGGTTCTGGCTCGTAGTTATAATCGTACTCCCGGGTATGTGGCGGTACCTCATACTCGTCGTCTCTCCGCCTCCTGTATCTACCATCATCCCGATAGCCAGGTTCTGGTGGATATCCTCGCTCATAGGCATCCCTAGGTGGTGGTGGAGCCCTATGAGCACGATCCTCAGGCGGGTAGTAAGCTGGATTTGTGTATGGGTCTCCGGCACGAGGAGCAGGGGGTACATAATCTCGACCGCCCCGTCGACTATAATCCGGCTCGGCTCTGATTGGAGGTGGTCTGTAATCACCACGAGGAGCACGATAGTCGCCACGAGGAGCACCAGGTCTAGGAGCGGGCGGCATCGGGTCGTAGCCAGATTCTCGAGCGTATGGATCTCCATATGCTCGGTCATAGACAGGCTCCTGGGTACCACCTCGTGTGGGATAAGGTGGATATTCGTATTCATCAGGGTAATCATACCGCGGTTCACCGCGAGGAGGGCGGTATGAACGATACGGGTCGCCCATCCTGCTAAGTAGTCTCACCTGCTGCTGCTGCTGACGACGACGGCTATTTAGCGGAACAAGCTATAGTATACTGCTACCCCTGGATAGGATCAAAAGGTGTGGTATTTGGCCAGTCACACAAAAACACGGTAAGCTATATGTTATATCTAGACGCACAGATAAGGGTAAGTCGAGGTTGAGATCCAGCAAAACCCAGGTCCAGATCCAGAAGAAAGAAAAAAAAAAGAGTCGTCGAGATCCCAGTGGAGATAATCCAATTGTGAGGAGGGTGCGGCTGTGTGTTGCTGTCAGAAGAACCAAAGCTGTAGGTGGAAAGTCCAGGTCCAAGTCCCAAGTCCCAAGTCCCAAGTCTCAAGTCCGCGTCCGAGTCCGAGTCCAGAAGAGAGCCCAAGGGTTGGATTGAAAGAATGGTTGGAATATATCAAGCGGTCCAGGCGAAAGGGTCCTCAAAGGAGAGTGGCGAAAAGCGGCAAAACTTTCCAGTCCAGTAAAAAAGAGAGAGCCAGTCGTTTTGAATATCTCATCCGCTGCTGCCCTTCAAAGCGTCCGCCCAGATATGTTTCGGGACCAGTGGAAAGTGGAGCTGGGATGCGTGTGTCAACCAACAGACCAGAGATAGAACAGAATGGAGCTGGAGGCTCTTAAAGATTTTGGTGAAAGAGAAAAGAAAGGTCACGCCCAACGGAGACGGAGGTTGGATGGTGGAAGAGAAGAAATGTCGGAGCCCAGCGAAGACAATTTATCGAAGGCAAATGGAAAGTGCAGTGACGCTTGGAGAGGGAAAAAATTGACGGCGGCAAGACAGCTGGCCCTGCTTTTGATTTGCACCAAACAGACGAACAGGAAAGGTGCGGTTGCTGCTAGCACAAACTCCAACGAGACAAGCGGACCTAGTCAACCAGGCAGAGAGAAAGTGGTACTGGTCTGGGTTGCTGATGCTTGTTTGGTTTGTATTGTACAAGACAATATGGTTCTCGACAATGGAACGGCCAGGGTTGGCTGACCGATTGAAGGATGGATGGATGGATGGACGGACAGAAACAAGCAGACAAGCAGACAGTACAGACAGGCACACTCATTCACTCACTCGCTCGCTCACTCACACACTCACACACTCACACGCACAAGCACAAGCACACGCCGTGCAGCGGTGACTGGACTGGAAGTTCGAACGGCTGCTAATAATGCTTCTGTGGTATGTCTGTATGTCTGTATGGATGGATGGATGTATGTGTGTGTGTGTATGGATGTATGTATATTGGGATTGTATGGATGGATGGATGCAGTTCTGGATGCAGCCTGGATGAATGCAGTATGGATGTACCGTACCTCTGCTTTTTTGCTTGGCTCCAAAAAAAATTGCTCCTGACGAGATGCTAGATGTGTGAGATGTGACAGTGCAAGAGGTAGCTGCCTTTTGGCTTCCTCGCTCAGGCTAGGAAGTTGGATCAGAGTAATGAATGGGTGCACGGGATCTTGCGATAGAAATGGGCAAGTGCTAAGTGCGATGCTATTGGTTTGTTTTGCTAGCTGGGCACAGTGAGGGGGGGAATCGAATCGAAGGGACGGGGTGATACAACGTCGTCGAGTGGTAAAGAAGAGGGCCAGTCCAAGCAAGGCGATGAGGGAAACTGAAGCTAATAGGTTGGCGGCGTCGTTCCAGAGGTTCCCTCTGATTTCCCGATTCGATCGATTTTGTCAGCGTCAGGTAGGGTGACAGCAATGTAATGTAATGTAGTGTTATGTAAGGTCGAGTACGAGTAGTGGCAGTAGCAGTAGCAGGTAGTATAGCAGTGGTAGTGGTAGTAGTAGAACTTTAGTACTTTAGAACTCTCCCTCTCCCTCTCCCTCTCTCTTTCTCTTTCTTTTCTTTTTTTTCTTTTCCGTGATGGTGTTTTGATAGTATTGATTGTACTCCCGGCCAGTAACTGCTAAGTGTAAAGCACCAAAGTAACCAGCCCGCCGGCACTCCCAAAATGTGTTGGTGGGGATTCGATTTCGATTAATTCGGATATCGTGAGTTAAGCAAGAAGTAATGTAAGGAAGCACTACCTTACTTAGTACCAAGCTAAGTGAGGAGTAGGTACTAACTTAGAAGTATGGTATGGTATGTATGTATCTATGTACGCAAATATGCAGTGCAGGGAGGGGTGGCAGGGCCGGATGTGTGATGATGATGATGATGATGATGGTGGTGATGATGAACCGATGATGGATGGATGGCTTCAAGCTCAACCCTGCAGTACCGCGCGGTGATTCGATTGTCTTTCGAAGGCTGACCGAAACCAGCTACTTCGTTTACTACCTAGGTTCCGACTACTACCACTTCCGCTACCACAAGCAGTGCACTTTTTCTTTTCAAAAAAGGTAGACTTTCTTTCGAAACGGTACAGCAGAGTAAACAGATGTGTACTACTATACTTGGTGCTACTCCGTTTCCGATACCATGTGCTGGCCAGCCCGTTTTTAGTCAGAATCGAGCTGGATCGTTGGAACGACGCTGGTTGCCGGATCTCTTGCAGGAAAGACCTTGGATTCGACTCCGCAAGACTGACTTCCAAGACAAGAAAGAAAGAAAAGCTGCTTGCTTTGGGCTATGTATCGCAATTTCCTTAGTCGGACTCCTCACGCTAGCTTCAGTTGCAGTTGAGCTAAGTTAAGTTGCGAGTCCTCGTACTAGGAGCTTTTTTTTTTTTTTTTTTTCCAAACGTTGGGTTGGCACTTGGATCTTCCGAGGAAGAAGAAAAGAAAAGAAAAGAAAAATAGGCTCAAGCCAGCAGCGCCAGAGCCTGTGCTATGATGACGAAGGTGCCTGGTTAGAGACAGTACGGTATGGACGGACGTCGTACTGCTTCTGGGATGTCTTGGATGTATGTACGGTATAGTAAGTCCGATGTATGTATCAGAAATACCAATGTATATCCCTCTATCTTTTTTTAGACCGGACGAAAAAAAAAAAAAAAAAATTATAAAAAAAGAGAATAGGTGAGGAGATTGATAATGATAATAATGATAATGATATAAAAAAAATAATAAAAAAAAATCGTCTGATCCTTTCTCGACTCCGGCAAGACAAAGCAACCCCCAAGGTAAAGGCGAGAGGCTGATAGCCACTTAGTGATCCGATACTTTCTTTCCTTTGACAGTTGTGCGGTACCTGGTAGTGCAGTGACAGTGCGGTGGAGTTGGCCCCGGCCGGAATGATATCAATAATGCCGCAGATAACAAAATCCAGGCCCGGGTGGAGAATTCGAATCGAGTCCGAAAAGCTAAATCTGATGTTCGAATCCAGCTGCCCTATATAAAATGCCAATAGGAGGCGGGGGAAGGAGTAAGTGTCGTCGTCGAGCGGGCAGGCTGGCTCGAGGGCTTTCTGGGTATATATCTGATCCCGCTCGACTCGATTCGACTCGTACTCGACCGGTACATACCTACCCAGCAGCATAAACGCACCTCTACACACTTACCTAGGTAGCTACTGCACAGGCACAGGTACCAGCCATACTTGACCAGTCAGCTGATTGGGGATAATAATAAAAAACAACCACCGGAGACGGAAGTCTGCTATAACATTAACTCGCATTCGAGCAGTTGCAGCGCGGAAGAGGCAGAGAAGCCTGTCTTAGTCCCTACCGACGGGACTAGCTCGACGAAGCTAAAATATCTATCTCTAGAGCTCCCCCTTAAACTTATTTACATTGACAGTTTGTTCGGGTTTCCTTTACGTATTTTTTTATATCTTCCCGCATTACCCTTTAATAATACCATTGTTTAAAATGTAATTTTCTTTAACCGTCAGCTGCAGTACTAAAAGAAATTAGTCCTCAAAATCTTGTCGGCCTCCTTTTTTTTTTTCATGCGATCTTTTCTGGGCTCAGTCGGCGCCGACAGACACGCACATGCAAGTAAGCTAGCAGGATCTCGATTATTTTTCCAGCCTTTGTCTCGATCCGAGATAAAAAACCCACAAATACCACAAACGAAGCCCTGTGCATTCGATGCTCATGCTTAATTCTAGAAGCCAGCAAAGAAACAATAAAAATATAAAAAAGAAGTAAAAATAAATAATTAAAGAAGGAAAGAAGAGAAGAAGGAAGAAGAGCTAATCACGACCAGATCAGGAAATAGCAGGTAGTATATACATGTACAAAAGTTTCTGCCGTCCAAGATTAAAAATTCCGATTAAAAAATCTATCCTTGATTCGACCCTACCATGCTCAGTCAAGCAGGTGTTTCTAAGAAATAGCGCATATAACCCAAGGAAAGAAAAAACAGGGAAAATTCAACAAAATACCTACTCTTCCATCCCTCCGAGGTCGATTCGAGAAGCATACAGGTCAATGTTCGAGATTTTCTTTTCGGGTATAGAGTCGCCTTTTCCCGCGGCGACCCGCAATATCAGTTCGTTCAATTGCTGTCTTCCCAAAATGTCAACATGATCAGCGGTATTAGGGCCTCCTCGCATGTCGAAAGTCTGCGGTTCGTGGAGCATTTCAAACGTCTTGATCGGGATCTTCGCAGGGTTAAATCGTTTCATTTTCCATCCTTTCGAACACATGAATCCCATGCTGAGCAGGGAAACGGTCCCATCGCCCTCACCCGTCATCACCCCATGATCGGTTCCCTCCTCCGCTATATTTACCGTCGGGTCTATTGTCGATTGTATTGTACTATCGTTCAGAGGGTTTTGCACATAGTAGTAACTTCTTTCGGTACCCTTGCCGACACCGTAAAAACAATATATCTTCATGCTTGGTGCATATGGCAGAGGGACCTCGAGCGGATTAATCCATTTCCTCGGGTCCGCCTCGTTTTCCTTTGCTTCAGGAATCGATGAAGCGACACCATGGGAATAACTGCCTAAGACTTGATCTCGGAACCAGGGTTCTGAGGTTTCGAGTAGGTAATTAATTGCTCCCGTTATGGTCATATTCTTTGTAAATCGCTCCGTTTCATTGACGAGCTTGAACTTGAGAAAGTTCCCATAGCTTGTCGTCTGGTTTTCTTGGTCATCCGGTGCCCAAGTGAGATTACCCCATATTGCTTCTCCTCCCTTCGGTATCATACTGGATATTCCAGGCATCGATCTTAGAATCTCGGCCCTTTCTTCCTTGGAAAAGAACTTCTCCAAACCGTACACAGCGAACTGGTTAAGCTGGACCGTATCTCTCATTTCTCCGGAGAGTACTGCCGTAATCCCTTTCACAGCGCCGAGCATGCTGCCTGAAATATTGATAAAGGATTCTACATGCTCCTCGACCCAGTTTTTGCCGCCGTTGCCATAGCTTTCACCCATTGCCTCGACCCATTTTAGGAAGAAAAAGACAACCTGGGAGCCCATAGAATGCGATATCAATATGCACTTGCGGCCGTGCACCTTTTTCGCAGTTTCTATATGGTTCTTTAGTTTAGTAAAATAATGGTCCCGCTTTTCAAGGTTGATATACGACAGCCTCCAATCGTATGCGGCAGTATATGAAGTTGTCGGATCGTAGCCTAGAGTTGCTAAGTTCTCGAGTATTTTGCTCCAGATCCAATATCCGGTGACAAAGAAGTCCGTTGCATCGAACCCTTGAGCGGGACGCAATTTGATACCATCAGGGTCCAGGCCTGTTGTTTTATTCAGCATAATGTGCTCCTTCCACAGGGCCTTATCAAGCATAAGGGTCCTCATCATGGTAAACGACCCCCAGAGACGTTTCCTGAAATACGGCAACGACTTGGCGCTTGTTCCCCAGCTTTCGAGACCCGTTGAAATGACCCCGGGAACCATTACCACTGGGAAGTGGGACTCGAGGCCTTCCTCCTTCATCCGGAGTCCAATTGCGAAGGAATCATAGTTGACGGTGTCCTTCTGCCGTTTTGATATATCTCTGGCCTCATTCAGAATGGCAATTGGTAAGACATCCGTGAAAGCTTCGAGATTGAAATCTGGCAGCTGTACAATGTCTTGCTGTTTTAGGAAGAAGATCGCAACCAAGACTCCCACGAGACCGCCTATAATAAAGACAATTGTGTGGTGACTGTGCTTGCGATGTTTATTGATTGATTCCTTGGCTTTGTCTTTGCCATACTTGACGACGTCGCTCAAACCCGCGGCATCGTATTCTTCATTACTGTCATCCGGTGTGCCCGACGGCTGGTCTGGTTGGTCAACGTTGGTGCTCACCGGTTCGGTGGAGCCAACGTTGTTATTTTCGGAAGCACCAATAGGCTCGTCGGGTTTGGGGATCTTCGCATTTTGGCGCTTCCGAACGTTGGACATATTGAAACGTTCGGGTTCCAAGCTATGAATTCTTTTTTTTTTAATTTTTTTAATTTTTTTCTATTTTATTATTTTATTTTTTCTGGGAAGTTGGAGCGAGTTAGTCAGCCTGGGATTGTCGGTGCGCACACTATGCTAGTATGTAGCTCGTACGTACGTACTAGGGACAGATATTCCCTAACCTGAGTTTGCTTTCACGTCGGATCTGATCTTCCGGCGGCGGACACGGGGCTCGACAAAATGCAATATGTGTCTTATCTACGCCCAAAGGGACTCGCAGTGCAGTTGCAGAGTGGGCTCCTATAGCTATAGTGGTTCCGGATATACTGAGGGATTCGAAAAAAAAGGGTGCTGGCGCGACTTGGTCATCGACAACCGAGGCAGGCTCCGACACAGGCTGTGACCGGCTTAGCCAGCTGGCAAGGGGCCTGTCTTCTCTTTTGCGTAGAATTAAAAGAAGCGGTGAGGGGTGGAAAGGGAAATTTCGATACGCATTAGTCAAGAATGACGACAATTATTCCAGCCGATGTGGGATGGAGAGCTTCCTCAAGGAACGTGCATGCAGGGATGGCAAACGTTTCCCGATAAGCGGGTGCGAGCATTGGATCGATCCTGCCTCGTACAACAACCACCATTTGATTCCTATTACATGATTGCTACTACATCCATACACGCACCGGGCTAGTAGCCAGCTATCTGGGTATGTTACGTATCTACTACCTATGCTCCTCATGTTTGATCAAAAACGTGCCCATGTTCTTTTTTTGTTCTGGAAGCGTCACCAGGCCTGCGGTTCATATTTTAGGTTGCCAGACACCATAACGAGAGATATCTCCAACGAGTCAGCTAGACGTCTATTATCTGCGGGGTGGGTGGCCAGCCGTCAAAGATATCAGACCGAAACGGTCCCTCCCTTTTGGCTTTTTGGTCCTTCCACATGTCAGCCTCGAACAAGCTTCACCCCACTGCACCATCAGTTTTTCAGCTGCTACTAAACTACAACCACACACACCAATACCAAAACAATCAGACTAATGTGATGGGAATGCCGGCTGGGAACTAAAAGGCAGCAGAGCCGTAAAGTCTCCAGCTCCAGCTGATCGAGCGGACCCAGAAGTATGGGGGGAGATGCATGGCATGCATGTATAAATGTGGATTGGGGAAACGAGATGCGTCCCCAATCAGCTTCTGGTAGCAAGCATCCAACCACTGGTATTTCGAGCTGTCTGATACTTAGGATTTCCAGGAAAAAGGTCCGTTCTGGGTAATGTTGATTCCAACATTTCCCACTTCTCTCATCCGAAAACGAAAAGCCTTCTTTTTTGTGATACAATTTTTTTTCTCGTACAGAGTGAGAGGTTGACATTGAAATGCCAACTGTAAGCATTCCTCAAGCCCTGCGTATGACGAAAGGTCTCCACCAACCTTCTTTCAAACTTGCCGACTGGGATCTATATGGGGCACGTGAAGTACCCAAGTTTAGCGGCCAGGTACCCCTTCCCTAAAGGTACTCACGGAAGTACCTCCGCTACTTCTCGTTCTGATCAGGTTCACCCATCCAAACATGGGACACTCTTATGCAGAAAACATGCTGCATGCATGAAAGCTGCGTGGACAGGCGTGGGGAAACGGGTCGCAAAACAGCACCAGGGATCGTCGCTTTCTCTCGTCCTTTTGTTTTTCAGGGACTGGCGGGATTTCTATAAAATAGCCCTTCTAAAACTTGTCTTTGATGAACTGTCTCTTGCATTGTGGAGCCTCTCGCGAAACTGACAAGTGGACCCGGCCGGACGTCCTCGAATGTGATAAGCTAATGGCACCCTAAAAAAAGTCATCCCAAAGACAACTTCGCAGTACATACTCCACTAAGAGGGCATCTGAACTCGAAAACCCTACTTCTAACGGACGATCCCGTACGAGTAATTTTGGGTTACCATCGGCACAAAGACGCTCAAACTGGTATTCGGAACAGAGGGAAAACTGTATCCCATCGCCTTGGCCTTGGGTGTTCTCGCACAAGTCACTGGGATGGCTTGACATTCTCACCAGAGATCATCGTGACTGGCGTTGCCGAATTGTCCAGCAGAGGACAACTGCTGCAAAAATGTGCAAGTGAAACTATGAAAACCTGCAAATGCGATGGCTGACCGGCCGCGCTCTGCGACGACAATGACATCCCGATGTCCGAAGAGAAAAGGGTACCGGAGGAGAAGGGGAAGAGAAAAAAAAGGACCACAAACATTGCATCCACCAGAAGCAAACAAGGGGGAACCTGCTTTAAACCCAAAGGCGTGGGCTTAATTATCCTGAGCTCTTCGACAATCGTCACATCTGTGGGGATGCTAGCTGCAACAGTCCAGCAGGAGCTAGCAGGGTATTTCTCTCGCGATTGCGTGGGAGGCGTCGAAGGTACCATATTGCCGTCAAGCGATGGCGGCGACAACTTCGAAATCCGATTGCACGGTTTTTTTTGGATTTCTCCCACTGAGTGAATTATAAATCATCCAATATTGACTTTATCAGAATCCCGCTTACATACTACCCCCCGCTTTTCCTCCCTTTTCTTCTTGAGAGGTCGTCTGGTGGTCTGTGATGATCTATTATCCAGAAGTCATGCTGATGATTGTTACTTCATGATACCCTGCCATGGCGCTACATCCAACCAACATGCAACACACTCAAGGGGGACATCAGGTCGAGCCAGGTTCGATGCATATCATTCACTGCTTGCACAGCTGAATTATTCCGAGAAGCGAGACCGCCTACAGAGAGTGTTTTTCGTTCATTTGGGATGTGTCGCCCCGCGGGACATATATTCAACCATCCAAAAAATATAGGGAGAGAGAATTATAGTAACAGATCATTACATAGCCCTCGAGGATACCCCGCTAGGCGATGACCTATCCCGCAAAAACCCTCAAGGTTTGGACATGATGGATTGCCATCGATGCCATGGGTTCACTTATACCTAACTTACTCGCACCTTCCAACTTGATTAATGCCGGCCCCCTTGTCCTGATTCCTCCATCGCGACGGGACGAGGGGAGGTTAAGTGATGGGCTTGATTTCGAGGTAAATAGGGAAAGGAAGAAAAAAACGTCTGCTTGCGCCATTTTCTCGCCACTCTGACCGACAGGTTCGGTGCGGGAATGACTGATGAAACCAACCTAAGCCAGGCTATAAGAATGATCGTCAACCAAGAATGATGAACCACATTCCCAGCCCGCAGAGGCCTGAGCCCTCAAAGTAATTAACTCCATGTTTATAAGATGTTCACTCCATAAAAAAATAAAAACAAAAAATAGCGAGAGAGAGAGAGAGAGAAGATCTTATAAGACTCTTGTGTTACCACCCATTCCTGAGCTTCCTGGGTCTTAATTCCTCCGATCATCACCACCAATAAGGTTGCATGCGTCGCGAAGGGAAAGCTTGGGCCACACACTCTTTAAAATTCCCCGCCAATTATCATTATTACCGCATCATCCTATACGAAACTGTGGCAGTGCTGAACGAACGAGGGGGGTGGAAAGAAATCCGGATATCTGTCATATCTATGATATCGATATCGATATAACTATAAGATCACCGAAAACTGTTTATTTTCTCGCTATACATACTGTTCATTTTAGCCTCCCGTTTAAGCGTCTATTTTATCCAAGCTTAATCCCCTAACGGCTAGTAAAATATGCATCTTTCATTAATTCAGGGATTTGGAAGTAATAGTGGGCGAAAAGAGGCTTAATACTTCGATACTGGTCCCACCGAAATATGCAACGTCTACAACGCGCTTTTTATTTTTAGAGTGAATAATAGATTATCGATATCTGGCAAAAACGCTTAAAATGAAAAACTGGTACAAAATCCGCGGAAGAAATAATAAACAACCCAGCTAAATGATAATAAAATTGCATCATTTGAAACGCCTTGACCCAAGTTTTGCGTAGTATTCCCGTATTTTCCCACGACGAGGGGTAGTAGTACCCCGCGCACGCATGCATCAATGCAACTTCCACCTACTCGACAACCTTCGAAGATGTCCCTTCCAAGCCTTCTTCCCCAGATTATCCTCCTCGAATTTCGGAATACAGTAACCCCATCCCCGTAACCTCTCATCATCCCAAACCGCACCCCAAAAGTCGGTTTCCGTAGAATCCTGTTTTCCTAATTCAACCATAAGCCATGTAGATTTCTTAACAGCCGAGGTAGCCGTATCTGCAAGTTTCTGGCTCAATCCGTCACCTGCTACTCTACAAAGTGGCTTTAACGGGACGTTTTCTGAGAATTCCTTGCCTGAAATGACAGGCCGGGGACCTTGAAATTCACCGGTGTTCCAGCGAAGGACATCCTTGGGGAAAAAGAGGGAGAAATATTCTTCGTATGGGACTTTGAGGGCTGTGGATTTTATGATTGATGAGAGCGTTAAGAATCTTTCGCTCATGAGAAGTGGTTTTATGGAGTGGGTTAGCCATGATGCGGCGTTATGTGGGAATTCTGTTGCCATGAAGGCAGTGAAGTAGTAGTTTGTGTAGATATCTGATGTAGGAAATAATTTATGTTAGTACTCTTTGGAACTTAACTGGTGTCAGGTTGACACGGATATGCTGGCATCAAGAGTACATACCTTCTGCAGCTGCCTCCGGGATATCATCCTTCAAAACATCCTTGTTAACTACACTCTCGATCTTCTTGTAATACCAAAACATCGGCTTCAACTCCTTGAGCAAAAATGCTAATAACAACTGCACCACCTTCACATCCCAATATTTCAACCCACCAAGACAGCGATAACACGCCATCATCCGTCCATAATCCGTATCCACATTCTCATCTCCATCTTCCGGAACAGTATTTGCACCATATACTAAAGAAAGCAGCCATAATCTATAAAACCCCCTGATTATCTTTTCCTTCTCTGTATCTGTGGCTGGTGTTCCTTCTCTTAGGTATTTTTGTTTCAGTTCTGCTGCTTCTGTTTTGTCGGTAGCATTGTTGACGATGAGGCTTGGATATTTCATCCTGCTGATGAACAGTTGGCTAATAGCGACGATAGCCTTATGGTTCGCCACCACTCTTTCCGAGAACTCGGCTGGACCGTTTAAGATCCTAGCATGATACCACGGCGTTGAAGTATGTGACGGCGCATCCCGCTGACCAAAACATGAAGACGAAGACGAAGAAGAGGAAGACCCCGGCCTCCCTCCCGCAACCTTAGCACTAGGATAACTCAAAAGCACAACATCCAGATCCGACAGCGTCCTAGGCTTTTTGGAAAAGCTATCTGCAAAGTATGCGATGAAGTACGCTTCTTCCTTGTATTTTGATGCATCTTCAAAGATCATTCCGTCTTCGTAGGCGGTTTTGAAGAGTGCGGAGGCACGGACTAGGGAGTTTAGAGTTTTGCGTTCTGAGGTTGAGCGGAGGATGGTGAGTCTGCTATTGCTATTACCACTATCTGTGGTCGTAGACTTGGTGGAGTGGGGGGTTATTGTTATTGTTGCTGTGGTCATTTTTGGTATGAGGATTGTATAGAAAGAGATAAGGCTCAAATAGGGGGGTAAGAAAGTATCAAAGCCCGGATATCTGAAATGTTATCCACAAGGCTGAGGCTCAAGGAAATATGATCCTGAACGATAAAGGGGACGAAAAAAGAGTCACTTCGGTTGACGGGCAATCAGATGGGAGAAAAGTAAAGCAAACCAGCTGCAGCCTTGCGACTAAAGTATTAGGAAGTAGTCAACCCGTATATATGTTACTTGAATAATCCTTTATAAGAAGAAGAAGAATACTAGATATATAAGGGATATATATCGATGCAGAGCTTGGTACCGGATATCCACGAATCCTAGACAATGGTACCTTTTTATATCTAATACAATAAACCTATAGGAGCTCTAAACTATAGATAATACTAGTCTCATAAAGTTAATACGGTTAAACCTGTTAATTATAAACCAATAACAGGTACTAATGTTTATAGAATAGCCTGCTGATTGTGCCTTACCGCCATATAGCGCCATCTACGTACATGACTCAATTGATCTCTAAAACATTCTATCTATGGCACCCTAAGAAAACCGTGGCATATGAGACTAAAAAGGCGACTTCCGCAATAGCAATCAATGACAGCCAGCTGATACGATAGGATCCTTCAGGTTCGGGTGGTCCGACAACGACGAGAAGGGGGTTTAACCTCGGTGTTTCAAGCTGAACACTAGCATGATCTTGTAACGTGAATCCGGTGCTTTAAATGGTAAATTGCCCGGTTTGGAACGTAGAATAAAAATTAATGTAAGTCCTTAAGAGCATAGCAGCTTATAATATGACAGTGCCCCCCCTATGCACACACCATTGCATCTGGCGTGCATATACGTGGTTATAACAGCCGCAGACTATGTTAGGGCTGAGTCGAGTCTGGTCGACTTTCGCAGTCGACGACTATTGTAGACTAGCTGTCACGGCTCGGTCGAGGCCGATATGCAAATAATGCGACATTCCCAGGGATTTGTGTTGCACAGTTGTCCTACCACAAAAAGACCACATGCAACACATTCTACCTATCTATAACTCTTTGGTCTCGCGACTCCGTCATCTGGCGGCCCTGATTGAAAAACAAACCACCAAGACGTCATCAGGGACACTGTTAAAACATCGTTCGTTCAACGACTCCAGCTTCTCTCACCACTCCCTTACTATTATGCCTTTTCACCACAATCGTAACTAAAAAACAAAAAACAAAAAACAAAACTAAAACATGACCTCCTCACCTTCCCTCCCTATCTACCTGTTCACTTTCAACTGTGCCCGCCTTCTTATCACCCCATCCGTTGTCGCAACCCACCTCTTCTCCGCTCTCGATCCTTCCTCCCCTCCTCCCGAAATAATCGCCATAGGCTTACAAGAAGTAGCACCGATATCATATAGCTTCCTAGGCGGCGAATACCTCAGTCCATATCTCGACCAATGGAGCTCCGTCCCCCACTTAGCCGCCCAATCACTGCACTCCACAAATCCACAGTTCCCGTCTGAATATGTAGAACTTGGCCGACATACCGTCGGTATGACGGCATTGTTTATTTTTAGCAGAAGACCTGATAAGGTTAAGAACCTACGGTTCGGAGCTGTTGGGTTTGGAGTCTGGGGAATGGCGAATAAAGGTGGGGTGGCGGCGAAGTTTGGATATTCTACTGCTACTGCTACTGGTGAAGATGGGGGGGATATCAATGTTACCATTGTATCCACCCACCTTTCAGCGCATGAGCACTGCTGTATGGATCGTAATAGGGATTGGGAGACCCTTACACGTGGGGTGGTATTCGAAACACCCACCCAAGCTGCTCCAGTGGTCAATATTACATCTGAAAGTACCCCGTTATTGGCAGGAAATACAGCGGATTCATCCTCAGTATCAGGAATATACCACCCAGGACACCACCTCCTTGTTATGGGTGACCTAAACTACAGAACCTCGCATATATCCCCCACACCTGACGATTTTAAAACCTTTCCACGCAGGACGGATCATTTCACGGAGTTTTTTAAACGGGATCAGTTGACGAGGGAGAGGACCGTGGGGAATTCATTACATGGATTGGTGGAGGCACCGATTACGTTTCCTCCGACTTATAAGTATATCGAGGATGTGCTGTCACTGCTGATTGATGCCGAGGCTGGTGATAAGAGGTCAAAGTCGCATGAGGACGCTTTTGATTGGGCGGCGAATCGGTGGCCATCGTGGTGTGATCGGATACTATGGCTGCCGGTACCGCAGAGTTCATTGGGGGTTGGTGAGGAGGGTGTAAAAGTTCATAGATACACTTCTATACCGGCAATCAGATTCTCAGACCACAAACCTGTCGGCCTGCATATCACTTTACCCGGATTTGCTAGCACCAAGGCGGTAGCTAGTAGCGATCTTAGAGAGAACCCACCGTTTCCGCTGGATAAAGATTGGAAGGTGAAGAGGTATAATGCCGAGGTTAAGGAGTGGGTGGTGGGATATGCAATATTGATGGCTACAACAGCTAATGGGCTCGCGGTTCTTGGGTGCGTGGTACTAGGCGTTGGGGTGCTATGGTGGACCGTTACAGGGAAGGTTTAGATGGAAGACATGTTTAGAGAAAGATTGGTCGTTCGTTCTTTAGATACAAGATGCATATGTACTGCTATACATGCTTTTTGCAGTGCTTTTTGAGGAGGAGTTTGGGAAGATTCGGAGTCTGGAATTGTAATCAAGGTTCTTTGTGAGCGTTTACATATTTTGTTCAAATCTCTTATGTCACTCCTGGTGAATTAACCAAGTTGTTCAAGTTTACCCTGCCTACAATCACATATAAAGTACCATTGGGCCAAGCCAATTCCCTTTTGCCTATCAAGCAATTTACAAACTCGTCCGAGTCGAGATAGAAATCAATTGTAACCAAATGAGTGTATCATATGATCTTAAGTAGGGGAAATCGCCGATACGGATACATTACTAGAGACTGGCAATTACAAAACAAAATAAATGACAGTGGATAAAAACGCCGTTGGGGAGCTGACTGCCACAGTCGCGCAAGCCAGGAAAAACCGAGCAGCCAAGAAAGACATCCCTCCTTAACTCCCAGGGTAATCGATTAAAGGTATGTTATTGCAATAGGAGTGAAAAAAAAAACAGGATAAAACTTGGGTTTCCATAGTATCATACCTCGTGAATCGTCCAAAAACCAACCTTCAACCTCCTAAACATGCGAAGAAGCCAAATATGGGGGGGTATATAAATTTTAGAGTGGATTAAGAGTGAGCCCCTCATCAACAAGATGTGATTTTTAAACGGGTAATCTGACTTGTCCGAATACCCTCCTTTGCAAGTCGAATTTGAGAGCTCTCCAAGTTCTACTCCCGAAGAATGCTCCAGACTTTCCAGCATGCCTTGGATAACCATTCAAAGTGTTTAGTTGCCTCCACATGGCCTCGTGAGTCTGCATCTTCAACGAGAGGCTCACTGAGATGAAGGTCATCAGGAGGACAGAGATTAATATGACCAACAAGAGTGCAACGGCGGTCATATCTGGTTGTGGATA
The DNA here is from genome assembly GCA_036872755.1 of Orbilia blumenaviensis. Lineage (NCBI taxonomy): Eukaryota > Fungi > Ascomycota > Orbiliomycetes > Orbiliales > Orbiliaceae > Orbilia > Orbilia blumenaviensis. The sequence continues at coordinate 1,415,668 of JAVHNS010000003.1, read as the reverse complement.
ACTGGCTAAGAAGTCTGCCCACTCGTCTCCCTTTTCTGATTTGAAAAACTGGCGTTTGAACGTGAAGTAAATCCAATTTTGCAACCAGAATGTAGCATAATTGAGATAGGCGATCGGGTTTTCACCTGGGATGAATTTCTCAACCACGGTAACAACTTTGCGAACTTTATGCGAAGCATTGGCTTCACCAAGCTGCTTGAGACGCTCAATAACTTCCGTTTGGAGACCAATGGCTTGGCTGAGTTCACGGAGTTGCATGCGCGAAAGTTCTGCCTCCTTTGCGAGCTCCTCGTACTCGCTAATCCTTTGGAATCCTTCTTCGTCCATCGAGAATTCGAGAACTGGGAGGGGGGGAAGAGGCGCAAGAGCTTCATAATGATCTTGAAGGGAGGTACCAGCCGGAATTGTAACATCTGTTTGGGTCTCGGTCGTGTACATTCTGATAGGCGAGTCTTCTTCCATACATGTACCTGAATCAGTAGTCCAGGGAAGACTATCGCATTGGATGCCGCGTTCCGATGTTTCGGCGACTCTTTCGACGATTTCGAACGGCTCTGGAGAAGCGATATCGGAAACGGACGTATCTCCTTTCCTTAGGGGAGGTGTTTTCTTCTTTCGTTTAATCGTCTTAGTAGTGGTTACAACTTCCTCCTCCTCTTCATCTTCCTCATCCTCATCCTCGTCATCGAGCCCATTATCGCCCAGCTCGTCACTCAGCAAACCCAGGGTGCCGGGGCCTGCACTAAGCCTCGATCTACCGCCGGATGTGGTGGGATTGCTGCCGGTCATAAGCATCTCAATGTCCATTTGCCGACTGTGGAGTTCAGACCTGAGCCTATCGATCTCGAACTCACGTTCTTTCTGTCCTTCTCGCATATCTTTGATCTGCTTGTGTAATCCAGTCATTAGGTCGGCTTTTCTACGGAGAGATGCGTTCTGGGCCTCGATTTCGTCTTTCTGTTCCATGACAGTCTGAAGGTCCGCTGTCAGGGCCTCGACGCGGTGGAGGGCGTCGGCAGCCTGTTTGGCGTACTTCTGATTATCCTGGGATAGGGACATTATGTTTTCGCGGTCTAGTTCATGTTGATGATGGACTCGATCGATTTCATGCTTGGCTTCAGATACTTGATCTAGATAGACAGCAGCTTCGGCTCGAAGTTCATCTTTATCCTTATTGAGCTGTATGATCTCAGCTCGTTTATCACCCAACTCTTTCCGTAGACGGTTTGCGTCCTCATTTAAACCTGCAATTTCGTCTTCAAAGTCTTCTCTATGCCTGTCAAACCGGAGTTTGAGCTCGTTGAGTTCTTGCTCTTTCTCGTCGTAATCGGCTTGTTTCTGTTTGAGTTCCCTGTGAGTGTATGCGAGGTCCTGCTCAAGGGTAGCGGATGCATTAAATCCGGGAGACCCCATAGTAGCCCTTAGTCCTGTGGCTGCAGCAGCAGAGATTTCGCCAAATGACAGAGTTGAGTGAGTCGGACTTGCAAGGGGAGGGCTAAAGTATCCATGCCCAGGTCTCTTAGAGATTTGAGCAGGTGTCGATGCAGCGAGAAAGTTACCAGTAAGTTCAGCACTTGGTTCGCCCGACCCAAGGTCACTGAACTCGTCGTCGGGAATTTCACCAAACGGACTAATACCGATAGACTGTTGCCTCCTGGGGCCGGTTGGCCGGGCGAAGCCGCCCCCGAATGGTGCTCTCCTCTCGGGACTTATGGCCGAGCCCCGACGCGGTGTTTCCATATTTGTATCGATGTCTTCGGGTATTCGTGCTGCCTCCAATCTCCCTCGGAAGCTCGAGACCTCACCCGCCCTTGGAAAGGTACCTTGCCTCCGGTCGTTTAATTCCTGGGTGATATCCCTTCCGGCGACCGTTTTGTAGAAGTCTTTCGTCTCCGTTTTACTGATGTAGATTGGGCTACCAGATGTTGACATGACGTGTGACATCATGTCAACCATCTGCTCCCTGACACCAGGTTGTAAGAGAGGTTCCGAGAGAGGTGGTAGTTGTGTTTGGAGGGAGTCGAAGAAGTGGAGGAAGTCGGACATAGCGATCTATATGAAAGGGATATTGCTGTTAGTAACCACAAACAATGGGCGCATATTAACAAAAGGATAAGCAGTAAATGGATAATAACTTACTTGTCCATCGTCGTTCTTGTCATACCGTTTGAAAGCCTTCTCGAAGATCTTCTCTGATCCAGCAGGTCCTTCGACCTCGCTGGCGGATGATTCGTCTTCAGACATAGTGCCAGATATCGACTTACGACCTTTTAGCTTTGAACGTCGCGCCGTAGAAGTTCTACCTTTATTATTCTTCCCAGCGTTTATGTTTGAAGGGGTAGTGGGAGGAAAAGGTTGGCTTTCGGTGGAGTTTTTTCGCGACGTGGAGCGACCAGCAAGCGGTGAGTCCAGAGGGTCTGATAAAATCGAGTCGTTGCCGCCGGAGTCTTTGCGGGTGGGTGTGCGACCTGGCGGAGACGCGAGCCGAGAGGCCTTGAGCGTGCCCTGGGTCTCTGATTCCGTGGTAGATTTTGGAAATCGAGCAGGATGAGCGCGACGAGGGGTACCGCCTCTTGAAGAGCCCTCAGAGAGAACACTATCAATGGAGTTGTCGTGGGAATGGCCAAGTGGGTCGGCCATCTTGAACGACAACAAAAATTTGGGCAGCTGTGTCGTGCAGCTGTATTATTGGGTGGTGACCGTGTGGACTATGATTGTTATGGCAGGGGACGGACAGGCAGGCAAGCCGCTTCCGAGCATGTAGTGTTATTATGTATGGTTGGCGGGCGTGATAATGCACGATTGGAGGAAACGTGACGGGCAAATGAGACTAAAGGATAATGGCCTAGAATGCAGCAGCTGGAGCGAAGATGGAACTGGTATCCGATGGGAGATTCTAGTAAGTTTCAATGAAGCTGGAGGTCAATAGAAGATGGTTTTTAAGATGTCGCGATGAGTAGAAGATGAAAGGTAAGGTAAGGGGGGTGTGGGGATATAATAATAATGGATGGTGGGGAGAGAGAGCACGATGTTGATGATGTAGTTACCTACTTCTAGGTCTGTGACGGTGGAGATTGAGTGCGGGCGCAGAGTTGAGAGGATTTGACATCCAGCGATCCACATCGAGCGAGCATCATTTCTTGTTGCCGTGTTGTTTGTTGTTGTTGTTTGGCAGAAACAACGCATTTTCATCCAAATGGGAAAGAACAAAAAACGAGGGATCCCAGTCGGCGCGTCGACGTTTTGGATGTAATTTATCCAGCCTGCTAATGCAACACGAAGTACCTAATAATGAGACTAAGAAGATACCTGTTACTAGTAATGTTGTTGGGGTAGACACGAGTGGCTACCTACAATAATAATAATAATAATTGGAAGTAGCAATTGGTGGGCATGTCAACAGGCGCACGAGAGAAATACCACTGAGATGATCACCACTTGCTAGTACTTGCGACCTAGGTAGCTCCCTGGGTATAGGTAGGTAGTTATGTGAGGTGGGTTCCGGCAGGGCCAGGCTACCCGAGCCGCGACAAGACAGTCCAGACGTCATGCAGCCGACCGCTGGAAGCTGGAAGCTGTTACCTGTCACAGCCATACATTCAAACATAAAGGCACTCTGCTTTGGCCTGCGATATAGGTACTTATAAGTAAGTAAGTAAAGTACCCAGGTATCCATAACCACCTGCTATTTGAGCTTGCACTTGACAGGATCTGATATTTGGACCGTATATGCCAAGTATCAAGATAGCTTTAACACTAGACCCCTCTCTACTCAGGTTGAGGTGACTGTATGTGCTCGGTTGTGTGAATTGCCCATGAATATGAATGTGGCTAGTGCGTGTGTGATTGCGACGCTGACGAGGCTCAATTGGAGATAGTCAAGCTTGTAACTTAAGAAGGGTCCCCGTCCGGTTCAGTCTGTGTGCCCCTGCCGGAGACCAATATAGCTCTGACCGGAGACTGGACCCATATTTGCATTTGCATCCCCTTTCCTCCCCATCATATCATATCATCTACAATACCTTTGACCCTTCAAATCGATTCACTTCCTTTTTGTCAACCCTTAGAAATCTCTTCAGTTTTGTCGATAGGTAATCAGTATTTTATCAATCAAGAGGTTCGTAATCCGGGGTAGGAACAGATAAAGTCCGACGTACCTACCTATCGAGTTTCTCCTTCCCATCTCGTTCCGTTCCGTTTTGGCGGGGGATTGTATGGGCTGCACTTGGGCCGCTGCTAATTACTGCTGCTGCTTGCGGGAAGCTTGACCAGACCTCAGCTGCAACACCAACCCAGCCCAACCAACCACATTACTAACACACTGCTGCCTCTCGATACCACCCACCGATAGCCACTCCCACCTACTCCCACCTGCACTTGATCTCCGACGAACTTACTCCAACAACTTTTAACTGGCCGCTCTGGCATCTCCACCTTGACCTGTTTACACCCTCGAAGGCACAAAGAACATAACTTTGCTGCATCGGGTGCATACACATACACCGGGTCATGCTCTCTCTATCCTCTTTGATCTCCAAGGCTTCGTCCTTGATAGATCCAAATATCCTCCCGCCTTCCCTTCTTAACCAAGTAAACGGAACCAACAATGATGGCCAGACTCCGGCTGTCTTATTCCGCTCCAACTTCCGTCTCCCAGACTCTGAAAACCCACTCGCCGTTATACCATGCGAGCTAAGTCTGCCGACGGGGGAGCACTACTTTGGCCGTCTCCACCTCTCCGAATCATTCCTCTGCTTCTCATCATCCGCACCTTCTTCCGCTACGGGAACGAATTCATCGTCGTCCAGTGCAGCTGGACCTCCTAGTTGCGGGTTTACGTTACCATTAGTGGCAATCCGACGTGTGGAACGGCTCCACTCCCGGAGTTATTTGTTCGCTCTAGCAGTAACGACATGGCACAACGACCAAAAGCTCACATTACAATTCAATTCACTACGATCAACATGTGAGAAGTTTTGCGAAGCTCTAAAGAAGAATTTAAGAAGTCAAATGAGCGAGATGAAGAATCTTAGGATGCTTGTTGGAAGCTGTTACAGCGAATGGCTGGTGACTGGTGGAAAATCGAAAGACGGTGTGAAGGAGGAACCTGATGCGGGGTTAGGCATGGTTTGGAGATACCCAGGTGATCTCAAAAAGCTACGTGATAGGAGCAAAATGAGGTTATGGGCGGAATATCTACGAGGTTCGTAGTGATGAGTTCCCCAGAATCCTTCGGTGTACTGACCTTTAACATAGAAAACGGCCGGAATATCACATTAATACGACAGCCAACGTTTCACAAGCTTATTCGGGTCGGACTACCCAATGTAAGCCACACAGACGCCTAGGTAAATTCAAAAGAGAGTAGCTAACTGTGTAATGCAGAGATTGCGTGGAGAAATCTGGGAATTGACCTCCGGGTCGTTGTACGGAAGATTATTCAACCCGACATTATACACCGACACACTTACCGAGTTCTCGGGGCGGCATTCACTATCCATTGACGAAATCGAAAAGGATTTGAACCGCAGTTTACCTGAGTATCCCGGTTTCCAGAGCGAAGAAGGTATTGGCAGACTTCGCCGAGTACTTAGTGCGTATAGCTGGAGAAACCCCGATATTGGTTACTGCCAAGCAATGAACATTGTCGTAGCTGCCCTACTCATGTGAGTGTATGCGTAAGCCCTGGATATAAAACCGCTTTACTAACAATTAAATAGTTACATGTCTGAGACCCAGGCTTTTTTCCTCTTGTCCACCCTCTGTGATCGCCTAGTTCCAGGCTACTACTCTCAGACCATGTATGGTACCCTCCTCGACCAAAGGGTCTTCGAATCGCTAGTTGAAAAGACCATGCCAATCCTCTGGGAGCATCTCGTGAAAGCCGACGTCCAACTTTCCGTCGTCTCACTACCATGGTTTCTCTCTCTTTTCATCAACTCCATGCCACTCGTCTTCGCTTTCAGAGTTCTCGATGTCTTCTTCCTCGAAGGCCCAAAGGTACTCTTCCAAGTTGGTCTAGCAATCCTTCGCATCAATGGCGAAGAACTCCTCGATGTTACAGACGACGGGGCATTTATCAGCTGTCTCAAGAATTACTTCCTCCGCTTGGACGAAAGCGCCCACCCTAGAAGTGATAATGAGAAACTACGAGCGGTCACGCGCTTCCAAGAGTTGATGGTAGTCGCCTTCCGCGAATTCTCCGGCATAACAGAACAAACCATCACCGATCAACGAACGAGACACAAAGATTCCGTTTTATCATCCATCGAATCCTTCGCCAAACGCACTACTCTCAGAAATCTCGGACCAGAAAGCAAACGACTATCTACCAACGACCTTGGGTACATTTACGACAGGTTCTACAAAGTCCTTTATGAACGCCAGGAACGCCTTGCAGCGATAGAACTCGAGAAAGAGCGACTGAATGAAAAGAAGGTTATGAGTTCGGGCAGGAGTATTAGTGAGAAGAGCATCAACGAGAAAGGGCGTATCGGCCTTGGCCCATCTTCACAGCTTATGGACTACGACTACTTCAGAGAATTTTTGGCTGGTGTTGCAAAATGGGCGATAGCAGATTCACCCTCACAACTGTTCTCGCCCAGTCTCGGTGGGTCGTTGGACCCTCAATGGGGTGGCAATGCAAGAAAGAAGAGTATCAACTTGAGTCCGTGGGGTGACAATGCAGAACCAGCAGACCACGAGTTCATGCACCGTCTCTTCAGACGGTGGGATACAGATTATAGGTCCGGGCTTTCGCTGCAAGATGTTGTCGCAGGATTGGCTGGAATCAAGGGCAAGAAAGATATAATGGAGAGTATAAGTTACTTCTTTGAATTATATGACGACGACGGAGACGGTAGAGTTGATCGGGAGGGTATCTTAAGGATCAGTGAGGCCCTATTATTCATCACAAGAAGAGGATGGGAGACCCCATCGCACATTGGGGAGCAGAATAGAGGAGGTGAAGGAAAGGGGGGCACGGATCCTTTCTTGGGAAGTGTGAGCGGATTTATTAGACGCTGTTTTGAATACGCAGATCCGGACCAACAGGGAAAACAGGAGGAAGTTAGCACCGGAGTCGAGGGAATGGATGAACTGGTTGACCTATTGGATTTGGCATCTGATGATGAGGATGGCGAGAGTGTAAAAAGCCCGGTTAAGGAGAAGGGACCAATGAAGGATAAAGATGAAGAACTTGAAGGGAAGAGTTCGTTGGATCTCGATGCAAACACGAAGCCTTCGGCAATGTCAGCAAACATTGCGTTAGACCCAGCCAACCCACTGCATATTACCCTACCAACCTTCAGAATGATTGTGCTAGCGGATGAAGTTCTTGAGTATTTCTTCGAGACGGGGTTTGCGGACTCAATCGTCCTTTCGACGGATGGATCCAAGACTCCTGGAGGAAGGAATATGTCTATAGGCGCCAGTGCCTTCGGAAACCTCGGTGGAGGAGGCATTGCTGGCGCCAAAGGATTGAGAGGTGTGCTTGACAACATTGTGAACGATGGTATGAGAGTCGCACAGGAGGTCAGAAGAAGGATGGACGAAGCCCAGAAGGAATTGGAGAGAAATGCAGTTCCTGGAAAATACAAGGAAGACGAGGAAGACGAAGGAGACGCAAAGAGCATCATGGAAGGAGATAGAGACCTCTTGAAGGGCGCTGAAGCCAGTGTGGTTGACGATACTGCAAAATTAGCAATCAAAACCGGACTCCCAGACGATGATGGTGCCTCGGGGACACTTCTGGGCAGCCCTACTTCTTCACTCGCGACTACACATGTGGGAGAAGAGTTACGGACCCCTACAACTCCGATGCCGACGAGAGTCGAGTTCGAGATGGATAAATAGGCCTGGCATCTTGAAAGGGCTGTTTGACTTTTTCTTGACCAACGGTTGTTTTCCACTGTTTATGATCTTTTCGGGAATCTCTTTTCTCATAGGCATTATAGGCTTCTTCCTCTCCCCTCCCTTTTATGTTTTTTGTTTTTTAAAGCTTTTGGCGTTTGCTGGAGCACATAGGAGGAGTGATGTATCAGCTCGATCATTGAACGTGTTATTCAATTTTTTTTTCCGTTTCTCTTTATTTATATTCCCTCCCCCGGAAGTCCCTTAATCTCAACTGGCGGATATGGTGTTTTTCTCTTTTGCTCGAAGTTTCCCCGTTTTTCTCTTTCTAATCCCTTAAAACCTGGACGTCGGATTTGTTTTTCATACATTGAGCTTACTGTTTTATACTATTGCAACCCCCTCGGAATGAAGACGATCGACACTGATATAGCAGATTACTGAGATGTTAGGTTAACGTTTCTTTGTTTTTTGTTTTTTTTGCAAACGGTCTACGTATCATAGCTAGTATTTAGTCAGGTACTTACTCATTTACTACCTACGTCATCTATCGGTTCTGTGTATGGTTATAACGAAGTATTAGCTTTAGAAGCGAGTGTTAGTTGATGAGAATGTTTAGAGGTGGGCAGGTGTGAAATCGAATTTACGAAAATTTCACTAAGTTGGCCTCGAAGAACGGCGCTGAAGACAAAGCTAGTAGGTGTGCGAAGCTTGAGAGGCAGGCATGCATGCATGCACTCGGGTTTAACATTGGTCCGAAAAACCACAGCTCTCCAAGACTAGGTATATACCTAGGTGCCTAGGTAGGAGGTACCTAGATATGGTAGGATATTTAGTGCGTTTTTTTAAGGACCTACTAATACCCCCTACAGTATACAACTCCAACATTCTTTCTAATGGATTTTGTGTACCCTCGCTATATACAATCGGCCGCCGTAAGTCAATTGGGAAGAAAAAAGGTATGGGATGGACAAATGGAAACGGGAGATGGGGAAGGTGAGAAAGACGGAAGTGAAAATAACGATAAAAAGGGATTATTACAGATTCCATCTGATTTCTGATAAAAGGGGATGAAAGGGAAAAAAAGAGAACACTTGGACATGACGCTCAGACGGAAATAGTTGTAGAAAGAAGATGACGATATGGAGTACATTTTTGGTGGCCTTCTTTTTTTCCTTGCTTTCTTTCGAAATTTGTTTCCCCCTCTTAGAAGTCCTGAGATTTTGGGCATAAAACATTTGCATCATGGATCTGGGAAGGTTTTTTTATTTTCCAGAGCCGCCTCCAGAACCGCCTTTGCCTCCAGCACCTTTCTTGTTCATCAGGCTGCTGAAAAATTGAGCCAGTACTTCATTCTGGCTCTTGCCATCACCACCAGGGGATGTTGGTCCAACACCAGCAGCGCTCGCAGCTGCTGGATCAAGGTTTGCTGCTGCATCTCGGTCCTATCATCAATTAGTATTAGCAATACACCAAAACGAATTGCCACTAAGAGGCAGCCAGGATGGAGCAGAGAAACTCACTTTTATCCTCCGTAACATATCATCTGCGTCAACTTGTATTCCACCAACGTTGAACTGTACCGGCCCAACGTGATCCCTAACCCTACTATCGGTTTCTCCCATGGTTCCCATAGCGTTTCTATTCCCTCCCATTCCAAGTCCGGATCCTCCACCACCAGAACCCCTCTCCTCCTCCTTCTTGCTCTCCAAAACATCGAGTTGAGTCGCCAAGAACTCTTGTAAATCTACTGGAGGCATCTCTATCGCACCTTTGGGCCTTAAGGCTGCAAGTGAATCATCACCCCGACTGTCGCGGATGACTTCCTCAAACAACTCCACTGCACCGCCTTCGACTTGTACATCGAGGTCTGAGGCTGTGATTGAGGTTGCAGCAGCAGGGGAAAAGTCGATATCAACGGACCAGCCGGAACCAACGCCTTCGACGTCGAAGTCGCGGAGAACACGGATTTTGCCCCAGGAGTCCCAGGATGGTGGGACGAGAACCCTTTCACGCTCGATTACGTTGTGACGAAGAGTTTGCTGATGGGCACTAGTCAGCTTTTTGCCATATAGTGATTTAAAGATGTAGATATTACCTTCGATGAAACGGGGAGAGAGAGGCAGGTATAGACTAATGATTGAAGAGAGGATGGTATCGAGGGGCTTGTATAGATGAGCGATGCGCCGTCTAGGGAGTCTATTAGCTACTTATGCGTCCAGTTTAGAAGGTGGTGAGATCATACGTTTTAGCAGTATTGTCCTCATAAACTGTAGGACAAAATCAAACTCCTCTTCCTTCCACCCTCTTTCTCGTTCTAATGTTTCGATCTTGTCGGCCTACATCACATATGCTAAGTCAGCCATCACAACCCTTAAAATCAGTATAAGTATCAAGATTAGATAACTCACGTTCTGACACACCACTAAGAATGGCAATCCTAACGGCTCATCGAACTCCCCAGGCCCCAGTGGAATCTGCACCTCTGGAGCCGCCCCAGGAACTTGAATTGCTCCAGTCTCACCAAAATTCCTCGGTCTTGCCTCCCCTAACCTTCGTAAGATCCTCCGTTCAGGTTGCTTTATTCCCCAACAAATAGGAAAGAACTTCAAATCGGGTAAAGAAAGAGAGGAAGGAACCTACAAGCCTTCATAACCTCCTCCAATGCTTCCTTGCCATCGTCATCTAGCTGCGAAAATATATTTCGGAGTAACCGTATCCAGCGCCTCGTTTGCCTAAGCCATGTCCAGGGTGTCCGCCAGTCGAGAAGCAGGACGACAAGAGTATCGGGGAGCAGTTCGGGTGTAAACAGCGGTTTTAGAAGAGGTGAAAATGCCGGTGTGGGGGACGAAACGAGGTATAAACCGAGACGAGCGAGGACGTCTGGAGAGTAGATTGTTAGTAAAGATAAATATGTTGCCTGAAGAGCATCTTTGAACCCGTACCTTCTTGCTCAGCATCCAAAACGTCGAGATATGTATACCCAAGGGCGAATTCGTTAGCAACCGGCGGTCTTCGACCTTGTTTGCGACTATCCGATGTGTAGCCGCCCAGGGCATCGACGAATTCCTTCTGCTCATCCGCACCCCCTCCTGTACAACAGTGTCCCTCCTAGATTAGCGAATGGGCTCCATCTCCCGATATTATATTCCGTAACGAAGGTGATAATATGTACCAAGTACGAGAATGGATTTCTGAGGTAGCCGTTTCGACGAAGCGACGTTCGACAGCATAGAAGACCAGAGGTCTTCATCTGCCGCCGTCGGTGATGTTGTCATTGTTCAATATTTGGATAGGACCAGGCTGTATGCCAAAATCGGGATTTTTAAGCAGATCTAGGAAGATCTACCACCGGCTTCAATAGCGGAGTGTTCATGCAAGAGGTCGGTGTGAATTTCGGTTGGGATTAGCCTGGATATCCGGGGAAAGGGTGTCGACGCGCTTTTGAGGGTATGTGGAGATAAGTAATAACTAGGGAATCGAGGCCAAAGTGGTTAGGGCAATCGATATCAGCACAGACATCCCGGAGATTCAGGTACCTATGACATTGAAAAATATGGTGATGGATTCGATGTTTCAGGGAGCAATTGCAAGTTCGATGGTCTAGCATATAGCGGTCGCTGTTCCGGATCCAGCTTCTGCACGTTGGCCCACTCCCAGCACACAGTACTCAGGGACAGCTGCTGGAGAGCTTGGTCGTGGTGGCCTGTGGCTGAAGCTCTGTGCTTGTCACCAGCCACTTTCTTGAAAGCTGTTTGTGTGGCGGTGCTGGTGACGGACTGAATAATACCGCAGGTGCGCACTTTTCAGAACATTGCATTTGCCTCGAGTCTGCCATATGCATCCATTCGTTGGTTAACATTTCATTTTAATTACGGGAATTGTATTGGCTCGTACAGCTTCGGCTTGGTGATAACTCAGTACGCACATACATATGTACGCCTGAACTTGCTGACGTCTGACCAGCCAAGAATATCACGAGGGGCCCAAGTAGGACTGACATTCTACCGGTTCGAATTATGACAGCAGAGGCGCTCGAGGCTTCTAGTTTAACGTTATAACGCCTCACCTATCACTTGTAACGTACTCGACTCAACTTTAAATTTACCATTCGCCGCAGATATTGCTCAGTAGCTCAAGCTGGGTGGCCGGAATCTACCAATCCGAGGCCGTGGTTCGGATGCATGTCACTTTGCGATTTGGGTGGCTAGCGCGGCCAGATTACATGACTATATACCATACCGTTGAAACCACGATGCATCATCGGGATACCCCAGGATATGATGCCTCTTACGCTTAGCCCCCTCAACGAAATTTGAAACAAATTTGCCTGCTTTGCTACAAAACTACTCCGCCCAGACACCAATCTTTTATACCTATGGCTTCTGGAAACACCTCTCTGGCCTCGAGTTCTCAAAAATCGAATCGAATCCATTAGAATCAAGCCGGGACTAAACGCAGGTGGCGTTTCGCTCGGTCACAGCAGCATAACGTAGCTCTTTTGTAATCACTAAAGTGGCTCTCAACCAATGGAATACCAGGGCACAGCTTTGAGGATCCATCCTTGAGATACCGCACCTAAATCTCCGGTCCTGAGTCTTCATCTCGAACATTTCATTTATCATCGTAGCTCAGAACCCTAAGCTTCTTCAGCATCATCGTCTCGTCTCAGTAACGTAACGCCCCCAGGCTCATTCGTTATCTCGAACTTGGCCTCGGTTACAAATTCCAACATTCAACAACCCATTACGTTCGGCAACTGCGACTAAAGAATCCAAGTACATCTTTTGACAGTTTTCGTGGCCAAAATGAATACTAGAAATGCACTCACAATTACTGGGCGTACTACTTCACTCTCGGCCAATTATAATCAAGATTATTCCTGTTTTGCAGTTGGTTTGGAAGATGGATTCGCAGGTAAAATATTTCCCAAACCTACTTTGTGTTGATACCGAGCTGACATAATTTCGACAGTCATGAATTCTGATCCTTGTGAACTTCGGATTCATAGAAGTACGTAAAAATTATTTCTGAATACACATATATATTGCCAAAAATAGAAGGATAAGATATTAATGAGTTTTTCATTGGTTAGAGTTCAATGGGGGCATCGCTATTGCAATCATGCTTGGTCGATCCAACTTCCTCGCCCTCGTAGGGGGTGGCAGAGACCCCAAGTTTCCACCCAACAAAGTGGTCATTTGGGACGATGCCAAACAAAGAGTGGTGATTACCTTGGAATTCAAGTCCGACGTTTTGGGCGTACGTCTATCACGGTCAAGGATTGTTATCGTCCTCAGGAACCACATTTCCATTTACACATTCTCATCGCCACCTCAGCGGCTCCAGGCGTTTGAGACTGTGCATAATGACTTCGGTCTCGCCTACCTCGGAAACAAGCACGTCGCTTTTCCAGGCCGAACGATTGGACAGGTCAATCTATTCGATCTTCAAACTGGGAACAATACCATTGTGCCTGCGCACACGACTTCAATCATGGCTCTAGCATTGAGTCCTAATGGAGACCTTTTGGCTACTGCATCTGAAAACGGGACCCTAGTCAGAATATTTTCGACATCCAGTTCTGCTATAGTATCCGAACTGCGACGTGGAATTGATAAAGCTATGATCTATTCGATGGCTTTCTCCCCGTCGTCTAATCGTATAGCAGTTACTTCTGACAAGGGGACACTTCATATTTTTGATGTGTTTTCGCAACCCCCAGGCAGCTCCTCTGGCGCAGCGGCAGAAGCACAAAGACCGTCCTCCAGGGGCTCAGAAGCAACCGGCTCGGCCCCCACTGAATCCAACAAGCGGTTTTCATTACTTGGTAAACTACCTTTGTTGCCGAAATACTTCAACTCTGAATGGAGTTTTGCGCAAGCAAAGGTCGAAGGAATTGGGAGAAACTCTGTTGGGTGGACAGATGAAGATACTGTCATAGTCACCAGTACTGATGATTGTAAGTGGGAGAAATTCGTCATCCTGAATGCGCCAAACACGGAATCCGGGAAGGCCTGTGAGCGGGAAGCCTGGAGAAACTTTGTAGAAGGTGTCGACATTCCTTTCAGTCGTTGAAGTCGATCTACAGTCTGGCTTAACAATTTGTTTGCATTTATATTATCCCGTCACTTCACTTACTACTAGAATAACTACTCGTTTTCGCATGCACTAGAGCTCTCTTCCCCATATTCCCCACATATTCCCACTTTCTTTTCCCTCGTTCTCTTTGAGTTCAAGATACCCTTCACACGAATATTCGGCGTTCAACGTTTTTACAACCCATTTTTTTGATACTTAGCGAGCTTGCTTCAGCCGTTTAGAATGTTTTGATATCCACTCCTTTGTCGTTTTTTTTAGTTCGTTGAGATTTACTACGCCAAACGGCAGCAGCTGTGTCGACTCAAGCCAGATGTATTATGATGTATTGTGAAGATGTGCCGACTTTCCACGATTTCGAACTCAAAATGTATTTTTAATTGATAAACCTTTGGGGAGCTGACGGACCACTCATTCACATAATTTTAAAATTACATACGTACACTATGGAATATATACAGGTTTTGGTAGTTTGTCGTATGCACGGATAGTAGTCTCGGTCTTAGTCTCGTAATTATCTCGGTCTCACATAAATAATGCGTTAAAGCCTTAGAAATCTTGAATTCCTGTCTCCCCTTCTACCACTTTCCCGCCCAGATACTTCTTCCCATCTCGTTCAACATACACATCTGCTTCCTCTTCGTCAAAGTACTCTTCCCATCCATCACGTTCAATTTCTGTCTCGATCAAATGATTGGGGTCCCCAGCCCCACCAGGTCGATCGACTGTATCGTAGTCAAAATCTTCATCGTCGCCTCTTAAGAATCTTCTTTCGAGTATATCTTTCCATATCTCCCAAGCCTCTTCCCTATTTTGAACATTCATAAACTCCCCATTAGAGTCCGCCCGTATCAGAATATCGGCGTCCAATTTTTCGGCGTCAACAGGGCCGTCTTCTGTTTCCTCTCCGTCAAGGTCTGTGTCTGCTGCTTGCCGCGCGGACTTCATCACAATATTTCCTTCTTCATCCTCTACTTCCTCCATCTCGTCTTCGTCATCTTCTTCCTCCTCTTTCTGCTGTCGTCGCAAATTCTCCATGCGATCTTCCCCACGTTCTAAATCCCTCGCTAATATCTCGCTAAACTTCGTCTGGCTCGCCGGGTCCGCCGCATGCTCCCTCCTATCCCTCCCACTCATGAATCGGCTGACCAGTTGATTATACAACGTCGGCAGCGAAAACGCGTGCTCCGTTTTTGTGAAATAATCATCATGGGTCTGGAGATAAAGGAACCGCCGGTTCCGGGTGGCAATCTCAGGGTTCGGGGACGTCGGCGATAACCTGAGACGTTTGAGGTCTGGTTCGCGTTCGGCCGGAGGAGGAGATTGGGGACCTGGGGTTACTTCTTCGTAGGCCGCGATAGCCATAGGTGTTTGGGATGGATATTAGATATTTTGGCTTATCTCGGATACTACCGAGCTCCCCGGCACGTATGCAGGGTGGTATGATTCAGGGTGTATGGTGACTTGGAGATGATCCGGGAGATAACCGGGCCGGACCTGCAGGCTCTGGAGCTCTGGAGCAGCTGATCGCGATGCGGGCACTTTTTTAGGAAATAACGCAAGAAAAGGAGACGGAGTTCCTTTGCGGGGAATATGCAGGAGAAAAGAAATGGAAATTTTATTTTTTATGACGGCGGTTAGTTAGATTTGATATAACCTGACACTTCCCGTGGCGAGTCACGATCCTTTGGTTGGTCAGGGTCCAGCGCTGCCGGGGTTTCGATTCGTAATCGTTTGTCGAGAGGCAAAGAACAACCATGGAAGCATTCGAAGCTAAAGCATATGCATGGAACTCGAGAGGAAGTTCTTTCCCCAAGACACCGATGACTCTTTCGAGTAACAGATGATATGATACGATACGATATCTCCTAAATCAGATACCAAAAATCAGGAGAAAGTCATCGGGTCAGCCCCGTGTTGCATTTTGCAAAAGGTAATGCTGGACGTCCACGTCTGGGAGCTCCTGGACAAGGGGTCGTCTATATCCGCGATAGGCGCCATTTCGTCCCGGGACATTCCAACCAACCTGGAGGCCTGTTGATTCCTCATCTAGTCCGATTTCTGTCTCCAGACCAGCGTGGATGTTATTCAGTTGATGCCTCTCTTACCCCTTAGCTAAAAACTTCTCCGGGACATTGGCCGTCGAATTTATAATAACACATAATCAGCCTCACTCTGGTGCCTTCAATTGCAGAAAATTTTACCTTCGAATTCGGCTCGGAGGAACCGAGACACTCCTGTTAGCCGCGAACTGTGCGCAGACATCCATAACCCAATCGGACCGTTTTTGTCGCGAAATGTGGGCCAATTAATAGCCCGATTGAAAACGGGATTTTCACCACATATATATCCACTCCGTACACCACTATAGCACTATATCCACACTGACAGCGATGATTCGTACGCATACCCACACCGACTGCGACCGGCTCCATCCGAGCGTCATTAAGTCAATTGATCGGCCCAGAAGCGACAAGGCATCATCTCCCTTATTAATTTCGCATAGTAAAATCGCCGTCGGAGCGCGGCAGACGTTCTACCATCAATGTTGACTACAATGTGTGATTTTCCAGTTTGGTAGCAGCTACGAAGATCTCGAGACTGTGACCAGGTGCAAGAGAGTGCATATATGTGCGCTGGGGAGACAGAAAGCAAGCTAATAGAAGGTGATCCTCAGCTGGTCACAGATGCATGTTGGCCCGAAAGTCTTTAGATATGGCTTGGTAACTTGCGGATATATCGATATACAAATTTGCAAACGCGCGCGCACCACGCATATGCCTGCACAAGACGTAGGTATTAAATAGCAATTTGTTCACAGAACTATCTGCCGACTGGTTTTCATAGCACGTTCGTTTTAGGATATCAATACTTACTTTAGTACTTACTTATAAGATACATTTCAGCCTCCTCTAGTCAAACAATGGCAAGTGAATCTATACTAAATAGAGCTAGTAAAATGAAATAAAACCCATCTATTATCACAGCTGTACAGGGGATTATACAACCATAGACGAGGGTGTGATTGAACATGGGTACTACACTCAAGTTAGCCAGCCTTGAAACTACCTAGTTCTTATATAAGTTGGAGTGAGACAAATTTTAGGAGAGATCTTTTCTTGGGTATAACATATATATGAATCCACTTTCTCCACTCCTCGACTCAATCAAATATCAGTGAGACATGTATCAGTAGAAAGTCTAACGGCACATGGAAAGGTATATATTTTGATATCACGAAAGTATTAGAAAACCATCACATCACTTCCGATTCCGAACGTAGATATAGCTATAGAAAGAGATTTCAGTTCACCGGACCGGCCGAATACGATCTGACGAACGCGAAAATGCAAATGATGCCAGGCCAGTCGCCAAATTTAGCCAGTGAAAACCACATAATAGTGTTCTCATTCAGTCTCTCTCATAGTATCAAAGTTGAATATAAAGTAAACTGCTTTCCTCTCTCGAGCTCATTCAGAAGCATCACCATTCATATACACTCCTAGGCCCTGTGGTAATAGTCCATTTGACAGACTTGCATAATCTGGTTTAAATATCTATAACCTCGAACCAAGATGTACTTTCCATTGTCGAGGGCGCTTGTGCTCATGGGCCTTGCCTATGAAGCTGTCGCTTCAGCTGTTCCTTCTGATGAAAGAGGGTTACAAGGGCGTGATTGTAAGTAACTAAATTTCGTATTGTATACCACGGTGAAAACCCATGGGTTAATTCTAATATACTAATATCAATTCTACACTTATATAGATTGTTACCCCCAAACAATCACGAAATTGACCACCAAGAGTGTTACAAAATGGGCTACCAAAAGAGTGACTACTACGAAATGTACGACGAAATTTAAAACGATTGTCAAGACCACCACGAAGCATATCAAAACTGTTACCAAAACGACTACAAAGTGGCCACCAGCTAAAACCATCACGAAGACGGCCACGAAGACGGCCACGAAGACGGCCACCAAGACGACCACCAAGACGACTACCAAGACGACCACCAAGTACCCAGCCCCCCAAACAGTCACAGTTACCGCACCAGGGGAAATAACCACCACTACTACTACCGAGGTTGAAACTCTTCCACAATTGACTTTGACGGTTACAGAGTCAGCTTCCACTGAAACTGTCCTGACGACGATCACGTCGACGGAGGCTGTTTCAACAACCATAACCATTCCCGGTGATGCCACAACTGTCATAGTGACTACAGTCATCCCAACAACAGTGACAGTTACCGCACCAGGGGAACCAACCACTACTCCAATCTCTCCAACACCGGATGTGTCTTGTGACAATCAAGGACTCGCATTCATCTTCCAAAAACACACATATGTCAACAGCGACTCTCCACTATACAGCTCCTTCGATGTCGAATGGTTCAAGACCGCGGATATTGAGGGAAGTGGAATAACTCCAAAAATCGGCATCGCTGGCAACACTGAGACTACTATATATGGGGTGGCAGCACCCGGAGATACTTTGGAAGGTCTCGGCGTCCATCACCGCGGCTATATCTACGCCCGCGAGAGCGGTACCTACATTTTCACTGCCCCCGCCAACGATGATATCGTGTTCTTGTGGCTTGGTGATAACGCCATCAGCGGCTACACTCGACCAAATGCCATCATTGAACAGGGACTTTCATCCACTCCTGTTACGTATAGTATTTCAATGGTTGCTGGAAATTATTATCCTCTCAGAATTTTATGGGCAAATGGTGTCGGTAATGCCAACTTTGACTTCACTGTCACAGCTCCAAATGGAGATATTATCCTTGATACAGGTGCTGATACCGCCTCTCCATATCTTGTCACACATTCGTGTGACGGCGTTTCTGCACCAGAGCTTTCTCCTAGGTAAAGTATATAACCTGTACTATATGTCATTAATAATACTGTTTCGAACATGTTCCTCCACATTCATATGGCAGGTTTCTCGAAGTACTAAACTTACCACATGAATCACCAAATGTAATTTCAATGTTTCATTTTGTCTTTTCTTTATCTACACAATCTGAGCCATTGGAGTCATGTACTAATAGCAATATTGTAATAAACTTTTACTACATCAATAATTGGACCTATTTCTGAATATCATTTTTCTTGCAAGCCCAACTGGCCAAACAAAACACATAACCACCTCCGGCCTTAAGGAGGCCTTTCAGTCGAATAATAGTTGTCTGGAGAGGTTCTATTCAATTATAACCAGGCCCGTCGGTACCTAGCTAGGTAGACAACATAAACACAAACATATCGTTCCCCTCCACTAGTAATAACTACCACAATGAAACCGAATGCAGTGACTATTTGATACCTACATAGAGAATCATGTATATAAATAAATATGAAAATAACAGCATATCTATATCTAAGGGAAATATATCTATAGATGAATCTAAGATAAAGGCTTTAACACTTGTTTTGTCAAATAAAAATAGAACCAAATAGACATATAAAAGCATTTATCTACCTTAAGCTTACTAACCGGTTAACCAGTCCCAATATACTTCTACTTAATCGCATAGCTAGGTAATTTCTAGGTGGGTTAAATACATATTGCTTCTTCAAATAGTTGGCTGCACAGAATAAACTTTGATAATACCCGGCCTCAGAGTGGCAATGCCTATATTGCGGGGAGCTAAGCGGAGGGGTAATATACGATAACAGTAGTAGATATCAGGAAACGATGTATATGGCGGGGGCCTGCAACTACACTAACTCGATATATCTATATATACTCGATTTGTATACCACTAAAGCTAGGGATCGATATCTTGCCGGAGAGCTCTAGCGCTCTCGCAAATCGCTAAATATCGATGCACCTGATATATCGATACGAGTACGAGAATCCTTCCTTTCCCCAACAGCCATCCGTGCACGACCCTTGCCACGAATATGGAATAGCGTCTATAAATGACCTACATGGACCATATTCCTCCCTCCAGCCGCCTCCAGCTTCTCCAGCAAGCTAAGCTTTAGCCCAGTCTCTTGGTTTTCTTCGTCTCCCATCAAAATCCATGATTTCTCATGCCATAGACAGGTTTTTCCAAGACCTGGAACACTTCGAACTTCCCGAAATGTGTCGGTTGAGCTCCAATTCAGAGAGAAACCAAGCCTAGGCTACATGGTAATGTTGAGGAAGGCGCTAATGCTAATGCATTTTGGACCCTCGTCTCGCTCTCGTCTGATCAAGTTAACCTGCCGTAATCCCGACGAAGGGTTTATTGGATTGGGATCCGATATGCCTTGTTTGGCGCCAGTTGTTCGAGTAAAACTGACCTATAGGCTCTACACCCGGGCCGACGTGCAAAGCGAGGCCAGAGATACGATGCGGGGAGAGAGCTCGTCGGGACCCGAGATGGAATCTCCAACGATTTTTTGAATCCTTTTTCTTTCTTTCTTATCACAAAATGGGGAAAAAATACGTCCTGGATCAGTCGGGTTTGTTGTTTTCGTTAAACTAAATGCCCAGGGATTGAAGAAAGTTCGACCGGCCCGAATCTCACCCGGGTTCCCTAGCATACCACTCTAACGTGCGTGAAGTTGTCCAGAAGTCCGTAAATTCTCTCAATGCTCCAAGACGAGTTCCCTCCCAGATAAGAGAAAGGAAGATGGTTTGTTGGTTTAGTGTTTAGATAGAGTATCCATGGCCGCGCAACGGGTATGACATGATATGCGGAGATTTACGCCTGATCTAGAAAGCCACATTTCGTCGTTCTTGCATTAAAAATTAAAACCCTCATGCTGATTCATTTTTCATGCCCGTGAGGTTAATCTCGTGGTTCGATTCATACATACGTACGGCATCTGCAGACCCGACAACCCCCCCCCAAAAAAAAATCCAAATCTAGAATCAGTCCGTGGGGACCAGAAGGTATAACCAAAGTACCGAGAGGTACCTCTCGGGTCTCCCCTGGGGACTCGGTTCCCAAAAACAGCGAACCTGCGATGTCAGCTTCCATCTCAGCTGTACCCCCCAGGGGCTGAATTCGAGACTGTCAACCGTGCTCTTGTACTTAGTGGTTTTAGCTAATATATTAGTTGTGTTTACTCTAACCCCTCGCTTTTTTTTAGTTGTTTAAATCCCATCTCATCGATCATCCCCACGGTCTCGTGGACTCAGATGACTTTTGGAGATTATTTTAGGGATACGTATACGTGGTTCATTAACGTTTTTTGCTTTACCAAAGACAGATCCCGTTTCTTAAGCTGCAGAGCAGATCACAAAATGAAATTCGGTCTCGGTATTCATGCACGGGATGCAAAATTTCTTTCGGGGTTGCTGTCATCGTGCAATGGACTGCCTTATTTGGCCGGGGTGTACGCAATAATTAAGCAATTGCGTGTAGGAGCTCAAAATCCCCAAAAACTGCTACATACGAAATCTACTGTTTAAAGCGTTGAGCATTACATTAATACGAGCAATTCAATTGGCATGCCGGTCGCTCGGTCAGAGTCGGACAGAAAAAGGCCCTTCGCCAATGGAACAGAAATTTAAAAAGCCGTCATGCAAGTATGGTTTGCTCGCATTCCCTAGAACGAGAAAAAAGCCCGGTCCAAGACCTGGCCATGGCCAGCACAGCTCTAGCCCGCGCACAGAAGAATCCAACAAAGCTCCAGACTGCAACCCAGCCCCAAGCCCGAACCGAGCAAACTTGCATAGAAAAATTTTCGAACTGCAGCTGAAATCCGAAAATATGATAGCGAAATCCCAGAAGAAAAAAAAAAAAAAAAAAAAAAAAAAAAATTAAAAATTAGAGGGTGGGGGATGACAGTTAGGCCAACTAATATGGAATTCGCCACACAAGACATTGTGCATCGGTGCCTACGAAACTGCTCGTGTGCATGCACCTCCGTCGCTTTCCACCGCTCCGAGGCCCTATTAAGCTGAAAAAGCCGATGCAATTCAAAGTAGGAAAGGGCCGTTTAATTTACTTGAGGAAAGTTTTTCCTTTCGTCCACTCCGAGGAACATACATACACACATCCCTATAGCGGCTTGCCGATATACGTACCGTAACGTAACCCGTTCCCGTTCGCGCACTTTAAATCTGTTAGCTATTATGGGGAAGGTAATGTTCCGGACGGTGAGACCGCAGAGCCTCTGTAACTCATAACACCCGAACCGCGGATGCAAAAGAGGATCTATACGGATCAAAAGGCATGTTTTACCACGGGAACCTATTTTCCCAAAGACAATTGTGACCCCACAGATGCTAGATTCATGTCTCGCGGTGCACCGATGATCTCGTTTTCGTGGGGATGGGATCCGGAATACAAGTTTTTAGGTAATGGAGATAGCTTAATGGCCTATGATATGAGCTAGCCAGATGAAATTCGATGTCGCGCGACAATTTGTGAATCATATGCAAATTTAGATTTCTTTTCCAGGGCTTCCATTTCATATGCCGACTCTAACCCTCTGGAACAATGGCTGAAGCTTGATCACTGTACTGCATCAATTCCAAGACTTGGGGTAACGGTGATCACAAATGGGGTTCCATATGCGGCCGCATAAAAGGTCCCCCAAAACCCCTTCAAGTCGCTGATCGACCCAAAGATGCCACCTGGCGCGCGGGATGGATCGTGGGTTTGTTTCTAGTTTGCATTTTCTCCAAAATGCAAGTTTTGAACGGGTTGGTGAATGCGGAGAGCATTGTAGTATATTATGCATCATGTAGTTGACTGCTCACGATCACCCCAAAGGCTGTAGCGTTCTGGACGTATCAAATGCCTCCAATCGATCACGGTCTCGTCCTAGAAAGGAAGACGGGATTGAGCTTGCGAGCTTCCAAGGTTTCTCGCACATAACGCCGTTCGTATACGCAAGTAGACGAACTCCAGACTATCCCGAATATGATATCAAAAATAAACAAATATAGTTTTCGAAAAAAAAAGTAGGCTTCGTTGTCAATAGATGCCTGTTTTTCACATCGCGATCGCTACTGGGTCCCTCAATTGATTGAAGTTAAGCTGGATCTGTGATTGTCATGAGCTCCTTGAACATCAAATTCCCAGAAAATCCCGCTTCACGGCAGGTAGTCATATGCATGTACGTCTCCCGAAGACCTGTACTCGGTTGCATGGGGATTGAAAGCTTCTGTTACACTGGTATGTGATGCCACCCCGTGATATCAAATATCTTGTTCTCGACAAGCTTCAACTTCAAGATTGTCTTCGCTTCGGCTCGACGCATTTCTTTTTGAAACGTGGTCGGGATATACCTTGGTCGAGAAAGTCGATCATTGATGAGGTGTTCTTTGAACACTTCAAAGTTTAGTTTTTTTTTTTTCTTTCTTCCTTGTTTGCAACTGCCAGGTTAGCCCCCTTGACATGCTGTGATATCGTATCTCCCTGATCCCGTCTTGGGAGTGAAGCCTAGAGCTAAAGTTTTTCATATCATTCTCTAGTTCTTGCCGGTTTGTAACACGGTTCTTGACGTTATGGGCTGATATCTTTGGAACACATGGGTTTCTTAAACTTTCCATATGCCCCGACGGCCTAAAGGGGGAAGTGGAAATGTCATCTATGGTACATACTTTATGTCGTACGACCTTCTCCGAGCGATTTACGGGAATACAAAGATAATGTTGTCTAACGTGTCACTAATAGCCGCGGATTTTGAGTAAGAGCCGAAAAGTTAAGGGAGACGACGACGAAGAAGACTAAAAAAAAAAAAAAAAAAAAGGTAGAAGTGAAAGAAGTATCTTGATAATCCGGGCCGAGCTTGTGGGGAAATTCCGTAGGCGTTCAGTCTATATGGGATCAAATCCGTTTCGTCCACGCCTTTCCATAGTGCAACCTGCGATAATTGCAAATAGTCAATTGACATACAATTCTATAAAAAAAAAAGGGGGACAATAATAAACGGGGGGTCAAAGTTCGGAATCTGAAGAGGTTGTCGACGAGAAGTCGATTTCATTCTCCCACAGCAAAACTTGTGTTGCTGACTAACAAGCCCACAAACCATATTCCCACACCAAGGAAACGGTTGTTCTCAATTCTGGGCGCTTGCAAAGGGAAGACCTGTGATTCGCAAAACCCCCCACGGTTATGCCCATCTGCCAGCATTGCAGATGTCTCGACTAAACCCGATTGCGAGAATGTGGAGAAACGAAAACCACGCGTGAGTGGCTGCTTTGCTACTCTCTAATGTTTCCCCCTCCACAAAACCCTGCTGGTTTCCGTTCTTGTTTGCATTGGAGAAAAAAAAGAAAAATTGCAGCCCAAAAACAAAAAAAAGCTGAACATTAAAAGCGAGGGTGGAAAGGGCAGTCGAATATCCCTCATATAAAATTGTGAGGCGACAGAGACGTCCTAAAAAAGAGACCGTGTGCGTGCGCGCCTTGTGACATGGCCCGACAGGACCTGAGAAAAATAAGCTGATGATTTCCTCTAATAGCTTGCAACCGCAATGGGGTGCTGATATTACAGGGCCCATGCTTTCGGGATCATCGATCACAAAATGTAAAAAACCGTTTCGTATTTCTTCCCCATGAGCATGAAAAGAAACTCTGGGGTAAAGGGAATACGAAAATGGATGGATGGATGGGTCCCGGCTGTTTTCTGACATTTCAATTGGGAACCCCGAAATATCTAGAATGTGGGGAAGTGGGAAACAGGAGGAGGGAACTGTGAACGGCTGTCAAATTCGTAGCTTGTGATATGTATTCGGTTCGTGGACATGGGGAAAGCCCGTTTGGACAACCCTCCAAATACTTATATTTCGCAATATCCAAGATAGTATGATGCTGTCGTCACAAGGGTTTGGGATATATCATGAGGCTTTTCTCTTGCCTGCAAGTATTGTACGTACGGGGTGATTCAAGGTGTATCAATTGGCTTGCATAATAAGAAAGCCGGCTAACGGTTTAAATTGTTTTCGATATAAAGCGGCCAAAACAGTAACAACAAGGAAGCTCTGGTCATGATTAGAGATCGTAAAGCTCACAGCATGGCTCAGCTACAGCTCCCCCAACTCCCTCGCATTATGTAGCTGCAAATATATGTAATACTCCGTGGAGAGAGCATATAGGATCTTTGAGGCCTCAATATGCTTGAACACGAAAACAGATGAGGTCAGGTGGTTCTGCACAGGCTCCCTCGATTGATCCACGCTCATGCGCGCATGCCGCCTCCGGCAGCTATACTCCTCGATACGAGCCGTATTGACAACCTCAATTATTACCTTGCGAAATATGATGAGACCGGCTCAAGTTGTGGCATTCATAATCCCCCACGAAAACGGGAACAGGAGATGCCGGCCCAGCATCTGCACCCGAGCCTACGAGGTACGCAGTACTATGTATGTTTGTCTGTTGGAGCGGGATTTTGGTTACTGGAGCTCACTTCGCGGTCATCCAGATATCAGGGTCCATGTACTTGGGCTAACGGATGTTTCCATAAGCTCCAATTAAGCTAGGGGGATATCCCTTCGAATTTAGGGCCGGTTTTGTACTTAGAGATATCGGATATGAGCGTTCTTGAGCGAAGGCAAGAAGAGGAGTCCGGTGACCCCGTTTCGTACAGACACGTCTGGTGGTGCCAGACAGACCATTCCAGCCTCTCCCCGCTCCTCCCTCATCTCCTTCGAAGTGTGGCTCTTGCGGTTGAAATCCCTCTGTCGCAGCTGCTTGGACCGCTGGCCAGCGCGATGACTGGATCGGGTATGTGATAGAGAAAGCATCTGAGTGCATATAATTTGTTAAAGGAGGAGGACAGTTCGGTTGTCTTAATGCGCTTTTTGCCCCAAGCTTTTTGTGCTACGTGGTTCCCAATTAAATCAGAAATCCAGGAGAGCTAGTGCATTTGCAGGGTAATATCAGGTACAAACTTCGTTGGGATGGTGATGGACTTTCCTTGGTGCGGTTTAGACCTGAAGCTTTTCCAACGAAGCTTCTTTTTCCCTTTCGAAATCAGGGCCGCAGTTGCGCGGAGATGCACAGCATAACGTACCAAGACGGCAAGCTGGTCTGTGGTAGGCGAGACATCCTATGTTGCAAGGTTTCCTTGAGGTTGACGTGCCATCCGGTAGCTAGCTGGGTAGCTTCGTGCCTTCCCTTCCGTGCTCCGTTGTTCAATATTTTGAAACTGTTATTAAGGGAAAGCTGCTTGGAGCTTCAGGGCTGTTAAATTGAGATGTCTCATCACAAAGCGTAAAATACGGGGTTCCACGATCGCGATCGAAGCCTTGTCGCTTCCAATGCGGGTATCCGAAAACGAGCGAGACATCTGCTCTCAAGAAGGAGAAACCTCACGAGAGATTTTGCAGTAAAGGGACATTTCGCCGTGTTTCTTTTTCGTGATGGGAACGCCATAGGAAAACGACAGCAAGGGGAGCTTCAAAGGTTTGTGCGTGGGGTTAATGTTAACGGCGTTTAGTCAGAGAAATAAATACGTCTTCCAGATATGTAAAATGCAATGTGGACCATAAGATCAACCATATTTCGCCGCCATCGATGCAATCATGGCCATGGGTGCCAGTCAGGGTAAGTATTTTTAGACCTCAAAAGTTAAAAAGGAGCATCTGAAAGCCCGACTTTTTTGCCTTCACGGAGCAACGGATCTCATGGTAGTTCACCTGCCCCAAATATATCCGCTGGGAGCGAGAAGAACTCCTAGCGATTAAACACGTATCGGGGAAATTCGCGACGAGGATCTCTCCACGGCCTGACTTTTTATTTTCTTCACAGGTTTCACTAGCTCCTGATAATCCTTTTCCCAAAAGCCTCAAATGCCTGGTTTACCAAGGCCCCGACGGGAGCACAGGTCAATGATGAAGGGGTCGATCGATCCGGCTAAGAAGCCTCGGCGTTAGGTATCCCAATTATGGATGATTGGATCTGCCAGGCGCAAGATTGCATATATGTACTGTGCTTGCTTGAGGCTTTCGTGATTCAGCCCAGCTGATGACTGCACAGATTAAAAAAAGATCTCTTTTCATCGAATTGCGGCTACCAAGTTCCAGAAGCAATCAGGGATCACATTCATCATGATGACATTCTGCAGTAACATATGGTTCAGATGTCAACGATGAGGCTGACATCCTAACGAGGGTGCAAAATAGCTTCGGACGAAGATGCCGGCAAACTAGAGTCAGAAAAGGACTCGGATTTGGTCGATGAAACCCCATTTAGAGTGTGATCCGGGCAATAGTTTAGATGACGATGGAATTAGATGACCTGGATCAAGTTCTAGGACCCATATCATGGGGCCAGAAGGTTCAGCACCGGCCCACCGACATATTGGGGTTTTGAGGCATTTTCGCTCACCTATGGTCGGGTTTCCCAGCAGTGAGGGAAGTCATCTGAAAGCCGGTTGACCCCCCACGCTCATAGGAGCCCATGAAAAGCAAAATACCTGGAAAAAATGACGACGAATCATTGGGTTATTGTTTCCCAAGTTGATGGGTTGTTCGATGTTTGGGAAATGCGGGGAATTCAAGGGAGGAAAGAAGAAGCTTGCCAGAGCATGCATGACAGGTCAAGGGTGGACCCAGTCTGCTTGCTCCTTTTGTTCAGAGAGATTTGTGTTGCATGAACGGGGCGTCTGAAGATGCCACTCATTTCCTCGTTACTGTCAAATATGGCCATGGCCTTCAGGAGACGGATGAAATGAACTGCCCCATGGCGTGTATGGGTTACGGCAAGGTCGAAAGCGATTGGATCGAACCACGCCAACGACGAGAGAGAGGTTTTCGGCATCTCGCGGACATGAGGTATTATGAATTGATGCAGGAGCGAATGATGTATTGATACGATAAATCACTATGGAGTATGATAGATTATGTTAAAGTGAAGCTTCATTAATTGAGTTCATATATTTTGATTCCATTTCTTGTATCGACTTGCTAGTCTAAGCGGAACAAGAACAGCGGACAGGAGGAGGATGAGGATATATCATCCCTGGAACAAAGGACCCCTGACGCAAGGAAATCAGAAGGTAAAAGAAAGAATCTGATGATACAAGGAAAGCGAGCTTTGCGATCCATAGGCTTTTGCAAGGAATTCTGAAAAGAATACCACTTAAAAACAGAAGAAAGGTAAAAAGAAACATTACATGGAGCTCGGGAAGTCTCCATCTTCTTCACAGAAGCTTGTAAAAAAAACACGATGCGCGTTTGTAAAGCGAATGATAGCACCAGAACGCCCGCGAGAAAAACAGAAGTAAAAATCAAAGTAAAATCCATCCCTCCCATGTATAAAACGCAGAAAGCAAAGGCAATGCTGTAGTAACAGATAAAATAAAGTGAAAAAAAGTAACAAAGAAGAAAGGTCATTAAAGCATTACCGGTCACTGAATGCAAGGCTGTTGTTACAGTGTGTAAACGAAGGAAGTGAAGGGAAAACATATACAAACTCTCCTCTATCGTTTCAACCGACCCCAGGTACGTGAAAGTCCAAGTAGGAAAAGTAAAGTAAAAGGTAATAGTTAATGGGAAAGGAAAAAAAAAAAAAAGAAAGAAAAGAAAAAGAAGAAGCTCAAAGCTTCTGGTGTCGGCGGCGGCTGAACAGACCCTTCAAGCCGAACAATTGCACAAAAGCAGCCTAGACTTCATGGTGCAAAGTCTTCTTTGGGGTCTTTGGGGGAAGATGCTGGTGTAGCTTCTTGACCCCCATTTTGCAGGCCAATTTGCAGCCCTTCATTTCGCTGCAGTCGACGAGGGCTGGTGGCTTGTCGTAATCCTTATCTGGGATGCAGCAGTCGACATTGTTCATCCATCGGTCGTTGAGGGCCTCCTCGATGGTGATACGCTTGATTGGGTCGGGATGGGCCATCCTGTAAAGGAGGCGCTTCAATGGAGGCTTCATCTCGGAGAAGATGCGAGCTCCGGGCATCGTCGACTCGGTGGTGATGAGTCCCGATGGGTTGGCCTCAAGCCATTTGTCGAAAGCGTATTTGAATGCAGCGTACATTCTGTCGTTGGGGCTGGCCTCGGCCCACGGGAAACCACCGAAAATAAGTGTGACAAAGACGATGGCACAGGACCAAACGTCAAGCTTGCGAGCATCGTAGGGGCCTATCAGGTCAAGTTAGCAAATTGTAAAATTACAATGGGGTATAATTAAATTCAACACATACCATCTTGGGCAACAACCTCAGGGGAGAGGTAAGGCTTGCTGCCACAGATTCCCGGCCGACTAAGGCGGATTTCCTTCATGTTGGCACCGCACTCCATTTTTTCGCTGAAGGCTGGGTGGTCGCCGCTGACAACCTCAGAGATGCCAAAATCGGAGATCTTCAATCGCCCATCAACACAAAGTAAGAGGTTTTCAGGCTTGATGTCACGGTGAGCGACGCCGTGTTGGTGTAGGTAAAAAACACCACGCAAAAGCTGCTTGAAAATGCAGAGCTTCTCATCCATTCCCATGAAATTCTTCTTAATGAGGGAGAAAAGATCTCCTCCACTGCAGTATTCCATAACATGACACCATCGGCCACCGTTACGGCAGAGGTCCTCGGTCAGGACGATGTTCGGGTGAACCAACGACTTGGACAGACACCATTCGGAGTTGAGCTTCTGCGTATATTCCTCCTCAGTTTCGTTATTCGACTTCTTTCGGAATTCCTTGACGGCGAAGAGCTCATTCGGGTTGCCGTGGATTTTACTCATCAGCTTCACAATGGCACTCGCTCCCTCGCCAATCTGCTTTGTCTTCAAAGGGATGTGGCTCTTGTTCGAATACTTCTCGCTCAGATTATGAATCTTGAAGGCAAGAACGACGGGAACGGCGACAGTGCTCAATTTCCTAGACTTGAGACCGACACCAGTCTCCGCCGGGTGAGTGATAGCACATTCGGCTTGCATGTCGGCGATGCCATTCATGCTGCTGGACCTCCGGTTCCTACCCAGGCGTCCAACGCTGGCTGACAACGACTTAGGTGGGGAACCGGCATTCTTCCTGGTTTCTACCAAGCTATTCGTAGGCGATAACGATTTGCTTGGGGAGGTGGCCTTTGGTGGGGAGTGAGTGCTCTTCATGGTGAACAAACCTGCTCTAACCTTTGGCTGGGGTGAATGACGGGGTGTCAAGTCGTCGTCGCGATGGCCGCCAATCTTACTTATCAAATCGTTACCACTTCCACTTCTGTGAAAGATACGCGAAAAGGTGTTTGACCTCTTGACAGGTGTCGGTGCTTCGATTTTTGGTTGGGGAGAAGGAGACTGGATCATCAAAGTTGGTGGTGGTGGTGGAGGAGGTTTTGAGACGCTTCGAGGACGGACTTTGACATCTGACATGTCAAGCATGGACCTGACAGTTTGTTTCTGTGTGATGGGCTGAGATGGCTCGTGCTGCTCCAATGCGAAAACAGCGTGGCTCTCAAAGGAAGTCGGTGTCAAGGGCTCCTGGGTTTCGCTGGCTGTCTCAATGTCTTCGTCCTCTTCAACAACAGTGTTACACTCGTGGCCCTCGTCGGAGGAGCCAAGGATGAATTTGGGAGAAGAACGACCTTGGGAAGGGTAGTCGTCTAATGAGCCACCAAGAGGGGAGAAGTCGTCGTGATCCGAACCATGTATCCTCACGTGAGAGTTCAAGATTTTGATCTCGGGAGTGGGTGGAACCATGGCGTCAGATATCGAAGAGAAAGAGCTGGAGCAAGTAGAAGGGAGAGAGCCAACAGGACGGGACGATTGGGTGATTGACATTGTTGATCTGATAGTCAATATAATTCTTATTCGCAAGTTCGAAGTTTGAGAATATTGGGATATCCGATCTGATTTAAGTAGCAAAGTAAGCGTCTGGCGATTAACTAGGCAACACAACTGCCAACCGCAGCCAAGGCTTTGAGAAATGCACAGCGTATTAAAGCGACATTGATCGTACGCTGCTGCACCTGCAAGATGGTCGAGATGGACTTGGCGAGGGGGGCGGGGAGATGAAACGAGGAAGAGGTGGAATGGAGGAGGGACAAAGTTGGTGGAACGCCGAAGATGGATTTTTTTATGAAGATTGAGATTTTTCTTGGTAGAAAGGAAAGAGAAGAGAGGAATCGAATTGAATTGATGCTTGGACTTTTTTTTTTGTTTTTTTGGGGGGGTTTCTTGAAGTTTTTATTTTTTTGTGGTATCTTGCGGCGAGAATCGAATAGGTGCGGGTTGGGGGGGGAGGGAAGGGAAGGGAAGAGAGGTGAAGCGGGCGGCAATTTAATTTGATTCGAGGAAGCAGGTATACATACCGAACGGTAAATAATAGCTACTGCTTGCTTTAGTCGACAACCACGATTTAATTATCTTTTTCTCCCCGTGATATACCGAGAGAAAAATTAAAAAAATAAAAAAAAAATAAAAAAAGTTAAGTAGTCAAGTTTTAATTACTGATAGAGAGAATCAAGTTCACAGACTGGTTACGTCAAGTGAACAAAAAAAAAAAAAGTTTAAGAACGAGAAGGATGATAAAGTAGGATAGAGAAAAAAGAAGATGATTTCGTATGAGAGGAAGGAAGAGCCGGAAAGGCTATGATGAAGGAGGAGGACGAGATATGGGTAAGAAAAGGATAGCAATAAAGCTTTCTTGTCGTCGTAACTGGCAATTTTCCATATACACTTTTTCTGTTGGCGAAGTCAAATGTTTAGGGTTCGAACGATTGAATTTCGCTGTGAACGGCAACAACTCTAGTCGAAGATAGAAGCAGAGCCGGGTCGGAAGCAATCGAAAGCCAGGAGGCAGAGAATAAAACTAAGTAGTAGTAGTAGGAGTTGGTGATGATGTTGATTGAGTCTAGTCGATGATGATTGATGGATGACTAAATGATTTAAAGATAAATAGAAGAAAAGGGTCGAGAGGTTCTTGCTTCGTATTTGTATGTGATTTCTGTTGTGCTGTGTCGGAGGGGATCCCCAAAGTGTGTTGTTGTTGAAGTCGGCTGGGTCGAGGGCGACTTTATAATAAACCAGGTCGACTGCAAAGAGAAAAAATCCCAGGCCAGTCAAAAAGGCAGAGGTCGAGCTGCTGTACGTGACGAAAAGGCGTCCAGGGAAGGGGCCGGGTTGGATTATAAGTACTGGCTTGCGATATTTCCGCTAGAATGGGTCTGTTTGTGGGGGTGGGAGGGAGGGAGTTCTGCCTGTATTGAGTATGACAGAATGACCGGCCCTGAGCACCACGGCAAGCAAGCACAAAAGCAAGGCGAAGCAGCTGCACCTAACAAGCAAGCAAGCAACCAGCAACGGGCAGGGGAGCAAAAATAGACAGCAGCAGACGGCGCGAGCGATGGCTGGTTGACCTCTGCTTCTGCTTTTGCTTCTGCTTCTGCTTCTTACTTGTTTCTTTATTTTATTTTTTTCGATTGCAGCCCTTGTGGGATGTCTGTCATAGGGTGGTGGTGGGAAAGACCGTTCTCTTGAAACAATAGATTTGATTCTGTTTCTGTTTCGTGGTGAGAGAGTTCCCTTCTACTCGAAGAGAAAGACTTGAGAGACAAAGGGAAGGTGTCCGTCTTGATCAGAGGTCTATTATATTATTATTATACTATCGAAACCCTTTTTTTTTTTTTTTTTTTTTTTCCTTCTTGTCTTCTCTTTTAGTGTCTACAACAAGCACTGGGAAGAAAGGACACTAATATATTGGCACAGGGAGAAAAAAAAAAAAAAAAAAAAAAAAAAAAAAAAAGAATTTAGGTCAATCCGTAAGAGATTTGTCGATTGCTTCTCGATGGCTTCATTATCCTTCTCCCTCCTGGGCTGGCTTGTCTCTCCACGGGCTGAGAGCAGGCTGACAGCCATTATTAATTGGGAGGAAGCATAATACCAAAGTTGACCTGCTCGCTAGCTCCAGAGCGCAGCTGAAAAAACAAAAGTCTTCCTCCCCCCTTCAATGACAATTTGGGGTGGCCCTCGTTTGGGGGCAACCACTAGTAGAGCGAGGAGTGTCGGACGGATATTCCAAATGGGCGGCGGCGACTCGTGCGAACCAGAAAGGCAGCAGGGACGAAAGGTACCTCTGAGTACCCGAGGGTGCTCCAAGCTTTTGCCTTCTCAGAATGGCCCCCCCAGCTGCCCCTCCATCATTTTTCAACCGCTCAGTGCCAGCCGCCGGGCTCCCAGACTCATTGGCACCAGGCAGCCCGACAGGTTTCAGTTCCCTTTCCAGTCGGGTTCCAACGACGTCAACCAACTCTGCTAAAAGAAGGATGAGTGGGTCGAAGACACCATAATTTGACAGGAGCCCCGAGGAGAACAATCACAGCATGACTTTGATCATCCAGTTCGAAGTTACAGTTGTTGCGGGATGTTCTAAACTGTCACCTAAAGGTCCTTGGATGTCAATTATCATGGAAGCGCTGGGGTCCCTCCTTCTGGCCGTGGCGTCTAATACGTAAATGACAAAAGGCTATCCAGATAACGCATGCTTTTCTCGATTTTTCGCCGTTTTTTCTTCTTAACAGGGCGGGCGCACCAGAAAGAGCAGTTACCCTATAAGCAAGTAAGTTTTGTAACTTCACTGTAATATCTGCCGTACAAGGACCAGGCTGCGCTACTTTTAGGTATCTTCGTCTTCGTCCTCTCCGCAAATTCAAATCCGAAATGCACATCATTAAAACATGTCACTTCGTTTGAGGCGCAGATGGCGACAAACCTTGAGCACATGTGCACGCAGATACAAAATATAGCTTTACATGTGTTACACCCAAAGGCATATCCAAGCAGGAATCGAGAAAACCCTCGCGTAGACAATACCTAATGCCTCGAGAATAAACGAGAGTGGGGGGCATCTTGTCAGAGGGCACTGTCCTCCTCGATTGCCAAAAAAAACCCTCGTCTGCCCCGGCTTTTCGATGGGTTTCCCTGGAGAAAAACGAAGAGGCCGGTCCTATGCTTGCATATGCGTCTGTACAGACACGAAACAGCAATTCTGAACGGGGTCATGACCAACAATACCTACAGCATTAAAAGCCATTTATTGAGAGTCACGGGGTAGTATACGTTATGCGCTGGTTATCTATTCCGACAAAGGCATCATGAACTTCCAATATCGAGCATCATCATCCTACCAACTTGTACAAGCGGGTCTGTAGGATATCCCGAGCTCAATACGTGGCTCCGTTGTCCTCAGAAGCGACCTTGTGTCCTGTCGCGATTCTTACCGATTAAATTGAGCCAAGTTGTTGGCGCCTGCTCCTACCTACTCCATATCGACATGGCCAGTTACGGAAACCAGCGAATTCCTCCAACTACGTTCAGGTACGGGTTTCAAAATCGGAGCTACAAGCGGGATACAACTACCCCTCCATAAATGAACGCCAGAGAGAAAAAAAATACCCTCAAACTACGAAATAAATTTGCCCGTTTCCAAGTTTCCCCGAGAAAAGAAATTTTCTGCCGTATGTCCATCAATGGCTCTTGTTGGACCTTTCCAAGATCCTGTACCTATGAGGCGATCGCCGGCGTCATTATGGGCCTCCCATTCGGTAAAATTATATCATCGTCGACAACGCAAGTCCGACACTTTTGGCCATCTTCCAGGTTGCCGCGCCGCGAGAGAAGGAAAGAAAAATCCGGTTCCTCCACGTTATCGTCAGAAACGAAAAATTACCGGCTTGTAAAGCTTAAACGCCCAAGGTCTACCATTCAATTAACCCTAGGTCATACCCTTCGAGACGGAGTCTCGCCTTACCAACGTTCAGTGAACAGTGCCGTATCCGAAACGACCTCGCCCGAGAGCTCCAGAACTTTAATAGTGAGACAGGAACATAACATACTGAAGCCTTATGATTTCATCGGCTGCTCTAGGAAACTGTTGGATTAATATCTGAACCCTTTCTTTTTCATCTTATTTGCGAAGAGTTGCGTCCTCGGATCCTCGTTTCGGGACTTAATGCTGAGTAGCTATCAGCCCTTCAGCCCTTTGAATATTCCTGCTCTGGACAGGGTCATTATGTCAGTTATGATAGGCGGCACTGTCGCTTGACAAATATAGTAATTCGGATTCGCATTCGCAATTCCCCCATTTTATAGATCACAAACCGAATTCCGTGAAACATACAGTCAGCAATCGTCAGCTACAGGTACGAAATGTTCACAACAGCGACGATCTCCAAACAGCGCCTTGCTTCATCTCAAGTCGCAGGTTATAACGGCTATAACTGGATATGCTAGCGCCTACTGCAATCGTGATTCTTTCTGCCTACTAAAAACCAGCTTCTAGAAAAAAGGCTACCAGTCTTAAAAGCACGGTACTGTACCACGTTCCGT
This sequence comes from Orbilia blumenaviensis, assembly GCA_036872755.1. Taxonomy (NCBI): domain Eukaryota; kingdom Fungi; phylum Ascomycota; class Orbiliomycetes; order Orbiliales; family Orbiliaceae; genus Orbilia; species Orbilia blumenaviensis. The sequence continues at coordinate 1,380,510 of JAVHNS010000003.1, read as the reverse complement.
CTATCATTATTTTACATTTGCCTCCGTCCGAATGTGAGCAAGCCTGTCATCTAGATGTCTTGGTGTCTCGGTATTCCACAAGCAAGGGAATATACCGTACCGTACTTTCTCCAGAAGGAATCCGCCGTCGCATCTACAGTCCTTTAGGCCAAGGGGTCCGCACCTTCTTAAAACGAAAGGGCCTTTGAGCAGATTCTAACGGGAACATGGCTAGGTCTAATTTCTGCCGAACGAAGATCTAGTAGGCGAAGCTCCAGGCAGAACTTAAACTTGGGGTAATACCCTTTCCAGGTTGACATTTTAGCTTTTAGATTGTTAGCATTTTGGTAGTACAGAAAGAGAAACAGTTGAGGTTGTTCGCTCACATTCACACACAAAAAAACACAAAGGTCTTCTTAAAATTTATTCGGGTTCTAAATGCCCAGGGTGCTACCAGTGCAGCCGGTGTCAACCTCGGGGACTTGTTAATGCAGCACGTTTTTGTATTCGAGGTATTTTTACAAGATTGGATTGAATAACTTTCGATTGTAACACCAGATCTCTCTTCTCCGAGTGAATGCAAGCGTGGTCTGGATTTGGCGACAGGTTCTTGTCATAAATTGCTCCGACTTTCGCCTGCGTTCAAGCCAAAGAGTCGCCGACTAGTCGCCTCGGCTCTACTGGTTTACCCTTCTGCACAGATTAGATACCAACCCGAGCCGGGCGCATGTCAAACGCAGAATCTCGAACCCAGCCCAGTCACCTTTTTTTTTTTTTTTTTTTTTTTTTTCCCTTTACAAGTTTCTCATTTCGCACCAGCGGAGGGTAATAGTTGCCTTCTGCGTTATCAATTATGATCTACAGACTGGGTGTGAAGGCAAAATGCAATAGTTTCATCTGTTCATCTATAATAAATTATGATGTATAATGAAGGGATTTAAAAAAAAAAAAAAAAAAAAAAAAAAATTTTTTCTTCACCCACAGAAATTAGAAATTTCTCGAGGAACCTGAAAACGATCTTCGAATGCCACCATGTTTTACGACACCATCATCGATTGCGTGCCTACCGGCCAAGCAGGGCCAAGAAAGTTGATCCATTCTGGAATATTGGTGGATGGCAGGTCACCTTGGTGACCCATTGCGAATGAATGGCGCTACCTGGACCACACACTACACTTGGTTCATGCCTCCAGCTCCGACAAGGGCGTAACGACATGCACGAAATAGGTTGCTTCCAACGGTGGCACCTGCAAGGTGTGGCAAAGACCCGGTGATATCAACTGGAATGCCCAATCAATGCTTCAAACTTCAGCAGACACTCGAAGCAAAAAAAAATGAATCAATGCACTTCTTCTAAGTCAGATGGAACAATGCTATCTCCATCTTATTTCTACTAAGAAAAAGAGCCCCTCATGGCGAGAAATCTCCAATCGATTGGCCAGGGTTATTCCTTCACATGCATCCTCTTTCCAAGCTTTTGTTAGCTCAAGGGCTAATGGAATTAAGAACACCCTCAGCTCAAGTAGTTTCTCTTTATTGATACTTTTTTTTTTCTCCCCGCAAATACAAAAAAGAAGTTGACCACATGGACAGATGCGAAATTAACCACCTGCATTTTCGTTTACCTTTTCTGGCGAATAAAGCAGATCTATAAATCGATCCATCACACCATGGGTACAGGAGAACAAAGTGGGTTAACGTCCAACCTCATGGGCCTGTATCGCCGGCTCCAAAACCCCTCGATTTCGAGGCTTTTGGGCCTTGGAGCCTTGGAGCCTTGGAACACGGCACAGGATTATGTTACCAAAACTTAAAACTGTGGAGGTATGTACTAGCCGTCGTGAGAATTGAGGCTTCGTGTACATATATGTAATTTCTGTTGAAAACGGTTGCTATAATAGTTACTCTATGCATATAACTTGATAAGGTACATGTCGGCCAGCACGTCAAAAACGACAACCAACAGGGTTCTGAGGGGCATATCCCATTCGTTTCTCGTATATAAAATTGCGGGGGGAAGGGCAAGGATAAAAGGGTCCTGTCGAATAAAGTACACAATGCGAATATGCGCTTAAGCACGCCAGCCGGGGAAGAGGAAATCGAACAGAGAAGGGAAGCCAAAATGTTGGCTCCTGCTCGGATAATGCAACCCCACTCCCACATCTACACATATTCACGCAGGTGGTTATCAGTTTGGCGAGAAGAGCTCACTGCGTTTGAAGGGACACTAAGCTGCATGGCATGGCCATGGTGTGGGACCCAAGATGAGCTCCCTTCCGTCATGATATACCGGGAACCCTATCCAGGCCACCACCTGGATATATTCAGTCCGATCGCGAAGCTAATCGCGCTACTGGGCACTCTCCCCTAGTGGTAGTTTCCATCTTATCTAGCGTGGTTTCTTTCCCTTCACTAATATCGTGACAAACTGAAATCTCGCCCCGGGGATAATTTATACATATAACCTAATCGTGTGGTAAACGTTGGGGATCAATTTAAGTAACACCCGGCGCATCGGTGAAAGTCGGAGAAACTAGACCTTGCAACAGCCGACTACGAGTATATTTCCAGATCCGAGTGCCGTTCTCACCCTCCCCACTTTTGGATGGCGAACAAGATCTAACACTAATAATCCCTTACATACATTAGAGATCCAAATTAGCTTAAAATCCAATCTCGTAAAGTGATTTGCTTTCCCCAGATTGCATTGCAGCGAGAGAGAAAACGGTACACCGAGATTTGGCCGAAGCCTCGCCTCACCCGCCGCTCGATTGGGCGCTACAAAAGTCTAATGCGTTTCGACCCGTTATTGTCATCGGATAAGGCACGCCAATGATAGGTGGACTTCATTCCCGGCCCGTCTACCGAGGACGTGTTCATTTGCTACGTCAGCGTTAAGCTCCGCGTCTCGGAGCGGTCGGCGCTCACGAAATGATCCGTCTCCAATTTCCATATCGGCCAAACTTCCAAACGGTATCGATCCCGAGGGGCGCCGCGAGAAAGAGTTTTACCCCAAGGTTCCCGCACGAAATCGATTCGAGGTTTCACGTTCCTTAATGCAGCTGGAGGATGCCCAGAGTGAATTTCTTAGAAACAAGCTTTTCTCGACATGTCTCGGCATCTTCTTTCCATGGGGGGGGAAATGGTTGTAGGCAGGCTGCAGGAAAAGAAAATTTTTTATTCGAGATGGCATGAAAAAGGACGTGTGGGTGTGTGCGAGTGCGCGCGCGGAGAACTCGGCCTATCGTGGGATCAAAGCTCCCAAAAATGCGGGAATAGCTCTGTTTCGCTAATGTCGAAAGGCTGTCCGGCTGCATATGCGAAGAAGGGGGGGGCTTTTTTATCGTAAGCCTTGATCATCAGGCTGAGGGATAAAATAGATGCTTGATGCATATTATCACCAATTGGGGGTTTCAACGCCGACCTGAGCACGCTTGCACATGAGCTTCAGGAAGTCGGTCATGCGATACATCAAAGGGCGTACATTTGATCGTTCAGATGCCAAAACACACCAGAAGCGTGTACTTTAGCATGGGTAGATCCGGAGAAGTTTGAAGAGCCTTATTCCGGGCTCGTGCAACACTAATTTGACCCCCCATTGGTCCGAGCCACGAGAATCTCATGCCGAAGCTTTTGAAGCTAACGGGTAACGAATTCCTCAAAACGGATCGACAGACCCATATGTAATGTACGTTTTTCCAAATTATGCTGTGCGAGTTCGACTTTGGTTGTTGGATAGAGCTGCTGGAGCTCCAAGCCTTTTCGAGTTTAGTGTCTGTGCCAGCTTGCAAGAAAGCTTGGTTTCAAGAAAGAAGAAAGAAAAAATAGCTTGGTGTGGTGATGCCTACCGTAAGTGATTAGTTTAGGAATTTCAGCTCGGAGAAGCCTTTCTTGTCTAGTTTCGGATCCCATGATATCATTTTTTGATCGAATTTTTCGGATCAATCTCGAACAGAAGCGAGTTCAGCCTGAAAGTGAATTATTCCGTAACAGATTAATTCAATACCTGGGGCTGTTATAAGGTTAGATACAAATCTGTTACCGCCGGCCCATCGGGATTGAAAGGCAGCGACTGTGTAACTGGTCGAAAACGGGATTTATCCCAAATTGTTAACTTAATTCTAATTATTCCAACACTAATAAACGGTTTATATTTTATGTAGAACAGTTTATGGTTGAGCTAACGTCAGCGTGCATAATGTACGAAATATTACGGCCCATAATAGTGGAACAGTTAGGAATGTCCACCCCGCGGCCAGTTGGGGCATAATTATTCTTTTCAACCTGAAAAGAGTTCCGCGAGCGCTCCCGGATATACATAGAAAATTACCAGCCGTAGATACAGAAACGTAAAATAAATCATTAGCAGGGGGAGCTCAAGCTCGTTGGATCTGAATGATAGTCGTCTGCCTTGCAGGAAAGCAAAGACTCTATCTAAAACCTTAGATCTTTCTACGTGCAACGTTAACACAACGATTTCTGGAATTTTTTCAAACGTTGAGAGAACTCCTCCGTCGGTTCGCATGATTGTTTGGAAATCAAATGTTTGGAGAAGTTTCGAAGAAATGTGATGAATTCGGTTTAATGCCTCATCATATGAGGGCAGATCAGGGCAAATTGGATACCTCATGTGCTCCCATCCCCACACATCCCGAAGGTACATTTCGGTACCTCCAATACATCTACCGCAATTTTCTTCCAAATGATATTAGTATTTTCATCATCAACATCTTGAAACATATGTCAGGAAGTTGCATTTGTATGAACATAATCATGATCATAATCAATCATCGCGGCACAAAATGTCTCATAGAACTCCAGAATATCAGATATTCAACCGGCCGGCCGTACGTAGACAAGTTACACAGAAATGACCCCCAAAATAATTCATATGCATGTGGGTAATATAACCTCGTAAAAGACGAGACAGGTGCATCTGGATCATAATCAAGGTTTTCCACGGTGTGAGCGGCCCCGCGGGGGCGTGCCAGCTTGAATACCCCGCGGTTAATTCGCATTTCATCAGTCAAATTTAATTCCTCCAAAGGGAATGATCGAATTTTTAATCTAGACGGCTGTTGTATGAGTTCCTTTCCGCCCCAGTTATCGCCAAGTTGTATTGGCACATCAGCGCCCTTGTAATCAAGCCAGGTATCCCAGTATATAAAATTGCTCTCGTGAACAATATGTATATTTATTTATATACAACATGTTTGATCTACGATATTTTTTGCTATCTTCCATCTGATATATCAGATCAAATAGATTATCCTGTTACGAATATGGGGAAACCTTGACTGTGTTAGACCATGTCCGTTCGTACATACATGCTGCATTGCAGCCCTCGAGGGTTGACTAGAATCTCGGCGAAAACCAACGAAAAAAAAAAAAAAAAAAAAAAAAAAAGCCTCTCAAGGGTCAGAGTTTTTTTTATATGCGAAATATATGGGGTGCCTGACCCGTTTTCCCTATATTATGTGTTCGTCGATCATTCGAAAACCTCGGTTGGGGTGGTAGACATTATCACCTTCCATAATCGTAACTTTGGCGACGCCCAGAGTCTTGTGAAAAGATAACTTCCTGCCATTATCACGTAAACGAACAAGGTTTAACTATCCTTTCACTGGTAGAAATTACACAAAAAATATGCCGGAGGCGATATAAATATTCCGATTCCTGACCCATTGTTCGGCTTGAAAGCCCGCACGTGCATGATATGGGAACGAACAACCCTTCGAATATAGAATCCGCATGCGTGTACATGTCGATATCCATGACGTGGGTCATCCGATCCTGAATATGGAGAGTCAGTAGTATGAAGATCCATGTTATTACCGTCCTACGGGAGATGGGAAATTATTCCGCTTCGCTTGGCGCGGGATGGGATTGACGATGATTGGTATTTCGGCTTTGATCGTCCTTCGATCCGGTTGGTGTCGATTCGAGGATTCCTTTTCCATTCCTTTGCTGGAAGTTTGAATTCGGGAGGATGTGTGCATTCCATAGTCACACGCGCGCGAATGGAGCGCACTTGGCGGATGTAATTCCGTGCCATTAGATGCTTGGCGACCATGGGTATTTGAGTGCTTTATATTTCATTCCCAATAAACTCTAAGCTACTGTGACTACGTAAGTTTCCTAAATATGCTTAGGGAGGTCCTTAAACATCTAAATGTCAAAGACTTAAGTAACATGATTCCTATACCGAACGGAACACCCCCACATATATCATAGCACCTTCCATGAATATTGGTTTCTGTGCATGTGGGGAGACTGTGGAGACATCGGATTAATAGATCGTAGTAACGGGAAGCGTATATCCTTGAAGCTTTGGTAACCTAAGGTGACCTAAGATCTGGAGTTCTAGAAGTGGAAGACCAGATGTTTCGGTAAATGCCGCACGTCTCATACCTACGAGCGGCATAGATAACACACCGCCTCAATTATGAGCCGACTGGTATGTGACGAATTGACGAATGCAAAGAAGTAGTCTTCGAGCTGAATCGAGATCTGGTATCCTAGCTGAAACATCGAAACTACAGTGTTGCATTTTGCTACTTCTTGTGTTGTGACTGTCGTTTTCCTTGTCACACGGTTTTGTGTAACCTTGAATTACGGTATTTTATGTAGGCACCCGGGGTTGATAGTCGCGGTTGTGCTCAGGCTTAGGTGAATTTGTATTATGATTGTCCTTCTCAAATAGGATATTTTTTTACGAGTTTTATGAATATTTGCTGCGGTATAATGGTTAGGGTGCTGAGTGTTTTAAAGGTCACCGATTAGTTTCCTAAGACTCTCTTGTAATTTACAATATATTGTTAGACATTTTAGGGCGCCTAGTTTAGGTTAGCCCCAAGTGGTTATAGCCATCTAATAACTTAACTCCATAGTATGGACTTGGCAGGTTAGAAATATAATACGAGTTAAAATGGTTGATAGGTCCTGATACATAGTGGATCAATTAGGTAGCTTGGGATCAATGTCTTATAATTATGTAGGTTATTGTATTTTATATATGTGTTTATATACCTATCATTGGTCTCAATTGCAAGCGGGAAATTTGCTTCGTACCTAAACATTCGCACCTCTAGGAACCGGCACAGGGAGATCTCAGGGCGTTGCTAGGATAAGTGATCTATTTACAAATTGTTATGTAGGAGATTGGGGTTTTTCTTAAACGAACCGTTATGCCAATTGTTTATTCTTGTGTCTAGGGTACCAAATTTTGTCTCATGCTCAGACCTCGACCGGGCATAAATATCAAAATTGCAACAGCAGAACCTTAGGGACCAGGTGTAATAGCGAAAGGAAAACAGCTAGGTCTCTCCACTTCGAGGATTGCAAATAGGGTTCACTAGAATTACGTATAATATATCTTGATCTTGGATTTAGATAAGTGGCTAGCTGCAGATAGACGTAGAGTGGAAGACCTGTTAGCTTTCTGTTCGATGCACTATGTGCATGTTAGTAGTTATACTAATGCTTTTGAAACTCCTAGCCTCGGTCATATGCACCCAATTCAACTAATGGGTATATTTTGAGACTTGTAGATCGACTCCCGCTTCTATAGGCTACTCTAGGGTAGAAACCATGTCGGAAAGCTATCTATAATATTACGAAGGCACATGGTAACTCGGTAGATGTAAGAAGGAACAGGAAACCCGAAACCCATTCAAGCGCGGACGGCTTGTGGGCAGTAAATTCATTAACCTATTATTATGATATCCGTCATCTCTTGCGCGTATCATGCCAAATGGCATCGATAATATTTAGGAAAACTCCACGCTCGTAAAAGCATCAGAAATAAACGCTGAAATGGCCACCATCAAATCAACACCACCGCTCTAATCGACTAAGCCGCCGTTTATCGCTTACTCCGATCTACTCAACTCTGTCTCTAGTTCTATGCTGGTACCTTAATCAAGGTACTTTCGACACTTTACGTTGACAATACTTGTCTTTCCATGCTTGCCTCCTTCAACCACCAATGCAGTCAACTTGCCGCCTCTTACGCAATTGGTATCCAACCCCTTTGTGTACTTTTTAATATCCAGTCCTCTTCTCGCATCATGCCCGTAGACGACAGTCAGTGGCTTCTGACGGTTTGGCCCCCGAGTCATAAATTCGTTCCACATTTTGCTCCAATGTAAACCCTTCCTTCCGGCTGTTGGTTTCTTCTTTACAAAGGTTCGGACGTTCATCACCACACTGGGCTTCTGATGTTCGAGTTCAACACCGGGCATCATTCCAGCATGAACGACAGCGATATCACCAATGTTGGAGACGTTTTCGAGTTTGAGGATGAGAGGGCAAGCATCAATGAAATCGGCGTGGTGAGGCTTCAGTGATTTGGCGAGTTTGATGTCAGAGTGCTTGTACTTCTTCCTATGCTTGTTCCTGTGCTTATGCTTCTTTTTGCCCTTATTCTTGTGCTTCTTGTGTCCCTCTGCATGCTCGTGTTCTTTGTCCTTGTCATCGTCATCTTTGTCTTTGTCGTCGTCATCTTTGTCCTTGTCGTCGTCCCTCTTTCCGAGTGGCTTTTCGGTCTCGTGGTCACTTCCGGAGCCACTGGAAGCTCCTTCGATTTCTTTGACTTCAATGTCGCTCTCTTCCTGGCTCTCAATCCCTGCTGCCTTCTTTTGCAACTTCCAATAAACTCTCATTAATTCGTCCTCGTGATTCCCTCTTACACAACTAACATTCATTGCAATTAAGGCATCCAAGAGAGGTACACTATCCGGCCCCTTCGAGATGAAATCGCCCGTAAGTACAATATGAGCCCGATCCAAGAACCCCTTGCTTTCAAGCCTCTTCAACAATTCCTGGAACTCGTCGAACATGCCGTGAATATCGCCAATGAAAATCAGATGTTTTTGCGGCTTTTGTTCTGCTGGTGTTGGAATGTATTCTGAGGGAAGCGTTGAAAGTTGGATATATGGTGTCGACGGGTTATATGAGATTGAGGGATCCTCCAGTAGATTGGTTGTCTTTTTATCTGATCTTGATTCTGCGTTTATATCTTCTGAGCCTGATGAGTTGTCTTTATCATGACAGCTTCCTCCATACACCTTTTTATGTCGCCAAACGATCATTTTCTTCACTGCAGAAGGTAGGAACGTGAATACTACGACTGCAGTAAACAAGAGGAACAAAAATACATGCAAATGTCGGACCCATTTGCTTCGTTTTTTCTTAACACCCAGGGGACTCTGAGAGTGGTTTCGTGGCGGGAATTTTCCCTTTTTCCTTGGAGCAGCATCACCAACTTTATTGTTATCGCTTAATATAACCCCAGGGGTATTCGTGCTACTGCTGCCTTCTTCGTTGATATCAATATCACGTTCTTCATCCGAATCGACGTTTGTCGCGAGCTCGACAGATAGCTCTTGAGCGTCGTCGTCATAGTCCTCTGTAGGTATCTTTTCGTACTTCATCGTGACGAATTGTCTAAACCAGGGTGTTGGTAGAGCGCCAAGGATAGGGGTTCATGCGTCGTCCCAACGGCTACTTTCCCGTCGACGGTCTAGTAGCTGCTTAGTTTGGAAAGCTAACCAGTCGCAGTTATTTAAAGTTGAATGAAAATGTCTGGGAGAGGAAAAAAAAAAAGATGAGAGCTCAAAACTTTGGCTGCAAGCAGGTAGGTTGCGGATAGGAAAGGCTTTTAGGATTTTGGGGGGATCGAGAATGAGCTGAACTTTTTGAATGATCAAATGATCTCCTTGGTCGTACGCGATGCGTGGATCTGGTTTTGCGCTGGATTTGCTGCGCCCCTGGTCCGGCTAGAGCGGCTTGCGCTCTGAAAGGTAAAAGATCGTATATCGTAGTGAGGTTACTACCTACGAAGTCGTGAAGTTTGTTTAATATTCTCGAGTGCCAGCTCGAAGAAAGGGGAGCTAATGCTTTAAAGGTTGGGACTAGGTGACTTAGGAATGGAAAGAAAAGGAAAAAAATGCGGAAAAAGATGCATGAAAGCTATCTGAACAGGAACATTCCAGCCGAAATAGTGATGCCATCTCGCGCCGTCAGCCGGGGCCTTTTCGTGAAACTGCAACAGCAACACAGATACGACGTACGGAATACGAGAGACTTTGTAAGCTTTACGAGTACTATACATACTAATATTTCAACTTTCTATCTACCAAAACGCCCACGGAACCTACTGCATCTATATCGTATTCTCCTAATATTCAAAGCGAGAACCCCAAACCTTCAAAACTTTTACCTTTAAATACGCCACCTCTCTAAGGAGAATTAGAAATAAAGAATAAAAAAGTCGCACTTCTCAAGCTCGCTTGTCTTCGTCACCAGATAAACGTTTCTTAGGCTCTTGGATAACCTTCTCGCTCTCTGTCCCTACTTGTCCCTCTAGTGTCGCTGTCCCCTTGACTTCGTCATTTCTGTCGTCATCAATATCATCACCCTCGATAGCCGGCATCTCAAGTTCCGGATAGAGCCGAAGATCACCTTCACGACATGCCCATGAGTCCACTTCTATATAAAATCCAAATAATTAGAATCGTAGGAGCCCAGGAGACCAAAGTACATTGTACTTACTATTAAGGACGTATTTCGACCAGATCTTAGGCGAAAGCTTGAGGTGGATCGGGACAAACAGGATAATTATGATAGGGAAAGATGGCGCAGCCGGTGTGAACGTGACACCAAAGACAATTCCAGTTATCACTAGTTGTGCGACGGTGTACATGTGGATCCCCCAGTAATTCTTGATTCCTTCTTTCGAAAGATCAGGTAGCTCGCTTGGGGGCCTAATTGATATTGTGCTTAGTATATTGTTTTTCAGACAACAAGGGATGACATTACTTACGTCAATATATCGAATATTCGATGCAGGATCGGACTATATCATTGTAAGCATCTATTTTAAATAAAATGTGACCACCGCCGGCGGCTTGACTTACTTGACAGAGAGAGATTGCTCTCCCATAAACAAGAATAGCCCCGCCAATACGCTCGTGGGGGTTAGTCCGAGCACATGCATAAACGGCGGGCTGACAAAGGCCATGATGCCCAGAGCATGCAGCAAATGGCTCCATCGTTGTTCATGCACTGTTCGAATCTTCTTCCCCTTCTCATCGACTTCGTCATGGAGTAAGCTCTCCGAGTGGAGCGGTGCCTGAGGGAGCAACCCATTCGCTGGAGGGATTCCTAGAATTCCACACAACCCGGTAGTAACCCCAAGCAACATCACATCCCAAGCGTAGGCCCGTGGCTTTTTAATGTTGTACCGCGGTAAAGTAGCACAGATAGTTGAGACTTCGACGTCAAAGAAATAAAGAGTTGTGACAATCAATGCTGGTATCATGGCTGCGAATATATATGCAATGTCGAGTTTCCAAAATTCAACAAAGAAGACGTGTCTATCTGGATGGCTTGGCTCGAATGATGCTGAGAAAACTCATTAGTATTTAAATAAATCCCGTGAATGCCTGTAACTGCAGTTGGACCGGACACATACTCGAGACGTTCAGCGTTTGTTTATCAAGGTGCTTTAGCTCGCCGATCTGAGGCATAGCAATGAATATGATAATACTTATGGCGGCGGCATATTCTGATATTCCCATCCTAATATACCGATGAAATAGTGGCGCCCAATTATTCGCGCTCGCAAGGAATACAGCAACAAGAAAGGTCCCAATACATCCAATCACGGAATACAAGAATGATGCAAAGGAAACCTTCTCGTGGTTGCGTTGCAACTCCTGCACCCTACACATATGGTAATTAGTCTTGAGACTACTGATATGTAATGACAATATACATACGCTTTATGAAAGTAGATGACGGAATTTAACAATGCAAAGATTTCAGTCGAGAAAGTTGTAACATATTTCATAGTATAGTCATGTGCATTGAAAATCGCGAGGAGAATCAGCATCCACATTGAATGAATACAAGTCCATGCCATAAAAGGAAGATATGGGATCTATATTCGTCCTTCTATCAGATAACCTATCCTCGAATACGTAATATGAAACCAATGCCATGGAACTCACATGTAAGTTGTGAATACAAAGCTCATAAATCCGCTCTGCTAGAATACTGAACGGGCCTGTAACTCCCAATATTGTGAGAGGTTGAGCTGAGAATCTATACCATCTACAGTTAGCCAGATGAAACCAACGAAGCATCGGATTGGTAGAACGTATAATGCCACGTACAATGCAAATATGACACCACACAATCCCGTCGAGAACACTACTTCGATTGTTCCATAATTTGAGCCCGTTAATGCATTCAAATCACTAGCAAATGTGATGCCGGGTAATAGATTTGTAAAAAACAAAAACACAGCGCTGGCAAGAATCAATTGGTTGAAATGCCAATCGGTATGGTAAATCGCGGCCCTGGCACGAAACTCTTTTTTCATAAGCCTAAACGGTCTCAGAGGTCCGGATGGTTTGAAGAGAGACGACATTGTGAATTTTTGTGGTATTGGAGAGGGTGATTGCATTTCCTCGTCCATACTTGGGGTGGATGTTGGTGCATCAGCGTCTCCCCATTGTGAAGCTGGCATGGGAAGATCCTCCTTCTGAGAAGATAAGTTATATTGATCGTGTGATTGGGGTAGGTCGCGAGTTGAATCGATAGCGGTCCTGGAGGATGACCGTGAAGAGTCACCCTCGATTGTTGGGACTGTGAGGTTTCGCCTATTGGTGCTGTGGGACATTTATATTGATAGTTACGGTATCACCACAACACCGATCTTGGGATCCTTTGCAAGGATACTTATAAGTAACCGAAGTATGAGAAAATATTTTTTCTAGGCGAGGTAGATATTAAAAATTATACACTAAATGATATTCGCGTAGATAGAAAATGAGAAGTGGTGATGTTATAGTAGACTGGAAGGAAAGAGGATGTAACGAGGACTCCACTTCCACGCTTGAGGTCGTTCCGATTTATATGAAGTAAGTATTCGATTTCAAGGTCGTTCTCCCCGAAGATGCCAAGTGGAATGAAAATATTGGCGTGATCCTGTTCCTTAGAGGGCCAAACCCGTGGTTCGGTGATATTAGTACTCAATCCAGATTTTGCCTTGCAGCTGGACCACCCCCAAACGCTGGGCAAAACCTGCGTGGGAAGGAGCCAAGACAAAATTTAAGGTCTATATACAATAAATGCCACGCAAGTAAGCCCCAGCAACCGCGCTTGGAGATGTATCACTATATTTGAGTGACATGATATAGAACGGTACGTGGGATGGAGCAGTGGACGACTAACAAGGATAGAGACCGTACACTAGTCAGTATCATAAATTTAAGCGAGGATAGGAACGAATGGGAGAATGGCATATATGCATGCGGTAAAGTACATATGCGGTATTAGATCTTTGTGGTTTAATTGATTACCGTGCAAGTGGAAATTTCTTTGGTTCTGAAGTGTTGATATATTCAAAAGCTTGAGTTGAGATAATTATCCAAGCATTCCAGAAAAAATTGTAAAACGGTTGACCTGCATCAGCCAATAGATAACCTTGGTTTGGGAACGTGGTATGGCGAAAACTGTGGGAAAAATAGCACAGAAACTTCAAAAATTGTTTTAAAATTTGCTAATAGTTTTTCGCCAAAGCATTCGTTCTTTGGGACGAATATTCGAGATATGTCAAGAAGCGTCGTTGTGAACTGCATACGGCATGGCGAGTCCAAGACCAGGCCCAGAAGCGAAATCCAACCAATCGAAACCTGGCCAAGTCGCAAGGCAGACTGGTAGTTGGTGTAAGGACGGCAGCGTGACATCATTTTTAAAACCTAGTTTAGACAGTGCTTCTCTCGAGTTCAGGGTCCGGAAGGTTGTACTGCAAGGATTGTCAATGCATATACATATAGATGTCTTTGGTAATCGTGACGCGACGGCGCCGTTAATTATCGTCGAATGAATGAGAGGTGCCAGACCCGGGATTTTGTTTCGGGGAAACTGATAACGAGGTCTCTTGCATCTAGATATCTACCAGGTGCCGTTGTTCACATTATTCTTCCCGTTCATCTGCACTGCACTGCACTACGCAGCTGTGTATAAATTTTGTACGATGTAACATGCCAGTGCTTCTTGGCAATGTTCAGCGGCCTATCGCCGATTAGCAGTTTTGAACACTGAATTGGAGAGAGATTTGAACGATGATAGGCAACTGGCCGCTTCAGGGGTTAGGTTTTTATACGGCTCTTAAGTGATTAGTTGCGACTGCATGCGCATTGCTTCTGAGGTAAGGACTCGGGAAACCATTGAAGTCCAATATAGAATATTAGTAGACGGATAGTTGAAAATTTAAGTCAACGCAAAAACTACCACACTGACTTGCATCCACACCGAAGCTCGCGCCCGTTCATTATCCGACCGCCGCGCGTGCGACTGATCTAGCCAAAAGATCAAAGAAGCAACTCTGCATGTAGCCAAAAGATCTCGTATCTGATCTGGTCCAGTCCGCCTTAACAGCTCCAAGGCCCCACGATGGCCTCGCCCGTCGCTTTCATCCCGCGGGCCACGTTCCCACAGATCGAATCAATTGTCAAATCCTACTTTCTTGGCCACCACAAATCAGGATTAACAAAAATGCGTCAGCTTCTGGGCTCCGTTGAGCTCATAATCGAGTGTAGAGATTATAGAGTTCCGCTGTCTTCCCGGAACCCGATGTTCGAGAAAAATCTGATAGGCCGGGAACGAATGATTGTGTATACTAAACGTGATTTGGGTGCCGAAAGTCTGGATGAGAAGGTATGTAGCAACTTCATGTATTAGATATATGCACATTTTTATCCTGAAAAGCTCTCGTATAGACCGTAATTGCTAATATTAAATGCAATCCTCGATTGAGGATTAGGTTTATCTTGCAACTTGATATAGACCCGGGAGACAATAAGGCGTTGGCACAAACCCCAGAAGGTATTATTCACAGACTGCAAGTCAGATAACGATATCAAGAAAGTGATAAATTATGCGAAAGGTATCTCAAATATGAAATCAACCAAATATATACCTTTCTAACATCTCTCTCCCAGAAATCGCCAAATCCGCTGACAACGTCCTGGGAACCCGCATGATGCTTGCCGGAATGCCCAATGTCGGTAAATCATCTCTCCTAAACGCCCTGCGGCGTGTAGGAATGGGAAAAGGCAAAGCTGCAATAACTGGCGGCCAGCCAGGAGTAACACGAAGCATTGGTACTACAGTCCGTATATGCTCCGATCCTGATATCTTGCTCCTCGACACACCGGGCGTATTCATCCCATACGTCCCAAATACGGAAACAATGTTAAAACTAGCTTTGGTCGGGTGCGTAAAGGATACGTTAATAGATCCTGTTACGCTTTGTGATTATCTGTTGTATAGAGTCAATCTGGTGGATCCGACTTTGTATTCGGCGTACCACCCACCGACAAACGATATCAACCGGCTGTTGGCCACGACGGCTGTGCAAACAGGAAGGCTAGGGAAGGGCGGTGTACCGGACTTAACGGCAACTGCGATATGGCTTATCCAAAGATATCGGGCTGGGGATCTTGGAAGATTTATACTTGACGATGTGGATCCCGAGGCCTTTGAGAGGAGAGTAAAGGAGGAAGCAAGTGAAGGCCAGAGTGCGAATCAGATGCGGAAGGAGATAAAGGCTGAGAGAGCAGCACACAAAGCCTCAAAGGCTTCGAGTCTAGATTAATCAACTCCCACTGACAGCCACTGACGGCCAATGGCAGCCGCTATCTCTCGCGTTCATCGAACCGGTATATCTGTATATATATATCAGTGTAAATAGTCTACTTCTTTCCTAGGGAATATGGTACATATCGCTAAAGGGTATCAATTTCATCGATCATAACGTGCCAAAATGGTGGGCAAAGCTTTAGTACTATAAAATCCCGTCTAGTAGCTTCTTCTTCCGCCGTTCGAGCAAAAATTCCATGACTTCCTCCTTCGTCGGCACTCTTAAATCTGCTGGCACAGCTTCCCACCCGGCAGGTGGCTCTCCCTCGCCAGTCTTCCCTATGGCCGCCAAACTTTCCTCCTCTTTCTTCTTTTCATACGCTAGCAGGGTCCCATCTTCTTCGTCCCTATTAAACCCATAGTAATTGGCATCCACATTCTTGCGGATCTCCGCCAAGCTCCTCTTTTTTGCTTCGTCACCATCGGTATCCTTTTTCGGCTTCAGCTCCTCGAACAGTTCTTTGACACCCGGCAGCTCCCTCGCCCTACCAAAGTACTTATATCCCTTATGACCTGGAATCTCTCTCCCATTTTCATCCGTCATCTTCCCAGCAAATCGCATATAATTCGGCCCGCCCAAGTTCTTCAACTGCACCTCCCACATATGCTTCTCCCGCATCAATTTATTGATTTCATCGTTCAAATCGCGGATTTGGTAGTTCGATAAACTAGGGTCTTGGATCTTTGTGACTTTCCGAGATATCTCCTTTAGGACCTGGCCTCGCCATTTTTCACAGGAAGGTATGGATGTTATTTCTGTGATGCCCTTGGGACGGCGGGTACGTCCTGCGTCGATGATTCCTAGATCTGCGGCTTGTTGCTCGCGGAAGCGGAAGAGCATTGACTGGGCCTTTTCGGAGTTACGCGCCATGGTTGCGGAAGTTGGAGCTTTAACGGGGTGTCTTCAGTAAGCAGGAATATAAAAGGTAATCGTGGGATTCAGTTTCGTAGGCAATCGTTTTCGTGATGCGGGGTGTATGGATGAAAAATGGGTCGTGGCTGGTGGTTGATGTTAAGCTTTGGATTGTTCTTGGGGTTACTTTTTCTGTCGCGTGTAAAGTCATCCTTGACCTTGACATTAATTCAATGTTCACCGACGTACTCATCCATCTCGCAAAGCTCACAACCACAACCATAGAGCTTCGGGGACCCCGTATACGTTACAATCCAAGTCGCCGGAGCAGATAAAATCCACCTGTCTAATTGTATCGCACCATATCCCGCCCAACATGTCGAAAACCGACCTTCCAGACGCGAAGGCGATGCTTGATAGTAGAGGCCTTTATGATGGCCCCACAATTCACTCCATGAACCCGTTATTACTGATGGAAAAGATTATAAGGTCCGTTTACTGCACCAAATTCAATAATAGCATTTGTTCTAATACGGTTATAATATAGAGAGCGTATAATCGATTCAATGTACTGGAAAGAACAGGCATGGGGTTTAAACGGTACATAAGAAACCATATTCCTGTCCGTTCGCCTACGTCGGTGCTCCGAGAATACAAATGTAACAACTGACTTTTTTTTCCTTCTTTTACGGCTTTATTATAGCTGCGACACTATTAGACAGGGCAGTGGAGTTACAGTTCATCGGCGGGCAATATGCAAATCAGAAGCCAACGCCGTTTATCTGTCTCATTCTTAAAATGCTACAGTTAAACCCGGAGAGAGAGATACTGCTGGAATACGTACAAGATGAAGATTTCAAGTAAGTCTAATTGGACCCCCCCCGGGCAATAGAATTACGACGTTAATACAACGATTAGATACCTCCGTGTTCTGGCGGCATTTTACATACGCCTGGCCTGGCCTGCTCCAGAAATCTATAAGACTTTGGAGCCATTGATGGCGGATTACCGCAAGATTAGGCTACGTACACAGTCGGGTTACAAACTGACATTCGTGGACGAGTTTATAGACGAGTTATTAACGAAAGAGCGAGTATGCGATATCGCCCTGCCCAGAATGCCAACCAGGGCCCAATTAGAGGATCTGGATGAACTCGAACCGAGAGAGCCGCTAGTTAGCGATGTTGAAAGCGACGAAGAAGGAGATGGAGAAAGAGAAGAAGGAGAGATGATGGAAGAATAAACTGACAAGCCCTTGGCTGGGAGATGGGCGGCGATGTTTGTGGGTGCATAGCAGGCGTTTAAGTTTCGATTCTTGGAAACATCCGTAGAATTTGTCCAAGCGATTTCGGGTATCAGGATATTGTTCCTTCAGTTAGATGTACTATATACAGAAGTAAGGGATTTTTATATATCCGTCCCTATTAAAAAGGAATATCTCGACAACGATATTTATCGTACATCGTACCTCGACCCTCGGATAATGACTTTTTGGGGACATGCACTCCGGAACGCCGATGACGCAAAAATAATAATGAACAGAGCTTATCCACCGGGGAGAATGCGCCGGTATATGCCCAGGAGCTGTACAATGGTATTGTGATCGAATTGATTCTTAGGCTGTCGGTGTCGGCTTCGTCGTCGATGTCGATGTCGATGTCGTTTTAGGACCACCATCTGGTATTATCTTGACCTTCTGTACCTTTTCATACAAGGCCTTGTCTTCCTGTTGCGCCGGTATCCTCACAACCTTCCACTGTGGTTCAATAAGTCCGAACTATAACAAAATAATCAGCATTAGCTATCTCCATATCATGAAATCCCTGCTTCATATAAGAAACATACCATAGCGAATAACCTCCAAACGGGATCACTAGGTTGTGCTCCTACACCAAGCCAGTACTTCGCCCTCGTGATATCTAATTGAATATCCTTAAAAGGCTTTCCTTCACCGTCAGGCGCAGGCTTCGGAATCGGATCGTAGGTGCCAATAACCTCCATTGGCTTCGAGTCTCGTGCTGTACGAGCTTGGGAGACGACGATATTGTACAGCGGTCGATTACGGGCGCCGAAGCGGGCGAGACGGAGACGGACGACCATCTTTCAAGGATATCAGTAGGTGACAAATCGGCCGTTCGGAGTCGAGGTGTTATCGTGGAGGGGTGGGCCAGTCTTTAGGAAAAAACGTCGGAAAGCTTGGGAAAGTTCAAACTTCCCCAAAACTCGGTAAAAATCTAATCTAATCTCTCGCATCTACGCCAAAAACCACAACCAAACCAAACCTCAAACCACCACAAGACAACCCAGTCCCCGAAAGGACCGGACGTCACTTCCTACTCCCCTCCTCCTCCTCCTCCCTCTTCCAAAACACCCACCGACACATAAACCCCACGGAGCTCAAAATGCCGTTCATCTACCCTCGCTTCTATCGCAATCCCCTCCAATGGGCCCGTTACCACGCTTATAACAACCCTGCCATATTCTGGTCAATCTTCGTCGGCAGCTTTTCGCCTGTCTTCCTCTTCGCCGGACAGTACCATAAGCGCGCGCCGGAGGTACCAGGAACTTATCCTAGTACGTTATCTCTCCAGTTCCCATACTCCTACAACAGCCAGACCCGATAAATTCAGATAAATAAAGCAATTGGCTAACTTGGCTACTCTCAATAGTTCCACCGGGGAAGCGAGTTATTCCACAAGGATACGATGATCCAGAATAAACGTCCAAATACCACCGAAACTCTGGCATAGAAGCGGCCGCTTTTTAGGGGCATTCGATTGAGGATAATCATTTTACTGTTTATATGGGTTATATTTTTTAGGGGCAGGAGAAACACCGGTGTACATATACAACAAATTCGAGAAATACAAGATACACGAATACAAATCCTTTCAGCGAAGTGGAGCCAAAATTGTGGGCATTCGTTTGCGAATTCAGCGCAAAAATTCTGCAATGGTGCTTAAATCAAAAGCCTAGATACTAGGTGTGCGTGCTCGGTTTATGGGGGTTTGAAGTGTGGGTTATGGAACGATGCTGTGGACCCCCCTGTGAGGTTCGAACATGGCCGAACCTACCGGCGTACCTCCCCACCGAATTGAATATTCTTTGTAAATCTAAAAAACTAAATATCAAGAAAGTCTTCCGTACATTAAGGAAACTTAAAGATAGGCTTACAGGGGTATACTAACTCTTTGAAACCTATTGATATTCCCATCCAATCATGATCATTACTATTAATAATATTGTATTCCCTAGTGAAGCCTTTTGGTAATAAGTAAAAGCAAACCGCAGGAAAAGAAGAGTGCAAACAGAAAAGTGAAAAGGAAAATAAAATAATAATAATAAAAGTAAGAATAGTAATAATAAAATGAAGCCAAACCAGATGAAACGTACTATGCCCTTCCAATAAACACCCACCAGAATGGTACAGAGGGAAACAAAAAGGAAAGGGTGAAGTTTTTTCAAAGACAAGTTAATGGGGAAGGGGCTTGATATATCGGTCATTTTTTTTTTCGGCATCGAAAATGCAACAGAAGGAAGAAATGATAAGGGGTAGTGTAGACAAAAAAAAGAAGAAACGAGGAGAAAAGAGGAGAATATAATCTTTCTCTATGTCTGTATGTATGTACAGGATACAAGCGAGGTAAAGAAAAGGGATTAAAGCATACACACTAAGATACAGGCCCAAGGTTGCCCGTATGGTGAGGGTATAAGATGGTGGAGCCGTGCCGGGATCGCTCGTGACCCGCTCATATTTAATCGAGTCGGAGAGAACCAAGATATTTATATAGGATATCGTTAGTGTTGGAATAACTTCAAGCAAAGAACCGAAGGGTATCGTTGGCCGAGAGTTATTTCGGCTACAGTGTGCTTTCCTGGGAGGACGTCCTGTCGAGAGCGAGCTCTTCGCCATCCGGCGTAGTTCCTGACCCTGATTCACCATCCCCATTTGTCCCGTCTTTCACACACCTCTCACAAACGCAAGCATCAGCTTCTATATCATCGCGGGTACACTCTATCTAAGACTGCCCTGCGCTGGGAGCCGGCTGCGTAGGTTGTGGCGTAGAAGACGAAGAGGAGGCGTCATCTGGGGCCGGTGTTGAAGATTTCTTTCCCTTCGCTGCAGCTGCCGAAGAGGTTGCACTTGCTTTACCCCTGCCTCCTTTGGAGGTCTTACCACCGGAGGCACCGGGCTTATTGGCAAGATCTTTCCACTTCCGCCAACCCTCGAAGTCGATCAGTGCTTGCATACAACCCCATTCCATGACTTTCCGTTCAAGGAAGGTGAAGTTCACGGGCTAAATTATATCTGTTAGCAATCTATTCTTTGGAAACATATGGTCGGTTGTGTAGCTTACCTTAGTCAAAAAATCATTGCAACCCACAGCAAGCGCTTCATCCCTATCGCTCCTCAGGGACGACGCTGTCAAAGCCACAATGATGACAGAACCCTTAAACACCAGCGACTTGTCGAGTTTATCCGCACTGGATAGTTCATCTTCCGGACCCGAGGGACTGGACGAGAACGAGCCGATACCATTCAACCGTTCGAGCCTTCTAATCTCCTTCGTTGCATCAAGCCCGTTCATGATTGGCAACTGAATGTCCATCAGAACAAGCTGAAATCCGCCAGTTCTCCATTTAGTAACCGCATCTCGTCCATTCATAGCCGTAGCCCACCTGACTTTTAATCTCTTCATGAAAGCTTCTAGAAGCCTCAGATTAATGATGTTGTCTTCAACGATCAATACATTAATCGACGGGACTTGTCCATCTAGAGTACCAATCCCAGCCGTGAACTCTTTGGGTTTCGTTGGTGCCCTAGTAATTGCAGGCGGTGAAGACACAGAAGGTACCACTCCAGGACTTGCAGGCTTTGGTGGTACTGGCTTGACGATCCCTGGTGACGAAGGTAAGGCTACCATCTGTGGTGTGGTAGATGGCGATGTCGGTGCCTCTACATTAGTAGCCCGGATTCTTTCGGTCCCACCACCTCCCGCTCTCGGTATTAACATTACTCCACCGCCGCCTGGGGCCGAACTGGTCGTGCTCCCGACCGGGGACCCAGTCGTCATCCGCACGGGCCCAGGTCTCTTAAGACTTCTATGCCCAGGTGACGAAGGGGGCGGTGAACTAGCCATATAATTGGAAAGTGAACTGGGGTTAGTCGGTAGATTATGCGCCGACCTCACCGTTCCACTTTGAGAGTGTGGTATCGTAGGAACTATAGTGCCAACTGGTGTAAAATAGTCCTCTGGAGGAAGTTGGAGATCATGCACTGTCTGACCGTACGCGTAAGACATCGAATGGGGGCCTGGCGACGGTCGTGGTGTTCGCGCCCTCTGTTGCTGGGGCACCTCTACTATCAATGCATCCTCTGAAGTCTGACCATTTGGATAATAGTCATCCAGAAGTTGGCACAATATTTCATCTGGATTTAATAACCGATCTGAATGAGCCTGCATACCTGCCATCTGTCTAGCCCTAGCTGACTGTGGTTTCGAGGGCGGCGCTATCCTGATCATCAGATCCGGAGAATCATACTGTCTCCCCAATGCATTCGAATATTTCCGTAGACATAGATCTCGGACCGTATCTACATAATCATCTTCGGCAACGATGACCTGGGTTGGCGACCCACCGGGCCTTTTAACCCATACCTTCCGGGTCCGCAGCTGGCTCTCACTCTGAGGCATGGGAACTGCAACAAGTTGAATATTCGAGCCACTATCCCGCCCGTATATAGGAGATGCCGATTCCTGCTCCAGCAGGGACCGTAGAAGTCCCGTATCAGAGGAGTGTATTAACGACTGCCTCCGAGAAAACGAAATGGGATGTTTCCGTCGCGATCCAGAAGACGAAAGAATCGAAGGTCTGGTGGATTTTACGGATTCGTTCCTGGAGACCACGGATTCATTTCGAGCTAACTCAGTAGGCTGGAATGTTCCCGTTTCTGAAACGGTATGAAGGGTCTGTGGTGCCTCTGCAGCAGGGGCCACCGACGCGGGCTCTGGAGGATTATGAAGCGGGCCGGTATACACTAGAGTTTCTGGGCCATGAGAAAAAGAAGGTTCTCGTTTATCTCGCGCCGGTGGCTCAACAGTTTCTGGTGCAATCGGTTCGTGGGTCGATGCCCGGCTGCTGGACCGATGCAGTTGGCTCAATGTGTTACTATCGGTGTCAGTACGAAATCCAGACGAGTCAGTAGGGAACTGAGACAGTCGGTAAGGACGTGTAAAAGGCGGTGGGAGGTTGGTTGTGTTGATGCTCAGGTCAGACGATCGGTCGGTAAGTTTCCTAGAAGGTGTACGAGTGATGGTAGTGGTTGGAGCAGCAGTCGAGTCCAGTACCGCGGCTTTGTCTGATGACAAAGAAGGCGTAGAAGATAACCCTGCAGTTGAAGCTTTCGCTGGAAGTCCTTCGGGAGGAACTGAAGTAGAGATTGATGATGAAGACGAAGCAGCAGCAGCAGAGACAGCGGCAGATGATGCGGCAGCAGCGTTGGATTGTGGTTGTGGTTGTGGTTGGAGGTTTTCATTTTCAGCTAGCGGGATTTGGGATGGAAGTTGGGTCTCGACGCCCACCAGAATGCCGTTCTTCAAGTCCGAGCTGTCCTTCCGAACGAGAACGACAGGAACGTCACAATTGGCTGATCTCTTTTCCGGGGAAACTGTCGATGGAGCTTCGATGGAGCTACAGGCGTCGGTTACTGGCGGTGTCGGAGAGGGTTCGAGTGGCTTTGCAGCGATGTTAATATTGAGCTGTGGCTGAACCTCGTCGAGATTGTTCGAATTCTCTCCGCTTTCGAATTCCTTACTGGCGCTCCGGCGCTTGGGCGCTGTGCCGCCCTCGATCACGATATCGCCATTGGAAATCTCATTCGCACTCGCACTTGTACTTGCACTTGCACCCGGACATGCATTTGGATTCGCACTCCCGTTCCCGCTGGCAAAGGTCGGCGTGTCGAGGTCGGTGGTATCAAAAGTCCTGTCGCTGGGAGCCACTAGGCTCTGGTCGGATCTCGATGGGTCCCTTCCAATAAGACTGTGTCGTTTCGACTTCCTGCCCCAGCTGCCTTCACCACTCCCACCGCTACCCGTCCCCGTCCCATTTCCAGTTCCTTTAGCCGTCTTGGTCGGTCGCACTGCCGAGGCTTCATCGGTAGAATCCTTGCTGTCCCTCCGCAGAAGCTTCGTCTTCGTGCCTTTGATCTTGTCCCTTAACCCGCGCATTCCTTTAACGGCTCTCAGTTTCGTGGCCGCTGCCTTCCATAGGAGCATTCGCGGGAACAGAGAGAGATGGTGCCGCGTTTGAAAGGGCTGGCAGGCTGGCAGGCACGACCATCTGAATGCTGGGCCCCCCCAGAATTAATTTTTTCCTTTGTGTTTCCGTTTCCCGGTCCGGCTATGGGGGTGGTGGTGGCTGTACTCCCTTTCTTCATATAGTTAGACGGGAGCAAGGAATAATAGACCGCGACTTGACAAAAGTTGCAAGTCTAAGTAAGTCAGGAAGTAAGTAAGTAAGTAGGTAAGTACTTAGTATATAGTATATACACAGGGACTGTTTGGACCAGACCAGACCAGTCCTTAACTGTGGAGGTTAGTACGTATATTATACGTATCGATCCGAAATATATTTGCAATAGGGAGGACGTCAGTGTCGATATATCGTGAACCAGCCAACAAGCCAGTCAGCCAGTCAGTAAGTCAGTCAGTCAAGTCCGGACAGTCAGTGAGTATCTCAATTCCGGATCAGTGATCGATATCGATACCCGGGGTTAATAAGCGTTACCCGGCCGTATGGATGGATGAATGTACAATGTATTCTTCCCTGACATGCAAGCGTATACGGATAAGAATAAAACGATGCCGTCGATAAGATATAAAAAAATAAAAATAAAAATAAAATAAAATAATAAAATAATAAAATAAATGGAGTAGTTAAAGGAAATTGAAATCTAATAATCAAAGTTACGTTTAGACGTTTCAGAAGCATGCAAACATTAAACAGCAGCAGCAGCAGCTTCAGCTTCAGCTGGCAGGGAAATAACAAAAACAATGCGTAGAAATAGATTGCCCGGCCGCACTGCGGGTGCGAGTAAGCGATATATTAATTAATTGTCTCCTCGCCTGCGAAATACGATGTCGGGCTGGGTGGAAGTACATGTTACCGTGTGCTGTCGGCATGGGCTTTCTGCATCGAAATTTCAAAGGACCAGGCCAAATTGCCGTTGCTGCCTTGGGGTTTCGGTCTGAGCTGAAAGCGCCACACTCTTGCCGTGCGTTCGGTCGAGGCAAGGAGATCTGGAGGTGGCTGGTATCCGTAGCGGTGCTAGACTGTATAAGAGGTAAGTCGGTAGGTAGGTATGTAAGTACGTATACATGTACATGTAATCAGGAAACAGGGCGAGTCGGTGATGCGAGGCGCGATTCTCCGTCGTGATGTTTATATCTGGTCTGGTCTGGTCTGGCCTGGTCCCTCCCTCTCTCACTCTCACTCTCACTCTTGTCCCCTCCCTATACGTTTTAAGTGTGAAAGACCCGGTACGGTACACTACTGCTAAGTATAGTATTCTCGAATGGTTCCACAACCAGCACACCAATACTCTAAACCACCAACTAAACGGTTGCCAATTGCCGATTAAGTGCATGCGGTCTCGCACGTATGTATGTATGTATGTATGTTCTGTACAGGCCTGTCCTGTCTTGTGCTGTGGCGCACGCAAGGGATGGGCTGTTAAGTTGACGTGAACGTTCGTGTGCAAACCATAAACGTTTAAACCTCAATTGCAATGCATCCGCGTTGATTGCAAGCCTCGATTTCTAAAACAACTACCCCAGACGAAGTCGCAACCGAATAGAGTACCGTCTACCACATATCCCCTTGCACTGATTGGACCTTCCATGACGATCTTCAGCTTGCAGGTTTAACTCGTCAGCAGGAAAGATTAAGTTCACTTGCCACAACCGATCAATCCAATCGATTGGCACTCCGCCTCCCCTTGCTTAACTCCCTTGCCACCATGTGGAAATCCACTTGTTCGGGTGCAACCACAGGAGATAACAACCAGCGGGAAATGCCCTTTTTTGTTTTTTGCTCTTGAAGATTCTGAAACATATTAAGAATGTCAGTGCCGTCGAATCAGATATCGTCTACGACAAGATTCACGAATGCACTTGGTTTCAGGGATCGGCTAGGTGGCGTTGGCGAGGACGTAAGCTGGTTATCGGATGGATGGCGGCTCAATGTTCTAGGTACGTCTGTAAAGTCTATCCGGACCAAGGTCTGGATTATATTATATCGTCGAATTTTCTGATTATATCAGTATACCTATGGCAAAAGGGTCCAGTCCCTTCGAGACCCTCGCACCCTGTCTATTTATGCAGAGTAGCTTATAAAATTTTTGGTCGATGTTAACACGTTCAAACCTTCCCAAACACCGCTTGTCATTCAACCACGTTTCCTGCCAGGGTTTTGCATCAATCGCATGAGTATCGCGAGACTATCACGATTGGTATTCCCAATTCGTCGCGACCGCGCAAGAGTACCGTGTCCTGGACTCGCGCTCGGTGTAGTTAGTATATTTCATGCAAAATCGCCCGCGGTGTTCTCCACTGTCAAACCCCATGTCCCATGTAACCTGAACTTCTACAGCCTGCAGTTGGCGGGGTTTTTATGACACTCTTCGGGATCCAGCTCTAGCTCTTCCACGATCTTGATCTAGAGATATATTAACCTCATGTAACCATCAACACCTCGATTATTACGTATATTATTACTCTTCTATTAAAATCTTAATATTTTATATTTTCGTAAAAGATTCACTGCTCTCAGACTATAATCTCAAACAAAATCACCGATATTTATCCCGAAATTTCCTCAGGGGTCATAGGCGTTCAGTAGCGCTACGAATTAGTAAAGCCTTCCCGAGTCACCAAGCAACTTTAATGGTGAGCGCGAGAACAAGTCCTCAATGCCCGCCAGTTCTTCCAACACTAACTCCGAAATATAAAAGATATTTTCAGTTGCCTCCCTAGAACACAATATACGCTAAAAAGCTGAAGTTTAGGAGGTCACAGAACAGCAACCAAATATGGAAAGAAGGCTTCCCCCACCACCCTACAAACTCGTAACATTCAAGCACTCAACCCCCTCATGGGCGTCCACCTACTCTCAGCACGTGTTCGACTGCATAAACGATCCAATGGGCCAGGGGTTTGAAGGTTCCCTCCAGTTTATCCCTGACTATTGTATCGAACTGCGGGATCGCATTGTCAAAATGATCGATGAGGTCAATTTAGATCCGTCTCTCCACGGAACAGGGTGTAAATATTATCTCATCAAAGTCAACGCCATAGATGGCAATGCTAGATCATCCGAGCCAGGGCACGGGAAGGCGAGAGGATGGATATTACTTAAATTGGCGAATATGTATGAAATGTTTCGGGTGTCAGGTGGGACGGGTTATGAAAAAGATGAATCACTAGTTGGGAAAGTCGATGTCTTACCAGGTTATAGTGAAGGAGAGGGTTCGAAGAATAGTTTTCCCATCTCGCTCCAGGGGTCCTCGAAGAACTAATCGATCGATATTCTGATAATATTCGAAATATATAAATACTCATGATGCATCGGTTCTCCTCCGGTACAGGAGATGTACCTATTGATCAATTGAAATACATAGCATTAACTGTGGATATTGATGAAATGCGGTTTCCTCAGCATGTCATCCTTCCCCAATCACCGAGTCTAAGAACCAAACAAGTATGTTCAGTCGAAACATCCAAGCAAGGGGCGGTCCTTATGCAGGTCACAGGAATTCTTGTGCAACCACAACAGAAGACTTCCAACCATTGATGGTTTTCCATATTTCCAAAGGGGGTGATCATTGCCATGACCGTCAACGTCGTTGGTCATACTGCTGCAAGAGCCCTTACTCTATATTCCCCAGTTTTTTTGCTCGTCCGTGCTACATTACATGCAACAGGAGCTAAGGTTTTATTCTGCAATGCACTCGTAAGAAGTGATTGAAGAATGTTGTAAACTTGTAATAAACTTCAATATATATATGTTGTAATTGTTTTACTTGTTGGACGTTGGTTTCAATGCTACACGTTAGTTGTGGTTATATCGGTAAGGTCTATCAAATAGCCCAGGACCAAGGGACACCGGCTCCAGTTAGAACGCTGACTAAATGGTTCTGGGATAGGATATTAGCCGTTTGGTAAGCTGGTCCATGCACCATGGAAGTCAGTCATGCGCCATCTGCAATAAATCCGTAAATCGTCCCTGATATTCACCCGGTTCTAGTTTAGGGTATTATTTGGGCATTCTCTTAAATCCTGTCGACGCATGTACTCACGTGATTGTTACCAACTGCAGCTGTTGAGGAAGTCTCAACGGGGACCGGTTAGTGCATAAAGAAACAGAGGTAGGAAAACAGAAACAGTCGGAAACCCTGGGGTTTGGGGAATCAGGACGGCATTACATATATTTTAGGCGAAAAATATAACCAATTGCATATTGCTTCGCTCTCGAATCGAGTGCTGAACCTTGCAGCCATGCAGCCCGTTGCATACTGGAAAGGAATGATCATCAAGAAGACGTTCTCACTTGAGATTGTATTCCGTGCCAATCCAGCTGCAAAGGAGCCGGGTCCGAGACGGCATGGAGCTTGCCAGCTGCTAACAGGAAGCTTGAGCCGCAGCATTAACCCCAGGATCTTCAAAGGGGTATTACGTTTTTTTAGTATAGAGGATGTTGCCTTTGCAAGCCGAACTGACGGAATCTTCCTCGACCCGACCGGTAAGCACGTTATCTGCAAACCTATCGTTTTAATTCCCTCGATAGAAAGAAAAAAAAACGGACATGTGGCACTAAATGCAACTCGTTTCCCTCAAGGGCTCTAAAAGCTGCTTCGTAGTCCAATTGACAGGGGATGTGAAGGTGAGAAAGACAAGACGATCAAGTGGGAAGGGGGAAAGGAAAAACCCTGCAATGGAGCTAGGGAGCCAGTCGCTGGGATGGCTCAAGCGAGTCCATTTGATTGGACTCTGCGAACGCCACTGGACGCCAATTTCTCGAATAGATTGCTGGGAGCTGGCACGGCCGACGGTTGGTTTTATTGGATGGAATTCACCATCTGCAAGGTTTTTGCAGCAGGGTGGACTGCGAAAAGGAAGGTGGGGACCTTTGCATTGGGGAAAATGCTCATGGTGGGGGCACCTCTCGTCGAAAGCTTCTTCTCGACAACATTTATCTCATGTGGATTATTAACGTATTCATCAATGCAAATAAGTGGGTTCGGTTATTTGGACCAACGATGATTCGTGCAGAATCGTGCCCGTACTTGAGATTTCCATTATTTTTTTTTGTTTTTCGTCTTTGATGCGAGGCAAAGGAAAGGTCATCCGGCGGCTCCGTGACTCGCGCACATGGCAAAACGGATTTCGAGGGGTCGCGGACGAAAAAAAAAAAAAGGTAATTCGGTTATTCGTAGTCGGGATACACACTTCTGTGTCCAGCATTAGGAAATGAGGGATGCCTTGTTCAGGTCTGGTCTTGATAAAGCAATAAAATTGTCTATTATACCTGTCGACATATATTGCTCCCCTCCCGCCAGCAGGATTTTTGGAAAATTTAAAGAATCCGATGCATAACATGAAGCCGTTATGTGGCCTTGGTTGATGTGGGATGCCCATGTAGGGTTAACGGTTTTGAGGTTCAAGCTGTTTTGAGACTGGGGTTGGAGATTTGACGATGACAATGGGGAGGACATGGGGATTTTTCCTGCCTGGAGATGCATGATTCTTGCCCCTACTCGTTGAGGTGGATTCGAGACCACAAGTGGATTTAGATACATCGCTCGGCATAGGTTGGCTTGCGGTCCAGCGCGCTATGGTCCCGAGATTTGGTCGTGGCCAGACCTACCTCGGGAAGTACGACATCAAACCAATAGAAAAAAACGGTTAGGGAAAGGGAAAAAAGGCTCTTTGATAAGCATGAGATCTGAGAGCGTTGCTCATGCGACACCTTCCTTGTATCAGAGCTAGTAGACGCCTTGATATCTGATACGGAACATCGTTATCAGGTATGTATCCATCCCACAGCCCACTAGCATAAATTACTTTACCTATGTAAGTACAAGATAATTTCGCAGCGGAATAATACCCTGTTCGAGATTAGGACAAGAAGAGTCGGGATCTTACTCCTGGGTGGGCTATCCCTTGGAAATTTGCATATTTATCCGCCATAGTGGGTGATTAGGTGACCTCCACGCATGTAAGTACTATGAAGTATGTGTGTAGGTACTATCGCGAATGAGGAGGCCGGTTTCGACATCATTGTGTCTTCGCAATAACGTCTACTCCCGTCGGAGTTTGACAGCGGCCTGCGGCTAAAGAGGTGGGATAAGACCTCAATCTTCGACCAGGATATATCGATGTAGATGCCGAACTAAAAAGGAATACCACATAGAAGCGAAAAATAAAGTAAAAAAATTTAGAAGGCGATCTAGCCCCCCCATCGTGTCGAAGAGGAACAGTACAGGGTGGGAGAGAGGAAAAAAAAAAAATAAAATTGCAAAAATGATGTCGTCGCCGATAGGACTCGAACCTATGCCCGCGAACGGAATTGATATCAAGAGAGAACAGGGTCTTTCTAGTCAATCGCCTTAACCACTCGGCCACAGCGACTTCGATATCGATGAACCTTGGAGATGTCTATATAGAGTAGCTAGCTCGAAGACGACAAGAAGGGATCGGATGGTGTGTGTGTGTGTGTTGCGAGACATGCTGATCTGAGGCCTCCTTCCTGTGTGACAAGCAGAAACAAGCAAGTCAACACTCGAAGCTGCAGCCTCAGCGAATGATTCGAACCAACAACAGGGCCAACAAGACATAAGCGTGGTGAGCTGGGAAGGAAAGGAGAATGAATGGATGGAAGGAAGGGAGCCTGCACCTGGCACAGTGGGTGTCGAAGCCATCGTGAAACACACCTGTGGTATGTACTTATGTGTCGGTCCATGCTGGTGATTGCCATGCTCATTGGTACACCATCCTGCGCTGCGCAGGACCAGAACGTATCACTGACAACCATTAGCCGTTGGCGACACTCCCCTTGAACCCTTCATAGGTTAACTTGTGAACATGGGGCCCGGCAGTGGATACATATCTGTAAGCTTCCAGACTATCGATGTATGTACCAACCCCGGGATGGTTAGCTGCACAGCAGCAGCCTTCACTAGGCGGGTCCCGTCTAAAATGAACGAACAGCCTGCAGCTACATTTTCTTTTTCTTAGGGCCTCCCGATGCAAAACTGCCCTGGCGGACGCTGGACTTGGTATGTATATCTGGTACTAGTAGTTAAGCTGCACGCACCATGAGATAGTTTAGTTCGAATTTGGGGATGCTAAGTAAGTTAGAGCGATAGGATCGTTTCCCTTTCCCTCTTTCCTTCCGGTCACTGCATTGTATTTGCTCTGTAATCAGTCGCGATACGGATATACCAAAATAAGTAAGAAGTACGTACATAAGTACGTACTTACATACATTACAATATTACAATTACATTGCTACAATGTACGGGTGAGGAGCATGGGAAATGGGTCTCTCCCCCCAGCAAGAGTTCTCGAGATCCGCTTATTCTCTGAAGATAACTTCAACGAAATAATAATAATAATAAAAAAAACGCCCCGCACTCGTTGATGTTAACCAATAATGGACTGTCTGATGCCTGAGCTTGCCGTTCCTCGAGCACGACGAGAATAAGAGTGAGATATCAAACCCTGGAGGGAAAGAAAGGAAAAGAAAAGAAAAAAACCCGAGAGATGGAAGAGGGAAGCCATACTCCCCCATCTTAGATTCCCTTCCCAGCCAGCACACCCACTTGATTAACTGCACCCACCACCACCATAACCTTGCCCATAGCGCTAGTCTGATTGAACGAGCGTAGGGACCAGGCCGTTCTCGACATCCACCCGTTGCTCTGCTCTGCTCTTTCCCTTCGCTCCCTCTCCCTCCTTCTCTCGGTCCTTCCCTTCGACATCTTTCCCTCCTCTTTTCAATTCCAGTTGGTTTTCCCTGAGGTCGCTCATTCTCTTGCCAAATCTCCAGCCCCTCCTGCCACAATAGATACTTCTGATATATATCAGGCTGCGATTGAATGAGGGGAAAGGGGGGCTAAGTCCCTGACTGTTTTTCTTCTTCTTGTCATCCTCCTCTGTCAATTGGCGCGCGTGTGGACCTGAGCATACTCCCAAAGTCGTCCTGTCCTGCGGTTTTTCTCGCTTCTGGCTTCTGTTAAACTGATCTGCCAGCTCCCCCTTCTTTAACTCGACTACCTCCCACACATCTCAACGCACTCCACCCTCACACATCCAGTCTGCCCACAGACTTCCCACCCTCTTTCTTCCTCAACCCCCCCCCCCATTGCCTCCTCCTCAAAACCCTATCCGCCCACATAACTTCGAAAACGTAGTTTATGGCATTTTGTCCATTCTAGACCCTTCATTTGCAAGCCAGACCTCGTTATTCTTGGCTGGCTATTCTCCAATACCCTCGGTTATCGTTTCCATTTTGTCACAGACGTAACGCGCGCGCCGTTTTTCTAATCAAAGCATCAAGCATCCCATAACCCCCCCGAGGCCGTCCCCCGAAGACGACCAAAACTCTATTGTTCTCAAGCATTTTTTGGCCTTCATGACCTTGCGCTTTGTTCACTCCACGTTCAGCATAGTCGACGGGTGCATCGCCTCTTTGCGCTCTTTTTTTTATAATTTCTATTTTCCACGGGGTTTCTTTTTGGGCTTTTCGACCAGCATAGCATATTCATAGGCACAGCAAGCAAAGGTTGCACAGCATACTCGGTTTTTTTAGGTCTCATACTAGTTGCATATCTAGAGCGTTTCTTTTTATATTCTACTTGGATCCCCACCCCTCTTCATCAGATACGACAACCTTTACAGCCTCCGCTTTATCTATATCGCTATTCCTTCACATTTTACGGCCAACATTCCTTGCCACCTTCTGGTTCTTCCTCTAGCTTGCACAAGGAGCCTTATTGTCCAAAAACAGCCCGTCCTAAACAAGAACTCGCCAACCTCGTACCCCTCCATCTCGGAGCCCAAGTTAGTTTCCGAGACTCGCAAGATCAAACGGAAACTCTGTTTGGAATACGACCTCGACTCGGACTGCCTCCAGCGCAAGAGGTCTTAGAGAACAGCACTCCCATCTGGTAATCCGGACAAGCACAGGATCTCCACAAAAACTTAAAATATCAACGCCACGTTCTGTTTTACTCGACTGCTTTCGCACACTCTCGCTGAAGCTTATATAACGACATTTGTTTGGGAACGGACTTTGGTGCATAGCGCTGGTTTTCTTTCTTTTTCGTCCGACAAGAACAAGAGCTTCGGGTTCTACCTTTGGACCTATATCTATATCAACCGATATCATTCGCCTCGGTTCAGCTTTCGCGAGCCAGCTCCAAAATTTCTCTTGCTTCCGGGCCTTAGAAATTCCTGGAGACAACTCGATCCCGTAACCCGAGATATTGATTACCCTACGGACTATTAAAGCTCGTAGTGCAGCCTTCTTCACAGTACCCCCTCGTTTTTCAAATTCGATTTTTATGTATTATTCATCGAACCGAACATTTTACACAACTTCTTTCGAAATATTATAGCACACCGACAACGCAACAACAAGCATATTTATCACATTTTCAGTTGTGAGGGCCTTCAAAACGCAGTTATTTTTGACTTGCCTCCCCACGCAATCTGACAAAAGCGGAGCCCATTAAGCGCTCCATCAAGCTATTGCATAAGTTTCCGACATTGGGTGTTCCTTGGCGTTTCCCTTTTGGTTTTCGATCCCGCCCGACAAGGCGAGTGCATCATTTATAGAACAGAGGTCTACTGTCATTCCGAGCGTAAACGAATCGGCCGTTTTCTTCTGCATTCAGTCGGTGAGCAACTTTCTGCATGCGAGATCCCTCGAGGCTCCCACACGGCGTAAAAAACGTGGCGATTCCGTAATTAGTAACTAACAGTTTGCTCTTGCATGCATAAGTTTAATAGGTCTAAAAAAAAAAATTCCGTTTGAGGCTCAAGAAATTTAATCAACAGAGGAAAAGTAGAGAATAAACACCTCTTTCCCGTTGATAACGAGATCAAACGTGGTAGAACTCAATTGGTGTGAGGAATCAATTGAGCAGAATATATAATATTTTACACACCAATCAATGGCTGCAGTGCTGCCGCTCTCAGGAATGTCTGGAAGTTTGAGTGGCACGACTACCCCCTCGTATGAGTTTCATTCTTCGAGGGGCAGGGAGTCTATCAGCTCAGGATCGTCGCAAGCTTCCCCACCCGCCACGGGCCACAGCATGATTTCGCCTTTCCCATTCGAAAATAGCATCTTTTCATCCAGAGGCATTTCACCAGTACCTGAGGAAGGGGGATTAACCGTGGCTGATACCCAGGGCGAGTCCTTGAGCAATGGCATGACGGAATCCATCGTTATCATTCTTGGACTCCCTCGACAAATCACGGATCGAGAACTTCGCAGTATATTTATATTTGCTAAAGATTTCGTAAATGTTGAGCTCATTCCGGATAGTCCTCTTGATGGCGGATTACCACCACTCAAGCGATCTGCGGTAGCACGTTTCCGCAGCTACCAATCTGCACAAGAGGCGAGAGACCATATCAACTCCAAGAGAGGAGAGATCTTTGAGGGAGAGATTTTGCAAGCCACAATCCCAATCAATCAGCCACAGACGATTCTCACTAGCCGGCGGAATACAACTGATAGTGCTTCCCGGCCAGCGATGCTTTCCGTCTCTGCTGCATCCTCCATGGCATCCTCGGCAGGAAGAAGTTTGGGGAAAGCGCAGGGTCTACAAACGCCATTTTCGGCTGCAGAAGCTATCATTCCTCCTGCAGGGCTGATCGGGACAATCCCTCCAAGTCTTGCGAATTCTTCTCTTGGTGGGCTCAGTGGACTCGGCTCCCTCCCAAGTTCTAAATCGTTTGGTAGCAGTTCCAGTGATTATAGCCTAGGACCAAGCCCTGAATACATTACGGACGCTTTCCCGACTCTCCCAGTCCGAACGCCTGGCTCTGTGGGGACATCTAGCGGTAAGGCTTTGCTCATGGAGAGCGAGCCGGACGCAAATGAGGAGTACGACACTCTCTTGAGCGATCATTCTCGATATCTCTACAACAATCCTTCAGCGCTAGCCGGTGAACCAGGTCTCGCAGCAATGCAAAAACCAAGAAGGTCGACAAACCCAGCCTCGATGGCTAGTCGATTCTCTCAGCTTTCGCTCAATACAAACAACCTGCCGCCTTTGACAGCCCCAATGATGGGTTCTCCTGCAGCTATGGTTCCTGGCAATGCAAGCACCCTTGCTTCACCAATTTCGATACCGATGTCTGCGACAACGGGTACTCCCATGCAGCCGTATCAGAGGGTTCTCCCCGCTGCCAATCCTGCAGACCAAAACCCGCCTTGCAATACGCTCTACGTTGGAAATCTACCAGCAAATACTTCAGAGGACGAACTTAAGGCATTATTCTCCCGTCAGCGTGGTTATAAGAGACTTTGTTTCCGAACAAAAGCGAATGGACCTATGTGCTTCGTCGAGTTCGAGGACGTTGCTTATGCTACCCGTGCGCTTACAGAGCTGTACGGCCGCGGTCTTTCCAACAGTGTCAAGGGTGGTATTAGATTGAGCTTCTCGAAGAACCCACTCGGTGTTCGATCAAACCAGAACCCTGCGAATCTGCAATCTCCAACAACGCCTGCGGCTGGGGGCGGTGCCGGCGCTAACGGCTTGTTCTCAACGGCTATGCATGCGCCACCGGGTCTCCCACATCCGGGTGTAACCCCGGCCGCAGTAGTGCGACAGAATCCCCTCGACGCGATTTCTCCGCCGCTCGCTCCACTTGCAACTGCAATCCCACCAAGAGACCCTGCTTATGCAGCCGCTACCCCTGGTGGTCTTGCATACCGAGAGACGATGCTAACGTCACCAGTCGGTTATCCTGCTACGACGCAGTCGGCATTGGGGTTCACACCTGTTACTTCAAGCTCATCATCAAATGCATTCACAACGCCGATCGCGCCTCCCAACATACCAGGGTTTCTCGTTGGCAAATAGCATCAAAATACATCAACAGGAGCCTGAAACATTGGTGTCATCCTTCAAACTGGGGTTTTGGAAAACAATACATGCATTTGGACGGGTTATATCACACACAGCCCGGCCTGGCTTGAGCATATGGGTGCATACATTATGGGAACGGTTTTGGTTTATTTTATTTTAACTTCTTCAAAGCCCCAGGGCTTTTTTTTTTTTTTTTTTTTTTTTGCTCCCTCAACCTTACGATCACCTCGTTAATTTTATATGGAACTCAAGACCTTATACACACATTTAGACTTGGTGTTCTTTGATTTTTGCTCCCAGTTTTTGGAATTGAAGCATTGACACTCTACTTCTCACCGTACCCTTTATTCTCTTCTCGATCAATCATTTTGACAGGCTACGGCCTTGATACCACAGCTCCCTTATTTTACTTTTCTGTCTATCTGTTGATTTTTGCCTAGCATGTTTAGGGTCCTGTGATGTTGCGTTTGTGATTCCCTTTGAAATAACGACTGGGAGGCGTTCTATTTCCTTTTTTGTCCTTTTGTCCCTTGATATCTCTACTATTCAATACTTCTAAAACCATGCGTTTCGAATTCTTATGAACTCTTTTTATTTCTTCGCTCAAAGCCAAATACCTTTTTATCTCTTCGATTCTCACGACCTATCTCAGAGCCCGCATTTCACTTTTTCACTTTTATTGGTTCTTCTTACCTGCATTCATTAACGGGGTCTCTGTCCATTCGTTTATACAACATTCGATTCTTTACCACTCCCTTTTTAGTTCTGATTGGCATAGCTTGGGCCGTTTCGGAGGTTGCCTTTTCTCTTTTTTTCTTTTATGGCCTGGGGATGGTTTATTAAAAATGTTTTTTTTATGATATTTTTTTTGAGAATTGAGCTTTGATATCCTCGATTACTTGATGACTCTGGTATTGGTCAACGATGTGATTTGTAGATGTGCCGACTAGCACTACGGGATTCGGAAGTAAATAGGTTCATCTCGCATCGTTAAGATGCTGTTGGATTTTGTTATATGGTATCATGATTTGACAACCTGCCAATCGAAACCTAGAATATATTACAGAAGCAACTAATAGAAAAGTAGTGCGTAGGTAGGTGGGTATCTCTGCGAAAT
Organism: Orbilia blumenaviensis; assembly: GCA_036872755.1. NCBI lineage: Eukaryota > Fungi > Ascomycota > Orbiliomycetes > Orbiliales > Orbiliaceae > Orbilia > Orbilia blumenaviensis. The sequence continues at coordinate 1,343,679 of JAVHNS010000003.1, read as the reverse complement.
TAAAGGAAAGGATTGTGAAATTTCGATAGCATCTAGGATCTTTCTCGTGAGTCGCGACGCCTCCTATGATCACGAGAGTCGTCATCCCTATGCCTATGTTCCCTTTCTCGGTGTCGGTCATCATCTCGACGGCGATGTAGCCTATCTTTATCTTCGTCATCATGGTGTCGTCTTTGCCTATCATCATCGCTCGGGCTTCCTTCACGATCACGGTCCCTCCGCGAGCCTCGATTATCTCTGCCCCGGTCATCCTTATCCCGGGCTTTATTATAATCCCGATCTCGATGGCGCCGACGTCTATCATCATCTTCCTCGCCACGGTCTCGATCTCGGTGGCTGCGGTGAGAACGATGTCTACGACTCTCTTTCTCGTCACCGCTCCCGTCCCTATCATCTCTACGGTGCCGTCTTGACCGGTGGTCTGACGAACTCTTCTTGTCATTTTTTCTTGCTGGCCCTCGCCTTTCTCTCTCCATCCTTGCCTCTTCAATCTCCTTTTTCTTCTCACGTATCAAATAATCCTTCATCGGATCATCATCGTCGTGGTCTCTTTCCAGCTTCGCTAGTTCCCTATCCTCTCGACTCCTTTCTGCAACTTCTGCCGGATCCAATCCACCATTTTCATCTTCACTCTCACTCTCATCCTTCCTCCTTCGTTTACTCCTTCTCTCATCGCTCTCATTGTTGTCGTCGCCACGCCTTCCCTCTCTCCCAATCTTCAAACCCTGGAACGCTTCCTCCGCTCCATCCCCATCTTTATGTTTATACTCCGCATGATCGACCCTAATCGTTCTCCCCAGCACTAAAGCCCCAGTCAAATTATCCACAGCCAAATTCGTACTCCTCTGGTCCTCGTATTTTAGCCATCCAAAACCCCTACTCTTGCCTGTCTCCTTGTCGCGTGCCAGGTGGAGGTGTACGGGTTCACCGTATTGTGAGAAGATGGCGATTATATCGCCTTCTGAGAGTTCATAAGGGAGGCCACCGATGAATACATAGGCACTATGGCGGTAGTCTTGGTGCCATGAAGCGGAGTCGGGAATGCCATTATCGATTTCTTGGCGGGTTAGGGCGAGGGTTGAGCGGATTTGGTTCATGGTTTTGAAGTTATGTGGTTTTTGGGGGAGAGAATCGCGTCGAGGGTTGAGAGAGGGTGAGTGATCGCGAGACTCAGGTGAGTTCGGGTTAGGTTGTGTTGAAGTCTGTGTTGCAAGATTTTATAATTGGACGGATGCAACACAGTATACGTCAGTCCTTTGTGCGATTAATTACTGTATCAGCAGCACGCCTTCTGAGAAACCGTAAACTCCTCTACACCTGCGCCAGCTGGTACAGTACTGGCAGACTCTTCAATCCTGATCAATGCCTCGGAGACAATCTGCTCGTTGTCCGTCTGAAGCCCTATTCTAACCCACTGGTATATAATATGGTATTCCTCAGGTTTGATAAATGGCTTGGTTGCGAGAATATCCAATGCGTATTTTGGGACTGTAATCTTGTCCGTAACATGGATAGGGAATTCTTCGATCCCAGCGGTTGAAGTTTCTGGGAAGAGATACCGGGGAAGCCAACTTATGATTGAATAGAGCATGCTTCATACCCCGCGAGAAATCAAAAGTATATTGGGATTCGTGGTTGTAATTTAGTAGATGCTTAATATTCGTAGAAATGAAGCGCATGAAAGTAATCTTAATCAAGATCGTGGGATGCTGACATGTCCAGCTGGACGAGCCACGAAAACGCCATGAGGGGTATCGTGCTCTTATACTAGCTCCTACAATTGAACCTATCAATATTTCCCCGCCTTGAGCCAACAACCCAAAGACCTTCGATGGGCGAAATTCCCCCCAAAAACCATCGTGTTTAAATTGAACCTTTGGCTGATTCCTTAGAACCAAAGCAATTTCGCACCTACCGATGCAATGACCGAACGATCGTAGCTTATTAAGAGCCATACCAGGATTTTGGCAAACTAGCCCCGCTGATCGACAAAAACCATGGTTCTCCAGGTTTTTTTATTACAACATTTATCGAAGATCTGGATCCTGGTGTGGTGTTTGCGGCCATAGCGTCAGATGTCGATATCCAGCCACTCGGGGTGACAAAGAAAAAGGAGAGCAAGAATCGAAAATCACGCTGGCGAATGTAAACCAAAACAAACAACATCATGCCTCCACAAACACCAAAAAAAGCGGCCAAACGGCCCCATTTCGACACTCACACGAAGGCTGGGATGCAGGCTATCTATGGATTCTGCAAAGCAAACAATATACCATGCACAGAGAGAGACATTGCTGCGTACTATGGTTGTGCTCCCTCTGCCGCCCACAGGGCTATTGCTGGCTCTAAGCGAAGGCACCTATCAACAGAGACCAGGGGTTCTAAAACTATAATAACAGACACCCAGCCGGAGGCACAGGCTGAGGTCTTTGAAGAAGAAGGCCGGGATGCCAGAGCTACTACTCATGAGGGAACTATAATCCGGACAATGACCCGAATTCAATATCATTTGTGCGCGGCTTGCAGAGGGACATATCTCACACCCCAGACATGCCAACGTCGGGTGGCATTTGCAAAACTAATGCTGGAGAGGTATCCCAAGCCTGAAGACTGGCGGCGTGTCAGATTCAGTGACGAAACTCATTTTGGTTTTGGGGCAGAGGACCGCGTCTATATATGGCGAAAGGACGGAGAGAGGTACAGGCCCAGCTGCACACAGCACAAACGTAACTCTAAAGACAAAGACTTTCAGAGATTACATGCCTGGGCTGCAGTAGGCTATAATTTCAAATCTCAGCTGGTATTCTATGAGACAGGCAATAGTAACGGCAAAATGTCGCAAAATGTCTATATCAATGCCATTCTGGAGCCTATAGTAAAGCCGTGGCTTGAGGCAGGCCATGACTTTGTGCTAGAAGAAGACAATGACAGCGGGCATGGCACTGGAAAGGACAGCAAGGCACATAGGTGGAAGGCGAACCATAATTTAGTTTGCTATTTCAATTGTACGCAGTCTCCAGACCTTTCACCGATTGAAAACGCCTGGCAGGTGCCAAAGTCCTATACCCGGCGCCACCCACACTGGGACGAGGATAGCGCTAAAGAATTGGCCATTGAAGGCTGGGATTCTATATCTCAAGAGACAATAAACAAGTGGGTGGACAGCCTGCCTCAGAGGCTGCAGGCTGTTATAGATTCAGGCGGTAAATTGACGGCCTTCTGAGTGTTCATGTATTTAGCGTTTTGTTCGATTCTTGCTCTCCTTTTTCTTGTCATCCGAATGCCAGCTAAGATAACGCTAAGCGAATCGCATGGCTAACCAGAGCGAATTCCCATCCTATGAGGGATATTAAGTTCTATCATGGAATATTAGGGTCTCCCCCCATTTTTCTGTTAGAGGGGATGATCATTGTGGGGAAGTAGGGTTGGACTATTGTTGTGTGATATACGTATTGGGCATGCTTTGGCATACAGGATCGGGGGGGGTTTCTACGAATTTAAGTATGTGGTAAGAAATATATCTACTAATTAGGTGCCGTGTGTGCTTTCGCTCTAACATTCTATAGAGTGAACTGGTTTCATGAACTAGTCTCCACGAAATGGCCCGGAGTAAACAAAGTATTTATTTAAGTGCTAAATATGTTGGTTAGGTAGTAATTACTTAACTTCAAAAGTGCCTAGGTAAAACTACTAGTCTCGAGGCAAAAATTGCACCCGAGAATTTGTATCGCGAAGTACTGGCTAAAACCCCTTGCCACAGCGCTAGCTGCTTCTAACCTAGGTAGACTCTAGAGCTTTATGGTACCCTATTTGATATGCGTTGCGGATGTTGCGTTTCAGAGTCCCCTGGAAAATCTGAAAACTGAAAATTATATAAAATAGTGTGGACCAAATATGGGTAACGTTGATTAGCTACGTTAGGGTATTGAATTGAAAGTAGATACAGATAGTCAAGTAGTTATCTCAAGATGTAAAACTTACTTAGGCACTTACCTACTTATTTGGTTTTAGGATATTTTCGACTTTGTGTTGTCTGGTTCCAACGAGACCAATATAAGTTGTAAATTTGAGGTAGCTATTGCTGAACAACACAGAATGGTACGGTTGTATGTCATGAAAGTGCACATCTATGCGCGCACATGCGCACAAGGCTGACGGTCTAAACGGTTTATACCTGCTCTATAAACTGCCCCGCTGGTGGCTTCCGCCAAGGGAAATGAGGGGTAATCTCAGCCGGCCGCGGATCTCATTTGAAAAATACCTACCCAGGCATCCAACTTATAATATATCCGATTATATCAATCGTTCGGAGAGTACAGTTGTGAATTCTACATGCATGCCGGAGGTCGATATCATCTTTGACAACAGAACAAATATCAGATTAAATTTGGTTTGGAAACGCGATTTTTTCGAATTCACCTTCAGAGCATTATATAACTAGGTATTTTTGGGAAACACCGACTAGAGAAACAATGCAGAAGGATACAGTTCCTCTTATGGCCACATTGAGTCAGTTGCCTATGCGCGATCAGCCAAACTTAGGATCCACGACGCCCACGACGCCTACAACCCCTTTCAATGCTATTAAGCAGGTGCTCGAGACAGCATCTCCTTCGTGCTGGCATGCGGCTAAAGTGCTGTTCAGCGAAGAAATAATGAGAGAGAATATGAAGCCTGAACAGGAAGACTCTAAGAAAGCTTCTAAAGAGGGCGGTCATTCCAAAAAGGACGCCAAAAAGACGAAATCCGAAGAGGATCTGGCTAGGCTGCGTAAAGATATAAACATCTTTCTTGAGCAGAAGAAATCTATAACCTCAGTTATTAAATCAGCAGAAACGTTGACACACAATGTTGAAAAAAGATATCCAGAAACTCTTACCAAGTGCCTCCACATTATGGAAAGGACTAGAGAGGTTGGAGACAAAGTTTTGTCCTCTGCTCCCGATATTGCAGCAGCTGTGTGGTGGGGAATCAGCTTGTTTCTTGACGTAAGTTCAACCCCGAGAATCATATATATTGTAGAGATACTTGGTCATGCCATTTTTCGTAAACATCTAACCATTTTCAATTGAGGATTGAAAATAGGCAATACAAGTGGACGTAAAACGATGCAATTGGATATCCGACATGTGCTATCAGCTCTCAAAAATGGTGCTTAACTGTAGACTTTTCGAACATAAGTGTCGAGACCCTTCCCTTCATGCTGAACGTGAAGCAAAGGATGCGACTCTCGATAGCATTACAGGTGTCTTGTCCGAAATTCTTCGCTTTATTTGGTTTGCGGATAGAAAATTCCAGCAAATCCAAGTGGAAGAAAAGAGCAAGGCCAAGTCGCTGTCCGAAAAGGCTAAGGCAATGGCTAATATCATCAGTAAGTTTCCCGATATGTATATCAACGGCATTTTCAAACGTCTCGTGCTATATACACCATGATATAAGGTAAACTGACACCAAAACTTGATCATCTGTAGAAGTCAATGTTAAAAACATCTTCGATGACCATACCAGTGATAACTATGAACGATTGGTGACAAAATATAACGCTCTGCTCGAAATTCAAAATATGAGTTTTTATGACATGGTTCTGACGTGTCTACGAGGTGAGGGTTTCCATGAACATCAAGAATTTTACGGGAAGTATATGGCATCGCTAAATAGGATATAGAAACAACGTCGGATACCACAAAGACTGCTGAATACATCGAGAAGATTCTGTGCCCATCTGTTCAAGGTATGCATCATAATGCACGTCCATGGTTTCTGTTACTAATCAGCGACTTTGGGTTTAAAAAATAGAGACTCTAGAAGTTTCAAATAGTATCAAAATAGGTCTGACAAGTCTTCGCGAAGAATTACAAGAGGGAATCGCCGAAGTGAAAGGAGTGGCAGATGAAATAAAGACAAGCATGGGCGAGGCAGAATGGAGACGAGAGATAACTGAGTACTATGAGACAGGCCTTCGATCACGGCAGACAGAAGCTTATGCTCGCCTCCTTGAAACTACTCTTGAACCACTGAGACGAAGCGATATTCACGAAAGTGAATTTGGTAATTGGCTATTCCGTGATCCAGTATACCAAGCTTGGAAGCATAAGATCTCAAACCAAGACTCTATTACCGTAGAGGCAGCCTCTGCCCCATATGAATTACCCCCGCAGGAGGTCCCACCACCTATAATCTATCTTACTGGAAAGGCTGGGTTTGGAAAATCTGTCATAATGGCACTTGCGATTGAAAAACTTCAGAGGGCTGAGCTAACCTCAATTTGCGGTAGCCACATAGTGGATCAACGCTCAAGCTTGAAAAACAAGCAAGGGAAAGAATGCTCAAATCCCGTTATTCTTTTTTTCTTTTTCAAAAAAGGGGATAACTCTACACAAACAGCAACGGCTGCAGCTAGGAGTCTTCTAGCCCAGGTTTTCAAACCAGACCATAGGGAAACACCAGTACTGAATTCGATGTGGGAAGCAGTCAATGAACTTAAAATAAAGCGAGGGGAGAATGACGATGCTACCCCAGGACAGTCAGATGGAATCTTCTCCAACCTCATAGGTCAACTAGAGACAGCTATTAAAGCGATCGGTAGGAAGGTTTATCTGATAGTCGACGGCTTAGACGAATGCGTCGATTGTGGCGAACACAATATCGTCTCACAACTTGCTCGATTGGCTAAATCAAATCCAGATATTTTCCGTATTTTGATATCAAGTAGGAAGGACAAAAACATCAAGAAAGAACTCATTGCTGGCATGCTCACCGTTTCACCACCTGGATTGAGCCCCCCGGACCAACATAGCGAAAGAAGGGAACAACCCGAAGACGGGAACTTTAAGGGTTATGGTCGAGGGCCTGCAATCCACGGCCATGAAGAATCTGACTCCAAACAACAAGAAAAAATGCATATAACAGCTAGAGATAACTCGAAGCTTTATGAATGTTACGATGGGGTCACAATATTAAACATCAAGAAAGATACCAACTCCGAGGATATGTTATCATTCCTCGACATATCCCTGCGGGGACTCATGCAGCGTGGGCGACTGAAGGAATATTTTGTCAGAAAAGACAATAAGTACAGTCTCCAGATAAAACCAGAGTTTACTCAATTCGAAGCCATTATTCGGAAGATGGCTGAGCACATCCAACGGAATTCAAGGGGAATGTTTACTTATAGCGCCATGACTATTACCAGTCTTCGTCAACCATCGGAACTAAGTTTATCGCAAAGAATAAGAGGTCTACCGACGGGAATGAATCAAATATATTCTTCACATCTGAAGTCGCTGACTGATGCTGAACGAAAGCTCGTCATACTTGCTCTGACGAGAATTTACTGGAGTAATGTGTGCGGTGTCCAGATGCATACCCTCGAAATCGTGGAGCAATTCAAAAAATATTATGAGCTAGACAAGAACATCAGGGACAATAAGCAAGAAGACGGTGTATATGAGGACGACTTTGGTTATGATTACCTCATGAATAACACACCGAATCAGCGAGCAGGTACCGCGGACATGTCCGCGATCGATATCGAAAATGGAGTACTAGACGAAAGGCCTCCGGGAGACATAGGTACGCAAAAAAGCGTGCCAGGCGTCCATGACCACGGGGGACCCTCTAGCCTTCGTAATCGTTCGAGTTCGTTTCACCATGGGCATCAAATGGCAAATCAGATGAACAATCCTGAAGTTGCCGAAGTTATTTACCACTTAAACACTGCGGGTCGGGACTTCTTCAAGTTCTCAAACGAAGACCGAAATATCGAATTTATCCACACGTCCGTCCGTGAATGGATGGATAAGCAAACGTCAAAGACGGAGAAGGCATCTTCACAACATATTCACAAAGCCCCTTTAGTGTCCACACAGAATGATGAGCTTATATTTACGCTCACTGTCTCTCGTAGGTCATAACGCTAATTGTTTACCTTTCTTCTGTCTTCTTTTAGTTTATACGTATTTGGATGGTCGTGTAAAAAATAGCCACTAACACAAGGTAAAATCATTCTTATAACAGGTGCGGAACTCGTGAATATTGGTAGCTCTACATTCGAGCGTGCGAGGCATGCACATCTTGCTGTTTTAAAATACATATGTGAGTTGCTTAGATTTTAAAAACAGAATATTACTTTTTATATTCTAATTTGGGGCTGTCCATTGGTAGTGCAGGTCCTAACGCATCCAAAGTTTCAAAATGCGTATATGCCTTTATTTCCTCTGCCCCCCAAAATTACTAAAATGTTTTCCGAAGAGGGTCAGAATAAGGACGAATTAAAAGACAGTGATGGGGCTAAGGAAAAAGAGCCTGTTGCTAAGTTAACACCGAGCGATAATAATTCAGCGACTCAAGGCCAGACGCAAGAAAATAAAGATCGGAAAGCTCCATGGCGAGGTGAAATTCACCATTGGATCCATCACATGAGAAGGCTTGCCGGATTATGGCCACCTGATACCCGTACCTCTCAGGACTGGGAATTAGTCTTAGAGCTTCTTGGACGGTTTACCGGATTGAATACCTTTTGGAGGTGGAATGTCCAATTTCGGCAATTCAACGAAGATATCTCATTGGAAAAGGCAAAATCCGAGTGGTCCTTTTGGGGTCCAATCCACCTCTCGGTCTACCTGGAGGTCGAAATCTATAACCACTTCTTACAAGATAGGAGGGAACATGCTGAATGTTTTTATCGAGAGCTTGGCGTCGTGGATCCTCTACAATATGAGGATGTATTCTACTGCCCTGAATACGTAAGAAGTCTGGTTAATGAGGGGAGTGTAGTATCGTCTGCACGACAGAATGATGAACTTACCCCCTTCTTGATATGTTTGTCCTTGGCTCATCAAGAAACCCGTTCGAATAGAAATAGTAGCACATTCAAAAAGGTAGTGGAATCACTGAAAATAATCGCTAACAGCCGTAAGGATCTTGGTTTGAGGAAGCTTTTCCCGCAAGAACCCCAGCTCCCTATGCACCGGATAGCTCAAATTTGGGACGAAGAACTCTTTGAAATGGTTCTCGGTAATAGTTATTTCCATCTTGAGCAACGCGACGATTGCCAAAGGACGATTCTTCATACCATTTTCTCATCCGGTAAAGCATTTAGCCTCCCAGCAGAGGTCCAGATCAATTTTGGAAGGAGGCTCTTGGAAGCTGGAGCAAATCCAAATGCGGAAGACATGCGGAGTCGAATGCCGTTGTATAAGGCTGTTTATGCTCGCAATGTTGAAGCTGTCAATCTGATCCTCGATTTTAAATACCCCGATGGCATAAGTGTCAAAGTCAACGACACTGATGACAACGGAGATACGGCGCTCAGCATGCTTGTTTCGAGCGGACTTAGGGACGAAATGGTTGAAGAAGGGCTAAGTATTCTCGATGCTTTGGATAGAAATGGCGCTTCTCTGGATGCTCCAGAAAATTCACACATGAGCCCCCCTTGGATGAGAGCTCTTTACCTGGAAAATTGGGAATTTGCAACGCGTTTACTAGACATGCATGCCGAAAAGACACCAGATAATCGAGATTATCTCATGATGGTCAACAATGATGGAGAAAATGCCTTAGAGATGGCTATAGAAGACTCGGCAGGACTGGAAATGATGAAACGAGTGCTTGGCCGTCCAGAACTCACAGAGGAGGAGAAAAAATCATTGATAGAAGCGGTGAACGGGAATCGTGAGCCGCTAATAATTCAGGGGGTAAAATCTGGGGAGTATGAATGCGTCCAGTATCTACTCGAATGTGGTGCAAATGACCAAGTTAGAAGCAAGGATGGACGAATGTTCTGGGAATTACTGTCCGGGAAACTTTTTTCGAAAAGAAAATTATTATCTGAGAGAGGTTCAGAGAGATATTCAAGGAGCGATTTCAAACGCCTTGTTGACAAATTGCTGACACCTTCAATATCACAGTTGGAGTTTTCAGCACTTTTCCCTTATTTAATACGCCACGCACCACCAGACCGCATCCACTATATTTTCAATGGGAGAGCGGAACTCATCAATGAAGTTAGCAGTAATTGGGACTACATAGACCAGGCATTCTCTTTCGGTCGACATGAACTAATTTGCGAGATCTCCAATCACCAATTCGAGTACAATGTTCACGTGCAAACCTACACCCAGAAGTTGGAAAATTCACCACAAGGGTGGAATAGGGACAGAAAACATCCAGAAATCCAGCTTTCTGAGGATGGCCTGGCCGCAATCTACGAATGCAAGTCAGAGAGTAGAGACAGGCTTTGTAAGTATCTTACCTTTTCTTCTGCGTAAAATTTAAAACTGGCAGCCTGAACTAGATTTATAGCGAGTAGTTGGTGCTGCTAATGTGAACCCCAAGAGCAAATTTGTTAATAATGAGCGATTGTAGCTACCGAGGAGGTCGTTGCTCTGTCAGCGCAAAACCCGACATCGCCCTACGTAGATCTATTTTACTACGAGATTAGTATCATCAAATTTTCGGGAAACGACGAGTATGTATATATGCAGCTTTATTCCTTTGATATATGCACTCAGCCAGAAACTGGTTCAAAATACCATATGTTGCCATACCCAACTATTATTGCATGGATACCAGATGCTAAAGCGCAAATCAATAGGGCAAAGTTCGGAGTCGGTTTTGTGTCCGGTCCGCCACCTTCCAATAAAATGCCTGGATCACCATTCAGGGGCATATATTGTGGGGGTACAGGGTATGGGTTGCACTCTCAAACGGGCCGGTTATATTCATTTAACACAAGTTCGTTTATGGAATTTGAGGAAGAGAGTTATGAAGGCGAAGGTGAAGGTATGGAAGCTGAATATGATGAAGATTGTGAATATGATTACGGTAGCGAATTCAAAGACTACGAAGACTACGCCGAAGACTACGACGAATATTTTGAATTAGACGGCGAAGTGAAGAGGTATCCCCGTGGCCGGGTCCGGTTCCAAGTTGGAGACATCATCGGCTGCGGCTATGATCAAAAAAAGCATTTAATCTTTTGGACACGCAACGGCAAATTTTTAGGTGTCGGATTCAAAGGAGTCGGGGGGCAATTCTTTCCAGCAATCGGAGCGTCTGCGTCTGCGTCCTTTGAAGTCAAAGCAAATTTTGGCGCAGAGCCCTGGGCATGGGATAAGAGCCTGGAAATTGATGAGGAGATGTTTGAGGAAGATGACTATATGCGGAATTTGAACGGGGATTTGCGAGGAAACACTTCGTCTAGCAGCAGTATCAGTGAATCTGATAACACACTTGATGGTGGTCATGGCGATGTTAATGATGAGGGCGAAGGTGGTGGAGCTACCCTCCCAGCTTGTTAGGTTGGCCATTGACACAACGGATGAACTATGGAGTTTACTAAGTATATTCTTATAGCTGAAAATGCAATGTATGTACGCCTAAGATGATACCCAGGGAATATTTAAGGTCGACACGATGTATATAACTGAGATAAGCATTTATAATTAAGTCCATTATATATCAGAATTTAATATCTAGTATCTCCTAGTACTAGTTCACTAGTTGCATGCGCTAGCGCTTAGGTATGTTTATACCTACACGGGTTCTTTCCGATCAGGTTCAAACAGGGAACCGGATATTGATACATGGATTCAAGAGTTGACTTCCACAAGCGCGAGTCTCGATGACTTCAACAGCCGCGCACAGGGCTCTGAAGCTGTGCGTGTTGTATGGCTTCTATTTTGTTTGAAAAAGTGTGTTGTTTCTGTGGTTGGTCTTTTGCGGAATATTACCAAGCTAAACAGCCGTCACAAGGCTGATTAGTTAATCAACCGAATCACATGATCTTATAACTGGCCCCTAACTAGGTAAGTTGAGTCAACTAGAATTAAATAAGCTGTGTAAGGACGCTAGATACATACCTCTTAACTACTAAATACTTATATACGTTATAATGCTAGATTGTTAGCTGTCTCCTGTCATTATGTCATTGTCGGTTTGTAGCATCGGCATCCTCTTTGAAGGTTGGGAGAAGGGCCACCTATTTGCGCTATAGGCTAGATACCTGTTACAAAGACTTGGTAGCTAAAAATTGAATCAAAATTTCTTGTGTGTATTTAGAAGTGAGCTGCGCTTTCTAACCCCAATTCTGAACATTTTCCTTTTTGGTGAGAAGGTTGGGTTTAGCGTTGAACTGAACCTTCGATGCGTCATAGAACCCTTGTTCTCGCGCCCTTCGCTTCGAGGATATGACCCATCACGATAGCCACCAGCCGCTGCAAGCCGCCATAAAACCCTCTTCCCTCCTCCCCTTCCTCATCACCTCTCTCCTAATCGCCCTCATCATCTTCATAGTCGGGAGTCCTACGGCCGAAGAATACCTACGAATCTCAAGATGGCCGCCCCACCTCCGCCGTCTATCCCTCCTGCGCAAACAGACGACATTTTGAAGAGGCCGCTATATGGTACGTATATTTTGGGATTGTTGTAGGGAAACGGTGGAGCTAATGATGTGGAATTGCAGCATTTGATATACCAAAGGAGCTGTTAAAGTCGCTTATTGTGAAGGGGTCTGGACAGGATATTGCGCCTATATCAGAACCTACGGAGGATGAAAAGCTTAAAGAATTACTGAAAGAACCGGATCCGACTTCTGGGATGTCATGTACTGTATGTGGTGTTAAGAGCACCACGGTGCAGGAGCAGAGGTCACACGCCAGGTCGGATGTTCATAGATTTAATATGAAGCGAAAGATAAGGAAGGAGCCGCCAGTTTCTGAGATTGAGTTTGAGAAGATGATTGAAGGTATGCTATTTGTCTAATGTATATTCGCGATTTGAGCTTTTATTAATATCAATGGTGCCTATAGCTCTGGACGAATCATTATCAGGCTCAGAAAGTTCATCGACAGAGGATGAACAGTCTTCCGATCCTCTGGCGACACTATTACGAAAGAAGGCCGTTTTAAAGGCTGCTGAGGAAGAAGCATTAGAAAATTCACCCCGAAAACCGCGTACACCGATAATATGGATGTCATCGCCTTTGCTCCCTGAGTCTACGTATGTTGGAGTATATCGAGCACTCTTACCTGATTCTACAGATGAGAGTGAAGTCACACAGGTCCTACCAACAATGCAAACACAAACAACAACAGCTCTCCCAACAGCTTCAGATCCTCATATCTTCCTGTGTATGATTGGCGGGGGTCACTTTGCCGCTATGATAGTATCGCTTATACCTAAAGTGGTAAAACGTTCTGGTATAGTTGAACGAGAAGCTGTTGTCCTTGCTCACAAGACATTCCATCGTTACACGACCCGTCGGAAGCAGGGTGGCTCGCAATCTGCAAACGATAACTCCAAAGGCACCGCCCACAGTGCTGGTAGCTCGCTTCGTCGGTACAATGAAGCTGCTTTGACAGCTGATATTAGGGAATTGCTGGAAAACTGGAGAGAGATGCTTGATTCTTCAAGCCTCTTATTCGTTCGTGCTACGGGTACAAGCAATCGGAAGACTTTATTTGGGGGTGACAACCCAGTCATCAGGTCGACGGATAAGAGAATAAGGGGGTTTCCGTTTACAACGAGGCGGGCGACTCAGAGCGAACTTATGAGATGTTTTGTGGAGGTAACGAGGTTGAAGGTGTCTAAAATTGACGAGACCGCTATTGCTGCCCCAATCGTGGCTACGTCGTCTTCACCTGCACCCAAGGCACCTGTTGTGAAACCGAAGCCGTCGAAAGAGGAAACCTTGAAATTACAGCATACGACAACATTGAACACACTACTCCGTCGTTCAAAAGCTCCAGCGATAATTACGTTCCTAAATTCGAACAAATTACCGTTCACATATTATTTGACGCCTACGAACCACCACACTCCTACTTTACTACATTTGGCAGCGTCACAGTCGCACCCAACAATAGTCTTAGCATTGCTTACGAAGGCACCTGATGGAAACAAAGAACCTGCAGATCCCACAGTCAAGAACTCAGCAGGGAAGACCCCGTATGATCTAGCAGGCGACAGAGCTACCCGTGAGATATTTCGAGTAGCTCGGCAAGAACTTGGTGAAGATAGGTTTGATTGGGAGTCACTCGGAGTGGGATCCCCGATTTCACGGAAAGAGTATGATGAGGCCACGGAGCGCGACAAGTCGGCAAAAGATGCTGGGGAGAAGGAGAGAAGAGAGAAAGAAACCGCAAGGTTGAGGAGCATGCCTGATGCCAGCGGGGGCTCTTCCGGTGCGGGGAAAGGTGGTAAGAGTTTGGCCGAGGTGTTAGGGACGAATGCTGCTACGAATGCCAGAGAGGAGGAAACAAAAGGCTTGAGCGAGGAGGCGAAGAGAAGACTAGAGAGAGAAAGGAGAGCTAGGGCAGCGGAGGAGAGGATGAAGCGGCTGGCAGGGAAATAGAAATACAATTTTACTTGGTGTACTTCCCCACAGCATTCGCGCACATTAGCTATAGCATATGCATTGGAGGCGTTTTTGATTGTGAATGTGAATATAACCTCGAATATTTATATACCTCATACGGCCCAATTTTTAAAATGATCAATCGCACAGAAATTTAAAATTTTTTTTAACGGATGAAGCAGTCACGAGATCTGGTGTGACCGCAGCGCTGTGGAATTTTAAGGCCCTTGTCATTCTCTGCATGACCGCGGCCAGTCTCCATTTGTCATTTTTAAGTTGGTTCTTGTCATGATGCTTGGCGCCAGGTTGCAGAACAGCGACGTTTTTTCTGCCCCGCCTCTCCCAATAGCTACTTCTTAGCTTTGCTAGCTCCCTCGATCAAATTCCCCATCGCCAGACATCGTACCACCTGTACTTCGACCCCCCGTTAATTTATTGCTGCTATTCTGCTTAGAAATAATATTTTTTTTGCTTACCATTTGCTTATTTTGCTTTCTCAAGTACTTCTATACTGTTGCCGACAAGTCGACTCTCTTGAATTACAATACAACGTATATCGATTCCATCAAACTGCTATAATTGAATCCGGGTATTTCTATTTCTTGCTACAGCTCGCCCTCGAACCATCAACGGTTTCTTCCCTCTTTCTCTCCAACAATATATCTCAACCACCATCTCTCGCCATCTACCTGGCTCACGGGTCCCCTCCACCACCACCTCCAATCCGATTCCACCCAATTACCTACTTAGTTACTACTTAGGGCACCTTATATAGTTCGAGTTTTATACCATACCACCCGCCACCATTCCTGGACATTGTCGTTTTTTTTGAAAGCTGCTCCAGGGATCTTGTTCGACCAACTCCTGCAATTGTGGGCCATCAACTGCTGCAAGGTGACTGAATAGCTGGAAGCTAACGCACCCATCTGCCTAAATCCAGCTCCTGAAGTGAGTAAGAGGTTACATTTACAAAAACTTGACAGCACCTTGGAACCCCTCACTTCCGGTCTGCGACTTTCAATCCTGAATCCTCTCCACCGTCTTCTCTCTTCTTGTTGGCAATTCTTCTTTTCCTCTCGCGTCATAGTGCTTTTTTTTCCTTTTCGGTTTGACTCGGTACCTTGGTGTGCATTGTTCTAACGGGCGAGAAAGCTGTAGGCTTTTCTCGTAAATATTTCTTAGTCTCGGAGTAGCCCATTTCTTTCATATCAACTTCAGAGCTTTCGAATTCCCGTGTCTCTCACCATCAATTTCCCGCAAGTATTTCACGACGTCACGAATCTCTTAGATCGAAGGTCATTATTCTTAATACCAATATCAAACCCGATTTTTCTTTATCCAACTTTTGGCCGATAGCGTGCGGACCCCGCAACCCCTCCATCTGGCGTGGCGCTGTCTCCACACGACCAAATATCAAATCTCCTACAATTCGCCCTTCACATAACGGATCGATTCCCTCCTATATCGATTTCGAAACTAGTCCTACACGCTTCCATACACTCACTATCTTCTAATACCTGCGATCGCTATAAGATTTCCTCGGACGTTATAATCGAACCTGCGCTTTTTTAATATATCGCTGGCTCTTCTCGTCTCTTATCAGAATTGAATATTTCTCCCTGCTTCTTAGTTTTTTATTCCGGATACTCTTTCTTTTTCCTTTTCCGTTTGATCTCTCATCATGTCCGCGGATCAATATCCTACACCGCAAAAATCGCCGAGTCCGGTTCAGACGACATGTAGGTTTTCGGTTTTGAATATGCTAGTATGGAGTATGCGCTAATGGCTCTTACATCTAGCTACTGCACGTATTGTTCCTTTGACTTGTCACGGGCATTCGAGACCCGTCACACATTTATCTTTCTCTCAGTTTGTTGATGATAACTACTTTCTTATTTCAGCTTGCAAAGGTATGCCTGTACAGACTGCTGGAAGCTCTTTGGCGCGGATCATGACTGATTTAGCTGGTAGATGGCAACCCAATGCTTCGCGATGGTATTACTGGGGACTGGTTAGTTATTGAGGTCTGGGCTGTAGTTTTTTGTCTACAAGAAATTAATGTTGGATTGCCTTCTAGGATTGGTACTTTCATCGGTCACAAGGGCGCCGTGTGGCAGGCTAGGCTTTCCCGCAATGCTCACCGAGCAGCCACTGCATCTGCAGATTTTTCAGCGTAAGATGCTATAGGAGTTCCGTTTGTGTTTCTGGAGGGTATACTGAAAGTTTGGCACAGAAAAATTTGGGATGCATTCACTGGCGAGACACTACAAACGCTACAGCACAACCATATCGTGAGATGTGTGACTTTCTCCCCGGACGACACTCAGATATCTACTGGAGGGCCGGAGAAGAAGTTGAGGATATACGACCTAAACAAACCAGATGCGATAGAAATTGGACCTGGTGCACATAATGGGACAATCAGGACGGTGTCATGGTCTGGGGCGAACCCGAACATTCTCGTCTCTGGTTCCGAAGACAAGTATATTCGATGGTGGGATGTACGATCGAAGGATATTGTATCTGCCTATCTGGTTGACGAACCTCTCGCCAGCTGCGAATTCTCGACTGATGGGAAGATCTTGAATGTCTCGGCTGGAAAGTCGGTATATTTCTTCGATGGGGTATCTAGAGGGTTGCTGAAGAGCATCAAAACGGAGTACGACTGTGCGACTGTAACACTGGATGCACCGACTAGGAAGTTTGTGACGGGAGGCAGTCAGGATACGTGGGTCAGAGTGTATGACTTCGATTCTGGAAAAGAATTAGGTGAGTCTTAGATACTTTTGGTTGGTTGAATGTAACGGGAAGGGATGTGCTAATAATCTGGCTTATAGAGGTTAACAAGGGCCACCACGGGCATATTTGGTCTGCCAGTTTCTCTCCTGACGGGAATTTGTATGCAACTGGGTCCGAAGACGGAACGATCAAGTTGGTGAGTTTATACACATATCCTATTCTATGATACCTGCAGGGCAAGAACTGACAAGCTGGCCCCAGTGGAAATACACAACCCAACCGTATGGCCTTTGGCAATAGTCGTTCGGAGAGCTGGTGGTATGCGTGCTGTATCTCTAGGCCGTCCGTAGCAAACGCCATACGGCGTACCTTAGGTATATATAAATGCCGGCTAGGTAGTATATATAATATCATGAGGTCGTAAAGTGGACAATACAATACAAATGCCACGGGCTCCGGGAAGAAAATATGCGGATCCACCATAAACATTCCATCAAGGGAAAAAAATTAATTACCAAAGCATAGTTGACTAGATTGTAATTAATACTTGAGTAGCTGGTGAAGTCAGGTCTCAGTGCATGGACCTCAGTAATTGGCTGGACCTCTGGCCCCTGAATTCGGCTGGCCATGGCAGGGTTCTCTCTCGTCTGGTGTTTTCGGCTGTATCGAATTTGGTGTGGTTTGGGCTGCTCGCTGCTCAGTTTTCCCCTTAATTGGCGACAACGGGGCAGCTCCAATCTCAAAGCCTCTCAACCACCAAAATCCCCCCATCAACACCACCTTCCTTCTCCTCATCACCATCCATCACCCATCGACGATTGTGACCGATACGCTCCGTCGTGCCATTATCGCTATCTGGACCGCCCCAATTCACGTCCTCCTTCCCGATACTGACACTTAAACGGTCTTTTACTACCTCAATTGTAAGCGAAACGAAGCTACCAGTCGGGGAAACCTACTATAATTTCAGGGGACGCCCAGCGATTAACCAGCAACTCTATCTTCTACAGCCATCTCCTTCCACGTCAATACCATCAAAATGTCTGGTCTAAGCGCCGTACGTTCTCAAGTCCTGTCCCGATAAGCAACATCCCCGGTGTGAATTCACGTGAAATAAGCTTGTCAACTAATTGCGCGTCGTACTCCACAGACCCGAAAGAAGAAGAACATCAAGAAGGGAATCCAGTTCTGCCTGATGGTATGCGGTGCCTCAGGGACAGGTTAGCATTCTAAACTATTACTTCTAGGCTTTCAATGGATACAATGATAGCTAATTTATCTCTGTCATCTTATACAGGACGGACCACTTTCGTCAACACCCTCTGCGGCCAAAAGGTCCTATCGAGCAAGGAGTGTGATGACCCAACCTCAGCTCACCAAGAAGAAGGCGTTCGCATTAAGCCTGTTACTGTTGGTGCGTTCTATCTTGCTATTTGGACGCGTCATTATACCCTCTTGTGCCTTTTCCCCCTTCCCTCCCATATAATTTATCATTTTATTTTATTACACAGGGTTGCGATTCATATTCGAGCTTAAACTAACCCCCCAATTGAAATACCAGAGTTGGATGAAGAGGGAACCCGTATTTCCCTTACCATTGTCGACACTCCAGGGTTCGGGGACCTGATCGACAATGAGGCCAGGTACGCATCTATCGCATATATGCTCTCGATGAACATGGCGGACTGACGCCAAGTATCACTATATTCATAGCTTTTCCGAGATCGTCGGGTATCTTGAGCGACAATACGACCACATTCTTGCTGAAGAGTCTCGTATCAAGCGTAACCCAAGATTCCGCGATAATCGTGTGCACGCTTTGCTCTACTTTATCACTCCTACAGGTCATGGGTAAGATAATTTTGAAATTTCAATACGGCTTGAACTAGATATTAATTACTATATAGACTGCGAGAACTCGATATCGAGCTGATGAAGAGGCTTTCTCCACGCGTCAATGTTATCCCAGTCATTGGCAAGGCTGACTCGCTGACCCCTTCTGAGCTCGCGGAGTCCAAGAAGCTCATCATGGAGGACATTGAGCATTATCGCATCCCAGTCTACAACTTCCCATACGACGTTGAAGAGGATGATGAAGATACTGTCGAGGAGAACGCCGAATTACGCGGGCTCATGCCATTCGCTATTGTCGGCAGCGAAGATATTGTCGAGGTTGGCGGCCGCCGAGTCCGTGCTAGGCAATATCCATGGGGTATTGTTGAGGTTGAAAACCCACGACACTCGGATTTCTTGGCCATCAGATCTGCTTTGCTCCACTCGCATCTTGCCGATCTCAAGGAAATCACTCACGACTTCCTCTACGAAAATTACCGAACAGAAAAACTTTCGAAGTCTGTCGATGGTGGCGCAGCGGATGATAGCACAATGAACCCTGAGGATCTTGCTTCCCAGTCCGTGAGGTTGAAGGAAGAACAGCTACGTCGCGAGGAGGAGAAATTGAGAGAAATTGAGATCAAGGTTCAGCGCGAGATTAACGAAAGGAGACAAGAGTTGCTTGCGCGTGAATCTCAGCTCAAGGAAATGTACGTTCACCCCGAATATATTAGCGAGTCTAATCGTTGGAAGTTCGATACTAACATTTTGGTATAGTGAGGCGAGATTGGCTCGTGAACAAAAGGAGTTGGAGGAGAGTATTCCAGATGAGGCAAATGGTCATTAGATCGTTTCCTCTGGCTCTTGTTTATCATCTTTTAGCGCTATTGGCCACTCATCTTAAGGACGAACACGAAGGGCGACTATTATCGAAACAGAGGGAGACGGGGTTAATGCATCCTTGAAACTAGGGAAAGCATCTGCATAGTTGACCTTTTCTGAGTGGACACTCCTGCTATGACCTAGCGTTTTCGAACCCAAGAGAATAGGCAAGCTGGACTATATGGCGCCTGCTCTTTAGCCCCGTACAATCGGCTCCCTTTGCTCTCTGCCTTCGTCTTCCCTTTTTTTTTACATCATTTTTATACCAAACCCTTTTCTTTCTTTTTTTTCTACGTTTCTCCTACACATTTCTTCATCTTAGTATTCCCACCCGTCCAGTTGTGCTGAAGACGATACATCGCCGTTCCTGCTCCTACTACTTCTAGTATTATATAGCTTTTGTAATTCTTCTTGTAACGAAGAGAGAAAGAGAGAAATGTGAATCGTGTTTGTTGAGGTCCCACTGTAGATGGAATGCTGTAGAAACCCGGTTGTTTGGGTGTTGCGTAGGACATGCTTTGTCACAGAGCTTAGCTTCGTAAATGCTACCAATTTGGCTGGTAGCGCCATAGCTTGGATGACTTCCTCCAACCGCCACCCTGCTGCTCTGATAAGTAGCACTACTTCAAGGATCTAACCTGCTACTCGGTCACAACTTCCCGAGATTCACGCGTTAATACTCTAGCTTCACCATACTCTTTTTTCTTCGAAAATACACCGCTACTCTTCACGACCGTAGTCCTTTTGTCCCTGGCACCCTTTATCGATAACCCCACGTCTATCCTAGCTCCCAATATCCCACCACCATGGCGAAAGACCAGCCTTTCAAGCTCTCCCAGACACTGGTTGGGCATAATGAGGATGTAGGAAGCTCTCAGGCCTAACTTCTATCCTTTTAAGATCGTTTCTATATAACTTTGTCTAACTCTATGTCCTCGCTTCAATACAAAGGTCAAAGACGTCATCTTCGTCGACCCCACCACCATAATCTCCTGCTCCCGCGATGCGACTGTCCGAATATGGCATCCTCTGGAAGAAGAAGAAGAAGGCAAAAACAAACCTACAGATGCTCCAGCACAGAGTTCCGATGACACTATGGATACAGATCCTCCACAGTCGTCAACATCAGCTACAGCCGAATCCGAAGCCACGCCCCAACAACCAACTACAGAGTCCGCCATTGCCACGGTGAAATCCTTAACACCTTTCACGGACAGTATAAACTCTAATGCTCAGGGTTTTGTCAACTGCCTGGCCTATTTTAAACCCAACTCTGAGTATCCGCAAGGCTTAATTATCAGCGCTGGCCAGGAGTCCTTAATTGATGTCCGACCACCGGGATACATTGGTCCGGATGCTGCATACCTCTTAGTCGGACACTCTGGAAACGTGTGCTCTCTCGATATCCATGGCACTACAATTATCAGCGGCAGCTGGGACAAAACCGCGATTGTATGGAAGAACTGGGAGAAACATTGGGTTCTGGAAGGGCATACGGCGGCAGTATGGGCCGTCATGGCAGTTTCGGATACTGAGTTCATTACTGGGTGTGCAGACGGGAAGATCAGATGGTTTAGGGAAAATAAGCTCTACCGATCGGTTCAGGCACATACTCAACCAGTTAGAGGGCTTCACAGGCTGTACGATGCGAAAGATGGAGCGTTTATTAGTTGTGGAAATGATGGGTATGTCGTTATTCCTATTTTGGAGGGCTATCGTGGCGGCCACGTGGGGATTTATTAATGATTGGGTCGCGTATAGGGTTATTAAATCCTGGACAGACGCGGGGAGGGAGATTGAAACAGTATATGCACATAATGCGTACATATACTCGATCACAGTGCTTCCCAGCGGAGAATGGGCGTCTTGTGGTGAGGATAGGACCTTGAAGATTTGGAGGAGTAAGTCGACCAGCTTTCTGGATAAGAGCCAAAGGATGCGGGAGGTATTCTAATAATAAGTGTGGTTCTAGAATCGCAATGTCTTCAGTCTATTTCTCACCCTTGCATCAGTGTCTGGTGTGTTTCGGCCTGCAGCAATGGGGATCTTGTCACAGGAGCTAGCGACGGGGTTTTGAGGGTTTGGTCGAGAGATCCGGAGAGACATGCTGACGAGGAGACTCTGAAGGTATTCACTGATACACTAAGGGGTTATATAGCGGAAATGTGTGTTAACCAAGGGTTTTTAGGCATACGCCGAAGCTATTGCAAATCTTACAATTTCCGAGGAGACGACGGAGATCGACAAGGCTTCTTTGCCGGGGATGGCTGCCTTAGGTCGTCCCGGGAAGCATAATGGAGAGGTATGCTGATTTCACCAAAATTTAGGGTATACATTTTGCTGATTAATTTCTCTACGGCTATAGAAAATCCATATTAACAATGAGGGTAATGTCGAAGCATATCAGTGGTCAGCGTCTGAAAATACATGGGAGCAAGTCGGTGTTGTTTCGTCTGCTGTCAGCAGCGGACGGAAAACTGAATTCGATGGACAATACTACGACTACGTCTTTGATGTCGATTTTGAGGAAGGGAAACCGCCAAAGAAATTACCATTCAATGCTTCGCAGAACCCATGGGACGCTGCGAGGCTATTTTTGGAAAGGAATGAATTGCCGATGGAGTATCTGGATACGGTGAGTTTAATATGGCCCTGCTAAAGGATCGATGAGACTAATGGGAATTGTGTGCAGACGGCCAATTTCATCGTTCAAAATACCCGAGGAACTCAGATAGGCACTTCGCAACAGCCGCAACTGCCAGCCAGCGCAGACCCGTTTGGTATCGAGAATCGATATCGCCCTGGCGATGAGAATGCTAATTGGGCGAGCCCGGCGGCGGAAGCCCCCAAAGTCCTTCCATGGAAGACGTATCTTGATATCGCCAATGTGAATCTTGAGGCAGCAACCAAGAAAATCCTTGAGACGAATGCGAAGCTCCTTGCGGCTGGGCAGAAGGAGAAGTCTTTGAACGATGAGGACTTGCAAACCTTGAAAGCATTGTCTGTGTTTCTGGGGAAGCCTTCAGCGCCGACATCGGCTTCAGCTAAGAGTTCCGCCGCGGTTACTGGCGGGCTATCACTTCTGATCAAGATTATTACGGAGTGGGAGGGTGTTCAGAATGTTCCTGCTCTAGATCTTCTTCGAGTACTGGCGAGATATAGCCCTGCCGTTGTTCTTCATGAAGTTGATTTGGTTGAGATACTGGAAGCTGTTGGCTGTTTCCAGCCTGGGAACACCAGCCATGCAGTCTTTGGAATCCGGGTTTTGTTGAATTCATTTCATCATGCCGAGGGGATAAAGTATGTTACTGATAATGCGGACGATATTATCAAGAAGGTTGCAACGGCGGTGTCGGGGAGTGCGAACCGGTTGTTGGCGATTTCGGCGGATACGTTGTTCTTGAAGTATGGTTTCCTGAGATCCCTCTTTTTTATTTACTAGAGTTATTACTAATACGATATCTTTAAATCTAGCTACGCCGTACTCTTTGCGAAATCGAAAGATGAGGAGCACGCATTTGGATTATTGCCGACTCTAATTACACGAGTGAAAGCCGGTGCGGATTCAGAAGCGCTATATAGGGCAATCATGGCACTGGGGACTTTGTTGACATCTGGGAGGAAGGTGGTCTCCGCTGCTAAGGAGAAATACAATGCTAAAGCAATAGTAGAGCAGGTTGTTGACACTGTTGATAAGGATAAAGAGAAGAGGACGGTAGATGTTGTTAATGAGATTAAAGCGTTACTTAAGTAGAGGTGGGGGAAAGAGGTGGGTTTTTGAATTCTCTGCTCTCTTATTTTGAGGGTTTTTGTTCTTCGGATTATTATTATTTTTGAGCGGGAAACTTTAGCAATAGGCATTATTATTACATGCATGGTATACATAGCACTACTGTGGTGGGGAAGCATTGTACGTACATGCACACATCGGATAGCTAATTGGTTATGAAGAGGTTAGCTTTGTCAGCTACCTTTGGCATCGTGCTCAATTATCTTAGAGGCTTTTTCCTAGCTTCTGGTCTTGCTGGTAGGAAGGAAAGGAAATAAAAAATACACAACCTAGTAGTAGGTTTACAAGCCTTTTGCCATTGTTCATATGCATGAAGCTAGCCTCAGTCGCAGCATTGGTGTAGCGCATACGTACGGGAAAAGGGTTTCTGGGCCATCTATAGCTATCAAACGCAAGCCAGTCGGCTAGTCTTAAATTGGGCTTTACAGTGGTAAAGGCATATTAAGGGACTTTAAGACGTCCCTAAGGCAGATAGAGATCCTTAAAAAAAAAAAAAAAAAAAAGGATACCGTTTCTCCTACAGCATTCTCTCGCGTACCTTGTTCGAGTGTTTGACGTTTTGGTTTTTAAAATTTGGGAAGTGGTTACTAGTATTAGAGAAATATTATATTATACTGTTAAATTACCTAGCCTCGTAGCTTTTAAATATTGGGGGGGTAAACCGTTTTGCTGAATGCTATGCTGCCGCTATATGGTATTCGCTCGCGCTGTTTCTTCTTCTGGTATAAAAAAAAATAAATAAACAAAAAAATTATAGTTTTCATCTCCTTCTTACCATTTCAATTCGTACAATACTTCTTCTTCTTCTTCGTTATTTTTGATTTTTCTGGGTTCGTGAACGAAAGGAATGCAATTATGTAAAGCAGTACACAAGAGAGGAAACAACAGACTTGTATGCGTATGGTACTCCCCGGGTGATAATGTTTATGCAGGCTAAGGAAAGAAAGGACGGGGGAATAATGAATGAAACCTGAGTCACTTTGACAAGTGATGTGATGTCGAGAGAAGTGGGGGGAAAGGGAAAGAAAGAAAAAAAAGTGCATGCATAACGACAACATTAAAGAAAGGAGAGAGGGGGCAAAACGGAACTCGTCGACCGGTTTCCCCGCTCTCTCTTTTACCGTTTGGCATCATCATCTTCTTCTCCCTTTGGTACCATAAAAAAAGCGTATCACTGCTTTATAGGTAGAAACCTTTCCCCCCTGGCATTTAAAAGCCTACCAATCTCATCAACCCGTAACCGACAGTAATGACGAGTAGGAAGGCGGCAACACTGCTAGGGATGCCCCTTGTGATGAAGTGGGTGACTCGTAAGTACCGTTGACCGGTTTGGTTGTCTTCCATCATGATGGCGGCTATCAAAAGTTGCACATGTTAGCATGTCCAGATAAAAAACTAAAAGGTGAGGAAGGAGAGAACATACTCATATTTGGGAATCCAGAAGTCGGCAACCCCATAGCCGCAGAACACATGAGAGCGCTAACCATAACCAAAACCCTTGGATGCGGATCCTCCATCTGCGAACCAACCTGGCTCACAATCGGTAGGATAATCAAAGCGGCAACGGTATGGCTGATAAACGTCGCGATGACGAGGATCAACGCGGCAAACGTAACGGCGACGCCGTAAAGACTCATGGAGTTTGTGAAATGCTCAATGTTACGGGCGATGGTATGTAGAAGTCCTGATGAGTTCACGGCCTTGCCGAGAGATAGACCACCGGCTGCGAGGATGATGATTGTCCATAGGAAGTTGTTGAAGTCTTCCTTGGTTAGGATACCGCTGCCGAAGAACATGACAATGGGGATGATGGCGATGACGCCCATGTCACCAAATTCGGCTTCAAGGCTACCTGCGAAGCACCAGAGGACGATAGTGGCCACGGTGACGAAGGAGATGAAATATTGAACACCGGTGAATTTATCCTTAATTGGTCTGATGGGGACAATATTTGTGCCACGGCCTGGCTTGAACGTGACAAGCAGGATAGCCCAAATGGCAAAGATGGAGAGGATGGAGACCGGAAGAGCGATGACGAACCATTCGCCCCAGCTAGGTTCGGGTTTCATGTTCTTGAGGGCGATGATGTTCTGGGGACTGGCGATTGGGGACGCCATGCCACCGACGTTGGAGGCTAAGGCGATCCCGAGGATAAGAGCCTTGCTCATGTTTGATCCAGCCGGGAGGTTCCGTAACATTGGCTATGATGCTGTTAATAAGAATGCTTTCAAGAGCAGGGGAGCAGGGGATCTGTTTTATACCTGAATGAGAGAATAGCAGAGCACCGGCGCTGCAACATTGCTGATCCACATACTGGCAACCATCGCCACGAACATATTTGTCAATAGCACGGTCCTTGGTCGTGTCCCTGCCATACTGACTACCTGCGTAGCCATCAACTTTGCAATGTGGTATTTGCTTAAGGCTGCTGCGATTGTGAAGCCACCAAGCAGTAGCATAATGACAGGAGTCCACATGGCTGCAAAGATGTACTTCGCTGTATCCTTAGCATCTAACCGGGCGTGCGGTTTCTCATCCTCCCGGCATACCCTTAGGATAACGACAAGGAATGGTATCATCAACGACGTTACGAATAACGGGATGACCTCTGTGGCCCATAATACGGACGCAAACACCAAGATGGCAAAGCATCCTCTCTGCTCCGGCGAATGAAATATTGGCGCAAAAAGCAACCCAACGAATATCGCCGTCGCAACGACCAATGTAAAGAAGTTCGAACTGAGGAGCCATCTTGGGCACGTGATCGTCCCTAACGGTGTTCGGATTTCGGTTTTCTCCGGCAGAGGTTCGTCGCCTTGGCGTCTTGTTCGCTCCTCTGGGACATCCGCGCCGAGGAGTGTTCGTCGTATACCCAAATTTGCCGCTTGCGCTTTTCTTTCGATACCAATCATCTCCCTCCAGACTGTATTTCTCTCCCATACAACGTGTTCTCTCAAGTATAGTCTCAGCTCTTTCTTTGCTACCTCTACGTCATCATTTGTGATGAGTTCGGCGTATATCGCTTCAATGTTTGAGATGCCATTGCCAAGGTCTTTCGCAGTTTTCTCCCTGAATACGTATGCAGATTCTACAGATGACGAGATATACTTGTCTCTCAGGTTTCGATTTAGAATCTTGTCATATTTCTTCAGTGCCTTTGAAAAACCTGTTCTATTGAGCTGAATAAACGACTTGAGCTCAACCATTGACACATAGAGGTTGATTGTCCGCTTCTTGAGAGTGATACGTTGGTCGTAAAGAGCCGTCAGAATTCCTTCATTAAATTCATCGTAGACGAGAGAGGTGCGACGCTTCGATTTTGTCTGGCTGGCGGTGAGAAGATCGTTACTGCCGATAGTCCCAGATGTTGAGGCTCGTTTACGCCGTTTCACATCCGCGGTGGTTGTGCTAATAAGCTCATCCTCGGAGTTCTCGGAATCAGAATCGGATTGGAAACCCTTATTCCTACCATTGACAGGACTGAGGGCTGTCGGACTAGCGGATGAGGTTGCAGCAGCTGGGTTTCCAATTATCGAACGACGCTTGCTGAGGTATTGGCTACCGTCGAGTTCGGTTGGACCACCAAATTCATCGAGTTGGTTCTTTACATAGGCGTCCTTATCGCGAATTAACTCGTCGAGGTCTGCGTAAAGTTCCAGCTCTTTTGATTGGTAGAAGGAAGCGATCTTTTCCAGTTCATTATCGAGGGCTCGTTTAAAGATTGGATCTGGATCTGTGTCATCGCGGATGAGGGCGGTGTGCTCTTCGTCATCAACTCGTTGGACAGCTTCATTGACCTTCTTTTCAAGAGTGTATATACTATAGCGAAGCACTTCAAATTAGCCATTCGCTCCCGCATAAGCAAAATATTAGAAATCCAAGAGGAAATGAGATGAAATGACGCACAGCTTCTTTAGATTGGAGTATGCAATGTAATTGGAACTCCATTCCGGAACAGCATTGAACTGAACACTATGACTGAACTTCATATCGAGAAATCGAAGCCACTTGGCTTCCCGCCGTTTCTCACGGTCAGAGTCGAAGTGGGGATCAGTAGCGGTGGATGAGTCGGCCGCAGCAGGCCTGGGTAGCTCCTGAAGCTGGTAGGACTCGGTGGGCAAAGAGCGACGAGGGTCGTCGTCGGCGGCGGCGTGTGGAGTCCGAAAGGGAATGAGGCCGGACACGGTTGCCGGGACTGTTTTGTTGGACCCGTTTGCGAAAGTTAGCAGTTGGAATTGGCAATAAATCGGCGGCAGAGAAGAGGGAGGGAGAGAGAGAAGGTTAGTTTCGGAGGGGAGTGGGAGCCCTACGAGGTGAGGATCTTTTAAGGGATCCTGCACAGGTTTAAATATTTCAACGGCTTGTTGCTGAGTACCTAGCAACTTCCTTCGATCCTTCGATCGAGAGCCAGAATCCGAACGGTCACACGAGCAAGACAGAAACAAGAGCAGGAGCCAGAACGAGGATTAAGAACGAGGACGAGGAGATTGGCCGGGAATGCAAATTTTGAGAGCGAGCGTGGGACGGGAGCAGCAGGCAGCCTAGCTAGACTGAGGACGTCAAGTCAAAGTCAAGGTTAAGGTCAGGGAACGGGACTGTATTGCCGACGACGGACGAATCATATCACCGGGGATTGCTTGCTTAGTAGAAAGGTACGATGTTACTTATTCCTGCCAGAGTAACTGAAGAGGTACTTGGTACTAGTAGCAGAAGCACGGGGGGCAGCAGCTGAATACGGATGGAGGCGATGGGATTGGAGGTTCGAATGCATGATGTGATGGGCGGGAAAGGCGAATCTGACGATGTTCCTTTCCATTAAATTACGTGGAAGCAGTGGCGCCCAGGCTTTCCGATTCCTTGCCCTGTTCTTGTTCCTGTTCTTCCCTTGCACTTTGGGGGGGGGCTCGGGCCCTGGCTGATATCATCCTACATACTTCGATCACATACTTCATTATCATATCCCCGGGAATATTGAAACCTGCTGACTTTTTTTTAAACATCTACGGTGATAGTATAATATAATTGTATCAGATACAAATTCGATATATTCATGGGTACATAGGTGCCTCTGTACCCTACGACTACGCTAAAAACATAACCGACTTCCACCAGTCCGCGGGAATAGGAATAGCTCGACATTAAAAACCGACTACCTACTCCGTACCACTACTATACGTCAAATGGTCCACGATTCAAGTCCTTACCTAAGGTACCGACTTAACTTTACTGGGTTCTGATCAATCAGAAAGCACGAGGTGTGGGGGTATTTTCCTTGCATACACGCGGGAAGCCAGGGGAGCTAAAGGGCCTGGTCGGTCAACTGCCTGCGACCACCACGGACAACTAAAAAGTACCCGATTCGAGACTCGATCATGCGCCAGATTGACCTGGACTCCCGAATTCCTTAAATACTCTAGACGAATCGGAGAACACACCGAGCCCACGTTCTGGTATTTCTCTCTCTCTTTCATCGCATCTCCTTCTTTTATATTATCACGGGCTGACTGTGTTTCGTCTGGTCACCCCCAAGATGCAACGATGTTCGATATCAATCAGACTGAGATGTAAGTCATCCCGCATCACACGACTTCCTTTTGTTTTTTTACTCCCGTCTCCCTTCCTTGGGCAGGTTCTGGCGGTACTGATACTGGATTTACTTTGTGCTTTGCACTTTGTGGGGCTGATACCGGGGTGGCCGCTATATTCCGTTGGGTTTTATCTATGAAACTTTACTAATTAAAAAAATTTTTGTCGATGTACCAGAGTATCGAGAGAAGACCTCGTTCCGCCGAAATCTCCAGAACAGCCTTCACAAGCTGTAGACTGGTCTTCAATTCTTGGATATAGTCTCGAGGATCCCTCACCCGCACAGGACGATGATATCTCGATAGCATCCGCCGATTCGCACCCAGCCGAAGTCGCATTCCGACTATTCGCTCCAACAAAGGAAGCAAACAATGTACAAAGCTACATCCTCCCAGCCTCACCGCCGCCAGAACAGCAGGCTTTGCTAGCGGCATCCTTGACGGCGGATATCCCTCAGGTCTCACATTTTTCCGAAGAAGACGTCCAAAACGCTCACGCGACACACCGACCCACCAGTTACTATCTTACCCCGCCATTAGAAGAAGACGAACCTCGCGCCTTGAGGGTTCGTGATGCTGCTGTTTCCGGCGAACAAGTTTTGGAAGAAAGTCAGCAGCGCTGGCCGGGGTGTGAGCTGTCATGGAGGGTCATGAAGCTGAGCCTTACTAGTGGGAATACGACACCGGATGTGAAGGACGGAAAGGCATCGACGTCGACGTCGACAACGACTATGATCCAGGCGATACATTCGACAAAACAGGGGAGGAAACGACATAGACCGAACAAAAAGCGACGAATAATATTGAGGAAACGACGGGTCGTAAAGGAGGAGAAGGAAGCTAAGATGTCGAAGAACGCGATCAAGAAAAAGAATAAGAAGAAGAAAGTTGAAACGGCGGCGGCTGTTCAGGCGGTTGTTCACAAGAGGACCGAAGAAGAGGACAGAGAGAAGAAGGCGAGAATGAACCGCATAAAGAAGATGAGGCGGAAGAACAAAGCGAAGGAAGACAAGGCGGAGGAAGCGTGAATTGCCGAAGATAAGACGAATCGTAAATATTAAGCTGTACTATATTAATACCGTGAAACATGTAACATATTCTTCTTCTTCTTTTGCTATCCTATCAAGATACCCACGGGCGTAACGGCGCATAGGTATAAGATATATCAATAAATACTGCTCAAGTACGAAGCAAATACACAAACATCCACCTAGGATAGTGTTTAATCTCATTTGATAGAGGTATCTATCAATATAATACAATTTCTACTGTATCGTGGTTGAAGTGCGACCGCGACCGCATGTGTGGAGGGGTTACCGCAGCAACTTTTGTATATTATGATGTTAGCGAAGAAACCGCAACCGCCAGGCTACCCAGCTACCTAGGCTACTTACCTCCAAGTGGTAGCTATAAACTCCAGCCCGTGGCTCCGATCATCCCACCTTCAGTCTCGGCTCACCCCGCCATCGCTCGATTCCATCTCCATCAAGATACCTAGGTACCTAGGTAACCCCTAGATCATCTACACTATCCTTCCGAGCTTCACGCCGCTTCTACCGCCTTTCCCCTCTTCACCGCCAACGGGTTCCACCAGAGTATATTGTAACCGAATCGAAATCACATTCTTACAATGGCAACGTATGTTACCTCCCAGCACGATTATCCTCCATCATATGCAGTCAGCCGCTAACAGTGTCGTAGAAAAGCAGCTTTCCGACCCAGCAAAGCTCGACAGGGCGTGACTAGTTTTCACCTGCGACAGTATGCACAAGCGACCCTCGGCAGCGGTAGCTTACGAAAGGTTGTCATGTTGCCGGAGGGCGAGGTACGGACATCACTCTGAAACTTGAAGGCTTTCTTTCTTTCTTTTTTTATACATTTTTTATACCGTTGCGAGATGCCGGGGAGTATGTTAGGAAGAATCATGGTGATAACGATGGGGTTTTCGGTTAGGATGAGAACGAATGGCTTGCATTCAACAGTATGTGGATTTTAATTCCTAATATTCCCAAATATGTATCGCCGGTTTTGGATATACTAACATGATGATTCTTTACATCTAGTTGTTGATTTCTATAATCAAATCAATCTGCTGGTATGTAATTCACAATGTCCTATTCGAGCTTCTGGTGCTTCTTAGTGGCTAAGCGAAACTGATCAACCTGCTGCTGGATGCTACGATATACTAGTTTGGAGCTGTTTCCGAGTTCTGCACTCCTGTCACTTGTCCGGTTATGAAAGCTACGGATGAGTTTGAGTACTTATGGCAAGATTCTGAGAAGTATCGCAGGCCGACCAAGATGCCGGCTTGTCAGTATGTCGAGCATTTGATGACTGCGATTCAGAAGAATGTCGACGATGACAATGTCTTCCCGTCGCGCAATGGTAGGGACCTCATTCAATCGTCCTCACCTAATATAACTAAAAAAGATAAAAATTTAAAAAGGTGGGAATAAGTCCGCTGATAAAATTACCTCTTTTATAGGTGTCGACTTTGCTCCAGATTTCCGCGATTTGATTGCGCAGTTTTACAAGCGTTTGGCCCGCGTCTACGCTCACATTTACTGTCACCATTTCCCGGTTGTCGGAGCCCTCGCTTTGGATAAACACATGAACACATCGTTCAAACATTTTGTGCTGTTCGTGAAGGAGTTCAAGTTAGATCAGGGGAGGGACTACTGGGGACCGTTGAACGAGCTCGTGAATTCGATGATGGCGTCAGCTGATCTATAGGATTACACCTTGCTTGACCATGACTGATACGAATAATAACTATTGTTACCATTGTCCCGTTGTACTTATTGAGTGTTAGACTGCAGCGATGTTTCCCCTCTTTTTTTTTTTTTTTTTTTTTTTTTTTTTGGTACCTTGCATGCATTTGGAATTAAATGGCGAAGGGAAGGCGTTCTGTTACACTTTGCTATGATCCCGAATAATTATCCTGGCCTGGTCTTGCTGACTAGCTTGGTCCTGAGCTTTGAATCGAATGATGGATTAACGTTAGAAAATGCAAAGATGACATATTTTGGGCTGGTCGTTTGGGAACAGCCGCCCAGCCGCATCAGCCTGCCCGCCTGTGACATCGCCCCTTCCAACCCTCTCAATCCTCGCCACCGCCTGTTCTTGTTCCTGTTTCTTATTCTTCTTATTCTTCTTTCTCCTCATCTTCCCCGACTTCTTTACTCCAATCAACTTCACCGATACCAAAAAAAAGACCTCCGACATCCACCTGTCGCACAGCTATCACCGACCTGTCCGGAGCAATTTCCGCCTCTTACATACATAGAAGCCACATACGAAACCCCGGCACGCAACCTTTCTGTCGCCCAGACTTCCCAGCTTGCGTCAGCTGCCCTTTATCACCAACCTTCATATCCAAAAGAGACCAAAGAGAAAAAAAGAGGGAGAAAACAACCCCCTTCAAACCCACCATCGTCACCGCCAACACTACCGCCATTTTTTTCTCCTAATCCTCATACTATCCTTACCACGACTGCCTACTATCACAAATCTACAAGATGGCAAGCGCATTAGACTCCGAACCCGGCTCTGAGCTCTTCGCTTCTTATGAAGCAGACTTTAAGCTCGTACAGGCCGACATCAACCAGAAGCTCGAGCAAATCGCCGAACTTGCCGGAGAGCCGAAAAAGGCAGCCATCAGGGCGGCGCAGCGGGCAGTAGAGGAGGCTGATGAAATTGTATGTGTTTTTTTTCAACATCAACTTCCGATATCAATTATTTCAATTATTTTATTTTATTTTTACTTAACGTACATACTAATGTCTAACTGTTTTTTTGGTCATGCGATAGGTCTCCCAAATGCGCATAGAGGTCCAGAATATCCCCACAAACATTCGATCTAAATTCTCACCCCGCGTCCGAAACTACGACCATGATCTCGACAAATCCAAGCAATCCCTAAAGCGCGCTGCCGCCGAAGCCGACCGTCAGAACATCTACGGTGGAAAAGGTCCTCAGGGTCAAGATTCGGTATATGAACAGCGACAGCAGTTATTGTCCGGAACCGAGAGGCTGGAGAGGAGTAGTCAGCGATTGCAGAACAGCCAGCGGCTGGCAGCTGAGACGGAGAACATTGGAGCGAATATTTTGGGAGATTTGTATGGGCAGCGTAGTACGCTTTTACATGCTAGGGAGAATTTGTTGGAGGGGGAGGGGTATGTTAATAAGAGTGTGCAGACATTGAGGGGGATGGCGAGACGGTAGGTTTACCCACTTTTTCTTTTCTTTTTTTTTTTTTACTTCAATATCCACCCAATACCTCTCTGATATTTGGGGAAGGGTGCCTAAATGAGCTATGTGGCTAAAATGAAGATTTTGAACTTATCTAGGATGGCGACGAATCGCATGATTACAATTGCGATTATTACTGTCCTCGTTCTACTTATTATTGCGGTTATTTTCAACAAGTTCAGGTGAAGGGGACCCGGCTGGAGTTTTACGGATAATAACGGATTGGAATTCTATATACGGTTGTAATTGGAACTTGATGGTGCGAGATATTATGGAGAAAGAATCAGGGTGGTTCCTCACTTTCGCAGCTGTTTTTGTTTTGGAAAGAGGATCCAGTCCTTTTTTTATATTTATATGACTCCGTCCTCCCTTTAAAGATTACTTGTCTCCGAGTGTGGAGGCGGTTATCATTATAATGGCCTTTTTTTTTTTTTGCATTGAAGCTTTCTTATACTGCTTTTCACCGATGGCTGTTTCCTTTCCTTTCCCTCGCTTTTTACTCCTTTTGATCGGATTGGTGTATTATACATACTTTTTGCTTTCGAGCGAACTTGGCTTGAGTCTTCTTTTATTCTACTCGCCTCTTTTTTCTATGGGCCTGCCCTAGCTCTTTTCTCTATCTCTCTCTTTTCTACAATTCTATTATGATAGTCTCATTTTATATCGTCCCTTCTTTGTGTTCACTTATCTGGTATTTTTTCTTATAGATGATCTTTCTTTTTCTTCTTATTTATAGAATTATTATTCACTATCTTATAATTTCTATTTAATTCCCATGTCTATTAAATAAAAAAACGCTATCGCATCGCCCGATGATTGGGACCGACAGACAGGCTGGCGTCACCATCAGATCAGTTCAAGAAGAAACTCATGCACGATAACGGACCTGCATGGAAAGACTACTATATAGGTAGCGAGGCTAGTGTTAATTAGCTGGGCCCGGGATGTAAAGTGCCCGGCCTTTCCCTTTCCCTTTCCCTTTAGTGTGCGTCCGGCCCCCATTTGGCTGGGTTTCCCGTATCTGGTCAACCGATACCGCAGTCTTTCGCTCAGATTATATTAGCTAAGAGCTCTCGTCATTGAGCCTCGGGCCCTCCGTTTCTGGTGATATAACACTCATATATACAGAGAGGCATATCGACTTGCCCGCCCCCCTCCCCTCCCGTCTCTTTCCACTTCAATTGAGCTGATCGTTCTTTTTTTTTTTGGCAGCCTTCTTTTCTTTATATTTCCACCTTATCTTTGTATAGGTACTTAACTTGCTTTTATAAATTACTCACGATGATAGCGACCACTTTGAAAAAGTAGGAGATAGATAGTAGGAAGGAAGGGAGGACCGGTGCAACGCAATTTCCCTTTTTTTTATCAGCTTCACGATAACACCAAAGTACCTCAAAACCGATATATAGATATACGATATTATACCCGCGATTCATCTATCCACATAGCTATATTTCTCAACATCGATATAACCGTCACTCTATACACAACCGGACCTACCTCTACGCTAATAGAAAAAAAACAAAAAAAAAAAACAAAAAAAAAAAGGAAGATGACAACCACTCAATACCCCCCACAACCACCACCAACACTAACCTCCCTAGTCCTAATCCCTCCAATCCTTGACTGCATCGTAACATACCTCCACACGCTCGACCTTCTAAGCTGGTCTTCAACCTCACTCACAATCCGAACTCATCTACTATCATCCCACGCCGCATGGCGCGCAATATGTTTTTACACTCCAACACGATATTTCGAGCATCGGAGACGGGAGAACGTTACCAGTGTCTTCGCCAGCACCATTGCGGTTAGAGGACAGTACGTCAGTCCTAGGACTTTATCACCTATTGCTTCCGATGGTACAGGGGGTATCAATGGCAGTGGTGGTGGTGGTGGTAACGGAGAAGGCTACATCCTAGGAAAACAACAAGACCCCACGACCGATGAATACGGCCGAAAGATAGTAAAGCATCTATCGATCGATACCACTCTAACAGTATTAGCCCGACTGCTACCGTTGCAGATGTACACATCCATAGATCTGAGTCGTACGCTGGCGGATAAGTATTTATTAAGGGATTTGGTGGATAATTGTTCGGCGTTGAGGTATTTGAGGATCGAGGAGTGTCCGAAGGTTAGGATTGCGGATTTGGTGGTTGGGTTGTATGGAGTTGAGAAGAGGGTTTTGAGGAGTTTGAGGGTTGGAGGGGGTGCGGAGGGAGGGGTTAGTCTTGTGGCGGAGGTTATGGGGAGGACGAGGGTTGTTGTTGTTGGTGGGGGTGGTGGTGGGGAAGGGAAGGGAGGGGAGAGGGGGATACTGTCGAGGTTGACGCATGTGCATACTAAAGAGGTGAGGGATGGGCTTTATAGGTTGAATGAATTGAGGGATGGGGTTAGAGGGGAGATTGTGAGAGCTATGAGTCGCATGGAGGATGTTTATGAATATCCGGATATACCTGAGCCTTTGGAGTTTGAGAGGAAGGGGGTGGTGCAGTTGAGGGAGATACAGGTAGGTTTTGAATTCCCCTTATAACAGATATCAACCTTTTTTAGATGTTGGATTTCTTTTTTTTGCATGATATTGAAGTTTGGAGGCTGATTGAATGGTGGTGATATATATGGTGGTATATAAAAAGACCGATCTGAAGCTGCACAGGAGCACGTATAACGGACCGGGATGGTTGGAACGACTGACGTATTCTCAAGGCGACTATTTGTGGGTGCTGTGTCATCTGCTCGGGGTTACGTTGATATGTGCGGATTCGTAAAATAGCTTAAATTAATTTAAGTAACTTCTAAATGCACGGTGAAAGAAGCTCGGATGCAAGGGCGGCTGATTGATATCACATATTGAATTCGAAAAGCAAGGGTGGTTGTGGTGGACCAATACGATAACCTCGACTAGACTTGCGTTTTAACTAGTTAAATTAGCTGGGACAAATGGAAGCTGTGATGGAAGCCGAAGATCATTCATCATCCCAGGCAGGTTATGTCATGCAGAAAATTAAGCGCGAGCATGACGCATGCAAGCTTTTTTTTCTCTTTTCGATAACTACTTCTTTTGCTATAACGTCAATTGATCGTCAACCAGGCCCGGGTTCCGGGTTAGTTCAATAAAAAGAAAGATGTCGATAGCCGTTCGACGGAATAATAACGGTTGACCGTCGGAGAAAGGGTATGAACCTGCATACAGCAGCTCAGGTGATCTCGAGTACTTTTTCTTGTCCTGTTAGTCATGTCAAGTCGGTTTTATGTCAAATTCAAAAAACAACGTCGTGCATAGGCTAAAGTAGAGTCGAGCGCAAACTAGCTTGGTCGAAAGCGAGCGAGTCAAGCGAATTTTTTTCGAACTACAGAACCGAAGCATTGGGGAGACCCCGACCAAGAGAGAACCTGCGAGCCAGCACAGGCCCCTTTGGAACCCAGCTCGAACATAAGCGAAAAGCAAAACAGGGCGGACCATCTGTTGGTTGGGACCCGAAACCCCATCCATCCTCCTTTAGCGAAATGTCGAACATGGGAAAATGGACACTGGCCGATACGGGAATCAACATCAATGCCAGAGAAGGCAGGTTTTGAGTTTAGTGGGGGAGGGAGGTGTTTTTTTTTTTTTGTATAACGCTGGTTCCCTGTTCCCTTCCTGTGTGCATGGTACCTCGCATGCGATTTCGAGTTTGAACATTAAATCGCTAGTTTTTGTTTTTTCTTGGTTCAACGTTGCGTGCGACCAGGACGAGGGATGGAGAGAGGGTAATGGGCAGGCCGTGGCCGGATTAAATGTTTTTGCCTGGCCCTGCTTATCGGACAAGTCCACGGAATATCGGCGTTCCGACGAAGAGGAATTTGATGACTGACTTTTTTTTTATTTCGATGTTAAAATCATGCAGGTATGGTGTCCGATTGTCACAGCAGTACCCACGAGGGCATATATAACCCAGCCCATCACATCGTATATAATTGTAATATACCTATAGTTAGTTGGTAATTATAATAATAACAATAATACATAAGCGCATATTTGCTCTTATATATTTTATGCTCCCAAATAGGGCCGGGGTCGGGGCGTTGCGCATTCGCTCTTATGTAAAAGTTGAGATTTGATGGAAACGATATCGGAATATCGATCTGAGAACGGTAGCTTCCTGCACGAAGGAGGGTCGAACATGTGCTCGAACGTGCAACGTGCAGGGAAGGATGGATGGAAGGGGAGTGCTGTGTAGGTCAGTACTGTGTCTTATAGGATTACGACTGATATCGTTTCTGCTTTGTCCCACTCGAGCGCACTTGCAGGCTGCATCTGAAGATCGGAACCCGTCTCAGGAATGGACTGTTGAGCTAAGTAAGTAGGGACGTAAGTACGAAGCTAACTAAGTCACTTAGCTAGCTGGAATAACTCCCAGTCTTCCCAGGGTGGTATGTCGTAGTAGTGGTAGTAGCAGTAACAGCAAGTAATAGCAGAAGGAAAAGAAAAATGGATGGATGGATCTCAGTTTTGAAGTGTGCAGATGAATTTTGAGGCGGACCTCTTCGGTCTTCCCTTCTGCTTCTGGCCGGGGAATGGCTTGCATTCCACCAGCTCGTTTCGGGCCAATGCCAATCTATCCATCCTTTTCGTTCGGAGAGACTGCATCGATCTGGGCTTTTTTAGGTTGACGTTTTTACGCATAGTTTTGTTTTTCTTCCTTTTTTTCTTTTTGGATCTGGTCTTTTTTTCCCTTCGTCTCTTTCTTCCCTTCTTCTTCTTCTGTTTCTTCTTTCTTCTCTCCTCATGAGGTCGAGTTTTCATTCACTTTATTTGATTCTTTCGAGTTTCATTTATTTCCCTTTTCTGGCCGTCTCCACCGTTGTTCCGAGCTGGTTAGGTAGAATTTGAACCTGGTGAGGTTCTAAAATTTGCTCAATTGCAATCGAGGCTCTTCTGATTCGGGCGAGTTAGCCAGCCTTACTTTGTCTGTCCATTCTGCTCTGCTCTGTCGCACAGAAAGTGGTACGTTCAGCTCCTGCTCCTGCTCCTGCTCCTACTCCTGCTTCTGCTCGAGCTTGCCGTCTCGCCATCCGCTCGCACTTGCACAGACTTTCTGGGTCCCAGAACGTGAGACAAGCTGCCGGTTTCGTTGGACTTGTCTCGCTTTTTTCTGTTCTTCTTTGAGCTTTCGATCAGATCGTTCGAGTTCTTGTTCGATCGCTTTTGTCTTGTGGGTCTCGCAGGTTAGATTGGAATATATAAGTATCATTAAGTATACCACTATATATATACCACCTACCCATTTGCTCATCTACCCATCGAACTAGAATACGCAAGGGTATTCGTAGCATTGGTCGCAAGCTATCAGGGCTTCTTCAACTTAGTGCTGTTCAATAGCAATTTGTTACTTAAGTAGTTAGTTAGTTAGTCAGTCAGTTATTGGTCAAGTATAGGCAGTAGTGGAGAGACACACACACAGAGAGTGAGAGAGAGAGAGAGAGAGAGAGAGAAAAGGCTGTTGCAGTTGGTTGGCATCGTTTTTTGTTTTTTCCTTCTGGTTTGGCATGCAGTTGAAGTCAGTCCAAATAAGAATACTTAGAGTATTTAATGACAGCAGTCGCTTGTTTGTAGCTGGGAATTTAAAAGTCGCCTGTGCTGCTACATAGCTGCCTGCAGCCCATCGTCAGCTTCATTTAAAGTATCTGGCTCTGGCGCTCTTGTTTTAGTCTGTCAACAGAAGAAAAGAAAAAAAACTAAAACTATCTCTACCTGGCTTCTTCTTCTTCTTCTTCTACTACTACTTCTTCTTCTTCTCTCTTTCTCTCCCCTCTCTGTTCTACTATTAACCTTCATCACCTTCCTCCCCCTCCTCTCATCCCTCCCTCTCTCCATCTTCACTTCACTTCATTTCACTTCAACCACCATTTAACCATCCAACCACCGACATCCATCTTGAGATCTATCAACATTACTCTTCTCTCTCCCCCTCACTTACTCTCTGCCTTTCCTAGACGACAATACTTTACTACTTCTTTAGTAAAGCAGCAGCAGCAAATAATAACGAATCTCCTTTTCTGTACCACCATCAGTTGTCCTAGAGCACACCAGTACAGTTTCCGCCCTGCTCTGTTCCCCAACCTCATCACCAGCCCAGCCCAGCCCAGCCCAGCCGGCCCAGCACCTGTGTTGCTCGACTTCCAATTGCCACAGAAATTAACCCGTCCCGGCCGTTGCCCACCTGCTCACTTGCTCACCTGAGAGGTACTTAAGCATTTACTTCACTGCTCAGTTACTTATTTGCTTACTTACTTACCCACTTACTTACCCACTTACGTACTCATTTCCCTTAGTACTTAGTAGCGCTTACCTATCTACTTCCGAGTACTTGAGTACCTCTATTTGGGTTCAATCTTGCTTCGTTACTGTCCAACATTCAGCACTTCCATCTTGATCCTCCTCCTCCTCCTTGTCGTAACAGAGCTCCCTCATCTTCTCGCAAGGTCAGGTCGGGCAGATAGGCAGACAACTCGTAACTCGGCCGTGGCTTTTTACAGTCAGTCAAGTCAGGTCAAGTCAAGTCAGTCCAGTGCAGGATATCATCCAATTTCCATTGAAATCACCCACCACCGCCACCACTCGGGGTCCCACCCACCTCGTCCCACAGCATCAAAATCCCACTTCACCATCTGACCGCTTCCTTCTGAACCAATCACCAACCCTGACTTCCTAAACGAATAGGCAATACAGGCGATCCAATTCAAATTCTCTACTGCCGATCAAACCCGCCAGAAGGTTAAAATTCAAATTCAAAATTCAAATTCCCATTCGGCATTCATTCAGCAGTATCTTCACCTTTTCTTTAATTGCTTTCGCATCTCGTCCCGGAAGAAACAGAGCATAAAGGAGGGAAGAAGGGGGAAAAACAGGAGCAAATTCGAATATTACATAGGAGGAAAAGAAGAACTGGATATCATCTCATAACAATGCCAGTCCGTCGCGGTCTGCCTCTCCTCGGGGCCCCAAAGACTTCGGTCGCGTCTGAAGGTCCAGTTCCCGTCATCGCTGCTAGACGAGTCCTCCCAAACCTGCCTCCGCTGCCACCTCCAGGGTCCGGTTCGTCGCAGCATCCTCAGTACCCTCCCGAGGATTCTACTCTCCAACAGACGACCACCACCACTCCCAACGGAGGAACTGTAACTCTGGTCAATACCCAACCTGGGAATGGCAGTGATATCTTGATCGTGCGTGCCACATTCCTTTCCTTCAGTTTTTTTCTATTCAGTTTTTTGGTTTTTTTCGGTTTCTTTGCTTTCTTTCCTCTTCTTTTTTCTTTTTGTTCTTTGTCGCATTAGCCCTTGTCCATGGTCCGTGAGTTCTTTTAGAACAACCTGCAGCATGGCTTTGTCGTTTTGTGACCCAATTGACCGCACGACACGACAACCTGCATCTCTTGCTTGCATGCCTTGGGTTCCTCGCTTTACCTTTTGTTTTTCTTGGTGTCCACACACCCCTCCATCTCCCTCCACCCAAATCCTCATCCCTGCTATCTTTTTCCCACAAGATCTCTATCGTTTATTTCAAGAAAATTAGATTTACTAACCATATGTTACACCATTTTGTGCCTGGGTTTTACAGAGTGCTAGCGAGTCCGCGAACATCGTCTCGATCCACCTTATCAATGGAAAGACCTTGAGAATAGTCTGGGAGAATGCTGGCCCCGCATTGCCACCCCCGCCGCCACCACCATTGCCCCAGTGAACGAGGACTAGATAGGACGACCATCGACGTTTCTCGATCACCTAGACTATCTGGCTATATCCTCACGGTCCTTAGTTCCTGCAACTCCGAGTCCTTCCGAATAGCTTGCCGTTCCACAACGTACCTAGGTAGTTTAGAATCCTGGATCTGGGCATCGAACCTATGATACTTCTCCCTTCTCCGAACCTCCCGAAGAACCTCAACTGTCACTTCTCTTTTTTTCTTTTTTTTCCCTCTTCGATATTCTTTTATTCTCTCTACGCTTTTTATACGATCAAAACATGACAAGGAGGGGAGTTTCGCTCTGGTCGGCGCAAAAAATGTCTTTCTTCTTTTCTCCTTATTATTATTACTATTATTCCTCTCTGTCCGTGGATGTTCTGATCTCGTTTTTCCTGCGAAAATTATTCCCCCCAAGCCCGTTTTTTTTTTCTTACTCTTCTGCCTTGCGTTCTGTTGAAATGATATATCCCATCGGCTCCTGTCCCTTCTGCGTCTCTCTTTCTCTCGGATCACTAATACCTATATCACCCTCTGTGCGTTCTCTCTATAGCCTTCGGCAATTCAGCGTCGTCTTTTTTCAACATGCAGTTCTTAAAAAAAAGAAATCTTAGTTCCTACTTACTATACTTCATAGTGCCTGCTACTCTCCATTCAACCCCTCTCCACGGATCATTCCATCAACAGATCGGTGGTTGTGACGAAAGTGATAGTTCTGTTCTTGTTTATTGTTATTCTCTCTGCTTTTTTTCTTCTTTTTTTTCTTCGAAACCCCCCAAAAAGCTGCTACTGTTATAACACTTGTGTAGTTGTTTCTCTCTCTGTTTTCTTCTTTTTCTCCATGAGTGCTGGGTAGTGGCTATAGTCTCCTCTTGCTGGCTGATTCTTCTCTATACGACAGTGTTTTAACATCAACATTCCCCCCCCCCTTCCTTTTTTTTCTTTTTTCTTCTCATTTTTACATATACCTATATATATTTTTCCTTCTGTGGATTAGAGAAAGAAAGAAAAACAATTCAAAAATGAACATCCCTATACACTTTAATTACCATACTACGCATGCATGATATAAGGAATCGGGTGTTTGTATCGGAAAAGAGTAGACTGATAAAGATAAGCTATATATAAGATAAAATTTCAAGTAGGTACCTAAGGTAGGTCTGTAGGTAAAAGGTAGTCAACATCGATAACAATATGTATAAAGTACAACCATCATCAGACTTTTACACACTCTACATCTACGAGAAATAACAAAACATAGGTATATATATATATAATAGAATGTCCCACCCCCATCACCAAGATACGAAGTGAAAATAGCTTCTGGCGGCCAAATCCGTACCAATACCTACATTACAC
Source organism: Orbilia blumenaviensis (assembly GCA_036872755.1). Lineage (NCBI taxonomy): Eukaryota > Fungi > Ascomycota > Orbiliomycetes > Orbiliales > Orbiliaceae > Orbilia > Orbilia blumenaviensis. Next base: position 1,301,158 of record JAVHNS010000003.1, on the reverse strand, counting down.
CCCTCTCTTTTCGCAAAAAAAAGAAGGGAGGTGTAACCTCCATCACTATATCCAACCCCTCCATCACCATCTAAACCACAAAACATGGCCTTGAAAGTAATGGAGGGACGGATGAAGGCGTGAATTAAGGAAAAGTAGATATTTTTTCAGGTGATAAAAAATTATATATCTAAAAACACACCTGTTTCAAAACGAAAAGGTGGGTTTAAAGATAAGTTTTTTTGGGGGTGGGTAAAAGGGTTATATACTCCCCGCCTGTAATTTGTTCCTCACAAGACGTGGGGACAGTTTAAGGCGTATGTTGGAGTATAAAAAGAAGGGGGTTCGATCTTTGCAGCACAGACTAATTGACACGCCATAGAGGAAAGGAAACCTGAGGGGGTTTGCTGGCTTTGTGGCAACTTAATGGTGCGCATGGGTTTGAGTGTAAATGACATAGGAGCGGGGGGTTACCTTTGACGATTCTTGCTATATATATATTCGCGAATCTGTACTCAGAGAAAGATGAGGATGATTTGAAAAAAAAAGTGGTAGAAAACCCGATAAATTATATTCGGAATTTTTTCCAATGATTTTTTTTATTTCATTTATTTTGCGCCCTTAGCCTTTGAAAGACCTAACTAGTAGTAAGAAGGGGGGCTATAGATGTATTCGGTAGGGGTATTAGTAGCTTTATAAGTTCGTAAGATAGTCTTCGATCTCCTGTGGTGTTAGCTTTCTAAATCTAGGGCCTTGGGCGCCTGCAACGCCGTCATATCCTAATAGGTGGTCCGCTGGAGGGCCGACAATGCCTATATATTTTCATAAAAAAAGATGATTAGTATACCGCACTTTTCCATACTATCACCAAGGTGTTTTAGGAGACGAAGAAAAAGCCATACCAATCTCAACAGTATCACCGTTCATCTCCCCTTCAATCGTCTCCTTCAAAGTCAACAGCGCCACATGAATAGCATCCTCCAACTCCAACCCCTCCGCATACCTCTTCTCCAAAAAGGTCTTCGCACTGGTCGCACTCTTCCCGATCGCTGTCGCCTTCCACGGGAAATAACTCCCTGAGGGATCAACCTGATACAAACTCGGCTGATCGGTATGCTCATCCCATCCAGCGACCAACATACTCACCCCGTAAGGTCTAACACCACCACTCTGCGTAGCCTCCTGCACAACCCTCGCAACCTCCTGGACCAGAATACGAGTCGGTGGGTATTCGTTATAGATACGTTTGTAGGATGTGTGTGAGACTTTTCTGGCTTTGTCGACTAGAACCCGAAAGTCGGGTCCCATGCCGGCGTAGACCATGCCGATGTTGGGAGTTATGAGGGAGATTTTTTCCAGAGAGTTTGGGGTTATTAGTGAAGAGGAGGATTTTTTTTCAGTAGCGAGGACGACGCCGTTTGTTGCTGTTTGGGTGGTGGGAAAAAGCCCCAATTGGGGATAGTGTGTTAGTGACATGGATATATATTATATTATATGCTGTATGGGCAGGTGGGATAATGAACCATGATGATCATGGTGGTGGTGGTGGTGGTGGTGATAATGATTATGGAAAGAAGGGATTAAATATACCTTTGATACCAAGGGCTGTTATTCCTTGGTTGACAGCATTCAAGGCATATTCTGTCGGCCACCGGATGACATATTAGAAACCATATGGAACTTTATCGTCGATAAAAACCACTAGCTACGCTAAAGGTGAGGTAAAGGTAAGGTCTGTTTCGCGAACCTATCTGAACGAGCTTTCCACTACCAAAGAAAACCATCAAATCAGCAATCCCGAAGCTTGATATAGCTATATTATGAGGATGACATACCTTGGGGAGAAGGTAGTTAACGAGAATGAGTATCGGTCTGCCATGGTTGCGATAGATCTAATCTGAGCTCCTACAAGAGCTTATAACGGACGACAACAGCTTAGGCAAGGGGACAGAGGTTGGGAGGGGGCTATTATCGATCTGGACTATCGTAATTGAGAACGAAGCTTTGGTATTGTAGATGAGGAGGTCGATAGAGGTGGGAGGTGGAGGTTGGTGGAGGAGGGGGATAGGATGGTATAGTGGAGGTTACGCGGCAACAGAGGAGAGAGCAAGCGTGTTTGAAGTTGGAGGTTCGGGTCCGCCCTCAACGCAGAGCTGCTTAGTCAGCTCTCTCTCTCTCTCTCTTTCCCCCCCAAACCTACATCAGGCACATTAACGTTAACGGGCAAGTATTTATTTATTGATAAATACCTAGGTACTAGGTACCTAGGTATTAATTATCGCTCATATGGTATGTTTCGTAGCTATTGGGGAATTAACATCGGACGAATTCCTTATTACTTATTATTATAATACTTGATGTATAGACTGCTGTCTGTCAGAGATCAATTCAGGCATATAGTAACGCAGACAGCCTTTTGGCTAGCTTAACACTGTCCTCGTGCACACACAAACATATATATATCTATACAAATTTAGAAGTCTGAGCTAGCCTGGGCAGTCGAAAGAGATATTCAGTCGTTTCCCTTTTCCACCAAGCGATTAGAAGCCCCGGCTCGAAGCCTTGCCACTGCACGAGCCAGGTCCATAGGCAAGGTAGTGTAAAATTATTGATTGACTTATGCTTCCGCGGAAAATCCAGCACCATCATGCGGTTAGACGACTTGAAATAAATGTCGTACATAACTTTATCCCAAAGCCATCTTTCAATACCCAACCAGAGCCTACCAAGTGAGTCTAGATAAATCTGAATTGTTCCTCCCGAAATTGCACAGTACGTAACCAGACTGTGTGTCGTGTATGTTCACCGACACCGGTGATCCTAGAGCTGGTATTTTGTATTCTCGGTTTTTGTTGTCTCGTAGAATATATTTATTGTATCGTAACGACCTAAGACCCGTGCTTGTACCATCCATTTCCTTGATCAAAGGACATGATAGATAGTGTCGTAGGGCAAGCCAGACCGTACGATGTTGTTCTGATGAGTTGGTGGTGTACCTAAATTAATCCGCGTAGCTACCATCCTCTCTCAATGCAACGAACGAGACTGTATTAATTCTAAATACTGTACAGTTCTGCATCATCGTCAAGATCCCGGCCGCTAACTCTTTCTTCATATTCTCCATGTTTGGCGTTGGCCTTTGGCTTTGCTCTTTGGCTTTGAATTTGAATGAGAGAATCCCACCAAGAAAGTGATGTTTCTTTGTAGTGCTAGCTCCGCACGCGCACATATCTGAATAATGGCAATGTTAATAACCTATGCAAATTTGGGCCCGAGCTGTCGAGATTATTTTGATTGGAGGACAATACTTGTGATAGTTCAATAGAGTTGATGATGAGATGAATGGGAGGATGGTGGTGATGCAGGTATATGTACCTCTGTAACGTTTAAATTCGTTTGGCGAAACGTGATTCAAATATGCAGCTTGTACGGGATCAATCTCACTGGTACGAAGCCTTGAGATATCTTCTGCTAGAGTGATTGAACAAGAAGTTAGCCTAGCTGAGCTTCCTGGGTTGTTTCACTTTCGATTTATTATGAAAGCGTCATTTTATCAGTATTCACTTTTATGTGCCCTGATATGTACACAGGTGTACTTGAAACTAGAGCAATCACGTATATACTAGTTGACCTCGGTTGAATATTTTACAACAAATTACCTAGGTAGTAACTTCAGGAAATCGTATATGTAAACAATTAAAGGGTAATACGTACCAAGATAAGATATGTTATTAATGCAAGTACGTACTGATGTGTACAGGGTCCCACTTTTAACTGTCGACTAACTGATTTTAGCATTCCTTTCTGAGAGAGGGCTTAATCATTAGATATTTGTTAGAAAGATACTTACTGATTATGTAGATTGTGAATTTTTTTAAAAACGTAGTAGGAATTATCATGATAGCTTGATCAATTGATAAAGCTAATGATAAAATAAATGCGAAGGTGATATGATAATGGGTTTATTTTCCAGAAAGAAATCTATCTATTTATCTGACAAGCCGTCTATCTAAGCAACACAGCACAAAAGGCAGACATAAATACTGGTCGTCTCAATTGTCTGCTCTGCGTCTATCCCTACTGATCCTAGTCTCGTTGGGTTCGGCCTTGACGAGTTTTTGTTTTTATATTGTAACAGGCACGTGACAGGCTGGTCTCGTTGTAACAGGCCTAAAAGAAAAGAGAAAAGATACAACAAGCTCCAATGTGTTGCGTATATCACCAAATAACTTCTTGCCATCTACGGACCCGATCCTATAGATCCTGCGCTAGAAGTGTGCTGGTGATCAAAAACAAAATTTACAGCTTGAACCGGTATCAAAAAATATTATAGTTGAAATGATGTTAATAACATGATAATCTAAATTAAGAGTAATGGTAATATGGTTAAATCAAAATGATGATACGTAAATACATAACTCGTACAATGATGCAGAACTGACTTCTTCTGGCACTTGTATTGCAATAATAATATAAGTAAACTTGAGAAAAATTTTAAATGCCAACATGGATGTATGGCGCCCAGTATTTTGTTGAATCTTCGATCTGGAGCTGTGGTGCTGGACGCGGCCTCTTCTTCGCGCCGACTAGATAGCCAACTCTAGCCTCTGTGTCCTCCACGTCCTCCGCGTCGTCCTCAGTCTCGTCTAACGTTAGTGCTTCTATCGCTCTCTTTGCCAATTTTTCCGAGGCTCTGAAGTCGTCGCGTAGCTCTCGGATGGCGCGATGGAGGCCCCATCGCACAGCCGCATCATTCATGCCCTGTTCCTTCAGAGTGTTGTAAAGGGTTTTAGCCACCTGAACGCAGTGTCTGTCCGAGACGCTCCATAGCGTTCCGATAACATGCCGAAAACCCGCGAGTTGAAAGGCATTGGTTAGGTTGATACCCTCGTCATCGAAATCGTCGACCAAATTCGTACTCGTGGAACAGGCTGAGAGGTAAGCCAAGAATGGCTCTTTCTCCTGAAGTCTGACGGCGCGAAGATTGGCCATTGTAAGAGGTTTTGTTTGATGGTCCTCCAGTAGCAGGTGGCTTTGAGAAGGGTTACGGGCGTTGCTTTCTCCATGGCCAGCAAAATGGAATATTTTGCAATCCGGTAGACTTGCGAGAACATCATCGTGTCTTGCATCAGGCGTCAGCGGCTTTAGGCCTAGGTCTGGGCAAAGGTTTTTCAGTATTTCCACCTCTTCATCAGCGTATCTAAGGTCTCCAGTTGGAAGGCCTGGAGTAGTTTTCATCGATATCAATATTGCAGTGCCATTACTGTGCAACTGCTTAGGTAACGCTGCGGCCGCCGATGGTTCAGGATTTCTCAATGCACGCCGGGAGCTGTGTACTATACTCCTGACGGACGAAGCATACGAAGAGATGACCCTGTCAAGAACAGTATCTTCTGTCGCATGATCACCAGCAGCATGTATTGGTAGGTGGCTTAGCGGGCCTGTCAGGACCCATTGCACATGCGGCCATTCAGCTTCGTTCAAAGGCTTTTTCGAGAAGCCTAAGTATTCGAGTATCGGGCTCGCGGCCACGTCCCATAGCCATTTTAGAATTGACGACCGCATCCCCCCAGACCCTCGCATTTTTTTGACATTCTCCTTGATATCAGAAATGGACAGTTTGGGAAGTCTTATAACGCTTAGAATAGAGCTGTTGCTATCTTGAGTCTCTTGCAGGCGGCGGGGGTCGATAATGAAAGCGTCGCAGCGGAATAAGGAGGCATTTATAATGACAATGGGATCTTGATTTAGTACCGATTTAATTTCGTCAAGTGTCACGGGCTGCAAGAAGTTTTGGAACCCCGTCAGAGATCGTATTTTTTCCACAATATTATCAAACTTCTCGTTTAGATAGAGACGTTTGCTACTTGGAGGCATGAATTTACTGATACCCGGTGCTTGCATGCTAGTGATAGGCTTCTCAGTGCTGTCTAGTTTTTCTGCGATGGAAATGAATTCGACCGCTAAATCAGGACGTTTCCTTTGCAGCTCCGACAAATCAGTCCGTAGATCAAGTATAAACCCTGCGATAATGCTGCGGCCGCGCTCTAGAAGCTCGAACGCTTCCTGCTCTGTCTTCTTGGCCTCCAATGCCACAGCAGCCGCGGTGTATGCAAGACCCCCGAATCCCGAGAATGCATCCTGCATGTCCTCACTACTGATTGACCGAAGGTTCACCTTTGACAGCATTCCTATTGCCGCCTTTAAAAAGACGAGAGGTCGCTCCCAATCGGCGGCTTCGGAGAATCCCTTTGCATGCGTTGCCTTAAGAAGTTTTCTTGCTGCAACTACAGCGCATTTTAAGCGCGAAAATGAGTTGACAGTTTTGTCTGTCATTCCTTCCTCAAGATAGCCCACAGCTGTATCTAAATGTGAGGTTTCTCCTTTTAGTTTATATAACCTAGAGTAGCTGAGTCCAGCACGATAAAGGATTGCCCCACGCCCGGTATTGCGTCGGTGATGGTTCATGCTTATTGCTTGATCAATGGCCTGACATGACGCTTCTAAATGGCTAGGGTTCTGGGTGAAGCGGTGTAGTAAATAATAAACCTCGCATAAGGCGGACCAGCAATGATAGGTGGTATCTTCTGGTGGGTTTGGGTTTGTGTGATTAAGTGCTTCGAGGAGATATGAGATAGCTCTCTCAGCGACGCTATCGACACGAGTTTCCGCGTAGAATTTACACAGAGAGGTGGAAAGATTTAAGATGACTATAAAATCAAGAGTGGTATATTTTTTGCTTGGGCCTATCAGCTTGACGGCCGCTTCGTTTACTTTGATTGCACTCTCGAGATAGGATAACTCCCCGGGCCCCGTGGTACAGTACTTGGCACCGAATACCACCCCGGCAGTCATGAGAGCCTCTTTGCCACATGCATATCCGTCCTCTGGTCTGTTCTTCAGCTTCTCAAGTATCTCACAAGCACGCGCTAAAGAGTTGTCCATATCGCTTGCTACTCCTCCATATATGAAGTGCGCGGTGGTAAATGCAGGGGCGATTTCGTGTAAGATGTAGGCGTCGACACTCTCTGGATCCAAAAGTGGATAGGCTTTTTCTCTGAGCTCAAACGTAGATTGAAGACTTTGCAGATCACCAGATATTAAATCGCTTAGCTAGAATATCCGACCGGAGCTTGAGCATGACACCAAGGTTGTTCGGTTCAAGCCCCGGAGTAGCTTCGAGACACTCAGTCAGTTCGCATAAATGGTCTAGAAGCGATATGTCTCCTTCAATTTTGACCAACTCAACCGTCAGTCCCACTAGATTGCGGAAAGCTGAAACCCAAGTGAAATTATCTCGATTAGGGATGGCAGCATCGAGGGTGGCAGCTAGAACAGCATTCAGAGCGGCTCCCTGTAGGTCGCACGCACGCCAAAGATCGCTAGGATTTTTGGAAATTTTGGCACATTGGTAAAACCAGTAAGCGACATCTTCAAGATACTCGGGGCTACTGGGATTTATTTCCAATGCTATTCTGCTGGCCTGGAGGCCTTGCTCCCTCAGAACTCGGCTCTGATCCGAGCCTTGGACTTCTGCTTTAAGTAAACGTTTCAGCAAGTCAAGAGTTGGAAGGTTCCGTATGCGGTCCTCTCTGGTTTCGTTTGCGACGACTGTACCAATGACAAGCAACGTTGACCCAATATCAATGTCCGAGATAGCAATTTCTAGGGGGTTATCCTCCTCGTGGTGTTTCTTCAAGGGTGTAAAGCGCTTCGTCAACAAAAATTTAAGCCCATTCAGCGCCCCGTGAGTTAAATCATCACAAGGTAAATCGAGGAGAGCCATTTTGTACGATTTAATAACACGGATACGGTCCCCCTCGTTCCGCGTTGATACCAATCTCAAAAGGAAAGCCAACCCCAGCGCGAGCACATGCATGTCGAAGTCGGGGCTCGGTGACTCTACTAGCTGCGTCGCTCTAGCGGCTAAAATGAAATGTTCCATCGCCATATCCAAATCATTAACGCTTCTACCCATTAGATATCTTATGATGAAGAGCATTCCCATGTGAAAAAGAACTTCCTTCGGGCTGAAATGCGCGCATGCATGCAGCTGCTCTCCACCAATCAAGCGCTGTTTGCAAGCGGTGTTGAGAGCACTATTTTCATAACCTAGTTCTGTCAGTGATTTGTCGTAGGTTTTCATCAACGTAACCGCCAGTTTGTAACCGTACAAGTGCAAGTCATTCTTGTTGGTGTTATTTTCGGGAGAACCGTCATGTCCTGAAACTTTGGTGAGGCCATGCCGCTCTGGACTCGGCTTCGGTGGTGGGATGAACAGACGAGCGTAAAGAAGACGGGAGTGTTCCTTAGATATTTCCGCTTGCGCAGCAGGATCATCGGACAACCCTGCCGCAAGTTCTTGAAGAAATCTGAGAGCGCGATCGATTTGCGGTAAGTCCTGGTTTCGTAATAAGCCTGACCTTCGTCAAAAAATCTGCCGTAATCCTGCACGAACAGGCTTAACAGCATCATCCCGGACTCAGTCCGAATATTTTGGCGAATCGTAATTTCTTTATCTAGGGCCTCCAGTGACATTAACATAGCGTTGCGATGCTCATGATCATCAGGAACCCATTCTTCGACTTTAGCAATCGCCTGATTCAGATATCGCAATGAGCCCTCCCGCTGGGACAGTAGAGCGGAGCCGTAAACGAACAGTTCGATGTCGGAGGCGCTGGTGGAGGCTTCATAGAGTTTGTTCCATTGCTCCAGCTCTTCAGTGTCTAAATCTTCGAGCATGGCAGCAATTTCATCATCAATCCGAAACAAGTCTATGGTTTTTGAATAGTATTTAGAATCTCGGGATAAAAAGGCATATGCCGATCAGATTTGTAAAGCGCGAAACAAAGTATCGGGTGTATACCTATATGAGGTAGTATGCAGCAAATTTCCAACTTTGTTGGAAATATGGGTATGACTGCGACAGAAATAGTCCTGATCAGCTTTGACGTAACTTATATATATCTATAAACCGTAAGGTTGTGGGTACCTTCCTGGGACTGCTTGCGGGTATTAAAAGATTTTAAAAAGGGAGCAAGCCGTTTTAATTTCTTTCGAATCATATTGTTTATACTGTTTTGAGTTCGCTTTTTTCTATAAACTGTCTTGAGAAACTGCCTAGCCAAAACTCCATACGGCCGTAGGGGGGGGTTGGGTGCCTTTCTGGGTCTGCTTCTGAATATTAAAAGGTTTTAAAAAGAAATCAAGTCGTCTTATTATCTTTCAAATCGTTACGAATACTGTTTTGAGTTCCCCTTTTTCTTTAAACCGTCTTGGGAAGCTAGTCAAAAACCCCGTACTGTATATATATATATATACTACATAAGTGTATATGTGCAGACTACGTGGACTTCCATTCTAATTTCCTATTGTGTATTATTGAGGGGACAGCTAGGTGCAGATACTTAAGCCCCTTAGTTCCGGTTGATCTGCCTTTCGTAAGGCATCTTTCTGTCAAAGCCCCATTTGTCTTTGGTCAAAGTTATAAATCAATCTACGGCGGGATAGTGATAGAAACTTATGCATAAGGAAGCAATACTATAAACCAACCAGTTTCCAGAGCTCTGGCGCCAAAAAATGACTCAATATGCATAATTCCCGTCCTCTATAGTATTTGTAGCCTTCTACAGGAAAGTCGGCGCAATCCCAAGACAATGCAACGTGTACAGTAGGTGTTTCCAAGAATGTAAGTCCTTGAACTCTCAATGAAAGGGCTTAAAATCAAGTATATATATACTACTTGTATATTAAAGCTACTTTTTACGAGCTTTGAAGCTCCTTAAGTGAGGTTTAATGAAGGTGTTTTATGTTGAGGATTGGTGTTGCATTTGTGAAGGACAGCAGGTCTTGCAGGGGCTGTGCATGGACATGCTTCCTACCTACTCGCGCGCCAATGCCCAGAATTAACCATAACCAAGAGTTCCCCAAAAACGTCGACATATACAGAGCCTTTCTCTCAGCCCACATTCATACCTCATTCCTCGAGTATTAGACAGAGAATGCTTTTTTCACCCTTATCTCATCCCCGAAGCTGCGAATGGTGGGACTCATCCATTCTATCGGTAAGGATATGTAGTCAACTATCCACTCCAATACAATAAAATGTCAAACATATGCATATTTCTCTTCGGCCCAAAGAACGTATACCTCCTAGTGGATATACACCGCTAAATATTTTTCTTTGTTTTCTCTTCCTTTTCTTTTGCAATAGAAAAAGAAAGGGGGAAAGAAGAGCATGTAAAAGAGTTCTTTGATAAAGACCACATCGAGCGATTTCCCTTGGACAGTTGCTGCTAATAGCTTTATGGGTGGTTACAACCAATCTATTCACCATCTCTATTAATATAGCTAAAATCTCAATATTTTACAGTGTGCCTGTATCTTTCTTTAAGCTTTAAACCTAGCATCTCAAGTCTTCCTTTCCTGCCCAGCGCTGCTTGTCGGATACAAGCATTTGTCCACGCTTTACCGTTCTGCCCTTCATACCTTGCTCTAAAAACTGGGTGCCCGGAGGCGCTTCCAGACCCCTATGGCTAAGCCGGTTAAAAAGTGGGCAGTTCTCATCGGCATAAATGACTACGGCCAGGGAAAATCCCATATAAAAAGGAGATACAATACTGTTAAAGAGAAAAGGGAGATCGAGTTTACGAATTTAAACGGCTGCATCAATGATATTGAAAATGCGGAGCAATATCTTACTGACGTACTCAAAGTCCCTAAAGAGAATATTGAAAAGCTGGTAATACCCTGTCCTAATCACTTAGATGACAAAGGGGTCTCCGAATGCTCTCAATGTTCTACGAAAAGGCCCACTTATAAAAATATTGTGGATTCGCTGCATAACATAGCAAAAAGCGCCAGAGAACATGGAAGTGGGCTTCCGAAACGCAGCAAGGGGGATCTCGTCTATATTCACTACTCTGGCCACGGGGCTAGGGTAACGACGGTGTATCCAACGCTGAAGAATTTCCCAGACGAACCGGACTCGAGAAACAGCACCGCATACCACACTCATCCAGATAAAGAAGATGATGCACTGGTTCCTTGTGACATACTAGATGGGGGGCGCTTTCTCCGTGATGTCGAGATCGCTATTCTTCTGAGCGCTATTGTTAAGGAAGGACTGCTTCCCACTGTCGTGCTTGACTGCTGCCACTCAGGTGGAACCAATCGCCACAAGTACAGCTCGACTGAAGGTAACGACGAAATGGTACGAGGTATTGAGGAGGTAGTGGAGTCGACATCTGATGACGAGCCTGAGTCGAGATATATCGAAGAAATTAAAAAGTACCAGACTGAGGATCAATACTGGCTTTATGAGCCAAAAGACTACGTAATCTTCGCGGCATGTCAAAAGCTACAGAAAGCCAAGGAGAGAAACCGAAGTGGAGTTTTCACGTCGTGTTTGTTCGGGATCCTCCGTAGTGCTCCCCTCGGGATATCTTCTCAATCATTATTCGAACTAGTTTCTCACAGAGTTCACAAAGACGGCGGAGGTACGAGCAACCACTATGGCACCTATGGGTTACGAAACCAGACACCACTTCTTCTTGGAGATATGAGACGCTGCATCTTCTTCAACGAAAGGCCTCAGGCTCACATATACGGATTTACGGTCGTAGAAATAGATACACAAATGCGCACGGTTCAACTTAACGGGGGTCTCATCCACGGCGTACGGCAAGATTCGGTGTATAGCATCCTACCCGTAAATTCCGACCCTGGGGATGGAAATAGCAAGCCTATCGCGCAAGTGCGGGTGGACGAAGTCTTTAGCGGATATTCTGAAGCGGTCCTGACGACTCCAGAAGGGACCGAAATTGAAGAAGGATTAGTGGAAGGCTGCTTTGCTGTCCTCAAAAGCTTGCCTCAACAGGAGCGTTTTACTGTTCGGTTCATAGCAGAGGATCAGCCGCTGCGGGACGAGTTCGAAAAAATCTGGAAAGAAAAATACAACAGCAATGCTTGGCTTGCTTTGGGGGAGAAGGCCGATGCTGCGGCCTTTGAGATATCCCTTCAAGATGCCAAATTTGTGATCCAAGGCAAGCTCGTTGACGTTGCCACTATCATGCAAAATTCTCTCCAGCCCCTACCCGCAAGAGGCGACTTACCATCAAAAATGGCCCATCTCGTACGTATCCTCGAGCACTCAGCGCAATATATTACGTTCAAGGAAGTAGCTCTTGAGACAACCGATATTATCGATGTAGAGGTCTTTCCTACACCTCCAGATACCCTCCAGGGGGCAGAAAACTGGGAAACTCTTCTTCCAGTTCCGAAAATGGAACTAGACGAGAAAACCGGCCTCTATCAGGTAGAGGAGAGACATTCATTTCGGCTGAAAATCCGCAATAAGATCGATAGAAAAGTGCACTTTGCTGTTCTCATCTATTCTCCAGAGCTTTCTATCAACAAGCTATATCCATCCGATGCGCCATATAAGACGTTGACTGGGGTAACGAGTTCTAATGAAGGGGCGGAAGATTTCTTTGATATGGAAACGGGTATCATAGACGAGCTGAGAGACGCCGCCGGCAGGGGCTGGGATCCTATCGAGACGTGCAAAGTATTCGCTTCGGTTTGTGCAAACGATCTCCTACGCTTAAGCAGCCTCACACTTAGTCCGTTGCACGAGCTGGATCTCAGTCAGACCAAATCCGGACAGTCTCCCATTTCAACGATGCAATCGGAGCCTCAAAGCCTCAGCAAGTATTTCGAGAGGTATGATACTGAAGGCGAAGATAGAGAGGACCATCGAAAAGTTACGGCGGGAGCACCTATTCCGCGAGCTCCACAGTGGCAGACGAAAGATATCAGCATCAAAGTCACTAAAACTAAAGGGTACTAAAGCTCATCGCGACATGAGGCTTCACCTTGCTACAATCAAAAAGAATGCGAAAATCCGGGAACTGTGCGCTGTTTGTATGGTGAATACTTCACTGTTTACTTTCTTACTTTTTTAATAATTCCTACCTAGTTATTTCTAATATAATTTGAAAAGAGCAATTCATATGGTGGCCAAAATTTAAAATGGGTCAAAAGGATATAATACAAAACCGTGAAAAGTATATATTACAACTTCGCAAAATATATACATTGCAACTCAAGCGAGGCATTAATTTTCATAGTTATGTTCAGCCACTAGCCTGTCTACCTGTCTAGTCAGGGGTTGGAGAAAAGCCAGACAGCTCGATGGCGAAAGGCTCAGGCTACTTCTTTTATACTAATAAGTATTAACTGCATAGTACGCTGGCTGTCTAGCTATCCAGCTGTCCATCATGCATTATGGTGGCAAACTAATAGTTGAGCATAACTATGAAAAATTAGCACACTTATGCCTCGCTTAAGTTGTAATACATATAGGTATATATATATATATATATATATCGCGAAGTTGTGATATATGTTTCGCGCGGATTTTGGCCACCGAGGATAGATAGCAGTGGATCTCGTGTTTTTTATGTGTGTGTGTGTTCGATGGTTGGTGTCTGGTTTTCTATATACGTACAGGCAGACTTTCTGATATTTGTCCATGACTACCTAGGCCTATTGTTTATTGATTACGTAATTACCGGGCTTTCAGCTTTCAGCTTCCAAGGCTAACCTAGGAACGTTACCTAGGTAGATTTATCTAACATTGTAGTTAGCTAGAATACTTGATTGTACTTAAGTTCCGTGTTAAGACCAATTGATATCTGCGTTCATAGCTGGCGGCACACAGGGTATCCCGTCCGCTCTGCCTTACTTAAGCCTCCAAGCGGGCGCTCAGTAGTATAGTGGGTGACCATATGCGAATCGCGTCTAACGCAGGTTTCTTTCTCTTTTTTTTTCGCTTTTTATTCTTTTGGTGTCTTTTGTGCTGCTTTGGGATAACTATAACTAACTAGGACTGGTTAACTAACCCTGCAGTCTGAACTGCAGGGGTATGGATCTGTGGATGTGTCTGGTTGGAGTTGTCGTCACCGACCTTTTTTAAATCCCTCCAGCTCGTATTATATAATAAGAAACGGCCATGCCATGGCCAGACTGTCCGTTTTTAATAACATCGTCTATATGATGCCTGGCATGGCCCGGCCGAAGCATCCTAACTACATACTTACCACCTAACTACCCATCATCATTTCCTATTTGATTGATTGATTGTTTGATACCACCCCGACTCGACTCGAGTCTGTCATTATCTATTCTACACACCGTCATCACCACTACTACTACCACTAGGACCACTGGGACTACCGGGACTGGGACTGGAACCGGAAACGGACCCCCCTTTTTGATTTCATCGATTTCTAACTAGGCTAGGAGGTACCTAGGTACTTATTAACAACGTATACCTACCTACTGGTTACCCCGCCATCGATAAACACCAATATATCGATCGATCGCGATTGATCGACCACCAAACAGCGGAAACAATGTCGGCTTCGGCTTCGGCCTCGACTTCAGCTTCGGGTCCACCTGCCGACCCGGATGCTGCCCTCAACCAGTACATCTGGGTCAGTTCCAACACTCCAGGCGGTTGGGACGCCGAACCCGAGCTTCCGCCCGCCTACACCGTCACCGATCCGCCACCATCCGCCGCCGGCGCCGGAACATCATCACCAACCCCAACCCTAACGTCCCAACCCACACAAGAACAGCAGCAACAACAACAACAGCCTCGCCGCCGTCGCCGCCAAGTCCTCAAACAATGTCGCATCTGTCTCGACCAAACCACCGACGATGTCGACCCCGAACTCGGTCGCCTGATCTCCCCCTGCAAATGCAAAGGCTCAGCGCGATACGTCCACGAGGAATGTCTTCGGGCCTGGAGACTGCATTCTGCCAATTCTCAGAGCTTCTATAAATGTCCGACCTGTCATTTCGAGTATCAGTTCATTCGGCTTAGGCTTGCGCAGGCAATCGCTAGTACTGCTTTGGTCGCTTCGATTACTGCGGTTATTTTGCTGATTACCGTTTATCTCTTGTATGTATATTTTCTACCCTTTTTTTCTTTTATAAAAATCTCCCGACCGCTTGGGATCTGTGATGATGATGATGGTAAATGAGAAGTGCTAACCGGGTCTATTTCTATTTTATTTTTTTGGAGATATAGGGGCTTCGTCGCCGACCCGATCATAAACCTCTACATAAACCCCTGGTACGCCGTCGAAGGCGGCAGTTTCTCATTCACGATCAATGGCTTCACCCTCTACGGCCCCGCCGTGCACCACACCCCGCGCAGCCCTCCGATCCCCAGCGCGGCCGCCGAAATCGGGATCGTTGAACACATGGCGCGTGGGCTGAGCGCCCTCGGACTCATCGGGTTCGGAAAAGTACTGGTCTTCTCGCACCACTGGATCCGTCACATCTTTGGAGCGGCGGCGGATCGTCGCGGTGGGAGGGAGCGTATGGGACAGTTGAGCTGGATTATTATCATCTGGGGGGTTGTTAATTTTTTGATTCTTATATGGGGTTATGTTAGGAATTGGGTGAGTAACCCTCTTTTTTTTCCTATCAAGTTATTGGGAGGAGTGATCAGAAGCGCTAACGAGCAGATTGTAGACAAAATCTATACTCGACAAGATTGCTGTCGGGGTGGCGGATATCGGATCGGATGAGGACGAAGAAGAGGAGGAGGAGGAACGGGAGGAGGGAGGAAATGCTGGAGGAGAGCCACCTCGGGATGAGCCCAAAGACGATATCAAAAAGGAGCAGGATTTTAAAGGGGGTGATGCTAAAGGAGTTGATGTTAAAGAGGAGGTACTCGATGAGGAAGACACTAAAGAACAGGTCGCTGGAGAGGGGCCTGTCAAGAGAAAGGGCTTCGCGACAGAGCAACCAGACCTTTAGCTCTGGACTCTTCTGGCTGATAATTGGTATCTCACCTTCTACTGTTATTATTGTTATTATCATCATCACCGTTTATCATTGTCGCAATGGCGTTTTTGAGGGCCGGGCGTTTATCCTTTCGCATTCTCTCCTTTTTTGTATAATTTTTATTATTTTTGTTATTTACCACATAGCCGTTTATAATACGCTTCCGAGTGCCCGGACCTCGGCTCTTCTGGGTCTGACGTTACAAACGTATATCGATAATTGGTTCCCGTCTTTTTCTCTCTCTTTTTTTTTTTTAAGGAAAAAAAAATTGTCCGAATTGTTATTATTCTCGGAGCGCCACTGCAGTGGCAAGCTTCCCTCACCTCCCTAATTGAACTACGTCGTCTCGATATTATTATAATATTGCGATATCGTCTCGATTTGAAGATCACTGCAGGTACAGCTTGACAGACAGCTTAGCTACTTACGGTACCTTACTAACCGCACTCTGCCTAGTCTGTGTTGGCTGCTGTTGGAAAGATTTCGCCTATATAAATTTCTCAGACCACTAAAAAACTCTGGATATCTTCAGAGCCCCTCCAACCTCAAATCTTAAACCTCCTCACCACGACCACCACGACCGCCATAAAAAATGTCGACAGCTGCAGCAATCACACGATCAATCCTCCCAAGATGGCCCAATGGCCTCCTCCGCCTCCAAAAAACCCGTGGTAGCACAATCCCCCAACCATTATCACCAATAACACTATCAACAATAACCCCCACCACAATCAATACCATCTCCATAACAACAAAACGCTTCCTCCGCATCCCCCCCAAATTCCCCAAACCCGCCCCTCAAGTCCTCGAACAACCCACAAAATACACCCCACCATCCCACCCAACCGGCCCTCGTCCCCGAGAATCCGCTCATAAACCTTTACCCCAAAAACCCCACATCGACGAACGAAAACACTACCCAGGAATGATGCCCCCTCCGGGAACAATAACCCACTGGATCCTCCATTCCCCAAAACTTCACGGACTGGTAGCCGTCTCCGTCTTATTCTCGCTAGCGATCTATGTTATATACCGAAACTTCATGGAACATGATTCTGCCGCTCAATTGGCTTATTTCGACTATAAACATCCTATAATGTCGGTTCAAAGTTTTATAGAGGCGTACCGTGAAAGCGATCGTATCAACACCGCGAGGATCATGGAGAAGAGGAGACAGATATCGGAGGATATGGAGAGGAAGGCGCATTATAGATATGTGGTTGAAGGGAAGGTCGGTGGTCCCGGTGAGGGGTTGGGGAGTTGGGGGGTTAGGAGGACGCAGAAGGATCAGGATTTTGGATGGGGGATTGTTATCGATGGGAAGAGTATTGAAGAGTATATTCAGGATAAGGAGAGGGAGAAGGCTGAGAAGAGGAAGTTGAGGGGGGAAGGAGGGAAGGCTGTTGATGGTGATGAGGAAGAGGGGAAGGCGCCGGTCATTAAGCTTGATGAGAAGCCGGTTGAGGCATCGACAGGGCCGAAGAAGACTTGGTGGTGATTATTTACTCTTTTAAAGAGGGGCGGGTTTGAGTGAAGATGGTGAGGGAACTCCACTGACTTTTTTATTCCCTTTTTTTTGATATATCGAGAGTCTGTGTTTGTTTAATTATTCTAGTCTCAGTCCCAGACGCTGTTGGACCACAGGACTGAGACTATAATTATTCTATTGTACATATAACTGCTTTTGTGGATAATACCCCCTCCTTGTATATAAAAAGAGAAACAAAAACGCCAATGCTAGATGCCCACAATGGAGAAAATAAACAGTACCAACCACAATTGCAAGAAAAGACCACAAAAAGAATATTAGGTACTGAGATAATCAAGCTCTAAACATCTGCTTCTGCGTCGTCTCCCCAAGCCCCTTAATAACCTCCCCAGCCTCCTTAACACATGCCCCGACCATCTCTCTCAACAGCTTCCTCCCAATCCCCTTCCTCTCCCCTTCCTTCCCCCCCGCTCTCCCAACTTCCATACTCCTAACCCCGACAACATCACAACTACCCTCTTCATCCACCAAAGACAACGTAATAACCAGTCCCGCCTCAGCAGCCGCGACTTCAGCTACACTGGGATCTAAGAAAACGTTATCACCAACCGCGACGACAGGTAGAGATATTGGTGGTTTTGGAAACGAGGTGGGTTCGTAGAGTGGCGTTGAGATGGCCCAGTCGTCGGAGAAGGTTGGGATGTCGTCGATGTCGTGTGGAGATGTTAGTTTTGGAAGGTAGGTTGAGGAGAGTGCCATATTTACGGCTGTGGAGAGGAGGAGCGGGGAAGGGTGCGAGGTTGGGGTTAACAACAGTACCTGTTTGAAATCGGTCACGGTGTTAGTTATTTTTCTGATCTATTTTTTTTAAAATGTTTGTTTTGTAGATATGTAGAAACTTACGTCGATATAGAGCTTCCAATGCCACCCGCTGCTGATCACCAACCTATCCAAAATACTCCACCCAGCACCAGCACCACCCCCTCCGGCCAAAAGCCCCTCCTTCAACCAAACCGCCGCCCCTCCATCCCCCTCATCCCTCCCAGTCGCCCCACCCGCCCCAGAAATCCCGCCAATACCAACTCCACCACCACCACCACCACTCCCACTCCCAGCGCCAGCAACCCCACCACCGGCAACCTCAACAGAAACTTCAATCCACTTCTCGCGTTCGATCACGGTAGCATATTTTGTTGTCGCATCCTTCTCGACCTCGGCTTTTATACCGACTATGCATTCGCCGGCTTCGGTCATGCAGATGCGCGAGGAGCCGTTGCAGTGTGGGAGGAAGGAGCATTCGGCGATTATGGGACGGAACTGGGAGGGTTGGCGGAGGTCGAGACGGATCGGCGGGGTGAGGGAGAGGGAGGTGTAGAGGTATGAGAGTTCGGGGGGGGAGAGGGGGGTTGGTGGTGGCATTGTCTCTCTCTCTCTCTCTCTCTTTTTAATTATCTCTTGCGCGCTCTCTTTTATTTATTTATTGTTTTTAGCTGTTTTTTGGAGTGTGAGGTGGATGTTGAAAAGGTGGTTGGAGGTGGTCTGGTGGTTTATAGATGTACTATTAGGTAGTTATATGGTGTTTTAGCGTCGCCGAATAAATTTTGATTTTTAACTAATTGGGGTTTTTGAAAGGGCAGTGCGGACGGGATTGGTCCACCCCGCGCCAGCTATAAACGCTCGATTTGGAAGGTTTGTAAATGCGGTTCATTCCCGAACAAGTAATTTTTATATTTTTGGTATAGCTATTTGTTTTTGGGATTGGGAAATATGTTCATTTTGCAACATTTTTGCCTGGAGGAGGTGTATATAGTAGACAGCTTCAAACGGCGATAATTTGGGAAGGGGTGTTTCTTGTTACAGCAAAAAAAAAAAAAAAATTAAAAAAAAAGGAAAGAAAGAAAGAAAGAAAGAAAGAAAGAAAGAAAGAAAGAAAGAAAGAAAGAAAGAAAGAAAGAAAGAAAGAAAGAAAGAAAGAAAGAAAGCAGATTCCATGATGAAGAGCTAGTGAATATGAGATCATAATTTGTGTATTCGGGTGGCTAAGTGATGTGCTATACTGGTACGCTTTTATAGTTATCGGACAGCTGAAGTTACGAAAAGAAACTCGGTTTATGTTTATTTATATAATATTTGATTGATTCTGCAACCAATCTAATTAACTTAAGTACTTATATATATATACAGGCTGCAGATTGCCGGTGTATGTATGTATGTACAGTATATGACTGGGCTAGCTAAGCGTAAACCAAAGGCTCAGCACCTAGATCTCTCGATACTCGATTCTCAGATCTAGGAAAACAACCACGATAATCCATCCCATCAACCTCTTATACAAAGATGAAAAAGAACCCATTCTTTCCGATAGAAAATAAAGAAGGAAAAAAAAGTTTAGGCAGGCTGAGGAAGTGGGTAAGAGTTTCCGCAGTTCTGGCAGTTGCGGCAGTCACCGGTTTGGCAGCACAGGTTACAGTACGCCAACATGCGTCCGTAGGCTTCCTGGCAACCGTATGGTGGTGGCTGGTTCCTGCAGGAGTTGTATTGCGCGCGGCAGTTGTAGCCGCAGGCGGCGGTGCACCAGGCGTAGAGTTCGGTTCCGGCGGCGCAGCGTTTCTCTGGCGTGAAACGTTAGTAAAGATAGGTCGAATGGGGAGGGAAGTACTATGCTCGATCGGGCGAGTCATTGTTCGGAGTGGGAATACGTACGGATCAGGGGATTTGGGTCTGCGTTTGAGACTGGGTTTGGAGCGGCGCTGGCGGCACCGAGGAGGGCGAGGAGGCAGACGGCGATTTTCATTTTGGATATATTTATAGATTAATATTTGGACTAGTAAAATGAATGGATATATATGGTAACTGATCGAGGTTCAAGGATGGCGATATATCGATAAAGAATCACGGAATCTCCAAGAGCTTTGGGGGAAGCCTCTATTTATACACTTGCTTTTGAGCTTGAGATAGGTCCCTGGGATGGGTTGTTAGCTACGATTTTAATTAATTAGTACCTACCTAGCTCTTCGAAATCGGATATTGATCCTCAGGACGTGCAGCTTCAATCCCTACCTCGCATCCAGCAGGTCAACTGAGAGCCTCGATTCAGCCGATAGCTCTGTATAGCTAGCTAGTAACCAGAGCTCAAGTCCATATTAAAAATACATATATATATATGTAAATGTATAATATAATATTGCATATACATATATACATGCAAAAACTCAAAACGCGAATAGCCTCAAACACGATACCACAATACAACCCAACAGGTTACCGTTAACCGTCACGTACGAACATATGCACATCGCGATCCGGCCCACCATTCCGTCAACTCCCCAAAAGCCTCTTCTCCATCAAGACACCCTTCAGGAGATCACTACCCAATCAGAACAAATGCTTGGCGCCACAGCCGAAAACGCTTATTTGCCCAGCTGCTAAATTGCGGGGAATAAAGGGTTGCTGAACCGGTAAATATCATGTACTTGTTGATTCAGAAGGGTGGGAAAAAAAAAAAAGGGCGCATGTGCATGTAATTCGCATATCGCCTATTATCAAGAAAGAAAAACAGGTCGGTGAATAACTGGAGCCGAAGCCCCGTTTAAATTAAAGCGGGAAGTCTGTAGAATTACTTAATTATTACCAAATTCGAGGAATAAGAATCAAGATACTTTTTTGAAGAATAGACTTGGCGATAGGGTTGGGTTGTAGATTCGTATCTACTATCGGTATCGACGGGGGACGGATACACGAGATACCCGAATACGGCCTTGCTTCAAGCTTGCAAGTATCAGGGGATATAGCTTAGAGATCGGTTAATATCGGACACATGTCTCATAAAGCGAGCTACAAGCACGAGGGCCTGCGAGGGGGAAAATAGAAATATTACAAATACAATTATAATATAAAGCTAGATAAGCTAAGCTAAGGTGAGCTACAACGCGAACCACTTGGCCATGTCAACTGAAAGATCCCACTGGTCACCAAACATGCAGAAATGCATATATCCACAAAACCCCCCATACTAAAATATCAACAAGCCACAAGGCTTATATCCGCAAAATCCTCTCCACCTTAGAGCGAACAGAAAGAAAGAAAGTAAGGGGGGTTAAATTTAATATAATCCATCAAGCGAAACTTTCACAAACAATCCCTGTTATTTTGGAGCCGTCAAACGGCAAAATGATCCATGATTGTTCTTGGCTGGACCACGCCTACCGATCATTTTTATCTGTGGGACTGCACAGCACTGTTTTGTTTGAAAATTGAAGAAAGAAAAAAACTTTAATGATAAAGTACCCTGCGATGCAATGGTAGGGAATCTGAACCTTGGGAATATGGATCATGGCGTCCCGAAATTAGATTGATGTGACGAGTTTTCCTCAAAGAAGGCCTAGACCTCAAACTCTCAAATCCAGTATGTTGGGTTGGAGGCTGGGATCGATCAGTATCCGGCTATACTAAATACCACCCAATGCCAATAACTACTACTAATGTGTTGTCCTCCGAGACCATATTATTGAAATAAGTCAACCTGGGAAGGCTTAAAAAGCCAGAAAAAGCTATGAATAAAGCTATAATCCTGTTTCCATCTCTTTCCGCTTTAAGCATATTTAGTATGTATAACGTTGAGCGTGAGTAACTTTCATCTACGTTCATAGCTGGCGGCCTACAGGGTATCCCGTCCGCTCTGCCTTACTTAAGCCTCCAAGCGGGCGCTCAGTAGTATAGTGGGTGACCATATGCGAATCGCGTCTAACGTAGGTCATTTATTTTTTTGACATATTTTTGACATATTTTTGAATCTTTTGCAAACTTTTTTGCGATTTTTAGGAGTCGTGGATGCAGAGTAAAAATGGGATGATTTTATGTCGATGGGTTGATGCACGTGGGTTTATGGGTAGATAGTTTGGAGGGAGGGCTGGCAACACATGTAGACAGCGAATAAACTATGGCTATAACTAGCTCGTCTATGTATGTGGATCTTAATATCTTGGATCACTCGGTATATGCGATGTACCGTTTTGTCCTAAAGAATTGAGAATCTACTTTAGAAACGATAGATTCTGTTAATCGACTAAAAAAGGCTTGGGGTGCAATGGTCTGGGTAGTTGGTTCTAGACGTTCCGACCTCGACATCTAAAAGGTATAGGTGAAATTCACCCGCCTAAGTCCAAGTTTCAAGCAAATTTGAGTTGGCCTAGCTTATCGGCAGAAATTTTATCACAATTATACATTCGGCATGTAGGCGAGCAGAATGTGGGCATGTCTTGCGCACGCGTAGCACCCCGTATATTTTCAATGCCCGCAGGATGATTTTAGACTCGTGAGAGGGCTGCAGGGTCGAGAAATCTTGACCTTTCATTCGCGAGTCTGCATTGCACAGCGTAGTATGTATGCTTTCATAATGGGTAACTTGGTAACGCCTTCGGACACTCATTTCGCCTTATTTTACTTTCACCTTAGAGGTTGTTTCATCGAAGAAAAAAAGAAGAACAAATGATATTTCTTTTCAAAGCTGATTCAATAACGTAATTAACCAATGCCCGTAATTACCATGATTAAGATGGACTGGCCTGGAAACAAGGCTTCAGCAGGTGCACGACAAGTTCCTAATAAAGAAAGAAAGGAGTTTCATGGCAGAATTCCTCTGTATAGCTATATTATTTATACTAGAGTTCATAATCAAGGGGAAACACACCATGTGCGCTTGTATACATACATATGTGCGCATGCATGCTCTACCTGATACCAACCTGGACATCACTCTTCCTGCTACAGCTATCTCTCCCTCCGTTGATAATCCAAGGCACACAGGATGTCGACAGAAATAGAGCCGGCCGACAATGCAATCGGGGATATCCAAGGAGTTGGTTGTGGTAGGAAGGAACACCACATAGAAGCGTCGGCTGCTAGTCGTTTTCAGAATCAAGCCCGTTCTCGGTCCCAAATTAAGCCCTCCGACTAGCAACCCACAAGACAAATTTCTTCTTTTATTTCCTTTGGGGTCTCTCATACATACGGGAGCAGCCTGGCTATAATGTAATACACACTATTTAGCTCGGTTGTCTACGTCTGAGGTATTTAATTAAAATACCTATTTCTTGTCTAATTGCCACGATCTTAATGCTGTACGGAGTACTTTTCTTAATGTTATTTATGCTCCTTACCAAAGCTAACATACGTTCGTCGTTATGCATTCAGAAAGCTTTAAATAAAGAAGGAAGGTAAATGCTAGTCTCGCATTGGATATTGTGACAGTTTTCTACTTTCTTGGTACCCGGAACTAATACATGTAATACCTTACCTAGGTATATATACACTGCACTGGGATAGGCTTTGATAAGCGTCGGTCCTCAGGTAGATCGAGCTGCTCGGCAATTTTTGGCACTATTATGGCGGCTTGTGATGGTTTAAGCTGACTCCAAGATTTCCTAAGCTAGTGGAGGAAAGCGACCTAGGTACCTAACCATGAGCTATTTATACATTTTTAATATTTAAACCACCGTCCAAGTCTTGACTCCCGTGTTCGCGTATCCAAGGCGCCTTTTCCCAATAACAGCTGGACTATGGCTTTACGCTTACCCATATCAGCTATCATTAGTGCTGTGTAGTTTTCTGTATTCCTGGCCTCTGTATCAGCACCTTTGTCCAATAGTAACCGGACTGCAGCCTCATATCCACCAATAACAGCACAAATCAGTGCTGTTAAGCCTTGCGAGTCCCTAGCTTCTATATTGGCACCTCTATCCAATAACAGCCGGACCGCAGCCTCATGCCCGCGGGCAGCGGCGCAAATTAGCGCCGTTGAGCCTTTCGGACCCCTCGCTTCTATATTGGCACCTTTATCCAGTAGCAGCTGGGCTACAGCTTCATGCCCCCCGAAAGCGGCAGAAGTTAATGCTGTAGAGCCTTCTGCATTTCTAGCTTCTATATCGGAACCTGTGTCCAATAGCAGCCGGGCCGTAGCCTCATGCCCGTAAATAGCAGCACGAATCAATGCTGTTGAGAGTTGCGAATCCCTAACTTCTATATTAGCACCTTTATTCAAGAGTAGCTGGACTACAGCTTCATGCCCGTGAGTAGCAGCTTGAATTAGTGCTGTTAAGCCTTGCGAGTCCCTAGCTTCTATATTCGCACCTCTATCCAATAGCAGCCGGACCACAACCTCATGCCCGCCAGCAGCAGCACAACTTAGCGCCGTTGAACCCCCCGAATCCCTAGCTTCTATATTAGCTCCTTTATTCAAGAGTAGCTGCACTACAGCTTCATGCTCACGAAATGCTGCGAACATCAGTGCTGTGCGATTATATTTATCAGCAGCCTCCGGATCAGCACCATTATCGAGTAGCAACCGGACGACCGACTCGTGTCCAGACTCTGATGCCCACAGTAGCGGCGTCTGGCCTATCGAATTTCTTATATCGGCGCTGAGATTGCCTCTATCGAGTAATTGCTTCACGATATCCCCACGACCTGTGTCTGTAGCAGTGAAAAATAGCACCTTAATTCTATCGTCGTTTGAGTTGGTGATGGTGTCTTCGGAAAGTAACTTGGCTATACCATCGATGTCGAACCCACAAAGTGAAGCATAAAAGGGCGGCCCCCCTCCAATATTATCCGTTAAGTCACTCCGGGCTCCAGCAGCAATTAATTTCTGGACAATAGTTCCGAACCCATTCACTGCAGCCCAGCATAGTGCTGACCGCCCATATCTCGCGTCCGTAGAATTCAGCTTGGCAAGTTTCTTCGACCGATGCAAGAAGTCCACTGTTGTTGCAAGCCCCAAATAAGCAATGACCATTGGACTGGTGAAACCGTCTGGAAGAGATGTATTTTTTCCCGCCCAATATATTCTAGACCATGTTGAGAAACGTTTGGAGGCTGTATCGCATATATTTAAAATAGACTGCATATTTTTACTGTCGTCGATTTGGGACTCTCGGACGTGGGTTGCCCAGTTTTGAGCACAATACTCGAGAAATATGTAGTTTTTGACGTGTTCGAGGGTTGTTGTGATGAGGGGTTGAGTTTCGAGTTCTGCAAAAAGCAGATACTGGATGCAAATATTGGCAAGAACCCGGTGAGATTCTTGCAACTGATTTGATTTTTTCCGTTGAATTTCTTGGTCGCCATGAGATATCAAAAATTCCTTCGCGGTCTGGTGGATCAAGTATATCTTTGATTCTTTAACTGTTACGAATAAGCCACACAGATCCCGTATATTGTTGCGAATACGGGCTTCTTCCCAGCTACCAAAAGCGGCGTCAAGGTCTTTGTAGGCCGAATGGCTATTGTCAAGAGTCAATGCTAGGTGCATTTCAGTTAGAGTTAAAGGTCGTGCTGCGGCGATTACTATTTGTAGCATTTTTGTTGCTTTTTCGTGATTACAAGCGGGTACTTTGGATATAATCTTTTTGTACGCCTTTCCGACTGCCTCTGGAAGGTGGGAGGTGATATCGATTATTCTTCGTTTGTCGAAATCGATATGTATACCGTCTTCAATCAAGCCCAGAGTAAAGGAAGCCCATAAGTATGTCCTGTTGGAAAATCGCCTAAATCTTTCTAGTAGAAAACTTCGCTCTGTAGCTGTAAGATATTGTTTGTCCCCAATATCCCGAACTCTGCCCTCGATATAAAAATCAATCTCCTGTGAAATCTTTTCCATCTCGTCGCTGCTCTCCCCACTGAGATGACTAAAAGACGGCCCCAAAACCTCTAGAGATCGGAATTCGTGCCGAATGTCGCGGTAGGGCCGGCTTGTTAGAAGAAATTTGAGGTTCAAGTTCGGTTTCCCACTAAATAGCTGGCGTAGTTTTTCAATGAGTTGATCCCTATCCTTGCATTCATCGATTGCATCGAGAACACAAACAATTTCGCCAGCGCCCTCACTTTTTGCAACGATTAGAAGAGAATCCCATAGTTCATTAAATGAACCAATCATCCCGTTTCTGATGGCCCGAAGTTGTTCAATGGTTGTTTTAGAGCATAGGGTATCCCTTTGTGTAAAGAGCTGGTATAGAATGCAACGTAGAGCGGTGGTAATACTTCTGGGGTCGGAGTTTCCTTGGGCCTCAAGGTCATCCTTGAAAAAAAAGTGACATGTTGTTCTGGATTCAGTAGTTCCAAGGACAGAGTCAACCAAGTATTTGGCAAGCACTGACTTCCCGCACCCAGGGTCTGCAGATCCCCAAAGAACTCCTGCTGAGCTACTATCTCTCCATTTTTGAAAGACCGGATGTTCCGTAAACCATCCACAAGTCCCAGGTGCCCGGTTTGGGATCCCTTTTTTCCCACTTTCCTCTTCTGATGTATATAGCTGATAAATTATTTTGTCTTTCTCGTTCTCTCGGGCTAGTTACGCTATTGTTAGTTTCTGGTATGGCAAAGAAAACTGGTATATAAAGTATTTTTTGGGTATATATGGTTCAAATCGACGTTACTTACGGGCGTTAAAATTGAAGTGCGAAACCCTAGTCGATAGTTTAGTACTAGGTATCAACATGCGCAACTATGGTGGACAGGCTCACCCGCTGATATTGACAGCGTCAGCTTGGAATCCTACTTGATTCCCTGTATTGTTGTATTTGCCCTGATCCATTCTCTTCGCGGCCAATAGCTCCTAGTGGAACGCAAATAGTTTGTGGTTTTTTGGAGGCTCGAATATTGTAGATTTTGTATTTAGCGCTAGAAGGCTCACCCTTGCGCATGCTATCGAAGCGATGTATACCACGAAGTTGTATTATCGAAGGTTATAGTAAAGGTATTCCTTGTCAAATTAAAGGTTTTAGTACGAGGCTAGGTTTGTAGCATGGCTATAGTAGCGAGTATTAAATTTTATTGCCGGTTAGGGTGTTCGATCGGTTGCGTGGTAATATTATATATTACCCCGCTTACTTATAGTTCAACCTGCCTAGTAAGGCGTTGGGCATTGGGCGCTTAGAGCCTTGGGGGGATTGGAACGCCACATAATTAACGAGGCTGAACTGATATAACTAGCTGATCAGTATACGTGTACGTCCCAGAACATAGCTATTCACTGCATAGACGACACTAGCCACTCTCTATAACAGTAGCTGCTCCCGTGAGAAGGCCTTTACTCAGTATTAAGTCTGGTGCACCGGCAGTGTGGTTTAATATCAACTCACATAATATATGCATAGTTTGATCAATTCTTCAATAATTGGAAAATCACGAGTATATAAAGATTATCTAAGTAGTAAAGAAAACCGGGATTATTAGAGCTCTCTCAATTATTACCCATCGACAAAAGTGGCGAGCTTATAGATGTGAGGGTCACTTGGATACTACTAAACTTTGACTTCGTAATAATAGAAAACTCTCTTCAAGATCTTGTAGAAAATATCTACGAACACAATGTATAAAATGTCCAAAACAGGTGATGACGAATCTCCTTGAAGTGCATCTATTTTCACATCAAAATTTAACGACATCGCAGCCGGGATCCATATTTCCATACAAACCTGGAAAGTTAGAACCATGAATCAAAGTCCCATAACATACAACGTCACTTATACTTGTTAATCGTCTCAACATAGGGGTTCCCTAGGTGTTGCCCAACAGCGTGAGACATATATGGATATTTAAAGCGCCTCCTACGAATATATCTCGCGATCCGGGGATGCAATCCTCTCGGTTTGTGGAGGCCGACTCTACTCTCCATTAATGAATTGTAATATTAGGAAAACCCTTCTCTTTGTAAGCCAAAATAGATACATAGAATCCGGTTTATAGTTCTACAGTACCATCTGTAGTCGACGTCTCGAAGCCTGCGTTATTGTTATCCGAAGCGCGAAGGGGCTTTGTGTCTACTGTATTACTCTGCCAAGGAATAACCTCCCATCTCCAGCTCGTCAGTTTCCTGATGTCAGATCTGGATACATTTTCTAATCGCCGAATGTTTTGGAGAATCTTGTTCAGAGTAGCTTTGATGGACTGGATCCCTACTAGCACCCGAGTATCTTGTATTATCAAGTTGACGACGAATGCTGTTAATAAGGCAAGTCCGTTTATGAGCCAGAAAATCGGGGCATTGGAAAAGAATTTAAGGAGGTATTTTCGGATTAACGCTCGGATGGGCTGAGAGCGGAATTTCTGTATAATAGATTTTGCGGCCGTTGCGATTGCGGAGGGGTAACTGATCTGGAATAAACTGAACCCGGCACTTTATGTAAATGTTATAAGTTAGTGAGAAGCGCATGACAGTTGAAGTTATAGCAATGAAGCGGGTATGTCTCACAAGAGGAACCCAAAGATGCCGATGAGTCTCACTAGGGCCGATCGTTCCCGCAACTTCACTTCCTCGATCTCTAGTAATATCCTCTGTATTTCTGTATATATATTTTTCTGAATCACGCGGGTCCTGCTCTCTCTCTCTTCTGGCCGGCCTTAAAATTATATAAATATAACTTCGAGTTAGAAATTATTCTCACATGGGTGCACAAGTCAAAGGGGACATGGAACAATGCCTATTTCAATCTGCACCTCACTGGGTGTCATCCCTTTCAACCCATCTCCATGTACCACGATTCCATAGCGCTTGAGGTACCTGACAAGCGCATTGCGACTGGAAGAGATATTGACCAAATTTAAAAGCGGAATCGGTGTTTCTTCATCCATCGTTTTGCCGTTGTAACCCTTTTGACGCCTTTTTATTCCCATATTCGAGGATGATTAATTTGTTAACAGCAGAGTGGGCAGGTATAATTGATGGGCACGCCATGAGCTGAGCTGGTTCAGGAACTGATATCGATCCCGGGGGTATGGCTTGCGCTTGCTTAGAAAAAGTCTAACACTAAGCTATGGCAGGCAGCATATGCGCATGCTGTGTTTTCAGAACCGAACTGTGCACTTGGTCACATATTATAGTTACGGTTTATATACTACAAAACTCTAGAATGTTTGCAGTGGGGCCAGGGGCCACTGCGTGGTTTGCATCTGCTGGCTGCAGGTGGGTCGCCTTCGTGTAACCCCACTAACCACCAACTAGCCAATGATAAAATTACACAACAAAGCAACACGTTCGCTTTCCCTCATACGGCCTCTAAACCAGGACTAATGCTCAATCGAATCGACTCGCGACGGCTTGCACTTGCGCAGCCTGCATATGCATACGGATGTGCTGGAAATCCAGGTGGACAACAAAGCAGTCAGCAAGAAATTTCGAAAGAGTGTGGGTGCATATGGTACGCAGCGTTGGCGTGTTGTAGAAGTTGCAGCTCCACAGGGCAATTGCGCAAACTCCTCGTCTCAAGTAAATTACCAAAAAAAATTGGTACCGATAGCGAGAGCACGAAGCCTTTAGTATCATAGCGAAGAGAAATTCAAAATATGTACTGATAAAAGAGTGAGTAAAAGACTGTAAACCACAGATATGTATGGCCAAATGCTCAATTTAACCAAGATTTTATATGGCCTGCGGTCATGTAGTCTACCTCGGATTTGGGCACGTTTCTATTCGGTTTTAAGGGAAAACAGAGGTATGACAGTAATTATTCACGGCGCTCGTATAAAATTCGGCAGCTATTATCAAGGTCTTGAGGGAAAAGGGTACATTAGATATAGAGGCTTATTAATCATTTGCAATGAAGTACATAGTACCGTTGCATTGCTGGGGCCAAGGCTATAGAAAGTGGCTGCTACAATCGTATATATGGTCTGGTAAACCGTATATAAAGTCAGAAAAGAGCCGGAAAAACGCTAGCCTCGGTAGGGGTACCGAATCAAGGGCGCACGCGCGGAGGTCGCGATCGATCGGTTGCATGGTAGTAGAATTCTTTTAGGGAACATGGATCCGCTATCTCTCTATAAAGCTAGATCTGGTGGGCGTAGATATCAATGATCCAGCCAATTAAAACCCTCTAGATGGTGATTTATTATATCAGGGTATAAGAATGTCTAATGCTAGTCGCCGATGGTCGCCTAAGTATTCGAATTTGAATATTTACAAATATTGCAAATTAAGCACACAATGTGTATACATACGTATAATAATATCGGCGCACGCCCAGACAGCCATCTGAATCAAGCATTGGTAAAGCGCTCGGGCGTTGTGTATTCGATGTGACTCTGACAGATTCAAGCGGGGAAAAGGTTCAGAGAATACTTCACGGTGGAGGTAGGGGGCAATCAAAATGGCTGAAAGAGGCTGGGAAAGTACAGTCGAAGTTGAGCCTGGCCCTGAACCATGGAGATAACACTGCCGGTGTTGTGATTGAAGAGTTGAAACCAATTTCTACTTGATTGCCTGGTAGGTGTTTCGAACAGATGACATTATATATACCGACATATAATCTTTAGAATAACCATGATGTGGGGGTAAGTATCTAAATGTATAATCAACAATATTGTTCCCCAAATTCTATCAATGTAACTAGCCTTACATCCCCGTTAAGCTTTTTCGCGACCGTTATTTTAAGGTAAGCTAGAAATTTAGATGACCCTCGCTATAAAAATCAAACGAAGCATTGTAGACGGTTTCCCGAATGGAGTCATTTGAACATCGAATTTAACCACATCTCGATAATAATTACTTTTACAATATTCGTAATATATTCGTGACCACACTCGAAAAGCAAAATACTTTTAATTAGGCAGAATTCTCTCCGGGGGCACTCTCATTCGCATACTTCGTCAGGAACGAATTTGCTACTGTTGCCTCCTTCTTTGCCCCCTTTGGAGAACCAAATAATTGGCTTCCACCAATCTCTCTCCTAATTGCTTCCTTTTTAACTTCTTCCAAAATTTCGCTTCCACGACGGTGGACCTTTGCCCCAGTTTCTGTTGAGTCCATACTCTGCCTTATGTCTTCAACGGCGGACTCGACCTTCATTTGCGCCTGCTGAGCGATTGGCTTATCTGTAGAGTGTTGAGCGCTAGGGGCGGGATGGAACCCCATGGTTTCGCGGATCCGCTCAGTCTGTAAATATTTGGGTCAGTATGTCAATTGCGCATGTACTAGGTATTTTTGAGTAATGGGTTCATACCCAGCTCTTCCTGCGCTCCGGCATTGGCATTGGGTTATCTTCATGGTCGACTCCTCGCATGCCCTATAAGTTTATTATTTTAGTATTCAGTGAGTTACGGGGATGGTTATTTTATAGCTACATGCGAAAACTGGTTAAGAAAACCAAGATACATCATGTACAAAAGATTCCCCATGAAGGGCTCATACCTCTTTCATCCCACTCATGCTTGTGCTCGTTGACTTGTCGTTAGAATTAGAATTCATTTTGCAAAATCGGTGTTGGGAATGTGAATATTCTGCGTTGATTTCCTGAAATGGACTGTTACACACGATGAGATTAGTGAAAAGGCTTGGCAAAAGTGCGCCTGGAGGGCTTGATATCTTCAAGCGCCCGACAACTTACCAGAGATGTCTAGGAAAATATGGAGATATCAATTATGAATGTGTTATTGTTCAAAGTTTGAAGTTCAATTGATTTACCCCGCAAATTGAGCTGTAACGGAAGTATTTATACATATGAGGGAGGGATGATTTCGATTAGAACGCTAACGTCATTGTACTTAAATAGGGCACTTTGCAACTTCGAATCTGGCCCAAAATCGTTTTGAAGGGTTCCGAAAGGCCCTGCACATCTTCATAATGATGCGAACGTGCAAGGTATAAGGCAAATTCCAAGCAATGATATAGACCTTCGCGTGCCGTTCATTACATCATGTCACGAGACTAATTGCGGTGTTGGAGTGCAGATGTAATACCGGATTGAGGTTCGTGCCGCACTAATACCCCTCGAATCCCAGAAACGGTTGCCACCCTTCCTAACATACAGAAGTACAAACTTGCTTTTATCCCTATCCCGACAGGTATTTGAGGTACATGTACCATAGAACTACATCAAAACTCCTGGTTCTGGAACATAATCGCCAGAAATATGCAATAGGCTGTTGCTACTAACTTCCAACCAACCAAGTTATTCGATCCAAATGTCACCCCTCGGATAAAAAGGGTTCTACTGTCCGTGCAACTCTTCCGCCTCGAAGGGAAAGCATCTCTTGTAGAGGTACACGCAAATGGTGTCTTGTGGGTTGAGTTTTGCGTCGAATGTAGCCTTGAAGTAGCCATGAGTTCCCAGACTCTCCTTGATAAACCCGCTACGCCCACGTTTTGTGTGCAATGGCAAAGCTTTGAACCAACTAACGTCTTCTGAATTGAAGAACATGTACCTGACAGTTACTACCTTCTTGTGGATCTTGTAGGGGTGACCAGTCAGGATGCGGCGTTTGGCGATCACCCGTTCATGGTCGGTGTTGAGGAAAGACCCGGTACCGACAAGTTCGAGTTTTCCTGAACCAATATTAGTATTAATTTTTCTCTTCTTTAATCCAGAGGTGAATTCTTACCGCTTGGATGTTGCTTCCACCATAAAACCGGGACATTTCCAAATACAACCTCTCCGATTAGGGTCGCGACGCAGGTTCTTCCAGGCTGTAAGAATTGTTCATATTTGTGAACGTTATTCTTGGTCGCACCACCTTGGCTGAACAACGGTCGGACCTTCCACCTCCTGGACCCGCATTGAAGAATTAATGTATCCTTTGACTTGATGGGTGGTCCCTCGTAGTCATTGCTTAGTGTGATACTGTAGTTCACGACAGCTTTCTTATATTCATGCCGTAACAAGCCGAAGAGACCCGTGATCCGAGTGTTATGTTCGTCGTATGGCCCGACTGCCAACGGTTTTGGTACATTCCTCAGATAAACTTTTACCTTGGACCCTGCTGGTACACCGCCAACTAAAGCTTCTCGCTGCACCTTTAGTTTTGTGGCCTTGTAATTGTCGATTCTGGCAAGGGAATCCCATTTCTTAGGCTGGAAGGGAATATCCTCGCTGATTTCCCAAGGCGATGTCCTAAAGTCCTTAAGACCTCGGTAACGATGCAATCGTTCCCTAGCAGTTTCCTCAGGCCGTAGCTCAAATTCATCTGGGAACTCAAGGTCGTCTTCTGCCTCTTTCTTTCTTTGTCGGAATTCAGCGATTCTAAATTAAGTGTTAGCTTAGCCGGCGGGCTTGAACTGAGTGTCAAAACATACGCTTTTGCTTCTTCCTCCGGTGACAAGTCTAAGAACATCTCACTCTTTGTTGTCCCGAAGGTTGTTGTAGCATCATCCATATCTTCTTCAGCATCCATTTTATCGTCGTCATCATCTGCCTCTAATTCGGCCTCCATTAACTCTTCGACTTCATCCGCATCCTCGAAGTCCGAGTCGTCTGTATCGCTGTCCACGATCCACTTGGCTTGCGTTGCAGAAGTACCCGGAGGTAGCCTTCGCTTCCTTACTGGTTCAGGCTCGATTCCATCGATCTCATCATCGTCGAAATAATGGTGATCATCTAATAGAACTCCCCTTCGAGTGTCAGGTAGCGATAAAGCCTCCTCTTCCATCGAAACCTCATCATTGACCTGCTCTAAGGTATCTTGATCCTGAGTCGGCGCATCAATCACTGCTGATGTGTCCATCGTATCACTCCTGTGCGATTCTTTTGGCAGCGAGACTATTTTATCCACCTGATAGATGCCACCGTCTTGAAGCTGTACCAATCTGTCTGCCTTCAAAGCCTTTCCACGAACTGTGCCAGCAACGTACGCCTTGCCCTCAGATTCGTCCCATGAAACCTCTGATGCCAACATATAAGATCTTGCATCCCTCCATAGAATACCCTTAGGATGCTGTGTACAAACCGACCTGATCGCATTCAGCGCCTCAGTGGGTGTATCTACTGCGTATATCCTATCTTCTTCCGCAAAGAAATGGTTCATGTAGCTTAAAAGTGACTTTTTGACGTCTGGTCGTCGTTTGGCGGGCTCAACCGAATTCAGATTCTGTACTATGCTGAATATTGTAGATACGCCCTGCCATTCAATAGCTCGTAGCAGGGAGTCGCCAATATCGTCTACCTCTTGCGTAGCGGATAGGATAAAGAATATGAAATCGGCATATTTGCAGGCGTCCAGAACGGGAAGGAGTTTTCGCTCGGGTATAACGTATTGGATTTTCTGCTTAAACCTGTCGATACTACAGAGGGACAGAAGTTAACCCATATACCAGCTTTTTTGTAACTGAAATTTTTTTTTTTTCGCCTACGTAATATTGTGCACTCCATTGGGGTATTTTTGTGTATCCATATCCAAGGCCACATTCAAATGGTTTAGAACCGCCTCAGCATATGTATCCGCACACAGCGGTATTACAACGACAATTCTTGGAGCTCCGTTTCTGCCATCAAATACCCTATCATCCTTCGCCCTCTCGATCGCCTTTTGAATCTGTTTCTGTCGAGCTTGGTTTCGGCGATCGAGCTTCGATTTAAGAGCCTGAGCTGGCGACTGGCGTACACCTTTCGTTTTTTCGATTTTGCCCTTGCTCTGCTTAGCCAGTTGACCTTTGGTAGCATGGCGGGACTTGAAAGCCTTATGGCCAGATTTTGTGGCGGAGCGGTGGTGATGGCCGCCGGATACCATGATTATTGCTGTTTGATAGGCCCCGTAAAGGTATTTTTAGCTGTATCGAAGCATAAATAAGCTAATCCTGAGAATCCAAAGTCGAATCGTAAGCTGCTGCGGATGTTGCAGGCTTTCTGTGGTATGGAAGCTAAAGATTAAAAAAAAAAAAAAGAGGTGCAGAAAATTTGTTGCCTGTGTGTTTTTGTGTGTGCGCCTCTTATCGGCACGTGAGATGCAGCTAAAACTAAAAGTTCGTCGCGCAAACCAAAAAAAAAAAAAAAAAGTCAGGATCACCTTCAAGCTTCAACATTCAAGTCCACCCTACCAAAACCATCGTTCACCCCACTATGGCTTCCGACGACGAAGGGCCGACCGTGGTCGCCTCGACACGGCCTACAAAGGTCTCTACCAAAACATCATTGCAAAAGCACCGACGCGATACTGAGGCTGAAGCAGAAGCAAAGGCGATTCAAACATTCAGGAAAAATGCTGTCGAACAGTATGGCAGGGGTGCGCAGGTCCCCGTTAAGAGCATCAAGGCGAAGAGACTACGAGAGAACATGAAGCGCATGGAACATAAGTTCAAAGAAGGAGCCGTGCAAGCTAAAGCAGCAGAGTTATTGCTGGAGGAGAACCCCGGTTACTTGGAGGCTGAAGGACTTGAGAAGACATACCACTTTTCGCAAAAGGATCTCCAGAAGGAGTTGGATATAGGAACAGCAAAGAAGGGATTCGAGCTCAAATTGCCCACTTTCGGACCATATTGCATTGACTATAACCGGAACGGTACGGATTTGCTGCTTGGAGGAAGAAAGGGCCATGTTGCGGCATTCGACTGGCGGTCGTCTTCTTTGCATACCGAGCTGCAATTGAACGAAACGATTCGGGACGTCAAGTAAGATAAAGTTGCCCAAAGAAACGTCAATTCAATGCTAATAATATTCTTAGGTGGCTTCATAATTCACAATTCTTCGCCGTCTCCCAAAAGAAATACGTTTACATTTATGATTTGAAGGGAATTGAAATACACTGCCTAAAAAGCCACATTGAAGTCACAAACATGGAATTCTTACCTTATCACTTCCTTCTCGCTACGATCGGAAACGCAGGCTGGTTGAAATATCAAGACACCTCGACAGGCCAACAAATCTGTGAGATAAATACGAAACTTGGAAGCCCTACGTCGATGACACAGAACCAGCGTAATGGAATCCTACATGTTGGACACGCAAAGGGACTAGTGACGCTGTGGTCACCAAACGTGACAACGCCTTTAGTTCAGATGCTCTGTCATAAGGGCCCAGTCAGAGCTGTTTCGGTAGACAGAGAAGGCTATTACATGGCAACAGCAGGGCAAGAATCGCTCGTTAGTATATGGGATATTCGAATGTACAAGAAAGTACATAGTTATTCGACGCCTATACCAGCGAAGTCGCTCCACATTTCTGATCGGGGCATGCTGGCGGTTGGATGGGGCTCTCACACACAAGTCTGGAAGGATGCCTTGCGGACAAAAGCAAATTCACCGTATCTCCAGCATCATACACCTGCAAATATTGTTGAAGATGTGAGGTTCTGCCCATTCGAGGATGTACTTGGTGTTGGTCATGCGGAAGGATTTGAGTCCATTATAGTTCCTGGATCTGGAGAGGCCAATTTCGACGCCTTGGAGCTAAATCCATTTGAGAGCAAGAAGCAACGGCAGGAAGCTGAAGTTAAAATGTTATTGAATAAACTGAAGCCAGAGATGATCTCCTTAGATCCAGACTTTATTGGAGCGTTAGACCGGAGGAAGGCTTCAGAAAAGGACGGCGAGACATGGCAAGATGCTGAGAAGAAGAAGGTATGCCTACGATTGTGACCTTACACAAAATCGAAGATTATTAGAATTAACTAACAAATTACCCCGCAGGCCGAGGAGAAATTGCAAATACGAAATCGCCAGAGAGGCAAGAATTCTGCCCTCAGGCGGCATCTTCGCAAGTCAGGCAAGAAAAATATAATTGACCTCAAGCACCTTAAACTCCAGGAAATGAAGGAAAAGCGGAAGAGAGTGGCCCAGGGCCTTGCAGAATCGAAACGAGAAGAATTGGGTCCTGCAGTCGCAAGATTCTACAGACCCCCTGCAAGGTGATGGGAACTCGTCACGTACTAATTTTTGCAGGGAATAGTTTTGTGCGGGGCCGCACAAGACATTTGTACCATATCTGCGGGTTTTTCGGCGTTCAAGGATACCCTCAAAAGAATATTACTGTACGACTTGAAGTGCACTTTATACATAGACGAAATGCAGCGAATCTGTACAATATTTATGCTGTGTCATCATCAAAACATATTTTTCTTTAATTTATTCGCTTCCCCTCGCCCAAAATTTCTTGTTTGACTGTTTGCCCACCACCTGCTGCAAGGAACCAGCGCGAACAGACAGGATTAGCGCGGGGAACTGGCCAGAATTAGGTTAAAATATCGAGACTAGCTTGCGGCGGGGCAAGGTCCTGTTCCCCTCTTAAATAGCCAGCTCTTCGGTCCCTGCGGCTACCCGTCGACCGATTTTTCTATCCCACCCTATTCTTTCCACGCAAACGCGAACCTCGTTACCGACTTTATGCCCTCGCGTCCGTCCGTTATATATATAAATTTGAAAAATGGTGAGAGAGCAGTATTTTCCGTTACTCTTCTTAGATTTCGAGATACCATTGGAGTCTACGTCGGATGGGATATTTGTGCTTCTGTGGTGGTGGTTTTTTCATTCTTTTTTTTTTTTTCAGGCAACTTTTGCGACAGAAAAATCTCAGAGCCCAACAGTATTGACAAACTCTCTTGAAAATGAATAGGCAGAAGATATGCAAACCGTTCCTTCGCTAGAGGATGACTTCGCGAATACTGGGCGACCGGCTGAAGACCTTTTCGACGACGAGATCGTGCCCAATCCTTCGCCACCAAAGGGAGATGCCGCAATTCCAACAGGTCCCAAGGCGCACGGTAATAACGGTCGCGGTCGCGGTAACGGACGTGGGAGGGGGAGGGGGAGGGGAGCACCCAGAGTTCGGGGCGGCCGAGGCGGCCACAATGGGCCCCCGCCAACAAATGAGTGGAAGGGTGGCGACGGCGCAGGAAGCAGCATCGTGAGCAGATTTGCGCCAGCTCCCACTGTGGCTACTCCTGCTGTATCCACTCCCGCCGCGCCCACTCCCGCCGTTTCTAGCCCCGCCCCCGCTGCCGTTGAAGAGAGTAATGCGCCAGCAGAAGAGGAGGTGAAGGAGACACCCGAAGTAACAGACCAGACGCCAGAAGCAACAGATGCAACGGAGCCAGCACCGAATCCGGATGGCGAGACAGAGAACCCCGCAGCCGCCTCGCCAACAGGTCCAGCTGCGGGAACACCACGCAAGGAATTTCCATCTCGAAACCGTATTGTAACTGGCGGACCAAATCGTCAGAAACTAACGGAAGAAGAATTGGCGAGCCGCATGGAAGCCGTGCGACTCAAAAACCAAGCTCGGATTGAGAAGCTCCAACGCGCCGCCGAAGATGAGCAGAAGTTCAACGAGGCGGAGCAAGTTAGGAAAGCAGAGGAAGTTAAACGAAGAGCTGATGAGAGAAAAAAGCAAATCGAGGATGGAAAAAAGAAGAAGGAACTCGAGTAAGTTACTGTAGGAAACGCACTAGAGTATGTAGTATTGATACTAACTGTGAAACAGTGCTGAACGAGAGCAGAATCGCCAACGAAAGCTCAAGGCGCTATCAAATAGGGAATGGGATGTTAGCAAAAACGAAGAGGATTATAATCCGTCAGGGTATACGAACAGATCTCGCCGAGGAGCACACGGTGGTGTTTCCGGGTTTATTTCCAACCCGGATGCTGGCTATTCCCGAGAGGGTGATGGAGAAGGCACAGGGGGTGACATGGAACGGTCGTTCCACTCACCTCGTGGCCGCGGAAGAGGTGGGAGGGGCAGAGGCGGTAGGGGCGACAGAGGCGATAGAGGCGACAGAGGCGGTGGTTTCGGGCGTGGGGGCCATCAGCCCGCTCGCGGTAACCATCGCGGACGACAGACTATACCTGCCGATATTAGTAATGAGGCCGAGTTCCCAGCACTCCCTGGATCGAAACCTAGGGCAGAGAAAGCGCCCGAGACTCCAATCGAGCCAGAAACTCCTCGAGGGACATGGGCTGAGCAAGCGCAGGACGCTGCAGAGAGAGCCGAGAAGGCTGAAAAGGTTGCTGAGGAGACCGAGAAGACCGAGGCCGCGGTCGCTTAATTCAGCGGACCGTCAGTTTCTCCTTTTCTTTATGATTTTCCGAAATAGTGTTCCATGATAGTGCTTTGGTTCGACGGCGAGTATTTTTTCTGCAAAGGTGTGTTTTACCGTCATTCAATGCCCATTTTGCAAAGATAGCGTTTGAAAATACTAACCAATGTTCATATGATAGGTCCTAGTTGGGCCAATAATGAATGTGTAAAACTCCCGTTGGTTACGATTAATGCATCAGAGATGTGCTTCTACTGTAAAATTCAGCCTCGTCTGGACCTAGAATACTTCCTGTGTCGGTTTTAAGCCCAAAGTTCCCGTAAACGTTTAAAATAGCCTCGGTTTACACCGTATCCCTCTACAAGATGCGGGCTATCTTTTAGCCAGTAAAGTCAACCATCTGCCGAACTGAATCCAGCATGCACCGAGTTTCTAGGCCACTGCAAAGTTAGGGATCATCACACCATCTTTTGAAACCACGGCGCCAATAATACCATAAATACCTAGGTAACCAGTATGTTGTGATTTGGCAGCGTATTAGTAGTGGGCACAAGGCCGACAAGGTTTACAATGCTACTCGTCGATCGTCTTATATGCGCTTAGTTAATCTTTAAACCGCGCCCCGGCCCCTCCCCAGATCATATTTATTTTAGCTAGGTAGGTATTTACCCCGCCTTAAGTTTCCAGGTGAACTGAAGTACGATTTGGTCAGGGCCTGTGAAATGCAATGCAATCGACTTTCCATAGTTAATACGGCCTAAGCTAAGATTTGTGATGTGTCTATCTTTGGTTAACAAGACAATGATTTCTTTGTTCATATAGTCCTCTAGGGAAAAGATAACAAATCAATCCAGCAGGGGGTATCGAACGTCACCCTTGATATTAAACAAATTAAAACCCGCCAACATACTGCAGAAGAATAGCGGCTTTTGTGGTGGCTTACTCCAGTCGAATATGGCCCTCAGCATAGTGACTTCCTCAATAGACGACGCCCCGAAACCGGGACTTAGCTCCTCGAATCTAGCGAATACCAGAACTGGCTGTAAATATTTGGCGGAGTATTGTGTTGTCACGATATTCCGGGCGCTGGGAAGACGGCCTACCTGCAATCATGATCAATGACTTAATACTGAGGTTCCGACAGAACTCGAACGCCGGAATCGTTATACATGTGTATATCTATATACCGCAATTTAGGCTGGCAGAACAAACAAGGAGTTCAAGACCTCATTACATTCTGAGCAAAAGAGCTAGCCAAGGGCAAATCTCCTTTGCCAGAAAATTTAAGCTCTCTTTACCACTGCCACAGCGAGGAAGGCTGGACACAGCTAATACCAAAAAATACCTTATCAACCAGATCTTTGAACTACAAGCGTACAATTGCAAGCTACCTCTTATGGAATAAATATACCTGCGACCCAAAAGCCAACCCCAAATACTGTCCGGCTAGAGATTCGTGCGAACAATGATCATGAGGATGTTGTACTATACCTCTATGCCAAAATATCAAAGCCTCGACGGCAAGTATTGAGAGATTGCCGCATAAGACATCAAAACAATTTCTACGGAAGCCGTGAACAGGCCGCGAATTATTTCACCCTTTCCCCATATGCCATAGGATGGATTTCTATATTATTCAACTGATTTTGCGAATTTTAATCGATTAAACCGCTGGCGCACATCGTAGGTTTCTAAACATATAGGTATATTTATAGCTGAAATTAGTCTCGTAAGTCTCGAGCTGGCTAGTTGGCCTATCCTGGTCGCCTATCCAATGCTGCAGACAACACAAATTTAGACAGAATCCAACATATTCCCAATCGATGCAATCCGGCTGGATGTCCGACTGGTTGTAACCAAGAATTCGAAGTGCTTAGGTATTAATACACTGAAGCGCTCAAATATTCAAATGCTTTGTAAATACCTAGGCAGGTGTTTCCACCTAGTGGTATCACGCTGATGTCACCGGAGATACCTGTCTCAAAATAATACATCCATAATTAACACTCTAACCCACAATTGCAAAGCAGCTTTCAGATATTTGCGCTGCGTTTGCTTATTACTGGGTACTGGTTGTGTAATCGTTATGCAGAGGCGGACACAGTATTTGACCTATATGTTATGGGGGACGGGAAAACAAGCAAATGATCATGATCAGAAAAAAATGGGTATTTCATTTCCGAAGACTATGTCCTATTAGCCTTCTTTAACAGCTTGCTTTAATTTCTTTTACCCTTCCCTCCTATTCCTTCTCTTCGGCTCAACAAATACGCCGGTGTAGTGTAGAATAATACATGAAATTTTGTTTTTGAGAAAAACAGGAAAGAAAAAAGATAAAAGCGATAGCAATAGTAGAGAACAGGGTGAAAAGAAGAAAAGGACAACTTCTTCATGCTGTTTCATGAGAAAGACGATAACGACGCGATCGTTCTTTGCTCGCGACGTATCACATGAGTTCATAAACGTCCTTCGCGGGTGTAAATTCGTGAAAGGTTGATGAAAGAATCGATGGCGTTTTGGGTGGAGGCATGATCGTAGAAGGGTTATGAGTGTCGTGAAGGGTTGGTTAGTAGACTAAAAGGATGACATATGCAGAAAAAAGAAAATAAGAGAATAGAAAAAACCCGAGTATGCGTGGGAGAAATCAGCAGGAATAAGAAATACGAAGGAGGTATCCCGAACAATAACAGAAAAACCATAGGCAAAAGCGCAACAGAAGTAGCAAGTATTAAAATATCGTAACGATAAGAATAGGATGGTCTATTCCTCCTCGCTTTCGGATCCGGAGGACGGGTCGTCATCGCTCGAACTTTCAACTTCTATATATTCAAGAGCAAGTTAGTAATCATGAAAGTGGCCATGCGTTGTATAATATTAGTCATAAACATACGCTTAGTTCCCATCGAGGCTAAAGACCTTGGTCCGTCATCGGTTGGAGAACCCCCCTCGAAGCCTTCGATCTGACTCTGTATTTCGCGGATTTTTCGCTCTTGTTCGGTAGCAGACATCGGCTTGTTCTTCTTCCTTTGCTTTGTCGGGACGTTCTTGGGCATCTTAGGCGCAGGGGCGACGGGAGCAGCTGACTCGGTGGATGGGTTTGTATTCTCTGTGACAAAAATATAGAGCTTATGGACAGTAGCAGGCGCCAACTCGTCGATGTCGAGCTCAATCTCATCTCCCTCCTGCAAATTGTTAGCGGCCATGAATTACCAATGACAAGAGTATAAATAACTTACAGCGAGATCTGGATGATACGTCTTGATGAGCGAAAGAACTTGTTGCATTTTATGTGGGGACAGTTGATTGATCCGTTCGCTGAGCTCGGTTTTTTGGGCAAAGGTCATGTATGGAACGACAGGCTCCTTCTTTTTGGCATTCGATCCCTTCTTCTTATTTGATGGCGTTGCTTTTGTAGTAGCCTTCCCAACAGCAGCTCCAGCACTACTGGATTTCTTGTGCTTCTTAGATGTGGCCGGGGGTGACTTCTTTGATTTCTTTTTCTTTTCGATGGTTTCGATTTGGGAGTGGATCGTGCTGAGTTGGGCCTTGAGCATCTCAAGGGCCGGCTGAGCATCTTCATCACTATCCTCATCATCCGAGTCTTCCCCATCTTCTTCTTCGGCGACAACAGGCGGGGTTGGAGTTTCTTCCTTGAAGCTAGGCTTCTGCGACCACTTATCGTCAAACACCGCTTCCAGTTGTTTCCCACAATCATAGACGGGAGAGTTTGGTGGGTTGAACTTGTAGCAGTTGTTGAACATCAAGCGAATGTCGGCCTCAAACTCATTCGAATTATTATATTCGTTATGATTGAGCTTTCGCTGAATCTCAGACATGTCCATCGGCTTCTTTATAACCTTGAAATAATCAGGGATTTCGAGTGCAACAGGGTCAACCGGATTATAGAACGGAAAGGCGATTGCATTATGCTGCTTCTTCCACAATTCTTTCATGATTCCTTCACAAAACTTGAATTCCGCAACTGACTTTTTGCGCCTTGGTTTGAGATCTGAGTAGGGCAGGTCCTTCGGTGGTGGTGCGTGAATAGGGCGCTTTGGGCGGCCGTCAGCAGTCACTATGCTGTCACGACGGATTTGT
The DNA here is from genome assembly GCA_036872755.1 of Orbilia blumenaviensis. Taxonomy (NCBI): domain Eukaryota; kingdom Fungi; phylum Ascomycota; class Orbiliomycetes; order Orbiliales; family Orbiliaceae; genus Orbilia; species Orbilia blumenaviensis. The sequence goes on along the minus strand of JAVHNS010000003.1, from coordinate 1,258,002 downwards.
GGAACCCCCCCTGGTGTGAGTGAGAAAGTGGGCGATGCGGCAGTTGGTGACATGGCGGAGGAAGGTACGGAGGCTCGAGCTGACTCGCGGCGAATTCTAGAATCTGGTGTCTGGACTGCTGGAGAAGGGATACTGGTAGGTGCTGCTGCTGCCACTACTGCTGTTGCTGCCGCCGTGGAGACAACGGGTCGTTTTGGCTGGGGTTTTGACTTAGAAATAATCTCAGCCGGTGGCATCTTCTCCAGTATATGGAGATATTTATCACGGATATGAATTCCCGATTGTGTAACGGCGTGCTCTAGCCCGTTGAACAAAATCGAATTTTGTACCATTAGGTGGATATCGGCTTTGAGCTCTTCTGGATTGTGATACTCGTTCGAGGTTAATTTCCTTTCAATATCAGCTAGAGACATCGGGTTCTTGACGATTTCAAAGTATGTAGGCAGGCTAAGTTTAATAGGATCCACCGGAAATAGAAAGGCCTGTGCATCCTTAAGGCGCTTGATATTCTTGAGATTGGAAAGTGCGAATTTTGATTGATGTATCGGCATCGGCTCTCCGGTGAATGCTGGTGCATCGGCAGGACCACTGGCGGAAGCCTGTCCAGGTTGATCCGCACTAGTATCCATAGCTGCTGGACTCGTTGCCTCTGTTTTCGCTGGAGAACCATTGGTTTTGGCAGTATGCTCTTGATCGGCAGCATCCGGCAGGGATTCAGGCTCTGCTGTCTTCTGCCGCTTGTTGGGGCGCTCAGGCTCAACTGATTCTGATCGCGCACGGACCAAAGAGGAACTCATCAGCGCAGGAGGCGACGAAGTATGTGCAGGTGCATCTGGCATTTCAGCATCTTGGCCAGCTGGAGCCGTAGTTGGAGCTCCCTTGGATCCCCCCTCTAATTTGTTTGGAGCTTCAGCAGTAGGGGTTGGGACAGCGTCCTCCATGTTCACTTCCTTCGACTCTGATGATATGGGGGCTTCTCGGAGATCTGAGGTGGGTTGTTGAACAACAGCAGGCGTGGCTGTGATTGGTTGATCGGAAATACTAGAATCGCCGGAAACAGCGGGGATGGTACTGGATGTTTCGAGGGGTTTCGAGGTAGACTCTGGAGATTCTAGAGTGAGATTGCTCATGGCTCGTTGTCCCGGTGCTGAGGTGTCAAATGATTCGCTGAAGGGTGGTGTTGGGATCGGCGGAGATAAGGGTGCCGTAATCGGCTTTAGTAGGGAATTAGAGGTTTGATGTCCGTCGCTACTATTGGAGTCTGCTACAGCAACAGCAGTATCAGGTTCAATGCCCGTACTAGTATCCTTTTTCTTATCTGATGTTGAGGTTTCTTCGGATGACGTGGGAGCTGCGGTTGAAGGAAGTTGTTTGGAGCCGTTGGAAGTGTCGATATCAGAAGATGGAATGGGTGAGGAGGAAGAAGGAAGGTTGGCCATGTTGGGAGGAAATATATAGTGAAGGTTCGGAACGTATTGTTACGAAAGGTTCGGGCCACCAATATCTTTTGATGTCGGCGGTTGTCGGGCGTGAAGGTGTCGATAGTGATAGGATAGCGGGGAAAGGGAGGAGGAGGGGTGGGAGGTAGAGATTAAATACACCTGGTAACGAAAAGCTACCTCAGTTAGCCAGCAACCCTTATATCAAAAGTTGTGATCACCATCCGTCAACATGCATGTAACACTTTTCAAAGACACATTACAACACCGGCTCCCAAAAGACAAGCATATGTGAGGTATGGTATGTAGGTAAGTATTCAGGCTAACAGACCAGAGCTTCACCAGTCCAGTAGCGCCAGCAGCGAAGTAATGCGACGACAGCGATGGAACCGTGAAAGTGTTGCTGTGGAGCTCGAGACGAAGTGGGCCGGCTGAAAAAAGCAAAAAGGGGAATAATTTGAGGATTGAAATCAAACCCGGCCAGACGCCGCCGGTGGAAAATTTATATGCTGACTAAGAAGACCACATTGACTGACCCGGCATCCTATCCAAATCAAATCCACATGTAGTCAACTGCCAGAAAATCCCCCTAACGTGCAGCCTGTGGCGATGTGCATCAACCACGCCCTCCACAAGTACCACCGGTACATGCACCGGATGCACGTCCGCCGCCATCCGTAGTCTCGATGCCTTTCCTGAAGCCAACGCGATCCGGCCATCGCCATCAACTTTCTCTTTTGCGCTGTTGTTGCTTTGGTGGTATCCGTCCCAAAGCGACCAGGCTAAGGAAAACAGGCGAGGAAATCGTGGGCAAACACCACACGAAAATATAGCATTCCAGCACCAACAATGAAATCCACCACAGTAAAACGAAATTCAGGCACGGAACAACAACAGACATGCCCAAATAAATACCATAAAACAATGAACCCACAGATGTTACTTACTTTTACTTTTTAATATGAACAAGAAAAAAATTTATCTGTGTAAAGCAAAAGGGGATAAAATAACTTTTGCTTTTTGTCGTAAGTTCGTAACAAAATATATAGATGGATGTGGAAAAGTGTGTTGCGTGGTGGTTATGCGGTCTCGTGAGTTGGAGTCCAAAGGCAGAGAGAAATCGCCCAATAAACACGGATCTGGCCAGTGGCGACGGATCGTATTTAAGAGAAGGAGGGGTCTGTTCGGTTGGTTCTGTTCCGCCAGCCCAAGAAATGTGGTTAGCCAAACCCGTGTGGTTTTTGAAAATTCCGAATCGAACAGAAAAGAAAAATAAAAAATAAAAAAAAAGATTAGATGGGTGGTGCCGCTGGGGTATGTATATCAAGAGAAAATTACGGGACTTGAAAATTGGGGGGAAGCAGACTGCTGCGGGTGGTTTTAAATGGACGATGAATCAATGCTCCCTTACCAGAACAGGCCTAGTCTCTGAATAGTCCATGCAAGAGACCGTGTGCGAAGGAAAAACCCTTGCCCCTCTCTTTCCTCTTTGTTTTGATTTTTGGGCTCTCATGGTTGGTGGTGGTGAGACTGAGCGGCCAATTTGGGGCCTATTGGCTGCAAGGCCACAGGATAAGGGCAACCGAGAGAGTGGCCCACCAAAGCAACCTTCTCAACCTTCTTTTCCCTCTGTTCGTTTCTTTTTCCGCACCTGGGCTGGCGTGCTTTCAGTCCAACAAGGGGTGTTTGCAGGCGTTCTCCCGTGCAAATAATCGCGCTGCTGGCTGTCAACGAACAGCGGACCCTTTATCCCGAATATTGGTTAGTCTGATGTCTTTTCGCTTCCATCTGACAGGTGTCGCTCTCCCCTCACCTCGATAACACCATCATTATCGTGCCTTCTTTCATATAACAATATCCAGAGCTTCAGATTCTTCTACCTTTCGTTTTAGAGGCTTTCCGTGCTGACGCGAATCGTGTGCAATTTTTAGACCCAATCAAGGGGCTGCAAAATAAAACCTAGAAGATGCCACCGTAAATCTGCACATCCCGTGACCTTCCGACCGTTATGTTCCTTTCCCCCATTTTGACCACAAGCATGAGACAAACGCGTAAGATCTGCTCAAGAAGCCCCTCATAATTTCGATGCCCAGAATATTCGACGAAACGCCTCTCATAATAGAAGCGGGAAGGACAGATAGCCGATAACTTTGGGATGATTTCCGGTCTTCGTCGTGGCATTCTTTTTTTTATCGAAGAAATAAATGAGGGAGAATTTTCTTTTATTTCCATCCGTATTCCGTGGTTACCTCGCGAAGGCGGGGAAAAGAAAAAAAAACCAGCTCTCACCCAAGCTGTGGGTTTTTTGCTGTTTCGTAAAAGCAAAGCGCCACGAATTATTGCGTGGACCATGTCTAAACTTGGCGAGAAGACGAAAATATCACAAAAAAAGGGCATTGATGCAAGCTTCAATGTAGCTAGGATAGAGACGGCTGCCACCAGTTTCTTGTTAGTTAGATTCGAAGACTCTGGGGTCCGCATCCTCGTTAAAAGAGGGGCAGGATGCAGGGAAAAGGATAGGATTGGGATACGCACGCCGGGTTTGCTGGCAATACCTGAACATAGTGAGGAGTCGGACGGATCTTCTTTTCGGGAAAGCTAGAGAAGGATCATGTAGTGATCGTTACACATTGATATGCGTAGACGGTTCTCTGCATATGGAAATCGTGGTTAGATCTAGAGGAAATAGATGAGAACATGCGTTTTCGACATCGTGCGACTCATGGCTCAAGAGCTCTGAGGGGTCTAAGGCAGCCTCCAGATCCTGAGAATGGGGCTACCAGGATGCATCGGCCGTAACCCTTAGAAAACGGGCTCTCGACAGAATCCATGATTCGATCGGTATCAGGCTAGGTAGATTATCAAGCTTTGGGATATCTATAGGTTAGCACCAGCTTCTCCGAGAATGAATTAGAAATATCGTTGGTTTGTAGAATCTCTGGCTGGGTGGTTAGATGGTTGTATGAAGGTCATATGGTGGGCAAAAAACAAGCCCTGTTCAAGAAACTGTGACTCGGCACCAAAATTAGCGACCAGCAAACATCCAATAGATTTTCTCCGCCTTAAAACGTAGCTATTTTGCTGCACTCAATATTAAGCATCTGAGCATCTGCACGGTTAATTATAACTACAGAGCCTCTTACCGAGAAAACTCCAGTTTTTGGGTAGCGAAGCAGACAGACCTATAACCCAACTGCAGGCTTGTCGCCTTCGCTCAACGCTAAGATAAGACATATATAATCAAAATTTCAGAAAGAATGGGGTATTATACAACACGTCCAGAATTGTTGCATTTTACCGGCTTTGCTTTTAATGTCTTTGCTAGTCTCTGCACGAGACTGTGTCTCTACTGCTTCGGAGCCCAATTTAAGGCCGACCTGCTGTTAATAGACGACCCAGAAAACGCACATGCGCCCTTTTTACCCTATGGTATACTAAGTAGCTATGGTTTACCATCCTTTCCGGTTTTTAGGGGCCTATTCAGTGATAGAAACTTCACAATCGCCTCATCTACCGACGACCTGGCTGCAATACCTTAACATAAGACAAATGCTATGAAGCGAATGGGGATGTAATTTTAAGAGACTGCACTGCGAAACCCATTTTTGCAGTTATGAACATACCCCTTCCCTCGTAGAATCTGAAATCTATATAATGATTTAATAGCCCCATATCCACACTCCTTAGCGGGTTGACCCTATAAAATTTGAATAAGTCGAGTCTTCCACAACACGACTTACTCAACAGTCGTGGTGGTGGGAACAACAGAACTAGCACCTTGTATCCTCATGCATGTGGCCGACTAACTGTGCCAGGGGAGGAGTACCTTAGTATATATATCTAGTTTCGCAGTCTACCATTATATTAAGTTTATGGCGGCAGAATGTTATAGATGTGCGCCTTCCTCCGGTCTGTCCCGGTATTAATGCGCCTAGTATCAATTATCATTGACTCCAGTAAGTCGGGTAGCAATTCCTACAAAGTACAACGCCTGCGTGGGGTTTTCGAGAGTAATCCTCTTTCTACTTTCCAACTCCTTAATTGAAGGTTGTTGGAGCACCATCTCCACTACAAACCTCACAAATTCCATTACAGTCATATCGCTGACCTGAGCCGTCCCAGTAAATCCATACGGGCTCATAGCAATTCTTTGGTCTTCGATCATGATACTAAGTAATAGACGTCGAACATCGGGTATAGAGTCTGTTGGCTCAAACATCAAATCGTTCATAAGGTAGCAACTTTCCAGGTTGGAAACACATTGAGTCTTCCCTGCCGACGTAAACGAAACCGTCGCAATTTTATCGTCGGAACCCAGATCCAAGGTTATTCTTTCCCCGAAAAGGCAATGTACTCCATAATGAGGGTACTCAGTCCTAGATGTACCAGCGGATATGACCCTCCCCCGCCGCAGCTTTTCAAAACTGGTATTATTGAAGATGACGTCTTGACCGTACGCGAGAAGGATATCTCTCCAACGTCGTGATGCTCTGGAGCAATAATACCGCGATTCCCATGGAAGGTAGGAGAGAATTTTGAGTTGAATCTCTACAGGAAGCGAGGTTACCCCTGTGGGAATTGGTGTACCAATGTGGCTAGTCATTGCACATTGCATGGCCATAGACGCAAATGCATATATTGTGATAGTTATGGCTCCGTATCTTCAGACTTAAAGTTCGAGGCCGCCGGGCGTTACGTCGGAATCGATTATTTTCCCGTAAATATCCCGCAAAGAGATACGCCAATATGCAAGTGACTTGAATTAATGTAGCGCGAAGTCAAGTGATTTCGTGGATGAATGAGTCTAGCAGTGGGGTACTAGATCGTCAACATGAGCTCCCACAGTGTAAGCTTAGGAGTAAGGCCTCCTTCTGGCCAATAATACAAAGTCTTGGCATTGATAGATCCTGATCGGGAATGTTGTTTTATTCAATGGCTGGAAAGGCCGACGAAAAACATGAGTTGTCTGTATCTGCTAGCTACCATACAGTTGCAAATGCACGAAAGCAGCCACGATGTATGCTGACAGCATATTAGCAAAGGGTCGCGAGAACATAACAGTCATAGTTGCATTACCTTGCAGATTTTTCGGCTCGGTTCTGCGGCGAGGGCTGGATGGAATATGACTGTCATAAAATTAACATGATCATGCATGGGTGACACAGCTCAAAGCTCATTTTCGACACTCGACTTTATGATTTTCGAATATAAATACTACGATGGAATCCCCTAAGTGCCTCTTAGTACTACCGTATAAGACATCGAATCAACTAGTTCTCTTCTCTCCCTCCCTCCCTCCCTCTCTTACCACCCTGACCAATTTGGAGATAAGATTCTTCACACACCAACTCTACGCTCTCTTGTTTCCTACTATCTGCCACATAGCCTCACCAATTTCACTTATTTAATCGATATCGCACGCCGGAATAGGAGCATCACCATCGGCAAAATGGTGTTCAACTACAAGCTTCCCGATAATTTCCTTCGTAATAATGTGAAGCTCCTTGCGGACCTCGATAAATCCCCTGCCACTTTTGAAGTTACCGTGCCGCTACAGAACCCCGAGTCTGTGGAAGCCTCTGACAAGCCGTTCAACGGACCCTCGAGATCACCGTCACCAAATACATCAAATTACAATCCCTGGTCAATCTCGTCGTCTGATTATCAAAGGATAAGAGAGGACGTAATTAGTGGACTCTTAGCTGATGCCCAAGGATCTTTTGATGACGAGTATGCAAGCCTTCTCTTCGATGTGAAATCGGGTATGGCGGATACATATGGCCAGCACATGGTACAATATCTATGCAAGGATATTAGAGCAAACTATATGGAGTTCAACCTTGACGACCTCGATAACATTGGGGTCGAGTTTCATAATCAACATAAAATCGCAAAGCAAAAAAATGAGGAGGAGGAGGATAAGAAAAAGACAGCGGAGAAACCAGAAAATTTGAATAGGGATAATGTGGTGGAGAATAACAGGGGGCTAGAGGGTGGCGAAGCCAGCGGTGAGAAGGGTTTATGTGAGAGTGAAGCTGTTGCTGAACAGGAAGGAGGTGAAACTGAGGATGACCAAGACGGGGGCGATGAAGATGGAGATGACGAAGACGACGAATCCGAAGATGATGGTGAGTTGTTGCCCGATGAGACAGGGTCTGGCCAACTTGCAAAGTTCTATTTTGGAACACCAAAGCCCGGGGGGTCACGTAGTGATAAGCAGTCCGAAAAGAGAAACAAGAAGGCAGTGGATACTCTCTTTGATACCTCTATTCCAAACACTGACCCCAGTATCGTGGGCCAGCCCCTAAAGCAATGCAATGGCAAAACACCACTTGTCCTTTATATATATGGCATCGACAAGATGTTTGATATGAATAGAGGCTGGAGGTTTCTTTCTCGTTTGCGTGATGCTATCCAACAGCGCCGCAAAGCCGGCATCCCCATATTTGCTGTTTACTTCTGGCTGGGAAAAAACTCATGCTCAGATAGCAGGGCGAAAAAGAAGACTGGTGTCAACGACATACACTACCTCTCGGAAACTATCACTGAAGCGAAGGAATGGAGAAATATGGAGGGTTCTCTTAACCGGGATTTCAATCAGAGAAAGTTGAAAGAATATTTACGGCAGCGATACGCCTATTTGGTTGGTGATGATGTAATTGGTGACACGGTTGAATGGGAGTTAGAGGGAATGGAAGATGCTGACTCGGTTCTGAGCCGAGGACGAATGGACTCGAATGAACTCTACCGCATCACTAGATCAATTGGGATCCGTGGCTGGGGAAAATCAAAGATCAATATCGAGGACGTATCAAGTATTCTGAACAAGCTAGAGTCAGAACGACTTAGAGAGGCTGGAGAAAAGAGAGCTGAAGAAAAGGACGGAGATGAGGATGGGGGGGAGACCTTAACAAAGGAGGAAAAAGCTCTCAGAAAATATGTGATCGAGCCAGGTAAGACTTAACTTCTATGATTCCATAAATATGAAATAACGAAAAGCTAAACCAGTCACCCTAAAGGCCAGTCTCCAATAACGTATGACGATGTGATAATGGACCCTACGACGAAGGCTACGGTTAGGCAATTCGTCGCACTCTCAAGACTAAAGATCAATAATAACCGATCTTCTTTGTTCTCATATTTCAAAATGCCGGGAATCTTATTATTTGGCCCACCGGGCACAGGAAAGACCCATCTCTGCCGTGCCATTGCTAACGACTCTGGACACAAGTTCATCGCTCTCTCAGCTGCGGAATTGAAGAAATGTTACGTTGGTGAAACGGAACAGGCGATCAGCGCAATGTTCAGTCTGGCGCGAAAGCTTCATCCATGCATTATATTCCTCGATGAAGTAGATTCCCTTTTCTACAGAAGAGCCGGTACTGACAAGTCATGGGAGCGCAGCGCTCTTGCCCAGTATCTTCAAGAAATGGACGGGCTAGCTGCGGAAAATAGTTCTTCCAAAGCACCACTTGTCATTGTAGCCACTAATCGCCCTGGAGACCTTGATGAAGCTTTCTTGCGTCGGCTACCGTATCGAGTGTTCTTAAACATTCCGAGCTACGAACAACGTCACATGATCCTTGAGAGAATGATTCCAAATGAGAATCTGTCTGACGATGTGAACTTAGCTGATATTGCAAAACGCGCAGAAGGATTTTCAGGGTCAGATCTGAGGACCTTATGCGGCCAAGCAGCACTTTCTTGGGCGACGGAACTTGAGGTATCAACTGGAGAGGCTTTTGAGGGACAGCATATAAGGCTGAGCATGAAAAATTTTGATTTGGCTTTTAGTCGTACTGGTCCTAGTGCTTCACCTAAAATGATCGAGACCCTTGAAAATTTCCATAAGCGGTTCCAGCACTAGCTCACTGTCTGTCAAGTTGCAAGTCATGCTTAGTTCTTGTATTTAAGATATTTGCTTTTAGACTCCTGTTTTTAGCTAGGTACGTCACATAGTCTAGATCTTGAGTTAATCGATAAGCTGTGTCTTTTCGGTACTTTAATTCGCAGGGTAGAAAGAGACCGCAAACAAGCTGATAAACTAAAGACTCGATTTCCTTGAATGCTAGATTCAACAGGATCGTTAACATGTCAGCTGTTTAGGATGCATTTAATTGTTGCAAGAAGGCGTCTTGAACATTTTTGTAAGCAAACAACGATGAATCGAGCTAGTCAAGCTAGTTAAAAGTTAGCAAACTGGAATTTGACCCAAAAGGCTGGGATGCTTAGTTTTGGGCCAAGAAAAACAATGGATGAGCGTATCAAATTTTGGTAGCTGGATTGACTTCTGCGCCAATGACTTGGCGCAATGATATCCCGATTGGGAAATTTCGACCAATCTGAGATACCAGAGATGGCGCCTACCGCCGCATATTCATCCGACTGCTGGTTCAATAGCTGTTCAACGAGATCATCAAAATAGCCTGAGTTTCAGTACCCAACGCAAGTCATGTTACACCTAGCCAAATCAGGAATTGGCTGCTCTATCCTTGTCTATATATCTAAATGAATTATATAACCTGCGAACCAACTTGTGAACCAGCCTGCGAATTAGTCTGCAAACCAGTTGCCTACCTGTGAATTACCTAGTTACTAACCTAGAAACTAGCTGCCAGCCTGTGAATTAGCTGCTAGTTAGTTTGTGAACCAGCTACCAGCGTGCGAGCTTGTAAATTAACTACTATATTTGCTTGCCCGGCATTTTAACACATAACTGCCCAAAAACAAATAATCTTAAAAATAGATCTACACGTAAAATCAGCATGGCGGGTATACAGTCCTTCCCATAAAAACCCCTCCCCTGCAAGATTACTCTATCCTTTCTGCTCTGTAAAAGAGCAGTTGGGCATTCCCTGGAAGCGGCTTGGGGATATAGCCACTGTGTTATAGAAGCATACCCAAGCCTAGGCAATGCGTGGGAGAATGCCTTCGAAGCCCCAAGCTTGTTCACCAATTTGTCGACACACCTCGTTCTCAAATATTCTTCCATTTGAAGTTTTCGATATGTCTCGGGACCAGAATCGATATTCAGTCTAGCTTCAATTTGTAATAGTCTCACACACAATAGATATCAAAAACGCATTCATCAATTTTGGTAAGTAAACTGACCATTTTCTTGAAATGAGGGATGTGGAAGCAAGGCTAACTAGTTGTTCTAGTCTAGAGAATTAAATTGACAAACATGGCTTCGATTACTACTATCTCAGTCGAGCTCATCCACGGAATCGTAGAAAACCTTGAAGCTGATGATATTCTTGCTCTCCGTTGCACCTGCAAGGTTCTGAGCATACAAGCAGAAGAGCCTCATCTGGATGCAATATATCAAATTAGACGAGTTTTTCTGTCTCTTTCAGGCTTTACAACTTGCTAAAGATACCACGAAATTCTTCTGGGGCTGGCGAAAGGGTGAAAAGATCTATCTCCGATGCTGAAATCCCTTATCGTAGAGATCTCCACAGAGAGGACAGAGTTTAATATTCTATCAAAGCTACATTCATATTCAGAACATGAGCTTGAAGCTTCTTTCTCTTACTCTGAGAAGGTACCAGCGTTCTCAGTTTTGCGCTTTCCAGTCTTCCCAATATTTAATCACTCGAGTTTGAACCATCGCCTGCTCGAGTACACCAACCGGATTATCTCGAGCTGAACTCAATCTACTCTACCCTTTTCTTCGATCAAAGCCTGGAACCTCTATACTAGATCACCTGAAGATATTGTTGGTAGCCAGTTTCGAAAGGCTCAGAAAGACCGTAAATGGTCTTCACGAATACGGAATCTGGTTGGAGGCTATTGCTGCGGCTATGACATCGACGGCGGGTATTACAAGTCTCAAATCGGTCGAATGCAAATTGGACAGATTTGAAGGCGCCGCCGGGGTGCCAGTTCGATGGTTCTGCAGGATTCCAAGCCCTCAAAATGTTTTTCAAATCCAGCGCCCGTTCGTAAACCTTTAGGTTTTGATAATTATTATGGCTGCCGAAGATGAATCTGACCCCTCTAGACCCAGGACTGACCCGGATCTCAAGTACTTTAACCATTCTCTTGGAGTTGTCAGTAGCTCTAAATACTTCATCTTTACTTGGTGAAAGTCGAAAACAGGGTCATCCCAAATTCACCAACTCACTCAGAGCCGTTTTCCCTCAGATTGGTCAAGCTTCAATATTTTCATCTCGAATCAGAGCGGTTCATCCACTTTTTGGACAAGTCTAAGGGAGCTCTTGTCGAATTACCGATTTCTGATTGTACCACCGGAAAGCCTAGAGAGGATTGGTACGCACTGCTGCAATTTCTCAAGAGAGAAGCTTCCGGCTTAAGAAAGTTTAAGATGCGGAATATCGAAGTGCTAGAGCGTGAACAAGATATTGATGACACCGGCCCTCCTGCTTCTTTGAACCTCTTTGTTAACGGTAGTTAGATCCGGGAGACTACAAAGTGCTCAGTTGATTTTCATTATGACGGATACATATTCCACTTCTCTTTTGTTATATCCATCAAGCAGAAACTCGAAGCTCACAACAATTCGGGCAGGTTTTGGGATTCTATCACACCTGAGAGACCTAAAGGCCCTTTGGAGAGAAAGATGCTTATAGAAAGAATGAGACCTGCATACAGTTCTTGGACAAGGCCCCGCCTCGTCGATCAGGATTTTGCGTTGCCATAGCTGAATATGATTATCCGCGGAGCCATCATGATATATCCGGTAGGTTATGCGACTATCAGTGTGACTGTCAACTATTCCTGAATTCCAAACTACTCACCCAGGCGTTTATGAAACATTGATCAATTGAAACTTCTCGATTCAATACAGCATGATACCCTTTTGATACAATGGCTCCGAGTTCATACAAATGTCCACAAATCCATGGATCACGAAGGATCTTTTTAGTAGAAAGGTCTTAAGCGCTGTCAACCTTTCAAAGCCTTGAAGTTAAGGTAGGCCCTCCTGCTCATTTTGCCAATTTTTTATCCCATGGACCCCTTACAGAGCCTTACAGGGGTTATTAAGGAAGCTTCGAACTCGAATATAGTGCAGAGTCACAGTTATATGCTGAGAAACAGGTAGCTAGTTCAACTGTGGTGGCCGGTGGATATTGTTTATAGAAGCGATGCCCTCTGCTTCCTCTAGCTCTGCTTCTGCTTTTCCTTAGCAAGCCCTATATATCAATTCTAGACACATTAAATACATTTAACTGACCAACTTATAGCCTTAAGTATGGCGGGCCAAAATGAAAAAAAGGATTTATATATGCAATAGTTCAAATTACGCGTATAAATATGTAAAATAAATCAAATATATATATATGCATCATAAATCTTATTAATTATAATATTATACTAGTAATGCAATTGCAGTTAGAGCAATAATTACAATACTCAATAATAATCATGATGTTTAGTAATGGTACGTAACAGTGCTCAGCTGATCAGCAATGGCTATGGCATTTAGTAATGACCATGGCACTCAGGCTAGAAATGGCCATGGCGCTCAGCACTAACTATGGTGCTTAACACTCTGCCATAAAACAGTTTTATAGTTATTTTAAAACCAATTATTAAATGCTAAACGTTATTTTAAAAGATAAAGCCATAATTAGTAAAAGTTTTATTAATATATGAATATTAAAGCTAGTATTAATAGTGCTATAGTTAGTACTAAATACCATAGCTAGTATTGAATACCTTGGCTAATGTTGAGCGCTGTGGCCATTGCTGAGTGCCATGGCCATTGCTGAACGTCATAATTCAAGTTATTGCTAAATATTGTGGGTATTATTATAACTACAACTGTATTGTAATATTGTGGTTATTATTATAACTACAACCGTATTGTAATATTGTGGTTAGTGAGATTTATGATGTATGTATGTATATTTTATTTATTTTGTATATTTGTATGTGTAATTTGAATTATTGTATATAGAAATCCTTTTTTTCATTTTGGCACGCCATATCAAGGCCTTTCTCTTTCGGTGTGGGGAATATATATATTCCCGTGCGATGAACTATATATTATACTCATATATATAAAAGGGGGGGGAAATATGGGTACGTATATGAATTTGAGGAACCAACGATTAAAATTTTGCATTTGAATTGAAAGGAAATGAAGATAATATATACATTAATAGAAACTTAATTAATAAGTGTATATTCCTTAATATTAAACCAACTCTACTATATATATATATATATATCATTCAGTATCATCTGGGAACTCGAAAAATGTAACTGTTCCAGACCTCGCTCCGATAATGAGACGATTTTTCCTGAAACCCGACGCAGAGGGTCGATAATCAGGCGGTAGCCAAAGGTAAATCTGGCCACCACGCATTATCCATTCATCACACAGGAAGATGCGACCTAATCGTTTAGGAAATTGAAGAGAGGTAGGAGATATATCAATGCCTCCTCTATCAGTCTCCAAATATCTACCATTAGCGGAAAACCTCAAACTTCTAATGATAGCTGGTACCTCAAGTTTGTGGATTTGCTGCCCTGTTTCTGCATTCCATAGCCTAATTGTGAGGTCATCTGACGATGATATTAACTGTTTGTTATCTGGAGAAAAGGCGACTGCCAGGATTTCACTCCTAGATACCCAAAAATTCATTTCATGTTTTGTTGTTAGATCCCGACCCTTGTTCCTGTTAATAATTTCTGATCATCGGATGAAAAGGCGACTGCAAAACTGCAAAAAAATGTTTTGAAAACGCTTGTTTGCGTTTTCTCCGTGTTATACCAGACTCTAACTGTTCTGTCCCACGCTGCTGACGCCACTCGCTTGCCATCATTGGAAAATGTGACTGCTCCGATCTTCTCACTATGCTCCGGAAAGGTTTTCATTAGCTGCCCTGTCGCTATGTTCCAAAGTTTAACTGTGTTGTCATCTGAGCCTGATGCTAATTGTTTGTTGTCGGGGGAAAATGAGATAGCTGTGACTGAGCCGGTGTGGTTTTTGAGGGTATTTAACTGCTGTCCCGAGGCTACGTTCCAGAGTATAATTGTGGAATCCTTTGACGCTGTTGCTACCAATTTGTTGGCATGGGAAAAAGCGACGACCTTAACACATCTTTGATGTTGTGATTTGTCTCGTGATAACTGCTGTGTTGTCTCTGTTCGTCTTGTTGTGTCCCAAAGTCTGATCGTGCTGCCACTAGAGGTTGACGCCAGCCGTTCGCCATCAGGAGAGAAAGCGACTGCGTTGACTGAACTAGTATGTCCTTCGAAGGTTTCCACATGCTGCCCTGTTGTTTTCCAGAGCTGTATTTTATAATTGTCCAGTGCCAATGCTAAATGCTCCCCATCAGGAGAGAAGGCTATTGGGCTGTAGAGCCCGAGCTTCGAAGAAATCTTGAAGCTTTTTACTCGCTGCCCTTTCGCTACATCCCACAGCTCCACAGTTGTTTCGTTCGCTGATACCAGCTGCTTACCATCAGGGGAGAAGGCGATTGAGCAACTGCCTAGAGTATCTAACGTGTGGCATTTTTCCCGTACACCAATATCCCAAATAATGATCTTGAATTTGCATTCCCAACGTGGCCAACTAGGACAGGCTACCAACGCCAGATGTTTGTTATCTGGAGAAAATACAATTTCTCTGTGGTACAACACAAGGTTGAAGGTTGACAACGTTGTTGGCCGTTGCGTTGTTATATCCCAAAGGATACTCTTGGCATGGTTCATCACGGTTACCAGCTGTTTACCATCAGAAGATAAATCGCAATGGATGGAGTACCAGCCGTATTGATATTCGGGATCTTCTAACACTCTGAAGTTTTTGACTTGTTCCTTTGTTGTTAGATCCCAACCAATGATCGTGCCACCAGATGAGCACGACATCAATTGGTTGTCTTCAGGAATAAAGGCTATGCGTTTGATCCGGTAGTCTCCATGCCCCACAAAGATCTTTAATTGTTGTCCCGTTGCTACGTCCCAAAGCCTTACTGTTCCATCTTGCGATGCTGATGCCAGCTGCTTGGCATTCGGAGAGAAAACAACGCAATCGACCGACCTTTTATGCCCTTCAATTGTCTGGAGAACTGGCCCCCAGAATCGTGGCATCCTTGGGGGTTTGGTGATCCATTTTGGGATGCACATGTCAAAAGTTTCTCTAATGATACTTTTCTCTGGACTGAAGATAATAGCAGAGGAGTAGATTTGAAGCGGTGCCTCGTTAATTATCTTCAAATTTGACATGAGAAACCGTCTAGCATCATTAAGAAAGCTTGATATTTTAGAACCTTCGTTTGCCTAATCCATTTTATTGTTAGCTTCAGGGTTCTATTGGTGATCATTACCGGAAAGGTAGGATAACATACATCAACGAGCGAGCACAAATTCTCAATCAAATTAAAAATCTGAGACAATTGTCCCAAAAAGCTTAGAGCCTCGAGCCAGTTTAGAAAGTATTTGCGTAGAAATTCATGAACTGCGCTATTGTCAACTATAGGTTTGCCGATAGCACCATGCTCTAAATGATATGGCCAGTAAAGACAGGCGTATTGGATGTGTTTTGGTAGATTGTCTTTTATCACGGTCTGTTTGACGTGTTCTCGTAGCATCCCTGGATAGTCTAAAGAACAGATGTTTTTTTTGAGACATTTTGATAGCAGATTTAAACATTTTTCTGAAATCATAGTGTGAGTTTTTGCCTCATCAATCCAGAACCAGAAATCATCGTTTCTTTTGTTATCTGCTTCGTCTCTTCTTTTTTTAGGATCGATAAGAAATTCTCGAAATGAGAGGTGTAGCAATCGAACGGGGAGATTGAAGTCTGTCGGGATATTAAAAACGGAATGCAAGTGGACTAGTTTGCCATTGATCTGTCTTATATCTATATCGAGAAGTTTGGCGAGAGATGGTGTAGAGAGAGGGTCTTTCAAAATAACGATAGTGCCTATGATTTCTCTGAATTCTTGACGGAACTCTTCAAGTTGTGATTCGGAAATATCAACGTCAGCATCTAGCTGCCGCAATACTGGAAGGTAGGTTCGATCCATCGGAGAACCAGTCGTTCCATACTTCAGAACGATATTTAACTTTCGTTCCGGGTTCCATTCCGGTTTCTTCCCTCCAATGAATCGAGTGACAGTTGCCGCAAAAATGAATGAAGGGGCTGCTAATTTAACTAGTTTTTGAACTTCCTTATTACCAGGCCAATCCAATTCTAAAGTATGTGCTGATGAATCCTCCTCGTTGTTGAAATCCGATACGATTTCTGAAAATTTGTCTTTGAGAAAAATTGAGATGTCACTCTCGATTGTGGATAGAGAGATGTCACCCTCGATTGTGGATAGAGAGATGTCTTTAAAATCGTGGAGTTTAATGCTTTTATAAATATTGGGGTATTTTGAGGACAGGTGACCGAAACCTCGGCGAATTGAGGACTCCGGCCGGCTGGCTAAGAATATTTTGATAGGCACCGTTCCAATATTTTGCAGCTCTCTAAGAAAGAAAAAGATTTGTTCGATTTCGTCTTCTTTAGCTTCTCCACACTCATCCAATGCGTCAATGATAAAGATCAATGGTTTCGAGTTCTGACCCAACGTTTTGAGAGGTTGTGAGATGAGTTTTTCGAACTGTTGCTCTAAGAACCCCGTGCCGATTTGGGGATTTTCTTTGATAGCACTTTTGATATGCGGGACTAAGGCAGGTATCCTCTGCGAAAGTTGAACAGCGATTGTTGTGAACAGGAGAGTGGCGCTGTTGCGCTCATTTTCACCTCTGTCGAAGAAAAAAGTGGCTGCTAATTGGCATTGGTCGTCCTTGTCGAAATATTTTGCTATCGTTCGTGCTATTGCCGATTTTCCTGCTCCGGCCATACCGTTCAGCCAGAATATACGTTCCGCTTGAAGATCTCTGGCCCATTCTTTGATTTCCTGTAGAAGCTCCTTCCGTGTCTCCGGATGACATTCTGCGGGGATTTGACTCGGGTCCCGGCCCCTAAGCTGTGATGGGTAGGTCGTGTAAAAGTTGAATGTCGCACATTCAGCGCATGGTAGTTGCTTTAACTCTAGCTCATCCAAGGCCATTCTCCTAGATTATTTGAACCTCGTTAGCCATCCCGTTCGTACTACTGATATAATCTAATAGCCAGACAATCTCTATAGGGGTACTCAGATGTGCAGTTTTTGAGGCCGAGCCAAGATGCAGAATATGCAGTTTTCAAAAAATATAAAAACTTCAAAACTGCATCGCCGAGCACTACATTAATATGGTATTTACATATACAATATTCATTTCTGCAAAAGTTAGTTGTCCATTCGACGTAGAAAATGTAGAAATCGAAAATGCAGGAAATGCAGAAACGTCGACAAAACTGCACATCCGAGAACCCCTTATATTTAAATCTTTTGTGGCAATTCCAAAGGGCTGTGGCTCCTGACTTTTGGCTGATTCTAGCAAGGCAACTCCGGACAGTTGTATAAGTTCTGTCTTGCTCGCTCTTCAACTTGACGATTGTCGAATGATCCCCGTCAGCTGGTGAAACCTCTTCGTATTCTTGAATCCCCAGCTCTGCAGAGTTTCTATCGACAACCGTTATAGGATCTCCATATCGTCCGTATCCGCGGACCTCATCCTACATGACCTGATCAGCTTCTCGTATGTGAATATAGATGGCAGCTGGATCGTGGAGTATTCTCCATACTTTTATAAACTTCCGGGTAGTCCTTGTTTCATAAAACGTATACACCTTTTTTGCTGTATCACTAATCTCCTTTCTGAACCATTGAGTGGTTTGCGTAATTCTGTCGGTCTCATAGTTAATGTCTTGAATAATCCTCAGACCCTGATCCCCAGGCTTGTTATCAGTTTCTAAGGCTGAAGCGACGTCTTCGAGGCGTATTCCGCGGAAAGGAACACCAAAAAATAGCATTGCCGCAGTTGATTGATAGATTTTTTTATACATGGACACCATAGATGCCTCGAAGAATGCCTAAAGCAATTGGTAAGTTAAACATTGATTCCAACAGTAAATCAGATCAACTCGTACGTGTGTGATAACAATACCACCAAGGCTGTGACCCATAAAGATGAGTGGTCTCGTTTGCTCCTATTGTTCCGGACCCCTATTAGATCTTTCTCTTCTAATAATTAGGTCAGCTAGAGGTTCTTTTGATAACCGTACCACTTCACTTCTCCTAGCTTTATCAAGCTCCACTAAAAGAATCTTGGCAAAATCCTCAATCCTACAGTTTCCTTGGGTTTTGTACTTTGTATTGTATCCGAATATCATTGTTCTGCAGTATTTCAGGTCGGTATCCCTGCTCAGGAAATCCTGAAGCCACATCGGCTTGACACCATTCACTTCGGGACCAACCCAAGACCCGTAAGCGTGGGAATTAAGTCCTGAAACCGCGACAATGCTTTGGAGGGACAGTGGTTAATGCCATTTATTCTATGGAATAGTTGTTTCAGCGAATAAATGCTTACTCCATTTTGACTTCATTTGGTTTCACCGAATAGAGTTGTGTGAGGTCCCAAAAGTCGCTGTCAATATGTATCTCTCTCCCTCGATGAGTGAATGCCGGGTTCTCTTGCTGCAGGAAAGACGGGGTTTCGAGCGGCTCAAGTCTAAAAATCGCGACCTTGGTTTCCGCGTCCGTACAAGAAGGCACGAGCCGTAGCTGAGAGATTTTATATATATTCTTTTCGGCTGTGAGCTGATCTAAGAAAGCCGTTTTAAATTCATCTTCGGTAACTTCCAAGCTGATATTCTGCGCACGATAAGCGCCTCGGTTTTTCGATACCGCCGGTTTGGGTTGAATGGCTGGTTTCCCGCGGTTCAATATATGTAAAAGGAAACCAAGGGCTGCATACAAAAAGCGAGATACCGTCGAATTGCCCATACTGGCTGTTGGATGTATGGATGAATCCACGGTCAGAAAAGAGCTTTAAAGTTTGCGGAAAAATACAAGATTGTGAAGTAAACTTCCCCCTTCCCCGGTGTGGGTTTTTATTCTAAAAAATATATATCCGCCCCTGAAGTGGGCTTGGGCAAACCAAAATAATGCTTAATACACACTTGAGGAGGTGGGGTCTTCGGTACTGCAGAACCACGTCGGCATACATGGTTGTCCACGTGATTACTATCCTTTGCTGGATACTACACCCTTAGCTATGGTAGGCTCCAAAAGTCAAACAGGTCATACTTGCGTATCGATTAAAAATGATGAATCTGGTTTGGTCTTTCGTTGAGAGTTCCGGCAGATCCAGCTCGCAACGCTCCGTATATCGCCCTTTAGATGCCAACGGCGCTTCTGTGCCACTTTAATATAATGTATGCTGCTGCATGCTGAAGCTCTCAAGGAGCGGGTTGGGTTTGCCTTTCCACCACGACTCATGGTTGATTACTTGGGGGATTGGAACTTTTGACGCGCAGATTATTTTCCGCTTTCAATGTATAGACTCGATGCATTCCATTCTTAGGAACAGCCAAAATGTACTCATGAACTGGTCCTTGCTATATTTTCAAAATAACATCAAACAGCTATCGTATAGGGAAGATATTTATTGTTGATAAAATAGCAGATAGTTGATGCGGAAATTAATAAGGGCTCTACAATCCTCGCCATGGCGCCAGCTATTGAGTGGCCTCCTCTCCGGGCTAGGGATCGAAGACATCTTATGACGAGAAGATTGACGAAGTAATTCAACAATCCATATGGTCTCGTATCCAGACGCCACAAAGGAATCCATACATCCTGCAGCCTTACAAAACACAACGCTCACAACGCGCAATATGCAAATCAGCATATCTTCACATGGTCCCTGTCATGGCATTTGGGATGTTTGACGATTTAATTAACATATCCTAACGTCAATACGCTAGAACTCCCTGTGGTAGAGCGGATTACAGCCACTGTAACCGTGATACGTGGTTTTAACAATCTCCAAATAAACCCAGTGTCAATATATATAGAGGGTACATAAAATCGAGCTTCCCAGAACTCTTCTACAGCCTCTCAACCAGCCAGTGCTATAGCCAGAATTCAAACTCTATAATTTGTTCCCATTAATGGATCCAATAACATGTCAAAAACCAACTGCCCCCTAGAGTCCCTAACTCTGGAGCTAGCAATTCTGGTCTTTCCAAATTTCTCAAAGCAGTGTCTAGAAAGCTTCTCGCGATGACCAAAGTCCCAGTATAACACCATGCTCCCTCCCCCGATGCGGTAAAGTTGTTTAAGGGTGGTAGGGTACGTGAGGGGAGCCGAGATTTTGTCAAGTATGTGACTAAATTATATCCACCATGCTTTATTCTTAGTATATATATCCTCAGGCATACAATGTTCTTACGTCAGACTACACTACAACTAGGTCTATCCGATTTGAGCAACCTTGAGGCGGGGAAATACTTAGGCTGGACTACGACCAGCAACGTATACGCCCGGGACGTATGGTTGACTGGTTAAAATCCCGAAAACCTACACATTCGCGCTTAGGTACTTCCCAAACATCGCCGATTTGTATGTCACCTATACGATCCCGTTTCATCTTGAAAATAACGTATTCGCCGCAATATTCACCTATATCTCCGGTTACCCGTTCTTTGAGAAGCAGGCGAGGCTGAGTTTGCAGTGTATAAATATGAGGGTATAATTGCAGGTACTAGGAAAAGCCTTACAAGCAACTTTTGAAATAACTGTCAAAGGAAACAGGGGGAAGAAAATCGTGTGAATAGATATAAAGAAGGTAGTAATGGAGGAGGCAAGGCCGTTGCCTGCCTTAAGAGATGCAACAATCTCAATGTATGGGATTGCTAGCCCTTTAGATGATGAATACTTGGAGTATCTTTAGTGGTCATCGTTTTAATGTTACCTGCTGACGGTGACATCAAATTTGATGGAGTTACAGGTGAGGATTACCCAATTGAGTTTTTTGGGGGCTTAGAGGCTGAGGGAGTTCAGGTTCATGAGGTATGGGCTTCCGATGATTAATCGATTGATGATTTCGGAACGCTTAGCAAGTAGTTTCCCGATTTGGAGGAATCAGAATTAACACAATACCGCCAGGGTATGAGGTATAGCTATCAATTCGGGAAAGAGTAAAGGCCTGAGCAGCTAAGGAGAGCGTATGATTGCCGGACACTGAGCTAACCGGGGTCTAGGGAACAATGAGCTTGTGCGAAAGTACCTAGATATGCTTTAGTATATCGGGCTTAAATAGCAGAAAATCAAAAGTAAAAAAAAATTCATTATTCATTTAATTAATTTCATCATTTATATTAATTACTTTTTTTTTTCAACCTCCCCAAAAAAGAAAAAAAAAATTTAATTTAACAAGACACATACATAATACCATATTATTTTAGTTTTTATTCTTTCAACGCAATTGTATTCCCAGTTGCTATGTTAGTTCAATATGGGCTTCAGAGGTGGGCATCGTGGCCAAAAACTTAGTACCGGACCCAAACCGTGTACAAACTCCCCAGGTCACCCAGCCCATACAAAAAATATAGCTAGTTACTACGAACGTGAGCAAGAGGGCTTCAATGAATGACTGCTGTATTCGTTATGACTAAAATAAGGATCGGGACTAAACTAACTAACTACCTAAATAACGATCGAGGGTACTTGGGGTGTTTATGGGGAGCTAATGGGTTGGCAAATATGCAATATTTACCGAGCAACAACGGAGAGCATTATTCAGAACAAAATATTGTCACAGACATATAGGTACCTAGGTAGTTTCAGTAACAGGAGGGGGGAATTGGCTTGGGGTGACGAGGCTGGTTGCTGTGGGTTGTTGCATTTTGTGCGTTGAGCTCTATGCCTGTGACTGACAAACATTCCTAACTTGGACCCTAGCATTAGGAGTTTAGCAATTTTTCGACACCCTGGAAAAAAAAAGTTTATGGGAAAAAAAGTTTCTTCAACTTCCATCTATCGCATCGACAGTTTACTATCACCAGACATTGCCTGCTCGACAGTCTTCCAAGCGCATTGGAACGACGGGTCCTTGTTCCACGCAGTCGCATCCATTCATCATTCCTTTATTTCTCTTATAGATATTATTAATACCAATCCTTCCCAAACAAATCCACATCCAAAACTTTACCCTCTGCGCGACATCTTTCAACTAATCCACAAAAATGGCTGGCAAATCAAAGAAGCAGAAGCTCGCCGCTCCCTCCACCAAGCGTACCCTTGCGCAATCAACCTCCGTATCCACAGCCTCTCCAATTCTTAAATCCGCCTTCTCCCCGTCTTGGTCTAAGCTCTCGCTTTTTTCGTCTGTCCTACGCGGTTTGGATGCCCACCGTTTGCGCTGTCACGACATAGGCTCGGGCCGTCTTCAATGCGAACACATCTTCGAAAAATCCGTCGAAATCAACTCTCTATCCTGGGGTTCGCTTACGGAAGGGGACAGTGATAGGAAGAAAAAGAAGAGGAAGAGAGCATCTGGCGCCGATGCACTGGTCAATGACGATGAGGATGTGCAGCAGAATGCTGGTGAGGTTGTGGTCGCAGCAACTGGAAGCAATGGAAAAGTTTATCTGTACTCCCCAGTACAAGCTGAAATTATCAAGACGCTAGATGGAGGCCATGTTGGTCCTGTGACAGACTTCCAGTTTATTGGAAGTGGGAAGGGTGTTAGAGCTTGGAGCTGTGGTGGAAATAAGCTTGTTGAGTGGGATGTTAAGAAAGGTTCATCCATAAGGTACGTTAGATATACATGAATACTGTTTTTCAGCGCTGGGGGTGGCGGCTAATGGGCTCCACTAGAAATATTGCATTTGGCGAAACAATCAACTTTTTCAAGACTCTCCCCCTCCCTGATGCCATCGTCTGCGCTTCCTATTCCACTTATATCGTTGATATCAACTCTCCACCGTCCGACCTCACATCGACTTTCACGTCACACACCTCCCAAGTTCACACTCTTTGCAAAACCTTGAATCAGAACAAATTTCTATCCGCAGCAGATGGAGACCGCTTCATCTACGTTTCGGATATCAAGAAGGAGAAGTCTCTTGGCTCCCTAGTTGCCAAAAGCGACGTCACCAGAATCGACACCGCCGCCCAAGATACCGCTCTCGTCGCAGTTACCGCCGATGGTGTGGTTGAAGTCTTCCAACAGCCGTGGTCGTTTTCATCCGACTCCGAGACGGATGAGGAATCATCCCTCAAGCGAAGAAAAGCCATGACGAAAACCTCGGAGGCTAGGATAAAGATTGTTAGACCTGATAATAGCCAAACTGTGAAGGTTATCGACGCCTGCTTTTCCGGTGACTGCGTGGTAGTTGCTTGGGTGGAGAATGCCACAAGCGTCCTGTTCGAAAAAGTGAAGTGTTTGAATGTAGATGGTACATTAAACGTCAGTGGCGATGTTGTGATCACAAAAGCGAAGACTGTTGGTATCGGTGGCGCCGCATCTGGAAGATCAGATGCAAATGACATCAAAGATCTGAGCAACGTCAATCTTAAGCAGAGCCATACTGTAGTTATTGAAGGCGCCGATACACAAGATATCGGGATGGTAGACGCCCCGGGGGACCTAGGGGAAGAAGAAGAAGAACCTGCCAAGGATAGCGAAGACGACCAGGAAGACAACGCGAACGACCCAGAGGAACAAACCTTCGAAGACCGAATAAAGGCCCTCAATCTTTCTGCTGGAGGGTCGGCTGGCAGTACTGAGAAGTCACAGAGATCAGACGTATCGCCTATGACTAACATTACAGTCCCATCTATTGATGGGGCGGCTATCATTGCCAACAACTACCAGGCTGTCAAGTTCCCGAACGCTACATCCCTCACGACAGTCCTCACACAAGCGCTCAAAACTGACGATCGTGCATTACTGGAGACCTGTTTGCAAGTTACGAAAGCCGACATGATCGAATCCACCATCCAGCGCTTAGATTCTTTGCTCGCTGCCGACCTTGTGATGAAGCTATCGGAAATCATTGCGAGGAAACCAGGACGAGCAGGAAGTTTAATGATTTGGATTCAGAAAACGCTAGTCAACCATGGTGGTCACCTGCTCACGCTACCGGACTTAGTGCGGACTATGGCATCGCTGCAGAGAGTGCTTGGAAAGAGGGCGGAGGCACTGCCAAAGATGTTGGCGTTGCGTGGTAGACTTAGTATGTTGGTGGCGCAGATGAAGCTACGGAGTATGGCAAGGGACAGGTTGGGGGCGGGCGG
The DNA here is from genome assembly GCA_036872755.1 of Orbilia blumenaviensis. Classification (NCBI taxonomy): domain Eukaryota; kingdom Fungi; phylum Ascomycota; class Orbiliomycetes; order Orbiliales; family Orbiliaceae; genus Orbilia; species Orbilia blumenaviensis. Next base: position 1,233,410 of record JAVHNS010000003.1, on the reverse strand, counting down.
TGATTCTGCAGTGGTATATGTTGAGGGTGTGAACAGGGATGATGAGAGTAGCTCCGACGAGGATGAAGACGAAGTTATCGGAGACGTGGAGGAAAGCGAAGAAGAGGATGACAGTGAAGGAGGCGTCAACGGGGTCCTAGACTCTGCTAGCGAAGGAGAAGAGGATGAGGAAGACAGCGATGATGATATAGACGGGCCGGGAATGTACCTGGATAGGGAAGCAGAGGAAACAGGTGACGATGACTCTGATGAGGAGGGAGATCTTGATGGATTCGTAGTTGATGATGACGAAGTTGACTATGATAGCCAAGATGACGGATTTCTAGAAGATGGAAGTGAAGAGGAGGCCCCAAAGGTAGCCAAAAAAGCCAAAGGAAAGGTAACGAAAGGACCCAAGCTCTCGAGGAGATAGTAAAGGATATATAGAGCTTAGCGTTTACTTTTCAGGGTGCCCTTACTATTGTTCTGAATTTCGTGATTTGCCATTCATGAATTAGATGGCACTTTTCCGCTGTATATTCTGGAGGGGGTTGCTTTATCTTTCTTTTTTTTCTGGTGTACGATATATATTTTTGCTGTGTCACTTCTCTTCTTCTTTGTTACCTTTCTTTGGTCGGGTTTATCTGCATATGCGCATTTGCTGAGACATCACTAGATCCAAGGAAGGCGTGCTGCGACTTTCTAATTTAACAAAAGAATTTTGGCTTTAATCGCGGTATAGCTTTCAAAGTTTTTGCTTTCGTAAAACTATGAAGACTTAAGTTCATAGGGCTTGGGAATTCATTCCCCAAAAGATTGCTCGAAACAGGGATTATACACGATGACGAGTGGTTACCTAGGTATTCATATAGATTAACTGCCTTCTGAGCCTGATCTCTGGAATACGTGCCTTGGAGTCCCGAATGAATTTCTAGGCACTTATATGGTGTCCTCTTTAGCCTGCGGGCCCGGACAGCATGCGGCATAAGCTTAGGTATTACAGGATCGCCCGCTTTGCCTTCAGCGCTGTTCTTCGAGGCTAGGATCGGCCATAAGGTGTGTTGCGAGCCTTGAAAAATTTTTGTGCAACATTGGCCCAAAAACAACAACCGTCCTTTCCAAATGCAACAAACCTATTCATTTTGATATATATATAAAACCTTCGACCGGGGTAACTCACTAATTCGTCAGATAATCGGGGCCAGTTTTAGGGCCTGGAACCCCTCATAGCAAAAATTTGGATGTTGGGGCAGAGGGCTGCAATATATGCGCGATGGCAGGCCCGTGTCGGCAGCAATCATCTCAGATCGAGATGGTTTCATTCATCCGTGGCACGTAGGGGTTTATTGGAGAAGAGGGTTGGGGTCTTTTCGCCTCAGTCACTAAGCAAATGTCGGGTACAGGATCGAGGGGTTATTTTAGGGGCATCTAAGTATTACTCAACGGCGGGGCAGGATGGGGACTTGCAAGCGGAAAACATGAACGTTGGGGAGATATCGGATTCAGGCTCGATATCAGTGCCTGGTAATAAGTCGGAAATTGTATCAGAGGCGGAGATGGTGGCAGCGGCAGAAACAATATCAGAGACGACAGAAGCAGCTGTGGAAAATATAGAGCTGTCATCACCAGATGTAGCTAAACAGGCTATGACTGGTGATACACCGAGCCCGTCGCTTAAGAGCGAAGAAACCGACGCTTTAGAATATGAGTCCGATGAATTCCCTTCCGAAGTTTCAGAGGTGCTTTCTTACCGTGATCCAAGTTCTCCGGTCCCAACGACTCCAATACTCGACCATCTACCCTTCCCAGGCGCAGAAACCAAACAGTCATTTCCATACTCAATGCCTGAATTCTGCCCCGGATGTGGCGCAAAATCACACTCTAACGAATCTACCAAACCAGGCTTCTACGGTCCTGAGTCCAAAATGCCAACCCCCAAATTTCCATGGAAAGAAGGCTCTGCTTTTTTCTCCCCACCAAGACAGAATCTAGAAAACATCTACAAAGCCGCATTATCCCGTATGTCAGAGGATGTGAAAGAAATTCTACGAGAGGCGAACATGAAACCACCGGTCGACGAAGAAGACGAACCGAAAATCTACAAAAAGATCCGACGTCACCATCCTAATAACCTTGAGAAAGATGAGGATGTGCTCGACGATTTTATTCCTTATGAGGACCTTCCTGGCTCAGCATCTGCGGAAACAGAATCTTGGTTCGAGGCATTGCTACCAGAAGACCCTGACCGTAAGGAGCTGGATATTAGGAGACGGGCAAGACATACAATTCTTTGCGGTAGATGTCGGAGTCTACTTCACTACCAAAACACAACGGTGCAAGGACCCGACGCAACTTTCACCCAAGCGGCAGAGGTGATCTCGAAGGCACCGTTCAAGAGGGTTCATGTCTACCACATCATCGATGCTGCAGATTTCCCAATGAGCGTGCTTCCCAACGCTAGAAAGGCTATATTAGCTGGCTTGAACAATCTAAAGGACGGAAAGAAAAAGGATATTTCGCTATCATTTGTCATTACCAGGGCAGACTTGTTGATGCCGACGGAACAGAAGGTTACGAGTCTGATGACTTATATCAGAAGGGTATTAAGCAATTACCTGGATGATGCGGATAAGGAGAAGACAATGAAAGAGCTAAGAATCGTCAGCGCGAAAAATGGTTGGACTACAGAACGGCTGAAAGACGAAATTCGAGGGAGAAAAGGGGCAGTAGTCTTCCTGGGAAAGACAAATGTTGGAAAGAGTAGATTATATGAAGCAGTTTTTCCAAAACGAGGGAAAAAACACGTATCCGCGCAAAAGCCCTTTGGAAGAGGAGATTTAGAGGCCGAGGAAGAGATCGAAGACGATTCCGAATTTTATATTCAGAATGGCAGGAGGGTTAAATTCCCGGAGATGCCTTTAGCGAGTAAAGTTCCGGGAACGACGGTTGGTCCCATTGTTATTGACTTCGCAGCTGGGAGGGGCCAATTAATCGATCTGCCCGGATTCTCTAGGGGCGGGCTGATGAAACATATTAAACAGAATCTCGTCAGGCGGACGGTGATGATTGACAGAGTTAACCCGGAGCGATATATTGTACCGCCAGGGAAAAAATTTCTGTTAGGTGGTCTGGTTACGATAAAGCCGGTACAACCTGTAGAAGGCCGACCCGTTACACTCGAAGTAGCAGTTTTTTCAAATGTCCCGGGCCACGTCGCGAAGGAAGAAAAGATAGATGGGTTCTTAAACCTTGAATCTGAAGAAGAAGGCGCCAAGAGGGATTTTTTGTGGGCGAAAAAGGCAGCTGCAAACAGTATGAAGTCTGCCGGGACCTTCAAACTCACAGATGACATCACGAAGAGAAGAAGTGGCCCTTTGGTAGAGGGGATGGGAGAGGATAAGTTCAAGAAAGTATCCTTTAGAATATACGCTACCGATATTGTTGTGGAGGGGCTTGGGTGGTTGGAGGTATCGGCGCAAGTTGGAAAAGATGACCCTCTTCCGGAAATCGAGGTTCTATCGCCGGATGGAGAGAGCATACTTCAAAGAGAGACAATGAAAGCTTATCAGGAAAATATAAAACCTGGATCGAAGGTCGCGCCGGGGAGCCGGCCTAAAAAGTCAATGAGGGGAGCGAAGAAGGCCCAGAAGAAAGAACTAAAGAGGCTTAAGAGTCAATTGGGGAATGGTTCTGCTGGAAACACAGCCTCAAATCCATAGATTCTCCGTTCTTCGCCTGTGTATCAAAACTAGTAATTATGTACAATAGTGTAATACATTTAATTTTTACGTACGATAGCTTCGTGGTATGTGCCTGGTAATACAAGCTCTATAGACCTAAACCCCAGAGCTCGGGAAATCGCAGAGCTTGCCGCAGCTTAATTTAGTATATATTGAACTGATAGATAAAATATAATGAGAAAAAAAAAAAAGCAGAGATATGGATATCTTTCGAGGTTTCGATGTCCGAAAGAGTGATCTATTGGATCGACTCCAATTATATCCCCTGGAACTTTGTTACATGTGTATAGTGGCCCAAATCCCATGTCAATCGCTTTTGTCCTTGCACCCAGGCCATCTCACGGTTGCGATCTACCCGGACAAAAACCGCGGATATATTCCGTAAGTTGGCCTCTCCCTAGTCCGGGGCCCCATCTATCGGCTTCCCTCCATGCCAAATGTCGACACCGAATGTCAAAGTGCAGAAAAAGGGAAATGGCATCCAGTCTTCCCAACATAACAGCATATTCAACTGGTGTAATTATACCGCTGAAGCTTGCGTATATATCGGCTTTGTATTCCAGCAGACAGCGAATTGTGGGCATGCAGCCATTAAATACAGCTTGGTGCAAGATAGTCCCCCTAATGCCCTCAGAGTGAAATCCTGAAAATACCGGGTGGGAAGGAGTTTCATATGTGATTTCGTTGACATCCGCTCCATATTCGATAAGCAGACTGATGCAAGTTATATCTGCTCTTGCATTGACAGCGCATCTCAGCGGGGAGTAAGCCTGAAAATATTTCTTGGAGACTAGATTCTGGAATCCTGGGCCAAGTTCTAAGAAATATTTGAGAAGGTCATAGTCCGCGCACCCGGCTACGATTTGCATGACATTAACCGACTCAATCCCGTCCCATGCGATTTCCTCGATGCAAATATCCTCCTGGCGAGCGAGGGCTTTAATCCTTTGGACGATGGACAGCCGAGCTACATCAGTAAGTGCACGAGGACTCGAGCGTGCACGGTGTATTGTTACCGCAAGCTTATTAAGGAGATAGAATAGATCCCCAACCTGGGGACTATCCATATTCTCTAGCTGTAGGTCCATCTTGCATCGGTCGCTCCAAAACGCCAAAGCTCTGATATAGCCATTTTGGAGGCTATAGTCGAAAAGTTTGGGTGGCCCTTTGTCTGACATGCCCCAGAGTAACTCCGGGGATAGAAATAAGCCCTTGGCTTTGGTTAAAGCAAAAAGTAGCTGATTATAGATTGCTCTTCGGTCTAATGCGAATGCTAACCCTAGTGGGCTTATGTCATTGAAGAAAGTTTCAACATTGGCATTAGCATTGATAAGAGTTGAGAGGAGATGCTTATTCCCGTCGATGATTGCCTGGTGCATAAGATTTCGAGAGGAGCATATCATAGTGTTTGGGTCCACACCGACAGCAATTAATTCCCCAACCCACCGTGCTACTTCCTTGGAACATGAGTCGTTATAATATCCAAGGCGCGGGGATCTGCGAGGCACATTAAGTGGTGATCCAAGTTGTTCCTCGAACCTCTCGCTTCGGAGAGTATCGTTAGCATGTTTCGCGTCAGCGACGCTATCTTGCAATTGATCTTGTGCGACTATTCTGCACGCTGATAATTTGAATATGTCTTGGGCCAAGGAATTGGGTAGCGAAGAAATGCTTTCAGTGACGATGTCCTTAAGCCAGTGTGCCCCTAATAGAAATGCGATGTAGTATATTTCGCTTATGCTCCTGACAGTACTGTCCGTGTATCCTGTGCAAGTTTCCGGGGGTAGTAGCTCAAGAATAAGATTTTTATACCATGCTACACCAGTTCGGACTACTCGCGAAATTCCATCCAAGTCTCTGAAGAGAATAATTTCTGGTTCCAGGTTTCGCTCATGCAGCGCCGCCTGAGCAACGGTTGGAATGTGTTTGCCGAACCCATGTAGTACCAGCGTTTTTGCTTCATGTATTTTCCCCATTGCTATACACATGAACACGGGGCACTCCCCGTATGCCTCATGGAAGCGGATGTCGGCAAATTCGGGGGATATCTTCCGATTCCACAAACGTGTCATAGTTGTAAAGTCGATTATTCCATGATAGCATGTAAATGCGAGAAGTATAATTGCATCGTCCTCAGTCTCCGGTTTTTCGCAATCCCTAAAAATCCGATAAATACATTGGCGGACGTAGTGGTCGTTATTATACTTTCCATCGAGGAAATTCCATGACTTTATGCCGGTTCGGTAGTCTTCCAAAAACGAAAGGTATGAATACCACGAGATATGGGACTTGTATTGGAGCACGTGTTCGATCAGATCCTCGTCCCCCCGTAGAATTAATAGTGGCATTATGTTCTCGCAAGTCACCCTGATTGAGAGCGTCGGCTGTGATAGTAGGCTTTTTAGGTGGCTACGGTATCCTGAAGCTATTACAGCATCAAGCAGGGTATCCAAGCATCTGTAGTCGAACAGTTGATTGGAAAGCAGATATATAAGCCGTTTCACGAACTTAAAGTAGTTTGAATTGGCGACGTTGCTGAGGCTTAGTTCGGGAAGCTGCTCCCTCGAATTACTAGTGTTGGCCAGATTAAAGTTTAGGAGCGTGTTTTTCGTCAGTTGAATTGGTATATTATTGAGGATGCAGTCTGGAATCCTCAGCCGGAGGGACCTAGGTGTCGGAACGAAAAGCTCTATTTTCCGCCCGAGTTTGTTCAGTTGAATGTGTTCTGTATTTCCAGGGACTGTCCCGGCTAGAGCTAGAAGATATCGGCGCCTATTAGAAAATGCTCGTATGAAGGTAGGATCTTTATGTAAAATACATTTTGAGTTGAGGTACCTAAAAGCATCTAGGGCGCTTGTTCGTACACGAACCCCTTTCTCTACTTTCTCTGGACTGAGAACCCAATTGTCGTTCAATTTGATAGCTGTCATCAGACCTGCCCGGTGTCGGGCGAAGTACAGTGGTGCGATGAGTTCCCATTCGTTTTTCTTTAGGGACTTGCTAATCTCCTTGTTTCTTTCGATACAGCACCGGTATTGTGCAAGCCTAGGTAAGCAAAACAAACTTGTAAGCTATATTTAAGGAAGGAGGAAACTTTTCATAGGGTGTTCGCTGATGATAATGATCTCCTCGCATGCACAACACTGTAGATTTCCAGGTAATATTTAACTTACGTTCCACCTGGTTTAAATAATGTTTCTATGATATACCGGACCCTTTCTATTGGGTAATCCAACGAAAGATAGTAGAACTCAATTGCTTTTGAGTATTTCTCCAATTCTGCTGGGACACCGGCTTTCGACTTTCTTTCGTACTTCTTTCTCTTGACAACGCGACAATCGACTGCCTGGGTGAGGGTTTTCGGCCTTGAATTGTTCCTATTCATGATGTGATTTGGGTTTCTTGGTCCTAGAGCGATTCCAAAAAAAAAAAAAAGTAACACTATATATAACTAAGTGATTAGCAGTAATAACTGCTAGGGAGATTTAGGATTGGGAGCTCTCGATCTCAGTTGTTAGATCCGATATATATTTATGATAGACACGCCGAAGAAATGTTATTAATGTTGTATATGTAAATATATATCTATAGAATTGGTTATCTATAAATTCAAACGGCGAACTCTATTGTTTGAATCTTTTATAGGGTCCAGAAATTGTCTCGTAAACCAGATACGGGGCTCGGAATAAGAAGTATAACTTTTTCCCGCCATCAATTAAATCCATACAAAATACAAAATTTTATATTCTGCTTTTAGTAGCAAGAGGTCCGAGCCGCGATCCCGTTTGAGAGGTCCAGCCGGCCCAGAAGTCAGACGAACGGCGCGATCCAGGGTTGTGGTTACGAAGCCATGGAAATCTGCAACGCCCAATTAGATCTCGCGATCCCGGGATTCCGAGCCCCTGAAGTCATAAGGCTACCAGGTAGTAATTTAACGGGCTGCGGATATCTGGCCCGAGAAATATTAATTTTATTCCCTGAAGAAATCCCAAATAGTGAATATACGCACGTTCCTGCAGAATTGTGTGTAACGTTCTACGAGTGGCATTTCTTCCTAAATGGGCCTATTCGTACTAGTGCTCGAGCACTCGCCGTTCCGGATCACTTCCGCGGCTACTTTGCTCCTTCTCTGACCCGATGCCGCGCTCATGACCCCGGCAGTCACTATTTCGATCCCCATGCATTGATATTTTATCATTGTGATCGGATAGTATTAGGATTTTCGATTAGGCCCTGCTCCATTGTTTCAGGGGTTTGAAAGGTTTCCAGCCGTGTCCTAACAATATGTGTTGACCATGTGTCAAATCCATCAGTCACGTGATCCAATTATCGCCGCCTCGGATAGCAAAGCACAACGTCAACCCGAAAAAGACGAAAACCCAGCGTCGAAACATCCCCCCCTCTATATACACCCCCACCACGACCTTCCGTAACCCTCAAATCCCTTAATCACATATCTCTCACAATGCTCTCCCGTACCGCTGTCTCGATAGCCCGCGCGGCAAACCCAATTGCCCCTCGCGCCGCCGTCATCTCTTCTCTTCGGACGTACGCAACAGCTGCTGCAGCCGACGCCAAACCTCCGGTAGCCCTCTACGGCATCGACGGCACCTATGCCTCTTCCCTTGTATGCTATGAAATCTCATTATATCGCTTCTGATATATATCTTATACCCAATTGACCAACCTCACTAACCTAAAATATTAGTATATCGCCTCTGCCAAAAACTCCACCCTCGATACCGTCGACAAATCCCTCAAATCCTTAAAGACTCTCTTGGACAAGGACCCTAAGCTCACCAGCGTTATCTCTTCGCCTACTCTTTCTGCATCCGATAAGTCCTCTCTTGTTGCTGAGATCCAAAAGGCCGTCCCGGGAGCTAGTGGCGACAAGAACTTCAAGAACTTGCTCGAGGTTTTGGCTGAGAACAACAGATTGGGATTGTTGGGCGGTATTGCTGAGAAGTTCGGCGTGTTGATGGGCGCACACAGGGGCGAGGTTGAGGCGACCATTACTTCTGCTCAAGCTTTGGACCAGAAGACCATCGGACGTCTGGAGGCCGCTATCGGAAAGAGCAAGTATATTCAACAGGGTCAGAAGTTGAAGGTCGTCAACAAGGTAGGCATTTTGCATATAACATTCCTCATATCTATAAGTTTACGTGAGGATGGTTCGCTGACGATATCGTTTTTGCGTGTAGGTCAACCCGGAGGTTCTCGGGGGTCTCGTTGTCGAAATTGGCGATAGGACAATCGACCTCAGCGTCTCTTCCAAAATCGCTAAGCTCAACAAGTTGTTGACCGACGCTCTATAAACATTCCCGCTTCGCAGGTGGTTTTAGAGTGCCCGCGGTACAAAACAAAAATTGGGGGTTTGTAGAATAGAAGTCAGTTGGGGAGGATGCTATCTTCCATGTAATTATCAACATATGCTTTTTTCTTTGTCAACCAAAAATACACGGCGTGGAAGCGGAACAAGGCCGGACAATTTCTGATATATCCACAAAATTTAACAGCAAACAATCACGGTGACAAAACTAGTCCCTGCGAAGGCAGCTGCGAACGTAAAATCGTAAAGCTAAGCGAATGGATTGTATTTCCTGTCTACGAAACCACTTTAATGCAGTACAAAGCATATTATCAAGCCACAACAATGAAAGAACAAAAGCCACCAAGTGCAAATCCCAATTAATCCGCCCATGGTAAAAACACACAATCCGAACGCTGCTTTGATCCCTTGAATTGCCCCAGTGATTTTCCTAGTCGAATACCAGTGAATGCAGCATAACCAATCGGAAACCAAAAAAAGTGCGAAGAGCCTGTTTACACCCTCACCAATGAAACCTTTTAGTCAAGCTGGGTTTCAAACTCATCCTCGTCATCAAAGACGGAGCCGTGAGTCTGTACCCGTTTGAGCTGATTAGTGACATAGTCAAGCACGTGCTGGTCGTCTTGCTCTCGGGCCCGTTCCTGCGCTTCATCATCGCCAAGGCCAGTCCAGTCGCTGGCATCATCGCTCACAACATCACTCCGGGCGATGTCGCTGCGGGCTCCGATACTACGGGTCGAAGCACGACGCACGTGTGACATCTTTGGACGAATGACCCTTGAGAATGACTCGTCAAAGTAGTGTGAGGCAGCTGTTGAAGGGGTACGGGGAGTACGTGGGAGACGACAATTGATACCCGTGTCGTGAATAAGTTTGGCGATAAGACCTGTCCAGCCAGTTTGGTGTAGTGCTCCGAGGCCAGCACCAGTGTCAGCATGGAAGAATTCGTGGAAGAACATATAATCTCGCCAGTGTGGATCTTGGTTCATCAACTTGTTCCCCGCATTGCAGGCACGGTTGCCTCGCTCATCCCTAGTAAAGATATGCTGCATACGGTGTTGAATCTCCTCCGCAACATGGCCAAGATGAACGTATTCCCCAGATCCGGTAGGGCATTCAACTTTGAGGGTATCCCCATAGTACATGTAGAATCGAAGTAATGATTCAACAAGCAAAAAGTTGACACAAAGCCATATAGGCTATAAGAAAAAAATTAGCCCATATATCAGCGATTGGGGATTAGGGATACATGTACATACACCACGCCAGTTGCTATTTCCTCCAAACATTCCGCTATTGGAGTCACCTGGGACATAGTCGACTTTGAACTGTTGACCATTCACATCCATGAAGTACGGATTTTCCTTGTGATGCTTGGAAAGGCTATTCAGGAAAGTTAGTGGCGTATATTTCCTCGAGATCTTGAGAATCACAACTTACGATCGAATGCCGTACTCCGAGAAAAACTCGCTCTCATCCAACATCCTCTGCAAAATACGAACTAGGCGGTCTCTGTTGACAAGGGCCAATAAGATTCTTTGACCCTTACCACGGTGTCTTATGCTGTGGATGTTACGTTCCGCAACGTCCGAATGATTCTCTACGAACCACTGAAATCGTTTCTTAAATGATGGAAGACGCTTCATGACTTCTGGTTCGAGCGTCAAGCAGGCATACAGTGGAATCAAACCAACAAGTGACCTGACGGGCAATTGCTGAGCCCATGGGCCTCCCCAAGAAATGGCATCATAGTAGAACCCGTCTTCTTCGTTCCACAAAGATGTCTCTCGGTCTCCGCGTTTGTAAGTCAAGGCATCCGAAATTAGAATAAAGTGCTCGAAGAACTTCGATGCAATATCTTCGTATGTTCGTCTATGCTTGGCTAGCTCGAGGGAGATATTCAGCATGTTCAGGCAGTAGAAAGCCATCCATCCTGTGCTGTCAGCTTGTTCGAGGACTCCACCTGTGGGGAGGGGTTCTGAGCGATTGAAAAGACCGATGTTGTCAAGGCCCAAGAAGCCTCCTTCGAAGACGTTCTTTCCCTCCGGATCCTTCCGATTGGCCCACCAAGTGAAGTTGAGCAACAGTTTCTGGAAGACTCGCTCCAAGAAATCAAGGTCCTCTCTCCCATACATCTTTCGCTCGATCTTGAACGTACGAAAAGTGGCCCATGCGTGAACAGGAGGGTTCACATCACTGAAATTCCATTCATACGCAGGCAGCTGGCCATTCGGATGCATGTACCATTCTCTTGTCAAAATATCAAGTTGCTTTTTTGCGAATTCGGGATCGATCATTGCCAGTGGAATACAATGGAAGGCAGTGTCCCAAGCGGCAAAGAATGGATATTCCCAAGACTCCGGCATAGAAAGAACATCGTCAATATAGAGATGCTTCCATGCGTTATTCCGAATTTTTTTCCTGCCTTCTGGTGGAGGCGGCTGGGACGGATCGCCATTAGCCCAGTGATCCCAAACGAAATGGTAAAACTGTTTTGTCCACAGCATTCCACTCCAGGCCAATCGCTGGATATTACGGAGATCATCTGCCATGGGTAGGGGACTTAATCTCCAGTAAAACTCATCAGCTTCACACCGCCGAGCTTCGACAATTTCGTCAAAAAGCTCCTCGTCAATAGCCCCGCTCTCCGTGTATCTGCTGAACTTGAATCGGACGACAGCACAGCCGCCTGGTGGGACGCCATCGGCTTCGTCGAAAGCGTACCAAGCCGCTGCCTTCGTCCCAACATTTCCAGGGTTGACAGCTCCAAGTTCTTGGTTGACAATATAACGATGGAACCCGTCTTTCACGTAGGGTGTGGGGTTGGTTCCATCATAGAGCTTAGCGAAGTTCGTATCGTTTTCCGTAAATATCAGTTCGGGGCTAACGTCAGCGGCATCGGCAGAAACACCTGGAGACGGAGAGAGTTGTATAAACCGGGTTCCAAGTCTCCAATGCTCAGCTTGCGCAATAGTGGCAGTCTGTTTTGTAATATACGGTTTCTTTTCTGGAGGTTCGCGACCCCATGCCCACGTATTCCGGAACCATACCTGAGGGATAATATGGAGGGGTGCAGGCTCGGGCCCGCGGTTATATGCTGTGACTCTAAAAAGTATCTCTTCCTCATCTTCACCATCCTTGGCTGTCTCTATGAAAATGTCCCAGTAGCGGTTGTCACTGGGAGTTCGTTAGTGCGGCCTAAATCTTTAGAGAATAATCAATTACATACTCGAAGGCACCGGCATCGAAGATCGTGTACTCGGGCATGTTTCTGTCCCTCTTTTTGTTTTCCTCCACCAGTTTCTCGTAAGGGAACTGCCCTTGCGGGTATTTGTAGAGAAATTTCATGTACGAATGCTATATTTATCGCGAGGTTAGTAAATATTAACGAAAGATAAAAGATATATATGTTCATACCGTCGGCGTATTGTCGAGATGGAAATGGACTTCCTTGATACTTTCGCCATGGTTTCCTTGGGGATTGGATAACCCAAACAAGCGCTCTTTGAGGTATGGACTGCATTTGAATCAGCGTATGTCCTCATTGAATGATATCATAATCTTGAACTGGGACGTACTCCTTCTCGTTCCAGAAAGAAAACCCGATATTAAGGAAGCCGTGGTTGTCCGAGACTCCCGCAATGCCATCCTCACCCCATCGAAAGGTACGTAAGCGTGCATGTTCATGTGGGAAATCTGTATCAATCCAACATGTCAGTTATGGTTGCCGTCAGAATGGTCTATCAGTAGATGCTTACTGCTCCATGCGTCGCCATCCGGCCTGTATCGCTCAGGATACAACATTAGCCTTGATCTAATAAACAAAATTTACGTCGCTATACTCACGAGTAGTCCTCTCGCACTAGATGTTACAAGGTACGCGTTAGCATTTGATTAAATTTTCAATGTATATAGTGAATGAAGCCTACCAGTAGCCCATTGGCGTTCGCTAACATAAGGTCCCCATTTCTTCCAGTATTTTGTCCTCTCTTTGTCTTGCTTGAGACGCTTCTCTTCCTCAGTTAGATACTCGTAATCGCCGTGAACGACCATTGCAGAGGCAGGATGTTCAGCTTGATGCTGAACTGAACGAGTGGCTGTTGGGGGGACTTGGTAACGTCGACCAAAGGTAAAATGGTCGATAGGCTCGCGAGGCTTGGCAAGCTAGTTATCGGCCTGCTAGCTTGGATGGGTAACAAGCACGCGAATCCGAAGTCTGAAAGCTAGTGGGGTGAAACCTTCTTTTTCAAGTGGCAAGATTGTGACCGGTGCCGGCCTGAGATCTGGGCCTTTTATAGACGTCGAAAGAATGGGTGCTGGTCAGTCGTTTTTGTTCAATGCAGGCGAGTTGCTGAGCTGTTAAATGTAGACTGGCACTCTAGCGAAAGAAAGAAAGCAATGTTGTAGACGGCCTTGGGGCAATTGAGGTTTTTTTGTTCTCTTTCCTTGCAGGAGAAGGAATGCGAATGAGAAGAAAGGGAAGTACATGTACCCGTCTATTCCGAGGATTACTGAATTACAAGCCAGGGACTGTTGGCGGAGCGGGGCGCCAGTTCACCTAATCAACTAGCCAAATTTTATAATAATAATTTTTATATTGGCCAGTGTGCGTAGGCCCCAAGGCGGTCGGGGGCATTCTCGTAGATCAAGATAAGCTCTCGAGCCCGCCCCTTGCCATAGACACAAGCTAAAGCCAAAGAAAACACCATTATCGATGGTGGTGCAGTGCAGTGCAGTGCAGTGCAGTGCTATGGTGTCTAGTCTGTGCTGTAGACTGTACCTGGCAACGACGCGGAAAGTGAAAAGTGAATGTCGTGATAGGTAATGTAAGTACCAATTGCAAACTACGTCACTGGCGAGCTCACGGCCTGTCCAAGTTGGGAAGTCGAGGCTTCGGTGGGAAAGCCCAACCAGCCAATCAAATCGGGCAGACAAGCTAATTGGCCGTTTGTTGGGAGCAGCTAGCAACGAACCATGCCATATTCATGGTTCAGATATCATGGTGGGAGGAGGCATTTAGGTGAGTAACGTACTACTACATAGCAGATACTAAGCACTAAGAAAGTACTACTAAGGTAGTATGAATATGCCCTGTAATGCAATGCCATGCCAATGTAACTAACTGCAGTATCCACTCAGGTACTTCGAGGCAATTTCTTGCTGCGATAACAGCGTATACATATGCATGATTGAATGGCATATCGCGTCGGTTGGGCTCGAGCCACAACGTGCCACAATGAGGGGCCGCCTTCACGAGGCTGGTGACACATCAACGGGATATAATGAGCCGATATCACATCGATATCGATATCAGCATCAAAGAACAACCATTTACCCCTCCCATTGTATCGAAAGACGTCGTCTGCAGTTGAGACGGTGTCACAAACTGTTCCGCCTTTCGGTTATCCATCCAATGACGGGAGTTGACCATGGCACGTCACGTCAAATATTAATAAATACTACCCAGCTGGAGATGTTGCCCTGATTTTCGGGGATATCTGGGTGACTTCGACTTCTCTCATGCATTGACCCCCGTCAAGGCAGGAAAAATAAAAAAAAATGAAAAATGATAAAAAATGAAAGACAACTGCCTGTCAATGTGAACATCTGTTACCGTATTGTGGGAGATTTTGCATTGAGTGACCGGGCATATCGGGTACGTATCGTAGCCGAATTCTATTCTCTTGGTGCACTTCTGTTCCACAAAGAAAACAAATTACATTGAAGGCTGGGTAATAAGATGTTGGTGTCAAAATGATCTTAGGTGTGTGGTGGTGGCTTGTCAGCTGAAACCCTGTGAAGGCTTGGGTCCCATCTGATAGGGTGGGTTGGTCGCAATCCTCCGCTTGGACGGGGAATGTGAACAAGACTCCTCTTCTTTTATGCTTCATTATTATTACGAATTCCTTTGAGCGGCGACTCTGGCTGAACTTAAAGTTCTTTAGAAGACGCGGTTTGTTCTTGTCGAGCAGGAACAAACTTGGGTGAAATGCAGAGAGAATAAGGCAGCAAGGGATCCGAGGTAAATGTTTGGCCGTGCATGAGACAGAACTCGCATAGATGCGTCTGCCTCCACCGACACCGACAATTTGCGATATTTGAAACCAGCCATCGATATAAATATATACTTGTCGAAGTTTCACCCCAGACCTGCTAGATCTCATGGTACAGGCACGCACAAACGCGAGTGGCCTTCGAAGACCTTCTATTCGTCGTCGCAGCTATTACTCACATGTATAGCTATGCTCCCCTACATGCCGACGACGTCCTTATACCGCTCTGATTTTCGTCGATACCGGGAATGCGAGGTTACTAGCTTGGTAGCCGCACGGATTTTTCTCATTTCCTCGTCCTAATAGGGCATGATGCCAGGAGCAGCTTCAGCACTTGCAGCGCCAAGCCACAGGCGACGATGCCCACCAGGGTCTTGTCCCGTCACAACACGGCGGTTTGTTCCAAATCGCCCTGCAAAGAGTTCGCCCAACCGAGATTTTGTTTCCAACGTCTCCACTTCGTTCGACCTCCACAGTCAAAATGCTGTTATTAGGAAGGAAATTATTATGGAGCCTGCATTAGTCTTGAAAACCTCAGGTGCCTTTTGCTCTTGACTATTTCGGTCTCAACAGATCGTCACAATGGAAATTCGAGGCCGTTCTAATATTACTTCAAACGTTGTTCGTGAGAGAAAGGTACGGAGACAAATGGCAGGGTGGCGATGGTCGCCGGCTCAGTCCTTATGAGCGATGTCTATCCAAAATCAAAGCTAGTATCAATCCGCGATTGAGGCGTCCGTTTCTTAGCACTACACACGTGTGTGTGGAGAAGCTACCCTGGACGGGCTGACCTTGATATGCCCACGATCCTGCCTAGGCTCAGATGGCTCAAGGCATTCGGAGCCAGCGCGCATCGGGGCCCCGTTCAGGTTTTACTCCGCGAGAAGGTGGATGGAGAGCAATCTAGCCACCAGGCTGCATATTAATATTTTTGTCCAATCTGCATAATTCTGCGGCTGGCCCACTGAACAAAATGGTTTCTCATAACCATACTGTATAGGGTGTATAAAGGGTCTTTACATCCCCTTCTGCTGCGAGATCTTGGGTTCACCTGAAAGAGTGGATTGAGTCTTCACAGCCAAGGTCCGAAGCTACCTTGCCCTGCTAAATCGGGAGGTTACTCATACACGCAAGTGTATCGTGCAATATCTACTCTTTAATCGGCTCCCTTCGATAATCCCTCCCCGCCTGCCATGAAGGTGACGTTCGCCCTCGTCCTGCTTTCGCAGGCTATTTCTTTCGCCAGCGGATACGGCTGCCATGCCAATAATTGCGCCAGAGAAGTTTCGGGCGATAGGTATGGGTACTACGGCCAAGGTCAACGTAGAGCAGACTGCTCTAAGTATCTAGTGAAGACTACCTACAGAGGTATCTCGACCAAATGGGTGACAAAAACATCAAAGAAAGTCTCCACAAAGTCTGTTACAAAGACCTCTACAAAGACCCTTACAAAGACTACCGGGAAAGTATCAACAAAGACCATCAACAAGGTTACGACAAAAACGGTCCCAAATGTTGTAACATCATACACAACTAGAACGGTTAGGACCACGATTGGGGATGTTACTATTACTACTAGACCTCCCGTAGTCACTAAGCGGGACCTCGATTTCCCTGATATTCTTGAACCCCGCTCCAATTCCTATCCTGGCCCTCGTCAAGCTGGAACGGTAAACAACTGCATTGGCTGGAGATACGTCCAAGGCAATGACAATTGCGACAACATAGTCCAGAGATTCTCCAAGGCTCCAATTGGTCTTACCAAAGCCAATCTATTCAAGTGGAATCCCGCCCTAAAGAATGGACCTGGACTCAGGAAGGGATACTATGTCTGCGTTCGCATTAACAATATGCCAACATACATCAGCAAGTGCAATGCTGCTCAGTACACATCCGCATGCTCGTGCTGGGGCATCAGGCCCGGTACCAAGACCGTCTGCAGCAAAACAAGTACCAAGACCAAGACCAAGTTCATAACCTCGACATGCACCAAGACAGCCACGAAGACAGCCACGAAGACAACCACTAGGACCACAACGGGAACAGTTTATAAGACCATTATTTCCACCAAGACAATCTCCTCGACATCCACCAAGGTCATGGTTGTCGACAAGACAGTCACTATTCCTGCCTCCACCGCAACCGTAACATCCTGCCCGACGGGATACATCGTGTGTGAGGATACCTGCATCAACCCTCTCACTAACAATGACCACTGCGGAAAATGCGGTACCAAGTGCAGCACTTTTTGCCAAGCTGGTGCCTGTGCTGGCTGCGTCGCAACCACTTCCATCTGCGAAGATGGCGGCGGCCACCTCTGTGATGACGATTCCACCTGCATCTGTACCTTGAACGTCGAAGGCCAGCGCGCTTGCGCTGTCTCATCTAACTGTGAGGGTGACGTCTGCTCGAAGTCATCTGACTGCCCAAGCGGATGGACATGCGTTCCCGGAACCTGCTGCGGTGACGAGCCAGTCTGCATGAGAACCCCAAGCGGCTGCCCTAACGGCCAGAACGTCAAGAGAATCTTCAAGCGCGAGCCATTGCCCAGTGGCACTATCAGCAAGCGAAGAATACTTGTTCCAGAGTTCGATATTTCGTGGAAGTTGGCCAGGATGAAGCAGAAAAACTAAATATATATCTTATGTAATCTAATGACTGGAGTTTTTTTGTTTGATACCTTAATGTCTCTTATTGTTAATGTCAGTGCCATTCGGGATTAGGCATGCGAGCATACTCATCCATCTAGGTGTGTATTTTATATTGTATAATTCCGAGATGTCATTTTTCACGTTTCTTGGCTTGCATACCCGGCGGGTGTCTTTTTGACGGAATTTCTTTTAATTTCCTTTAGCACAACGATACCAACACAATTTTCTTGTGTCATTTTCCCATATCCCAAGTCTCAGTTATCGTCGCAAACGGCATCAAAAGCTAGTGATACAGGCGTCTCCGGATTCGGGAGCGCGTACCTTACTTGATTACTCTAAATCTCGCCGAAGTCTCAAGATTTATCTCTGCTAAAGATCCCACATTGAGGAAACACTTTCTCAACCTAATATCGCTCCATATAATTTCTCCGATAGCCTCGGACCCCAACCACATTAAATATTTAAATAATTGAAAAGTCCGCTCGAGCTCCAGCTAAGCTAAGAGCACCTGCATGTCACCGAATGTAAGACTATGTTTAATATACCTGTCCTATGCAATACTAGAAACAAAACTATGCATACTTAGCTATCCGTCTACGCATCAAAAGCTGTCGTTTTTATCTACTCCCATGACGCATCGAACCCACCTAAAACAGTTTAAGCCACAACATACCCTCGTGCCCTCCGTCGTTCCTCGAGTAGTAGCGTGTTTTATTTGCTTTTCAAAAACCCAGCGGCGGATGCTATAGGGAACCCCAATATGCGGGCAAGCCTAAAATGTTTTAACTAAAAAAAAAAAAAAAAAAATAGTATGTGCTGATGGTGGGTGGGGGAGTCTAGAACTTTCGAGGGGGTATCGTTACGATGTGTACTGTCAGCTCTTGAAGAAGAGGTTGGGGTCACTGTACCTTCCCCGTACCGATAAGGTTGGTGGTTGAATTTGTATCTCTACCTTATTTGCGGATACTATCATGCAGGTGCGTTTAGTTTACATATATATAGCCCCACTATGCCGCCTGATGCATCGATGGTGTGTGTCGCGTACGATGCAAGAGCTTTTTTAGACCGGCGGGGAATAAATTTGAGCTAATGCTGTAAGGTCGATAGCGACCCATATTGGAAACGTACACCCGAGACTAGGGAAAGCCACTATTACATTCGCTGGTATCCACGAGCTCGAGCTCTTTTAACACGTTTTCTTTAGCGGTGCTCGTCTGGCATTAATATTGTGAGATCATGCATTGAAACCGACTTTGTGGCTAAAAACTCACAGAGTACTTTGTCAATTAAGGATTAAGCATTGACACTTATTCTCTTCGATCATGATATCAATAGTAATAAACAAAAGGGACTCGGGGCCAATTATGAACATACAACGCACCTCATAGATAGGTAGGCAGGCAGCATTGATATGCTGCCTTGAACACAAGCGCATGGTATCGATCTATCGATCTAACATCCATATTTTCTTCAAGCCAAATTGCCTTATAACTTCATGCATCAATACATCTGTCTCAAGACCTGTAAGTTATATATCTACCCAAATCATTTCTATGCCCCGAGCTCGGCCCGGAACTGATTCGGACCATATGGCCATACTTGGCCTGAGAGTCGTACGCTTAGATCAATACAAGACACGGGGCGGGAGCTTGGAGGCCTGTGAACTCGCCCTATATGGATTGTCATATGACTTACTCTTTAAGCCTACCGCCAGTGTGCCTAATACGGTCACGGCACTAGTATCCGAGTCTTATCATTAAATTAGAGGGCTGATCATTTAGCAACAACAATATCGCAGTTTCAGATTCAATGAGAACGGCCAAAAATATTTTTCATCGTTGGACCACAATATCAATTACTGGTAACCGAAAAAAAAAGTAAGCTTAAAAATTGCTATCTCGCCATCTCGTACCCGGCACCAGGCTCTTCCATGCCATGCTCCAATATAGCTAATGACAATGATTTCATAAAAATTATCAACAAAAGAATTTGAGATTATTCGGTTTTATAATTTAATTTAATTATTAATATGCTACGGTCTATGCATTAAACTAAAGAGCCCATCTATCCCGGCCCCAAAGCTGCTTCGGCCTGGTCGAGTGTACGATATATTGATAGGTCAATTTTAACCGTATCTGCGTACATAACAGATTTCGCTTACGGATTCGCTCCATTACATTCCTGGCAGACGTCTAACCAAGCTACTAGTGCGACAGTCCTAAGATGCTGGCCCACTGTATCACTCATAACTAGATCCATCCGTTCACCTACTGGTTTTCAATTGCTGAATTCTACTGAAACAGCAGTTACCATATTATTACTTCTGGATCTCGTCTGATATGCTCATTGTGTGACAAATACCTATATGTACATGTACATACTCGAGAATTATGCTTACTCACTCAGCGTATCTATCGCCATGTAGCAAATTTGCATTCCACATACCGCCCCAGCCAAACTTACTCTTGATGTTTGCATCTGCCGTATTCGAGAGGCTTGTAACGTCAAACTTGTCAAGTGGCATCAATATATACCTACACTTCAGTATATATCGCAGAACTGTGTAACCATACCAAAGAACAGAAAATCCGGAAATAGTTATGGACCTACAACCGACGCACTAGCACGGACCTGAACAGGGACTTTGCCGTTCCTATATGGTCGGGTTAAACCTTATCAGGGTCCAGTGTTGCACGTATGCGTTTTACATTCCAGAGATTCAAAAATGATAGTTTCGCGACAGAAATGGTGAAGTTCCAAAGCCAGCCGAGGGCTTGGAATTCCAAGCTGGATTCGTTTCTTGAATTCATGATCTGGGGTAAAACACAAGGGAATTAGAATGAGAGTCCCGATTTGATTATATCGATATGCTTGATCACGATGTTGTCTATTGGAAAGAAGGGATAATTCGGCACATACTATACTGCAATTGCGACACATAAAAGCCCAGTCCCTTACCCCAGATATCATCATATTCCAAACCAGAATACCTCAATTGGTATCCCGACCACCACCACAATATATCTTTAGGCACATCTTGTCACTCGCTCAATTCCCAGTCAATCGTTTTCACTCTCCTCAAGTTTATATCCAGCTTTATAAACGTCTTTCGTTCAATTAATACTCAAAATGCGTTTCTTTGGCATCACCACGCTCGCTACAGCTGCTCTTTTCACTATTACTTCTGCCCCACTGGCTGCTGCCGGGCAGGTATCCGGATACCAACAGGTCGGGCAATGCCTCAAAGAACTTGGCTGGCTTTCTTCAAAGCTCTACCGTGATAGTCTTGCCCTCGATATCACGGACCCACCAAGACCAGTTTCAGTCGATACTCCACCGGAATTATGGAATGTATGGCTTCAAGTTACCCCAACTTACGAGCTGTTCCCGCCGAGTGACATTTTACTAACCAATACTATGCGAAACGTTATAGGATATCGAAGATGCAATCTGGCGTAGTAGAAAATACATCAATGCGAAAATGCGGGACATCGCTGACGTTTCTGGGCTTTCGAAGCCCAATGCCGACCAGTCCACAGAAAAGACCATCAAGGTGAGCAACATTTTGATCCGATATTAGTAATCGCGCGATGTTAATCAACCTATTTCTGTGATAGATTTTATATAACTACAGAGAGTTCTTCGGAAATCTCCTCCGCCAGATCAGGGCGTTAGATGGTAGAGAATTAAAATCCGATAGGGTGTTATATTCGATCCGTTTCTTCCAGCCTCTAATCGGGGAACTCGGCCCTGCTATTCACGTAAGTCTTGATAAGTACATACTACTCTCCATGATAGGGAACCTCAAGACTAACGGTATTTTTGTTTATCCTGTAAAGTACTTTGGAGAAGCCATCTCTGAGGTCATCTGGCGAACATCTCCACCTGATGCTGAATCCATTAGAGACGCCTTGGCACGCTTTGATGCAGTCAGCATTGAGACTATTGAGGCTTATAGGATCGATATACGTTGATATACTGGGCCTTTCCCCCGCGGGAATAACCCAAAGAAAACGATCACTTGAATTTCCACTGGGGTCTAGAGCGTCTGAGTCCGAGACAATTAAAGGAATAGGGGTGTAAATAATCAAATCTACGGCCGTTATATTCGGGCCAGTTTCATGTAACATCCATACCACACCAACGATGCACATAGTCAGATAATAGTAATATTCTAATTAACCAGCAATTGGTGGTATTAGGATCAGTGTTCCATGCACTCCTTTCGTGTAAACTGGTTGATGCGTGGTGAGTGATGAGAGTGATATTTCTTTTTGAAGGAATCGAGTACTTTCAGGATCGCGACATGGGCATTTCATATTTTTTATGTTTTTTGAGACACGAAGAAGAAGTCAACTACACCTTATCAATTTCTTTCACATTTCCGCTTTGCACCGATGGTCAAGCAACTGAACGAGGTTTCAACAAAATAAAAGCTTTATGATTTGTACAATTTCCGGTCCTCCCTCGCCTCAATAATCTACCTTGAACACCCCATCTGCAGGCTTTCAAAAATACAAAATGTCAAATTTAGTGCTTGGTAGCCTGTCGAGAGAGGCGTAGGGTCTTGTCGGTCATGAGCTTGTTGGCCATAGAGTAGCCGGCGGCTGAAGACATTATAAGTTAGAAGGTCGGGATTGGAGTTGATATGAGGTTTCTGAGTGTGTTTACATACCAACAATGGCAGCACTGTAGGTCAATTCTCGCATTAGCATATCTATATTTTAGATTTTTCATCATATATATCGATTCCGAGACTCACCCGATGACGACACCGAGAGGGATCAATTCAATTGGGATGTCTTTAAGACGGCGAAGGCGCTGGGTGACGGTGTGACCTGTCCAAAGCATCAATCGAACCGTCAGCATGCAAACTCCTCATAGTACCCGACACGAAATATATATACGTCGAGGGGTATGACGGCACAGATGTCTCGGAACGGGAACTCGGGATTCGGGATTCTCAATGGGCGAATTGATTTTCGCAGGGAAAGGAGGAGTATGTACCGCTTTGTTCCTCCTTCTATAGACACCAAAAGGGCTTATTAGAAAAAATGTTTATAAGTGGTCAGGAGGGGTATTCAAGGGTATCATACCGGGACAGCCATCCTGAGGATCGGGCTCTGCCTCATGGCGACAGTCCTGGTCTGCTGCATCCTCAACATAGCAGTTGGGCGCACTCTCAAAGCCTGAGTTGCTCTCATTTTGACGTTTGATCGGTGAACGATGTTCGAAGAGTGGAGATGGGTCTGGCTCTATGTACAGGAGTGGCTGGAATCCGATGAGGTTCTGACGGTGAAAGTGACGTTGAAGTTCAATCGGAGGTTTTTCTTTTGTCAGGCCATCTCGACCAACGACACGCCGGGCGAATGGGCGCAACACACTTGCACGCTCGCCAATTGGCTGCTCTCCGCATTTGAGGTCCGCGCCGAGGTTCACCTGAATTAAGGAGCTGGTACATAACATGACGGAGTTACCTGGACCACTCTTACCTGCTTGCGGCGGCATGTACCCAGGTATTTAAGGGCTCGTAGCCACCAGCCAGCTGAGAGGAGGTTAGTCTTGGTCAGGTCAGGTTCACGAGAATCACCAGGACTTCATCTAGCATCTTCAAAATCGCTGCTCAATTTCTGTCGATATCAATATCATCGCTATTATTTGTATACATTAATATTAGTATCAATATTACTGGTCGCAGTTGCAATGTCCGGCGCGGTCTCTCGCCTTTCTCAGCTGGCGTCACAGCTTCTCGCCGCGAACCCATTCAATCCTTTCCAAGGCCCAAAAACCCACCTTCACACGCTCTCTCCCACATTCTTCTTACCACGAGCGGCTTCGATCGAACCAGATGCCATTGCTGTCGTCCATGTAACTGCCAACGATAAAACACTCCGTCGCACATACCAAGAGCTTGCAGACCGAGCCAGAGGTCTCGCCTACTACCTTAAAGCCCACAACTTCAAGCGTGTGGGGATTCTCGCGCCGAATACCCCTGCATTTCTCGAAGCATACTTTGGGATTGCAGCCGCAGGCGGTGTATCTGTCGCCATTAATTACCGACTAAAGAAAGATGATATATCCTACATCTTTGATCACGCTGAAGTCGAGGCAATCATTGTCGATACGGAATTTCTAGGGCTATTGGACAAATATCGGGAGTCACACCCTAATACCGTTATAATCGAGGATACAGACACCGATGCTGTAGAGGGTCAACTTTGCGGACCCTTTGACGAAGCTGTTCTCGAAGGTCTAAATGTTGATATTCACTCGGGCTCAAAAGGATGGGATGGTCTAGAGGCCCAAGCTCAAGACGAGGATGCCCTGTTTTCTCTCGCATACACATCCGGTACCACCGCTCGCCCGAAGGGCGTTGAATATACACACAGGGGTGTGTATCTCGCTGCCCTCGGAAATGTTGTCGAAGCCGGTTTAAATTTTCACCGCGGACGATGCAAGTACCTGTGGATCCTACCATTATTCCATGCAACCGGGTGGACCTTTCCTTGGTCTGTGACAATGGTCCGAGGAACACACTATTGTCTCAGGAAAATCGATTATAGTATCATCTGGAGGCTATTGAAGGAGGAGGGAATTACACATTTCTCGGCTGCTCCGACAGTGAATACATTACTATGTAATTCTAAGGAGGCGGCCAAGCTCGAACAGCCAGTCAGAGTTGCCGTAGCGGCAAGCCCACCAACTGCACATCTCTTCCAGCAAATGACGAACTTGAACCTTCATCCCGTGCATGTTTATGGTATGACCGAGACCTATGGTCCAATCAGTAAGGGTTATTACATGCCATCATGGGACAGCCTACCCGAGTCTGAGCGATTCGCCAAAATGGCTAGACAAGGACATGGCTTCATCACGAGTTTGCCGCTGAGAGTAATCCGGACTGGGGAGAATGTGCTGGAGGGAACTGTTATAGATGTCAAGAAAGATGGAAAGGAAATCGGAGAAATCGTCTTCGTTGGCAATATTTGCGCTAAGGGGTACTATAAGAACCCCGAAGCGACAAAGAAACTGTTCGCAGGCGGGGTATTGCATAGCGGAGATTTGGCTGTTTGGCATGAAGATGGCGCAATCCAAATTTTAGATAGAGCAAAGGATATTATTATTAGCGGTGGGTAATGCTCCACTTCCAAGATTTAAAAAAAGGATATTTACTAAATTGCGATTTAGGTGGTGAGAATATCTCGTCTGTGGCATTAGAATCAATGCTTGCAAACCATCCTGACATTTTGGAGGCTGCCGTTGTAGCCGTCTCTGACTCGCATTGGGGTGAACGGCCAAAAGCGTTTGTAACTGTCCAACCGGGCAAGTCTGTTACTGGACAAGATATTATTGAGTGGGCGAAACATGCAAGCGATATCAGCAAATTCATGGTGCCTAGAGAGGTTGAAATTGTGGACGAGTTACCGAAGACGAGTACTGGGAAAGTTAAAAAAACCGTCCTTCGGGAGTGGACGAAGGGGGCGGATCGCAATTTGGTTAAATGAGTGCCGATATATGGCAGCCATAGGCGTTTAGCTCGGGATATCATTTGATTTGGAGTCTTTGATAACATGAAACAGTATACGGATTAGTCTAGTGCTCTGTACGATACTAGCCATGGGCGAGTGAAATTGTTCTTTTAGGAATACAATATAGCGATTGATTATGCTTCCCCATGTTCGAATATTTATCAGTCTAGAATACATGAATGCCAAAAACGCCCGCTTTCCGAAACCATATCATCCACACCAACACCTCAAGAAAATATAGACAAGCAATTCATCAAGAGAGAATGACAAAAGGAAATAGCTTGGATGATGTTTCAAGCCCTGGCCTTTCCCTTGCCAGAAACTTCTTCTTCCTCTTCCTCTTCGTCGCTTGACAGGAAGTCATCATCTTCGTCAAATCCGAATAGTTTTTTGGGCTGTGTCTTCGCCTTTTTAGTGACTGTAACGACTTTCTCATCCTCACTCGACTTCGATGATTCTTCCTCATTGTTGTTTTCCTCCTCCTCATCTTCTTCTAGATCTTCGCTTGTCGAGCTCTGACCAGATGGACTTGGCACCCTGGCAGCGGCGGCATTCGCTTTCATAGCCCTCAGAACGGCCTCCCTAGCCTTATCTCTCCCTTCATCCTTTTCTTCTAACCACTTAGCGTCATCAAATCTCTGGTTGATATTGCCGCCACCTCTGATCTTCTCATCCGCAGCTTCAATAACCTTCTCCCATCTCTCCTTCCTCTTTTCGCGTTCCTTCTTATCCATGTCTGGCTTAGTCTCGAGATACTGCGCAAGTGCCTTGGCTTCCTTCACGGTCCTTAATCTTCGCCCATCGAGGTTCCTGCAGCTGTCGCTATTTTCTTGGCCTTTGCGTTTCCGCGAAGACATACGGCCACCGGCGGCACGAAGCTGAGAGCCGAAACCACCTTTGCCGCCCGGTAGTGGCGCGGTGAGGCGGAGAGTGACAAAGTCATCTGTGAGGTCATCTAAGAGAGATGAAAGCAGCTGCTTAGAGCCGGGAGAGAGGATTGCTCCTTTCGTGGTGGTGAGGCGAAGAGGCGTTTCAATAGATGGAAGGTAGGCGTCCAGGGAGGAGAAGACGCTTGATATAGAGGATTCTGTCGGGAGAGGTAGGGATAGGGTGGAAGGCAGCCCGAGGCCGGAGAAGGTCTCGACAAGGATATTTGTAGTCGCCATATCTATTCTATTGCGTCTTGGGTGTCGTGTGGTATGAATACGCGTGATTGATGCTAACGATGCAGCTTGATAGTTGGTGTTCGGTGGAGAATCGACACGGGTCAAAAGTGGCGATGACTTGATGTCGAATCTTGCCGAAAGGAGGCTGAGGTCTGTACTAATCCGTAAAGGGTAATTGTAGCTCCATTTAATTATATTGCCTAGATAGGCTAGCTTATGTTGAGGGCACAACCCCCTTCCGCCAAATCGAAAATTGGATGTGTCTTGGCAGCAGGAATGTGTGTGCAAACGAGGATAGTCGAAAGCAACAAGCAGCAACTTCAACATCGACATCATCAAATCCCGCCAATTCGTCGAAACGACACCCGTTCATCTCCGACCTTCCCGAACACTTAGTCGACACGGTTCCCTACCAAGCCATTCAAGATGTACGTTTTTTCGACTCGAAATTATCGTCGACAGCCGCGATTTCACTGCGACAGTTGAAGGTGGAAGTGCTGATTATGGTGGTCAATGCAGGCTTATTCCAAAGTCGGATCGCAAGAAGATTCACGAGTACCTCTTCCGAGGTGAGAAATACCCTTTCCGTCGATATTTTATGGGAGATGAGTGGAGGAAATGTTGGGAAACGGGAGGTGGAACTTCGTGGGATGGGTAGCAGTACAAACGACAAATTTAAACGACAATGGCAGCAGAATTTACGACAGATTGAGGATATATAAAATTAAACGAGGAGGAATCAAAATTTTATGGAAATTGGGGATCATTGAAGGAAGAATACTGACTGGAATATCAACATATAGAGGGTGTCATGGTTGCTAAGAAGGACTACAACCTTCCTAAGCACACCGAGCTCGATGTTAAGAACCTCTATGTTAGTAATATTCTCGCGGGCCTGATTCCAATACACCAAGGATATCCAAAGTCTAACTGTATTCGATAAATAGGTCATCAAGGCTTGCCAGTCGCTCACCTCCCGCGGCTACCTCAAGACCCAGTTCTCCTGGCAATACTACTACTACACCCTCACCCCAGCTGGTCTCGACTATCTCCGTGAATGGCTACACCTCCCAAGCGAGATTGTTCCAGCTACCCACGTTAAGCAGCAGCGAAGCACCGCTCCACCACGCGGAATGATGGGTGGCGACGACCGACGAGAGAGGAGGGGTGACCGTGGTGACCGTGACGGCTACCGAAGAAGGGACAAGGAGGGTGGTGCCCCAGGTGAATTCAAGCCAGAATTGTACGTTTCAAATTTCATCCTCATGGTTTTGAAGATAGAATGGCAACTAACATGCTTTATAGCCGTGGTGGATTCGGCCGTGGACGTGGTGGTGCTCCCCCAGCTGCTACCCAGTAAATTCTTTAATGTTATCTCTCTTTTCTCTCTTCCTCATCCTCCTCGACTGCTTCTCAACCTCCTTACCGCCTTTATACTATGACTCTGTAATATCACATTGCTGGTCTCTCTTCCACTCGCATGCTCCACGTCTATACATACGCAGCATTCCACACGAACACCTATGATTCTCCATCCTCCTTTCTCTGTGTGTTCACTTTTTTTTATTACTATATCTCATGTCGCTTCCTTTTTATGTGTCTATACGGATTCCAAACGGCGTATAATTTGTTGAGATCACTTCTGTTTCTTAATGAAAAGAATCTCAATCTGTGGTTCCCTAAGCAGGCGGATGCCGGGAACAACTGAACTGAAAACCTTGAATACTTGTAAAAGAAAAGACTATATAAATCCATCATGCTGGATATATGGAGATGAGATAGTCGAGATGAGATTAAATGACATCTCGAAATACGAGAGTCGACCATGATGACTAATGTTTCGCTACCACATACAACACATTCTATACGTAAAATCCAACTTCTCCTGAACGCGTTCCCCAATTCAACTTACCACCTTCAAAACTACACTTGGGCGAAGAAAAAGACCATAGCAAAATTTATAAACTAGCTCCAAGTACACACTTTAATAACTTTTACCCGAGTCTGTCTTTAACAGCTTCTCAAGGGCCACAGAATATTCCTGACAAACATCACTACACTGCATAATCGACCCGGTCATGGACCAACGCATAACATGTCCAGTTTGCAACCGTGATATCGCCCTTTCGTCCATAAACCGACATCTAGACGAAGGATGTCCTGAGGAACAAGATGCATCTGACCCCCCTGTTTCTGGTTTTTTTGCTCCCAACCGGAGCAAACCGTCTGTGCCAACTACTTCTGCAGTTGCTGGTACTGCCAGCCGTCCCACAATAAGCTCAAGTCCTATGGGAGGTAAGGACTTGACAAGCCTCAGCACGCTAAGCTCGTCGCCAGCGTCCAAACAGCCGCAACAAAAGAGGACATTCTCTCTACCCTTTCAGGGGCCAAGCCAGGATGCTAAAAAGCTAGAGGCAAATGGTGGGTCCAGTATTGGCAAATCATTTCGAGAAGATGAAGGAGTGGATACGGACTCACCGGCGACTAAACGCCAAAAGACAGTCTCGGCACGCTCAGTTATGCCACTCGCTGAACGTGTTCGTCCAAATACTCTTGATGATATATTTGGTCAAGATCTTGTTGGTCCTAAAGGCATACTCCGTCAAATGATAGAGTCAGACTCAGTCAAAAGTATGATTCTGTGGGGCGGCCCGGGATGCGGGAAAACTACAATTGCTAGAACGATAGCTGCAAGCACAAAAGCTCGCTTTGTGGAGCTCTCAGGGACAACGAATAACGTCGCAGATTGTAAAAAAATATTTGAGCAGGCAAAAAGTGAGCTAAGCTTGCTCGGAAGGAAGACTATTCTGTTTATCGATGAAATCCATAGATTTACAAAGGTAATGTTCGATAAGCAATGAATTTGCGATTTTGTGGTTATCATTCAAAAGAAATATTACAAACTAATAGAGATTGAAGTTAGACGCAACAAGATATATTCTGTATGTTTTAGTATCAGGCCACTCTAAAGTTTAATCGTAGGATTAACAATCATTCGCAATATTCAGTGGCACCGGTCGAAAGCGGCCAAGTTATTTTGTGAGTATTTGGAAGATCAACTTTCGATTCGAGACTCTTCGAGCACGGGCTTTAATTAACAAACTATATTCTTCGATTCCAGGATCGGGGCTACAACTGGTAAGGCTACATTGCAGATCGATGCTGTACTACCTTCGGTAGTTCCGATGAGCTAACGTTATCACGCCCTATTGTTCATAGAAAATCCTTCGTTCAAAGTCCAATCTGCGTTACTCTCCCGCTGCCGTGTCTTTACTTTAAAGTCTCTAAGCACAGACTCCACCCTCATGATCCTGCATCGGGCCCTCTCCGCGGAGTTCCCGGGGAAAGTCGACATTCCCCCGCTATTGGATGACAAGCTGTTAAAATATCTTGCTGAGTTTGCTTCTGGGGATGCGAGAACGGCCCTAAACCTTTTGGAAATATCCATCCAACTCGCCTCACAGCACCAACCCGGATCTAACCAGGAGTTTACGCAAGAAGATCTCAAGAAAGCTTTGACTAGAACACTAGTTTACGACCGACAAGGGGACGGTCACTATGATACGATATCCGCGTTTCATAAGAGCGTGCGGGGTAACGAGTAGGATCCTCTTCTTAATTTAGGCTCACAATTGCGAACTATGCGATGCTAACCCTCTTGCAGCCCAGATGCCGCGTTATACTACCTCGGCCGAATGATAGAGAGGTAAAAGCTCAGTCGCCTTCGTCGGATTTCGCATATGATCGTGTTTGAGACCTTGACTTAACGTTCTGAATCAAAGTGGCGAAGACCCGTTATTCATCTCCCGTCGTATGATAGTTATGGCTAGCGAAGATATCGGGTTAGCAGATAGTAAGTCTGTCTTGTTTTTTTTTGTTTTTTCCTCTACCAATTGGCGATATCAGCCCATATCCAGCCTTACGAGGAACCCTGGACGGTTGACAACTGTAATTTTGAAGACACGTTACTGCCGTTGGCGACTGCAACGCATTTTGCCGTTCAGAATGTTGGAATGCCCGAAGCAAGGTAAATTAATTACCGCCTCCCAAGCTTTGTGCAACCATGCACATACATGCGACTACTCCTAAAAAAAACCCATTGGGCTGACCTTTCTTATGACAGAATCAACCTCGCCCATTGTAATACCATTATCCCTCCCATGAGAACAATACATGGCGTCTGGAGTAAGGCGGTTCTAACAAGCCTGGATTGCTTACATTCCTAGGTACCGTGGCGCTCTGTCTCGCAAAGAAGTCGACTCGGGCATACCGGGGTCTCAATAATGTGTTGGCGCTCCTGCAGTCTGATCCGGAGGCTGCAAGTGCCCCGATCCCTCTGTACGTGCTAATCTGTTTTTAATTTCTCGAACAAACTCTACTATACCCTTTTCTTCCCTTGCATTGTTCAAAAACCATTTCGGCCCTGTTGCCTAAATATGTTTTGTTTCTCCCATGCGAACCCGTATTTTTTTTTTTTTTTTTTTACTTTCTCAAAAATTTGCGATAGTACGGCACAGCACGAGAAGCCAAAGCTAGTGCTTTCTACTAGTTGATTTAGCGTCTACGGATTAACTTAGGCAGTTGCGCAACCTATCGCGGGGATGCTTAACCACCCAACCACCCCACCCCACTACCCCCTTGCAAGTTCACGAGAGAGAGAGACAAGACGAAAAGAGAAGAAAAGAAAAAGAGAAGAAAAAAAGTAAAAAGAGGAAAAGGGGAACAGCCTCGGGCGCCTTAACCCGACGTCTTATTATCTCGAATCGATTGACCCTCCATTATCCTTTACGTTTTTAATATCCCACAAAACACCCCTGTTCTTTTTTTGTCGGCTACAATTACTAACGTGATACTATCTGACCGTTGCTTTGCCGCAATTGTCGCTTTCCGACCTTGAACCTCCCACTCAGCCACCTACGCAACGCTCCAACTACGTTAATGAAAACATTAGGATATGGGAAACAATACAAGTATCCACCAAACTACATGGACGGGATTGTGAAACAGGAGTATCTGCCTGAGAGGCTGATTGGGAGGAAGTTCCTGGAAGATATCGATCTGGGAACTAAAATTGACGAGGAGGCTTATGAGGACGAGGAGGCTGAGGACTTTGAACAAGGAATCTAATTCTTTCGGACAATAAGGATTCGCTTGCAAGGCCTTTGAAAATGGGATTTAGGGGAAATATTAGTCGATTAATTATACGATTATGTTTGAAATAATTGCGAGTGGATGATTACTATCAACTATCGCACCATACATGTCGTTCGTAGATGCTGTATAGAAAACCCGAAAACACAATCCAAATATATACATCCAAATACCCTCCATCTATAGATCGTAAAGAACGGATATATTATAATAGATAATGATAAATATCAAAAACCGAATAGCATATTGCTTGCAGTTAGAAGTTTTGGACTAAAAAAAGAAGAACAGTGAAAACCGATAACAATAAACTCAAACGCTTCCATATCGATTCGTAATAAATTCAGTAACCTCAAAGGTTAGCCTTCTGATTATGTTCGATTTCCATGCCTTCCCACCCAAACCGCCATTACCGGTGGGTGACGGCATACTGATCAGTCCAAGAGCCGGATCTTCAACTCGGACTGCACCCATCGGATCGTCCGATCTGATTGTGATAGTAACATTCGGCCGAGGACTACCCCGCCAAACGTCAATGCACCACTCTGATGTATAAACGGGACTCACGTTCCCGTTCGGAGAGAGCCGCCGTCGAGCAGTTGCCGAATGCGTAAGTATATACTGTTGTAAGATTGATATGATGAGCGGTGGCTGCGTTCGAAACTGTGCTCCTGGAGGGCCTAGCGGTTGCCTGTTATCCCGTTGATCCCATGGCGATGCAACTGAGGACGCGGAAGAACCCGAGGAGAGTCCCCCACTAACGCTGTGTTCGTGTGTAACCGCGGCGTTCATGACGATAGCCTCGAACTGTCGTCTAGCGGCAGCAACGGCACGAAGGTAGTCTGATGCCAGATCCTCGGGGCCTGCAGTGCCAGAATGTTGTAAAAATTGCCGCCATTCAGTGATATCCATAAGTTGGTGAACTGCAACGGTTCTAAATCGTTCCAGCAGTTCGGAATGTAAAATGAATGAGAGCTCAGCTGCTAGTCTACTATCCCCGACTTCGACGGATATCAAGAATGTTCTTCCTAGTGTCGAGGATAGCAATGGCGATTGGCTGGGTCCGCCAGTAGCAGCGAGGGATCGATTCGACAACGGTCGTGTGATTCGTTGTATTTGTTGGATTTTTTCGACACCCGGCAATGTTGGTGTTGAAGTTGTTGGCTGCGGACGGTCTGGTCCCGTTGGTGTCCTTTGCTGTAGGTGCATATGTGGACTAGAATAGTGGTGAGGCTCCAGATATTCCGGGGAGAAGGATGATGTTTCATGTCGTTGTTGTAGTTGGCGGTAATTCGCTGGGTCGGATGCCCGCCGGTCCCCTGCAAGCGGGAGGTCGCTTTGGTAGCTCATAGCTGGGGATGTAGCTGTCCGAGACGTAATTGCGTTAACTTTAGGATTGCTAGAACTTGAAAGATGTATATCGTTTTGTGCATGTTTTTCTTGTTTTAAAGCGATTATCTCACTTATCCGTCTCCTCTTCAGGGACCTAGGTGGGTTTCTATCCTTTATTTTGTCTCTTTCTGGTGGAGTTGGAGGCTTTATGGTAGTGGTGATAGTAGTGGAGGTGGGAGGAGCCATACTTCTTGATGGGTAGTCTCGTTCATGCGAGCCAAGTTGTAATAGAGCTTCTGCTCCATGGTGGTAGCCCACCTCATCGCTTCGTTTCCGCTTGTGATCCCCAGGACTCGGTTGCCGACCAAATGGCGACGATGATGGGCCTAGTAAACCGTGGAGAGAACCGCTCCTCGACGGCCCACCTGGCATGGTAGGTGCGGAAACTGTTGGAATGGGCAGGATGGGATATGATTCCGATATCGAATAGGCACCAGTTCTGCCACCACACCTCGAACATCGAGACGGTTCGCCGGCCGCGTCATTGGGACTTCGAGTTGAACCGCTACCTCCCTTTTTGTTTGACCGCCGGGGCTGGTACCGATAGTCCGGATATCTAGCCATATGCTGCCGTTTTTCTTCCTATAATGGCAGAGCGATATAGTCAGTCCACAGACAAGCTCGAAGGTACACAAATAGAAACGAGGAATTTTATAGAACGACGAGCTCCATCAGGAAAAATGAGCGCACTTACGTCAGCATGGTTCTGCCATTCTTTACGGGTATCCTCTGTCGCGTTCTTCCACATGTCGCCTATGATCTTCGAGATTGCAGGATTCGACTTGCCAGGGTTCTGGGCCATGACAGCGGAGTGATGATGTTGGCGGAACAAGATGAACGCTGTTGGAAACAAAAATCCAACATCGAAACCCGGGTTAGCGCTCTTTCATTCGACTGGGTCTCCCCAGATGGTAAAAAAAGTATCACAACAGGTATGCAGGGGGGTTGTATTTTCGAACTTGAAGTTCGGGAAAGAGGAGCTCGCGGTTTACCATTTCTAGGCCTTGGAATCTTTGGAGTTGGCTGACATAGGCAAATGTGCGCCGGAGGCGGACTCGAGTGAGACGAAGA
This sequence comes from Orbilia blumenaviensis, assembly GCA_036872755.1. NCBI lineage: Eukaryota > Fungi > Ascomycota > Orbiliomycetes > Orbiliales > Orbiliaceae > Orbilia > Orbilia blumenaviensis. Next base: position 1,199,352 of record JAVHNS010000003.1, on the reverse strand, counting down.
CATCTGAGATTCTGATACCCGTTTCGGTTGTATGCTCCTAGGTGGCATTCCATTCGCGACTTCTGACGGTCGATAAAGTTTTGGGAATTTATAGTATTCCTGGAGCCGGATGTCGTGGGCTTGATTTTGACCGATATATTCTGAGGGGGGTATAATAGAATTCTTGTGAGAATTATCGAACAACTGAGTGAATATATACCCCATCTGAGAGTAGTAACAATATAACTTGCATATAAGGGGAAGAAGCAGCGAAAATCAGAACTGGGGCAGTGTATCTAACACGAAGGAAGGGATCTGATATCAAAGAAGCTTCCAATAGTATGGCGAAGGGTGGTATATCTGGGAATATCGAGGCAAAGGAGAGAAAGAAAAACCTGGCTCTAGCAGAGGTCTAAGAAGTGGGTAAATTGGGCCTTTTCTTTGCCCTCAGTCACAAACGGGACAAAAGGAGCAAGCACGCCGCAGCCTTCGTATATAGAACAATACAATTGTCTTTTCAGCGACTTGTGCCATGTACCTTTGTTTTTGCAAGACACCACAAAGTAGGTGCGAGCTCGAGTTTGGATGTTAAGCCTTCTGCGGTCAGTAAGAAATCCAATAAATCTCATCCCAAGACAGTAAGTAAGTGGCTGTTCTCTTTTGTTTCCACCGTGGTACACAGTACTAGGATTAGGGCAAGTGCTGTGCCGCGTAAAGGCACAGTGACGCCACGTCTGCTATCCACTTAACTGAACGGGCCAGGGAGATCCAAAACGAAGAAGTAGGCGAGGGAACTTACTGGCGTTCAAGACAATCCCTAGGCTAGACTGGCAATAACCGCCTCAAAACGGACGAACTTGGAAGCTATAGCTGCAGCTGCTACTATCCCGGTCTGGTTGATCGAGGTGCACCTTGGTAGGGTTGTGTTAGACAGAATAGCCTGTAATCGTAGCTTATGCTTCGGAGAAACCGTGAGTTGGATTCAAAACAGAAAGGTCATCAGACGGCAAATTGTAGAGGTAGCTATGACGGTTTGGGTCTTGTGCATACATATAAGTATGTATCTCCACATGTGTGCCAGGCGGCATGGCCCTGACCTCTTGTGCACTACCTTTAACGCTATAAACGTCTGAACCGTCCTGCGCGGCTGATAAGATCTTTTGCTCCGCTCACACCTGCATTGGAATTTCAGATTATTGAGCCGGAATTCGAATAATAGTTCTCAGTTGGTTAAATGTGTGTATACTTAAGTCGTTGTTACAAGTTGTTCCAGCTGTCACGAGAACCCCCCAAATCAAATGCAATTTCCAGCCTTTAGCAGAAATGGATTGACGGATGTGCTTGCTTTTTTCTTTCCAAGACTTAGGTGCATACCGCAGTCGAATAGACGAACTGAGACGCGGTAAGTGCTTAGTGGACGGGCGATTAAGGAAGGGTTTTCGGGGAGGCGATGCCTGATCTGAGATGGATGTCTCGCAGGTAGGGCACCGGGTTCGCCCCAGACCAGAACTCATATATTTCTCAAAACAACTGGAGCTAGACAATTGGAAAGATATTCCAACTGGCAGCAAATTTGATTCGGACCAACCTAAAAACGGTTACCTGTTAGACTCGCGGTCTCGCGCTAGGTCAGTCGGTACCAAGCTGTCGGTAAATTGGCCAAAAAGTGGATCGAGACGCACTTTCGACAGGGAGCGAGATAATATAGACCGAGAAATTCTTCCAAACACCCCCAATCAACCTGCATTATTGGTATTTCAGAAATTCGAAATGACAGGAGAGTTATGTGATACTTGTAGACAACTGTCCAATAAAACCAAAGTATGGACTGCAGCAAGCGTATATCATATTATTTTCTAGAAACCTAGCCTGGCTCTTAGAACGTTAGCACTAGTTGCTGTGCCGCACACATGCGTCTTGGTAGGGCTAACCGTGCCTTTGGCCATTGGATTGCAGGAAGTTGGATACGAAGAAGGGCTCCCAAACTGTGCATCGAGCTCACCTACTCATGTTCGAGCTTGCTCTTTGTAGACATGGGTCGATTTGGTCAGGATTTTTCGGAATCAGGTTGCGTACAATATAGACATCGACCGTATGTAAACCCCTGTGCGAGTGGAAAGATGGCCGACATCTACCATCCACTACAGGTCATCCTGCAGGACTGGCTGCAAGCTCCTCGCAACTGGGTCGAATCTATTAGGTAGCTCTCAATTACAAGCCCGAGGTCAGGGGGACCCTGGAATGCGAGCAAGCCCGTTTTGCTTCATAAGATCCACAGTCTTTTTAGCAATGTTGTGTAATGAAGATGCAGCAGGATACATATGTTTCAAGAATCGCCGTTCGTATGTATTGCAACATATAGCGAGCCACGTGGGAACGTTCCGATATCAATTGCGAATTCAAATCCAACATTGTGGTTATCGATGGAACCAAATTAGTAAGACGAATGGGACGGCAGGGATGGCAGACGAGGGCAACAGAATTTGAGAGGAAAAAAAAAAAAAAAAAAAAAAATAGAGAAAAAGGAAAAGAGCCGCTGAGGGTTAACTCCGCCACAAGGCTATCAAAACCCACATCTATCATCCGGTCGTAACAGGGTGATATCGATATGCAGAAAACCACGCCAGTTGCAATTGGCAATAGCAACGGGATGTGTGCAGTAGCTGCAACCAACGTCTAACGTTGGTGGTTGTCGATTTTGTGTTGCCAGCCAGGAATCCAGATCGATCCTTGGGACGAGGTCAAAACACAACTGGCATATAACCAGATCCGAGTTTCTGGGACTTGCCCTCATTGCGTCTTCCAACTCACTTGACTTGACTCGACTGCAATTTCGGCGTGAGTGATTTTTCCATCCCATTCCTTCAGTTTAGTTTGTTTGGCAGATGGGCAGACAGTTACTGTCCGTTTTTGTGATATCCTAATCCCAATTCCTCAGCTTGTGCAGCACATGTTACATAGAAAAAGAGCAGTGTTGAGGCGGTGAATCCCGCGCGCTGTGTCGGTGCGGCACAGACGACAGACACCAAGTTCTAATGTTGATGTTGGGTTAGCTTCACAGCTCCTTTGCCGCCGGTCAGTTACTAACTTTAGATCATTAACCTGTACCAATCCCGAAATGATCATATCTTTGTTAATTGGTCAGGGAAGCCAGGTCCGGCCCCTTCCAACGCTCTTATACACTAGGGCCCCTTTGCATGATGGGTATGTTGAATGGTGTGTCTGCGTCCCGAGATTGGGGACGGGTCTAACACCATGCTACCCTACGTCCAAGTACAGGCAAATAAGAAGATTCGGATTCAACCTCGTATATCTGATGTGGCCCCCCAGATTCTCGCTTCGGCAAGCCGTGATATCAGACTGGTCCCTGGACCATGGCGTTGGTGTCTTCCCATCAGAGACCACTTCGCCTCTTTCTCACTTACCGCTTGCTTCTCTTGGATCTCCACCCTCCATCGCAGGCACGACTCTAGTTTTGCGACCTGGAGGCTAAGCTTTTGTTTCCCGTTAAATTCGCTTCCAGACGTCAATGCAAACGGCAGCTCACCGCCACAGCCCCTCTGCTAAGTAATACTGAAACAACGAAGGAATACTGGACGATTGCTTTCTATTCGGTCTAAATGGCGAAACGGAAAGGAAATTCCGACTATATGTACAGCCGCAAAATTATTTCTTCCCTGCAAGCAACCGGTAAGTTAAGCCGATGGCGCTTACAGAGCCTCCTCCACACCGATTCGCATAAAGTTGATCCTCCACAGGACATAAAAAAAACTCCAACCCGTGCAGAATTTTGTGCGAAATATAAGAAAATAACAAAGCATGAATTCGTCAGCATTACCCCACAGTTATAATAATAATGAAAATAAGCCTGCATCCGATATGCGAGTTCCTTCGACTTGCCATCCGTCCCAAGTTTGTCTTCTTCATGATATGAAGCTGTTCGGCTGGGCACCTGCAACGATTTTAGCGCTGCGTTTTACATCAATGAAGAGATCCTCGCATTCTTGCACTTCCAATTCCGTGACTTCTTGTTTCCCGGCGACTTTAGCCAATATCCATGCCGGTGTAAGCAGCTGTAGTGCATATCTCAAGCTGGAGTTAACGCCATGTTGAGCGATACTTTCAAGAGCACTATCAGAAACATTGATTCCTTCAGTCTTTGCTCTAAGTTTGACGATTGTCTTGATTTCCTCAGCGTCGTATGGCAAGGTCTGAACAATAAGCAAACGATCCAACAGATCCGGTGGTATTCCATGTGCGGATACGATGTCTTCTGTGCCACGAATAGTGGACATGCCTCTATTGGAAGCGAGGATGACGATAGGCGAAATCGAGGATTCGAGGGCACGGTTGAGGTACGTAAAGCACTCAATATCAAGCATGTGGACCTACAAATAGTATCACAAGATAGTTAGAACCCAGCGCTTCGGTTGTGCAGAAAAACTTTTATTTGGAAACCCTTACCTCATCGATAAACAAAACGCCAGGAACCAGCTCCGCAATACCTTGGTCGATGTATTTGTTAACAACCTTGTTAATTTCCTGCCGTAATTTGTCTGTGATTTCCGTCTTCTTCGGCTTCATTAATTGGCCCATCATGCTCATAATGTCCTGTCCGCCTTGCGGCCTTGCATTTGCAACATCGAGATCATGCAAAGTAACGTCTTGTACGATTTCCTTTTTCTTGTGAACTTCTCCTTTGGGGATCGGAACGTATTCTTCGGCCTCCAGATCAAATTCAGTGGCGTACGCATCTGACCTCCCAACTCTTTTTACCGCCCCAGTGTTGGCTTCGATGTAAACGACATCACCCACAGCGACTCTCTCCTTCTGGACACTCTCAAAGACGGATGGGTCTAATCTCAACCTCTTCGTTCCCCTCGCTGACTTTAGCCCCACAATAACACTTGAAATTGTCTTGCCATAGCCTCCCAGCGGGTTGTCGGCTTCCTCTGGTGTCAATTCCGTGACTTCTCCCTCGTAAACCTCCTTTGTCTCTCTAACTCGTAATCCGATCGCTCGTCGAAAATTCTCCATCAAAGCTTCTGTCTTCTTGATCTCTGTCGAAAAGATTTCGCTGCCGACGATCGGTCTGAAAGGGACCTTTGTTCCGAGCTCTTGTGATACTGCTAACGCGAGGGCGGTCTTTCCGGTACCAGGTCCGCCAGCGAGGAGGACAGCGTTGCCGGCCATGCTCTTAGATTTAATCAAGTCGACAACAATGCCCAGCGCCTATAATTTGATCACCAATATGTCAGAAATATGCAATGGCGAAATCAATCCGGTAATTGTACCTCTCGAGCTTTTTCCTGCCCTACGAACCCTCCCGCGATCTTTTCAGGTGTTCCATCGGCTCGGAGGCCGAGACCTTTGATATGAGTATGCGCGGCGGTTCTGGTTTCGCGGGAGTTACCCCGAACCTCGCTGATGTTGACCATTTTTCGGCGATCTTGGGTACTTAGGTGAGTATAGCGATGGAGATTTTTTTAGGTTGGAGGATGGTTAGAGGACGAAGTTGCGAAGGACGCGTCGAACGTTTGCAATCCTACTAAACCTCTTTTTTTCTTTTCTTGTGCGACGTTGGAGATGGGCTGCAACACAAAATACTGACAGCTGTCGACAGCTTGATAATGCACACCCTCGTAACCAGAGCTAGGAAAGGTCAATCCTATCTATTTTATGGTCACCTATATATACAAGCTCTGCCTTTAGTCTTGAAACCAAACTATCCCTACATCTTTTTATATTATTGATTTATAGATATCTCATGCTGTAACCCTTACTAATGTATGCCCTCGTTGAGTTATAAAATCTTGAGTTTTCTTGCAATACGCCTATAGCAGTCTGTAATAAACGACACTTCTCCTATATAGGAGACTACATCTATAGTTACGTGGGTCAATTCTTACCTCAGTTCGGAGTGATGCGTTTATATTGATGCGAATACACAAGAGATATGGGGATCTCCAGTCTCGGTGGACCTTAGGTATCTCCATTCAATGTACAGACAAATATCAGACCTTATTAAGTTTTGATTTTGCTGCATGCTTAAAAGATTCCAGCGCCGATACAAAATTTCTTTAAGTTACAAACCCCATTAATATACCCTAATTCTTAGCAACCTTTGCAAAAATACCCTCTAAGATATCCAAACCTTGGTGAATCTCCTCATCAGTAATGACAAACGGCGGCACGATCCTCAAAGTGTTCTTGCCCGCCGTCAGGATCAACAGTCCTTTATCCCGACATTCAGTTACAATCTCCGCTGGATCTTGGGTCAATTGTACTCCAATGATCAAACCCCTTCCCCTGATTTCTGATATTAAACCGGGGTACTTCGCTTTGATCTTCTCCAGCTGAGCTTTGAACACGTCTCCTTTCCTTTGTACCTCCTTCAGCATCTCCTTAGACGATAGTCTGCCGAATACATGATGTGCGACTCTGGCCGCCAACGGGTTCCCACCAAATGTCGTTCCGTGGTCTCCGATGACAATCTTCTCAGCAACCTGCTCTGTGACAATTGTAGCTCCAATAGGAACTCCGTTACCCAGTGCCTTTGCTGTAGTCATGATATCAGGATGTGCTTCCTTTGGCAGAGCGCCATGGGCCCATAGCTCTCCGGTCCTTCCAAGCCCACACTGAATTTCATCATATATCAATACAGCCCCAACTTCTTGACACCTCTTCTTCAAAGCGACCAGAAACTCCTCAGTGGCAACGTGAATACCTCCTTCACCCTGGATTGGCTCTACAATCACACCGCAAGTTTCCTCAGTAACCAGCTCGGGAATTGCAGCCACATCGTTAAGATTTCCATATTGAAATCCAGGGACCATTGGCCCAAATGGCTTCTGGTATTTAACATTGGGCGTAGCGCTCAAAGAGCCCATAGTACGTCCATGGAAAGAGTTGTGAAAGGACACAAATCCAATCTTTTTCTCATTTCCGCTAGATTTTCCAACTTTTCTGGCGAATTTGATGGCGGCTTCGTTTGCCTCGCTACCGGAATTACAGATGAATACGCGGGATGCGTCAGTCATGGCGCCGGATGCTCGGGTGGTATCAATGATGAGGCGGGACAGCTCGCCAGTCCATGGATTGTGGTAGAGGTTGCAGACGTGGATCAATTTCTGCGCTTGTTCTGCAAGGACGCTGGTGACACCTTTGTCTGCATGTCCGAGGGAATTAACGGCGATACCTGCGGTAAAGTCGAGATACTTCTTCTGGTTCGTGTCCCATCTATTATTTTTGATTAGCGCTTAACTCAAAGCGACAACATAGTAAGTATAGCTTTGAATTCGTACAGATGAGAGCCTTCTCCCCTTTCGAACATGATATTTGGCCGGGAGTATGTCGCAACCATGTAGTTGGCCTCTTTAGCAATGACATCTTTGGCATCAAATTGGGCCGAAGTCTATCATAGGAATTCTTGTATTAGCATCTGCGTTTGCTATATCAGTATGATATGTTGAATTGAGGGTGCGACATACGTTTCCAGGTTCGGCCGATTGAGCTGCTTGTGAAGCTGTACTCGCCGGTCTGATGATAGACCCAGCCAATTGACCCCGAGGCGCTGCGGTGGCCAATCTTCCGAGAGCGCGCTTTGAAGATATCGACAATCGGAGGGCAGACATTGTTGAATTTTTTGTTGAGGCTCCCTCTAAACTATCAACTCAATTGAACGTAGATTGAAGAATGGAATAATCAATTGATCAAGCAAAACGAAGATTATATTAAGAGGTTCAGGTAACCTCCGCGACCCGAAAGAACAACAATCGACGGAACAGAACTGATGACGGAGAATCGACTGTGACTAATACTCGCATGTTAAGAAGCCGGTCGTTGGTTGCTTATCGAGCTAGAGGCAGCGAATGTTTGTTTTTGCGGCCCTGAAAAACCCGCAAAGGAAACCAAGCTACTCCGGCCGCGGCGCCGATGCGCTAGGCCGGGTAAAACTGTGAGACGCCCTGCAGATTTTTCTTACATTTCATGGGTGGTCCTGGAGTTTCCCCGAGCTCCCCTGTATACGTTAACGAGGGGAGTTGTATTTATAATTACAACACCGTAAAAGGTATCATGGAAATCGAGATCGGGGTAGCGGAACCGTGCAGCTCTTTCATATGACTCATAGTTTAAAGAATTGGGACAAATTTCTGAGCCCAAGCGGCCCCAAAGATATTGGAATTCGGCCTTTTGACACGACGATTGATCAAGCTCAAGCATCTATTAATATTTGGATTTGCCTACTATAACAATTGAACATATGGTAGATAATTATAATATTGAATAGAAGTATCAATCCTCGCGCATCCCATATCCTGTGCAAATTCAGGATGCGTAGCTAGATGAAGCTTTAATTAGCTGGCATAAGAACTTCCACCAGTTAAAACCTGAGGTCCCATCCGATCTTAGGACCAAGATTTGGCAATTCTTCGGCCACGCTCTGGACATCCTGTATAACATCATTAGTAAAAGTCTCGCACCTGAATCGAGAGCAATTCCAACATACCTTATCACCTCTGCCTGACAAACAGATTACGATATTCTTTCCCTTACCCAGCTTCTTTGCTAATTCCATAGCTCCCCAGACAGCGTGAGAGGATTCAAGAGCTGGGATGATGCCCTCAGTCTGGGACAGCCTCCTGAAACCCTCGAAAGCATCCTCATCGTTTGCGGCGATGAACTCTGCTCTTCCCTCGTCTTTCCATTGCGAAAGCTGAGGGCCGACTCCAGGGTAATCCAATCCAGCAGAGACCTAAATAACTATCAGCACTCGATCATGAGCGATAAAGGAGTTTTTCGACTTACGGAGTGAGTATCGAGGACTTGGCCATGCTCATCCTGCAAAATATAAGTTCGGACGCCATGTAAGACACCTTTTTGACCAGCAACCAAGGTAGCACTGTGCATCATTGTATCGACACCATGCCCACCTGCTTCAACACCCAACAGCTTGACATCTTTATCATCCTGGAATGGATAGAACATGCCGACACAGTTGCTACCGCCACCAACACAGGCGACGACCGCATCTGGGAGCCTTCCAGTGAGCTTCAACATGCCCTCCCTAGTTTCACGGCCAATGACACTTTGAAACTATTCTCGCTGTTAGTTTAAATACCGCCCTGCTGTGGCAAGGTGCGCAACTTACGGTTCTGACGATTGTAGGGAAAGGATGCGGTCCAATTGCGGATCCAATGATATAATGTGTAGTATCAAGATCCACGACCCAAGCTCTTAAGGCCTCGTTGACAGCATCTCTCAAAGTCCTTGTGCCGGCTTCAACAGCAATAACTTCAGCACCGAGTAACTTCATTCTGAAAACATTCAAAGCTTGTCTTCGGCAATCCTCAGCGCCCATGTACACAGTACATTTCATTCCGAACTTAGCAGCTACGGTAGCAGTAGCAACACCGTGCTGGCCCGCTCCTGTTTCGGCAATGACTCTTGTCTTGCCCAAGCGTTTAGCAAGGAGCATTTGTCCAAGAGCATTATTGATCTTATGGGACCCAGTATGATTCAAATCCTCACGCTTAAGATAAATATCGGCACCTCCAGCAAACTCGGTGAGTCTTGGGGCAAGATGTAAGTGTCCCGGTCTGCCCATGTAGGGGTAGTAAGATTCGAATTCTTTCCAGAATTCAGGGTCCTTGACAGCTTCATCAAATCCTTTTTCGAGCTCGATGAGGCAGTCCACCAAGCTTTCAGGGACGTATTGGCCGCCGAATTCACCAATTCTCGAGGGTAGAACCTAAACATGGATAAATATTAGACGCTAGTGAAACAGTAAAATGGGTTGCTAATACTACTTACCTCGGGATGTGGCGGATGCTCCATATTCAGCGCCTCGATTTGGTCTGCCAGTCCAGGCTCGGTACCGTACGGTCCTTCTCTAATAACACCATCTACCGTGACTTTCGACCCGTCGACAGCTCTGCTCTCGCCGTTTGCAAAAGTAACATTCTCACCAGTAGGCTTTGTAAGATCTCCCAAATCCGATCTTCCGAGAACTTCGTACAAGTATTTCCTAAGTGCCAAAGTTTCATTTCCTGGGTTTTCGCGGATGATATTCACGATCTGGCTACCAATGACCACACCTTCTGCAGTGGCCCCAACCAGTTGGAAGTGTGCTCGAGTGCTAACGCCGAACCCGACGGCGACCGGCTTGTTTCCAGAAGCAAGTTTAACTTTCTTGATGAGATCTGGTAGGTCGGCATTAAGCTTGCCCGTTGCACCAGTAACACCCATACGGGAAACCAGGTAGATAAAGCTGTCCGCGATCCCGCACAGTTTCTTCAACCTCCCCTCCGAGGTAGAAGGAGCCACAAGTGGGACGTAGCTCAAACTATATGTTCAGACCAAATCAGTAAACTGTCCTCTTGTTGCAATGGAAAGCCATTGTGCGTACCCTCCCTTAACACAGTGGTCTCTGAATTGCAAAGCCTCTGTTTCTGGTGGTAGATCGACCACAATGAAGCCATTGATACCGGCTTCAGCGCAGTCTTTTATTAATTTCTCTTCGCCATAAATCAACATAGGGTTATAGTATCCCATCATGACGATAGGAACCGTGACACCGGCGGCTCGGGCTTGTTTCGTAATGCTGAGGACGGTAGGGACGTTGACATTGTTTTGGAGGGCAATCTATCATTAGAACAATATATATTCAGCATGCACTCTTCGATGAATGGTACTAGGCAAAGAACATACAGTGTTTGAGCCTTGGATCGTTGGACCATCGCCAATTGGGTCAGTGAACGGCAATCCGAGTTCGACGATATCTGAGTCGGGACATGTAAGCTACTACGCATTGCCCAGCAATTGAATCCAGTATCGTACCAGCGCCGCCGGCTTGTAAAGCCTGGAGAATGGGGACCGAAAGTTCAACGGTAGGGTATCCAGCCGTAACATAGGCGACCAAGGCATTCTAGCAGTTGGTGTTAGTCATGGATATTGATTGCGAACTTCCCAGGAAGAACAAACTCTGCCTTCGGCCTTGCACTTTGCGAATGTAGCTTTGAGGCCTTCCATATTGTTATAAATGCGTGTGTATTTTCCGGGGAAAGAACCAATTGAGAGAAGCAGAGAGTAAACCGTCGATATAGTAGCAGTAGGGCAAAGAGAACGTTTGGGTTGAAGTGCGAAGTGTTGGATGGAGGTTTCGTTTCGTCTACACACAATCACCTAAAAGAATGAGAAGCTTTTTATTCCCCACGGCCGCGTAGAATCGACAGAAACGTTCGAAGCCTCAATGACTCATAGGGATTCCCCAAAAATGCGATGGCGCTCCTTTTTGTATAACGGTTAAGTTTTCTCAGTGTAACTAAGGTCACGGTGGCTCGTCTGTTGGATAAATCTTTAATACATACCAGGGCCGAAGGCGCCTGGCGGGCGAATATCTGCAGGCAAATTGCCCCGCTCAAGCCTGTCGCCCCACTAATCGGCGCCCCCGGTAAAATCTTTTTGAGACAGAACAAACCAGGAGCAATGCCGCCCTGGCCCTGGGGGCAAGGACAGGGTTCATGCCGCGACAGCGCCAGTTTTACCTGGAGCCGACGTCGGAATGATTGCGGATAAGCCGGCAATTTGATGCGATGTCGATGCTCGGATGCATGTCACGAAAATGGATATACCTGCTGGGCCTCGCAGCTATCTTTTTATGAAGTGCTAAAAAATCTAACATCTTGCATTATCGCTTCAATCCAATAAACAAGCAAAAGAAAAATGCTGTAGACATGTTTCTTCCGGATACTGCCGCCACCGCAAAAACAAAAATTTCAAAAAGCAAACTAAGGTACCCTTAAAGTCCACAGGGAAACTGAACGGGGTATCAAAGGTCAACCAAGTTCTCCTCCTGGGGCTTGCTATCGTCCTTCGGTGCCGTATCCCTAGTATCTTTCGTTACTGGCTTCTTCCCTTTCCTTTCGCCGGCAGATCGCTGGTAGAACTCATTGATGATCTTCTCCGGAATACCTATACCACAAAATATCATTAGCTACCTGCTCTGAACCGCCCTGTTATCTAGTTCTTCAAGCTACTTACGATTCAACAATTCCTTTGGATAGATTCGGAGTAATGACCATGCGATATCGAGAGACTCGAAGATGGTTCTCGACTCATATGATCCCTGGGAAATGAAGTTCCTTTCGAACTTTTCAAGGAACTCCAGCGAAAGCTTGTCTTCAGCGGACAGGGCTTCTTCACCAACGACAGCCTTCATGGAAGCAGCATCTCTGCCGATAGCGTATTTGGCATACAACTGGTTCGAGACATCACCGTGGTCTTTTCTTGTCATACCCTATTTAAATATTTAGTAGGCCGATCAGGGGTATAATATAGTATCTGCCTGAGGACGTACTTCACCAATAGCAGACTTCATGAGACGTGATAGTGATGGTAAGACGTTGATTGGAGGATAAATGTTTCGATTCCATAGGCCACGGTCGACGAAAATTTGTCCCTCAGTGATGTACCCAGTGAGATCCGGAATTGGATGTGTAATATCGTCGTTCGGCATAGTCAAAATCGGGATTTGAGTAATGGAACCGTTTCTACCCTCAACACGACCAGCTCGCTCGTAGATGGTAGACAAATCTGTGTACATGTAACCTGGATAACCACGACGACCGGGTACTTCTTCTCTAGCAGCAGAAACCTATACTCCAGCATTAGACTCAATAATTGTAGCTCTTAACGGAAATATTCGATCTTACCTCACGCAAAGCATCGCAGTAGGCCGTAAGATCTGTCATGATAACCAAAACGTGTTTCTCAAGCTGGTAGGCATAGTACTCAGCGGTCGTCAACGCCAAACGAGGTGTAATGATACGTTCGATTGTAGGATCGTTTGCCAAGTTCAAGAACAAAGTGACACGCTCCAGAGATCCATTTTCCTCGAAATCTCGTGTGAAGAAACGACTGGTTTCCATATTGACACCCATGGCTGCGAAAACAATTGAGAAATTGTCTTCATGGCCATCGTGGACACTCTTAGTCGGCGCCTTAACCAAACCGGCTTGACGACAAATCTGCGCAGCGATTTCATTATGCGGAAGACCAGCAGCAGAGAAAATCGGGATTTTCTGTCCACGGGCAATGGAGTTCATTCCATCAATAGCAGAGATACCGGTCGAAATCATTTCTTCAGGGTACACCCGGGTGTATGGGTTAATCGGAGACCCGTTGATATCCAAGTAATCCTCCGCAAATACCTTAGGTCCCTTATCGATCGGCTTTCCTGATCCATCAAAGATACGTCCCAACATGTCCTCCGAAACTGGAATCTTTAAACTCGATCCCGTGAACTCCACCTTTGTCTTCTTGACATCAATACCAGTGGTTCCCTCAAAAACCTGGACAATAGCTCTGTTACCCCGAACTTCGAGAACCTGACCAGCACGTTTCGTCTGATCAGGTAAGGTGAGCTCGACAATTTCATTATAGCGGGGGAACTTGATGTTATCGAGGATGACGAGGGGACCGTTAACACCGGCGACGGTGTTGTAACGTATACGAGGGTTGACGCCATAGTTACGGGTTACGGCGGCGGCGTTGATGGCAAACGCCTCTTGGGCGGATAATCTGGCTTCAGCCATGCTGTGTCCGCCGGCTGCAGTGGTCGTCGCGTGGGATGGAGATGGATTCGGAGGTGCTCTGGGAGGTTAGTTGCGGGCTGGTTTCGTGGAGGCACGCTGTGGTTTTCAGACTGGCTGGGGTGCGGGACGGCACTACGTCAACTTTGGCTGGTGCTGTATCGATAAACTAGACAACACAAACCCCGATGCCCATAGCTTTGCATTTAGCTGGTACCATTACGTTACGAAGCTGCTTGCGTGCACGTTTTCGAAGACCATTTCGAACGGCGCACATGTGAGTTTGGACCGCAATTTACTCCAGAATCTTATTAAGCGCTACTTAAGCTACCCATGATACGAGACTACAATGATAGGTATATACCTATTAACTATGATACTACCGAGCAGACACTTTTACCATCACTCGTAAGATACCAAGAAAACTACTCTTGCAAGATCTTGCATTTGTTCTCTACGATTATTAAGGAAACGGACTAAAATTATAAAAGTATTTGGCTAATGTATTAGTAGTACCTATTATCAAAAACAAAAAGGTATCATAAATCATAAATATATAATTTATTCGGGTAGATACGCCAAATAACAGTCCTGCTGTTTCAATGGGCGTTGGTAGATGTCAACAACATTGCAATGCATGCTCAACTGACAAGTCCATGAAAATAATCAGAACCACCAAATATGTATGTTGGAATGAATAATCGGTTGGTCAAATCCCGAATGCTAAGAAGTTGAATTATACGGAACAAAGGAAGTATCTTGCCCGCCAAAATTCAAACCAATTGGGCAAGAGCCTGAACCAAAATCCAAGTAACGAGTAGGCGGACCCAGGTCTCGTTCTTCCCTGCGCCAGATCCAGGACCTCGAACTTGCTCCTCTACATTGTCTTGAAATTGCCCAAGGACGTTTCCATGAGGGGAATATTCTGATGAAGCTAGTTAGTTGTTTATTGCAGCGATGTGGGTAGTTAATTAGGGTATAGAAGGTAAGGACTTACCACATGCGAGAAACCATCCTGGTGCCTCTCCTTCACCCCCACATTCTTTCCTAGCACATCCAATCTGTGTCGTATTTGTCCACACTAGCTGGGTGAAGTGCCCGGTCTAATGCAACCACCAAATATCAGCACGTTCCTACAGTCGCAAAGTATTTTTTGTTATTGATGGCTCTAGGACCTACCTCCATGCTAAAATCCGGATCACCATAGTCATATTGATCCACTTCATCTTTCCAAGCCGTAATAGCAGCAGATACATTCGGATAGCCTGCGGCCAGGTTTTCGCCATATGGTTGGCCCTGTATGTCATATCCGTAAGCAAAGCTGCCCCCAAAATAGGATATGCTTCCTACACAGGCCAATTTACCGAATGTTCAAATATACATTCTTCAATCGCAACCTCTGCAGCTTCCGCAAGAGTATCATTCCAAACCAATGCTGTGGCATTATACCAATCCCTATATGCTGTTTATATCACGTCAGAATTAGTATACTGTTGACCTAGTCTGTTGGAATATGCGTGTTGAACTCACTGTTCGTTACATTTAATACTGCGTCTTTGAAAGCCTTGTCGGATGTGTATGATCTATCTGCGTCCTGCGCATATATGAAGGAAGAAATGGATAAAAATGATGTGATAAATGCTACGGGCCGCATCTTCAAATCCGTATATATATCTCCTTCTATATTTTTTACTCTTGCGCTGTTCTCCTGGAGAAAGTGACACGGTTCCGGCGTAGAGGAGGGACTGGGGCTTTGAAAACTTGGTGGTATGCGGAACTTAAGGACCTGGTTATCGATTCCAACGCGATGCGCTATTATATGCTTAGAAGGATTAATCGATGAGGCGCACGAGAAATCCCATATAGTTTAATCAGTGTCGCTATTATATAAGAAGCGAGGCTAGAAACATAATCTACCTAGTTCAAGCGTACCTGTGGAAGCTTCGTGGTTATATAGCTAGAATGTGCCCCATAGCGATTCATGGCACTACATTATATTAGGTATTAAAGTGCATATAAATCTCAGGTTAAATGGAGCCGATGACATCGTCGAGTGCCTGCATACGTGAAGCCATGCATACTTCGAACCCATTTCCAAGGTTTCTCCCGCTGAAGATCTTTGTGATCAAAGCTACCAGGGTACGTCTGTCTTGTGGAGCCGAATTTCTGGGGATTACGTCGTTAATGTTGACATTGGATAGATAGAAAAGCCAGGACAAACCAACACCAAAAGCCACACCTGCACAACCAAAATTGGACAAGGGATAAATCTTCAGATCATCCTCACGTGGTTTATTCAGGAACCGGGTAGCATTTCTGGCCTATAGACCGACACATAACGGTTCGAGAGATTGCGCAAATTGCATAAGTATGGATCTTGGCTAGCGTCAGCTCTCCGGGTCGGTTTCACTCATGCTCGTTTTCTATCACGCATTTGTTGCAAAATACAACAGTCTAAACACATAACTCACAATATATAGCCAGTCCACTTAGACTTCGCCGACTCATTCTACTGATTAACTTTAGAGGGGCGGAAGAGACAGACATATCAAAACATATATACACACATGCTTCTTGTCTCGCCTGGACGACCATTTCGCCATCCATTTTTCGTTCGGTCAACATGGCAGGCGAGGGATAGTTGGCATGTCACCAGGAAAACAATCCAAATCATGGGCAACCAGACCAATTCGTGTTAACATTCTAATATTCTCCCTTGTCACTTTTCCTAGCCCTTTTAGAAGTATCTATGCGTGCCCTGAACGTAAACCTCAAAATAATGCAGCGGGTAATATTATAATAGCATCTTTTACGTTTGTCCCGAACATCTCAAATGATAGGTAAACTTCTAGATCCCTACACTCTTCAATCTGATAACTACCTCCTCTGGCCCCATAAAAATGCAAACTAGCCTCTGTTGCCTTATTTAAATAACTTCTACAGCCGTTTCTGAAGTTTCCTAACTTCATTATGATAGGGCCAATCAAGGATTCGCTGGTCACTATACTGGCCCGTGAGATACAGGTCCTCTTAGTTCCCACCTCTCCATGTATATATAGCTCTACAATTGTCCCCTCAGTAATATTGATATTGCTTACGAGTCGTATAGACTTATCAAAACCAACTATGCGCTACAGAAATGCCTGAAACCTGGAGAGTGACTTCTGCTTACTACTGTTTTAATCTGCGCAAATCGCTTCCACATGCCGGCGGATCTTCTAAGCCATATTATTGTATTAATTGGCTGACTATAGGATTACCAAGTAGAATCAATTTATTCCCTATACCGCATCCACGAGGCTGGGAAATGAGTGGACTCTGGCAGCCTCTTTAGCTTGGTATAATTTTTCATAATTTACATGCATGCTTACGTAGGTACATATTTGGTAGGTACTCCATCATCTTAGGCTACTTGGAGGATCACAATATGTCAGAATAAAGACCAAAGGCCCAGTTAGCTGCTGGCCTCTAAAATAGGTAGTAAACACATTATATCCATAGATTACAGAGAAATTATATAATCTAGTATATATACGGTGGTTCTGGAGGTAACACAACTTCTGAAGTTTTGTAGGAATACATAGGCAAGGGAACTCCATTACTATATTAGATATCCTAGCGGCTATTGATTAATTTTTTATTAACTAATGCGAAATGGGGCAGTTTACACTTATATAATTAGTAATAATTTCTACTACGGGTTCCATCCCTAAGGTCAATTGTATCTGGTGTATGATATATTGCATGCACAGCGGGAAAGTACCCCGCACTTCAAGCATCTAGTTTATGAGACAAAACTCAGGATGCACGGATATTACTTCGATAAAACATAAGAATATTGGCCAGGCTGTTAAGATATAGACTTTCACAGCGAGACCGCAGCGTCATTACGCCTCCTTGTACAAATGGGCGTTTCCTATAATTCCGCGAATTCGTATCGAATGACAAATAATTTTAAACGTTAAACGCGGCTACCAGAAAACTGGTATCTTTCCCTTAAATTAACGGAGGTGATGAAAGAGCTAACAAACAGGGTTTCCGGTTCTGTGTGGGTGAATCTGTGAACATCGATGATACTAAAGGAGTATTTTTCCAGTGCTTGGAACTAGAAGGAGTATTCGTATTTAATTCAGCGCCTCACTAATATCCCTAGAACAGTATAGCTAAGCTAGTACTGAGAAAATCCGAAAGGGACATTAGCACAGCTGCATGCAGAACTGACAGAACTTAACATTAAGTCCATCATCTCTAACGTAATAGCAATGTCTATTGGATCGCACAATATGCAACTGCGTAAGCCCTAAAAGTTGTGATACAAGCTTAAGCTTAACCCCTCCAGTCGGGACCAAAGTTAGTTAAAGTTAGGACCCTTGAATCCTTCAGAGCCGAGCAACCCCGAAGGTCACTTGCAGTATTGCCAAACTTCTACTCCCTCCCCTCTCTTAATTCCAACAGGGTGGGAAGGATATCTATATATAACAGTCTTCGGACCTGATCAGCTAAACTTCCCGAAGTGGGGGGTAATATATCGTGCAGGCTACCTTCTAATACAAGTCATTGGGTTTTCTGTGTTGTGAAGTGTTGGGGGTTTCCTGCGGAGTGAGGCCAGGGTGAGGCCCGAAGGAAAGGGCGAGCTCCACATTTGTCCTTACGCCGATGATGTCACAGCGCAGGTCAGAACTCGGGACGGCACAGCTCTGTCAGGGCCCAGAACATCACAGAACTGCTATCCCCACTGCCCGATTGGAGAAAGCGTGAGAATGAAAAAAAGTAGACAAAAAAAAGTTTGGACGAGCAGCGCATAAGCAGAGGATATGTGCATTCAACCTGGGAACACCCGAAGTATCGAAGCATTTGTATCTGGATTGGGGTACTAAGCGTAGATCATAGGCATTATGCTTGCTGCAGTTGATAACGACTTCCACATGATGGGTTTTTTGTTTTTTCACCATAAGCGCCCGTGAAAATTTTGAAAGCGACAGACGAGAGTTACATTCGACAGAACGGATATCTGTCTAGCTTATTTCCTGTAGCTCTACCGTTGCTCCCGGTGCAGCTATAGAAAATGTGATATATGATTCGATGGGGCATATATCCGTTACCCGTTTGATTCCTTTCAACTTTTAGTCACGCATGTGTAAAACCGTAGGACTTTCGTATCCGTGCGTGACCTGTGTGATTTGACAAAGTGAGGATATATTAACCGGGGTGTTGATATACTGATACTAAAAGTACGGATCAGGGATACGTCTGCTGGTGGGGAAAATATTCTAGATTCGCGTTTGAATCGAAAACTCAATATATCTCAATATCCATGTGTCATGTTCGTGTCACACTCCTATTCCGGGTCATCTTATCAGCTTGTCGAGAATGAATATGTCGCTGTTAGTGGCGCTGCTCGTCGGCTAGGATAGCCTATGGTAAATATGGGGTAGAGGATGGAATGTCATGTCAGGGCCTCCATCGCTTGGAGTAGATCTATAGACCAAAGCTTGGCTGTGTGGGAGGAGAGTTTGTTCTGGAAAATTTCAATTTTCGTCGAAAGTTTGTGGAGAGGGTAAGGTTTATATTTGGAAGGTTTTAGATGACGATAGAGAGTAGAGGAAGGATTAGAATTCAGAATGATGTCGTATGCCCTTGCCATCCGATCTATAATGTTGGTAGCTATAATAGCAACATAGGAATATAATATCGTTTGAACAGGGCCTTCGATCTCGAATTGGGTCTGTGCTTGCTTCGACCGACGTATATATATTTTTCCATTGCATCGTCTGATTCTGAATCAATAATCCTCTGAGGGGTCTGCGCGATTTAGCCGCCCCGCACATGCAGTTTGCTGTCACTCGATCCAACAATGGAAAGGATAAGAACCAATACTGGTGCCTGGTATGTATGTACTTAGCTTGAAGTACTCGATACTTAAGCACTTGCTTAAGTAAATACCAGGCCATCTTTCAGGCTTATTCAAGACCACCCTTTTTGTCAACGGCCACCCACGATGCGCATAGCTTATGTATACACATAATTACTGTCGGCCCCACCTTCTCCAACCTCACCAGTGCTTTCCGTCGAGAAATCCTTAACCTGCTCTATATAAAAACGGTATATCAAAGGTCGGCTGCAGGAGGGTGGAGATAAAAGCAAAAAAGGGAAGGACCTACTTGCTTTGAACGTGTAAAGTAAAAGAAAAGGCCAGAGAGGTTATTCGTTAGTTAGGTCTGTGCTGTGCCGTTTCCTGCTTACTTTCGTCTTCCCTTGCATGGTCGTGCTGGGGCTACTGCCAACTTTTTGTGAGGATTCTTCCGCATTTGCTCGAACGGTGGCCGGGTTCCTTAGCTAGCCTGGGCCCAGCCGGGGGACTACTTGTACGGTAGCTCCGTCGAAGTTCAGAGGGCCCCTCTTTTTCTTTTCCCTGATCTGATCATTTCCCATATTATATCCCGATCCGCCCTTCTTTTGGGGCTTCTGGATGAGTTCCTGGTATTGCTGACTTTTCTTCACCTAACCGGCCGGTTCCCTTAAAAGGTTCTTTCGTTCTTTCTTTCTTTTTTTTTTTCGGCGTTTGTTCCCCGATTTTTTACCACTAGTTAGACCACAAATACCTGCTCTTTGCGCAAGTCCACATAATTGTAGATTGATTGGTATATGGATTTAAAAGAGGCTTGCGGCTTTTAAATTCTCTTACCTGCTTTACAAATTTGCTCGATCAAGGCTATATTAATACCTACCTAGTAATTAATAATTCTGTTGATTAAATCGGTATAGATGCCTGTACCTGCACTGTCTGTCTGTCTGTCTGTACCGTCTGTACTGTCTGGATACTAGCCACTCGCTCGCTCGTTCGGGCGTGGCCGCCTTAGCTTTGTAACGTCATCATCTGGCTCAGTCGGTGCTAACTCGTTTGTTTCATGCGCATAGTACTTCAGACTGAGAGAGAGGGGCACACACCACCTCACTTCACTCCCGCCGCCATCCATCCATCCATCTACCTAAATTAATTGTCTTCCCCCAAATTTAAACGTAACCGCAGGTCGACTGGAAAAGTCATACCACTACCGTTGCCTGCTCTCCCCACCGGCAAACTCTGGCTCTCCCGTCGTTCCCCAACTACCCGAGTTTCGAGCTTCCTCGTAAGTCACCGGCCATCGCTCACGCTCCGCATTACCCTTTTCGCCCCATCTCTGGTCCATCGAGATCGTGGTTTAGCCGGTGTGTCGTTTGGTGTGATTCTCGGGCTATGTTATGTCATAGCTAACGGGCGTGCTCCAGACGCACTGTTCAGGCGGGGGACTGGACCCTATCTAACCACAGCTGCCCCTTCCTGACTTGCCTGCCTGCCTGCCTACCTGATTTCCTGCCCGCTTGCCTACTTACTTGACCTGACCTACCATCCCCCTCCCAGCCCCACACCATTATACCCAACCAACCCATGGGAATTACTTAAATATGCATCCGTGGCTAAGCTAACAATACCACCTTCAACCTAACCTACCCTTGAAGATTTTCGCCCCGGAAGCATCAAACAACAACCGATATTCCTAGCTCCCTCAACATCCATATATAATACTACTAATACGTAGTTTATTTTATTTTTTTTCGCCCTTTGGTATTTTCTTTTATTTTTATTTTTACGTTTCGGCTCCATTCAGGCCGGAATCAGAGGGACCAAACAGCGACGGTGACCCGACTCTGTCGACTTGACGACGTCCCGAAAACTACCATCCAACCCGAAAACCCCGCCATTAAACCCAACGTTATCTCCAAACACTACCGTCTTCACCACCTCTACCCACCCCTCGATCCGCTGCTCTTGATTGCCTCCACTCTCCACATTTTGACCCCCCGCCAAGATGTCGGACGACGTAAGTTTATCGAAGCTGCTTGCCCACCCAAGAAGTGCCTCTAACCCGACTTATCAATTTACAGGAAAGCTATGGCCTCCCGAAAGATGCTGATGAATATGTCGATATTGAAACCTTTGAGCAGATACTAGAGATGGATGACGGCGACCCTGATCGAGAGTTTAGCCGGGGACTTGTCTTTGGTTTTTTTGAACAGGCAGAGGCGACATTCCAGGAAATGGACGCGAGGCTGTTAGTATAATCTTCCCCTCCTCTGGTCGGAACCTTTCCCAAACAATAGCAAACTTCATTAGCTCTTATAACCCCTTCAACTAACAGAGCTCTTATAATTACCCAGTAAGGAAGATGACTTCGACCAAGTCTCATCACTGGGCCATTTTCTTAAAGGGTCCTCCGCAACGCTAGGATTATTTAAAGTCAGGGATGCTTGCGAAAAGATACAGCATCTTGGCGCTCTCAAAGACGAAACAGGCAACCGTGATATCAAAGCTTCGGAAGCACAAAAGGCTATCTCCAGAATTCTCCCCGTAATGAAGGAGGACTATGCCGCGGCAGAAAGATGGTTAAAGGACTTTTTCGGTGATGCGGAGGGGGAGGGCTCAGACCCCTGACCGAAGATCAGGACAAAAGAGAGCGGTAAATATATGACTACAATGAGGGTTTTTCACTTGAATAAACGTAGGGAAACTTAGTTCGGGTCAGAGAATCGCAAGCATAGAGTGGTCGTCTTTATTTTGTTATGGCTTGTGGTTGAATCATCCGGGTGGAGGATCGGATGCGGGATTGGTTTTTGTCCTCCTCTCATTTAGTATCAGCGACTTGGTCTTCTTGGTCTTCTCCTCCTAGTTGTTATTAATTTATGCTCTCCCCCCTTCCGTCGACAAACCGTTTTTTACCGCTGTTCCTCCTATATGGAATCCCCTACTATTATTTCCTTTGCTGTCCTGTCTCCTCTAATAGCTCAGTTTCGGCCCTTCTCCTTCCTACGCTTTTATATCGAGCCTTTGGAGGCTACCCGAGTCATGGATGTAGAAAATGGTTTTATTGCTAGAGCTAGGAGCTGGTCGGGGTTATCACATCCAATAATCAAGTGGTTGTCTTTCCATCATGTTTCTAGACCACTTGTGTATTTTGTCCATGACAATGTCAATCATGCATACTGAACGCTCAGGGCTTATATATTTCCTCTTGATGCGCCCCTTCTCTGTACAACCATCCCCTATCCAGGTGGACCATTCTAGCTGCGTTCCCTCCACCTTATCTCCTGACTCAACTACAGCTCTACTCGGCAACAATCTTCCATAATCCATCTGCAATGTTCTCAACCACGTCCTTCTCCACCAACTCCTCCCTCCATTTCGCAGGAATAGCTTCAATCCCATAGTATGCACCGGCTAGGCCACCATAAATAGCGCCAACGGTATCCGCGTCATCACCTATGTGCAATATATCAATATACCTTTGTAACCCACCATATTCGCAAAAGATGAACAGCTAAATACTCACCAAGATTCACAACCTTTAGTGCCCCTGTTGCCCACTCCTCTGTCGAAAAGAAAGCCCACAATGCCGCCTCGAGCGAGTTTACCACATACCCAGAACTCGAAATCAACTTTTCATCCCGGTTTCTTAGGTCGTCGACTGAATCATAGATCCCAAATCTCTCATTCAGAGTCTTATCTTCGAACTGGAATGACTTGAATTTTTCGAATACAGCCTGTTTACTTGGTGTTTCTCCTGTAGCAGCCGCCGAGGAAAGGATATACGCCACAAGAATGCTGTATACCGCACATGCTTCACCATTGGTATGGTAAGGATGCGTAAGTTGGCTCGCTAGGTGCGAGAATTTGGCAATCTCTGCTTCCGAAGATCGGTAGTAAAACAATCCGATTGGAACCGTACGCATCAAACTGCCATTACCGCAATTTCTGGGTTTAGCGTAGGTTTTGTTCACCTCCTGCTGAAGACGATCAATCTCCTCTTCTGATGGAAGATTACTAGTATTCCTAGATGAGGATACATTTTTGGCGGGCACGTGAGAGCCCCAGAAGGTTAGAGTACTTCTGGTGAGATTTCCGATATCGAAGCAACGGCCTATAGATGAGAGATATCCAAACTCGCACCAGCCAAGGTAGTTGTGAAGCTGAGAGGCTGAGGAGAAAGTCTTTGTGTCAATGAATGATTGGGCGAGGCAAAGGGTCATGGAGGTGTCATCGGTCCATGATCTGTTTTTTTTTATGCAATCGATTAGCAATTATGTTTCCTATGAAATATATACCTACTTATTTATATGTCTATATATATCGACCAATGGCTGATATTTTGATCTTGTTATATTTTCGCCATGAAATCCCAAGACGAGCTCGAGTTTCATATGCGTTGTGTGTGGTCGCGGTTGGCAACTGCTGGTGGACCGCACTGCCGCAGCTCGACTGAGGCGGGATGACATCAAGGGCATGCACCTACCCGGCTGGTAATCCAAAGGTAAGATTCGGCTGGTAATCCGTTACCGGGTCAAATGTTCCTCGTTTATGGAACTCAACGCTGCAAATATGCAAAGTTAAGTAAGCTCTGTTTAGGATTCACAAGTACATATTGCCCAATGTATTTTAGGAAAATATGTATTGAAGCTACCATGACAAAAGTGCAAATAGAGAACGTACGGTCCGCCGAGTGCATCTGCAACTGCAACCCCGACGATAGCACCTTTGATTCGGGATTCCAGAGAGTTCGAAGTCGACATCTTTGCTGAAGTAGTCAAGTATTCTCGTAAGTAGTGTTTGAATGGTTGTATAAGTAGAGTTACTCTTGAACAAAACAGAGCCGGTCTGCACACGCGTTTATACCAGTAACCACGGCAGTTCTCTACAAGGCTGACAAAATTTATGGGCTTTCGCAATTGGCGGGGAAAGTTTGGTCCCACCTAGCCTCGACAGGTCCTCTTGTGTTGGGTCCCACCTGCCAAGGGACCGCTCTCCTTACCACAACACATCAACGTTTGTGGTATTTCTACCCCCACAACACATTTATGATGTTTGTCATGACCCAAGCCCAAAATTCCCCGACTGCTGACCTTCCCATCGTGTAAGCCACCCCGGCTCAAACATCCAAATTCCAGGAGCTTGCCTCAAACTGTCCCACGCAGGTTGTAGGAAATGGCGGGAGCAGCCGATAAACCAATCACCGACCGGCCAATTTCGAGCTGGAGCTGGCCATGCAAGACCTTGGGACAAGCCTGTTATCATCGGACGTCGCCATAGATTTGCCTTCCTTCCCAATTCAATAGGGCCCATTGAATTATTGCATTCCATAGTCCGCGTGCACTGTTTCTCCGCAAATTTAAACTCGGGGCGCTTTGAAATCTAAAGCTACGGGCCCTGCTAGTTTTCTTTCTTTCTCTCTTTCTAATATATATCTCTTCAGATCTCAATTCCCATCTTCTCCTCTTCTTTCGTATTGTATCTTTCCACAATCGCAAGACCAAGCTTACCCCTGCCGTGTGTCGTCAACTTGTTGTTTTTCGAGGACCCACAACGCACTTTCGGAGCTTATCAGCGTGCTTCGATCTAAGATCGATCTCACGCGCATATCTTCATAGATACCTAGTCTTCAGCCCCAGTAACCCCCGGTCAAGACCTCCGAAACCCTCGGATTATATAGTTTTCACTCTTTCAAGCTTAAGGGGTTTAGCAACATGGCACCAGGAATCACCGTTGAACCTAGTACAGCAGTCGTGGAAAAGAGCAAGTTAACAAGATCTCTCGCAGACGTTACAAGCTCATACGATGATACCATAGTCTTCTTTCTTAATGGCTCCAAAGTTACTTTGGAATCTGTAGACCCAGAGATAACATTACTAGAGTATCTACGAGGTATTGGGTTCACAGGGACAAAGTTAGGATGCGCTGAGGGAGGATGCGGTGCCTGCACAGTCGTATGTTTCCCAATTTTTCGGGCGTTACGTCACTAGGAATTTTTTCTTAGTGCACGGAAGTCTCACTAAACATGATTCTCCCGATAGGTCGTATCGCAATATAACCCAACAACAAAGAAGATATACCATGCTTCCGTAAACGCATGTCTGGCACCGGTTGTCAGTGTTGACGGCAAGCATGTTATAACAGTAGAAGGAATTGGAAACTCGAAAAACCCACACCCGGTACAAGAACGTATTGCGAAGTGGCATGGTTCGCAGTGTGGTTTCTGTACACCGGGAATTGTTATGGTAGGCGAATTTCTGTTCTTTATCTTGGTCGCATCAAACGTATACTTATTGTGAATTGTGTGATAAATAGAGTCTATATGCGCTCTTACGAAACAACCCGGAACCATCTCAACATGATGTCGAGGAAGCCTTTGACGGTAACCTTTGCAGGTGTACCGGCTACAGACCTATCCTTGATGCGGCACAGACCTTCAGCGTCGATGGCTGCGCAAAGTCCACATCAAACGGTGGCGGCGGCTGTTGTATGCAAAATGGGTCTGGAGAACGCCCTGCCGGATGCTGCATGAACAAGGGAGCGAACGGTACCGAAGACGAAGAACCAGTTAAGAAATTCACGCCACCAGGCTTCAAGGAGTTTAGACCAGATCAAGAACTCATTTTCCCACCTTCGCTTACGAAACACACATTCCGACCGTTGGCGTTCGGGAACAAGAGGAAGAAGTGGTACAGGCCGACGACGATACAACAACTCCTTGAGATAAAGAATGCCCTGCCAGCTGCAAAGATCATCGGGGGAAGTACAGAGACTCAGATTGAAATCAAATTCAAAGCGATGCAGTATAGTGCATCCGTATTCGTCGGAGACATACAAGAACTACGACAATATAAATTCGAGGACGACCACGTATATATCGGCGCAAACATAACCCTCACAGATCTTGAAATGGTCTGTAAGCTAGCTGGCGAACACTATGGCGCCGCAAAGGCACAGCCATTTGCCGCTATGCTTAAGCAACTCCATTACTTCGCAGGGAGGCAAATTAGGAATGTCGGTACCCCAGCCGGTAACCTTGCCACCGCCAGTCCAATCTCTGATCTAAATCCATGCTTTGTTGCAAGCAATACCACATTGATCGCTATGTCTTTGGAAGAAGGAGAAATCGAAATCCCTATGACGCAGTTCTTCAAGGGATATCGAACGACAGCCTTACCTCAGAACGCTATCATTGCTGGTTTGAGGATACCTATCGCACAGGAGACTGGGGAAGTATTCCAAGCTTTCAAACAGGCCAAGAGAAAGGATGACGACATCGCTATCGTCAATGCCGCGATGAGGGTTAAGGTCGGTGAGGAAAATGTGATTGAAGATGTGAGTTTAGTGTACGGTGGTATGGCAGCCATCACCATTGCCGCCAAAAACACCATGGAGTACCTGAAGGGCAAGACATGGGGCGACCCAGAAGTCCTAGAAGGCGCCATGGGCTCTTTAGAAACAGATTTCGACTTGAAGTTCGGTGTACCTGGTGGTATGGCCACCTACCGGCGGGCACTTGCGTTCGGATTCTTCTACAAATTCTGGCACGAGTCGTTACACAAATTGGAAATAGGAACAGCGGAGATTGATACCGAGGCTACTGAGGAAATTGTTAGAAATATCTCCACAGGAACTCGAGATCAAGACGCAACGGTTGCCTATGAACAGAGAGTCCTCGGGAAGGGTGTTCCACACGTTGCTGCCATGAGACAGACAGTTGGAGAAGCACAGTACACTGACGATCTTCCACATCGAAAGAATGAACTTTTCGGCTGCTTTGTGCTGTCGACAAAGGCGCACGCTAAAATCCTAAGCGTCGACGAATCCCCGGCCCTTGACCTTCCTGGCGTTGTCATGTATGTCGACCACCGTGACCTCCCAAGCCCAGAGGCGAACTGGTGGGGTGCCCCGGTCTGCGACGAAGTGTTCTTCGCTGTCGACGAGGTCTTCACCGCTGGCCAGCCAATTGGTATGATACTCGCCGAAAGTGCAACCCAAGCTGCCGCAGGTGCCAGGGCTGTCAAAGTCGAATACGAAGAACTTCCAGCCATCTACTCCATTGAAGAGGCCATAGAAAAGGAGAGCTTCTACGAACATTTCCGCTACATCCAGCGCGGAATTCCCATTAAGGACGCTCTTGCATCCGCGGACCGTGTGATCGAAGGTATTGCACGAATGGGTGGTCAGGAGCACTTCTATCTCGAAACCCACGCCTGTGTTGCGATTCCAAAGTTAGAGGACGGTGAAATGGAAGTATGGGCGTCGACACAAAACCCTACTGAGACACAGGCATATGCCGCTCAGATAACTGGTGTCTCCGCAAATAGGATTGTTGCGAAGGTCAAGAGATTGGGTGGTGGCTTTGGTGGAAAAGAATCCAGATCAATCCAGCTGTCCTCGATTTGTGCACTCGCCGCGCAAAAGTCACGACGGACCGTTCGGTATATGTTGAACAGAGACGAGGATATGATGACCTCTGGACAGAGACACCCCTTCCTTGGGAAATGGAAAGTCGGTGTCAATAATGATGGCAAGATCGTAGCCCTTGAAGTTGAAATTTTCAACAACGGTGGTTGGACCCAAGATCTTAGTGGCGCTGTGCTGGAGAGAGCTCTATCTCACGCCGATGGCTGTTATAATATTCCCAACGTCTATGTTAGCGGCAGGGTTTGCAGGACGAACACGGTATCGAACACAGCCTTCAGGGGGTTCGGAGGACCTCAAGGAATGTTCATTGCAGAGTGTTATATGTCCGAAGTAGCTGATGCTCTAGGCATGGATGTCGATAAGTTCCGAGAAATTAACTTCTATCATGAGGGTGATGAGACACACTTCAACCAAGTCTTGGAGGACTATCATATCCCGATGATGATAGACCAGGTTAAGGAAGAATCGAGTTATGAGGCTCGACGAGAGGCGGTCGACAAGTTTAATGCCGAACACAAGTGGAGGAAGAAAGGTCTTGCCTTGATTCCTACTAAGTTTGGTATCAGTTTTACAGCACTGTTCTTGAACCAAGCCGGTGCACTGGTCCACATTTACCACGACGGTTCAATTCTTGTTGCCCACGGTGGAACAGAGATGGGGCAAGGTCTACACACAAAGATGACAATGATAGCAGCTCAAGCACTAGGGGTACCACTAGAAAGCGTCCTGATCAGTGAAACAGCTACAAACACTGTTGCAAACACATCAAGTACCGCTGCTTCTGCCTCCAGCGACTTGAACGGCTATGCTGTCTGGAACGCTTGTGAACAGCTCAATGAACGGCTGAAGCCTTATAGAGAAAAATTGGGAGAGAATGCCACCATGAAGGAGTTGGCACACGCCGCATATTTCGATCGCGTCAACTTATCCGCAAACGGGTTTTATAAGACACCTAAGATTGGGTATAGATGGGGAGATAACTCCGGCATGATGTTCTTTTACTTCACGCAGGGTGTTGCAGCGGCGGAGGTTGAAATTGATACTCTGACCGGAGACTGGACCGTTAATCAAGTAGATCTGAAAATGGATGTTGGCAGATCAATCAATCCGGCAATTGATTAGTAAGTGTGGCTCCCCCAGCGTGACAACGGTATCCTTCAAATAATTTTAAAATGCTAACGGCATATACGAATTTTATAGCGGCCAAGTCGAGGGCGCATTCGTTCAAGGTCAAGGATTATTCACAACCGAGGAATCATTATGGCTAAGAAATGGCCAAATGTTCACTCGAGGCCCCGGAGCATATAAAATCCCAGGTTTCCGTGACATCCCACAGGTTTTCAACGTCAGCATGCTCAAGGGCGTTGAATGGAAGAACCTTCAAACAATCCAGAGGAGCAGAGGTGTTGGAGAGTATGTTATCCTCGTCATTCCATCAATATTTCCAGCGATGAATTGCTAACTATTTAATTTTGCAATAGACCGCCACTGTTCCTTGGTAGTTCTGTATTCTTCGCGATCAGAGACGCGTTGAAAGCGGCAAGGAAAGACCATGGGGTCGAGGATGTATTGAGTCTAGTGTCCCCGGCTACACCTGAGAGGATTAGAATTTCAGCAGCCGATCCTATCATCAAGAGGGCTTTTGTGGCGCCAAGGGAAGGAGAAGAATCGTTCTTTCGGTATATATAATTGTATTAATTAAGGAGTGATAGTGAATTCATTTTGATTTAAACCTTATATGGTGTATCTGAGCTGTGTGTACGAGATTGACATCGCATGCATGTAGTATATTATCTTACCTAATATTACCTAGTGAACAGTATCAGTCTATTACAATCTCTCGCCAGTCAGCCCACCTACCCCCCACACGTCTGGTCTACGACCCAGTAGCTATCTGAGACCGATTATGAATAGATTGTAACTTCATCCGTCTAAGCTTGTTTCTACTGATTTCCTTGACAAGCAGGTAACCGTTTTAGGGCTTACTTTACTCCGGTACTTCTTAAGCTTAAATAGCTGATAGCTTGAATTTTTATAGTTCGAATCTACTTAAGTACTTAGTGCCTAGTATGTAACTCCCCGGCTAACTTAGAAAGGCCGCTGTGACCCACCCCAACTGGGAGGCCTCAACTCGCGTTATCTGATCAAATTATAGAAGTCTGTACGCTATTCAGCAGCCAATCGGGCCAGCGTCTGCCATGTGGAATGAGCCAGAAGCGGCTTTCCGTAGCGATTGCGCGCTACCTCCCCTAAATCATACACATTGTGCCCTTCCAAATCACAAAGTTTCGGATCAGCACCCAAACACAATAGCAGCTCGACGATCGAATAGTCAGGGAGACGGCATTCCTGGATGAGGCGATGAAGAGGTGTTTGCCCCTTGTGGTTCCGTAAATTTATAACCTGTGGCGCAGCTTCGCAAAGAAGTTGAACGCAGGCTAGTAAATCTTGTCCACTAGCCGTACTATTAACGCCGATATCATGCAAGGGATAATTGCGTCCACTCCCACATATACTGGCTGAAGCTTTAAGCTCCAAGAGCCTCCTTACTCCACTAACTGATCCGACCTGAGCTGCTAATGCTAACGGCGTACATAATCCCTTCCAAGAGATGGCGTTGACAGATAGAGCGTCAATATCAAAGTCCCATTTGAGAACGAGATTATCGATGATTTGTACATAGCCGGAGCATGCGGCAGCAGAGAGGGGGTCTACTCGGCTAGTAGATTCTTCTCTAATGGCCCCCCTCTTTAGTAAGAGATCCAGGCATTCATGGGAGCCATTAAAGGCAGCAGCCGTTATCAGCGGGAACTTTGTGTCCCCACCTGGGGCCGATCTGCCTTTCGAGTGGCTGTTACCCAACCACCGTAGCTTCTGGACAACCCCGTCTTTGAAGGCATGAATGGCATTCCAGATGTTTCCCTCTCGATGTTCATATCGTGGGACGCTGAATGAGTCGGCATTGACATCTGCTCCTGCGTCGATGAGTGTTTCCATAAGCTCACAATTTTCCGTAGCTACAGCTCGACGGAGAAGGTCATCCAGTTTTCTCTGGACGTCAGGTGAATATTGTGGTTCTGGCTTCAAGTCAGTATGGAAACTCTTTATTTTTAGAGAGGTGAGACAACTGGAAAACTCACTTGTGCGCTCCGAGTATGCTATCGAATATCTGATAAAGCCTAAAATGCCATCCTCTTGAATATCTATAAACGCTTCTGTAACTTCGTTAAGCAGTTCTCTGCTACCTGGTCGATCTTCTGGATCGAATTTTACAGCCCGTGCAATGATGTCCTTCAAACGTTTTGGATACATGCTTCCAATTTCTAAGAGATGGTCCTCCCGCAAATGGGAAGCCGGGGGCGGTTTGGATGTGCATAAGCTGTAGACCAAGCATCCGAAACTGTAGACATCTGATCTAACGGAAAATTTTGGCTCTTCGCCAAGTACCTCGGGAGCTAAATACCCCACTGTTCCAACGGTGCCTAGGGAACCTCTACTATGTTGCCCAGATAGGTATGCCGCCGGTGTGAACTTCCCAAATCCAAAGTCTGAGATATGGCACCAAGGCGGACGCGATTGAAACCAGGAGCAAAATTGTTCCCCCAACTTCCGATCATTATCTAAGTAGTATCAAAACCCTTGTAAGCTAGTTTAGCGTGATGGTAAAAGAAACCCGGCAATCCTTACCGGACAATTCCCAACCCCCAGTGACTTTCCAGAGTACGTCGTTGTATGTGTAAGGTATGGACAGAAGTACTGTATTTCATCATATGCATATGAGCCAGCTGCAGATGCAAAATGCATGACTCACCACGGAGCTCGAGCCCCTATTGTAGTGGGACTAAATCGGACGCTCGGGATCTTAACGGATCTCACTCACCGTTCCCCGGTTTCAAATCTCTATGAATAATTCCACGGTCGTGGCAAGCTCTTAAGCCCCTCGCAATCTCCATAGCCCAATAAGTCGCGATAAACGGATGGACAGTCGACTCTTGGTGCATACATGCCGTAATAACACGCTGCAGATCTCCTCCCGGATATAATTCCATGTAAAGCTTAATAGTCTTCGTTCTGTCGGTCCATGTGGCATCGCGGCCAAAGCTGGCAATGTACTTCTCCGAGATAGAGAAGGCTGACCAGGTGGTTATTTCGCGACTCGCGAGCTCTGCGTAAATCGGGTTGGCTGAACAATCTATTGCTTTGCAGGCCATTATCTGGAAGACTGTTAGTTAGAGGTTGTTTTCGACTGTAAAAAGTTGACTCGCATTTAAAAATTTTATAATAATGTATATCGTTGATTTCTTTCTAATTTATTGTTGCGTCCCGACAGAATTTACCTTTCCATCGCTGACTCGGCGGACTTTGGCGACGGTCCCAGACCCGCCATGCCCAAGCGTTTCAATAAATTCATACTTCGGGTCTCTACCAACTATCTTTCGAACAACCGTAGTCATTGCATAAAGATCAAGTCGACGGGATCAGGATCAAGGACCGGACCGATAAACTCGAGAGGTCGAGCTAGGCTAAGTATAAGTGGGTGGTTTAGATCCTGAAAATCTTGGCCAGTAGCCCTGCCGGCCCTTCTATCATCCAACTTACTTGAGAGGTGCTGCATGCCGAGCTCGAGTTGAGCGTGTACATGCATAATGCACTCACTCAACATGGAGCCCAAACATGCATTGCAAAACCTAGAGCCTTGCGATCCGAGTGTTGTATTTTTTTGCGCAAGTGGGTGTTGTCTTACTAACCTGTCTACCAGCATTCGAAGATTCTGAGCTCAGCCCATACCGTACAATGCCGATTTCAATTGGTACCAAATGAACTTGAGAACCAAATTATTTTGCATCTACAAATAAATTCTACGGGCCTTCAAGACCTAAAATAATGCCATTCACTGGAAATTGGCGCCCTTTCCCCACGATAGCTAAACTCCTACACCGCAATAATAAACATGGTGGTGTCGCTGTTTCGACACTGCAGGGACACTATAGTGACCCTACGACATTCTCGGCCCCGTGGCCTAATGGCAAGGCGTCAGTTTTCGGTATTCAACCACAGGTTGGATGTCATCCACTGAAGATTGCGAGTTCGATCCTCGTCGAGGTCAGTTAGAAACCCTGCTTTTTACAAAGCTTCGGTAGCATCAAGATTTTCTTTTTTGGCAGTATGCGTTTCTGCAAAGAGCATACTAGTATCTTCCCGAATGAGGACCTCTACAATCCCTCCGTACTTCGATGATAGAGGGATATCAAGTGAGTCTTCATTTTTGAAATTTTGAAATTTTTTAACTCGCTGTAGCCAGGTATGTGGTACTGGGAGAGCTTTATCGTTGATATCTTGACACGCATTAGCTTATGTTTATGTAGGGATACGAAACTGACACTAAATCAGTAAATATCCTTCCTCCTTTCATCTCAATCAATATAACTACAAGAATGAAAGATATAGAACCATAGGGAAGAAAGAAAGGTAAAGTAAGAGTACAGAGACTTTTAGGGCGCGGTTAACCGAAAATGATCTATCGAAATTCACAAACGTGGATTGGTGACCATGATGGTAAAAAAGTGTTCTTCTTTTGTTCCTATATTTACATTATGCAGACGGTGAGATTAAGTTCTGTCGAGGATTTTGTTCTAAGTCTGTATACCCAAGAAGGAACACAATGAGAAAGAGGGTATCTAGGACGAGGTGACCTTGTGGATGGCCTCAGCGACGTATCCGACGTTTCCGGAGTTGAAGCCAGAGACGGACATACGTCCGTCCTTGGTTCCGTAGATGGAGAATTCCTGGGCAAGACGGCCGACTTGCTCAGGAGTAAGGCCGGTGTAGGTGAACATGCCGATCTATTGATATGAATTAGACAAGGTGTCTCCTTAGAAACGAAACGAGAATAGGCATGTATGCACTTGCCTGGGAAGTGATGTGAGACCAATCCTTCTGGGAACCAAGCTTCTCGAGGCTGCTCTTGAGGGACTCTCGCATAACGATGATACGGTCTGCCATTCCCTTAACTTCACCGAGCCACTGTCCGGTCAACTCGGGGCTGTTGAGGATTTCGCTGGCGATGAGGGCACCGTTGATGGGTGGGTTGCTGTGAAGCCACACAGATCAGCAACCGTCACAACTTTAGAGGGGATATATGACACAACTTACCTGTACATTGGCCTGATGAGGATCTTGAGCTGCGAGTCAAGGGCCTTCTTCTCGGCTGGGGATTCAGTGACCAAAGAGAAGGCACCAACTCTCTCACCGTAGAGACCCATATTCTTAGCGAACGACTGAGCGACAGCGACATTGTGTCCATCAGCGACGAACTGTCTCATGGCGGCAGCATCCCTGTTGATGTCACCAGAAGCGAAACCCTGGTAGGCCATATCGAAGAAGGCGAAGTGGTTCTTCTCCTTGACCAGCTTGGAGATCTCGGACCATTGCTCAGGAGTAGGATCGATACCGGTAGGGTTGTGTGCACAAGCGTGGAGAAGGATGATAGAACCCTGTGGAGCGTTCTTGATGTCCTCAAGCATGCCAGCAGCATCAAGCTTGATGCCAGCCTTGTCATAGTACCTGTACTCCTTGACCTTCAATCCGGAGTTGGTGAACAGAACCTTATGGTTCGGCCACGATGGGGCTGGGATATAGATGGTCTTCTCGCCTGGGTAAAACTTGGCAAGGAACTCACCACCAACTCTGAGGGCACCAGTACCAGAGATGGATTGGGTGATGCAAACACGACCGTCCTTCAATGGAGCAGAGTCTGGGCCGTAGGCAAGGTTAGCAGCAGCCTTGGTGAAGGCTGGGACACCGGTAATGCCAGCGTACTCCTTGTCGGCTCCGCGCTCGAAGATTTTCTTCTCGGCTGCTCGGACGGATGGGAGAACATAGGGCTTGCCGCTGTCATCGCGGTATGCGCCGACACCTGAATAACCGGTTAGGTTGAGGTTATAAAATGCCGGGAATGGTATATAACTTACCGACATTGACCTTCTTAGGGTTCTTGTCGGCCTTGAAGGCCTCGGTGATACCTTCGAGCGGTCGTTAGCAATATGCATCTTTTTTATCTTCCCCGCCCCCACCATCAGATAGCATCACGACAACCTACCTAGAATAGCCTAACATTCCGAACCGCGACAGAAAATAAGGTTAGCCATTAACTTCCCGGACTTGATTCCTTATCAATTGATCCGATGAGATATATGCTTACATCCTAGAATATGATAGGTTAGTTATCTCGTTATCAGAGAACATGTGGAGAAACAATTTCCCGTAAAACCGGACCGGGCACCAAAACGACCCCTCCATGGATCCAGCCGAGAAAAAAAAAAAACCAACAGGAACTTTCACAATGATAACTTACTGGGGGTCCTTCGACGACACTGGACCAAGTGGACACGGACCGAACAACCTGAGCTCCGGCTCGGGATGCGAAGAGATTTTGACGGGCCGAAGCTCGGACTACGGAACGAACAGCGGTCTGCATTGTGACTATGCTATAAAGGCAGGACAATCTGATCAAAACAATTTCGGTGAGAAGGAACGATGAGACACAGAGAAAGGAAGCCTAGAGGGGACTTATATTATAAGCCAAGAGGGAGGGTGAAGGTTTGAAGGCAAGCTGCTGAGCGAGGACCGGAGCTCGTTTGTTTTTTTTTTTTCTCTTCTCGTCTTTGACCCCAGCAGCTCAATTTTTCAGAGATGCCGTTAGCGTTCGGACCACGGTGACCTGCTCTGTCGCATTAAGATTGCAAAGAAGCAAAGAACGCCAATCGGCAAGGACGGGCGCTTGAGTGTCCCGACATGGTGTAATTGGGGATATCGCGCTATGTATAACAGCAATCTGCAGCCTCACGTGGGGGAAGCGGTGCAGGTCGCCGACAGCCTAGCTTCTAGTAGGCCAAGAGCGACCCGGTTTATTCCCTTCACCCGGGTCTGACGATAATTTTAATTCGATGCATGCATGCAACCTTGAATGATGACTGAGGTAAGTGCGGGTGTACCAAGTATGGTGTAAGTACCTGCTTGATATTTTCAGGCACCTAGATCTCGGATCTCAAGGTCCTAGTTATAGCTATTTAGTAGAATCTAGATAGATATATCTACAGATAAACGAATTGATTTAGATTAAATTTAAAGCTGCTATATTAGCTGCACCCATAGCTACCTAGGTACTTCTTTATACAGCTTACCACTACGCAATACGTGTAATGTAGCTCCAGTTCCGCGTCGACGTCACGTCAAGCTCAGTGGTACCACCTTTCTCCAGTAAAGAGCCCCACACGAGACCACAAAAGAAACCAAAAAAAAACCCCTCCACCATGCTCTTCTCATTAGTCTTCTCGCGAAGCTCCAGCTCCAGCTCCAGCTCAACGGCCCGGATGGACCTCCCGCCTTCTATTCTCATCATCATTCTCGCCACAGCCGTTGCCAGCGGCTTGGGCGGGTATTACATTGGCTCTTCCTCCAACAAGATACGAGACCTCCCCCCAGAAACCAGCCCGGAACAGCCTAAGTCGAAACCGAAGGCCTCCCCACCAAAGGAAAAATCGCCAATTACATCCTCACCGTCAAAGGATTCCTTCGAGAATATCAGTGCCACAGAAGCTGATGAGGGAGATGACGATGATGATGACAGCGATGAAGATGCCATGATCCAGTCCGATTACAGCCATTTCGGCGCAAGTGCTTTGACAGAAGAGTGCAAGATGGTAAGTCTACTAACCCTTATCGCGAAAAAAAACATCCTCGTGACCGAAAGGCACAGACACTACCTTTCATCTCTACAATATATTCTAGCGTATCCCATGCCGAAATACTAGGATTCCGAGCTTTGCATCTTTCGTATCTCAGTAACCTGTCGTATAACATTTCTAACTTACATTTCTCCTCTCTAGGTCCTCTGCGTACGAACCGACCTTGGAATGACAAAGGGCAAAATCGCTGCTCAATGCGGCCATGCCACTCTCGCATGCTACAAAGCCGTTAGCCGTCATGCCCCTCTTGTCCTCAAACGATGGGAATACTTGGGACAGGCTAAGATCGCCTTGAAAGTAGACTCTGAGGAAGAATTGTTGACCTTACAGGCCCAGGCCATGAGCTTGGGATTGGTTGCAAAGGTCGTAAGAGATGCGGGCAGGACACAGATCGCATCTGGTTCTGCGACAGTTCTAGGAGTTGGGCCCGCTCCCAAAAGTGTGATCAACCAAATCACTGGGCATCTGAAGCTATTGTAACGAATTCGTAATAGCAGCGTTTTAACGTGAAGCATTAGAACAAAGCGACATTATTAATCATGAATTGTACTATAGCTAGACGTATGGATATTGAAATATAAGCACTATATGCACAGATTGGAGCGTATATAATAACCTCCGACCCCGGTCTCATATGTGGACTAGCAGATCTCTAAGCCTACATAAGCCTGACACCCGCTGTCCTCGATTTCTTTGCTGTATCTGCGATCGTGCCAACCAGGCCCTCCGGGTTCAAACTGCTGGCTGCCATTCTCTTCTTGTCATCTTCAATCTTCTTCAACTTCTTTTCCGTCTTCTGTTTACCAGAACCCTTTCCGTGGAACTGATGTGACAGATACTTGAATGCCTCCTTCTGGTTCATTGTCCGGCCGTACTCATCCTTATGTTCAATTTTAACATCCGGCTTGTAGTCCTTAAATCGAGCTGCAGCTTCTCTTGCTTCCTGTGTATCTCTGAGTTTATTCTCATAACGAGCATACTCTTCCTTCTCACGGGCTGACATCTTTTCAAACTTCCCGCTCCTACGGTCTCGTTCTCTGGCGGCCTTCGCTTTTACATCAGCCTCCGATTTAGCTACACGCTGTTTTGCAAGGAAGGCCTCCTTCTCTTGCATCTTCCGATGTGCTTCCGGATCCATGGCAGCATCGACCAATTGTCTCTGCCGCAGCATGGACAGCATGGCGCCGACACCAACGCCGATTGTTGTTTCTTCTTCTAACCCAGTAGATGTAATTTCAGCAGGTACCTCCTTCTTAACCTCCGCTTGGGGCGACACGCTTCTGCCGAAATCGGTGCTTCCCATGGCAACATCTCCATCACTGTCAGCGTCAGGTGAGCTAGGTTCCGACTTAACTTCCGACTTAACAGGTGCAGGGCGTGGCCGACGCTCAGTGTGAACGGGTAGCTGAAGACTTCCAACAAACTCTGTCGTTTCGTCGATAACCAGTCCAGGTGGGTCTTCCTCGTCAACCTTCATCTCATCTGCCGCTTCCTCCTTCAGTTTCTTTGCCAGTTCTTCGGGCTTCAGGGCTTTCTGTTTCTTCAATGCCGCCCGTCGCTGAAGAGTCAAGGCAGCCGATAGGTCTTCGTCATCAACAAATGACTCTGCAAAGACTTTCTTAGGTTTGATGTCCGCTGGAGAATCTATATTCATTGCACCCCCAGCATTGGAACTTCCATTGATAGCGACATCTTCGGGTAGAAATATATCATCGTCCTCTTCAGCAACACGTCTTTGAGTACGGGCTTTCTTCTTCTTTGGTTTCTTTACCTTGATTGTGGACGGATCAATATAGTCCGATTGTTCTTCTCCCATAGGGTTTAGGGCGTCGAGGCTGATTGGGATCTTTTTAAGTTTCTCGGAAATAGCTTGCTGGCGCTGGATAGACTTGGGCGGTAGGGCGGTAGTAGAACCCGTATCATCGAGGACAAAGAACTTGCGTTTTTTATTTGGGTCTATTTCGTCGTCGTATTTGGAAAGGATTTCTCCGTCACCGTCCTCGTCGTCACCGTAGGGGTTATAGTCCGGTTTGCGTTTTTTAAGGTCTAGGCGCTCTTTTAGTTTTGATCTTTCGACTAGGCCCGCATTCTCGAGTTCATCGCCTATTGATTCGTTAGTAATTTCGTCATAGGATTGCTGAGGATGTGATATTCCAATTGTACCTTCATCATCTCCACCGAGGATCTCTGAATCTTTCAGAGTAAGAATAGTTCCATCGACATTCTCCCCTAACTCATTAAGATCATGACCAACTTTCAACCCCGCCAGATCTTTCGATGTGTAATCCTTCCTTAAACTCGCCTCCTGTTCTTCTCTTTCCCTTAGATCCTTTTCGATCTGCGCAAGTGCCTTCTTCTGCCTCTTCTTCGCTCCCTTAATCCAAGCCTTCGCATCATCGTCATCACTATCGTCTGCAAGTCCCTTCCCCTCTAGTTTCCTCTCCCTTTCAGCTCTCTCCTGCCCCTTTCTTAACTGCTCCTTAATCTCCAGGCGTCTCTTTTTCCTCTCCTCTTCTGCCTGATGTTTTTTCCAGTTCTCGGCAGCACGTCGCTCCTGAGCGTCGAAGCTATTGTCATCCTCATCCACCTTCGAGGTTGCGGTTTCGACTTTTAAGGGCTTCAGTCCCATAGCAATGCGCAACTGATTCGTCTCCTCGATAGAGATGCTTTCTCCATCGCCCGAATCCATTTTAGCAGAGGGTTTTGGCTTCGATTCTGTGGATGGCGGCGGCGGCGGAGGCGCTGTCTCTCGGAGTGGTTTAAGACCGAGTTTCGCTCTGAGAGCGTTCGTCTCCTCGATGGAGATCTCTTCGACATTATCGTTCCCCATTGTGGCTGACGTGTAGTGTATAACTTGGAGGTAGAATCTGCACCACCAGTCGTGAGTCGTGAGTCGTGGTAGAAGCGCGCGATGAGTAACGAGAAACAGCATGTTTAATCGGTTACAAGGCGACTCTTGAGCAGTCTGGTCTTGG
This sequence comes from Orbilia blumenaviensis, assembly GCA_036872755.1. NCBI lineage: Eukaryota > Fungi > Ascomycota > Orbiliomycetes > Orbiliales > Orbiliaceae > Orbilia > Orbilia blumenaviensis. The sequence continues at coordinate 1,159,790 of JAVHNS010000003.1, read as the reverse complement.
CGTGGCGAGGCGTGCAACACACCAACGTTCGTCAACTACCAAACGCTCCCAACATACAACATCCTCCTATGTATTGTATTGATTGGCATATCACAACCCGACTGATATGATACCAATGGGCCAGCCATGATACCCATATGCCCAGACGAGGTTTTGGAGCGGAACCCACAGTTCAAGACCATCTTCCAGGATCTTACGGTCAATAAACTTAACTCGGACGCGTCCACAAAGCTCTCGAGCGAAGCTGTGAAGGAAAGCCAGGATGTCGATAAAGTACGCTCTTTCCGATATCAGAATGCCAATATGCGGGTGCATAAGCATTTTCTAATCGCATTTAAACCCCTTGAATAGAAACTTACTACTCTTCGAGAAGAACGTGTAAAGATCAAAATTATACGACAAAGACTGGTTCATATATTAAATGAGCTACCTGCAGATGTTTGTGTCACCGTTTACCCTCATGACTAAATTCGCATAGGCTAACTTTGGCAAACATTCTAGTTGAGAGAAGTCATAGACCTCTACCTTTGTTCCCAGAATTCCGGTGCCGCCCTTAGAAAGGACGACGAAGCTTTCTTTCTGGTAATGACTCCCATGGCCGTAGCTGTAATACTCGAATACTCCTATATCGAAATGCTGACCGAAAATTATGCAGGAGGGACTTCCTTTAATCTGCAAGTCTCTCAACAAAATAATCCTCGAAGATGCCACTGACCTCGCCAACATGTGCGGTGGGAAAGGTAGACGTCTATACCCCAGCGCCCCTTCCTTCCCTGGTCAGCTGCATTTTCAAGGATAAGAACCCATTACTCATAAAGTAAACCACTAGATGTAACCCCTTACACCCTCCCAGCCCACATAGCCCACCGCCTCCAATCTCTCCAATCCCGACGCACCCATCTCTACCGTCTCAGAACCCTAACCCTCCAAAAATCGCTCAGCTTAACAACCCTTCTCCGCACCCAAATTGCCACTACAATCAAACTAATAGAGCAGACAAAGCATGGTCTCTCTTCTCGTGCGCAGAAGTCTCAAGCAAGGCACTTGGCACTAGTCTCAGAATCTCTTGAAGGGAAAGTCAAGATTATGTATTTTGAGCAACTGGACAGGATGTATGATGACGATACGACCGGTGCCTTAGCCTTTTACAAAGAGCATTTGGAAGATGTGAAAGTTAGGTTGAAGAAACAGGGAAGGAAGGCAGAGGGTGAGTTGGAAGAATACGAGGGCTTTGGGGAAGGCGTCAAGAGGGACGTTGTACGGTATGCCAAAGTTTTGGACGAAGTCGACCGGGTTAAAGGGGAAATACGACGGTTGGACGGCAGTATTTAAAATAGATATACTCAAGTTACCCCTTATGTTAGTACTATTTACGAAATATGGCGATTAACGAAGTTATAGAAGCATTCGAACTCGAATCCGACACAAGTTTCTGATCAGAAGGAAATTCATATTCCTAGTAGCTAAGCTCTTAGCACTATACATAAACCTAGCTAGTAAACACTACTTTTGGTAGTCGATCAAACTTCTTCACACCAGCATATAACGATGCGGCTTCATCCGCCAAAGTTGGGAAACAAAACGTTAAAACCCCACATAAAAAAAAAGAGAAAGGAAGTCCGTAAAACCAACAGTGTGCCCAAAGAAATTCCCAAAGCATAAAAAGAAGAAGAATTGCCCAGTATCCGCCGTGAAAACAAAAAAAAAAAAAAAAAAAAAAAAAAAACGAGAACAAATGCACGATAGGTATCATCAGCTAGTGTACATTTAGGTTGATGGTTGTTAGATAGTAATATAAGACATCGATGTCGTAAAGGATAAGGTTCCACCCAGAAATATGTTAGATGAGATTAGGAAAGTTAGAAATAGAAATTGTTGTGAGCTTCGTGAACAAAAATTTCGCAGGTCGGCGGCAAGGGTAAAAAATGTTTGCCGTTGCTGGAGATAGAGTAAATAAAAAGTGATGAGTAAAATAAGAGAAGCTCAGGTATGTCGGAGAATAGAAATTGTGTGTGCCATAGGAAGCGAGAATAAGGTATGAATGGTTGACTAGGTTTAGTTAAGTGGCTCCGAAGAGGTGCTGAGACGGTTCAGGTGAAGGTAGACATCAGTGCCGTAACTAGATATGGTTAATTAGCAAAAATTCCGGACACAGGGCTACCAAAATAGACACTCACCCTTCCATACTGATCAGCTTCAGATCACCGCCAAAGTACCTAGCATAGAGCCTTGAAATTGGCAACCCATAGCCGAAACCCGCAAGTGGGGCCTGGAAGTCGGTCTTGTCGAAATCAGGATCAATGTCTGGGGTCTTATCCACAGTAGTGTACATGTAAGTCCACACTAATGGGATAGCGCTTCGTGGAATACCACCGCCCTCATCAGAGATCTTGATGGTAATGTCTTCCTTGCCTTCAGCAACAATAAGCTTGACTGCAGGGAAGTCGTCACTATCTTGGCCGTGAGTCTCCACAACGGCACGAAGACTGTTCTTCAAGGTCTCGAACAGCATGTGCGACAAATGACCCGGAACATACATGAAGTTCAGGTCATCCTTGCATACGAGCTGAACTTGTGGGGCAGAATAGAGACCATAGTAGCTCTCACAAGTAAACCTAGCATTGCTAATTGCTTCTTCTGCCAACTCTTTGACGTTGGTCTTAGTGCAAATAATGCCGACATGGTCTAGCTCGCGAGGCTGTTCGTTAAGGGCGACATGTTGACCGATCAGCATACGGATGCCAATACGGGACATGTAGAACCTATCCAAAAACGCCTGGATAGATTCGTCGATACCAGTTCTCTGGCGTCGCTTCTTGTATTCATTGATACCCAATGCTTGAAAATGATTCAATTATTAGCACGTGTTCCATTACTCATCTTGGAATTGCGGGGTAAAAGGCGAAACATACCAACCGTCGTGAGAACTGGGTCGTGTCTCCTTTTGATCGTCTTCAGCGTGTTGGTGAATAATTTGTTGTATTGAAGGATCTCGGGCGGCCATCTCACGCCTTCGTCAATGGTGGCATAGTAGCGGCTGTTCTCATCGTCAACATCCTGCGGACGCTGGCTACCACTGCTTCCTGTCTGCGACCCCTGCAGTTTATTTGTGGTATCGGGTACATACCGGCCAGCAGCGGCGACCTTCCTAGCGCCGCTATTCACACTCCCATACACGGGAGAACTCGTATACATCCCCTTTGTGATCGACGGGTTTTCGGTTGTCATAGACAACTGGAGTGGAGCCCCTCGGGTTCCTCTAGTCAGGGCATTTTTAATGTCTGCCGACAGTGCAGGTCTCGGGAGGTTTGTGATTTCCTATTCAAAATGCGGAGAGCAGCCGTTAGGCCGAGGCAATTTCGCCCGACCCATGTCACGCCGATAGAGTTAGCCCGGTTGAGTTTATTTCATGGATCGGGATCATGGTTTTTCGCAGGGACTAAGCGAGAAATGGTTCCGATGGTGCGGATGTGTTGCGGTGACGTCTCTAGCAAATCGCCCGACGCCGGCAACACAACGCAGAAAAGAGCCGGCCAGCCGAACTTGACTCACAAACAGACCACTTTCACATGGCTGGCACATGGCAGCGAGAGAGGGCATAGAATCAAGGAAGCAGAGAAGAATATGGTGGTGCTTGGGAATCTTCAAGGTAAAAAATGTTACTTGGAATGGTGAGAAATTAATTGCTTACCTCAAATGACTGAGCATACCAGTTCGCAACTTTTTGAATAGAAGGCATATCGCTCAACCCATCCGGAAGGTTGTTGAGCTCTCTCACGCGGTGAGCGAGTCTTATTGGCAGCTCTTCGCTCAAGAACTGAGATGCTCTAAACAACGTCCCTAATCGCAATCCCATGGTTGATAAGCATGTGCACCCATATATTTCCGCCCATTGAATCAAAATCTACCTGGTGATGGGTTTTGTCCAAATTGCACCATCTGTCGTAAGCTCACCGGCGTGGCTGGGAAGGTGCTGTAGTGTGTGATTTGGTCGAGAAGCGACCGCGACATCTTCCACGAAGACATCGTGGGCGGTATTTTGATAATTCGAACAAGATAGGCGACCGCAATACAGTGTTGCTGATAAGGTCGGAAACTATTTTAACTGGCGCCAACTCGGAAGGTACTTTCGTATTTTTTGTTTTCAAATCCAAAATATTGAAGAGATAAAATATATCTGTCGAAGGTTTGTGAAATCAAGACTGAAGGTTCAGTGGAAACGGGGGGGTGGAGGCTAGATATATCTTTTTGGAACAATGGAAGAGGGCTAGGCACTCTGGAGTTTATCGAGGTTAAGCTCCTCCAGCTCCTCTTCTCTGGGTGGTCTGGAAATGATTCGGTTCCGAGGGGTAAAGGCCAGTAGCATTTCACGTGCCCCTCATTTCAAGGTGTGGAAGGTTTGAGTCTGGGGATTTTCTACATGTAGCAGGGAGTTTAAGCTTGTTCGGCGAAACCTTACCAGGGTCTGACTAGCTCAACTTTTGCAAATCGACGATTGGGAACAAAGAGGCGTGCGTTTCCTTTGCATAGGTGAATGTATTTGCAGAACCGCACGTAGTAGTTGTAAGATCCCTTCCTCGAAACCTGTGGGGGTATGGGGGAAATAACAAGAAAGGCCAAGGAGGTTTTGAGACCGGAAGGGAGAGCCTTTCAATTCTTTAGCCTCTCGAAAGGAAAAAGGCGGAGTTCAAGAGCTCAGTAGCGCCGCACCCACCACCTATTTTCAATTGCACAAAACCAACTCTCTTAACTACTAGCACTAGTATGCCGTGATTTCAACCAAGCTTGTGAAGATCGTTTGCGCGCTGAAACTCGGGGAACCGTGGCATACGTATGCAAGAAAAAGCCAAGGGTGCTAGCACATATCCCGACCAGCGATCTGAAGTCGATACCCAAAGGTATTCCTTGGCTGGTGATCGAGGGTTCGAGGGAATGTTGATGGAGAAAGGTCGCCAATGAGTGGTGTTGAAGTCACCCCACTGCATGCAGTCGTCTGCAGAGAGGTCATACGGATAAAGGTTAATCTCTGTGTAGCCAACGAACGTCTAAGCATGAAATAGCAGGAGCTGTCAAGCTGAATGCTTGTCTGGCAGCCGATCTCTCTGGCTCAATATGTACCCGCCTGAAGCGTCTACAGGCAAATATGTCATCCGAGGTTGCGAGACTAAGGGTCCCTTCATCCGGCTCCACTGCCACCCTTTGCGTTTCCAGAAACCCCGTCTTGCCCCATGAAAGTCGGCATGGGTAGGTTTTCCCGGCCACTCGTTTCGACCGTCTCCCCACGTCTCCCGGATCTTGCGCTGGTAAACGGGAAGGGATATCGGGATAGCATCATCGATCTCAAAAATACCATCTTTGACTCGCTCTGAAGCTCTTGGTACGCATGGCCCATGTATCAACCAAGTAAAACACCGATGATAGCACCGCCAGGTCGCGATACCCTTTTCGAAAATAGTGATACATCGGCTAGCGTCGCCAATGTCAGCTTGCGCCTTTCGAGCTTTGTACCTGTGTTAAGAGTACCACACCCACCATTTACAAGCTTTGCCCCGCACGCCCTTTGCAGCAATATGCATAGTTTGACAAGATGATGGGCATGCCTTCGCCTGGACAGACCTAGTTGAAGGCTAGCAGCAGAAAAAGAAGCTTAAACGGTACCCTTCCCTGGCCCCCCGCTCCAGAAAGCTTGGCCCATTCTCGCATGCGGAGGAGACCAATATTGGCCAATGGCTAGATCAAAGCGGCTTTAACGGCACAGGAATGAACCAAATGATGTCAGCCAGGGAACATTTTGATACTGATAATGTCGTGAAGACGGTGTGATATAGATTGCATAACAGTGATTCCTAAGGCTGAGCTTGGAGCTCCAGGTCGCCGCTTTTAGCTTCCCTTTCCCCATATATTCCCTCGCAATCCTTTCGCGAAATATTTGGTACATAATGCCCACAGCGTCAAATAGAAAAGGCTCTTAAAATGAGTATTGCGTTCGTCGGGTAGTTCCGCAGAAGCCGGGTATGTGTTCCCGATCCCCGATTTTTTTGACCCGAAGAATGCGAAGAAATGAGAACGTTCTGGGTTCCCGACTAGCGGGCTTTCCTTCTTAGTCGATGGTATTCGGCGATGTTGAAGTCTTGGTGTTTAGGTAGCAAGTCTTCGTAATTTGTTGTCATGAGCTTGACTAACACCAACACAACACGCCTCCTCTTCTTTACCATGTCAGACTTCAGACTCCACGGTACCAGGAATCCTACCAACATATTTTTTCGGCATTGCCACGTCTATGCAATCGGCACGGCTGATGGAGGGTTGGAAAATTAAGCTCGTCCAGACAAGGTGTTGACATGTGCCTGATCTCAGCTTTCGCGGACGGCAGCAATAGCACCCGACACTCTCTGGTATTGGTAGTCCGCCTGGACTTTGGGAGCTTATCTCGCCTCATAAACGTACATATACATGCAGCTGTTCAACCAGCCGCCTGATAATATACACAAAAGTCACCGCAGCGTGGTTATTAGGGAAATTGTTATCTCATAAAATGTCGTGCATCGTTTTCCCCCACCTCATCCGGCATTTGCGGTTGCAGCACTATGCACTGTACGGCGAGTAATGGCACCACATAGAATTCCTATTGGTACATTTGATATTTATTATGTATCTGATATGCAAGACCGCTGTAGCTTAACCTAACTTAGCCAGGGAAGGTATTATTAGCTTTATTTGGAGGGTCAGCTGACCGAGCTCTTCAAACCCTTATATGGATTTAGGCGGAAATAGGGTCTTCTATCGAGCTGGGCATACTCTGGTGCTAGTACACTCTACTGGATAGTAGTCGAGACTTTCAAAAACAAAAAATTATAATGTGGTGAAATCTAGAATCGTTTCTAAGCTTATGAGGCTAGTATTCGAGGCACATTACATCTTAAATAATAAGAGCAACCCTATCAAACCACGGAGTGGCAGGCATATGAATTTAATATGATAAATTGACGTTCACTCCATGGATCCATAAAATTGCGGACCAAACCCCAGAAATTGCATTCGCCCAACCCCTAATTCCCCACCTCATACAGCAGAGCTACTGCTATTTTGCTCGGATTAACTTGCTCCCGTTGTGAGGGCCTCTCTGCATGATACGCCATTCCCGCATATGGTACAATCATGTACCAAGAATTTAATCTTAGAACCCAAGCTCTTGTGGACCTTCAAATGCGTTGGCCAACCAAAATGCAACATTTACTGCACGAAAAGCAGCGCGCACTGCACTACTACCTTCCTTCACCATGAATCATACGAGTACTTCGACGCTAATATAATCCCGTCGTCTACTACCGAACCTAGTCGCGATATCGGCCCCGCAGGAAAAGGCTAGATGGCGAAGACGGCTGATACAAAACTCAAGCAACGCATTATCCTACATTTTGTGAGATCAGATCGACTATATACATTCCCTTTTTGTTTTGCGAGCTCGAGAGTGCTAATTAAAAAATGTAGGACTATGGTACGAAATGAGTGTGCATCCTTTGGGATCTTCTTCGTTCTGAAACGTGGTCAACATGCATATCTAACCTTTCTTTGACCCGAAGACTGTTTCTACGCGTCGTGCCACGAGAAACTCAACCCGGCGTTAAGAAATCTACCATGTCCGTTATCTCATTTCCGATGTTGAACTTAAGTGATGAGTCAAACCACGTGGTTGCTGATATGTTACGGCGGCTCGATAGTGGCCATACAGCAAAAACAAATCATTGTAACATGTAACTATGTAGCTCGGAAGCGTGGGCTACACAAGCTACAGCTTCTCAGTGAAGCTAAACGAGCTTGCCCTGATCTCGTCGTCGTCAATGGGGAGAATCTGTAGGGACTACATACCGTGCCCATTAGATTCCATATATCCGTATTCTCGATCATAGATCTAACAGAGTTCGATCTGTCCCAGAGATCTTTTTCGAGATTGCTCCAAAGAAAATTTCCTTTTTCTCAAAGAATACATCTGGAGTGGGAAAATTGAAAGACTAGGGTTCGATGAAGTATTTATGGATGTCACAGACCAGGTATATCTCCAACGTCTTCCCTATTGCACGGTCGAGATAAACCCCAAGCCCTAAGCCAGATATGCATAGATCGACTACAACTTCAATCTTGCCCAAAAAGAATCCTTTAGCACTGGATTCTATCAATTAAAACCAGATCAACAGAACTTCGGTTTCAAATTCGACTGGGGTACTATCCCAGGTCACCTTTACCCTCCACTCGCAAAACCGAACAGCAGACTACCCCAGGAAACTCTGGAACAAATCCCCAAGCGTCTTCTATTAGCCACGCATCTAGCACAATATTTACGACTACTGCTGCTAGATCAACAAGGATTCACCTGTTCCGCTGGTATTTGCACTTCAAAGCTTACAGCGAAACTAGCAGGCACAATAAACAAACCTTGTGCTCAGACAGTGCTGCTGCCAGATCACACACAGGAGTTTCTGGATGGGCTAGCGGTACTAAATATCCCGGGTATTGGGAGCAAGACGGGGAAGATCATCCGGGACCTTGTAAGATCACATAAGAAAGTCGAAGATATCAACAGCCAAGTAGTAGTCGAGGATCTCAATACAGATAGCGGCGGGCATAAAAACAGTACCGAGATATTTGATCTCGACCCTAGTTTTGAAGTAGAAGGACTGACTCAAGATGAAATCGAGAACCTTGAACAAGCCGGGAAAGATGGGTTCATGGAAGCATATTATAACGACTCCGACGTGAAGACAAAGGTCGTAGAAGCTAGAACAATTCTGTCAAGACAAAAACTCAACGAACATATAGGAAACATGCCACCAGGGGCCGGGAGAGTCTGGGAACTACTCCACGGAATTGACAATACCGAAGTCGCTAAGGCTACGTTAATACCTACCCAAGTATCAATTGAGGATACATTTCGGTATGTAGCATTGCATATATGCCTTAAGAATTCAAGTGGGAAACTAACGCAGATCCCACAGCTCCGGAACGGTGACCCAGGGCACTTCTACCGACCAACTTGAATCGATCCTGGCCCGCCTCTCCATAACGCTCATTCGCAGGTTGAAAACCGACCTCTTAACCATTGCTACCATTTCAATCCCAGATGATCCATCTCAAATAGACATAAGCCAGCTAGGGCAACCTCCTGCCAAAAAATGGCAAGCCTTCCCAAGAACACTCAGGATATCGACAAGGGACAGAGGTACAACAAAGTATCCGGGGAGGAATTCCAAGTCCGCACCAATGCCGAATTTCGTATTTTCTCTAACTATGAAAATCGAAGAAGCAGCACGGAGGTTGACTAAAGAGGCGTTAGTGCCACTGTTTAAGAAGCTACACGGCTCGGATACAAGCGGTGGTTCAACGTATGATTTAGCATTAATCAACATAGCAGCTATAAATATGAGCAGTGGGGAGACAGGTGCCGAAGGTGGGGATGTTGCAGCGATGTTCAAGCGCTATAGTGAAGTTTTTCCAGAGGGCGACCGCGAGAAGAAGAGGCCGTTAGTTGAAACACAAGAAGGGCCTGAGATACCGGAACAGGTAGTGGACAAATGTTATGGAACTGGAATAAACGAATCTAGAGAAGGCCTTGAGGACAGCGAAGAGGACGTAGAGGACGAGTCCCCGTTTGATGACGACCTCTCGGATGGGGTAATGTCGGATGAAGGAAGCCAAGAGTTCGTTTGCAAGAAGTGTCATGCCAGGCTGCCAATATTCGCAATTGGTGCCCATGAAAGATTTCATAGGCAAGTAGACGATGGATAGTCGCGAGTCAATCATCTGAGATGATAAATTCGATAGTATCAATGATATCCTGACTTGCTGTTGGAGAAATACCGTCCAATAATATAAAGTCTGCATGGTGAGACCGATGGCCATGTAGTACTTATGGGAACAGTTGTACATATCTGGTCCAATGGAGAGCTAGAGGGCCGCCTGTTCACCAGCCATAAGAAAACTAAACTAAGTAGAGGAAAAAAACAGAAAAAAAAAAAAAAAACAGTTACAATTGCAAAGCATACATTCCAATGCTTAGAGGGGGCGGTCATCTTCGAGACCCTCTCGAGCTTCGGAAGCTACTCTCTCCCAGTCCGCCATCGTCGACGCTCTCAAAGGCCCCTGTGGCGCTGGTGCTTCCCCGTTCTTCACTTGATGTTCGCCTCGGACTCTTAGGGCTCTCGTCCGATGTTATGCCAACAAGACGTTTAAGGAGTTGATGCCGCGTCCTGGCTAGCGACTGATCCTTAGTGAAGGAAAGGATGGCTTGCATTTCGAACGATTCCAAGGCGACAACGGCGAATTCGCGAAGCTCGAGGGTTTTTGGGTCATCGGTTGGGGATTCCATGTTAGAGGAGGCGCTGCTGCTGGCTGGCTTTGACGCACTCGATGCAGATGGTAGAGACGGACGCGGAGGCATGTTGATGCTATGCAATGATGTGAAGTATTAGGCTTAGAACCCGCGATGTTGATCAATGTCGCTGATGAGTTGTTGAGTTGGTGTGTGTGCTGATCTAAGGTTTTGACCATGCCCTCTAAACTACCGACACTGCGGTCCCGTTATGATGTCGGTCAGTATTCATGCATGCCATTCCAGATGACGTCCTTTGCCTTTCGTAGAACCATCCAACCTTCAATTCACATCTCCTCCAGACCCCCCAGACTACGTTTAATTTCGCAATCCCACCAAGGAGCCAAGCAACGGGTCTCGCCATTTCCTCTTATCAGCGCTCAGACCCACTCATATCACTTGTATTGCCAACCAGGGCCGATTTTTCCTGTCAGGCACGATACAAACCTCGCATTCCAGCCAACTTTAATTGCACGTCATTTCTCAAATTCGCGATCAATTAAAATGTCCGACCAAGATTATGCAGCTTTTTTGAATAAGGCCAATAGGGACTATTCTGATCCGTCTGCAAAAGCCGCTCAGGAGAAAGAAGCGTGCATTTCGGCCACCGCACATCAGGCCCTACGGGCCTTGGGGGAAAGATGGTACACCTCAGACTCGGATGAGCCGTTCGTTGATGTTACATTCGGCTGGGATGGAGACGCCCTGCCTGATGAAGGTAGGCAGGATATATTTGGACCACCTTGCGCTCCCCGTATTGTAATAAATTACTAACAAAGTTTATTTACTTATAATTGTGTCGAATTGCAGCGGAGTTCGGAGAACTTGTGGGACTTGAAGTATCTGAGAAGATGCCCTATAGTGAATGGGATGTAACTGACTCCTACGAGGATGTTACTTCGGCTGTAAAAGAAGCCGCGAGTGGGTCCGTGCCTGAGGTGTATAGGGTTGAGGAGAGCGGTACGAAGAAGTGGTACTATGTTATTGCTCTGGACAAGGCAAAGAAACAGCTCGTTGGCTTAAAGGCATTGGCAATTGAAAGCTGAGGCTGACCGTTAACTTCGAAGTCTATCTATTGCATATGCACACCCAGATCACGTTTCGCTGAGCCATTATTATGCGCCAGCCTCAGTCAACCAACCAAGTTGCAAAGCTTGTATTCTACCATGAATCTATCCTAAAAACGAGAAACTAGCGATCAGCTTGTCGACAGCTGGCGGACTTCCAGCTCAAGATGGCAAACCGTACAAAACTTACCTGGAATCCACGCCCAGGCTTCCAGAATAAAGTTTTTCGTGCCCGCCTTTACTATCTAAAACTTGCTCCAGACCAAAACCCACACATCAGGGGAAATAGTTTGCTACGTGGTGATGGCAAAATTTGAAACTCGCCGCTTTACCTAATTACAGCGTTGCAACCGAAACCCAGAGGGAAGGCCGCCGTCGCAAGTGGTGGCTGTACATACACACAACCACCACAGAGTGAAGACCACCACAATCTGAGACTAATTTCTTCCTCAATGGCAAAAATTGCATGGACAGATCCCAACCGCCAATCCGCTGGACATCCTGCCTTATGGGAGTCGCTCCAGGGGTGCCCGCATATGTTGTACAGGATCCCTGAACCAGGATGAAATCGAGGAAAAAAGGGAACGTCAATTTCAAGCTGGCCACTGGTCTAGAGCTGCCCCTTCCCAGCCTAAAACGTCTAGAGCCCATGCAGCAAGAAATCCTCTTGCCTTTTTCTCTTCTGATAAAATGTCGGCGCAACCCAGGAACGCCTCTTGGCAATATCTTCTTTCTCTCGCTTCGCTCGCAATCGTGTCGTCAAAGCCTCGTCGAGTTTTATTTTTGACACAACGGTTTTCTTACCTTCTTTCTTGTATCACATACTAACATCTAGTCGAATTCTCACGTTCTCTACCGTTGTATCCTATCCATTCGTTTTAACAGCTAACCTAGCCGGAAAGCCTTTTGTTTAACCACATCCCGTTATTTTCCAACACTCCTTCGAAGAACAGCAGTCCACCCTACCAGCTTTCAAGCATCTTTAATTAAAAAACCTTTGAACCATTACATAAGAAAGAGTTTTAGAAGGCTTAAGATCTTGTCAACTACCTTTAGATCCCACGGGTACTAATACAAGCCGCATGAGATTGATATAACGACGCAAAAATGTCACAGAGAAGGGTGCCGCCGCCGCTTCCTCCAGCAAGGAGATCGATGCTCGTCACAAATAATCTTAATATCCCACCCCCATTTCCATCTTCACAGCAGACCCAGCGACCAGTATCTCCTCGTGTTACATTAAATTCCAGTTCTGAGGATATACTCCAGTCCGATCGGGCCCAATATACTGGGCCTATCCGAAACCTGACACCAACATCGACAGCTCCAAGTTCGCCTATACTCCCAGCGCATTCACGGCCTTTCTACTCTTCTAATAGTCCAGGATACTCTTCTGAGAACCTCCTGCCTCCGGGTAAAGGTTTCTCCAGCCATAGATTTAAAAATATCTCGATAGACTCGACTTCGATCCCAGAGTATTATGTCCGACATGAAAGCAGTCGTGATTCATTCGACTCCTTTGACCACCGTTCTGCGCCCCGAGATCCTTTCTCTACGCCGCTACATAGCCCTATGCCATGGGATACACCGGATGGCATGCGACCACGTACGAGAGATTCAGACGACGAAGTTAGCATATACCCTATGGGGGAGAAATTCGATATTTTTGCACATGCCGACGATCTATTAGTCTACCCCAAGGATGTCGAAGCAGACGACGAGCTACATGCACCAGATGGCAAGAAAATTGACAGAGACTTTAACTTTTGGACAAAGAGAGGGCTTGTGAATCTTGGTGGGTTGGTTTTACTGATTGGTGGGATTTTGTTCTTGTTTATCGGATATCCAGTGATGTATGTGATGCAATTTCCCAAGATTTCAAGATAGCGAAGAAGAAAAAAAAAAGAACACCTTGAAGTTAACTCAGATGTTCTACCCTTCAGATTTTTCGTCCAAAACTATGTTCTCGAATCAGACCGTGCCCCTCCATCTTCCTGTCGTGGTTCAGAATGTCTGCCGCCACATCTCCAAAACCAGCCGCTTTTGAAGAACGCAAGAACCGGATTGATCGACCCGGATACGCCTAAGAGCGCCATGACCAGAACTGCTTCCGACGGGAAGGAGTGGAATCTCGTCTTCTCTGACGAATTCAATGTCGACGGTAGAACATTCTATCCTGGGGAAGACCCATTCTGGGAAGCAGTAGATATCTGGTACGGAGCAACGCAGGACTCTGAGGTAAGAAGAACCCATGGACATTCCGAAACCAGAAGTCCGATACCTTCCGGAGAATTTCTCTGCGTCACCCTGAAAACAAGCCTTTTTGTTTTTTAGTTCCAAGCTAAAACATCTTTTTTTTAGTGGTATGATCCAAACCAAATAACAACTAAGGATGGTGTTCTTGAAATTACATTTGACGCTTTCCCAACTCACGGGCTCCCTTATCGCTCTGGAATGCTGCAAAGTTGGAATAAGCTATGTTTCACTGGAGGGATCATTGAAGCTAGCGTTTCTTTGCCAGGGCGAGGTGATGTGTCTGGTCTCTGGCCTGGTTTCTGGACCATGGGAAATTTAGGAAGGCCTGGGTACTTGGCATCAACGGAAGGGATGTGGCCATATTCGTACGAAGATGTTTGCGATGCTGGTATTACTGCAAACCAATCATCGACAGATGGTGTCAGTGGGCTGCCAGGGATGAGACTACCAGCCTGCACTTGCAAGGTAAACTATTAATATATTGCAAAAAATTATGTATACACTTTTTTTTCCAATCCAAAATGGCTAATTCATCTTCAGGGCGCGGACCACCCAACACCAGGAAAATCACGCTCGTCTCCCGAAATCGATGTCTTTGAAGCCAGTGTCAGCGTCATCAATCAGCAAGGTTCAAAAGTCGGCTCAGTATCTCAATCTGCACAATTCGCACCATTCGATGTCTGGTACCAGCCTGACTATGACTATATGGCTGTCTACAACACCTCCGTCACCAGTATGAACGAATACCGTGGTGGTATATTCCAGCAAGCTATTTCCGGACTTACCAGCTTGAATAACGATTGGTACGATGGGAAGAAATACCAGACTTATGCCTATGAGTATGAGCCTGGTGCAGATGGTTATATTGAATGGGACGTTGGTCGCCAGCCTACTTGGAGAATGGAAGGACCATCTGTGAGGCCAAACGGAAATATCGGTCAACGAGTGATCCCCAAAGAGCCAATGACTGTCATTCTTAATGTCGGCATGGGTACAAGTTTCGCATATGTGGAGTGGTTAGAAATAGCTAGTAGGTGTCCAAGCCCCCATGATTCCCTTGTCAACCAAAAATACTAATCAAAAAAAAATAGAGCTCCTACCAGCGAAGATGCGTGTCGACTGGGTCCGTATCTACCAGCCACCAGGCAAAGAATCAGTAACCTGCGACCCTCCAGGCTACGAAACCACTCAATACATAAAGGACCACCCTATAGCATTCATGAACCCGAATGTTACAACTTGGGAAGCAGCAAATTACACGCGTCCCAAGAATAGCTTCGAAAATACTTGTTAAAAATCTCGCAATGGCAAAAAAAAAAAAAAAAAAAAAAAAAAAACACCTTTAACGAAGAAGCCCTAACCTTCGACTTTGACGTATCTCCTTTGTTCTGCAATTCATCTATACTTCAGCATATTATCGACAATGATCTATTTTACCTTGGTTCGGGTTTCGCTTCTTTCTCAATCCTTTCAACATCGCCAGCGACTTTTCCTTCTATTTTCGATTCCCATATAGACCATTTACCACTTTCTCAGCATCAGCAAATGCTACCTGCCATTTTCGATTCAGCATTTACATCCCGGATAGATCGGTTCTTTTTTTCTTTTCACATCAGATTTTTGGCACATTCTTCTGTTCCCTTGGCCTATTAGAATAATGTATTATCGACTAATACTTGTATATTCACTTCCCAACATACTTTTTATTTCTTTGTATATATAATGAGACGCTAGACGTTTATTATCGCTACTCGGGTAGTAGCAAAGGGCGAATTTTTGTTTATAGGAGCATTACCCTGGAGTTTTTCTTTTTCTTTTTCTTTCCTTCTCTTTTTCACCTTGTTATTTTCATTACCAGCAATTTCAAAGAAGTGATACAGCTTTCCCCTTCAATACCAATTCTTCTATATATATCTTTAAACTCGAAGCTGTAATATACTATCGGGCTAGCTATTAAAAGAATTTCGTTCGTAAATTAATTACAAGGTATCAATCAGTAACAGAACATCAAAAGCCCAGTCCCCCACGTGCCTACCAAGTTGTTCGTCCAAGTTAACAAACTCTCTCCCCCCACACAACCAATAATGCAACGTCACCAACCCTCGTTCGACTTCAAACCCTCGTGAAATCCCTATATGGGTAAGTCCAGCAGAAAGCTCTATTTATATCATCGGGCTGTACATATTTACATACCCACATTTTAAAAATAAAGACTCTCAAAGGTCTTTTTTTTTTTTAAAAAAAAAAAAAAAAAAAAAAAAAAAGAGGAGGCAACTACATACAAAAAGAGTATTAATCATTAAGAGCCCCACGTTTGACTGGCGTCCTAAACAGTACTAGTAAAGTGGTATAATTAAACTGTCGAACAAAGCATTCAAGGCTATATGGTATTATACCATGTAGATCTATAGATCTTCAGTCGTTAGTGTTACCATAACCCAGCCTATACAAATACCTGGTTTGTAACATGCAAGTCTAAACGATCGATCGAACATTCATGAAGAGTTTATATCTATATATATGAGCTACCATATTTACCGTCTTGGCTATTTATTTAGAGAAAACCTATGTTGTTACCACGATAACTAGCAAGATATTCAAGAGTGACCTTTAATTCGCTTAAACTACTGGGATGCCATAAGGGCAAAAATAAAGATAATGATGATAACAGTAGTATAAATGGTCTTCGTGTAGCCCTATAATGCGGGGGGGGGGGGGGGTTTATAAAAACCAGTCCTCTTGATCGATTGACGAAGAGGAGGGTACACGAATATAGCCACTTAGTTGCGAAAAATACACAGAAACAACAATAGCATCTCAAACCAAGAGTGTAGTTCTTAAAAAGCAACAAGAGGAACATCCGGATGATAAGGATAATACACGTACAGTACAATTGGACGTGAAGATCAAATGCATAACTAAGTAAAAAAGGAAATCACAAAGTTAAAATAGTAGGTCAAATGGAAATGAAAATTGAAAGTAATATAGGATGTGGTATCAACAACGAACGTTTGGGCTTTTGTTACCGCAAATACCGTGCGCGACAAGTAAAAACTGAATAAAAAGTTACTAATAAGTAGGAAAGTGTGAAACATGGAAAGGAAAAACGGGGTCACCGGGTATAAAAAGAAGAAAAAGGCCGGCAAAGACCGAAACACGCGACCAAGAAAAATGAGGGATGATGACCCAGAAGAAGAAAAATCGTCAGCATCAGACATTAAGAATAAAGAGGAGAAAAAGAGTAGCCTATCCATTATTCTCCTAGAGAAATGAGGGAAATCATTTATCACCATTAACGGTGACCTTAGGGGCATCGGCCTTGATGGCAGCAGAACCCGAAGATGGGCGCCTGTCATCGCCTTCGGGCTCATTGTCATAATCTTCATCAACGTCCATCTGTCGAGCCGGTGGCTCAATGATTTCCCTCCTTTCTTCTGGCTTAGGTTGAGGCTGCGGCTGTTGCGGCGGCTGTTGCTGCATAGCCGGCGACTCACTCATAGGGGGAAACTGATGCATCGGTCTCGGGCCAGGGGTGCTATGGTGTGACGGGGGTGGTGGTGGGCCCCTATAGTCTTCTCTCGGACGCTCCGAGGAGCTCCGTCTTCCCTGGACGTCTGGAGAGATCGTCGTGTTTCTCCTTGGTGGAGACGAGCGGTGCTGCATGTGGTTCTCCAGTCGCTCGCGTGTGATATCTGATGCTTGCTTCTTCGGGTGTGGGTCATCGTTGTCCTCCCACTCTCTTTGTCGTTTGATCGGGTCTCGTTGTTCTCTGTCACGCGCAACATTTTCAGCGGCTTGATGCGCTGCAGACGGGGGCGGTTGGCCACTAGCGATTCCTGACTGTGGATGTTGAAGATGAGCTTGACCATGCACACTATGTGAATGAAATCCGGAGCTTGGAGATGGCATACGGTCGCCCACTGGTTTTATTTCAGGGATGGGCCCGGGACTTCCTCGTGTCCCGTGGAATGTCATCCCCATTGCACTATTCCCATTCGGTGGTGGGTTCAGGCTGTGCGAAGATGGTGGCGGCGGCGGCGGTGGAGCCGGCCCGTTGTGGTGCTGAGGGTTAAGGATGCGGTTTGGTGGCGGTGGTGGACCGTTCATCGACTGTGGCATTTGGAGTGGGTGATGCATCGGCGGCGGCGGTGGTCCTTGGCTCGGCCCGGATGGTTGTGGTGGTCCATACATCGAAGAATGGCCGATCTTAGGCGAAGGAGAATATCGATGCAAGGGTGGAGGTGGAGGCGGGCGAGATGGATCTGCAGCACCAATGTCAGGACTACGCAAACTTGGTGGGCGTCCCATTGGATCGGGACCCCGATAAGGCGAAGGCGCAGGGCCAGGGCCTCCAGGTGGCAGTTGGGCCAGGACCGGGCCGGGCGGTCCAGGTGGTGGTGGTGGGCCGGGATGCTGAGGTGGTGGTTGACTACGCTGGGGGCCTTGAGGGGGCCAGGTGTGACTGGGTGGGGCGGCTGGCTGGTACTGCTGGACATCTTGAGGAAGGGGGGCTGGAGGTGGTTGGCTCGAATGTGGCACACCAGATGCTTGGCCGCTCCTAAGTAAGTTGAGCCTGGCCTTGATATGAACATTTGTTGGGTCAAGGTCAGCCGCCCGCTGGTAGGCGTCGAGGGCGTCGTTGATTTGGTTGTTACACGACTCGTACTGCTCTCATTAGTCATCAAACCTTGCCAACATCCGAGTAAAAGAAAATTTTGACTTACGAGTGTACCAAGATCATACCAGACCTCAGAGATATAAGGATTGAGACGGATAGCTCTACTATAGGCGTCCAAAGCATCTCTATACTGGTTGATCTGGTAATACAAGACACCAATCGAGCACCAAAATGTTGGATTCCTCCCATCCCTATAGACAGCCTGCTGGTAAGCCTCGTAGGCCTTGGGGTATTTCTGCTGTGACATATAGCAGCGGCCCAAAAGATACCAGCTCTGGGCATCCGTGTTGTCTATACGGTATCAGTAAAGTCATTTAGTTTTGGGGGGGGTAAAAGTGCAATTCTAGTCAACTCACCAGCCCTGACCGACTTCTCTAGATGTTCAATGGCAATTTCCTGGCTCTCATAGCTGGCGCTTCGCTGATGATATAGCCAGCCAAGCTGCTGAAGAACCTTGGCGTGGTTTGGATCACGCTCTAGGACTCTCTGGTATGCCTTCTTTGCATTTTCAAACTGTAGAAACGGGATAAGTTAATGGGTTCCATTCATTTTGATTTGCTGGTAAACTTACGTCTTTCTGCTGCTCATGAACATGTCCAATTTGAAACCAAATGTCCTCCTCGGTGAGAGGACGCGGAGGGTCCTGAACAATATACTTGAAGCAATCTAAACTCTGGGAAAACTTCTGTTGCTGTTTATAGATTATACCGAGTCGGAAATATATTTCGTTTGCCTTGTCGAAGTTCACATCCATCCGCATGACTTGGGAGAAGGCTTCTTCGGCGTGTTCGAGCGATCCGTATCGGTCGTAGAGGATACCAATACCATACCATAATTTTGGCTCCTTGGGGTCCCGAAGGTGGTACAGAGCTTGTTGATAGGCCTGGTAGGCCTTTTGCAGGTCGTCCATCATAAGATAACAGTGCCCTTAAAGCAAAGCTGTTAGAATTTATGCGCTAAAAAGGCACCTGAGACGGCAGGATACATACCAAGCGAGCCCCAAACTTCACCGTTGTTGGCATCGATATTCAAGATAGCTTGCAAATACTCGACGGCTTTGGGGAACTGTTCCCGGGTTCGTAATATATGAGAAATGCTTTCCATTGCTGGTATCGAATAGCTGTTTTGTCTTATAGCGGCTTCGTAGGCATCCATTGCACCATCCAAATTTCCCATCATCTCAGCGATACCGCCTGGAAAGGTTGACAAGAAATAATTAGCCCTGTGGACAGATCTTCAGGAGCAAAATAAAATAAAAAGAATAATATTTGGCGAGTGTCATCGACTAGGGCTTCGCGGCAATTGAGATGTTTATGTGTAGGGTATCTGAACAACTTACCAATCTTGAGCCAAACAGCCTCGTTAAGGGCACTCAGTTGATGTGAGGCACTGGGCTTTCCACCAGGGCCTCCCATTGGGGGGCCGTGGCCGTTCGGCATCGGGCCAGGAGGTGCATTATGAGGGTGATGAGGAGAAGTTTGCGGAGGACCAGACATTGCGACTGCGGCGCGACTCACGCGCGAAATAGGAGATGGTGCTTGCACGGTTTAGACTTCCAAAGGATACGGAAAGAGAAGTATAGAGTTGAAGCGGAACGGGAAGAGTATGCTTCGTAATCGTCCGGACGCCAGGAGACTCAGACTCGCGTGCAAGGTAAAACCAAGATCACGACGAGAAGAACAAGCTACCTATATTTAAAAAACGCGAGGAAGAGATTGGTGTAGTGGTATCGAATAAATAGCACTCGAGATTGAAACGTATTTTGGAAGATCGACGGTCGTGAGCGAGTATAGGGCAACGTGCAAGGAGAGGTCTGACCGACAGCAAAAAAAGCAGATCCGAGAATCGTGGTGTCCAGTGGCCAAGAGAGAAGAAAAAAAAGATATTCCACTCGATAGGGTAGTAAACGTGACGAGTCGGATTGCGGCGACGGTGACGCAAGAAAAAACAGGTAGAAGATCAGGTTTACAAAGTCGAGGTAATAAAAGAAAAGGACTTCGCGAGGGAAGAGAGAAGAAACAAGGGAGGGAGAGGGAAAAGGCGAGGTTTTAGATGGCGGCAAGGAATTGAGTGGACAGGGAACCGACTCGGCTCAAACAACAACAGCGCAAGGACCCGCTGCAATATAATGACGGAATTTGGTAGGTACGAGAAGAAGAAAAGAAAGATAAAAAAAATATATAGATAGAAAGAAAAAAATGGAAAAAAGAAAATAATAAAAGAACCAAAAAAGAGGAGGAAGAGGAAGATGGTTCGGATGGTCGGAAGGGTTGGAGGAAGATCCAGTTAGTTTGGTTGTTTTTATTTAGTTAGTTTGAGGGAGAGTGTTGGAAGAATGTATATTCTTGGATGTGGTAATATAACGGTGGTGATGGGGGGGGGTTGTCGATGTTGGCTTAGGTTGGGTTAGGAAGGTAGGGCTGAGTTTGAGATTGAGTTGGCTGCAAGTGTCAAAGAATTGAAGCGAGTTTGGGTGGGAGGGGGGGACAAGAGTGGCCAAACGACGACGACGACGATGACAATGGAGAAGATGATGGTAGTAGTAGTAGTAATAATAGAACCTGAACCTGAACCTGTCCGTCCGAAGAGATGGATATAGGTGAAACGTGGGAGTGATAACGCGCGACCAGACGTGGACTCGATGGCGATAGGTACGGAGAAAGAGAGAGAGAGAGAGATAATGTAATGTAAAATAAAGTAGTTGTGGAAGGAAGAGGGACAGGATTGAGTTCACGGAAATCAAATTACACGCTCAGAAAGTAACGCTTATCAACCGAAACTTTTTTTGGGGGCCTCGGGCCTGGTGAAGGAAACTTGACTTAGACTCGGACTAGGGGGTGTGGTGGTGGTGGTGGTGGTGGTGGCTGGAAGCAAAGCAGGCAAGGCAAGCAACTTTGGAAAGAAGAAAAAAAAAATAAAAACCAGTGCACAGGGCAGACGGATCTACAAACACAGGCTCGGATATCTTCTCGCGAGGGAAATGGCTCGGATGCAGAAAGTCTCGGCGGGAAGGAGAGAAGGTGAAGTATGAGGATGATGAGGTGAAGGAGTGGTGGGGGAGGAGAGAAGGAGCCGTGATTGTAATGGTAGTTGTTGTTGTTAGTGGTGGTGGTGATGATGGTGATGATGATGGGATGACGACGAAGGTCAGGGAGGGAGAGATGTGAAGGAGGGAAGAGAGGATGGAGAAGGGAAGAAGGGAAGGGAAGGGGAGGAAAAGAAAGAAAAAGAGGAAAGAAAGGAAAGAAGGAAAGACGGTTAGTGATTTAGTTCGTTACTTTTAACTGAACCTGCTTGCTTTGCTTTGCTCTGCTCTGCTTTGCTTGTTATGTAGCAAAAGTAAAGGTAAGTCAGGTCAAGTCAGGTCAAATGTCGAGTAAAAGGTCCTCCCTGGTTAGATCCCGCGAGAAGGAAGAAGCAATGGGAAGAAGCAGCAGCAGAAAGACGACGAAGAATAAGAAAGACTCGGAAAAAAAGCACACATGAACGAACGGGTAATAATCACAGCCTAGCGTTTAGTGGATCTTATATAGCTGGTTGTTTCTTATTCCATAGTCTAAAAACGTACGTATGTTATGTATGGATGGATGGATGTACTACATATACTAACTACCTACTACTACTACAAAAACGCCCACAGCACGGAAACATTGGCGATGGATGCTTTGGATCAAAAACCCACGGCCACGCTCCCTCTCTCTATCAGCGAGTCAGATTGCAGTTTTGAACTTGGGAGGAGAAAAGGGAAGAAAATGGGCAGCGAGCCTGCCTGCAGTAGTTTATTTGACCCCAGACCGAGACGTTTACTTTTTCCAAGATGCCCCATGCTTGCTTCTTCGATACGCTATATATTTTATTTTTATTTTTTTTGTTTTTTATTTTTTTTATATTCTGCTTTATTTTCTTTTTCCTATCACTTTAGCACTGTTTTTTCGTTTCTTTTTTTTGTTTTTTGGGGTTCTTGCAGTATTTGGTCTGGCGGGAAGCTCTTATTTAAGAGAGAACGGAGAAAAAGAAATATGGCGCACGCGGGTGTCCAGAGCGGAAAAAGCAAAGGTCCGAAGCCTATTTGGCTTGCGGTCGCTCGACTAAACTAAGCCCAAGATGGCTATGGGTGGAGGATGTTCCGGAAGGAAAGGTTGAGGTGTACATGTACTCCATACATACACACACTGACATACATACATACTCAGACATAGGTTAAGGGTGTAACGATTGCATAGCCTGGGTGAGGTGCATCTGCTCAGAAGGTCGAACCTGCGCTTGCTTGGCGGAGTACTCTAGGGCTCCTCGGATCCTCTTTCTCTCCTATATCCTTCTTCTGATTCCAATTCTTTGTCTTCGTCTTTGTATGTACCTAGGTTTATATACACGCCCTATAGTAGCTAAGTCTTCTCCTGTTTCTTCTTCTGACGCTGATTCTAATTATTGTCTGATCCTCCCCTCCCCTCCTTGGGCCGTTCTCTGTATATCGATATCGATACCATTCTACTACCCCGGCCCGATCCCACATACGCACAACAGCACCCACATATACATACATCACATATACATACCTACCTACTGACTTATCAGGGACGTGTAAATCCTAGTATACAATAAGCAGGTAACGTCGGGAAGTCCATATATGCATACATACATAAAATCAATAAGTTAAGTCAGTACTTACTTACATACCATGTATGACAATTCTGAAGGGGGTATGTATGTATCATCTCGGCCCGGCCTGTTGATGTCCGCCGTCCTGCGTCTGAGCGGATTACATGAGCAGCAGTGCACCACCCCATTCCAAAAAATTAACCTGCGCTATATAACAAAAAAGCAAACGGCCGTTCCAGTCGAAGAAACCATACCCAGAACATGGGGATGGCTAATCCACTGGCTCCCGGGTGCTTCGTCTGGTGGGAGAAGCAAAAACGGGGAAAAGAACAATCTTCGACGCTAAGGGGATCTTTCCTGCATGTTATGGCTTAGTGAGAAATGCAAAGATGGGTGGAATAACCCTCGCTATTACGCACATGCAGTCCGTACAATTAACATTGTTGCTTTCTTTTTCTTCAATTTTGCTTTTTCTTTCTCTTTCTTTTTGCTTTTTGAAAGGTTTCTTCTTTTCCTCCGCCCTTGTTTGAACATCGGCTCCCTCGTCCTGCACACCTAAAGAGGGCATGATGGAATGTCCAACCCACACAAACCTCGACCAGGCTGAAGGGATGGGGACCCACTCAGATTAAATGGACCGGCCCTTCTCCTTGCTTTTTCCTCTGCTGCTGTTTCCTTGCGTTCGGTTCTTCGCCAGCCAATTGGTCGTCCGTCAGTTTTTTGACTGACAGAAGGGGCACAGTTTTCCATCATTGCTTCTTCCCTCGTCCTCCCGTTTTTGCTTCTTGTTCGTTTTATTTCTTCCTTGCTACTCGAAACTCACATATCTTTCTAGGCGGAACTTCGGTCATTCTTTCGCGCAGGACAGATCGCTTTTGGGGGGTCCTCCTTCCCAATTGTCTCAAAGAGAGGGGGGGCGACCCGGACAATAATTCACATTTTGTAAGTACATAATATCACGCTGGTGCCCTCCACTCGAACCTCAAGTCTCTCGATCTCTCCATATAATCTCACAACCGAACAAACAAAAAAGAGGAGTCTTAATATAATGGTAGTAAGAGCGTCGTTATTCGTAATATCAATCCATGCTACAATCGTTCCTCATGTTAACGGCCGGCCGGGAATCCCTTCTCGCCATGATGCTTGCCAGAAATCTGACTCTTGGAATCAGGTCCATTACAAGCCAAAGTCAACTGATCCGCCGAAAAGTATGACTTAGCGCGGTGGATTTTCCTTAATAAGTTTTTTCCTTCTCTTTCATTTAAGGCAACTTTTTCTTCTTCCCTGGAGAGGTTTTAAGCCTCCTGATGTGCCCTCCACACCAGCAGATGGCGAGGGGGTACTGCTCCCGCAACTTTACCTGCCTTGGTCACCGCACAAACCCCCAAAAGAAGCAACGCCAAAACGTCTCAGGGTTGAGCAACCCACAGAAAAAAAGAAGACACAAACAGAAAAAAAAAGCAAGTTAATATGTGGGTCCAGTGCCAACATTTAGACAAGAAGCTAGCACATTGCTTCTTCCTCTCGTGTCCGTTGCCGGGTGGGTAAAGCCTATGTATCCCAGATCACGTTAGTGCAGGCAGTAAGAAGCATACGCGAAACCCAGCGCTGGGTAACTCTGTCATGCTTTTTTGCCCCCTTCGTTCGTTTCTTATCCTTATGCAGCTTCTCTCTGATTATTATTTTTTTGTTTTTGTTTTTTGCAACCCTCCCGCATGCGCATGCACCGATGACAAATGGATCATCTTTTGTTGCTAAAAGCCGGGCATCAATCAGATTGAGAGGTACCGCCGATGTAGATACAATCGTCACTAAGGTACTTCGATACCTTCGATATTATATAAGAGATCGAAAAAACTCGATTGTAAGAAAAAAAAAAAAAAAAGGAAAAAGATGCAGAAGAAGAAGGTCCTGTAACCTCGTAACTGACATGCAGGCATCGACCACCCACATTCATACTCCGCACACCACCGTCCCGAGGCATTTAAACGTCATCATCCACCTGGGTAATATATCACAATTCTCTGCGTTCCAAACCCCTTCTTCCCTTTTATCCTGTCTTGGGGAAGGGGTGTGACCTTGGTGGAAAATAAGGGGACTACCACATTTTACCACATCTTTTTTTTTTTTTTTTTTTTTTTCGCGAACAAGATCTCCTCGATCCTTGCCAAGGATCCTTGCCCAGCTCCGGCTGTAATCTTTGGCCCCAAGGAATGTGATAGAAAAGCAAATTAGATATAAATCGTATGGCAAGATCCGAAACTGAGCAGGTGAAGACCCGGCTCATAAAAGGGCAAAGAAAAAAATAAGAAGGCTTTCCTTGGGTTGCCCCTTCTTCGCGATCCCGGCGACGAGCGCCTCGCAGATTAATGGGGGTGCCATAACCTTAATTATGCATTGTCTCTGGTCTTTTTCCGCCTCATTAACTCCGCTGGTTGATACCAACTGGATCTAATGACCGACTAGTATATAGTATAATAGAGACAGATATATAAGTGGTGGTTTATGCGTGCGGCGGACTGATAATATAGTTCAAGCCAGCAAGCCTTATCTCTAGTCTACATATACTATACTGAAAGGGGAAATCTGCATCGTGTCGGTACGGTGGACGCTGGGCTGGACAGCCGACGAGGCCGTGTAAGGGGAAATCGCTGTCGGAATGTTTGGGGTTTTTTTTTGCGGGTTTCTCTTCTGGACTCGCCTCTCATTCCTGCCTACCCAAAAACCCACTATTACATTGTTCACTGCAGAATCTAAAAATCCGAACGTGATAATGAGAAAAGAAAAACAGGAACCGCCCCATCATCCGAAATACCTCTTCATCAATTGGAGGGGATAGATTTTCCCTTTTGTTTCTCACATTTCCGGTACGGGACGGTTTTCTCCTCGAGTAGGAAAAAGTTAAAATGGAAGGGCGGCATGCACGCCCTTACCTCTCCATCCCTTCCTAACTAGTGAGTTTTTGTGCGCTCAAGCGAATTCGCGCGAGGTATCGTGAGGTTTACGACAAAAGCCAAAGCTAAAGAACTCTGGGGTGCTTATTGAAACTATACTAGAAATAGAGGAAGGCAAAAGCCAGAGAGGATGGGGGGGCTTGATGAGGCTTGCATTGAACCTATGACCAGAGATGCAAACGCCAACAGATTTGCCATGCATCGAGAAGTTTGGTTTTACCAGTCTTTAGGATAGGCATTTTAGCTTTATTCCTTTTCTTGTGTCGAAGATCCAGCCGATACTGCGTTAGCTAGGCCATTCAAAAGGCCCAACTCTCGTTTGTTCCACCCTGAGACCGTTCAGGAAAGGGTGGCAACCGTCGGCTCAGCTTGACAGAGTGTGCCAAACCTTAAGTTTTATGAAAAAAAAAAAATAAAAAAATAAAAAATCTCCAAACCATAACGGACTTCATGACAGGGTGAGAAAGACAGAAAGAAACGTCGTCACGTCAGTTGTACAAAAAGTTGGAGACAGAAGCAGGAAGGGGGAGAATAAAAAAGCAAAAGACAAGAGAGTTTGCTGGTTATACAACATTTTGGTTGTTAGATGATATTGCATTGAGCAGGTCAGCCCTTTCCCATTTGCTTTTTGAAAAAGAACATTCGAAAGGCAAAACGCAGGTGAGGTGCCCCCAGACGATTCAAAAGATATTTGTTGGAAAGGACGAGGGGGAAAGCCGACGAGCATCTGTTGCAGGCTGCATGCGAATGGCCGTTCCTGGCTGTGAGTTACCCTCGCTGTCCTCCGAGCCACCCCAGAACGACGAATGGGAAACATCTGATCCTTCTTTTAAATCATCCACGTCCTCCACTTTGCGAGGGCCAAAGATTGAATAGAAAAGCGCCTATAGTTTAGAACCAAAAACGCATATGTAGACGTGTCCAACTTAAGCCAAGGCTGCGATAGCGTCAACGTTCGAGGTCGAGTGAGCGGCGTCTGTTCTTTTCTGTTGGCAGTGCCCATTTTATACCAAGGGTAGGGGTGTCAGCGGAGGAACAGTAGCCAACGATCTTTGTGTCCTTGCCTCCAACATTGTTTCGTGAACGGTCATCGCGTGTTCCGGGATTGTTGCTTTCGTTATATATATCATAACCCTTTTAAAACCCTTTTCTCTTTGACTCGAGCCACCATCCGGTTCTGATAGGGAAGATTGTTGCGATGTGGTGTGAGTGGGCCAACGCTGTTAAGCAACAACATCCCATCGAGCCATCTCGTCGCAGTCGGTGAACAAATCGGACGTTACAACTTCGGTATCAGTAGCCTCCCGCGACACAACAAGCCTTAATGTCACGACTAACCATGGATACTTTACGAGATAAAAATATAGGATAAAAAAAAAACTCCGAAGGCTAGTAGCTCCAGAAAAGATATACAGACAGGTGCCAGTAGTATTAAAAAGACACTTTGGAGTAGCCTTACGTATGTATACATGTACGTAACTGTCTGGAGATGGTGGATCTACCCATGCCATCACCATACCTTCCCGGCTGGCCATCTGCACTAAAGAGTAGTCGAGCGGAAAGAAGCAAAACCGGAAAGGGCACCGGCTCTTTTTCTCTGGCTTCGCTTGGGGGCCAAATCATGAAACAAGGCGGTTGCTTGCTTTTGCGCGCTTTAGCATGTTCACTTTCTTTTTCCATTCCAAGAGCTGGTTTGTCTGTGACCTTCTTCTTTGGCTTTTTGCTTTTTGGCATGGGAATTACGGACCCATGAAAAGAGAGACCCACCCGGGCCTGGGCTTCCTGGTTGGCTGGTGGAGTAGCAATGCTCTCATGGTCCCTCACTTTCCAGCGTGTGTCGATGCTAAAATTACACACAGCGCACCTCATGGAAGGCATTTTCCCCATGATCGATTTCCCACCCCTTCCTGTCGTTCCTATTCGACTGGGGCAATGAGAAGTCGAAACATTGGCGTTTAGATTTGCATAAGTGTGCCTCTTTGATCTCTCGCCGCTTTTTCCAGCCCCAGCAGCCACCTAGTAAGACAATGCATATCGAGGTCCTGTCAAGTGATCTACCGTTTTTCTCGTTATACGATAGCCCCAGCTGCATAAAATATTGGCCGATGAGGTAGATGCATGAACAATTACCAGCCTTTTTCCACTTTCTTTATCTTTTTTTATTTTCTGGGGAGGTTTGGTTTGTTGGCTGTCAACCTAACGTGGGTGATGAGAAAAAGGACCCGATCACGGAGCTCCCGCTGGGGCCGCGCGCGTGGTTGGGTTTTTTCGATGCCACCTACATCCCCATCGTGATTCGTACGGAGGAACATTTCCTGGGCTTCATTCAATGGAGACGAAATTAACTAAACGGTCCGCCCCAAACAACAAACAACGGCGATGCATGTATGTAAAATCGCGACAGGTTGAAGTCAATGCCGTCAATACGGTTGTACTTCACGTTGTTTTAAGCTTTCTAAAGTGTTTTTACTCCAACATTGGCTCCGAGACTCAAATTTATCTAATCGATCTTATCGCGGGAGATAACCCCAAGATCTGACCCGTCGGAACTTCCCCACGTCGACGATGTGTTGATGTGTTGTCGCCTGAGCCCTCGCACGTGAGATGTAAACCGTTTGGCCCAGCTGGGACTGTCTTTCTCAAAGCGGGATAGTTCGGGCCTTTCAGGCAAGCCCTCAAAAAACGACCTGGGTTTGGCGACAACAACGAAATTTTGTATGGGTGTGTGGATATAGCGTCGACTTCGATTCAAGAACTTCATCATCAACCACAGATACTAACATCACAGGAATTGACTACCGACAGCAGTCACCATGTCTCACGTACGTCCATATCCAACTTCCCACCGATAATATCATCTTTTAGATGGTTTGATTGAGATTGAAATCTCGGTGTATATCGCTGGAGAGCTTGAGCTAACATTGATGATGGTTGTTTTAGAGAAAATACGTACGTGCCCACATTTATTGATACCGACCATATCTTCGATCTTTTACCGAACCGACAAGCTGAACGATGATTTTTGGATATATAGGAAGCTCCTCGCCATGGTTCCCTTGGTTTCCTCCCAAGGAAGCGTGCTGCCCGACACAGGGGCCGATGCAAGGCTTTCCCCAAGGACAATGCTAAGAAGCCAGTTCACCTCACCGCTGCTCTTGGTTACAAGGCCGGTATGACCACCATCGTCAGAGATTTGGACCGACCTGGTGCCAAGATGCACAAGAAGGAGATTGTTGAGGCCGTCACCATCATTGAAACTCCACCAGTCAGTAACCTTTTTTTCCCGACATGAAGATTTTTTTTTTTGGTTTATAGAGGAGTTTGGAAGCTCATTGTATAATCTTATTAGATGATTGCTGTCGGTGTTGTCGGCTACATTGAGACTCCCCGTGGTCTCCGATCTCTTACCACCGTCTGGGCCGCCCACTTGAGCGACGAAATCCGACGAAGATTCTACAAGAACTGGTACAAGTCGA
Source organism: Orbilia blumenaviensis (assembly GCA_036872755.1). Taxonomy (NCBI): domain Eukaryota; kingdom Fungi; phylum Ascomycota; class Orbiliomycetes; order Orbiliales; family Orbiliaceae; genus Orbilia; species Orbilia blumenaviensis. Next base: position 1,130,394 of record JAVHNS010000003.1, on the reverse strand, counting down.
AGAAGAAGGCTTTCACCAAGTACGCCAAGAAGCACTCCGAGAACAACGGCTCTGCCATCGAACGTGACCTCGAGCGCATCAAGAAGTACTGCACTGTTGTCCGCCTTATCGCCCACACCCAGATCCGCAAGACCCCACTCAAGCAGAAGAAGGCCCATATGATGGAAATCCAGATCAACGGTGGCAGCATCGCTGATAAGGTTGACTTCGCCAAGAACCTCTTTGAGAAGCCAATTGAGATCCCATCCATCTTCGAGAAGGACGAGGTTATCGATATCATTGGTGTTACCAAGGGTCACGGTTTCAACGGTGTTACCTCCCGTTGGGGAACCAAGAAGCTGCCGAGAAAGACACACAAGGGTCTCCGAAAGGTCGCTTGTATCGGTGCATGGCATCCTGCCCACGGTATGTTAAGCTCATATTTTCAGGATCTAACAAAGAGAACAAAACGCTAATAAATTGTTATAGTCCAATGGACTGTTGCCCGTGCTGGTCAATATGGTTACCATCACAGAACCTCGGTAAACCACAAGGTTTACCGTGTCGGTTTGGGCTCGGACCCCAACAACGCTTCCACCGAGTACGATGTTTCCAACAAGACCATCACCCCCATGGGTGGTTTCGTCAGATATGGTCCAGTCAAGAACGATTTCGTTATGATCAAGGGATCGTGCCCTGGTGTCAAGAAGAGAGTCCTCACCCTGAGGAAATCGCTCATCACCCACACCAGCAGGAAGGCTCTCGAGAAGGTCGACATCAGTAAGTTTTCTAATTTGTTAGAACTCACGCATAAAAAAATCCATATGCTAACATATATTCCCCAGAATGGATCGATACATCCTCGAAATTCGGCCGTGGTGGCTTCCAGACAAGCGAGGAGAAGTCCAAGTTCCTTGGAACCCTCAAGAAGGATGTTGCTGCTTAATCTTTCTCCTGTCGTTTGCCTACCACTTCTTAATGCCTTCCTTCACGTTTACCCCCCTTTATATATCATCGTCTGTAGTATCGTTTTCCTTTGGTATGTTTATGCTCAGGGAGTTTTCATGCATCTCTTATTCCCTTGTATATTTTTTACGGCGCCTTGTCGTTGGGCGACATTCAACGACACTCTCTCACGAATCGAACACCCTCAAGCCGGTATATTGGCTTTTCTCCTGTACCTTCTTCTACCACATAGCAGTCATCGCACTAGCTTGAATAGATTATTACGTGAAACACCCACCACGCAAAGAGAATATCCGTGCCCACCACCTATAGGCCTAAAGGACTTAGCGTAAGGTGATGAAAAAACCCTGGGTGTCGTTTTCAGCCCCGAGTTGAGCCAAAGGCTGCATATGCATAATACGTCACAATCCAACAACGGTTCATTCCTGGGACCATCCACATCCGTGAACAAACCCACTGGTGCCGACCTGAAAGCCGAAAGCAAAAGGAAAAGGGCCTGTGGCATGCTAAACGCCCCCTTCTAATACCGAAATGGCATCCTCGTCGATCTGTATTGCGATTTCAGGTTTGTGTTACCCACCCCTTCCCTTCAGAAATGAGCAAGAAAAAAAAGTGGAAGTCTGGATTCTGGATTTGCCGGAGCCGCATTTTCCGATGTCGCTTCAGACCTTGATGGCGTACTATATCTGAAGTAATTCCCAAAGTCGATCCTATACGCATTCCACAGTCACAAGATATCACCAAAATACGCAATGCGTGCAGTTTAACTCCATCGACATAATATTCAACTAACCAACCCCACTTCACCATCACCACAGGTCCATCCTCCTCGGGAAAAACATCCATCTCCCGACTCCTCCGTGATGCCTTCACTTCAACCGCCCTGACCGCAACCCCGCCAGTTTGCACCATACTCCACGCTGACGATTTTTATATCCCAGACTCCGAGCTTCCAATCATAGAGCTCGGCAACACGGGTCAGCAGGTTCAGGATTGGGATTGTCCTGAAGCACTTAACTTCCCCTTGTTTATCTCTTCTTTGAAGCATGCGAAGCAATTCGGGGCACTTCCGGACTCGCACCAGAGTTTTGAAGTCACGCATGCGGTTGGGGTTGATGAAAGTATTCTAAAGCTTGCGAATGAGGCTGGGGGAAATGGAAAAGAAAAGATTTTGAGCCTTGAGAAAGAAGTAGTTAAGTGGCTAAGAGGCATCGAAGAAAAACAGGGGACGAAAGTGGAAAGGGTGGTTATCGTAGATGGATTTCTGATATTTGGGAAAGGTGTTCCCGAGGAACTGAAGGAAGAGTTTGACATCAAGCTCATGATACGCACACCTTATGAGAAGGTCTGAAGCTTCTTATCAATAAAATTTTGCTGGATTGTAGTGCTAATGTTATATTATCGAATTCGTAGGCAAAACAAAGACGGGAGGACAGGGCAGGATATACAACCATGGAAGGATTCTGGCAAGACCCACCAGGATACTTTGAGCTGCTGGTCTGGCCGGCTTATGTTAGGCAGCATGGCTATCTTTTTAAGGACGATGATATGGATACGGGTGTTTTAACGGAAGAGGCATTCAGTGGTGGGCTTAGGACACCTATAGAGACGGATTTGTCGTTGATGCAGACGTTAGAATGGGCCGTAGAGACACTGCAGCATATGGAAATTGGGAACAAAGAGAGCAAAAAGACATAGATCACCCTTTGTAAAGAAAGAGTTTGCTTGGTCTCGTAAACCAACCTCCATGAGGTGGCCCGAGCTTTCCAGGGCATGCCTGGATATATCTTGACACGGAACATTACAAGATCCATATAAGGAGATTTGTAATGAGCATCCACGAATTCTATTGTTTTACATAATCGAGCACAACGAAAACCGGACCAGAACACTTGACGAGAACTCCAATAGCAAGGTTCTAATGAACCGAGCTGTGATTGCGATGCTTTTATTAGTATTTTCTAGAATTGCTAAAAACTCGTCCTGGGCAAGGATAGGTTGGTATCGATAAAACCATCCAATGCCGTTCCTTTTCTTCTAATGTTTGAGGTGTGTAATAATTTTCAGTACTGACGATTCACCCTAGTCCCGTATCACCCACCAGTTGAAGTTGCCCCCCAGCCTAACACCCCCTCTATTGTCAGAATCCCCTGATTGGCTGATGTTGCTCGGACTACTGCTGCCACCGCCACGTTGGTTGTCCTCGTCCTCTTCGCCTACATCTCCACCTGCGTCCTCATCGTACTCATCACTATGGTCATCGCTATCTTCTCCTTCAAAACCATCCTCATCATCATCTTCTTCATCGTCTTCTTCCTCGCCATCTTCATGATCCTCTTCACCCCCCTCACCCCATTCGCTACCCCCCTGTCCGTAGGCCATATTATATTCTCTTTCGGCCGCCTCCTCACCATCTGGATCTTCTAACACAGTCGAAAGCATCGAGTTCGTTGAATGCTCCGAATCATCACTCCTCTTCTGCACAAACCCATATCTTTTCCCTCCAAGCTCATAGGACACCTCTCCTGTCTCTCTATTCAACCTCTTGATAACCACCGCCGGATTCAACTGGTTCCTATATACCACAAGAGGCAGAAAACAGCTGGTTCCATTCTATAGAATCAACTCATTCTCTGCTTCGAATCCAAGACTGTGGAGCTTCTTAGCTTTTTTCTTTTCCCTCTGCTTTTTGTAAGTGTTTTCTGCCCGTTGGGCATCGTATATTTCATCAACCGTGGCTTGTTTTAGAGGGGTATCGTCTTCCTTATCGAGGTCCTGGAGGAGTGGCGAACACATTAATACCTAAGTAGAATGCCAAAAGGGGGGTATATATAATCTTAGAAGCTTGCTTACTATCTCCCCTAATAATAGGACGTTCTCGCCACGAACTATATAACATCCTCGCGGGACATCGGCGTAGAGGTTTTGGGAGTATAACCGTTCGATGGTATCCTGGAGGACAAGGTTTGCTAAGAAAGGAGAAACAAGACGTCAGACCTATATCAAAGAATCCTTGCAGGACTTATATTAAGCTTCTCAAAGGGGGTAGGGGTGGTTGTGGGGCCGATTTACCGTATTGATCATAACTTCTTAATGTCCCAATAAGCTTCCGTCCATCTCGAAGCACGATGACAAGCTTCTCTATAATACCCGAAGAAGGAGGGGGGGAGAAAGGTGGTCGGTTAGCTTGCATAGCTCCAGGCGACGCCACGTCGCAAACTGTATGCCCGATGTAACGTACTATCAGTAAGATCCAGCAGCTGCGCTCCAGTCGTGAAGACCTGTGGAGGCAGTGGTTCCGGGAAGACACCGGGGACGTCCATTGCCGGCGGAAATCGGGACACCCCGAGGCCCTTTCGGAAGCCGAGGGAGTGAATTTATAGAAGAGAAAGAGAGAGGAGAAAAGGGAAAGGTGGGGAGGCGGTGCTTGAGCTTTGAAATTGTGCGCAGCCGCCGGATGTCATTCGTGGAATGGGTTTGTTTCTTTTGGAGAGAGAGGGAGTGGTGGTTTTTTGTGAGGTCTGTTGGATTTTGGGTTGACTGCTTGGAAACAACGCGGCGTTAAACTATCAAAAGCTGCCTGTTGAATGAAAAGAGGAAGGATAAGCCTGGCCTGTTCGAATATTCTAGCATGGTTCTATCGTTAAATTCAAATGTGGGTACTCCTGGTAAGTCAATCTAGGGCTGGTAGTCGTACTGCCATGCAGACTTAGGGTTCAGGGGGGCATCCATTACCAATGAACAGAGCTCAGGGGCTGTACAGTACGTGTACATGTTACGTATAAGGTACGGCATCAAAGGAGTCGAGAGAGGCGCTCCTATTTTACATGCAAATGCCTAGTCTCGGTCCCAGGCACCGTTGACCACAATTGTGCAAAGGCCTATGTTTATCAATATTAAAATGGTATAAGCCGATGGTAGATAAGTTTATATAAGTAAACTGGTGGACTTAAGAGCTGTACTGCCAACCGGAACTGGTGTCTTTGTAATTAGTTTATAGCTCAAGGATTCGCATGCAAGCGCAAGAAGTTACTACTGCATAGGCAAAATGGTCAGGCCTATACGAATAAGCAGACACGTAGGTGTAACTGGGACTATGGCTAGAACTGTGATATGGGTCTGTTAATCGTTATTTACTGGGCTCGAGGTAGGACTTTTATTGCAACAATTATTATTGATATTGAATTGCCTTGAATGGAGGCGCATATTTTGAACTAATTTTAGCCATGATAAGAAGCTTAAGGTTACGCGGCAACCTCTTCGATGCAATGTATGGTACCTCACTTGTAGCTCATAAACCTTGACTACAGGTAGCCGGCTCGTACCTATTTCTCCAAGCAGTGATAGCTGGATTAATAGCTTCCGTAAATGTTTCCTCCCCATTGTTTAAATTTAAAAGGGATCCTGTGTGACTTTCTTGTTTGTTGGCCTTGATCACATCTTCAATACTCACATATAGTTCCTAGTAGTGAAACAGTTGTTAGAACGAACCAATAAAAAATGCAGTCGAATTAATGACTTCTTGATATCTTTTGCTGCTATTGCATGATTAGACTCGGGTATTAATATCAAAACTTACCACCTGTGCCCCATTGACATTAGAAAGGCTCGCTTCCATATTTCGTTCAAGTTGGAAGAACTCGGTAACCTTTTCGAAGCCTTGGAGATCCGATCGTAGAGATACTAGTTCGGTGAAGTACCCACACTGACTCTCACAGAACTGGTTCAAATTTTATAAGGTAAGCTGACATCCTTAAAGAACCTTTCTCGTGTGGGAGATTGCTTAGCGTGGGTTAGAAAGGATATAAATACCAGCTTGTATGCTTTACTAAGTTTTTCTCCCTGTATCTCGGTAATATTGGTAGCTTCCGAAAATTCCCTGAAGCCATCTGCGTATCCAGAAACAGATTCCGCCATGTCATTCATAAAAGTTACTGTAGTAGTCTGTTTAGATATTTATCGATGTATTAGTAAAAAATGATCTGCTCCTTTGGTTAGTAGTCTCGGATATAGGGACCAAACCCAAAGACCTTCTTGCCCATTGGAAAATTCATCTGCGCTCGAAAACTTGAGTTTGTACACAGCTACGGCGGCTAATGAGTAGGATTTTCCGAATCGTGGTAGCGCGGCCAGTAAATGCTGGACATCCACATCCCTTCGTTCAATTTCTAAAGTAATGGCAAAAGGCACCAAGAGGGCCACAGACGAGACTAATTTCCGTATTAACATTTTAATATAGTGTGGTATTGCTATTTGGTAATTATTAACCAGTTGGGCATACCTTAGACAGGGATTTATAGTGAAGTCGAAGGGTTTTCGGATGGTATATAGCATGTATAAGCAATTTCTGAGCGCGAACGAGTTTCTTGATATATGTCCCTATAAGTCTAGCGGTCGCACGTGCTAGTAGTCCCGTTATCTAAAAAGTATGCGCGTCCAAGCGATCAATTAGAAAAACTGGTCAAACCCGCTACGAATATATCTGAGTGGGTTTAGACGATCTGTAGAATACTTATGCTATCGCGTATGTTTGTGCACGATTAATCGATTATTGCATAGAGAGGTGCCTAGTCTAAAAGGAAATCCTAAATCGGGATCCCAAAACGCAGAGACATTAATGATTTTTATTTCTAGGTAACTTGGTGTGGGAGTAAGGTGTTTTTGAGAGACAAGCTCTTGGTATTTATGGGGACGTCAAACAACGGATTAAATCCCATTTGAAAAATCCAAAATAGGGTTTATATATCGTATAATCTTCGATTGCGATAACGTCCTATGCGGGTACCAAGAATTCAATATATGCTTGTATAGATAAATCCGAGGCTGTCAAGGAACTATAGTGAATTGATTATAAGTGAATGTGCATCCGATACAGCAATATATTTGTATCACCGCCACCCGGTGCACCCTAAAGAATATATAATCTAAGTACCACTCCACTTAGTAATGACATTGCCGATGCAGACTCTAAAGTTTTCAACCCCGCGGTTCAAATTTAACAATGGAATATCTAAGTCCAAATCCAGGTCGCTGAAATAAAATGTATCCACAAGTCGTGCATATAGTCTCTGTACACAGATATCCGATATGTTAGAATCAATGCTACTTCTGATCCGCGTTGCAGTGGATTGGTACTGTTCAAGGTTGTCACTTACTATCTGAGTATGGTAGAAAGTATAGAACCATGTAAGTATTGAACGATAGTTTCCTAGCTCGGTTTTAGTCGTCAGGCCCATTCTCGCAGGTACTGTTGCCAGCTGATTGAGGAATTGGCATTGATTATTTGCGAGCTAATATTATAATATCCAAGTTCCATCGGAATTACATCCGAGTATTAGCGTATGATGGTACAGAATGGGGTACCTACCTCTGATATTTTTCGTTGCAAACAATATATACCTAAATAGAGAACTTACATTTTCATACAATACACTAAATCTATTTGCACTGTCCGAGGATATTGCAGTAAAATTCGACGTCGGTCCGTTGAAATAGGTGATGTCGGTTGAAAGGTTTTTATCCACGTCATTCGCACGCTCCAATATATCCTTTTTGAATCCAGACAGCACGTAAATAGGTCAGTTAATCACGGAAAAGGATTATATTATTAGAATGAATTGAATTATACCCAAAGAATACCTGTCTTTGCCTCCAGGCGTGACGGACCTTCTGCTTTAATTTTCGCCGGGTTCTGTAGGTTTGAATTCGACATCATGTATCCATAAGATCGAACGGTATTCAGCATCCGTTCGAGCATGTCAGATTCTGATACACAATATGAGGTAGCCGGTGAGAGACATGTTACTGCAAATGCAGCCAAAGTAACTGGTCTTATATGCATCTGAGATGGTGTTAGACTTATCCGCGTTTATAATTTAATCAAAAATATACGAATTTTGTGTTCTATATGCCCTGTGTAGATGTAACAGAATAAAAATAATTTAGGGGGGAGAAGTCAAATTTCTAAAGCGTATCAAGCAAAATACAGCTGATCAAGATAGTTATAAAGAGTTTCTAACACGCATGGTTGAACAATTAGCAGGAGATATACCGTATTCATCGATATATCCTTTTGCTATGATTGATTTTGCTCATAAGTTACTAGCTATTCCTTAGGTATAACAAGATATTCGCGGAAATACGGTGCTCCTGTAGCAAGAATTAGCTCGTATATTGGTGACCGGATTTAAACCCCACTCACGTGGGTGGCGCGTGCGCTTGTCCCTTGTATTGTGCGGGTAACAAATCCTCCGGACGTAGGTAGACTTATATAAATCTATATGAGAATACCACTTCCTGAGGGAATGCGTTAAAGGCAAATAGGGTTCGCTTTGAAACCCCATTGCTCTACATCCTACGGAGAGAATGAACATCGAACTGCTAAATCATGAGTTGTGCCGTAGACTGACGGCCACCCTACAGAAGCCTCAAAGTCTGGAAATCATATCGGGAAGTAGTTTTTAGGAGACGTTGCAATTGATATTTTCTTGTTTTGCTCCCAGACACAGCAGCATGGAATTTAGATTATTACAAAACTGGAATTAGATATCATTTAGATTAGCAAGCGCTTGTAAATGAAACCTTGAGAAATGAGAGATGAGGAGAAAATGCTGCCCCTGTCTGCATAAGACCCATAATATAGGAAATACTTAAAATTAGTATAATTAACACCGTGAATGCACCCCTTGAAAGCCCACAAGCTACATGTCACCTAGATAGAGGCGGACTCGTGAGGCTTAAACCCTAAAAAACGGCCGTCATTTGATATTCTCGAATACCTGGCCAGTTCCCTCAGGTAATTCTTATTTTAACCCTCCAGTGCGCCATTTTGACAGAAATTCGTTTGAACCAGGTTTGCCATGGCTCCGTCGCCGTTGCCGTAACGCTAACCTGGTCGAAAAGGCATGCCAACTGTTTATGCTGGTGGACCATGATATCGCCTAGAGAAGGCCTCTTTGCAACGATTTGCCCTAGACAGAGGATGAGTTACAGCTCTTTAAGAGGTGCTACATTCCTTCGAGATGACCTTTGAGGCTCAAGGAATAGAAAGGACAAGATGCAGCATGTCCCTCTGGAACCGACAATGGAGTATTAGGGATATAGCAAAAAACTGCAGCAGGCATCCAGATATAGCCCGGCCCATCCTAGATCATAAATCACAGAGATATAAAAGCTCCTCTAAAGCTCGAATTTTGTGTGCCACTGAATATGGCCCTACTCGGTCACCGTCACAGTCAGATCCCCGAAACCATGATTCGAGCCAAGTGAATTTGCACTCCCGAGGGCTCGCGTCTTTGTACCGACAAACCCACGCCTGTTACGCCCGGTTCGCCCGCGGCCAAGCCAGTTATGTTTCATTGTTTTCGCCAGCTCATCCATCTTCGTCTGTTTGTCATCATTCGACAAAATCGAAGCGAGAACACTCACACACTGTAGAACTCGGCCAACGGTTTCTGTGACATTCGGCAAAGCGTCGAAGTCAAGTTGAAGTTTTGAGAATATTGCTAGCACGAAATATTAAATTAGATACGGATTTTATTTTCCGCATTGCGTAGTCACTCACCATGGAGCCGAGTATAGAGCGGCAGTATAATAGTATCCCGGTAGCTTATAAGAGCCATACGTCGGAGGTCAAGCCTTTGGTCGGGTGCTCCCCATACTTCCCTCGCCTCCCTCGAGCTTAAGACAGTTCCAATTCCCTTGAACTCCTGTTGAAGAGGTAAAAATACTGCTTCAAAGTAAGGAAGGATAGTACTGAAGACAAAGTTCCAAATCTCAACGAGTCGAGGAATCAGCCGCACATCAGTAAGTTTGGCCAACCCATTATCGAGTACTGGCATTCCTAATTCCAGTAAGGTTTGAATATCATCTATTAAGAGAATCGCAGATTTCTTCTCTACCTGGCGTCTGATGTGGACACTACTTTCTCATTAGATAGCGTATTTCCGAGAACCGCAAAACTCGACACTTACATAACAAGTTTGTTTAGGTCCTCGACCGGTGTTCTCAGGCCCTCTCCATTGAACAAGGGGAGAACCCTATTCCTCAATAATGGCCACACCTCTTCAAGTGCTTGCTCTCCAACAGAGTCTTTGTCTTTCCCTGAAACAACGCCTACTACGTGCTTGATATCGGCATTTGTAAGGAGAGTTTTCTGACTAGGGTTTACGCTACCAGAGACCGGGAAATTCGCGGTAGATGGACTGTTAGGATTGAAATTATAGATACTTGATCCTTCTGAGATGAGCTTCGAATTAGAGTTCGCACTGGATAGGGGCTGCTCTTTTCTGCCTCTCAGAAGTAGATGATGTTTGTGGCTATGCGACGATGTGGGTGGGGAGCTTGAGTAGAGAGTATCCGAAATGGTAGACGTAAATGACGGCCGTCGACTTCCATCGGCGCTAGAAACAGAAGGTATTCGAGGCATCGGCGCAGCCAACTTCGAGGGCGATGGAAGCGGCTTTGTGTCGACTATTTTCATAGCCTGGGCTGATTGTGCTGCTCTTAGAGGTTTTGAGAATATCTTCATTTTGGATTCTTTCTTCTCTTTTTCATGCCCAGCCGATTGGTTTCGGTCCATCTTTGGCATTGCAGCTAGGGCTGCCGCCCCTGCCGCACTTAGGGGCATCGATGAGGAAGTACCGGTTCCCGTTGTAGGTGGAGACGGGTCTGACTGGGAATGTTTCCTTGCAGATTCTCTCGCGACAGCAGCAGCGGCGGCAGCTACCTGTGAGGTCGTAGTCAACGACGGTTCGAAATAGCCAGCACCTTGTTCATGATGCCGATTCTGACGGACTAAGCCGTGCGCAGTTGAAACAACGGTGTTCGTAGTTGATGTCGAGGAGTCGGAGGAGGAGTCGGCGGAGGGTGAGCGGGTTAGAGCTGGGGTCCGCTGATGGGTCCTCCGATGAGGACCCACGGGTGGCATCGTGATAATCGGGTACGCCGGCTTTTTTTAGTGTATCGCGTGGAAGTTGAAGTTAGATCGAGTAGGCATTGGGCGATGAGCGGGCATCCTTGAAGCTGAGGCTGGAGTGGGATTGATTGGTTGGCCACAACACCATCCTTAATCCCGCGCATGGCTGTTCCAAACAGAGCTTCTCGAAGCTTAAAGCTACCAGATTCCTGCTAGATATCCTGCGCTTGAGCCTTAAAAAAATTAAAGGTTTCTAAAATCAAAGGATATGCCTTTTCTAGATCGTGATGCTAATGATCCGACGCCACCACAATGACATTTAGGATTGCGAGATTTGTAATAGGAATCTATCACCTTTGCAGAGAATGCCACTACTAGCTGCCACCGCCGCCTAGTTCTGGAGCCCTCAACGTAGCCAGCATGCAGCACACTAGCTTAAGCCTCAGAATATATGCAATAGAGCACATACTCTGCACTTTACGTAGGTTAACAAGTACCGAGCCGAGTGGCTTTAATTCAGGTTCCTCTTTCTAAACAAGAAATATAATATAATGGGTTTTGAAGATACTAGATGTTATGTTACCCGCCGAATCCTAACTCGCGTAAGCTGTTCGAGTTTGATAGACTGATGCTGCGTGGAAAGTATCAAATTGTACCCCTCCTGCTAATGCATGCTCGTTTCCTGGTTTTTTCTCGGAGCCGAGATATATCAATACTGATGGTAAATAAAATTCAAGCCCTCAAAAACATGTGAATATTTCTTGCCAGGCTGCCATACGCCGCAGGAACCGGAGGGACATCGTCGCTACCAAATCCTCTTAGGTAAGGAGCGGGTGCCTAACTTAGCGAGAGGAATCTACCCGCAGGCTCCTTGATCGTGGCAGTAAACACTCGAAACAGGTACCAGGAGTAACCTCCAAGTACTTGGACCTTAACTTCACGATATGTATATACATAGTACGGTGCATTGGTCCCATTTGCTAGCATGTTTCCCCCCCAAAAAAAAAGGGTGGAGGAATTTGCGAGTCTCACCATGTACTCAATTTCCGACGTGCATGTGTCCATCGGATTCATGTATTCATATTCCCAATAAGCAATACCAGGAGTCCATTAAACGTCCGCCCTAGTATGATGGGCGGATCAGGCAGAAGTACAATATCAAGATGAAAAAAATAAAAAATTTGCGGGAATCCCCGCACTAAGATAAGACGGCCTCGGATGATAGTCCATTAATGAACCTCCTCCGTTTTGGTTTCTTCTTCTGCGTTCTGTTCTTCTCGAATTCTTTCTCTAACATCCATCAACGCCTTCCCGAGGAGGTTCAGCCCCCATCTTTGTCGGTTTTTTGGCGCTTTCACTGCGCCAAATCCAACCCCCCAGATCCGATCCAGAGGAGATGCTTCGACCTGCCCAACACTGTCAGTATCCAATCCATCTCGAAATCCATCCTCAAACCTCAGGGTTGTATAGAAGACCAAAATGGCATCAAACCCGTTAACATACCAACTCTTTGTTCCCAGTTTCCAATAGTGATTTCCTCAGCTGCTCGTTTTGTGTGAACTTGTAATAGTTCCCCTGGACGACAATCTCGTATCGATTCTTTTTCCAGGTATCCTCATCGAAATTCGGAATAGCGCGGCCCAGAGCCTTGATATTACCTGGGTGGAGACCTTTTGCTAGAATTTCCCCAGTAGCTTCACTGTCGGGGGCGAACAGTACCCCTATACCCATGCATTGGGAAGCTCGATAGTTAGAAACGGGGGTTGTCCCGGATTGCTTGCATATAAAACGCCACTGGTGAATATGGTTCTACAAGTCCCTTAAACTTGAGAACAGCTAGGGCGAAAGCACGTGGGCAGGCAAGTGGAGAGATCCACGACCACTTCCCCTAGTGCCCACATATTATACATATCCAACAAGTCATTAAAATGACTATCGGCGACATAAATCTTGATTTTTTACCTTTCTGGTGCATCATGTACCTGTAAAATCATCGGTACAACAGTGATTTCTCAATAAGTTAGCCTCCGCAGCGACTATTGACCCTCTCAACCTCGCCAACTCCAACAAATCGCTCCAAATTATTTCCGGATTGGACATATAAAGTGAGAAAGATGCGGGAGCAATCTGCACTAACACCGCAAATCCGATCCGGTAAGAGCAAATGGTAGATAATAAATGGAGAAACTCACTGCTCGCAATTTTCGTATTCAATGCTTGTCCCATCTTGCGAAGTGGTTGTGAAAGGCGACGGGTACCACTGTCCGAGAAAACCAAATGGTTGCTCCGGCTTCCAGAAATACACCCCATTGTCCGTGTCAATTTTTGTGTTGTTTGCGCTCGACGATGCAGCCATCTTGCTTAATATCGTTATATACTTTATAGCTTTAGGGACCTTGAGAGGGATCGGGTTGCAGAGAGGAAGATGTGGAATTTTAGTCAACAAATGGACCTGAAGCCGAAACATCTACTCTTTATAAAAAATCTCAAGGCTGAAGTCCGCGTCCGATAAACCTGAAGAGTCACAGCCGCGCCGTCGCGCCGAGAGGTCAGAATGGCAGTGAACAAGCTACGCAAGTTACAGACCTGGGCAAGCTAAAATCCCTGTCACAACTGTCCCGAAAAGATAAAACAACAGGATGTCGATCGAGCAACACAGTTTAAAGAATAGGCAACATATACTAAGAATAGTAACTTCGTAGCGTCAAAATAGGTGGTCTTTTTTACCTGCAGTTTGTCGATTTCCATCAAATGAGAGGTCCTTTAGAAAAAGTTTGTGCTAGCTCATCCTATCAGACTATTCTGAAATATTGCATATAGTCTTTAAAGCTTTATATCGTATTAAATATTGAAATTCTTTTACAGTTTTTGGACGATGTGAATTTCTCTCTCTTCCCAAGGGCAACAATACACCAGCGCACGGATGAATCTTTCTCAGACCGAACTAATATCATAAAAAACCCTCATTGTTCAACGAACCCGCAGGATATAGTCAGTGTCCAGATACAGCAGGCACCCATGGATAACCAATTCATATTAACAACGTCCAAAAACACAAAAACAACACTAAACTAGGTTTCTATATATTCGTATTTCTATAGTAGATCATGAATGACGTGCACACGTGTGCCAATCGCATTCTAGCTACGAGATAGCACTGTCGATATGGCTTAGGTAAACTAATAGACTAGTAAGCTTCGAAACATTTAATTTTAAATAATTTTGTAGGAGGTTTTGTAAATTAAGAATCAGTCTCTACAACAAAGTCACATTCTGGTTACTACGGAGAATACATTTACACGACTTCTTGATTCTGGCAGTCGGGTATTTCATTATTGATTATATCCTTCTTCATCGCAAAACCTCCCCATGGAAACCCTCCATTTCTCTCGTCGGTGCGTTCCAGACGAATCTTGTTTTTATCTTTTCAAATCATGCACAGCCTTTTGGCTTAACAGTTCTCCATTACCTGGAGCAAATCATCAATGCTCACCAAAAGGTCCCGCCAAACTGAATCACGAGGGGTGGCCGGAGCTTTAATTGATGAGAGTTGTAAATATTGTATATAGATGAGAAGATCGAGGTTGGTTCATGAGACAAGCTAATATTTCAATGCCATCGGGACAGACCTAGTCCCGTACTCAGACGTCATAAAAAAGGCTCGACCAGGTATAACTTGTCGTCTCGACCAAAAAATCATCATCTTAACTTCATACTCACCATCGCGATTATAATTTTCGAAGGTTAAAAGTGTCACAAGTGTTGAATATATGGTGTAGGATTAGAGAACGACCAAATTATTACTTTGTTTTGTATTATATCAATAGATCTTTAATAAATTCTTTTTATTCTTTCTACATTTAGAAATTTAGACCAATAGGTTGTAACGTTATGATCATCTCCCAAAGCTATGAGTGTCATATCTATTGTGTAATAATTTAGGGAATACGTCATATTTCAAGTGTTGTAAAATGAGTTTTTAATTTATTTATGTTCCTACTGCCCGCGTTAACGTGGTCTTTATGGTGGGATTAAGCGTTAAGGTAACAGGGCTGGGGAATTTGCGTGGGGTGCGATGCCTACAACGCAATTATTTGTTGGATTTTGCGAACACAACAATGAGTATCAAGAATTCTGGCCTGATCATGACCTGCAATACAATGCAGTTACACGGGTGTATGAGTGATCGAAGTTGTCCCGACATCGATGCCCCTTCCAGTCAACTTAACATTAGGTTGTGCTACATTCCACCGCTGTGCCCCGGATCAATACGATTATGTCGATCTCGCATACCCGCAACATATTTGAATTTTTCGTCAACTCCTTAATTAGCTTAAATCCTTCGACGTGAGGCATCGTCTGTTCCGTCACGTCACGGAGATAACGATGGCCGGGCCCAGAACAAATTGTTGAAACATTTATATCTCGAAACCTACAAGTGGCCATTAATGAGCCTTGCCTTTAAAAGAATTTTTTTCGCCAACTTCATGCTAAGCCTCGGCCTTTAGCTCCGCAACCCAACTAACTGCTTTGACCATATGCATAGCGCTATGACTCGGATTCTAACACTCCGCTAGTTTCATCGCCACACTGAGTTCAGTAGATCTATATAAAGGTTGCGAATAAAATGTTAACAGAGTCTAACTAATGTAGGTACCCGTAAAGAATGTTCGATGGGTGTTCCATTATTCATTCTTGAGGATCGTGACGTCTGAGAGTTGTTTCCGTCCGCGTCTACCGGAGACTTAACACCCAACTCCCCTCTTTTGACAAAGCATTGACACAACTTCAGCTCGGAGGGCTCACCGCCAGTGGTATATTTGTCAAATACCCGAGGCAGTTATGATTGACCAAGTAGGAGTAATATTGCGGTGCCCCCGATAACTTAATATCCTATAGTGACTGATTCGCTTTGCCTGGAGCTCCTCGTTTTTGAACGCTCAACATGGCGAATTCAACTTTCGTTAGTGTCAAACCCATGTATAACGGCTCCAGATTGTCTATTTAGACAGTGGCGACCGATACGAAGTGGCGGCTTCGAGGCCGGTCGGCCCAACCTCACACCTCAAGGCTGACCGGCCAACAGGCTGGCTGAGGAATTTAAGCCGACCGCGTCGACCGCGAGGTGCACCTGCATCAGCTGAACGATTTTCAAACCCAATATATTGTGCAGGAGTTCTACAAGCTTTCGAATATTAGATAAGGCTTATTTGATATCGCAGGCGTCGAATTTTTTCCAATGCGATATCTTGGCTCTGTAGAAAAGGTTATTTCCCACGGAAAATGCCGCAGGCCCTGATAAGAATTATTGCGCTGTGGAAACGGTAAAGTTTTGGGAAGTGTTTTGCGATAGGCTCCACATGTGTACGTATGCAGCGTATATACGAGTTTGGGGGTGGTTGTCGCCATCGTCCGTGCCGTGCGTATCCCACAAGTCTGAAGCGGACAACCCGATCATCACATACATATCCATCGAACAAATCTGACTTTCTGTGGGGTATAGTCACATACACATTACAGGCTGATATAAAATTGCACATCAAGTAAAAGAAAATGTGGAGACGAATCAACAAGTGTAGTTGAGCGGAGACCAATAGAAATTGCAGTTGAGACGGTTCACCTGATCAAATCCACAGAGATCCCCGGCTTAGGATTATAATTTACAATGCAGTGTCAGCGGTTGGGCTGCTTGCAAGCGTACAGAACGGATTGATCCGGTCTCATCGTATCATATCATAAAATTTACCCGGGGCATGGGAAAGGATCTGTATTAAAAAGAGGGGAAACGAGTCTTCTAAATTTCACAGATGCATGTTGTCGACACTTGCAAGGTCTCGAACCAGTCGGTAAAATTAAAACGAAAAGGCGTGGGCTTAAAACGCATGGTTAGCGAGCGCACAGGGACCCGGGGGTCAAAGCATGACAATCCCGCAGCCAACCTAGGTTATGGCGCACACGGGATAGATCCGAGGAGAAGAGGCCTCAGCAAACAGTTTTGAATAAAAAAGACAAGATATTACCTCATGATAGCAAAGAGCTACCGTTTCGCTGAAAAGTTAATTTCTTGAAACCGTTGGGCTAACTTGGAAGTCTACCATGATCTTGAGGGAATTCACACCGGCTGGCGCTGGCTACAAGCGAGACCACGTTTTTTACAGACACCAAGCCTTGGTAAATTGAAACCCCAGCTCAATTGACTCAAGGCACGAGATATAGTGACAAAAGTGGTTTAACACGACTGCGTAGCCAACCCACAATGTGACATGCATAACGGGAGAATTCACCTCTGTCCACGGGACGCATATGCATACCGCACTCGTCAAATTTGCGAGCTGATATCTGAAACGAAACATCTCGAGTTGCAACGATTCGGTAAACCATTGTGAAGGCTGCCATCAGACTTTATAAACGTTGATAATTGATTAACCGTTGCCCGGTCTTGGAGCTAATTTTAGGAGGAAGGCTTGATCTTCAGCATGGAAGTTTAACCCAAAGCCCGAATCGGGTAATTGCCTGTTTCGAGAGTAGGAAATTTCTTCAAGTTGTGTTGTAAGTGGGAAAACTAGCAGAAGAGATATGTGACCTGCCGTTGTACAGGGTTTGAGGGAGCATCAGACGGTTGTGTCGGCGAGTTACCAGCGTATACCATGTAATATCTCCATGAGAATCTGGGATTGCCCTTTATACCCATGATTGCGTCTACCTAGATTCAACTTTGGTTCGACTTTTAATTTTTTTATCTATGGTTACCATATCAGCAGCGCAGAATTATGCATGAGAAAGGTGTAGATGTTGCATAAAGGCTGAATTGGAAAAAGACGGCAGCGAGGACTGGACTCGCGGAAAAATGCCAGAGTCTCCCTGCTGGTCCTATGCCCAGACTTTGACGCTATGACAAAATTATGCCTGGCCTGAATAAATTTCTATAGGCTGTCGGGATCAGATACTCCAGTTTGTTTTTTATGCCTTCTTCGCCTTGAGCTAAGATATGTCTATGTATGCACTAGCCAGCGCTGCGGCGATGTGATGGAGAAACCATTACGCTTTTACGAGCTTCTGGTGTGATATGTTGCGGGATATTAAAAGTAGCTATGCCACCCGTCTCGTGGCAAATAAAAAATGGGCCACATACCTTGTAACTGCTTAGGTGATTAGTTACAAAGAAGTGGTTATACGGAAGTTTTCTGAACATCTAGATCTATAAATCGACCCACCAGCTTTAGTTATACCAGCCAGCCGCCAATTCGACATATACGCTGATATATTATAAAGCCATTAGTAATAGTAGATGCAACCATATGCATGTACGGACCTTCGTCCTGCTGGCCTGTGCGTTTAATTCACTTCTACCAATTTGAAGTGGTTCTCGAGTACTACAGTCGACGTCTCTGAATTTGCGCCATGCAGACTCCTATCGACAGCGCGCTCAATGTAGTCTGCACGTGGGTTATGAGGGATATTATATATGTGCCATTGGCTCCAAGTAGCTAGGATAAGATCGTACCTGCATTTTATTGTATAACTGTGTCTTTCGGATATTATCCCGTCTATGAGATTACTTCTGATACCGCGCCAGACAGCCAACGAAGCTATTTGTGCGGTCGGTTGTGAGGTCGTGCTGTACTAAATGTCATACACAATTTGCGACCAACGTTGCCAACCACTGAAAGGGTTTAACCGGAGAGCTCCGAGGATTTTTGATTGGAGGCACCACAGGTGATAAGAGACTTGACCGAGTTCATATGGCGAGGAGTCTTTTGAAGTCTGCTTAACCAATTCTGCGTTTAGATCTCAGGGACATTCACTATTAATTTGGGTTGTGGGCACGTGTGCGGGGCCGCGGGGTGAATTAACATCGTTGACTCAACATTGTATGGGTGACCATATTATTGTATCGCAAACCCTACCCCAGCTACTGAAGACGCAGTCTGTAGAAAACCCCCAAAACCTTCAACTAAATATTTATTCGTGTTTCATCTTCAAGTAAATTGCTGTTACCTTAGTTTAAACCTTGTCGATTGCATTGTGCCATTCGGCCTAAATATCACCTTCACGTTTTTAATACACCTTCCCTTCAATCGGTCGGTGTTGTATATGGAAGCGAGGCCAGCTCTGCCACGATATTCCCAGCGGCTTTGAAAGCCGGGAGTGGAAACTAGGGTCATGTTAATTACGACCGCCTGTTGCATGCAGCAAGCAAGAAGTCAGATGCTCAAACCGAAACGAAACAAAAAAAAAAAAAAACTCCTAGACGCTGCCTTCGCCCCAAGCCTTAGTCTTTTCATCACTGCAGAACTTGTAGTGCGGTTGAGCACAGCCCACTCGGCTGGTCCGGAATATCGGATTTGCTTCCCATATCTGCACCCACCGAGTTTCCGCGCTCAAGATATTAAAAGCATTTGAAAGGAAAGTTAATGACCAAGCTTCTGTGATAGTTCGGGCCAGTTACATTGAACCCCCATTGTGTGCCAACGAGTTAACTCTCCGTCGTCGACTTGGGATCCTCGCCTAGTACAGCAATTTTAAAAGTCGTCCGGGGAAGTCTGGTCAGGTGAAAACAGAAATGATTTTCAGAGCTCACGGGAGCGATTCTGGATGTGGAACATTGCCAGATTTAGCTCTTGGGTATCCTAGATTTATCGGAGAGAATTATCGTAATCCTGAACGACTCGCATTTCAGTTCTAAACCGACGCCGACCCTTCTTATAATATTATTGTTCAAATAGGTTTTGGCAAGAATAAGACTGGGTGTCTAGTATCGCACGATGATGACCATTTGTTCTAATATTAAAATGCGTCATATGTAAGTCATTCACGTCTTCTTATGGATTAGAAGGCTAATGGTTCTCACCGGCTAAGTGGGTATGTATCCGAGAGTTGTGTGCTAAGTTGATCGAAGGCCATAAATTGGGTATAATGCATGAAATTCGATTGACTGCTGGGAGAAATACCGATCGATACATTGAATGTTTCGAAGTTCCTGTACCTGAGTATTTTTGGGGTGTGGAAGTGGAGTATTGATGCATGTCTCTCCTTCTTTAAGGCTTCTCTGCACAAAACCCGATTGACGAATTCTGTGAAAGCAAAGGTGGAGTGTGAGGAGGGATCTAAAGGTTTAACCGCTCTGTCGCATACAAACATCTTGATATCTCTAGTTGATTGTCGATACTATAAAATGCTGTCGATATAGTCACACTTTTTCGTTATTTGCTGCTTAAGCGCTTTCGAAATGTATAAAGCTAGGATCTCATTGCGAACAACACTTTTCCATGGAATTTAGTAGCTAGCAGTGATCCCACGATCTGTCATGTCATGAATTGGCGAGGAAACAATGTTTCAAGGATCCGGGACGGTTAGCAAAAACGCTATTCACGATAAGTCTCAAATCTCGTCTACAGTTGCTTTGAAAGCGAGAAGAGATCGCCAGTCTCAGAATCATGCTGTTATGCTATGTTGTATGAGCCCGTTCGGTCTAGTATGGACGTAGAAGGTAGCTCGCACCTATCTAAGCATCAGCAGCTAAAGGAAGGATATTTTAAAGTGTAGTAAGCCAAAACCTCCATTTTTCTCTCTGGTAGGCCACCTCCTGGATTGTTTCAAGCCCATTAGCTGCAGGTTTGCATAGTGGCGGCCAAACCTACTAAACGGGGCAGAGCATGCACCTTTGCCCAATTGGTCTTTCCAGTGCATGCAGTTAAGCCTCTCGTAATTAGTTACACGTATAAGGCCACGGAAGGAAACGGGAACTTCTCGGCCAATGCTCACGACCCGAGGAAAAAACTTATCGAGAAGGTAATGATCAATCTTTGCCATAATTTCAACTTCAGTGATATTGAGGGGAGTTTGGATGGTGTAATAGTGCAGCATCTCGCACCGCTCTAGGCCATGGATGTCGTTTCTTAATTAATTCTTGTCCTTCATCTTCGTGGTGGTCTGGTGTCGTAGATTAACCTTTGACCCTAGCTCCCTGCTCCCACACCCTAGCCTTCACACGTCTCAACCGTGCGTGCGCCCATCTTGAAACCCCTTCTCCCAGAACAGCAGGCAGTGAGGAGCCACCCAAACGGTCGCCCGAGTTTGCTTTTTCGAGGGCCGCAAAAAGGAAAAATACACATCCCAGTGGCCTGGAAGAGCATTGTCCCGTTTGCTGCTTGCCCGCTTAGCTCCAACTCCAGACGACCTTGACTCTCCCAGAACAAAAAATGCTCCTGACACGAGGCCCTGGGAGGAAAGGCCTCTGGCCTGTCCTGCATCTTGACAGCCCCAGCCATAGTATAGCATGTATGGAAGTATACATTGCTTTTTCGTTCCCTTTTTCATTTTTCTGGTTCCTTACTCGATATGGCCTGCAGAAGGTCGGCTTGCTGAGGAGACCAGTATCGAAACGTGAGAAGGGGAAAGGCAGCGGTGGCACCCCATAGCCATCGTACTATAATCCGAGCGGACATATATCCACTACGCCCTCCCCACGAACTGTGAGGTGACAGTTTGTTTCGACCTTTTTTCATTTGCCTTTGCAAACAAGCTTCAATAGCACCGGTGGGCGGTTTAACGACTAGAAACAATCATCAATCATATTATTCCTTCTGTGAAGGACTCAACTGTGCTGGTTCTCTACAGTTAATCGACAGGTCTTTCGAATTCGCACAGCCGTTAGGACAGAATATAGGAGCATCGGAATCCTTGCTGTTTCTTCGTTAAATCTTTTTTTTGTTTCTTCCCTTTCCAACAGTTGAGAGGCGTACGTCTGGGGTATATCGGAATCAAGTCGAAGAGGCGAAACTTTTAGGCAGGCCTACCGATAGTAACCACAATCTCAACGCAAAGTCGACGTTTCGCAACAGCTGCAACACCAACATTAAAACCCTCCAGATTCAAGATCAGCCGCCATGGCTTTAACCTTGTTCCCTCCTCGCGCACCCTCGAGGCAAGCGGAATCGCATGCTCCTACAAGCAATGCTTCACAGGACGATAAGCAAAAACATACACAAGAGCAAAAAGTTAGCCCTGCGCCTCCTACCCCGAAGACTCCCATGATCGAGGAACCGAACACCGACAACAACAATAATAGAATCGTAAGTACTTATATATAAATATATGCTTAATTGGATCGGGAAATCCATAGTTTGTAGGGTCGTGTTATTCGGCCTGTGCTTCAACCTCGACATAGATTCTTGTGCACAGGCCTTGTATTGTTTGCTCGCATCTTGGCTATTATGCATTCAGGATCTTTAGCGACTAACCACATTTCGGACATATGAACAGAGCATCGTGCCTCCTCTACCAACTTTTGCGTCCAGGGCCGAGTCCAGGTCTGGTTCTCCTGGCCCTGTACGGCCGAGTTCCAACAGTCGACAAAACTCACCAACAAGAGCTGCCCAAAACTTGACCCCGCCGCCAACGGTGTCGTTGCCACTTCTGCCTGCTGGAGCCGATGCACCCATCCTCTCCAAAAATGGCCGTCCTCTCAGTCCAAATATTACAAAAGCACACACTATCGCTAAGGGTTCTTATTTGGCCGGTGCTAGAATGAAGGCCAAAGAAACATTTATGCGTCGCAAGGGTAGCATGCCCGAGATCAAGACGGGTGCTCCACTCGCCGTCGAGCAAGAGCTGCCTATGGATTCTCGTAAGTTATTCAGATTCATATATGTTGAAAGACTGCTAACATCTATATAGCAACAATACCGGGACGTCCTCCAACGCACGATAGACAAGCCAGTCTTCCTGCGTCTGCCTTCTCTGCTCCTCCCTTCGGTGACACGATGTTCAAACATACCGAGAGGAGAGAGCACAAGCGCTCGGCCTCCACAGCTAAGGATGCTGATAAGCCAAAGATATTGCTTCATAAGCGCTCAGAGTCAGCGCTCAAACTAGCCGAAACTCCCAAGTCGGTGCAAACACCAAAGTTTCCACCTGCTGTCGCCATCCCCACCCGCTCACCAAACTTACCGGCCATGCCCCTTCAGACTATTCGGTCGCCCGAGAATGACTTACCGCCTACAGTTCCCCCAAAGGACCCCGCCCCACTCAATGTCACTAGGACTGTCACTCAGAGGCTTCGCGGTGGTTCGGAATCTGCTGCAGAGAGACCGCCCCGTAACAACACCCAGGTACACAAGAGACAGACATCTGCTCAGGAGCTGCGAGAACAGCAAAAGCCAAAGCCTACACAGCCATCTACAACCTCTACAAAGCGGAGGAGTACAGCCAACCGGACAATGCCGAGGGGCATGCGTCCTGTTGACGTTGTCAAGACACTCCAGCCCCCTGTGATCGCTTCCCTTCAAACCGCAGCTCGCAAGACTTGCGAGAAGTTCGCTGTTCTTTCACCTGCAGAGGTTGATGCCCTGACAGCCGAACTCGCATCGCTTGAAGAACGATGTGAATATCTCCGAAGAACACATCAGTCTCTACGATCCGGAAAGAAAGCACTCCATATGAAGATGCTTCAACACTTGCGCTCAGATCGATCAGGAAGCTTTTCGAGGGAAACATTGCTAAAGCAGCAGGAGGCTTTGGCGGATCTCGATAGTTCAATCGATGACTGGGAGTCCAAAATGGAAAGGGCTGAAACCCGAAGGGCTCAGGTACATAGAAAGCTATTGGAGCACGTAGCCGCTGCCCTTAGTGTTGGTCCGGCCCCGGAGACGGCAAGAGCCGACACCCCTCCCTCCACTCCTGAGAATCGAGATAGCTTGCTTGAACGGACACAGTCCATTAAAGTATATGCCTTACTTGCCGACGTTGAGCACGATTATGGAAAGTGAGTACCCAATCTTCCTATCCATCTTGGCTTTCCAACACGGCACTAACAATTCCTATCAGGATGTTTACTGAAGCTCGATCACAATGAATCTCCACCCTAAATATCCACATTCATTTCTCCCTTTATTACACAAATTTATCCTTGTTTGATAACAACATTTTGCGCATCATGCGACCTATGATGACGACCATTGTTTGTTTATTTAATAATTCTCTACAGGTGTTCTTTGCGAAAACCAAACGGCGCAATTGATTCTGTTTTTCTTCTTCTGTTTTTCTATTTTCCCCTTTCTTTTCTTCTTTTCTTCTTTTTTTTCTCGTTCAAAACCAAGCATATAACGCCTTCGTTCTTTCCTTAGCCCCAATTATCTTTTTCTCTTTATTTATGAGTACTCTAGCTCTGGCGTTTATGGTCTCCAGTCTTTCTGATTTATCGCATTGTGCAAATTCTCGACGAGGAAACGTCCACTCCTTTAGACTTGCTTATACTTGTTTTCTCAGCGGCTCTGGTTCTGCAGTTTTTTTTTTTGGTGTTTTTTACTTCCCTTCTTTAAATCCCTTTTTATGAATATACTTTTCTCCTTTTCTGTATATTTGAAACAGGCCATAGGTTGGCTATACTTTTCTCACGAAGTGTCTTTTTTGCACTGTTATTACTATAGTGTTCTTTCTTATAAGTATCTGGGTCTCATTAAAGAAAAAAAAAATGTTCGTCAGATTAAACAATAAAAAAAGTCTACTATTGCTTTCCCAGACTCCCGTACCTTACACCTCGCAACCGTCCACTCGGGCTTCTTTACAAGATCTTGAAACACATCGCTTTGTCGCTTCTGCATAACTCCAACGCTTAATATAAAGCTCATGCACCTCGCCTCCTTACCTCCGGCGTCTATATTAGGCTTGGTGATAAGTACCATTGACATTTTATTGAGAAAATTGGTATTGTATCAGATTATACTTTTGAGGAAAGCGGCACGCCCAACACCAGATAATCGGGTATGTCTTTCCTAGAAATTCCCGCTATCACAACGCTTAGTACGTAAACCCCATATTCCCCAAACACATTCTTCTACCCTTCCAAATTTGGGCGAGAAAAAAAAAAAAAACTTTGAAATTTTTGAGAGCGAATGCGAAGGATGGGGGGATACAGAAGTGGGGACAGGATTCATCAGCTTTTGCTCATCGCCATCGTCGACTCTTTGACTCTTTTTTTTCTTCCCTTTTGTTACCCCGCCTACTGTATCACCTGTACCAGGGGAGGATACTCGAAGGGGAAACGGAATTATTCTGCCGGTTTAACCGTACGAACGGGCTCAACATAAGCAGGAAAAAAGTTTTACATATCTTTAGACGGTTGAGACAACCCATTGGCCGTTTAGTTCCATAATTTGGTTTTAAAACCCCACTGTGACAGAGTCGACCCGAATCGTGGGGAATTTGATTGTCTGTAGATGCATGGTTATACTAGGACAGATGATCTTTCAACATGGGTTTCTAACCCGCCGGCCTATTATTAAATGAAAATGAAAAGAGAGGGAGAGAAAAATGTCTGCCTTGGTGAATTGAACCGATGAGCGATGAGATATCGATTGGGATAAGGCGCTAGAGCTCACTTCAATTCATCTTGCGGTCTAAACAATACCGTTCCATGTTCATGAGACCAACTTTTTCAGTCTGGGTTGGGCCCTTGTACCTGCAGCTTTGGCAGCTACGCCGTGATATTGGGAGCCTTGAAGTCTGTTAAGACAAGTCTTGCTAAGCTCAATTAATCGTTATTCCCCGGCAAACGTATAGGTTCGGGTTCCTCCCGCGGATTCTGAGAGGGTTTAACTTCGGCATGGGTTCAAAGGTTTTGGAAGGGGGGTTAAGGATAGGCCTGGATTCGCGGGACGAGTTATTTTCCGAGCATATTGCACGGCTTCGCGAGGGGGCTGGTCCAGCTGGTATGGTAGACATGGTAGGTATGCCAGTCGGCAGACTTGACCCTGGAAATCGACAGGCTTGCGAGTCGTAGCTTTAAGTTCGACGTAGGACGATTTGTGTTGCCATCGTCGTTTTTGGTGATATTTCTCTAAACGTCACCTTCCTCAATGCTCTTAGTATACCATCTCGCCCCAATTTTCCAGCGGAGCCTCGTATCTTCGGCAATCGTCGCCCTGGGATCCGTGAGACTGCAATTGTGGATTCCAGGGTCCTGGAGTAACTTGAGTGTGCTAGTCAAGAAAAAAATAAAATACATCTTTTTTTCAAAAGTCAAGTGCCGATTTTCAGGACCGATGCTTAAGCTTGACGAGCGAGAGCGCCAAAGCTCGCAAAGTGTCTGGGCCGATGGTACATGGGTCGTCAAGCAATTCGTAAATTTAGAAGACACCAAGCTTCACAAGGCGCCGGCTTCAGCAGGAAGTACTATTGTTTATGTTAGAAGGGAAGCTCGTTTGAAAGTTTGATATCGACAGTGCATATGTTGGAAAGTATTTCGTGACCAAATCTTTCATCAAGGATAGTTTTGGAGAGTCCAATTGGACAATTCTCTGGCTCTCTCCCACATGCGGTGCTTACATCGTGTCCGCGTAGCCTCTGCATATACATACATCGCACATACTAGCTGCAGCAGCAGGCTGCTATACTTCTTCAATCCGCGGACGGTTTTTCCATAGATATCGATCCGTTGGTGGACGGGGTGTTGACTTGGCGATTTTATATCAAAATGTCGTGATATATTAGCATCTACAGAGCGACATGCATAGACCCGGCAAGTACAAGTACAAGCCCATTTAGCCACACCCACTATCTGCTCTCGAGATCTCATAACCCAGTGCTCCTAGCGAAGCCGGACGGCGGAATTGTCCAAGCTAGCGATCGGGATCGCAAAAACAATTGTGACATCTCCTGCAGCGCAGCCCATATGCTGATAACAGCCATAATATGCCTCGTTGACACGGCCCAAGGCGCTTCAAACTTAGGAAAGAATAGTCTTCTGCTGCCTTTAGCCCTGTTCCTGGAACCGGCATAGACATCACCAACCGTCTTCAATATCAGAGGCGGTACGTATTCGCATCGATTACCCCGGCTTTTTTGTCGATTTCACAAGTTTTGCTGACCGATATTCCTACATTGTTACGTTAACCGCTGCCGGGTATCCTATGCAATGAGGTGCGGTCGTTTCCCGCCTGTCAATAGACGTTGGGGGACCCACTATCAATACTGACTAGCTTGAGCTTTGGCCCTGAACATCAAAAAACGGCCGGATCTGATACAACATCCATTCCAACGCCAAGTCTAGAAGTTGAACTTTGAAGCCTGTGATCTTTTCCCTATCAGTTGACCGCACGCCACCCCGAGAAAATCGGAGATGGTTTCTCCTTTAGAACACCTCTCTTCACTTCCAGAACCCGTTACGTATTTTTTGGATCTCAAAAGCTTTGAAATCTGTTTCTAATCGCGCAGTTGAGTGCTTGCCTTTCAAGCGAACCAATACAGGCCCGGGAAAAACTCATAGTCAGGGGGATGTTATACCCCGGAACAATAGCATCCCGCGAGAGTTCCAGGCTTTTTTTCTCTTCAGAGTTCCTCAAACCTGATAACTTCCCGTTGCCTCCCCCCGTTTACGGATTGCCGTCTCGGTTCCTCCTTTTGAACTCAAAAAAAATGTTTCCCTAGGTCCCTTTGCCTGCCTGAAGCAAGACTAGTGAAGTTTTTCCTTTCCATTCGCAAAATCTGGTGTTGTTTATGGAATAGTGTGAACCAGGTAGATTGAATGGATATTAGTGGATCTTTCCCGGCGACCAACGCTAACTATCTTGAGGATGAGAAAACCCCACGTCGGACGCCCCAATCCCGGATTTTGATACAGGTCCACCAATGTATCACAGGTGGCTGAACTGGACGGTTGTTAGAAGATCAGACATCATCAATATCCACAAGTTTTACAAAAACGAATAGCCAAAGGATTCGAATAGAAAATGGAGGGGTCTTCGTTACCAAAGACGCAGGCAGACGTCAGCGTTCCACAAAACACCAAAAATTATTATCTGCTTAACATGCAATCGCAATATCTTATTAAGAGTATATTCTTGCACTTGAAAAAGAGCAAGGAACTTCCTTGAAAGAGGCTTCGGTGAAGACACCATTCCGGGCGAAACGGGCGCTTGCTTTTCCATAAGTATGGTCAATGTAGCCGGTCGTGGTTTTCCTGGAGACGAACCAGCCACGCATGTGAACATCAAGGCTCTTAATTGACCAAAAAAGTTCGTTGAAAGATGCAATTGCAACCGTGAGAAAATAACGGGACGAAGTCCTCCGTATCAAATATTATATAGCAATATCATCAAATTTCATCATCTCAGCGCACCCGCGCATTCATTAAAATTTACACGGGTGCCGCATTCACACTCTTTAGCAAGGCCGGATATATCGCTGTATGTTTCGGAATACGATAACTATATCTGCTACCCGGTCTTCCGATCACGTTTTCCCCTGCCCGAACGCCCCCATATTAGAGCAAAGCCGAAGAAAACGTGGTTAATAATGTCCCTAAACGAACAAAGTGAAATAGCAATGCGCCGCAAAAGTCGCTGAAAGGCGTCACTGTCCCGTTCTCCCTTGAGTGTTTCGTTTCGCGATTTCCAACGGGCAACACAGGCTGCGTGCTCTGAGCGTCTGGCCGTCTGCGGCGGGCCCCTTAAGCTTACCGTGGGGTTTTGTGGTTATAGTGAGCTTGTGTTATATATATTATATCGCTCCCCACTCTTAAAAGAATTTCCGTTTCCCCTTTAACCAAACCATCCTCCTTTGAGAGCAAACTTACGAAGGCTCCTTTTTTAGGTTTAGGCGCTGAAATGTTAGCTACTGATTGGAGGACCTAGAGATCTAATGTACGCAAATATTGTGATGCTTAGATTTCGCATTTCAGTGCAAGCAGGTCGAGGCGCCGGGTAGATAACGTTTTACGTTGACCCCCAAAAGGATTCCAATCTCAATAATTGTCGTCAGCGCCGGCAGTGGATACCGAACTTTGTTTGGCTGTGTGGGGCTAGAATGTCAAATCAATGGTTCGGCGTGTGGAGTGGTATTACAGGAAATAACTATTAGTGGGGAGAAGCTAATGTGCGAGCATAAGTCCATGAGCCAGGCTTGTGGGGCTGCCAAAGAACAGTTTCCGGGAAACCTATAGATGTGAATTTAAACACCGTTTTCGGACTAATCTCCACCACTGATACCCTATAAAGCGCTGTCTATAACTCACGGCCTTTGTCATCTCAAGTTTAATATATATTCGTGCATGTAGATATGAAGATCGTAGGACTGGACTCTCTAACTTCATTTAAATCCAGCCTTTGTATCCCTATTCGAATCCCCAAACGTTGATCAATATCATGTTACTCGGCCTCAGCTTAAGAATTGGAATTTCGTATTTAGATGACTAAACGAGCAAAGCATTATTACCTGACTATTGAGTTATAAGGCCAAAATCGGATAGCACTATACCACAACATTCTACAGTGCATTGTACTGTGATAGGCAGTGGCCATTAAGTTGGACACGTGAAGTTGACGATCATCTGTATAAATTTAAAGGGCCTTGAGTGTGACGGGACGTCGTTCACGGTTTCACACAATTTCCTTGTTACGCCTGACATGTCCTGAGATATAACTCAGTGAGGACCTATGAAGATCCAATCTCAGAACCAACTAAAACGTTAACATAACTTCTGTATCTATTAGTATTCTATTACATCTAAGTCTGGAAGAAGTCCCATACCTGGATTATTCTCGCCCGGTACCCAGAGGCCAGTTGGTGCACCGGTGGCTTGGAGCTTGCTTCCAGAGCATAGATATCTTCGAACTAGCGGGATCAATTCAAATAGTTTCAGTTGAGTATCAATCTTTGTTCAACACGGCCTCGAGATCTCCGAACTGGGATATGATTTTCCCCAAGCGCTAGCTGCCTGATCTGAAAACCAGGACGGCAAGTTTTCGTCGTTCGATTCCCGAGATGCAGTAGCATTCTTCGTTGACGCTAGCAGCATGCAGTGATGGTATTCCGATATTTGGAGTACGAATCCCTGTGTTTCCCGTAAAATTCCAGAGCTATATGGGTATTTGTTTGGCTATGACACTACCGATCTTGATCTGGACCTAGCGCTGGTAGCTAGGTCAAGAAGATCCTTCATCCGTAGAAATAATAGAAGCACAAGCCGTTTAAGTAGCTTAAGTCACAATACGAACCGTCAACTTGCTTCAACACCAGCAAACTCCTCGCAATTGGCACTATGCCGTTCTTTACAACAAGATCACAGATATTGGGATAACAATGTAAGTAGGTTGTCTCAGTTGAGAAATGCAGTGGTAACTCACCACTGCACCTTATATTCCTTCCCTCCCTCCCTTTTCTTTCTTATAAAAGGAAGCCCTTCCCCACCGAAGGAGAAGTCTGGTATCATATCTAAATAGTTTATCGTGACATCATAAAAATAGGAGATGTATAATGTGGTGAATGTGGTGATGGGATGTAAGAAGAAAAAGGAACAATACGGTGAAAGAAGGCAGGAGTGGATACAATAAGGAGAATTGTGTGCCGTGAGGCGGTATGGTGATCTTCGTGCTGAGCACGAAAGGGAGCTGTACATGATATGAAATGAATAGGGCCTCACCAGAGGCCCAAGGAAGAGACCCAATGGGTAGAAAATAAGGGGATCCTAGAGGGTTATGGTGGTATTGCTAGAATACCGTGATAGTTCTGCTAGAACTCGGCCGTGTAATGTGAAGGTATCCAAATTGAAATGCCGAGAATGAGCAGTCAGTCGCTGGGGGTAGTTCTGAAACTGTAAAGCATCCATTGAGCGGAGGCGAACGTCAAATATGAGGCTGTTTACTCGGACATATACTGTTTCAACCCTCGAAGTCGTTCCTTAGCGGCATCTAGTATTTCATCATCTTTGCAAACGGCGAAACGTAGATAGTTTTCAGTGAGTTTTTCCATTACTGATCCGGGCTGAACGAACTCTGTGGGTGGAATTGCTGCGACACCGAGTTCTTTGATAAGGAACCATGAGAGCCTATACAAGAAATACGTTAACAGGAGTTTTGTCTCGTTCAGGGACGGGACAAATAACTTACTTGAAATCGCGAGGTCGGGATTGAACGAAGTCGGGAAATGGATAATCCTCAGGAATTTTAACCTTAGCCATGTTAACCAATACGAAGTAGCCGCCTTCTGGGTCGGTGTACGGAAGTCCTAATTCGTCCCAGATAGCATTGAACCGAGTCTGTTTTGCCTTCATCTCGCGCTTGGATTCTTCCCAGAACCCTTGCTTTTCAGCTTGCTCGAGACCAATAGCGACAGCTTCCTGAAGGGGTGAGACGGTAGAGTAGCAGATCCGGGTGTGAGCAGCAGAGACATATTGAATCAAGTGAGGACGTCCAATTAGCCAGCCTACACGCCTATTCATTGCCAGAGAAAAGTGAGCTATATGATCCAACCAACAGGTTGCTAATATTTGATTGGGAAGACCATACCATCCAGTTGCATAGAAGCATTTACCGGCAGATCCAACGGTTAAGGTCAGATTGTCGATCTCAGGGCTCAAGGTTGCGATTCTGGTGAACGGGGTGTAGTATAGCCGGTCGTAGACTTCATCGGAGAGTATAATCACGTTGTTTTCCACGCAAAGGTCGCCAATTTGCTGGAGCTCCTCGCGGGAAAAGATCTTGCCAATAGGGTTGTGTCTGTTTCTTTTAATTAGCTATCCGTTTTCCAGAGCGTTTCGAGCATGTTGATACGTACGGTGTGTTTATGACCTATCAAACAAGCTAGTTAGCATTGATATTCTATTTTAAAGCATCTATATGATGTACTAAGGGCGTAAACTCACCAACATCCTGGTTCTAGGAGAAATCTTTTGTCGAAGCATGTCAAAGTCTATAGCCCACTCGCTACTAGGCGTAGTCTCGAGATGTCCCCTTGCCGGCGGAATCAAGTTCACGTAAACGACTTTCCCACCAGCCATCTCGATATTCGAGATATACTGGTCAAAGTAGGGTTCGAAAACAATGACTTCATCCCCATGTTCCACAAAAGCCATAAAGGCAGACAACATTCCCTCATTTGCACCAGTAGTTATCGTGATCTCGGTCTCAGGATCGAGTTCACGGCCAAAATACGGAGAGTATGCATCCGCCAGAGCTTTCTTGAGGCGAGGACGGCCTTTGGTAGGGGAGTATTGGTTGCAATCGACACGGCTTAAAGCTTCTTTCGCAGCATCGAGCACAAATTTCGGTGGGTTGTAACCGAAAAACCCTTGTCTGGAGGCGACGAATTAATGGAGCGGTTTCGGTGAATGTGATCGAAGAACGTATTTACCCAAGATTGATGACGGGAGAGACCTTGCTGGTCTTCGCGGCTTCGTTGACAATTGTCCAGACCTGCACGAGATTTCTAGATTAGCAGCCGCTTCAGCTGAACCCCGCAAAAATAAACCCCGCCAAATGCAGACCGAAGCTGCCTGAGACCTGGGACATTTAAGAGGGGGGAGAAATTTCGAAAAACACCTACATCTTGATTTTGGTTTGCAACCCGCCTGGCGGGTCGAATCTGAGTAGCCATCTGAGCAGCTTGGAAAACGGATATTCCCACGTTTCTTCCAAAGGTTGGGACGGTTGTTGCGGCAGACGCAGCTGATTGTCTAGCGAGATTTGCTGCTGCAGCGTTTGCTACAATTGGGGATGGCGACTGACGTAAGAATACACTCCGATAAATAGGGTTCAGAGGTAGGATTGGAATAAAAGGCCGCATTGCGGAAAAAGAAGAGAAGAGGCAAGAGAAAGCGAAAGGAAAGGGACTAAAGTCAGAGTAGAGAGTGTCGAAGGGGGGATTTTATATTCACAAAGAAGTAGACAAGACGCCGGAGAAGAAAAAGTATGCACAACAAGGAGAGTCTATCGATACCACTGTCGCAGTGCCGGTACGGTGGAAAGGTGCCCGATCCGGACTGGAACGATGTCGCAATTCCAAAGGATATGTTCCTATCCTATGCGTCTATACTCCCAGGGACAGCAGATTGGTGAGTCCGCAGGCGGTCAGTCGGACAGGGAGCGAGATAGGCAATTAACAAGATGCAAGCACAAAGGGAATGTGTTTTAATATGATACAGCGAAACGAAACCACAATCTATCAACGACGATGCATGGGGGGTGGTGTACGACGACGAAGAGGCGAGATAAGAGTGATATAAAAATATCTAAAAAAAAAATAGAAGAAGAAGAAAAAAGGAAAGAAAAAAAACTTATGAAGGGAGAAGATTTTTTTATCGGTGATAAAAAAAAAAAGATTGGAAACAGCTACGACATCCAGATAACCTTCAAGATCAAGACCTGGGGGTCCAGGAACCTTAAATCAAGTTCGTAGTGAACCCAATCAGCTCCTTCAGAAAATCGCATCCTTCCAGCCCTTGCGTTTCAGGCAGCTTGGAAATAGTCGAGATCAAGTTTTGCGATGCGAATGCAATGCCGCAGCTCGTACGGGCCTGCCGTCCTGCGCTCGTGACCCTTTCTTAAGATTGCCCCTCATCTCCCGTGATGCCCATCGCGGGGCTGAAGCCGGCTTGGTTTGCGCCAACATCGGGTCCAATCGGGTGCGGCTTGTCTCTTTTTTCCTTTAGGGGCATTAGAAACCGGGTGATTGGGCGCCTTGCTCCAGTAGATTTCGGCTTACCGTATTCTTAGGTAAGGAGCCTTCTGTTTTGACAGCCCGAAATTGCAAAGATCTCAAATATCGTTAGTGGGTTCGGGTGTCAACGTCACCTGGCTAAATAAAGCTCACGGCTATTTGAGATTCCGATCGAGGTACGAGGGTTAATTGCATCAGAGATGCCCAAGCATGCTTGATTTTGATTTAGATTAATTACGCTCAAAATCCAACAGCCTGCAACGCTTTATTTATTTTTTCATTCCATAGCTTGTCAGTACCCCAGCTCAGGTCTCTCGAGCTCCCCCAAAGATAATTAGCGCACCGTTGACATGTTGGGTTTCTGGGCTTTCCAATATGCATGTATGTGGGGCATGGGAACAAAGATACTCATGAGCGGGTATCGATTCTGCGTTACGGGAAGCGAGATTATATGTTGGGAAAGGAAATCTAGATTGGTTTCGCGGCTATCTAGATCTGGATCTGATGCATTTTACCGGAGACTTATAACGTCCAATATGGTGCCGATATAAGTCCGATAAATTTCGCGACCGTAACTATTTATATATCGCTGCGGTCTAACATTATAGAAGGGTAGCAGGAGGCCTGAAAAAACGATTTTACAAGCACCTTATTGATAGGCCTCGTTGCTTGTCAAAATTGATCGACGATGTGAAATAATCAAAAGCGCTAAGACCCGCTTGAATGTAGCTACAAACTACCTTTGAAGTAATCAAATAAATCCATTAAGTGAAATTGCCAACAAAAACGCTGCAGAAACCAGTGGGTAGATCAGTATAATTCCGCCCGCTTCTCTAAACGTTTCCACCCCTTCTGCTTCGCCATACTCCTTACCCCCATCCCAAAGCAATCCTTCACCCCCAAATCCGCCCCTCCCTTCACCAAAAGCTCAACGATTGAATAAATATCATCTTCATTCTTCCCAAACCTCACGGCTGTATATAGTGGTGTATAACCCATGTTGCTTCTCACGTCCAGCTTCGCTCCGGCTTCCACTAACTCACTAACATACGAAACATCTCCCCTCGCTGCTGCAATATGTAGTGGTGTATACCCAGTTTCCACAATCCTTGCATTTAGGGATGCCCCTTCCTCAAGTAACATCTTGATAACTTCCAATCCTTCGTCTCCGCTTCCATGGTGCGCTGCAGCATGGATGGGCGTCCACCCATCGTCGCAACTAGTACGGACATCTGCTTTTTCACTAATTAGAAATTTTATGGTATCTGTATGGCCGCGCTTTGTCGCTAGGAAAAGCGCCGTTCTCCCAGTGCTGTTCTCGTCATTTTTGACTTCTTCTGCCCCTGCTGGCCCAAGATGGTACCATAGCAACTTTAGGATGTCGAGGTGGCCCCTTTCGGCAGCTGTGAGTATCGGACTCATTCCAATGTTGTTGTAGCATACAACTCTAGCGTTGTAGTTAAGCAGTGTCCTTACGGCATCCAAATGTCCAAATTTAACGGCTAGCATCAACGGAGTGGATTTGGATGTCGTTGTTGCGGCTTCGATATCGGCACCATGTTCCAATAAAAGTTTTATACCATCCACCCAACCCTTTTCAATAGCTTTATGTAATGGTGTGAATCCATCTTTTGTTTCTGTGGCGGTTATATCTGGCTTATGTTTGGATGATGCCAGGAGAAGGGCGAGGATTGGTAGGTTTTGGGAATATGCGGCAAAGTGAAGTGGTGTCCAGTTTTGTTTTCCAGCAGTGGGGGGGTGCCAATACGTAGCATTAGCTGTTGAAAGGATAGCTTGGACTTCCTCTGTGGAGCCAGAGCGAATTGCCGCGATTAGAGGAGGATATGTCATTTTTGTTGAATGTATACGGTGAATTTAGTCGAGTTTCTCGATTGTATATGAGTTAAATGCCTAAATATAGGTGATATCAGTTTGACCGTGAACGCTATCAGGACGCGGGGGTCGGGCTGATAATTAATACCTCTCTACATTATCCCAACTGCTAACTCATTTCTTAGATCTAAGTATCTGCGAAGCGTGTAAATTTAAGAGATTGTATCAGCCCGAACTGGCTTTAAGATGATATACTGCGCCCTGGGTTATTGTGTATGTGTCATTGGTTTGGGATGCTAGAATAGGAAGATCCAGACCCATGCACAGTATATAATGACTCGAGACATACCAGCTACAAGCAGGGCTTTTTGATGTCTTGGGGAGCTTACCTGTCTGGGGCCCCCAGAGCGAAGTTGAAAGGAAGATGCGACGAAGATTTTGCACCTTGTCCTTTGTCGCAAAACGCCTTTGGCCTTTCTAAGGTGTTTTTCTTTGTTTCTGCGGTTTTGGGGGCTTTAGGAGAGGCTTCATGGGCTGGGGTCTGGATCTAATATATCTAAGCACTTGCCCGGCAGATAATTATAAGCACTGGTTCTAAGCCAAAGATTTAGATATTTAGCTCTGTTAAGATGACACGCAATAACGTCTCCTTCGCAGTCAGCGAATCCGGTCTTCCAGATAGCGAACGCCGAATCCATATTAGGAGCCCGAGCGCAAGGAATTTGGATGGTCATGTCAATATCAATCGAATCGCGAACTGCTAAAAGCTCACCAACATGCAACATCCAACCAAGGTATGATTCTAGAAGTCGTGAACACGTGAAGAGATGTTGGAGGTGCCGAACCTGTGCTGACAAATTTAAAGACTTGAGACGGGGCAAAGAAAAAAAAAAAAGCCCCCTGATTCTAGCTTAATCAATTGAATGGGCATCTATCCTGAAATAGTATATCACCAGGAAACCTCAAACATGTATGCATGCGAATCATGCGTCCATTCCCGCAGCCGTATGCAACAACCCGCCGGAAACCGCCTTACCGCTACCGTTTTGCATCCTCAGTCTAGAGGCAATTTTTCTCTCATTCGAAAAAGGCCAATGCATGTGTACCACAGCTTAGGGCTGAACGGGGACCCGAGATCCGAGCGATTCGCAAGGCTTATATTATAAAACTAATTAAATTAGTTAGCCGCGTCGACGGCGTGTCCGACAGTTTCCGTTATGTTTCTCACGCGAGGCAACAAGACACTAGGAACTCGTCTCCTACGCTAGTGTTACAATGTTGCTGTCATGCACGGAGCCATTAATTAATTAATTGAGCGAGACAGAAATTATCATTGATTTAGATTCCACCCCCAAATCATTTTCCACAAAAAAGGCTCTTTTCCCGAAACGCAGAAGTGGATATATATACTCTTCTGTACATATAGATACTACAAATCGATACCCTCCAGAACAATGTTGGATATCTCAACAAATGAAAGAAAAAGGAAGCACGAGTTATATTGTAGCACAGAAAGGAAAACAGCAAAACAAAAGAAAGGAACGCCTATAAACGCCTGCTCCAGATGCAAATATCCCCTTACCACGGAAAACCAAAGGAAAAAAAGGCAGAGGGTTTAACAATCAGAGTGAGAAAGATCGAAGATATGCCCAGGTTGTGTTGGTCGTAGCCGTTGTCGTTAGTTTTTGAACAAGAGAAAATAATTTAAAGAGCGCAAAGAAACGAGGCATAGATTATTCTACCTCAACGGAATAAACAAAGGAGCGAATAAAGAAAAAATGATAATATAGATATTTGGGCCTCAATGAGAGACGGTGTAGGTAAAATGCCTCTGAATTAAGCGTACCGTACACTCTGTCCTCTCTGCGGCTCCTGAGGCGGATACTGCGGCGGGTATGGGGGTGGAGTCGCCTGCTGTGAATGGCCGCTGTTATCTCTCATGTTATTATAGTAATTCAATGCAGCTGCCTGTTCCATATAATATTGATTGTCGTAACCATATTGATTTAGTGGCATTTGCTGGGGGTGCGTGTTGCCACCAGCGCTGCGGGTCTGGCTGCCATCCCTTCGGCTCAGCCTTCTTCCAGTATTACTGGGGGCATATGGGGGGGCGACATAACCCATGTCTTGCGGCGGAATAAATATTGGTGGTTGCGCTTGGAGCTTTCTGCGCTTGTGCCTACGGACGCAGCTACAGATGCAGCACCAGAGAATCGAAAGGACAATAAGGCCACCGATACCGGCGGCAAGGCCGATGACAAGTGGTAGATGCTAAAAGTGAACTTATCAGAATTTCTGTTTGCGTAATCTGTGATGACATGAAAAACTCACCCTCTGTATCCAGCTTCTGACATCATTGAACACACTGTTTCCGACACAAGATCCGGATCTGCAAACCCCAGATCCGCACTTTGTGCCGTCGACGAACCATTGCTGCATTCCGTAGCAAACGCCTTGACCAAGTTGTGGAGATGTGCAGGTAAGTTGACAGTTGACGTCGTCGCAGCTCCTAGTGTCGTTATTAACGCCTTGGAGAACGCCTACTAGACTACGGCACTGCGCATCGCGGCTGGTACAATGCCCACTAGCGCAGTATGTTCCAGCGTTCGCATCACCACATGATTCACCGTTTGGAGTCGTAACATCTGCCGGGCACGAAGAAGTGCTGCCATTGCACGTTTCTTCGGGGTCGCATGGCCCGTTGCTGGGGCGGCACACTTGAGTGTTGGGAGCGAACTGGCAGGTGCCGGTGCAGCATTCCTCGTTTGTGGGGCTACAGATTTGGTATTAGCGGTATATTCATGGAAGTTATTGCGTGCGTATACTCACTCGCAAACAGCACCTGAACGGAAGCGACAGGTCTGGGGATCACAACAAGTGGAATCACCGCCGCTGTCGCACTCCTCTCCCTCTTCAACTATTCCGTTACCGCACACACCTGCCATGATTGTTGGGATATTACGGTTGGCAGAGAGACAACCCATGTTAACAGTGCCTCTACTAAGGCCTGTACAGATATTTCCGACTGTGCAGGCGCTGAACTGAGTAATCGAGTCTCCGGTGGAAGGGTTCATGATAAATCGCCCACCAGCATCGCAGCCGGTTGATGAAAAGGGACAACACTGCGATGTCGCAACATAGGCGGCATCCTGGCAGGCGGATGCTGTACAATCGTGCACTGCTCCGAACGTGTGACCGACCTCATGTCTAAAGTGTTCTATTAGTATAGGCACAATCGTGAATTCATATCATTCGTTAGTCCATTGAACTTACGCTAAGACCTTGTATTCCTGGTTGGTTCGAGCGACAACATTGGCTCCGCTGACAAAGTTGGTATTTTGGCGATTGGCTTCAGATTGGCAGAGGAGACCCAGCCATGCGAGACCAACGGATGCCCCAGTAGGGCAATTAGTGAGTTGGGTCCAAAAGGCTAGACCGTCGCCAGACTTAGTTCCTCGCCATTCAGAGATTATATTCAAGCGGTCCTCAATTGTGGTGTTACTGGAACATCGCAGATTCCAGGGGGCAGTTTGGGGAGGCGTAACCGGGCAAGTTTCGTTCGGATTACTGACAATCAAGTTTGCAAGACCGAGTGTGATGTTAAAGGTGGACTCGAAAAGGGTAGAGGCCTCGTTGACGACACTAATGATGTTTTGTCGGACTCGCTCTCCATTGTTTCCAAAGCTAGCGACGTACTCGCAGTCTGCTACGATACCCATAAGAGCGACTTTTCTGGTTGTCGGGCATCCTGCAGTGCTTCCAATAACGCTCCTCAAGTTGATACCGCCACCAAATCCACCGGCTATAAGGATTGTTAGGGGTTTCTACAAGTAATATACCTCAGGGGATGGGCGGAGCCTTACAGCTGTTGTCGACTTGACGTTTCTTCATTCGACCGAAGATGTTATTTGGGCCGAGAGGGTTCCAACTCACATCTCTTTTCATTCCAGCACCCTCCTGGATTTGCCTCCTAATTTTATGATTTGGGTCCGTGTTAAAGGCCAAATCATCAGAGCCACAGCTCTTCTCGATCTCGACTCCTCTCTTTTGCTGAATCCTAATACCCTCATTGAGATCCGAGTCTCTCACGACGACCATAAATTCTTCCTCGCCATCCACGTGTGGGTCTTCGTCGTGCTTGGTCTGCATATACCCCGATCTCAGCTGGATATGATGGTCATTGCCGTTGATTGTGAATGCACCGCCAAACAATGGTGACTCCCCATCTGCGTAAACGTATATTCTGGCGTGTCCAGCATATTGCCACCCGTCCTCGCCCATCAGCCAACTTGTGCCCTTGAACACCTTCTCCCGACTCCTATCTACGTTTTCTGAATGTACGATCTTGCCATCAGCGCCCATATACTCGATTTTGACGTTATGGTCGACGACATCGTGGTTCGGCTCTAGCGAAAGTTTTATTCGTTGATAGGGTCTGTCGATGGCGAAAGTTATAGAGAAGTCAGAGAAGGCGTGAATGCGCTGCGACGTTCCGTCGCTGTGAATCTTAGCATCCTTGATGAGCCCGATAGATGGGATTGGGGCACGGCGTGCTACCGAGTGTGCTAAAAAAAACGTCGACGAGGGTCAATCAGCATGTGCTTCGTCAATTTATTTTGGTGGGAAGACGATCACCAGGTGGGTGGTGGAAAATCGAGAGGAGCGCATAGCGTGAACCGCAGACGTACCATGTGAGAATGTGAAAAGTAGAGATATTAATACGCCTGTAAGCAGGGCACCTATCCTGTGAAAGGGCACCATCCCAACCCGATAAGATTAAGACGGGCTCTGTATCGATATTGTATCTCTACGAGATGACCGCCCGGCAACCTACGTAGGCAGGAAGGAAGAAAAAAAAAAAAAAAAAAAAAAAAAGAGTAGTATCCTGAAGATTGATGCCGGCCTGATGATTTTGCTCCCCTAGTTTCTAGTTTCCAACTTGAATAACCGAAAAGACCAGCTCGTTTAGTTGCTCAACGAATGTCGCCAAAATGAGGACGAGGAAGAACGAGGGTGATGATCGAGAACGGCGTTAATTGATTTTGATGTTATTAGTTTTTTTTCCCCGCGAGGGCGTTTTAAAGGTGAAAAGAAACAAAACAAAAAAGAGCTAGAGGGCTAGAGAAGATATATATGAATGTGCAGCCTCTCACTATCTCACCCTCTCACTACGCTAGAGGAACTAGTCTAAAGATCCCACGGCAGACAAGGGCGAATTAAAACTGGGTTGAGAAGTCTCTCTGGGTGGGCAAAAAACGTGGTTGAAACACGACGGGGCAGGAAACTGGAGAGGATGGCAAACACCAAAACGCTAAACGCCGGATATGGCGCCCCTTTCGACTGATCCCTTTCGTTCCTATATACCCCAAACCCTCGCTGACAGATACCAGATATAATACGAGTATCTCTCCAGTCAAAATAAAATATATGCAGGGCGGCCGATGTTGGTTTGGCTTTTCCTGGCGGTGTAGAAAAGTATTTGTAGAGAAGGTCAGTTGGGAAAGAGGCTGAGGGGAACCGTAAAAGAAGAAAGGTGG
Source organism: Orbilia blumenaviensis (assembly GCA_036872755.1). Taxonomy (NCBI): domain Eukaryota; kingdom Fungi; phylum Ascomycota; class Orbiliomycetes; order Orbiliales; family Orbiliaceae; genus Orbilia; species Orbilia blumenaviensis. The sequence continues at coordinate 1,089,729 of JAVHNS010000003.1, read as the reverse complement.
AATGGGGAGGAGCCAAGATCCAAGGAACCAACAGCACTTGTCAGCAGGGAGACGGAACCTAAGAATAGACGATGCTATTTGCAAGTTGCCCGGCGTCCTTCGTCCTGCACAAAAACCCCCAGGGCTTCGTCTTTCAGGGTTTGAAAAAGTACTACATGTGCATGGGCTGGATTCTCCAGACCACCAGTAGGCATGTAATGTAGGCACGTATATGTTTTTTTTTTTTTTTTTTTTTTTTTAAGCAGTAAGCATGTGCTTCGTACAATACATACATATACATGCACAATATTTAGGGCCTCGTCCCTGCAGTCGATATTCCCACGTACGAGCTGATGGCAAGATGCAGCCAGGTACGAAACGGCAGGGACTGCCGCTCAACAGCATTCCGTAGAACCCGGCCCCGTTTTTTTTTTTGGCGTACACTAGATCTCGACATCGCGACGAACTGAGAGCTCGAGCTTCGAGCTACATTACATGTGTAGAGGTACATGTACATGTGCAGGCGATATCGCGATTGCATCGATTGTGCGAAGTGCTCAACCTGTCAACGGCCAAGGCGGGCTAAGATGGAAGGCAACGTAAGTTCGTTCCATGCTCCTAATATTTGAAATCCCAATTTCAAACTCTGCTCAAGCCAGCCAAGTGCTGCCCCGCGCAGCACGAAGGGGGCAATATGCAACAGCACAAAAAAAGAACATCAAAATTTCACTTCTCTGATGCATGGGTTAGTCAGTGTCCGGGTGCCGTACTCCCATGGCCATGAACAAACAGATCTGTATCGACGACCTATCGTCTGTAGCTCCGCCCCGACACCTCATCAAGGTGATCTTTAAACGACACTGTCGGCCAAGCGGGCTGTGCAATTATGTTGATGGATGGATTCGAGGCCTCAAACTCTCGTGTCGACTCTCGCCAGCCTTTGTTCCTATTGGCTGTTTCACGGCCGTTTCCGAATTCTCTTTCCTTCACCGATTTCTTTTGCCGAGGCTGCTACCTGTTTTTCTGCTTTCTTGGTTGGGCCATGTATTTGAGATGGATGAGCGAAAATCGAGGCTGGGCGGCCGAGGGTTGCAACTCCGAGCCAACCGATTGGTTTAAATTTGCGAGTCTTCTCTGTTTCTGTGCTGTTCTGAAGCTCCAGGGTGGGGCTGAAAGCGGTCGTTTCGAGGTGAACGCGTCATTCATGTCTCCGCAGCTACCCACTTTGGAGTTCTTTGAAGCCCGATATCTCCATTCTTCTCCGCTTTGTCGACTGTTCCAACGGGAAAACCTGTTCATGAATTTGTAGTGAGGTTCTCTGCAAAATATATCTTTCTGCTTCTGAGCCAGAAGTAGACTCTCGTTGTCACCCTCTCACAGTTTGTCTTGCCGTAGTGTTTCCCGTTGATCAAAACTATCTAATTTCATCCATTTCTCAGATCAGTCTCGACACTATGAACCGGTTCTTGTGTTGACACAACCCTCGTTTATCGATGCTCGCAAAATACCACACAACACGCCTTGGGACCGTGTTGTCTGGTACCAACGAGACCAGATTTGGGCAGACTAAACATCATGAAACATCTGGACCTAAGGCAGCCCAATACATCCTTCTCTTAAACATTATCTACATTCCATTCCATAGAAGTATAACCTTTATTCGCATCACTACCGGAACTGATATCCCATATGGTACTATTTCGCTTAAAGGATGAGAGGAAATAAGGATGCGAAAGGAGAAACATCTTGTCTCTCCTATGGAAATTATATGTGTTGGCGAACATGCAACAAAGGTTATCAACGTGTATGGACGAGACTACATGGCTACTTAAGTAACTGGCCTACGTGCGCCTCTCGCGAATATTCGAGTACCTTGATTGACACTAGGGACTGAAAATAATACAGATTAAATACTAAACATGAGCTTGCCCTTCAAACTACAAATTAATGTCTGTGTTGATTTGGCTACTATCGAACCATCTAAACGCACTAAGCGAAGCACTTCGCAGCTACAGAATGTGTGTCGTAACACCAAAATGACTTGTTCACAAATCAATAAAATATCTGTGCATATGTCAGTAGACATAGCGTCGAACTTCTATGCGGATTATTGCCGCCTATAACCACTACAACTTTTTGCCTATCGATTTACAAAATATGGCGGGATGAATGAGTCTATAGTGTTCGTATGTATAACCAACATACCTTATCATTACGGTCTAGTTAGAATACTGGAGTCGGGCTCGCAATCCCAGTATCAGTTAACGCTGATCACATATCATACAGCTGTGTACATGTACTTGCTAGTTTTCAATAAATTTGGCTACTAAACATACGTTTAAGTGTTGACTCGGCTAGTGCTGCGTATATATGCCTAGGTGGATCTCCCGTATGTATCTAGTTGTATAAGTAAGATATTCACAATATCTTATAATCGTCTTATTTAACTGCATAGAATTCGAAACGTTAAACTAAAGCATCATATGCATGCTATCTGCATCCCCAAAATTACATAACCATTTAGATCTAGAGATCTACATATGCAGACCTTGTGGAAGAAGCATTGACACCTTCATACAACGGTGATTGGAGTTGAACCTCGCGCTGCAGCGGCTATTTGCAGCTGGGTTTCTGCCCATGTCTCCGCGATTTCATTCTGCGTAGCTAAATATATAATGATTTTCATTTTAAGTAGGTGTGTAAAATATTCCTTCTTAGGGATCCACTGTGACCCAACATTGAATAAAATAGTTTGAAATCCTTTTGATCCGGTTTCACGCGGGAATCTTGTGAGCATATTTTGGATTGCCAGTAATTCTGGAATTCCTTGCATAGCAACCCATAGATTTCGATTCGCTCCTGACCAGGCATTCTTCCACCAGTTGGTTTTTCGGAGGTGGCGGGAGGAGCTTAGAATGACCCAGCCGCCGGGTAGTATGGTTACCCTTGGAGAAGCAGCGATTAGTAATTGGCCAATAAGCTCTTTAGATTTCTTCGAGACATCGGATAAATATATGACTCCTGGATGGGAATTGGGATCGACCGACGTTCTCCTCCATGCCTTGAAGCATGCCGTACCGAAATCGTTTATCCATGCGTCATATAGTGCTAGCTTTTCGTAGCTGGCAGGACTAGGATCAGGTATTGCTAGAACCAATATAATATCTCCTTTTGGGGTAGCTGAATAACCTGGCTCGGTAACGCCACAACAAGCGGGATTAATACCTACAACGAATTTGTACGAGAGCTTTTTAGCCAGAGCTTCGACTGTGACGTCATAGAAGGGTGTTGCCGGTGAAACGGGTAGTGAGACTACGGGTGTGTAATCTTCGCCAGGCTCTGTATCAGCTGAAACCTGGTCTGAGCTTCCGTCAGTTGAGCCCGAGGTTGCGGATATCGCGGATGATTGGATCTCGGCTTGGGAGTCTACTAATTCGGTAGGCGCAAGGCGCGGGTAGGGAGGCGTGACGAGAAACGATGCATATGCCCCAGGAGCATCTTCGTCTAGTTGGGTTGCTACTTGGCCAAGGATTCTAGTTCTCATCGCAACCCTCCCTCTCTCTAATAATAATCCCGCATAGGGGATTGTATCACTGTTCTGACTCCGAATTGTGACTACGCCGAGTTCTAAGTGAAGATGAAAATTGTATTCATCATTGGAGTTCGCTCCTGTGGCTTCCTGTGTGTTGGCTTTTGCTGGAACTCGGAGCACTCCGATTCGGACTAACCGTCGGACAATAGTGAGGGGCTGGCCCTCGGATATCACTTTATTCTGTTCTGCCAGTCTATAGAATGACGCAGCTGCTGAAACCTCGACCAATCCTCGAAGAATATGCCATAGTCGGAGCTGCCTCCGGAGATATACCAAACGTCTCGCTAGATCCATGTCTGGAACATTTTGACTGTATAGCTCACATGCTACGTCTTCGATGTCTGGCTCTCGTGGGGCCTCAGCAACTAGTCTTTCCTCTTTGCTAAACAAATCCTTATAAGTTTCGTAAATTATTTCTAGTTCTCGCCGTGTTTGTGGAAGAAGCGTTGAAAATGTGACAAGTTTGAGCCCGGCATCTGGGATATCTAGCGAAACTGCTGCTTTTTTGAAGGACCATGTTGAATATAGAATAGCTGATAGATCTTCTGCTGTCGCTGAGGCTTGCTGGGATTCGAAAAGTATAATTCTGCCCTCCCGCGTATCCGTGGGTGAGAGTCCGAATTCATATACATAGTACTTAGGAGGATCGAGATATTTTACAGTGGTTTTGAATATTTGATATCCGCTTGGGAGCACGATACCTGATCGTGTACTTGGTTCCTCGGGCTCCTGAGTGATCTGGATATCGTGTATTTTACCTCTGCCAATGCTAGTATGCGTATACACCCTACTCTCGTCTTGCGGGGCCGCCATACTCCTGGGCATAAAAAGTGCCTCCGCTATTACTTTAAAGGCCTCTTTTTCTTTTATTAAATCTCGAAGACCTCTAGAGAATAGAGTTTGTAGCATGGTTGATCTCACGTTTATGTGATCGGAATTCGAATTCGAAGGTTCAGCAGTAGCCATGTCTTGACGTTGTTTCCCTTTCTTAGGCTCTTTCCCTTTCTTAGGCTCTTTCAATTTCTTGGGCTCTTTCACTTTCTTAGGCTGCCTCCCTTTTTTATGCTGTTTTACGGTATTGGTCCCAACCAATCCAGTCCCGTAGCCAGAGGCTGCCCAATTATACTTGCTCATGCCATCTACACCACTCAAAGATCCAAATGCGACAAATATGAAATATTTTGGCCCGGATCCTGGAGGATCGATGTGCTGGCCTAGATGTATAATTCTAGGGCCGGGGCTAGTTGTGAGGCTGGCTTGACCGGGCCCGGGACCCACGAGGTGCTGGACGGCGTGGCCTTCTCTCGTTCGATAGAACGACTCCAATGCGCCCCCCCAGCCTTCAATATCCTCGATTTTCCAAGTCCTCATTGTATTTTCGTACTCAGCGCTAGGGTTGATGGTACTTAGAAGCTCTTCTACTGTATCTGGGTGTATTGTCTTGAACGTCACTTGCGAGATTGGTCTCTGCCCTTTCTCTGAGAGCCATGCCCCAAGGAGAATCTCCCCTAAGTTATTTGTTAGTACCTGCTCCGCTGCCAGCCCAAGTACGGTTTCCTGATCCTCAATCACTACTGGATTCGAGTCAGTTGATATTTTATCATAACCGATGAAAATAACATGCCCCTCCTGACATGATAGCGCAGTGTGATATAATAATGTAAAGAAAATATTTTGTCTCTCCTTGTCTGTGTACACAGTCTGAAATACCTCCACAAAACTGTAAGTTGGACTATCAAGTGACTGATAAGATGTTTGTTGTTTGAGAGTTTGCCGGAGGGGGTTGTATCCAAGCGCTGAGGGGATGCTGATGAATTTGTTTTTTTCAGGACCTGTAAAGCCTAGTTGACTAGATATGTGTGCATTTGAGTCCCCAATACCAGCGAAACCAAAGGAGAAATCGAAATCAAAATCAAAACCAATATTTGAACCAATATCTAAGTCTGCAGGGCCGGCGATGTCCAAGTCCTCGATGTTTTGGTTCAGCTCTACCACTATTGAAAGGCTGCTTGGTATCGGCGAAGTTCGCACAAAATCTTGGCTTGTGAGGGGTTGATGGAACAGGAAGTCAACAGCGGCTATATCGCATAACCTCAGGCCGGTGATATAAGTATTGCACATTTGAAGTAGCGGGAGCATAACATTAGTCCCCATAGCTGCATACCAATTATGCTTCTCAAGTAGACTATTGAGTTTCCGGCGGGTAAGCGACCCCTTCATCTGGGCCTTGTTCAGCCCCGGAACCCAAGAAATCGTCTTGAAAATGGAAAAAGTCTGTGCGTCTTGGATATCCCATATTGTGATGTATTTTAAAGCGGATAGGGGTGTTCTGTCAAGGCCGACATTTGATGTTTGAGAAACCAGTACCGGCTCCATGTTCGAACCGATTTGCCAACACCAATAAATTAATTCATGGAGTTTCGTTGATTTGAATATATCATCGTCCCACCTGAAGGCTATGTGCTGATCGGTGTAGGATGAGCCAGTCATGAGCTTGGCGATGGTGCCAGCATTGGGCGAGGGTATCGTTTCTTTGATATCGACTCTTCTGTATGAAACTACGTCTTTGATAATATTATTGATTTTCTCGTCCCCTGGTAGGTTTAATCCTTCAAGAATGAACGTGAAGGGATACCCCTGTTGCCTGGTCCAAGAATCTTCTATCTCGTATCCTTCAGGAAGCCTGGCGATGTTTGAATGTGGCAACGTGAGAGGGGTCTTGACAGTATTTTTATCTCTTTTGAATTTTTCGACAGTCGTTCCGAGGATTTCTAGTGCTTCTTTACCTTTTCCCACTGCTCGAACGTAAACTCTTTCTAACAGTGTAAGGTCTGCTCCGTGCTTGCCCAGGGACTCGTAGATGTGAACCAGATCCAGCCCCAGATTGGTATTCGGCTTTTCCACTTCTTTCGGAGGCCTGGACACTTCCATGAGGATATATAAACGTTCGACACCTGGGTTTCTGTCATTTTCATCTTTCGGATAGATGTTGAAGCTGACGCTGCCGATATATCCGAAAAGAAAGTCAGAAGTGTGAGTATATAACATCTGCACACAGGCGGAAACCTCCGGAGTATCCGCTACTACGTGAAACATTAAATTATCTTCGAGGCTAATGTTTAACTGGTCTGTTGTCCCATCTGACGAAGCCCTCTGGGGGTCCGGAGATCTAGGCAAAGCCACTCTCGAGGTATGATGTCTAATTTCCGTCAGAGTTCGAAGGGTAGTTGGATTGCGAATATCGTAAAATGCGACGTAGCGTAAAGGATGCTTCCTCCCCTCGTCCTCGACAGCCCTAGCCCAGGCTTGGTAGATGAACTCGGACATTGATTTCCAATATGTATCGTCGTCGTACATATCACCAAATGTAACAGCTAGATATCCATTTTCTGGTGATACATCAACCTTCAGAACCGGGTCATTGGGGGCGCTTTGGAATGCAAAATCAACCGCATGGCACTTCTTTTCGGGGAATGGAAGAACTTCTTCGAATAAATTAAGGGCAGTAAGGCTTAAATGTCTTGGACATTCGAGAGGGTCTGTAGTCAATCGTCCGGGGGTATTGACCATTTCCAAATCTAAAAATGGGCTTATACTAATTTGCTCAAGCCATTCGTCGGGGAGAGGGTCTCTGAAGAGGAAGTCAGCGACCATATTGTCGGAAATTTCTTCATCATCGGTGCTGGGCACTTGGTCTCCACTTTGACTGCTGCCTATTCGTTTATGTAACCGCCTGTGGGTGATTTGGCGTATACCGAGACTCTCATTGTATGGTAACTGAACGGTGTCTTCGATGCCGATCGTGGTAGAATGTAGGATTGGTTTAGGATCTATATTGTCGTCGAAATTCTCCGTGGTTAGTTGTGACAAACGTTAAATTAGACCCAATTACATCCCCTCCTCTCGTCTCATTTACAATATCTAGTCATTTTCATAAGTGGCAGTATATTACTTTTGTATTTATGCAGCTCAATGCTCGGGAAGCCTTGTACGAGATTGGGCAAGGAGAGCAGGAGAAGGCACCACCAAATGGTGGCATGCATGTAGTCTTGGTAGACCTTCTTGTGATGAGCATACATGTAGACATAGAGTCTTGACATATTGGCTAGGCTGGTATCGCACAGTTAATAGTAAGAGATCTCTAGGCAAACCTTACGTATCCGATCCTTATTAGCTACAGTTAGATGATATATAATTTAAAAGTAGATTCTTGGTGAGCTCGAGAGGCTCCAAAGTGCGATTGTGGGGTCATTAGGAGGGGCTTAATCCGAAATTTAGGACTGACTGTTGCCTTGGTGAGGTAATTAAGAGGCCTGTTCTCGTTGAGGGACTCCCAAAAATAAATGCACATGCTTGCCCGACGTTAAAGCCGGCCGAACCTCAAACTGATGGCTTACAGTTACAACCGGTAGCTAGTTGGCGTTATTTCGATAGATATTTAGAGAGCACCACTGTACTGTTTTTAGCACCATCGATCGCACCGCCTTCGAATTTTAAATCAGGGTAACAGACAAGAGCCCGGGATATGATGTTGGTTGAAGGCATGTAAGCTCGATTTTTCACCAGTATATCAATTTATTTGGTAAATGGGACAACTTTTTAGCTGGATAAGGACGACATGTAGGTAGTTCTTGAATATAAAGGTTTCCCACGCCTATAAGCCTTAGGCTCCAGAGTTTCGATTTTCCTTTGGCTTGCGTCTGCGCATGGGAGTAGACCAACGAATCAAGGGAGCTGTCGTGAGGGTTATAATTTATACGCTTTATGCATCCAGCCGTGACTGATAGGCCTGTAGGCTAACAATTTCGCTAGTCCGTGTCATAGACTGGCCTCCTAAAGTGGCACACCGCTAGTTGTGTTTGGTCTCAGATCAGTTTGTGGGAGTAGGCCTACGAGGCCAGTTGATTGTGTCCCCCATACCGCAGTATTTGGGGCGTAAACTCGCGATTCCAACGTTATAAAATTGCTGTCTACCGTGTTAGAAATGCGTCGAAAGTAAGATGTCAATACGATGTTATGATCACAACACCTCCTAAATAGAGGTTAGCTGATCGAGCGATAGTGCGTCACAAACGGTGCGCTTCTTATATCGACATATATGCTTCTATTTTATATAGAACACCCTTTGACCTTTTCCAGCCCTTCAGCATTGCAAATTAAACCATCGCCGTCACGGGAATAATAGGTATGTGGTATTATAACATACTAAACATATTTACACGGTTGTGTATGCATATATAGGTAAATCGCGCCGACATGGTCAATGTTAGTTGACTTTTTGATTGATTATACATGTTGGTATGTAGTGTTTCGGGTGGCTTCGTAGATACAAGTTCGATAATTTTAAAAAGTTATACGAACTAGCTATCTGGGTAGTAATCCTAGTTCATTTTTACTGGCCTTTCGATTTTTCGGCCTTTCGATTTTCCATACTACCACCTGTGCACCTTCCGATCCTCCAGCCCGCCCATCCTCACAGTTTTAACTATTCCTTTAGTGAAAGGCTAGTAACTCTTGCTGTATAGCCGTATGATCATGTCATCCCGACATTGGCCTGTCCCGCTCGCTATCTAGACCTACCGCAGTTTTGCCGTTTTCTATGGTGACAAGATTAGGTTCCAAAACCACCAAAATCCTCGTTTTCTCACTTTGGGAATCGTAGTCGACTCCTACAGAATATATCTGCCTTTGTCCGGTGGCCTGAGGATAGTTCACGAGAATATACTGGAGTGCTGCTACCTCTATTGTTCCGAGTAGAATATTCCAAAACACTTGAAAACGATGCATTGTAGTTCTCGATGTTGCTTGATATGGTACTAATGACGATACACGGTGAAATCTGTTGACCGAGAGATACCAGGATGGAGTGCCTTTGACAGGAAGCTTCTTAGGCTGGGTTTGCTTTATGGCTTCTTTGATGATTACTCTGGTCGCTTCCGTTACTGGATCGATGAAAATAACACCCAGGTTGCTGGGAGGTTTAGCGCTAGTGACATGCATATGCTTCAAGGCTGCAAGAAGGGAGTATCCGAGGCCAGTTAGCTGCTTCCGATGAAACCCAGTGTAGTCAATATCGGATCGAGCCGCAAAAGGGCCACTCGCCATGGCTATAGATACGACTGTTAACCTTTCCGCAACACCGACAGAAAATCTGTGATGTATATTTATGGATGGATGACGGACGATGACCTCGGTGAAGACAGGGAAGTTGCTGGGCATCAATTGAAGAGCGATTTCCTTTGGCAATCCGAAAGGCGGCAACGTAGAGATTCTGGCCGCGTCTTTTCTCGGCGCGCCGGTGAAGCCAAGACTCACATCATTGCCCCGGTATTTTGCATGAAACCACTGTCGAAAGGTGGTCGCCATAGGGTCCTCAGTATCGGCACTCGACTGAATGTCGAACTTGTCAAAATTTATAGGTGCATCTTTTCTGCCTACTACGGTGCCTAGCATTGTTTCTATTTCCATCCTTTGTCCGAATAACAGGATAATACGCAGAAGGGTCGGGTAAAGCGTGGCTGCGGCGCCTTTATTCTGGTCAACAAAGCCTACTCCCTTATTCTGAATTATCAATTGAAATTTACCACCAGCCCTGCGTATTGTTATTGTCGAGAAATAAACAGGGCTCCAATATCTCCGATCAATCTGCTCCCAAAACTTGTATAAAATATTGGCGGCAGCAGAAACCTCAGCAAGCCCAAGGAGGATAAACCATAGCCGTTGTTCTCTTCTGAGACGTGCCCCTTCATTATTTTGAATTAATATCCCTGGGGTGCCCGTGCTTTGGCTTTCTGCTTCCCAGTTGTCCTTAACATGCAAAATTCCACTTGAAACTAAATCCTCGTATGTTTCATATATCTTCTCCAGTGCGAGGTGCGACTCATAGCACACTTCTAGTATCGTGAAGATTTCGATCCCGAGGGCTTGATTATGAGACAGACTGCTGGGAGTATTCATTGGTAGTTCTTTGTGTCCAGCTCCGGCAATTTGGCTTTGGATCCATGATACCCAGGCCGCATACATAGCATTGGTTAAATCTTCTACAACGGAATTATAGTCTCGTCCTAAAGACGAGGGCATGCTGATAAGGACTAGATTTTGATGCCTGACAAAAGATATTGAAAATCGGTACTGAGATGTTTTTTTATCTACTCCGTCCTTCCGCTGGACCGACCAAACGCTCCTGGCTCTAGAGGGCCCCCAGAAGGCGAAATCGCTCACAAATTTCGTACTTATATAATTCGTGTCTGAGATGGCGTCGGTTATTTCGTCTTCAAATCGGGATTCTGCTTCCGTTATTTTGTATTTGGATAAATGTTGCATATCTCGCTGATCTGAGTACTGGTAACTCCGAGGTAAGTAGCCTATAATACCATGGGAGTGGCCCTTATTATCTTTGAATGATGCCCATATTGCACTGACTACTTTGAGCCTAGTAGCAACGCCACGGTGGAATAGGGTGTCGAAGCCTAACTCTTGTCGCGCCCCGCTGCTGGATCCGGGCCCATATCTATCGAACTCCACTGATACAAAAGCGTATTGGGTTGGGATCTCTGTGTGGAGGCCGACATGGACAGATTTTATCTTAGGATCCATGAGAAATTCTGCCTTCTCCGTGAGGAAATACTTGATAGCACTGCCTTCATTTGTAGCGTAAAATCGTTCTTCAAATTGACGCCAGGCATCGCCCGGGCTCCAGTTCCAAGTAATGACGGGAGTCTGCTCGCTAAGTTCAGCGGCGTCTTCGTGGAGATCGAGAAGAACGCGCAAGTTGTCTATGGGTACATTTTCGAATGTTATCTGGGACACCGGTGACCATCCTTCTTGCGAAAACCAAGTTGCAAAGAGAATTTCCCCAAGGGACAGCTGTGACACTAGTACCTGGCTTTCGGCGGATTGGTTGATATCGATTTTAAAAAATTCATTTGTTTGACTTCCTTCTCGTCCCTTACCCTTTCTATCTGGCGGCGCATGTTCATACATCTCTCGGTCCCTGAAAACTAAGTGGCGCTCCTGGGCTGAAACCGCAGTGCGAAAACATATTTTGTAACTCTTGTACTCAGGCTCTGGGCCCTGGAGCCATTGAATCGTGTTTACATGTGTGTATGATGGAGCATCGCTGAACATAGAGGATTCTTTATAGCCCAATCGAGAGTCAAGCGTCTGTAGCATGGGATGGGCTGTTGTATGTGGGGTATCGACGACATATTCTAAGACATGCATAAAATTAGAAGCATCCGCAAAGTCGAAATCTTCTATCTCCTGGGTATCTGGAACCCCTGGGATATTAAGGCCTTTCACACGTTCTATCGCTCGTTGAGAGAGATCTTGCTCTTGTTCAAGTTTTGAACTTAGCTGTGATTCTTCAATAACAGTAGTAAGCTCCACTAATATCGAAGCACTATTCCAAGAAGTTCCTCCAGGGTCCGATACGGATAACTTTTGGTGGAAAGAAAATCGAATGGAAGCTATGTTGCAATACCTAAGACCGAGTCTGTAGTATTGACACATCTTAAGTATCGGTAGGATAGCAGGGCTTCCCAGTATTGTGTTCCAGTAGTACAACATTTGAGTGTCATCTTTTATTTCAGAGTATGTCCAAGAAAATGCTTCCTGGCCGGGCAGTACGGCGTTTTGGTGCCCATCCTCGCGGCTGTATTTACCGAATTCGATGTAAACAAACTGGAGAATACTGACAGTATTCGGCTCTTCAACCCCCCATATCGTTATATACTTTAAGGGTACTAGTGGCAGCTTGCGGTAGTGCGCCATGTTCAGGTGACTAGGCCGCGAACCCTTAAACTCATGGTGGTGGTTGGAGCCAATCTGCCAACAAAGATACAGTAAATGTTCCAGCCTCAGAGTCAGGTAAACAGCTGAATTCAAGGGCCATCTAAATGCTAAGTGCTGATTATGGGCAGACGAGCTGGTAACAAGCCTTAGTTCTGCTGGCTTTTCATCCCCAATATCTTCATTCAGATTTACCTTTCGATATGAACCTTTATGTTGGACAATATCCTGGCTTCCGTAAAATTCCAAATCGCTCGCTGCACGTTCCCACAGTTGGAGACTCTTCGACAAAGCCTCAAATGGATACGTCTGCCACCCGCTCCATGAATAGTCGACAACATAGCCCCTAGGAAATGATGGGGGCTCGGGGTCTTCCCACTCGTTCCGATATATTATAGGTAAAACGGCAGGCTTCTGCGTTTCGAGAAGACTGAAAGATTCTCGCCCCTTTACTTCACAGGCGGCAGATAGCTTTAATATGGCGTCGTTATCTATACCGGCTGCTTGGGCCATAGGGCTCCCTGTCAGCGGCTTCGGCCGAGGGTTATGAGGATGCTTTTGCCAATAACCAACCCAAGCCGCCAAAGCCATACGATTCAATCCCAGTACGATGCCTATGCGGTCCGGTGTCCTCGGTGGATCCGTTGCTTGGGGTTTCCATTTTCCGAATTTCCATTTTTTGGGTTCCGCCTGCGAGTACTCTATCGCACTAACCTGATACACACGTAACCCGTAGAGTCTTTCCAGAGTCTGATAGAGGAATTCGAACGCGGCAGCGGTCTCATCGGTACCTATGATTGCCATAGATACTTCCACCGTTAGTTTGAAACCTAAGTCATTTAAGTTACGCTTCCGTCGAGTCAGGTCCAAATTCATGAAGTATGTATTATAAGGCGTAATTTCCCCAATTGCGGGATCGGAACGCGCTTGCAAACCGGCATTGTAGAAAACAGCGGCAGTTTCTGCGTTTCTAATACCATAGAAAACTATACGCCGTAGTTCTAAGATCTTAAGTCGAGCCATAAGCCCCGACAATAAGGAAGGGAACTTATCCCGAAAACCTGGTAGCTGCCATGGATTCGATTTGAGGTCACCGCCGGTACCTATGTCTTGAAAATTTATAGCCATGAAACCACGTCCCTCGTTTATGTCGATTACAACCGCTACCCCTTCTTTACCTTTGGTAAAAAACCTGAATTCAAAGATTTTGCATGCTCTCGGGCCCGGCACCCGCGCCTTTCCGTTGCCCCGAGAATATCTAAGCACTCTGAGGGCCACGGGATTGCAATCATCAAGCTGGGGATTGGAATCCGACACCTCTATAAACTCAGGAGGGATGGGTCTCGTCTCAAGAACACCCGTCGACTCAGCATTTCTTTTGTCACGGTTGATTGCAAAAACCCGTGCTCCTTTTTGAAAGGATTTTTTCCACCACTCACCCTCTACGCTTTTACTCCACCATGTAGTAGGTAGCTTCGCGGGGTCTGGTGTTGCTTGCATTATCGATCCCTCGATATCCTTTAGCATATTTTCTAGATATTTGCGACCCGCTCCCTTCGATTCTGGACCTCCTTCATCTACTTCCATATTGTCATAATCCAGTTCCATATCGTCATTATCCAGTTCTTCATCATCATCTAATTCCATATTTTCATCATCTAATTCCATATCTTCATCATCTATTTCCATATTGTCATCTTCATCGTTTCGTTTGTGCAACTGAGAGTGTGTAATCCGATGCACATCGAGCTTATTACCCCGCCGCACCCTTGAGTCTATGTTCTCAGCCTGAGTAGGCAGCTCTTGAGAGTCCGGAAATGAGGTCGGTGCGTATTCGAAACTGTTCGTAGGTTTATTAATTATTTTCGAGATACCTACAACGATCCTTTGGTTAGAGACAAGTCATATGCCTTATACGGGTTTATATGGCACTCTGCAACAGACAAAAAAAAAAGTCGGATTCAAACTATCTGGGTGAGCCCGCACAACTTTACGAATTTCTGGAGGTCTACACTACCTTGGTATTTCCCAGGATCTTTTCCAGGAAGGCACAGGACGGGGATTAGGAGCGAAAACCTGAGAAGGCATAAGAATTTAAAATGTAACATTTTTGCCATATCGATATATCGCGATCTAAAGTTTTACGACGGGTATAATTGGACTGAAAGCAGGGTCGGGAGAGGTGTTCAAACACCTAGAGATGGATGGCGCAAAGCTCACTCGTCGCTGGTTGATGAATGGTTGATGGTGAATTTAAATTAATGATCATCTCAACTTCAGCTGAGCGATGGATGAAGGTTTCTGTGAAACGGCTGCAGGTATGGTCTCTCGTTGGTATAGGTACTAAGCTAGGTATAATATCGCATTCGGGCCTAAATGTTACATACTTCAAAGGTCCGATCCATGCATAGTTTATATACCATAATACCGATTTGTGGAACAGTAGTCACACATTATAGGACGCTTTGATAGCAAAATACTGATAGTGTTCTAAATGACGAAACTAGGTTCCGATGTCTGTGCAGCCAACACAATGCAACGTCATTCCGAGTTCCTTTGATAGGCCGCCTCACCATAATGCACCTACGGCAAAAAGGGTAAGTTCTAGAAATTTTTGAGACAAAGGCACAGAATATATCATAAAATCTACTAAACTTGAATGCCATAGTCGCTGGCAAGCGTTTGAATTTGGTGGTTTTCCTATAAACCCTGCAGTGTTGTGAAGCCTCCAACAGATGAAAGGAAAACCCTGATCAAGCATATGGGGCCCATTGTAGTTTCTCAGTTAAGCCCTTAATGTATGTGTTGAACCAAGAATATATATGAATCCGCATATTAATATATACAACATGGCACAAACGGCATGTGCGGCATGGCCATGGGGAGCCTACGAGACTATGAGGGGCCCATGGCAGTACTGCGCAGTGCAGCACATTTAAATCTTTGTGTTGCATTGTGTTGGAATTTACCGTCGGCTGGCTTCCGCAAAACTTACATAAGCCTACCTATCATGTATTTACATACCTGGATAGTATTTGGGGCCCGCTAGGCTGTGTGCTAGCTATAGCATGCGTGCAGGTGACTAAAGTTCGAGTACTAAAATCGCACCGTTTCTTTCACTATATCATTCCAAAGTGTTAGTAATATCTATTACATAATGAATATACGTGCCATAGATATTTGGTATCATCACGTAGACGACTTAATTTACTAATCTAATGGCTAATTATGCTTAGCGTAGCTTAGTCAAAAGGTAAATGATAATAATAATATATAGATACTAATAGTATTTCGCTCTGAAGGAAAGGAACCCAAAAGGTTTCAGCGG
Organism: Orbilia blumenaviensis; assembly: GCA_036872755.1. Classification (NCBI taxonomy): domain Eukaryota; kingdom Fungi; phylum Ascomycota; class Orbiliomycetes; order Orbiliales; family Orbiliaceae; genus Orbilia; species Orbilia blumenaviensis. Next base: position 1,074,040 of record JAVHNS010000003.1, on the reverse strand, counting down.
AGTGACGTATGTACACGTTATGTCCATGATATCCATATATAGCGTATGGCACGAGAGGTTCATCCACTAGAACAGACATGAAATATGCTTTAGCAATCGCACAACAAAGTAGCCTAGCTATCATATTAGCTCGAAAGGCTGTGTTGGAAATCCCATATAGCTATAAGCCAGGCCGACCAGATTGTATAGGACAAAATCAATCAGTCGAACTTTTCCTTATCCGCTTCTTTGTCTGTTTGTTTAAACCTCGAATCCTTTGAAGGTTGGTGGCACGTCCTACTCAAGGTTATAAGCATAGTCATCGGAACTCCTAGCTGCCCTGGCCGATCCTCCGTTTATGGATCAAACACCTGGTGCCCGAGTATATCTACGAGGTCTTGGTCTGTGACAATTGCCCACTAGTCATGTTACATGAGGAAGGGCGAGATCATCGACCACTGCCAAAGAATACTGACCCAACTACGGCCGAAGTTGGTATCGCAAAATATCTCATATATACCGTTGTGGGATGATAATATTAAAATATATATATATATATGAGGACAGCCTAGTTAATATCGATTGGCGGTAGCCTTTTGAAAAATCAAGCCTCCAAAATATAAACGTGAAACAATGTGGCGTTTATCCGACTGATCTTGCAACATTTGCACGATGTCATGTTGAAACAAAATATTGATTATAGTTGGCGGGAATGGATTAGATTAATGGCTACGCCGCATCAAGCAAAGGCACAGAAATAGTCTCTTTGAAAAGGGATTGCTAAGCCGGGCTAGCGTGAGAGTGAAACGGTGCTTAGATAGAGACACCACGAAGGAAAGGGTGTGTTTTTTTTATGACGTCTATGAAACGAAACTTGGCCTTGAATTGAGCCTGGTACCAATAAAAACATACTGTTAGATAGGTTTTGAGACGCCTTCAAAATACAAGAGTATCTTTAAAAAGCCTAGATGCATTTCTATACGTGGGGTATATTTATAAAAGGTTGAAGTGTGTAAACCGTCACAGTACTGGATTACATGGGCATTGATTTGAAAAAAAAAAAGTATGTGTATACACGTACATATGTGTGTAGTATACAATGAGACTAGTACATGAGTTAACCTATTCCGAATAACACAGTTCTCCAACCCTCTAGATACCAAACCAACATTTTCATAGTAATATCGGATAATTAATGATATCATCAAAAAAGGTTAATTTTGGCGACACATAAATAACATCGTCCCGATTCTGTATTTACAATTAATACGGCTATCTTGCCACACGATGCTGGTAGTCAATGCCCCAGGTAGCCGAAATACCAATTTTCTAGCAACAGTATGCTAACACGTTCCCCCTTAGCCGGCTTATCCTGTCCAACGAAGTGTTTTGCTTCGTTGAGACTGGCTTACGAGACCAGCTTATTCCTATGCCGGCGTGCCGCAATATGTGCCCTTGGTATATGTATATATAGGACTATCGACATACCCGCATTGTTCAGGTTTGTTCGCGAGGCTGGCTTATTCTAAAACAGATATATGTAATGATCGACTTTGAATCTAAAACTAAGGGGCTGTACACACAACTACTGTATCGATACTAGATTAGTTCCGTATCAATATCACCAGGATTTCCAACACAGTAGGTAGGTATATTTAAATTTGCCTACACAGGAAATTTTGGGTCTGGAAACCAGCTCAGATTGGTCTCACAAACCGACTTCCACGGAGTCACCCGGCCCAAACATGCACATGCACTCTCAGAAGGTTTTATCATCAAATAGCAAGAAGTAATTGTAACTTATAGACACATTCGGGAGCTTTGACAAAAAAAAAAGCAAGCCTCTCCTTCCATAAGATAAAAAAGGGGGTAGTAAAGCTACTCCAAGCACATTTCAGCTAACAAGGATATATAAAAAACACAAGGACAAAAAAAGGGCAAGCTGCTGGATCAAATATATATATAGACATAAGAAAGAAAAAAAAGAAAAAAAGGTAGATCTCCAGACTAGACATCTAACCCGTCCTTAAAACCAGACCGCAGGCCCATGATATCCCAAATTTCAACCCAACTAAACATTACACCGTCCCCCATGTTTTTTCTTCCCTAAACAAACGAAAGATTTATTTACCGGCCCTAACCTGCTTGACGTTATCGATGATACCGGCAACAACGGAAGGATCGGCGAGCTAAGAAAGAGATATATGTTAGTATTTGTTTTTCTTTTGGATCTGTGATGGACTTTATAAGAGGTTGATATATAACTTACAGTGCTGATATCGCCTAGCTGATCCTCCTCGCCAGCAACAATCTTTCTCAAGATACGTCTCATGATCTTTCCGGACCGTGTCTTTGGCAGGTCAACAACAATGTAGATAGCCTTGGGGGCAGCGAATGGACCAATGGACTTTCGGACCTGGAGGACAAGCTCTTTCCTTAATTCGAGAGTGTTCTCATAGCCGTCCTTGAGGGAGACGAAAGCATTGACAGCCTGGCCAGTGAGCTCTTCAGCGACACCGACGGCAGCAGCCTCAGCAACAGATGGGTGGGTAAGGAGGGCAGCCTCGATTTCGGCGGTGGACAATCTGTGACCGGAGACGTTGACGACATCGTCGACACGTCCTCGGATCCAGTAGTATCCGTCGTGGTCACGGCCGGCACCGTCACCTGTGAAGTAGTAGCCCTTGTAGACATTTAGGTAGGTATCCATGTATCGGGTGTGTGATCCCCAGACGGTACGGGCCATAGATGGCCATGGCTGAGCAATGGCAAGAACACCTTCGACGTCGTTTCCTTCCAAGATCTTGCCGTTGACGGGGTCCAAGATCTCGGGCTTGATGCCGAAGAATGGGAGTGTGGCGGAACCGGGCTTGGTTGGGGTGATACCGGCGAGTGGGGTGATAACGTTGGAACCGGTCTCAGTTTGCCAGTATGTCTAGATACAGATTCTGGTTAGTATCGAATTTTATTGCTGGGAGGCTTTTTCATAGCGGATTATACTCACGTCGACAATGTGGCAGTTGCCCTTTCCGACCTTCTCGTTGTACCACTTCCAGACCTCCTCGGCAATTGGCTCACCGACGGATCCGAGAACCCTCAAACTCGACAAATCGTGGTTGATGTACTTATCACCAGCCTTCTTCAACAGTCTCAAAGCAGTTGGGGCAACGTAGAACTGTGTAACCTTGTGCTTCTCAACGCAATCCCAGTATCTCGAGAAGTTTGGATAAGCTGGAGTACTTTCGAACACCAATGTACCAACACCGAGCAACAGTGGGGCGTAGACGACGTATGTGTGACCAGTAATCCAGCCGACGTCACCAGCGGTACCCATGATGTCACCTTCCTGGAGATCGAAGACGTATTTACCGGTGGCGGCAGCGCCTAGGAGATATCCAGCGGTGGTGTGCATGACACCCTTTGGCTTTCCAGTAGAACCGGATGTGTAGAGGAGGAAGAGTGGATCTTCGGAGTTCATGGACTCTGGAGCGCAGTATGGTGGGTACTTGGCGGTCTCCTCGTGCCACCAGAGATCGCGGCCTGGGGTGAATGGAACCTCCTCGTTGCCAGTTCGCTTGAAGACAAGGACACCCTTGACATCTGGGCAGGACTTGAGAGCATCGTCAACGATCTTCTTGGTGCCAATGACCTTGCCACCACGCTTGCCCTCGTCGGTTGTGATAACAACCTTGGACTCGGCATCCAAAATACGATCTCGGAGGGATTCCGAGGAGAAACCAGCGAAGACGACGGAGTGGACGGCACCGATACGGACGATAGCGAGAAGGGCGACAATGGCCTCTGGAATCATGGGGAGGTAGACGGCGACGGTGTCACCCTTGCGGACACCCATCTGCTTGAGGACGTAGGCGCACTTGGAGACCTCTCGGAGGAGTTCACCATAGGTGATGACACGGCCCTGACCAGGCTCATCGGCTTCGTAGTAAATAGCTGGTCTGTTTGGGTACTTGAAGGCCCATCGGTCAACAGCGTTGACAGAGGCGTTCAGGCGACCTTCTGGGAACCAGCTGACATCACCGAATTCGAGACCGCCGTGGAGGGTGGTCTTGAACGGCTGGTCCCAGTCGAGGAGGTCGTTGGCGAGTTTGCCCCAGAACTTTCCTGGGTTCTCAATAGACTCCTTGTACATAGCATGATACTCTTCAATGTTCTTCAAGTTTGGAGTGCCTTTGTGCTTCCTATAAATTCGCAAGAAAAACAATCAATTGGTATCGAGTTCGCCGGATCCCGTTGATAATATCACATCATATCACATCATATAGAATACGATATAATATAAATAGACTAGAAGACAAAAAAAAACTTACTGGTGGAAGGCAGCTGGGACCTGGTAGGTCTCAACATTGTGGGCTTCAATGACCACCGGGGTCGCCCCATTTGCAGTTCCATTAGTGGTAGCAGCCATGTTTTCAGTAGTGGTGACAGTCGGAACTTCGGTAGCTATAGCTTTCTCTGTAGATACACCGTTCGTGGCGCCGTTGGTAACACCGTTGGAGGTAGTTTTCGAAACACCGTTTGACTGTGTCTTTACTGGCGACTTGCGAGACGACTTGCTGCCGACCTTGCTTTTAAATTTTTTCTAGATAGAAGAGAAAAATTACGGGGAGTAAGTCTGGGGTTCCTTCTTTTTTAAGTATGTGCGCTCTGTCTCTCTCTCACTTTCTCAAAATGAAGCGATTCGGGCTTTAGTGGGGGGTTATGGGGGGGTATTATATTAGGTAGTGGAAATCGGGTGGAAGGGGAAGTTAACGAACGGTAAGAAGCGGGTAGTTGAAGGGTTGGCAAATGCAAATGCAATGCAATGGTGGGGTACCAAGGCAGCAACACAAAGCTTACAAATAAGAACTCCAAGTAGATAACTCAGGTAGGTTATATCACCACCTAGATCTAGACTTTTGATGATACTTTAAAAATTGCAAGCGCAATGATGATATGATGCTGCTGAATGCTGACCAAAGGACACAACAGGAAGATGAAGAAGAGGATGGAGATGGAGAGGTAAGGAGGGAGAGCAGAAGAATTAAATGGACGGGGAGGAGAGGGCTATATGTACCCACATGGAATCGATTGTGGTCTGCCGACTGTATAACCACAATGGATCCGGAGCTCAAATAGCAGAATTGCCACTAGTACTAGCTGGTTCGGGCTGGGCCAGCTGCTTGTTCTGGGGCCGTCGATTTGCAACCGAGCAAAACCTGTTGGATGGAAGGGAATATGGGCGCGCAGAGGGCGAAAATATCCCCGAGAGCAGGTACGGCAACGGACTAACCACTAATGACACTCGAGTCCTTAACTTAGTATACTATTACGGAGTACCGCTAGCTGCACGGGATGCACCACGCACACGGAGGGGCCGTCAAAATGCAATGGGCAAAAACAAAAAAAGGGTGGGCGATGCAGCACTGTGCAGGAAGAAAAGTGCGGGGTGCTTGCAGGGGGCAAACAATATCAATCGAATGTACGCCCCAGACCCCAGGCTAAAATCCCTTGGCTTGTCGCTTGCTTACCCAAGGAAAAAAGGAAGCTTGTCGGCAATGACGCTGCGACCTGGTGGGCACGACGGATGTATGGATGACCGACGTGCGTGTAAACGGGACAAGAAAAGCGGTCAGCAGCACCTACGTGTGGAAAGCTCTGGACGACCGTTGATGCGCAGGTCAAGACACTATGGGGATGGTAACAACAAGCAAATTAAATGGCTCTTTGCTTCCACCGCGGCGGTGTCACAATATTCCCTGTACGCTTGGTCTTCTCTGGTGGTGCGCGCACTGCAAAAGATGGGTCCTTTCGAGATAGAGTTGCTGCCGGGCGCGCTGTTTTCGTCGTTCTGGCCAATTGGTATACTATATCCGAAATCCGAAGCGTCTCGATATCCCAATTCAACCTGCGACTTTTGTTGGAGAATGGAATGTACGAGGTTTCGAGAGAATTCAGGTTTTCACGAGAGCTAGAGGGATGTCTGGCGCTCCTTATATACCGCTATTCATATGAACGAGGGCGACCGAACCTCGTCACACAGTTTACAATTTTCTCACTGGACGGCGGCGGCGGATTGTGACCAGAAAAAAAAAAAAACTTAACCTTACCCCTCCTTTCCTTCAAATCAATTTTGCATATCTCTCTCTGGCAGAATTAATGAGATGCATGTTCAGATTCTTGCTGGGGTGGGAGGTCTGTAAAGTTGTGTGGCAGGAGTCTGTCACAGTCCAGCGAAGGGAACCTTGATTTGATAACTGCTCGTTGACATGCCCCGGCAATGCAGAAGGGATCACCAGGAAAAGTCTCTTTTATTTTTTCCGCCAAAGCATGTGCAAGAATAGCCCCCTCCTCCGTCAACAGCTAAAACTATAAAACAAAACGTCTTTCGGGGCAGTGGCCGGGTTGTGGGGATCTGGGGTGGTGTTTTAACCAAGGTCTGAGGTATGTCACGGGTGAAAGGCGCCTCCGTTTGTCCGAAGGCAAAACCATAGGATTTTATATCACGATGAAACCGACCCGCGCGCAGAGAGGTTATCGAAAATACCCCAGGTTGCGCAAGCCAGGGATATGCGACGAAAGATAGGTAGAAGGGACCGGGCATTGATTCGGTAATCTCATCCGGAGGAATACAGGAACACTCAGACCCTCTTAGCTGTCGAAAGCCGTCATCGTGGTCTGACGCCATGCTTCGTGCCGTTGCATAAACCCGTTTCAATTGCAAAACGTCTGCGAATGCCGCGGGTACACTTTGGACGAACATCGTCGCACTTGCCCGCAGTTCCACAATTTTGTGTACTTGCTGCTTCTAATTCGCACGAGACCTGTCGTAGGATTTACATTCTTTCCATTTTTTCGGCGGTGAACCGAAAGGCCATTCATTTCAATAGTAGTTCAAATCATATCATATCATATCATATCATACCAGCATCCACAGCCGGCTGGCGGACGCGGGGATGCAATTTAATTGAGCGTATATGTATATGTAGTATTCGTTTCGGCGAAGGGTTTACTGATCGGCTGGCAGAATGATGGAAGCCAACCGTTGCCGATGGTTAAATGGGTTATTAGGCCGGAGATCTTATATGCATACTTAAGTGCCTTGCCTGGTCTTCGCCCGTTACGGCCTATTTTCTTATATCGTGAGTTCGAAGGCCAGACCAGGCAGCGACGAAAAAAAAAAAAAAAAGCGGGACATGCATGCCGTAGTAACACGATGGCGAGTTACTTTCCAGCGTCGCATGGCAATGCATGGCATGGTATTGCAGCTCGCAATGGATCCAGTTTGGCTACAAGGGTTCGCTCCCCTTTTATCAGCATCTAGAACTTGGGAATATTTCTCCCTAGTCGCGCTTTCCAAAAGAATTAATAATTAAAATGCAAGATGCACGATGTCAGATAGCAGTAGGACCATGTTTCGGTCTGTGCATCGCGTGGCAGCTTGGGCCATTGTCTCTGGTTACCACAAAAAGGAGGGGCCGGTAGGGTGGTATTGTGACACAACTAGACTACACTGTCGCACAAACAGGAACAAGATCATGATAGTGCGCACGAAGAGACCCTGATCGACTGTAAGCTTGCAGAGGAAAAAGGCTCGAAGGCATCAGTGCGCCTGCTTCCTGCCCAAGCGGCTAGTATGACGGCTGGTATCGATCGAGTCTATAAAGTTAGAAATGCATAGTTAAATTCAAGTAGTATAGCTGCTTGTAAGATCGCACAGAACACTTTGACCGATGTCGACGCTATGTCGTAATAGTGGTGTATGACAAATGTATATTGGAGCTATGGAAGATTACTAAATGATATATCGATACGAGATATCAACAGCAGGAGCTAAGCTAAGCTCTTTGGTCAAACAATGGTTAACCTTAGACTTAGACGGGGTATTCCGCCTGCAAGCTGACAATCCGGGGTTACCATTGGGCGGGGTTGTATTACATATTAGTGAGGCTCCAAGCCCTCGAAATTTTTGTTCCTCCAGCTTCTAGCCAGCTTCGAGGTACATGTGCTAAGTAGCCCTTCAGACTCTCCGGGTCTGGCTGGCTTGGGCTGGGCACGGCCTCGGCGCCAAGACCAAGATCCTTCGATTGGTCGCACGAAACGCGTTTTCTCATCTCCAACTCGTATCAACACAACCAGCCGCCGTTCTCCAAACCATCGACACGAGTCGATTCTCTTCCTCCTTTCCATCACCCGCCCTTCACCACAGCCCCCCACAACCCCCGACTGTGACCAATTCACCAGTACCATTCCTAGCACCATAATATCCATTCTATAGTAGACCTATTATATACCAACTGGGCAGTACAATCGACCCATAGACCCCGTCCGAGGTCTGGTCGGTCCCGAGAAACGTTGTTCCCGATCGAATATCGCTCTTTTAATTTACCGTACCTTTATATAATTCGAAATGCCTCCAAAGGCAGCAAAGCAAGCTCCTCCTCTGTACGAGGTCAGCGAACGAGTCCTCTGCTTCCACGGCCCTCTTCTGTACGAAGCCAAGGTTCTCGAGATCAAGAATCCCGGCGAGCCAGGCGCCAGCTATAGCTACAAAGTTCACTATAAAGGATGGAAGTCCAGGTAGGAAAACATCTACTCGTCGCGCATTTTTCATTTCTTTCTCTCTGGTAAAAGGACGATTGGGTTTCTAATGGTGGTATTAGCTGGGACGAGTGGGTCCCTCAGGACCGTGTTCTTGGGTGGAACGATGAGAACCTCCAGAAACAAAAGGAGCTGCGGGAGGAACATAATCCTAAGAAAAAGGTTGAGAAGGACAAGAAGCCAACCCACGCCGAAGAGCCGGTTGTACCCACCGTCCGAGGCCAGAAGCGTGCTCGGGAAATGGACATGGACAAGGTACGGTATCCAGTCTGCTCTTAGTGGTGAAGCGACACTTCATCTGACATTCTTAACAGGAGGAGGACTTTATTAAACGTCACGAAATCAAGCTCAATGTCCCTGAGATCATCAAATCGCTTCTTGTCGACGACTGGGAGAATGTTACCAAGAACGGAACCCTCGTCAAGCTACCTCGAGATATCACCGTGACCATGTTCTTGAACGATTACTTCGAAGCTACCGAATCCAACTATCCGACTGGGAGCCAACAAAGACAGGCATATGAGGAAATTGTGCAAGGGCTTAGAGCGTACTTTGACAAATGTCTCGGGACTATGCTGCTTTACCGATTCGAGCGCGACCAGTATAATGACATCAAGAAGGAACACCCGGATAAGAATATGTGCGACCTTTATGGGACTGAGCATCTTCTGAGGCTCTTCGGTGCGTTGGAACCCAATTTCCGCTCGAAACGGACGACGCTAATTATGCTATAGTCACTATGCCGGAGCTCATCGCGCATACCAACATGGATACTCAGGCGGTTAATTCCCTGCGTGAGCACCTAGATAATATAATGCTGTTTATCTCGCGAAATCACGAAAAGTACATCCTATCAGAATACGAGCAACGTACGTAGCCTCCCAAATGGTCCATTTATTGCCCGAGCTAACCATATTTTCAGCATCATCCTAGTTCTTAAATACCCGCAATGATGTTAACTTTTTGTGTCATGGTGTTATTTTGGAATTTTTACCGTGGTTTGTCTTCCAAGTTGCTCTAGGGGACGGGCTTTATCTCCACCGCTGTGAGATCTGTGTTCTTCAGTTTTCTTGAGTCCTTAAAAAAAATTGGGCCTTGCTATGGAGCTTGAACGAGCTGAACGTCGCATTATTGTTTTCGAACGGAAATCTCGGGTTTCTTTCCAAATGCATATGCCATTACAGCCTGCAATCCCGCTTTTTTCTGTCCCTTCGGCGTCTATCTATTTCCTTTTTATATTTTCCTATCTCTGTATACTATACGCTTTTTTTTTTGCCTCCTCATCCTCCTCTGCATTGAAATACCCGTGCTTTCCTCCCTCCTGCATGCCTCCCCCTTTTTTTTCTCAGAATATATATTAATGAAATGGTCACGAACTTATTTCTCCAGCTCTATTAACTCGTAGTGTTTTTTTCTTCCTTATGGCGGGGTTGGGTTCGGGTGAAACCTTTTTCATGCGTTGCGGGGTGCCCATCCAATTTTTTTTTTTTTAGTTTTTTTTCCTGGCAGCCGAAACAGAGCTTCCCTTCGACCTCATCCTTTCAAAAACTCTCACCGGCCTACCTTATACCTTCGTTCTTCAAATCATCACCATCACCATTACTACTATCATCCGCCATCACCACCCTCCAATTGACCTAAATTCAATCTCTACCATCTTCAAATAAATAACCAGCCCTGAAAAACAAAAGAAGAAGGGGGAGGGGGAGAAGAAGAGTTACCCAAAAAAAATGTCGTGCACAAACTGCACAACCCGCATCCTCCGCTCCCTCCTCACCGACATCACGCCCGCCACAACAGCCAGAACCACCAGCACCGCCCCTCGGCGTCTAACCCGTCTAACCCCCAGAACCGCAATCCGACATACCTCCTCTACCGCCCCAAGACACCAAAGCGCCGATTTATCATCCAGCAGTGATGCCAGCAACAGCAGTAGCAGCAATGCATCCGGCGATATCCCATCATCATCCACCGATTTTCTAGGAATGTACTCCACCGCCAAAAGGACAGCGAACAAAGAAGCGCTAGCGACGTGGAGTTCCTCATGGAAGACGGAGACGGATTTGAGCGCTATGAGGGATCATGCTATCCGTTTGCCTGATAGCGGTAATCATAATTCTAAGATCAGTAATAATAATAATAATACCGGTCTTGAGAATGATGATGATAGTATCATTGAGAGTAGTGCAATGGAGGCAGCTGAGATGGAGGATGATATGGAAGAGATCGAGTATCTAGACGACTTTACTTCGCTTCCTTCAAAGCCTAAGGGGAAGAATAATGGAGATGAAAGGATTTCTTTATCGCCATCATCATCATCCCATCGGAGCGGAAGAGGAGGACGGTATAAAGAAGACCTAGACCGTATCCCACCGACTCTAAAATCACAGTTCCCCACCAGATCCTCCAACAGCAGCAGTAACACCAAACCCTCCACAAATAACAACAACCATAACAACGACGAAATCCCCTGGGAAAACTCCGCCGAAATCTCAAAAAAGATGAAAACACCACACAACCCGACCGCAAACGCGTGGAAGGAATGGTCCACCCCAGCGCTATGGTCCCACGCCCGCATGCAAGAGCTTTATAAACCAAAAACAACAGATAACGGTATCAGAATCACAAAGTTTGCAACGTTACACACCAACACCGGTGTTTTAAACTGGAATCCACAGGTGAATCCTAATCTGTCGCTTGATAGGTATAAAGCCGCGGCTGGGGTGCCTATTAATACCGCTCAGAAGGTGTATGATAAGGATACACCGGCGTGGAAGATTCATAAAGATGCGGTTAGGGAGAAGTTGAAGAATAGCGCTTGGAATCCGTTTGAGAGATTGTCCCCTGCGGCGGTGGCGACGCTGAAGCAGTTGAAGCAGGAGAATCCGGGGATGACGGTGGAGGAGTATGCGCCTATATTCAAGATTTCACCGGATGCGTTGAGGAGGATATTGAAGAGTAAATGGATGCCTACGGCGGAGCAGGAGGCGGCGAGGACGGAGAGGTGGAAGAGGAGGGGGAAGAGTGTGTGGCAGGCGTGGGAGGAGAAGGGAATGGTCGAGACGAGGAAGACGAAGATGAAGATGGAGGAGAGGGTGGAGATGAGGGAGAGGGAGAGGGAGCAGAAGGGGTTTGTGGTTAGTCGGGGCTTGAATTTGAAGAATCGCATTCTGTGATTATATTCCACTTTATTTCAATATCTACTTGATGGGTATCTGGGTTTTATGATATTCCTGGTATGAGCGATGCCAGTCTGTCTGTGTGTCTGTTCGATTCTTTTGTATATCTTTTTCTCTTCTGATACAGCGGATCTGTTTTTTTCTTCTTATTCAAACCCTCTCCCAACTTCACTTCATTTCCTGTGTATATTTTTAGCTTCAACCAGACTGCTCAATCACCAAAAGCATTCGTCTTTGCCCCCAAATACTTCTCGTTCATATATATAAAATAACGGTATCACGGGTATGCTCCGTATCGATATCGTATTCCCCGGATATATACCACCAATATATGTCTTTAAGCTTTCCGAGCAGCGAATAACCCGGCTGGGATTACATTTAGCCGACATACAGAAAAAAAAGGGCTCCACCGAAACCCAGCCAATTGGCCCGGTCCCAATGCGAAAAACAATCCCTGCTGCCCTCGCGGCTCAACCTCTTTTTGGTTGAACATTAACCCGGGGGGAACGTCACTGTCGAATACAAGCACGTACTGTGTACACAAGCTACCTGTTAGCTCGTAAAAACTTATGTACGTAGCTTTTGAGTTATGATGAACAAGACAAGGACACGAGGTACCTAGAGTAAAATACCCGATCTAAGTTTTTTTTTTTTTTTTTTCTTGATTAAATTAAGGGCTGTCGAATACTCTAGAATGATTCTTTCCTCTCTTTCATTTCCTCTGGTTTAACGTTCTGTAAGCTACAAGCTATAGTATAAGATAGCGCATCTCCGCCGGATACCAACCACCACCACCACCACCACCACCACTATCACCACTCGATAATAACACCAGCACAATGAAACCCTCAACCCTCCTCCTCCCCCTCTCCCTAACCCTCTCATCCCTCCAATTCACCTCCGCCCAACAAGAACAACAACAGAAGGCACCCCAACCGCCACAGCTACCCCATCAACAGCTATGGGACCAATTCCAAAGCCTTCTAAACCCCGGCTCAAAACCGTCGTCATCAACAGGCGAAAAGATCGTGCCAAAACCAGGTGTGGTGTACTCGATCGGTAAAGACGACTATAGGGATTTCTTACAGCATAATGATCTTGATTGGTTGGTGCTGTTTACTACGGGGCCGGATAGTTGTCCGGGGTGTGTGCTTTATGAGAGTGTGCGTTTTCTTTTCTCCCCGTTTTTTTTTTTTTTTTTTGGTTTTGTTTGGTTGTGGAGGGGGTGCTAATTTGGGGGGGTCTATTGTTTTAGACTTTTAATGTGAGTTAGATACCTACTTGGTACTTATATGAGTATGAGTATGAGGGGAGGTGGAGATGAAGAGTGAGGGATTGCTAAAGATTGGTTTTTTTTTTTATATGAATGAAAGGAGACGGTGGCCCTGCTGAGTGAGAACCAGAATATACACTTCGGCCGCGTGGATTGCGATGCCCAAGCCGGTATGTTTTCTATATCTTCCCTAAAATTGCATCTCCACGGTATATATACTAAAAGAAAGAAAAATAGTACTCTGCTCGGTCTTCGGCGCCTGGGGCTCCCGCGTCTTCCACATAACCCACTCAAACCCCCCCTCCAAATCCTTCCCAGGCCTCCAGGACCACAAAACACACATCCGCCCTGTCCCCTTCCACCGCCCGGGATCCCCGCCCTCACCACCACCGATCGATGAGAAGACGGGGGAACCCATAAAAAGCGCGAATCCGCCGCCGCCGCCGCCTGATGCGGTGTGGATCTCAGAGGTGATTAATGATAAGAAGTGGGTCGGGTTCAGCGAGTGGGATGGGATGAGCCATCCGTTCGATGGGGCGTTGCAGATACCGTTGTATCAGTGGTGGTGGGTTGTGGGGTTGTTTTCGAGGGTGCCGCCTATGGCTATGATGGTTGGGATTGGGCTGTTTTCGCGGTTTGTTACGTGAGTTCTCTCTTTTTTTCTCTCCCTCTCTCTCTCTTTTTTTTTTTTTTATAAATATTTTTTTGGGTAATGGGGATACTGATTATTATTATTTTTTTTGGTATAGAAGCAAATTCACAGGACGGGTATATGCGCAGCGTGAGCGACAACAACAGGTTGCGGCTGCTGCTGCTGCGGGGGCGAAGAAGGGGAACTAATAGGTAGAGCTGATGTCATAGATTTTGATTTTTTTTTGCCCATTCCAGCTCCTGCGTGCGTGCATCGTCGTTCCTTGTTTTTTTTGTTACTATTACTACTACCCCATTCGTTATAATTATTTGGTTTTAGTATAAAGTACAGTACAGTACATCGGTTTTCACGAATGGGATGTTTTGAGTTAGTAATTCAAAAATCCTATAATTTTTATTTAAAAGAGGTTGCACTGCGTAGACTTTTTTTATATCAGAAAAAAAAACCGGGTTATATGAACTAGTTAGATGCCGTGTAACTAAACGCGGGTCGCGGCGTGCATGCGATGGACACAATCCACCCAGCCCGACCAGGGATTATAAAAAGCCGAGAGACCTACCTAATCTAACCAACCGAACCCGAACCTGAACCGAAATTCTTCAATATATATATATATATAAAAAAACAACATCAACCCCTCCATCCATCTCCAATCAACCAAAAAAAAAAAAAAGATGCGACCCCTCCTAACCCGCCACCTCCTTCTCCCCCTCCGTCACCATCACCGCCTCCTCTCCACCACCACCACCACCCCACAAAGCTCATTCAAACCAACCCCCTCCCCACCCCGCCTCCCGAAAGCAGACCAGGAAACATTCGAATCCCTCACCAAAGCCTCCACAGGTGCCTTCTCAACCCCTCGCCCCTCCTCCCAAACCCCTTCTCAAACACAAACAAAAGCAGAATCGATAAAAGAAGCAGAAGACCTTCTAAAGGCCATGGAAATGGGCCAGCATAAAGATCTGTTAACCGGTGGTGAGAAACCGTTGTTCGAGGGGGATAAGAATCCGGTTACGGGGGAGGTTGGGGGGCCGAAGACGGAGCCGACGAAGTATGGGGATTGGAGTTTTAATGGGCGGGTTACTGATTTTTGATGTAACTTGCTTTTTACGTATTTTATATATATATATGTGTGTGTGGGTTTGTGGGATGATAGATATGTGGGGGGGGATGGGATTTTTTGTATTATTATTATAACATTTTTTTTTATTTTTTATTTTCTTTATGGTGATGGTAAGAAATGGGGTATATACGAAATCAAGGAAAAGAAGAAGAAGAAGAAGGATATATAAATTGGTAAAAAGAAAGCCAGCAGTAAAGAACGCCGTGTATGAGTAAGTGAATAAACTATCCACCAGAAAAACAATGAATGGGAATGGAATGAACGAATGCTGTATGATAATAAACTAAAACGCCAGTCAAAGCGATTGTCTTTTTTAAAGGAAAAAAAAAGGCTTTGAGAATGCAAGCTATAATAAAAATAAAATATGCAAATGATAATATATACTATCGAAACGAAAAACGACCGTCCAATGCCACATGCATGCGTGTTAACATTTAATGAGATGGAGAAAGAAGAAGAAAGAAATGAGACTAGCTGGAGGCGGGGGTCTCCGGCTTCCTGGCCAGCAGCGCGGGGCCGACTTTGCTGTTATTCTTCCGCCCGATGGCGTCCGAGATCCACGCGCCGACCTCCGAGACCTTTTCGAGGTCGACGCCCGTTTTCATGCCCACGCTGTGCAGACTACCAACAAAACCAAGACCCGTTAGCAAATACTCTTCTTCATAAATATAAAATACCCTTAGTAGAGTAGAGGGAAGGGAAACAAAACTCACAAGTAGACCAAATCCTCAGTGGCGACGTTCCCCGTCGCCCCCTTCGCATACGGACACCCACCGAGCCCGGCAACGCTGCTATCGAAAACTCTGACTCCGTTCGCCAGCCCGACCATGCAGTTAACAATAGCCTGCCCGTAGGTATCATGAAAATGACAGGCAAGCTTCTCAACCGGCACCCCAGCTTCAATCAACGCCTTCATCAGGACATCCACGGTGTACGGATTCCCCACCCCGGTGGTATCACCCAGGGAGACCTCATAACAGCCCATATCTAACAGTCGCTTCGTGACCTCCACTACTTTTTCGGGAGGGGTGTCGCCGGAGTAAGGGCAGGAGATGACCATGCTGACATAACCTCGGACTTTTATGCCGTTCTGAAGGGCTTTGGCGACGACGGGGGCGAAGCGGTCGAAGGAGGTTGCGATGGAGCAGTTTAGGTTTTTGAGGGAGAAGCCTTCGGAGGCGGAGGCGAAGATGGAGATTTCTGAGGCTCCTTTGCTTTCCACGCCTTTTACTTCTGCTTCTTCTGCTACTGCTGCTCCAGAGTTAGAGTTATGGGGGAGGGCGGACTCGAGGCCCTTGAGGTTGGGGACGAGGAAGGGGTAGGTGACGGGCTGCGGGGCCGGTGGGGGGTTGCGCAGCAGGTGGGCGAGGATGGACGTCGAGTCCGCCATCTTTTTTTTTTTTTAAGTCGCAGTCAGCCAATTGCCGTAGTTGATACATTTACATAATATATAATACATATATATACATATACATATATATATATTATATTAGATAGGGGAGTAAAGATTTACCTGGGGGACCCACTTGGGCGCAACGAAGCTGCCGGCCTCGATGACGCGCAGACCGGTGGTGCTGAGTCGCTCGATGAGCTTGATCTTGGTCTGGAGGGGCACGATGGCCTTTTCGTTCTGGAGGCCGTCGCGGGGGCCGACCTCGACGATCTTCACGAAGTCATTGTTATTATTATTCTCACCATCCGTGGATGTAGCTGATGAAGACGACGACGATAAGGAAGAAGAGGAGGCAGAGGCAGAGGAAGAGGAAGATAGAGAGGAAGAGTAGTAGTAGAGGTCGCGGACAGAGGCGAAGAGGCGGGAGTGGGTGAGTGCGCGCGAGGGGAAGAAGGACGGGCGCATCAGCGAAGTCGAAGCTGAAGTTGAAGTCGGAGATAGTATGGATGATGTGGATGTGTTGTGTGTTGCGTGTTGTGAGATGGTCTTCGAGACCAGGGCCAGCCGACCGAAGATGTGCTTCGACGCGCAGAACATTTTTATTTTTTTCGGATTCACACACAACTTTCTATTATTTTTTTTAGGATTTTATAATTTTTATTTAGCAGAGGAAGACCAGGGGAATGAAATGGGATGATGTAAAAATACAGTTGTCTAAATAAAAAAAGGAGTAAAAAAGGAGTGTAGTAGTGATAATAGTAATAAGAGCAGAGTGCTGGGTTTATTAGTATACAGTTTTTGTTGGTCGGTCGGTCAGAGAAGAAAAAAGAAGAAGAAGAAGGGAAAGGAGAAAAAGAGAAAGAGAAGAAGAAGAGAGATTCAGACACTCAACAAGAGAGACAGAACGGAGAATAAATCCTGTGATGGGAAAATGGAAATAGAAATCGACCGGAAAGTGACCAAAGCAAGTGACAATGACATCTTTCCTGAACCAAAAACCGACCAGGCTGAGACCGGTCCCTCCTCAACAAGATCAAACAGGACAGGACAAAAAGCTGTGCTGCTGCTGCGGCCGAAGCTAGCCGGCCGAGGTTAATCCAATTAGCTATCTTCTTTTTGGTTCGGTTCTGTTTCCATTCTGGCCCGAGCTTCTTTCTTCTTTTTTCCATTCGCCGTTTCGCGGGGTAAATTTATTTTCATTCGGTCTTAGTCAAACCAGAACGGCGGGGCAAATTCTTTTTTTTTTTCGGGTCTGCCCCTCCAACCAACCAACACTCTTTCTTTATCCCCCACGATACATCATCACCATCCTGACCAGTAACTGACACCGACAGTGCATCGACGATTATAATAATAATAATAATAATAATATATATATTTATTTATCTATCTATTACAAAAGAGAGGGGAAGCGGAGAAATAGTAGGGAAAAAGGGAGGGGAACAGAGAGAGAGAGAGAGAGAGAGAGAGAAAAGAATGGAGGAAGTCGTCGGCCACCCGTCCGGTTCACTGCAGCCGGAGCCCGCCCCCGTCCAGCAGAGGCTGCCCCGCCGACGCTTCATCGGCAAGCGCGCTGCTGCCGAGCTCCTCTCCTCCAGGAAGCATCCCGACGGTAATACCGATACCGATACCACTACTACCACCACCACTACTACTACTGGTACTACTGGCACTAATGGTACTAATGGTACTAGTACTGGTGGGGCCGACGTCGAGGACGCCGTTGCCGTCAAGGGTACGCATTTATTTTTCTGTTATGATTACATAATTTGGTGGTGATTGGTGATGGTAGTGGTGATGGTGATGGTGATGATTGCTAACATGGGATCGTGGGATATGTATATAAAATGTGTAGTGAAGAGCAGCCGCGCCGGTATCTCAGCCCGCAACCAGATCCCCGAGTCCGTCCTCAACGACCCCGCCCTGAACGCCGCCATCTCCCTCCTCCCCGCAAACTACAACTTCGAGCTGCACAAGACCGTCCACAACATCCGCAAGGCAAATGCCTCCCGCGTCGCCCTCCAGCTCCCCGAGGGCTTGCAGATCTTCGCCTGCACTCTCTCCGACATCATCTCCCAGTTCACATCCGCCGAGGTCCTCATCATGGGCGATGTCACCTACGGCGCCTGCTGTATCGACGACTACACCGCCGTCGCCCTCGGTTGCGACTTCCTCGTCCACTACGCCCACAGCTGCCTCATCCCTTCCTCCGAAATAAACCGTATAAAGACCCTCTACGTCTTTGTCAGCATCGACATCGACGCCAAGCACTTCGTCGCCACCCTTCTCCGCAATTTCCAATCCCACAAGCACCTCGCCATCGTCGGTACCATCCAGTTCAACGCCACCATCCACGGCGTTAGACCGGAACTTCAGGAGGCCGGTATAACCGTATCGGTTCCCCAGATCCTCCCTCTGTCCAAAGGCGAGATATTGGGCTGCACCGCTCCAAAACTCTCATCTCAGAGAAATAGAGACGGCTCAACCCCAGACCCAGTCGATGCGGTCGTGTACCTCGGCGACGGAAGGTTCCATCTGGAGAGCGTCATGATCCAGAACCCGCACCTACCCGCCTACCGCTACGACCCTTACTCCCGCAGGTTCACCCGCGAGGAATACGACCATCATGAGATGCAGGACCTGAGGAGGGATGCGATCCGCCAGGCCAGACGCGCGAAGAAGTGGGGGCTGATATTGGGAACTCTCGGTCGTCAGGGAAACCCTAACACTCTCGCCAACTTGGAGGATCGTTTGAAGGAGATGGGGGTTGAGTATGTGCTTCTGTTGCTGTCCGAGATATTTCCGGGAAAGCTGGCGATGTTTGGGGATGTGGAAGCGTGGGTGCAGGTTGCATGTCCGAGGTTGAGTATCGATTGGGGGTACGCTTTCCCCAGGCCGCTGCTGAGTCCGTATGAAGCCTGGGTCGCTTTGGGGAAGAGGGAGGAGTGGACTGCTGTTGGTGATGGTAGCTACCCTATGGATTTCTATGGGAAGGATGGGTTG
Source organism: Orbilia blumenaviensis (assembly GCA_036872755.1). Lineage (NCBI taxonomy): Eukaryota > Fungi > Ascomycota > Orbiliomycetes > Orbiliales > Orbiliaceae > Orbilia > Orbilia blumenaviensis. Next base: position 1,054,840 of record JAVHNS010000003.1, on the reverse strand, counting down.
GGGAGGACGAAGAGGAATGTTAACCCCTCTTGATTGATTTTCTCTTTTTCTTACTCTTCTTTTTTTTTGGGTATGACGAGGGATATATCAGCCTTACAAGAGCCGAACTTGAGTGCGCTCGGCTTCCGATTGGTCAATTGGGTTGGTATGAATCAAGCCTTTGGATTTCCTCAGGCATACCAAACCCGATACGGACTAGTGCGTTCGCTCTTGTGGTAATTTAGGCTTGGAGGTGACTCAACACCATGGAACCTCACACACTAGACCAAACTCTTCAAGATGTTTAGCGAGGGTTTTGGTCACTTCAGGCATGCCTGAGAGGCCTCTCTTTTATTTTCGGTATAGTTTGGAGGCTCGTGCCTTGGGTTTCGGCACTTCACTTTTGTATTTTTTTTGGTTGCTTAGCTAGGCATCATGGCGGCTTTTTTTGTGTATACACGGGCGGAGAGAAATAACGGGAGGTTTGGGGGATTATAAGTACAGCATTGTCTCGTCCTTTTCGAGGTCTTTTTTTCAGCATCATCAGCATCATCAAAAGCGTTTGATACCACGATATATATACATATTTACTATTACAGTTCTTTCTAACTACCCTTCTGAGCTTATTTCCAGAAGGGTGGAATACACTTTTTTCCTTCACTATCCATTCTCAATTGAGAAGAAAGGAAAGCCACGCTTTTACTAGCCGTTGGTTTCCTACATCCTCTTCCCCCCATCTTTATCTATAACTACCTATGTACCTACTTAGGTATATATATATAAATATATAAAAAAAGGAAAGAGATGGCACCACCAACCCCCCTCCCAACCGCAACCCGCCGCCTCCTACGCGACCTCACCGAACTCCGCGCCTCACCCGTCTCAACCACCGTAACCGCCCACCCTCTCGAACACGACATCTACCAATGGCACGGCAACCTCCATCTCAAATCCCACAACTTCACCCTCCACTTCACCCTCCTGTTCCCATCAAACTACCCAACCCACCCACCATCACTCCTACTCCTAACCCGTCTCCCGCATGAAAACGTCCTAGTCGCCGTCGGCGGGTATAAACTCTGCCTTGACATGTTAGATGATACGACTGTTGACGGGGAGTATAAAGGCTGGTCGCAGAGTTATTCCGTCCGCAGTATTTTGATGCAGCTTGAGGTGTTTTTGACTGATGAGAAGGAGTTGGTGAATTCGAGACTGGGGACGTTGGAGCAGGCTAAGAGGGATGCTGAGGTTTTTAAATGTAGAACCTGTGGGAGCTGTGTTGATAATGGGAGGAAGGTTTGGCCGAGGTTTCCGACGGTTAAGGAGGTTGAGGGGAGGGTTGTGAGGGAGGTTAGGAGGCCGAGGATTGTTAAGAGTGCTTTTGTTGCTTCTGCTTCGAGTGTGCCTTCTTGGCCTGTTAAGGGGAAGGGAAAGGCGGTGGCGAATGGGGAAGGGTGGGTTTCTGCTGGTGGGAAGCCGGTTGTTGAGGAGGTGCCTGCGGTGAAGAAGAAAGTAGCAGCAGCGGCGAAGGCGGTCGATTTCTCAAAGGTTGCTGCGGGGAAAGTCATGGTTATAAAACCGGGGCATCAGATCAAGCGTGCTCCCAAACTGATCGCGCTGAAGGACCTTGAAGGTCTCAACATCGCTGTTCCAACTGAATCCCGCCCGGCTCCTGCCGCGGAAACACTCGAATCCAGCCCGAGGGAATTACACTTCAAACGCATCGAACGCGATAACGCCGGATTGTTCTCCCGTCTACCCTACGAAATGATGTTACAGATCCTGCTGTCCGGAGGGTTATCACCCAAGGATGTGATAAACCTCAGCCTGTCATGCAAGCACATACACTCCTTCTGCACCGATGGTTATTTCTGGAAGTCCTTTTTCCAAAGGTGTTATCCTAACTCCGAGCTCGTCGCCTCGAACCTCGATGATTGGCTTGTGGCGTTCGCTCAGGAGTCAAATTTCGCGGGTTCGGAGATGAAGTGCTTCGCTTCGAAAGTAGGCATCGATGATGATGTCCTCGGCGTGCCGGTGGATTGGACTGTAAACCCCAAGACTAAATGCGTGGACTACATCTACATCGTCGATTCTTCGGATTTTCTGAGCAGGCAGGCTTTTCATTCCGATAGAGTCAGGAAGACAACCTGGAATAAGGAGTTTAAATCATGGTGTCCCATGTTCCTCTCCGACGAACACTTCCAACGCGCGTTACCGGATATAAAGGAGTTCATGGTGGAGATGTGTCCGGAGTACGGGACTAGATTGTTTCAGCCGAAGATGGTGTTGGATGTCATCCCGAAGATGATGAATACCCTCGTCGTCCTGCTGATGGATAACGGAGAGAAGATATCCAGCAAAGCCATCGAAGGGTATTTCCTCCTCCACCGTCTTTTCAAAGCCCTCCTCCTCGAGTTCCCGCAGTTACAAAAGGAAGTGAATGAGAGGATCAGAAGGGTCAAGGATAGCGAGGAATATCGGTCGAAAGCCACACTTCCGAACTTTGGAAACTTCCTGCCGTTGCTGGCGGTTAGTGACAGGTATACGTGGGTTACACCGGGGTTGAGTAAAGCTATCATTGGGGAGTTTTTTGATAGACAGGTTATTTGGACGGCGAGGGAGCATCCGAGGATTGTTAATGTGCAGAAGTTTGCGCCGAAGGTGGTGGAGGCGAATGATAAATATTTGAGCTTGTGGCTCGGGGTGGGACAGGTTTCGAGGAGGTTGATGGTGTTTCATATTAGGTTGTTGTATATGATTCAGCAGAAACGGGGGGGGAATGGAGGGGTGGATGAGATTTCGACGGCGAATGATTTGTTGTTCGGAAGGCCGCCCAGAGCAGTGGTAGAAGGGTTTCAGAGGACGGTGCAGCGGATTATGACGCTGGAGAGCTGGCCGGAGTTCTTCGATGGGTTGTTCGTCAAGCGACCCTCGCGCGCGGCTTTGACGGCGTTACTTCAGCAGGCTGTCAGAAATTCCCTGAGGAAAAGGTATCATCGCCTCGGAATGGATTTCTCAAAGATCCAAGCCAGCGGGGTATCCAGAATCCTACTCAAGGGACAGAGCTACAGCGTCCCGCCCAACCTGAAGAAGCTGGAGATGAAGGAAAGCTGGAGGTGGGATAGCAACAGTGGAGGTAACTACTTGGATGCCACTTGCACGGTATTCGGGTTTCAAGATGAGATGTTGGATGAAGTTTCGTACTGCTCACGGCTGGCGTTCTGTGATGATGAGCAGAATAGAAACCGAACTGCTGCGCTGCGGCATTCGGGGGATCAGATGGATCATACGGTTTCGCGCGGTGAGCATACGATTGAGATCGATTTGGAGAGGCTGAGTAAGCGGGAGAATGTTAAGAGTTTGGTGTTCTGTATGAGCGCGTGGAGTGTTTCTCACCTAAGGGATTTTAAGAGTCCCGAGGTGGCGTTGGTGGATAAGATTTCTAAGGTTGAGGTTGCGACGTATAATTTTGGGAGTACGAGGGGTGGGGAGATTGGGGGGAAGAAGAGTGTGGTTATGGCGATCCTTTACAGGGAGAAAGCTGGGGGGAAGTGGGAGTTGAAGGCGGTGGGGGATATTGGGGTGGGTGATCTGACTAGGGCTGAGGTCCTGAGGGAGGAGATGGTGGCGAGTTTGAGGAAGCTTTGATTCTTCTTCCTTTCTATTATCATTATTTTTTATTCTTTGTATTATATGAGATAGATAGATAGGTAGATAGTGGATAATAGAAGAACGAGTCTACGAAGATACATTTTTATATATTGTATTGCACGTGCTTGAAGTTGAAGTTGAAGTTGAGATTCATGGTGTCTCTAGCTACCTACTACCAGATAGGGATAGGTGAAAGCGATCGGCTTGGCTCGTGTTTTAAGCTTTGCAGATCTCGTGTAACGACAGCCGTGGTTTTATCTAGCTACAGATATAGATCTACCACGCTGGGGATGTTACGCGAGCCTGCTTTGTCTGACTATCACTCAGCTCTAGCTCCGTTCCAGTGTATTGAATGTAGGCTTGTGAGGCTGTACTAGCTACGGGGGGTTCGTGAAACACTGCTCTAGCTACTATCTACCTACCTAGGTACTATCATGAACTTTGGTTACCGGAGCGTGGCATGCTATAAGAATATAATATGGATTGGGAACTATTTATCTGTTATCTTATTACCACTATAGAAATTGACTTTTATGTTGATATTTCCCGTTTTTCTATAGACCTGGTCTAGATAGAAGTATACGTATACGTAAACTAAGTTTTACGAAGTGGCTCGTGCACATGTAAACGGTGTGTAATTCGATTTCTACATTGATGTATACTATGGAGGGCAGATACTGTATATTTTTGGTAGAATTGAGGAACATCGGCCCGAAAAGTTTTCCGAGGCGGAGTTGGGGTGCTGTATGACTTCTATTTATTATAGTTAGCTGAGATACACGGGACAGCTAGACTATTATGCTCTATTGACTGGGCTATTCTGCTGCATTGTTTTGTTTTGATAGTTTTGTAGTTGCCGTTGCGAAGGTATTGTCTCCCCACGGTATACGTCTACTAGCGGTGATGGTAAACAAAGGCATTGAGATAGTCCAGTTAGCAACGGACGTATGCACTGTAGTATTAGCTATGTACTATAGCTGTATGTATAGACGTATAGAAGGTAAATAGTTTTCCCGTTCAGGAAATTCAAACATCTGCGGAAAGAACCCTCAATCTACGGCGGTGGGGGGACTATAAATACCTTGTCCACTCACCAATTCACACTTTCTTTCTTTCTCTCCTTTACATCTTCCTTTCCTCTGTCCTTCTTTCATCAACATCACTTTTTGTTCCAATAACTTTAATACCCCCTCTTCGCCATACGCTCATAATTTACAATCAAGGGAGTCAATAGACTTCCCTTTCGTCGAGAATCAGCCTTTCCCTCTTCCCTTCTCCTTCTCATTCTTTCGTCTACGTCCCCTTGTGAGGGAGGCGTATATATCCCTTGTTCATGTTTTGGCGGGTGGGTGAGTAAGTTGCTTTGCTGCTACCACTACTACTACCTCAGCAACGTCTTTTTTTTTTTTGTTTACTTCACCTTCCTCCCTCATACCCATTCTTGTAACCTTCTCCATATCCATCTACCTCTCTGCCCCCTTCCATCTTTACCCTTCCCAAACATACAGCTCCCATGGAACCCCCAATTGGGGGTTACCAGACCCCATCCACTTCCACTTCTGCCTTCTCCGATCGACCTCCTCCTCCCTTCCTCTCTTTCGCGTTCTTCTCTCTGGGCCCCAATTGGGGTACCAGCTCCCCTCGTTCCCCATTTCCAATGGATATGCGAGCGGTTGCGCACAGGCTTACACCCGTCCAGGCCAATTGGCCGTGGATGACCCCCATCCGCTGAGATAACTTCAAAGCGGTGGGGGAGGCGGGAGTTCTGAGAGACAGAAATGGGGGGGGTGGCGACTACTATTCCTCATTCCTCATATCTCTCTCCCCTTCAGCCCTTCATTTTATATATATACAATACCCCTCCCCCAATATCTGGGGGATGGGGATGGGGGGTAGGCCATTGGTGCACACCATTCTCTGGCCGGCGTCTGGGGCCTAGGCTATTAATGCCGGGCCCCCGGAGAAACAAAAAGTTTTTCCGGCTGGACGTGACAAGGCCCAGAGGAAGGAAGGAGGGGGAGCAATTGCTCCTACCTCTAGGAGTGCCCTGCCTCATATCAACGCCCGCATGCAAACAAAGTTGTTGAGAAAGCGTGAAGAAGTCAAAGAACCTACTCGACACCCCCTCCTCTATATATATATACTACATTCTATACTCATGGCAAAAAGGTTTCCTCGCAGCGAATACCCTATGTCATGAATGACAGCCTCTGGTTCCTCCAGCATAAACTCGGGGTCGCAGGGCCATCACCACCATTCAAATCTTTTTGGGAGACACCGTTCCCTGACTTGGCTCTCTCTTCGCCATTATGGGTGGAATCGGCCGCCGGGGGAACAAGATCCCCGCGGCCGAAGTGGGGGAGATGATTGATGGAATCTCTACGCCCGGGGATGGGTCCCGCGTGGCGTCTTTTTTATTTAGCCGCGCGTGACCTGGAGGTGTACACATGGTGGTGGGGGGATTGTTTATAGTTTATATAAACAATACTTGGATGGGGGATATCCACCCCCTCCAAGAATCTGGTCGAGCACTTACTCCTGTGCTTCGGTTTTCTTTACTGAGAGGGTCAAAACTATCGACAAACTACTTGGGTGGTTCCCCAAGATGACACGCTGGATGGGGGGGTCATTTATACCCCCCTCCAGGGAGGAGGAAGAGGATATCTTTGAACAAATCACGGTGCTTTGGGGGTTTCAGCAAGAGAAGAAAGAACCCCATGGTAAGTTTCCATCTGGAAAATCTTTATATCAGAATGAAGGAATACTTTGCTAACAACTACTTTTCTTAGTGCCCGCAAAATAACAGGCGCCACCACCGTGTGGTGGAATTGGGGGGATCGGCGGCAATACGCTGCCGTCCCCCTGGGGAATCGAAGACATTCAAGCGGCCCCGAAAAGATATGCCTACTGGATGCTGCTGCAAAAGCCCGGACCCCGATTACAAAGTAGTAGTCATCGCACACTACTTCGGGCTTCGATAGCCCCGCCCGTCAAGACGAGTCGCTTACCCTCCGGCCGCGGTCCACCAATTGGGAACTAGCCATTCTGCATACGGTTCCACGAACACGCAATTGCTGCTTTCGCAGCATGCTTGCGGCGGGGGAGGCGCTTATGAGGGCGCCTACCCCCGTTCGCAATATACAAAGCCCAAAGAGATAGGTTGGAGAGCAATGCAACGGATACCATATCTGGTTCCTCAGGGGATGAAGCGCCCAAATTTCTACGGGGCGCGCGTGCTGGATATTACAAGGCGGCACGAATTGGTTTTTACCTATCTACATCCCCAATTGGGGGATAATTGAACCTTGGCTCCGGCCAGGTTCTTGGGCCGCTTGGAATCGAAACACATTCCTCTGGCGGGCATTCCTACAATCTGTAGCCTGCCTAGAGCTATCCTATCTGTCCCCCATCCGGGGGGGTAAATGGTCTGTTTAGAGGCCCGAAAGTGTCGGGCCTGGCTTGGGTGTATACACCTGCTAGCGCTCCGCCCAAGATACCGCCGGCCTCCCCACCGTCCAATTCCTCCCCCGCTATTAAATGCGGGAGGGGGTTTTGGCGGTGGATACAATACATATCAGGGAGACGGATTATCAGTCGAATCCGCTCCCTCCCCTATGGCTGGGGTGTGGTGGTGCCCCCAGATCTTACATACATACTACGTATACAAGCACCACCGGCTCAAGATTGAGAAAGCTTCGAACGATGAGGTTATTATGTAGAACGAGGGGATGCGGTGGGTAAGATGAACCCTACTAGCCCTCATGTGGCGGGCCACGGGCCGGCCCGCTCGAAGGCCCGCCGTTGGGTTCTTCTTGGCTATAATCTTATTCAGTCAAAACCCATGGTTCGCTGGGCTCTTAACCTTATCCAGTCGAACCCATGGCTGGGTTTCGATCTTACTCAGTCGAACCCACGGCCGGGTTTCGATCTTATCCAGTCGAACCCATGTGTCGTGGGCTGCTCGAATCCTATTCAGCCGAGCGCATACTTCAGCCAAACCCATGGGTGGGTTCTGATCTTATCCAGTCGAACCCATGGGTGGGTTTCGATCTTACTCAGTCGAACCCATGGTTGGGTTTCGATCTTATCCAGTCGAACCCATGTGGCTCTGGGCCCCCTCTGCTTCCTCACTTACCACTAAAACCTTATTCAGTCAAACCCATGGTTGGGTTCTGATCTTATTCAGCCAAACCAATGTCCGGGCTCCGAGCTTCACCCAGTCAAACCCGTTGTTGGGTTCTTCTCAATTACACAGATATTGAAAACAACAGACATCCTTTTACATGCATGGTGATTGCATGAAGATTTTCGAAGATATCGGTGGGCTGAAGTTTTCCCTTAGGCGGATTGCTAAGGGCTGGGATGGGAAGTTACGACTTCCCTCCCAGGGAGGTATCCTCCTCGGGCTGACGAGGCTCAATGCTGGGATGGGGAGCTATCGTTCCCCTCCCAGTCCCCTCTGCTTGTTGGGGATGGTACAGAGCTTGGGGCAGTATGTCGACAACATCCCATAAGCCTACCGGGGGGGGCTTATGAAATGCTTCCGAGTGATACGGCGCGGTTTTACGCCTGAGCACATACTACTACCAACTTGATTGGTAATATCCTCCCTGAGGATTGGGGTGGCAGCCTCCCCCAAATTCGAAATATCCACCAAAGCAGCAAATACGCCAATGCTCTCATCCGACTCGGGGAGCTTTCCTACATGTACCCCCATCCAAACTCCCCGGCGCCACAACTGGCGTCGGGGACACTGCGCATGAGGTCGGTTCCGTATTCCAGCTACATGGTGGCTGTGGGAGAACTAAAAGAACCTAATGGATACTCCCTCCCGGGACCCTGCCGCCAGTTTGACCAATATGGGGCGGGGCCCGGGAACAAAGAAGGCAAGACGATGACAGTAGAGGTAAAGGTCCAATCCTCTTATCGAACTGTCGACGTTGCAAAGCCCCTCAACTTTGCTATGGGGCCGGCGGGTGGTTTTCTCGGAATCACGAAGGCTGTCCGAAGGGGGGGGGTGATAAACCCACTGATCACCTTGCCAGGATAGGGATTTATATCCCTTCCTGGCCTACCGCTGGCCTGCCGTCCCAGTCGCACGTCCCTCGGCCTCCAGGGACTTTATATGGTTGGGCCCAATTGGGCCCACCATATCGGTTGCTTGCCCCCCCGCCGGGCATTGGGGACGCATTGTGGGGGGGCCAAAAAATTAATATCTAGAAAGATATTCCCGCGAGGCTGATCATGGTCAGCCCGCGGGCGGGGATGAAGAGGGGGGGTTTGAGTTGTTGCCCGGCAATGATCGGGGGGGGGGGTTGTCTATTGGCCGCCGGAGAAGGGAGTTCTGTAACCCAGATCCTCTGCGCATGAGGGGTCTGGTGTGTGGGCCTTCTCCCTCAACCGGAATTATTGGGGCTTTGGGGGGGTTTTACGGTGGATTTATGTATTATCACTTCCAACAGGGCCAAACACTGGGGGAAAGTTGAAGTTGAAAGAACATCGGTTTTCTGGGGCCGTCGAGATATCCCCTCTCTTGTGATAATTGGACTTTGTGTGCGTCTGGTATCGCTTTCGGGTGTCACGTTACGCCCGAAATTTCTGGGCATGCCTAGGCATTTTGGGTGGCGACGCCCTCAAAACACACATTACATACTACAATGCAATTCATACCGCAATACAAGCTACCCAGATTTGGGGGGGGGGGGCGAAGATGAAGGCTTCTCACAATATGAGGAGGGGAGACTCGAGGGGGAAAGGCGGACCATGACCTCCAAATCCCATGGGGAGTAATTACCACCCTGGAGCATGGATTTGACATTATAATGTCACTATGCTTACTGCTGTGGAGGCATATGATGGGAGATCATTGAAAGAGAGGGTTGTAAGATTTGGTATAATGGGTTGACAGAATTCGAAGAAACGTGGGTGATGGTATGTATGGATTTTGTTGTTGGTTGTTGGATTTTGTTTGGAGTTTATTTTAAGTTCTTAGTTAGTGCTTGACTGTAAGCCAGAGCGAATCTATCGATTACGTTGAAAAATATATTTTACACACTATATGATTGCTGTGCTAGAAAAGTACACTGTTTATAGCTTAATTTACAGTTTTATGATCAATATGTATTGTATGGCCAAGTAATCAATATGAACCTACAGATGCTGGCTTTGTGCAATTGTGTTCAAACGAAGCATAAGTATGTTAATTTTTCATAATTATGCTCAACCATCGCCACCAGCCTGCCCGCCGCCCGCCTATCAGAGGCTGAAGAAAATCTAGACAGCCAGACAACGAGCATACTAACTCATAGTTATTTCATATACTCGGCCATTTAGCGCCCGCAGACTATTAGTTACAGTTATATTTATTAGTAGGAGAAAGTAGCCCAAACATTGCGCCGTTTAACTGTCCGGCTGTCTGGCTGGTGGCAGGCCAATAGCAAGCCAATAGCAGGCTGATGGTTGAGCATAATTATGAAAAATTAACACACTTATGCCTCGCTTAATTAAGTTGTAATATATATATTTTGCACGGCTTGTATTATATATTCTTTTGACACATTTTGGCCGCCATACTTAGTTTGGTTTGTAATCAATAATATTGGTTTTTATAAAATTCGGGATAGGGTGCCCTGATCAATCGTTAAATATTCCCCACGTATATAGCGTCCTGATGTTTACTCTTGTCCTCAGGCCTCCCGCAAGAGCATATTTGCCATAGATACGAATTTGTACCAATCGTTGCAATTGATCTGTATTCTCGAATCCTCCAGGCATGCCTCATCGTGAGCTGGAAATGAAATCGGCGAAGTTGAAAAAAATCCACGGATCCCTTCGGATACAAACCGTGTGATACAAAAGTATGGCTATCCTCTAAACTAAAACAGATTAACGTTTATGCATAAATCCTCATTTTATAACTCTTCAGCTGCCAGCGCACATCAGACGATGCAGCGCTCTGGAATACTCGGGAAAGAGAAATATCCGCTTCCACTTACCTAATATAATCCTTGCCCCGACTCCGAAATTGGTTTACTTTCAGCCCTTTGGCCACTTTGTGACTATGACTACCGGAGTTCTAGTAAATCACCTTGAGCCTGGACCCTTTCTGGAAAACATTCTAGCGACCCGCTTCCACATCCGATTAGAGTACGATTTTTTTTTCTGTTGCGGCTGAACGAGAACTTCAGCGCTTGAAAATAAGCTCTTCGGTAAACGGGCTTGCTACACCAGCCTATGCCTAATATGGATCCGGAGTGCTCCGAAGCATGGTCACTGATTGGTGCGCACTTCGGAACACGCTAACCATTCGCGCAAGAATTGCCATTAATGGCCCGTTCAAATTTCCAATAAAGTTCACATGGCATTTTAGGGAGAATTCCCCGGTTGTTCAGGGGCTATGTGGTATTTTTTCGGTGGCAAATATATGTAGTTCGGATTTTTAATTTGGGCTGCAGATGTTTTGTTTGTGCGTGGTGCTTTTTCTGATCCCAAGGATTCGGGATAAACATTTTAACGTGCGGGCTCCGTTTGGAACCGAATGTCTTGAGATCTCGATTGATATCTGAGATATATTGTTTCCACAGATATTGATAGAAAAGGATATGAAATCGGATCTAGGCTTTGCATGGATTCACGCCTTGCCTCTATATGCGCACATGACAATGAGTTTGTGGAAAAAGCAGGGTCTGAAGTCTATCATGCCTAGCAATGAGAGATATTTCGGTCCATGCGTGTCTACATGCAGGGAAAAGGGACAGCGCGAGCGCAGTGGTGACAGGCGCCGCCACGTTTCTCCACCTCAAGAAAAACCTTCTTTCTAATAAGGTGACATTTCACAGCTGAATATCCTTTAGTCTCCCAAAACACTAACCAAAAAGAACACAAATTTAGCGTCGATACAAACGCCACTCAGGCGGTCGAACGAAATTGTTTCTGTAGGACGGTTAAGCTAGCGGCCTAGCCCTATGCATCGGCCGGCCGGTGAAGTTTAAGGGTCCTTGATTCTATGGGGAAAGGAGTGGAAGGTGTAGGGCGGGGGGTACAAGTAGGACTCTATATCTCCTCGAGGGAGAGAGAAGGGATTGGAATAAGCCGCTCATCTACATTCCTTTACGATAGCGTTCTCATAAGCTATGAAGGTCCTCGATCAATTCAGCGTGCTAGCCTGCCTTGCGGCGGCAGCCCTGCCAGCAGTCAATGCTGTTACATTGGCCTCAACTACCACCTTAGCTTGCCCACCTGTGGCCGCTACGTCCCCTCCTGCCGCTCTGGTCTGCGCAAAGACCGGAGATGTCAATGGCGCAAAGAGAAAGTCGATCCGGACGTTCAAGAGCAAGTCGACTCCATTGGGAGATGATTGTATGACGGAATGTCTTAAGGATACTACCTGTTTGAGTTTCTCATACGATTCGAATGCATCGAAGACGGAATGTCGTCTTATGCTTAAGACGGTTACGGAGCAGCAGTTCACGCCTGGTACCACTGGGATTACATGGTGGGATCGAGGCTGTTGGACCGTTCCAACAACGTGTAATGCACCTCCTGCTCCTACCACGAGTGCTGCACCAATCGTGTGTAGTCGCGATCTCGTCCTTCGCGCGTTATACGGGAAGGGTGACGCCGCTAGCTCGTTTTGCAGTACTTATACCACAGCTGTTGCGACGGCTGGATATCAGTATCCCTCGTATCTTACTTCATGGTCGGCTACGTCTTCACGCATCTCTAGTGCTTGCACTTGCTTGAGTGTATCCCCTCTTACCACTTCTACTACCTCTACTTCTACCACTTCTTCGACTACTACTTCTTCGACCACGGCTGCTCCGGAACCTTCCGATGATCCGCAGGATACCGAGTGGACGTCGAGTTATACATGGACTGAGGCTGCTCTGCCGGTCTTTACTAGTTTCCCACCTTTTCAAGATACCCCAATCTCACAGCCTCCGTTCCCAACAACTACGCAGACTGATGTTCTGCCCCCGGCTTTTACTCCGGTTGAGGTCCAGTGTGTGTTTAAGCCTCAGGCTAATGCTAAATACGTGAGTCTTAATATACAGAAGTGGTTTGGATTTAAGTGATACATATATTGATCCTTGCAAATTTATTATTTTAGGAACTTTTTATGTATGGTCCCGATGAGGCTACTACCGATTTCGTTGTAGCCAAAGATTTTATGTTTGCGCTACGCGGAGACCCGAATTTCGAAACGGAGGAGGAAGCTAATGCGTGGGAGGCACCTTTGTTCCGCTTCTCTAAGCCGCCGGGCTTTGCGTAAGTACATACACTAATATATATTATCAGTTTCGTTCCATTCAGTTTTACTTATTATTTATTTTGATACTAGGGCCTTCGATATCATCATGGAAACGCCCGCAGGCGACCGATACCTCGGTTTCGACCCAGAAAACGGAAACATCCTCCTCTCAGCCCAAAGTTCGCGAAGTGGCACTCTGGCCCCCTCAATTGGTGGTATTGCAGAAATCTTAACAACCGCATTCTTGATCAGGTGTGATGGTACAGTAGAAGTTTTGATCGGAAATACACGAGCCCATTGGGCTATCAGAGCTGGATCAGACAACCAGATCTATGGCTCTGAAACTTCACCAGGAGTTGATTTTGTTCTTAAGGCTACACCTAAAGTTGTAGAAGCAGCGGGGAGTCGTTTGGCTCGTCGTGGTAAGGGTAACTGGGGATCCAATCCCCGTTGTCCTAATCTAGCGAATTCTTGGGCCTCTAATAGATATGGTGCCGGGACTATTAATAACTGTGGTGAGGGATATGCGGCTGGACTTGAGGATGGTGGGTTCTACTTTGTTAGAATCACTTGTAAGGAACTTCATGAGTGCTATGGTAAGTCATTTGCCCCCCCTTTTTTTTTCTTTTTTTTTTAGAAAGGATTTTACCGCGTGTGCCGATTGCTAACCTTTTTTTTGAAAGGCAACTGTCAAAATACTTGGGAAGAGTGTAACGACCAGTTTTATAATAAAGGAATTGGTGTTCCAGGCGAATTCAGATGCCGAGGCTTGAACTGGAAGACTGGCAGCCAGCAGAAATGCATCAGTAAGTTAATCAATGGGATCTCTAAAATAAATTGTGTCTTAAAAGTATTAATGGAATTTTATCATAGATGTTATTAAGCAGATGACGGAGCGTCTCAAGGGAGGTATCGGACGAAACAACTTCAACCGGGCCAGTAGCGAGAAGTACGTCTTCATCAACGTCCTTTCACTAGGATCACTCAAATACTAATAAAAACACGGTTAGATGTACCTGCAACTGTGACAACGGAAGTATCTGCAACGGTCAATGCACCAGCTCCTTCACAAGCAAAGAGAATTGCGGAGCATGTAACAGAGTTTGCGAAGGCAATTTTATCTGCAATAGCGCCCGCCAGTGCGACTGTGACTGGGGTTTCCTTGGCCGAAATAATCCAAATAACTGCGGGTAGGAACCACCAATCCAGCCTCTATATCTGGTACTAAATACTAATGTATATATTTGCAGTGTTTGCGGTCGACGATGTGCAACCGAGAAGGGCATCATCTGCCAGAACGGCGAATGTGTCTGTCCTTTCGATACCCTGACTGATAAGAACAACTGCGGTGCCTGCGGAAATATCTGCCCAACTGGAACACACTGTAACGGTGGTCAGTGTGTCTGCAACGAAGACCAGTGCGGGTAAGCCATTACCACCCCCCAATTACTTTCAATCCGCGGGCCAGTAACACCGATTGCTAACGTTAACGGTTATAGAAACACCTGCTTGAGCTTCAAATTTAACCCCAACAACTGCGGAAGCTGTGGAAATGTCTGCTCAAGCGGATTCTGCAAGAACGGAAGCTGCTGGGAACCACCAGTCGATGCCGCCGTTTGCCAACCTAAAGAAATTATCGTCAACGGTGGATTCGATGGCGGTATGGCCCCATGGACTGGACCTGATAGCACAGGAAGAGCCTATGGCAACGTCATCACCGATGCGAGATCACCGCCAGACTCCCCCAACAGCTTACAGATTATTCTGCCAACTACTACAGCCCCTAACTCCTGGCAGTTCGCTGATATTGGTCAGGCAATCGATATCTGTGTCAACCAGAAGTATTCTATTAGATTCAGCGCACGAGTTGAGAAGGCGAATCAATATAACGGAGCCTGTGAAATTGCTGTCCTTGTTCCAGGACAAGAATATGTTGTACGGTCACTTGTGAGTACCAAATTCCTCCCTAAATTCTTCCTTTTCCCCTCCAAGACAATTTTCTAATATAGCGTTATAGGATATCCGCAAGCAAGAATACACCGACTTCGAGGTCCAGTTCACATCCGACCAGGGTGTCGTCACCGAACCCATGTTCTGGCAGAGCATTGTTGCTCCAGACGGTGCCAATGGACGAAGTACTGTTACTTGGAAAATTTTGTGCCAGGGCGGAAGCAACGGTGGTGCTCTCATCCGCGTTGACAGCTTCAGCATCGTTCCTATCTAAAAGGCATTAACATCATGCCGATTCATTTACAAGGCGTTATGCATATACTTTAATATTTCTTCAATTGCCTGAGTGTATATTTCTTTTTTAATAATCCACATGCGGGGAGTAGGTAGTTTTATGATGTTTGGGTAGTTTTTTTTGTAACCATATATAAAGAAAACATGAAAAGATTTGCATTGGGGGGTATATTATCTATTATAATAAAAAACGAAATCAAAGACAAAGAAGACAAAAAACAAAAACTCGCTATGCTTCTCTATTTTATTACCAATACTGTTTTCGGTCGAACACCTGTGTCCTCGAGGGAGTGAAACTGTAAAAAATTGTTTTCATCGCCTCGGACCAACAGTTGAACTTTCATGTATCATATACCCTTTATATACCCTGCATTGCTGCGATCCCCATTTAAACTTTTTTTTTTTTTTTTTTTTTTTCCTTCTATTTAGTTTTTCATACTCGAATCCGCGTCTATTGTGCTTTACGCCTTTTCTATCGGACTGTTGGTTGTGGGGAGTTCATCTGGCTCCACGTAGGCGTATCGAGAATGTTTTCGAATAGCGGCGCCCTTGAAATAAAACACATAAGGGATTGCGCAACATGCGAGGCCGATGAAAGCTAGCAAGGTGCTTGCCCATTGATATCCGAGACGATGGTACCTAAAAGCGATGACTGTTAGTAAATTCATTTTTCCAAACAATTGTAGTACTAGGGAAAGCCTTGGGATATTGGGAAGGTAAAATCTTACATTTGAGTTGTAAACAAAACCGTTGAAGCACCCCAAAGCGAACGAATGAACGTCTTTGCAGCAAGTGCTGATGCAGCCTGGTGTTGATACGTATCGACAAGATAATTGTTTGCAGAGTTGTAAAGGAAGATGAATCCAAAGCCGACCGGGAAGCCACCAAGACATGGACCAACCCACGATAGACTAGGATATGAGGTCCAAGCGAAGATGAACAATCCAATAGGGATGGCCCAACAAGAGATCATCATAGGGATAAGTCTAGCTTCTGCTGGAGGTTTGCCACCGTGTTTTTCGACGAGTTTGAGGTAGTGATTGTTGACCCATGGTGAACAAGCGGCACTCATTAGAACACCGACGGCGATGGGGATAAACATCAACCCGGTGATCCCAGAGCTGTATCCCTTTCCTTCTTGGTAAACTATCGGATAGGCGACGAAGAACATGTATAGAAGACCATAAAGGACAGACATGTAAAGGGAGATGAAAAGAACGATTGGTTCGAGGAAAAGGAGTTGTAAAGGACGGAAGAAGAAGAGCTTCATTCTTTCACCGAAGGGACGCTTATCGAGGGATTGTTCTGTGGTGTATCTTTCATCTCCGGTTTCTTTTTGTAGTTTTTTCGCTCTTCTGGCAAGGATTGTGGAGGCTTGGGTTTCGGGGACAGTGAATGTGATGAGAATCCAAACGAAACCAGCTAGAATCAATTGAATCCAATAAAGCCATCTCCAGCCTTTGGCATCCGAGAGGAAACCACCGACGAGAGGACCGATAGCGGGACCGATAAAGGGGGCGGCACTGAAGGCGGCCATGGGGACACCTCTTTCTTCGTTTCTCCAAAGATCTGCTAGAGTTCCACCAACGAGGGACATTGGAGCAGAAAAGGCGATACCATCGATTGCTCTTGTGATAATCAATGTTTCGATATTTTTGGCAACTGCTCCAGGAATAATAAAGATAACGGCAACTCCGAGTGTAACGGCATAAACGATTCTTCTCCCGGACAATTCACTCCAAGGAGCAAAGACCAAAGGACCAAGACCGAATCCAATAACAAAGACCGTAATAGTGAGAAGCGCAACTTCCTCCGAAACATCAAATTCTTCAGCTACACCGATAATATCACTAGTAATAACCGCAGAAGCAAAGGCAACGACGAAACATGTCAACGCCACAACCATGGTGATGTACCACTTGAAAGCTTTCGACCAGTTTTTTGGGTTTTCCGGATCATTGATGGTAAATGTGACGAGAATGTGGTCTTCGAGTTTTCCGGTGACGTTTGATTTGATGGTTTTGAGGATTTCACCGGCTGGTGTTTCTTCTGTGAATTCATCGAGGTTGGCTTGGTCGCTGAAGGTTCTGTAAGGAGTGTATACAGGGTCAGGAGCGTCCCGGTGTGTTGGGACGTGTGTGAGTGTTGCATTGTCATAGTGATGGCGTTCTCGTTCTGTATTTGTTGCAGGAAGAGATTCCTCTATCCTGGTATCAAGACTGTTTTCTATCGCCATCTTGAAATATAAATAAAACGGTAGAAAATAATATATATATAAATATCAAGAAAAAACGTATGCAAACACAATACACGACAGACAAAGAAAAAAAGAGAAGATGCCAAAAGGACAAAGGCAACTGAATAGGACGAAGCTTGAAGATAATATTGGCTTTTTCTTGGAACATTGGCAGTGTACTCGATAGTCCTTTATATACTTCACTCCCTTTGAAGCTTTATCACCAAATAGTACTAGATAATTTCATGTATACTGACGTGATGGGTAGAGCTCGGATAAATCGGCATACACCAAAAAATCCGGCCTCCTCGGCCGGGATGGGCAAGGTATGCAAGTTCGGCATGCCGAATTAACCTGATTGGTCGATAACCTTTCGGGACGCATCTAGAAGCTTGGACCGGCATAACCGAATTGGCGGTTAGACACCCATCCCCACCCATTTCGGTATGCCGGGCCAATGGGAGAATGTTCAACGCCACTGCGTCACAACTCTCCAAAGACGGCCTGTAAATTTTTCTTAAAAAACTCTTTCTTTTCAGGATTTTTTCTTCTCTCTCTTGCATGCAGATTGATTAAGATATCTTTCTATTAGGTTTATTTGAAAACTTTGCATCTACCCCATCTTCCGACAACTTCAATATTAGAATCAGTTCAGGAGGTATCTCAAAAACTTCAACGAAGATCTCGACACTCGAGGACCGATAATTTCACGACCCACGTTCTACTTTCCACACGAACAACTGGCTCCGTAAACTCAAGGTTATGCAAGAAAAGGGCCCGCAGTATGACTCGAGCCCCTTTGTGCCGTTATCGCTCTAACAAAATCTTTCGTATCACCTGCCCCTAAAAGTCGGACCTAAATTGCGGTATCTCGGAGTGTTGAGGTGGGGGGACTACGGCACCTCCACCAGCATACTCCGAAGCAAACTTCGGCCGAACCTTTCGTATCATCTATCTCACACGGAATTTGCCATCTTATTTTTTTTTTTTCACATGTGAACAAGGTTTCTTGTTGGGGTTTAATCAACGGCAGAGCTCCGGAGGTTTGCTAAGGGTTCAGGCCGCTGTATTGGCTGGGAGGGGAGCTTATTTGCATATTTTCAAGATATGGATTGATAACTGTCGTGACGATTACTATCTTGATACCCTCTCGTGTCGTTGAGGATCACAAAAAATTTTCTCTTGCATATGTGCTTTAACCGCATGTACAGATTTGGATATATCGATACGGCCATCGTAATGAGCAAGCAGCATGGTGATAACGTGATCCGCACGCACCCAAATATCTACCCAGTTTCTCTGAACCTCTCGAAGCCGCGAGTGAACTCCACAGTCCCTAACTGCTGAGTCAGAATTACACATCACTTTTTCCGGGATCTAGCGAAACGACGGCTTGAAACGTTTTAGTCGCCTTTGAGCTTATTCGGAATATGCAACCAGCAATGCAGCCCAATGCGGAACATTTAGATTTGTGTTGTTTTCTTAAAGAATCCAAACTGTCGTATTTTGTGTTGCAGATGTTGCAAAACCACAGTCTCGGCGGGCCTTCTTGTGTTGAGCTGTAGACGACGGTTAACGTGAGTCGGGCCGGATCGCCCTCGCCTGATACCATATACTAAGCTACCATGACATCACATCATTAACATAATAATGACGTCCCATGTGGCAGAAGCTGTACTTCAAAGGTTCTGCCACGCGATATAAACCTCCCACTATCCTACTTGTATTCAATTGGTACCATTTGATCGTCAATCGAAGGATCGAAACTCAACCTCAATTGCCCAACACTTATAAGCATACCCATTGGCCAAGTTCCTACCAATTGGGCAGACAACTGTATTAAAATTCTGATATTGCAAAATCAGAACCCTTCTAATCTTGAATTATCGGGAAATCTTCAACTTTTTCATCCAAAAATATAGAAAATGAACCGCATCATCCCTCAACTCAGTCGCCTGTCTCGGGTCTCTTGTACCCGCCGCATTGCTCAGGCACAATACCGATCCTCACTCTCCAAACTCACAGTTACACAGATCAACCAACGACACCAACTGTCAACATCTAACTTCGTGTACGCCAATTCCCCTGCCGGAAGTCAGGAACGGCCCGAGCTACCGAGCGACAAGGAGCGAACGGCTCAGTCTCCAAAATCGAGTGACGAGAAGATACTCGATCGTGCACAAGAGGCAGAGAAGGACAAGGCACCATTCACAGAAGAGGAACAAGAAAGGAAGCAGCTGGACAAGAAGGAAGGGTATGGGGAGGGTGAAGCTGAAGAATTTGACAAATCGCGCGGTCGGAATACTTAATATTGGTTTCATAAGTTATAAGGATGCATAAATCTATTGTATTATGCATGCATCTGTGGGAATCGGGCCGGAATATGCCACTGCTTCGAGATGCAGGTCTGACGATGGCATCGAATTATTACTCTTCTAATCGATTTGAATTTAGCTAGTCACGCGACTCTCGGGTGCGACATTGTATTAATTTCTATCAAAAATAGCATATTTGCTTACCATTAAACCGAAATTATCACTAGTAGCCTCGCCCGTGCATATAAAAATACACATCCAGTTTGTTGGGTGACCATGATCCTCTAGAATGAGAGGCGCTTAACGAAGCACCTAAATCCTCCAACAAAAGGCCGACGGCGCGGAAAATTGAATTTCCATCGGAATTGTCTCCGAACGGGCAGGTAAATTATGCGTAGGGCTGGTTACAGGAAAAGGCACACATACTCTCTCTTTTCGCTTTCACAGGTTTCAGACCTTCCGAGTAATATCAGAGCGTTTGGAGAATTATGCTGGTGGGCAGGGGTGTTATTTTTGGTGTTTCTCGAATAAAATGGTGCATTGCGTTGGGCGAATCGTGTTGATTGGCTGCAAAGCTGGAGTTCCACGTGGGGTGACAGCAAGGGCCTGGCGGTTACCAGCTTTAAGCTTAACAGTTGTGACCCCGGACAGACTGTTAGGCACTGCGTTCGAACGATCCCGGGGAAGATGAAGTATTGAATTTTGAAGTGCGCCTAGATAATGCAAGTTGATGGAAATGATGCGCGATGCTGACGACGCTTTCGGGCTGGTGAGCGCTGGCATTTATCGCATCAGTTTCGAGAGCCACAAATCCAACATTTAGTTAGTGGCCTGGTCATGCATGTGGCTTTCTATATGGGCATAGGTCAACCAGATCTCGTCATCATTCCAGAGCATGAGCTCCTTCCTGTATGCCCTTAGAACGCCTTAGGCTTTGCCGGGCATAGGTACCAGTACATCCGAACGAGGTGACATTGAACAGAAAACTCGTCCAGTATTCTGGAAAGTTGGAAGAAATTCGCTCTTAAGCGGTGATCATATAGACATATACGAAGTCGCCGATCTTCAGTATAGAGCCTCTGGTGTGGCTGATATCATCATAAGTTGAATTCATGAAGAATCGGATCGTCAAAGTGGTGGCAAAATGTTTAAACGTTCCTTGGATTAAACCTGCGCAAAACTGTCCTCCGCTCCATACGTGCAGAAATTGTTATGATTCAGGGTCTGTAAATTCCCATGTCCGTCAGTGGTATGTTGTAGGCGGTTACTCAGACTCCAGGGCAAAAATAGGTGAGCGCACAAGTCACTCCCTCGAATTTACTGGTTCTTGATCTACCAGTGCCTTGCTGGGGTTCGATTAGCCCAACCCCTGTATTCTGCATTAGAACGATGCAATTGGCTGCACGATCCTTGTCACCACCCTCGCCAAAAGGGCCTGTTCTGCGATATGATGCTATTGCGGTCACCACCATATGGGGCACTGGAGCGCAACAACCTGTTTTGCGAATTTTGAATAAACCCAATCGCCTGCTAAATTCCTTTTTTTTTGATGTCGAGGCGTCAAAGCAACGCCAATAGACTCTTGAGCTGGCAAATGCAGGTTTGTGGAGTCGCCTGTCGGTTCCTGTACCTTCTTTCGTTCAAGTCATGTTCCTGCTTAGTACCCTTGCAGCTAGAGCAATCGAATAATAACGAACACTTTGTGTTCACCGTTGATAAACGTTGAAATCACCCAGCTTTTACAGCCCTCTCTTTTTTTCTTTCTGCTCTTCTTTTAGTCAGGTTGCTATATGCTCAGGCTTCCTCCTGTCAATTCGCCTTCTCTATATATCCACATCATATCCCTCTATTTCAAGTTAGATCTTTTGCCTCGTCTTTCCCCTCTCTTCGACTCGCAAATTGTGTGAAGCTGTGTTTCACCTTGCAGAACCCGAATTCGAACCAATATACTGTTAGCGCCTCTTCAAACACGTACCAAATCGCATCACATATATAACGACTAGGTCATCTGCATATTCAAGATTTTTTATTTTTGTAGTATTTCTTCGAAAAGGTATTTTAAAACAAGTATTCGTGAAGCGTTCATTCACTTTCGCGGATTCTTTCTTTTTCAATATCCTTTCCGGCAAGTATCACAAGAATCATCGGCCTAGAGGGACGACAACTGCAACACAACAACACAAATAAATACATCCCATTGACAGACCTTCGACAATTTATTGAGCACATCATTATCCATCATCATCAACTTTCTTTCTCTCAGCCGCGACTGTTCACGAAAACGAATTTCTTAAAGTATTTGTATTGCATTCGAACAGCGTTGTAGTATTTTTTTGTAGCGAATTTCTCTCAGGAAGAGTCGTTCCGCCGCTCAGCATTCATTTTTTGCTTTTTCCACAAACTGCTGCTATCTACGCTATACCTCGACCCCCATCAGCGCAAGACGACTTTTTTCTCTTCTTTCCATCAATAACACCATCAACAAACAAACTTCATAAAACTTCCCCCATTCTCTTTCACCAACAATCTCGGATTATTAGATACCCAGTTCTCTATCGTTCCAGCACCTTCAGATAGAAAAAGGAAAGAGCTATACACAGCCTCGGGCATCTAATATCTCGACATCGAAGAACATCGTTGCAGAACAGGTAATTGCCTCGAAGACTCGAACTCAAACCCAATAATAACACAGGAGCTAACTACCTGCTTCTCACGGAATATAGAGTAGATTTCTCTCGCCGTTGAGCGACAATTTAGATTTGGAACATATTTATTTTCCCTAAAACATCCCTTCAGCATGACATCTCTGAGAGATAGGATGCATCGGAGCATACACCAGCCGCGGGATGAGCCCTTTCCATACCCCGATCTACCACCATCGTTAACACCCCGACGACACCCCGATGACCAACAGCAAGCCCCTGTTGTACACACAATCCTTCCATACCATACCCCATATCTTGGCCTAAGAGCCCGACTATCACAGATATGGTTCAACCGATGGACAGTCCTGCTTTTGCTGATTGTTGTACGCATGATCATCTTGGTTGCCGGCATGAACAAGGATCTCGATTCGGCCCAGATTCAGGCTCAGTCCGCATGTACTGGAGTTGAGAGCATGGGCAGCGCCATGGCATCTATGCCACATTACATGGCTACCGGTGTCAATGAGGCAGCAGCAAAGGGTATTGAAGCCGCCGTCCGTGGCCTGCAGAAGACCCTTTTCTTAGGCCTCACAGCTGTAGAAGCTATCGTCATTTTCGCCATCAATGTCCTTGTACAGACTTATATCTGTCTCCTCACTTTCGCCATCAGAAGCAGCTTAGGAACGGTTATCAACGCCGCCAGCGAGATCTCAGAGTTCATCAACAAGACTCTTACCGGAATCGTCGACGGCATTAAGGATGACGCCAAGGATTTTGAGGATAGCTTTAATCGCTTCGTCGATGGACTGAACAACATTGGGAACTTCTTTGGATCTGATAGCGAGGTCCCTAAGCTGTCCCTTCCTTCGCTCGACAGACTTGGCAATATTAAGATCCCTGATAGCGTTTTTCGAGGCCTTGAGGATCTAAACAAGACCATCCCAACTTTCGATCAGGTTGATGCCATGTACAACTCAGCTCTTAGGCTGCCGTTTAACCGGATCAGAACCGAGATGAACAATAGTCTCACTGTCTACGAATTCAACCGCGATGTTCTCCCCGTTCCCGAAAAGACAACTTTGAAGTTCTGTTCTGAAAACCCGACAATCAACAATTTCTTCCAGATGATCAATGATAAAATCAAGGAAGCTAAGAACATTTTCCTCGGTGTCCTGATTGCGTGTGCTGTTCTTGTCATGATCCCAATGGCATACCGTGAATGGTGGCGCTACAGGAGCATGCGCCAGCGTGCATACATGCTCACTGCTCCTGGCCAATCGTTTGACCCTGTTGATATCGTTCATATTGCTACATACCCTTACTCATCCACTCTTGGGCTTAAGGCTGCCTCTTGGTTCAAGTCTGGCCACCGCCAAGTCGCCATGAGATGGTGGTTTGCCTATATCTCTTCGCCTGCCTGCCTATTCGTTCTTTCTCTCGGTATTGCTGGTCTTATCTCCGTCCTTGGACAATGGATCGTTCTCAAGCAAGTCGTCAACGCCACGCCCGAACTAGCTAACGAAGTTGGGGAGTTCGCCGATATTGTCGTCACCCAGTTGACTGACTCTTCCCTTGCCTGGGCTAACGATGCCAACGGTGTCATTGATGAGACTGCAAGCAATATCAATGGCAATGTCCTCGGATGGGTCCATAGTGGCAGCACCGCCTTGAACAACACCCTCAATGACTTTGTTGACACAATGCAAGACGGCATCTCAGATATCTTTGGCGGTACACCTCTAGAGGAGCCCATCAAGAATATCTTCTTCTGTCTAGTTGAGCTCAAAGTCAAGGGTATCCAGAAGGGTCTCACCTGGGCTCATGAAAACTCTCAAGTGGCGTTCCCATACTTCCCCAACGATACATTCTCCCTTGGTGCAGCGACGAGCGTTGGCCCAGATGCCAAAGAAGGATCTGCTAGCTTCCTGGCTGATTCTGGATCCCAGGCCGCTGATAAGATTACCAATGTTGTCGTCAAGCTCGCCGAGAAGTATGAGAGCTCGCTATTGATTGAAGTCTACATCGCCTCTGGCTTGATTGGCCTTTGGTTGCTCATCTGTATCATCGGTGCTATCCGTGTCGCCATTATGATGGCGGGACGGGACAAGACTCGTGCCGAGGGTGGCTCCAGGGGACTTACCGGGGACAACCGCGATCCATTTTCTGATGGAAATGAAGATAGGATTGCTCCAGTTTTCCCACAGTTCTCCGAGAAGTCAGACCCAGATTTGAGGATCAGGCCCCCTGGTGAAGATGTTGGTGCTCCAGCGGCAATCGCGAGCCCAACTCGAAGGGCAGTTACTAAGGACAGATTCCCGATCAACAGTCACCATGGCGAAATTAGAGAATGGTGATTGGTAGGACAAGGAATTTCGAGTAGTATGATCTTGAGAAACCTAGATGGTGGATCTTATCATTTTTACTCTCCGTATTCGTTTCTAATCTCGCATTTTCTCATGGCGTGTATCAAGTCTATTTTGTTTCCTTTGTTCGTTTCATTAAGCGTTGTTCTGCATTTAAAAAATACCCCCGAGCAGCAATGGTTCGTTTCCAGCTGCTCTACTGCATGCACACGAGTTCAAGTGACTGTGTACCTTTCCTTTGTTATTTCTATTCTTTTTGCTTCATCTAAAAACACATGTGGCACGCAGCCCCCATCCTCAGCAAGGAATGAAGATTATAACCGTTCCGAGAGTCATTATAATATCTTAATTTTCGTTTTGTTCAAATACTATATGCCCTGAGCTGTGTGATCTCTTCCTCAAACATAGGGCCAGGTCAGGCTGAAAGAACATGTCAGAGATGAGAGCAAATACCCTTCAATGTAACCCAGCGTTACTCAATGCCTGTATCTTTTCTAGTGTTTCATCACCCACAGATTTTGTGTAGCTAGTCGCGGTGGATTGTTATCGTTTCATCTTTTATCCTTACACCTGCGACGTTTCGTCTTCAGATGTGGATATATACATCCATGGATCATGTATCGCGCGGGTGTATTACATTTCTGACTATCTTTAATGAACAAACTTTCACTATAATTTACAATTCTCACTAGGTTATGTGTATCTCGTCTTCCCAAATGGTGGCATGAGCATAAGCTTATTCTTGTTTCGAATGTCAACAGGCTGCTGCTGTTCGCAACGTTTAATTCACATTGCCAGATGTCCTCACTAGAAATAGACGATAAATGTATAATAATAATTGATATGTACAAAGATATCTTACAAAATGATACCAATTAATAGGATATGGTACTCAGTAGTTCAAAATAGTAGTCTTAGGCACCTATGTAGACGCTGCGGGACTCGGGGGCTCAGATACAGTTGTAGTAGGAGTTGGAGCACCTCCTCGTCGGTTTGCCTGAGCCTCCGCCAGCTTCAAAAGCTGTTCCTCTTCTTCTCGCTTCCTTTCCTCCTTCTCGATCCTCTTCCTCTCCTGGTTTGCCTGCTTCATTCTCGCCATTACCGCTTCTGCCCTTCGTAATCTAGCGGTTTCTGCTTCTGTCTTCGCCCTCTTCTCACTTGCTGTCTCTCTGCCCGCGTACCTCCTCGATCTCCATGGCTCTCCGAATAATACCTTCTTCACCTCTGCAGACTTCTTCCACCGCTCGGTAAAGCCCTGAGGTATATCCTGTCTCTTTAATCGTCTCTGTTTATACGTCGGCAATGCTTCTTGTACACCCTGCGCAACACCCAACTTCACGTTCTCCACCATCATTTTCTCCTTCGTGATCAACCCCATCTTCAACCGCTCCTCATTGTATTTCCTCTGCACAGTCTTCGAGGTTTGCAACCTATACCTCAACTCCCACCCCCATGGCCCTAATTCCTTCAACCTCGCCGGTTTCTCCGACAACAAGTAGTTATCCAACCCACCGACCTTATCAATCGTCCGCAGCACACTAGTAGCGAGCTTGCAAGTAACCCACTCACCAAGCCCAAAGCTCCATAGCTTCTTGTGCTTGATGTTAGGATACCATCGTCGTCGGGTTATAGTGTACTTCTTATTCGGGATGTTGTTTCCGAACTGAACGTGCTTGGAAGCGTACAGACCGAACCAAGATTGCTTGAAGGTGGTCTTGATGGGGTATGGATATGGAGGAGCCTTTGCAAGGAGCCGATCGAGCTTTTGTTTGGAAGAAGAATGCTTTGCTTCGAATGGCGTCGTTGTGGTGAAGGCACGGCACGCGGCGAGGAGGATGGTGGATGGCGGGGTGGTTGTGGTGGGTCTGGGGACCAAGGAACGGGGTATTCGAGGTGGCATCGTGGGAGGTTATAGCGGTGAGCAGGGGCCACCGGGGCCTGTGAATGTATTTGAGGGGTCGGGTACCCTCTATCAAAGCTCAATGGGGCGGAGGGGTGGTCGCGATCATGTACGCCGTTCACTGAAGTCGGTAAGGTTGAGGTTGGTGAAAATATTCAGAAGGTCGGAGATAAGAGTTTTCGCCGACTCAACAACGCATACTTGAATGTTGTATTCTGGAAACCTCACAGAATTGAATTAGGTATAGGACGCCGGCTGTGAGGAAGTCGAGAAAAGTATACTGGATTGCTCATTTAAATTCTATGTATAAAGAAAATGAAATGTAAAATAGAAAAATACTAACTATGACTAAAGGGGTATACCAATTAAAACACTATAAAGACGTAATATACAGAAATGCCAGAAATGCAGGAAATAACAATTAAAACGAGATATAAAAAAGATTGAGTGAAGTATAGTGGGTATTGAGAATCCGTCCTGACGTATATCTACCCAAATACTCGTAGACTTGCCCGTGATGCAATTTTTGTAACCACCAAAATATAAAACGCACTGAAAAATGCTCCCCCAAATTATTGTGTATAAGCCAAGACCCAAATCTCCTAACGCGATGTGCTCACTGGGCGTGCTGTGGCGGCCGTGCGCACGGTACGGGCCAAACTTGTAGCAGTCGTACTCACTGAACTTGTGGTACTCACAATGCTCGCAGCATTCGTGTGTCCCTGCCCCAGTCCTGCAAATTGAAGAACTTGCAGAACAACTAGTCCAACCACCATAATCAACAATAGAATTCCAATAATCAGTACAGCCCAGAAGGTATACCAAGACGCCGGATCCATCCTATCGTTCCAGATACTCGGCCACCCTCTCGACTTCCACTCTCTCATATTTTTCTGCATTAGCGCTATCCTCGCTCTTAAAATCGGAAAGTCTCTTTTGTGCCGATATGCATCTCTTTCCTGGATGCCGACGTTCAGTAGGAAATCGAGGGAGTCGTATTGAGGTTCTGTGCATAGCCTCTCTAATAGAGGATCGTGGAGTTCTGCGAGAGACTTTTCCTTAAATGGGTTGGCTGTGCGGAACAATTTACGAGACGCGGCTGATTGCCCAAAAATTAACCGATAGCTGAGAAGAATTTCTCGCAGAAGTTGTGTGATATCCTCTCTTGTTCCCCACTTTTCGAGGCTTACTGATGAACAACTAAATTCGGGGTTAGCAGTGCTGTGTTAAAAGGGGAGAAGTACAGGGAGAGAAGGCATTACCTATGTATTACCCCGATGCTATCATTATTATCCGGGAGGTTGAGGTAGCAGAACGATGGGTATTTATATAAAAACAAAACCCTTGCATCCGGGTCGAACTCTAGATGCGCTGGTAACACATCCGTCCACGATATTCGAACCCCGCCATATCTAACCATAGCTGCAATATTGAACTCTTCTGGCCGTACCATCGTCATCCTGTCGAAGTTCTGACAGTCTTCGGTGTCCTCGCTGATAAAAACATTCCCTTGCGGCAACATCAACCCAAACCCTAGCAAGAAGTCCGGTATGGGTAAGTGCGTAAGACTACTATCCTGCCGGATCGCCCAGAAGGCGGGTATTGTGTGACCATCAAACACGTCCGCTACCACGAAGTTTCCCGGTGGAGCTGTATTTATTGCTGGGAGATATAACATTGTCTGCCAGCCAAGAATAGCAAACGAGATCAGCTTGGCAAGATCTCTAGACGCATCGTCTTCTTCGTCACCAGAAAAATGACCAAGCACAAATTCGGCAACATCATCGAGGGATTTGCCAGCTTTGAAGAAGAATGCCACTGGTACAAGCAGTTCTCCTATGTCCGGACATCTGTCTGTGATCAGGCTCGGGAGAGCATCGAGTTGTTTTTTGAACCAGGCGAGGTACCATTTCGACAGTTCGGCCCCTTTGGGAGATGTGAGGAGTGATGTTACGGGAAAGACGGTTCTCAGAAGGTCCTCATTAAGGCTATCTATGGACCCACAATGTGTTACAGATTAGACATCTAGGACGTGATACGCGTTAGATTCGGAATCTTGGAAGTTTTAGGCTTACTGTCAGCAGTGCTATTCCTATTTGCAGCCGCAGGCGCGCCAGCTTCACTTATTTTCGACATTTTGATGACTACCGGTTTCCTTTTTACTATCTACTCCTCTCCAGCCAGAGATTCTCGTAGGTCTGCCGTCGAAAATGTTGAAAAAAATGCACGAGATTTTTTTGGGCAATAAGTACGTTTCGGTCCCTGACATAAGTCCCCTTTTGTTCCACAGGCATCCATATATAAGCTTCCATGACTTAATACAGTGGGGTCATTGAAGTGCGGGTAACCTACCGATTAAATTAATGTAGATATATGCGGACAGCGGCGCATCTCTAAAGTTCAAATCAGGGCAAAATTGGACGAACTTTGATGGCTTGATAGTAATTCCATCGATCAAAATACCTGCGCGCCGCGGAGCTAAATCTTATTACTGTCTTTTAATGGAAGGTTGGGATGCAATAGAGCTAGATCACCGTGCCAAATTACCCGCAACCCTTTGGCTGAATGGTAGTCCGTCTTGTCACGGAACATTGCTTGAAGGTGCAGCTAGATTGTGGGGATCCACATCTTGCGCACATATGTGCACATTTATGTCGGTTGAGGCTCGCGAGTTTGCTTGTGGCACCCAAAATGGGTTGGCGCTGTTGGATTTGACCGGGTTCTGTGTTGCCATGGGATTTGCTTTTTTCCCAGTAAACAAACTTTAGTCTTGGCGCGCGACACATAAAATCTTCAATCACAAAAAAAAATTCTTTTCTCTTCTTCTTCTTCTCTTCAAACACCAAGTCCCCAATCCAAGACGTCAACAGTCCTGACTCCTCGGAGGCAGTTGATAGTTTACGCTCTTTACGACATCACCCCTACGAGATCGGACGACACTGCCTTTTCGATGGTTCGATATTTTTATTTTCAAATCATTACATACTTGTATAGCTCTGTCGGTTGGGAGACGAGAAAAATCGATCACAGCCTCTTACTTTAATGTAGAGCCTGGTTATTTCTCCGGATGGATTCGTCTGTTCGTTGATGGAATTTCTTGGGTGGGGAGGTGGTCGGCGAGTCATATTCCAGAATCGTCGCACAGGACTATGTCTGATGAGTGCGGGGAATAACCATGACGCGAACATAACGTTTAGAATAGTTTTACTTTAGATTACGTGACGTAGGCTGGTGGAGATGAGGATGGCGATGGCGATGGGGGCATTGAGGCGGTGGAGGCTTGTAGTCGGACGTATTGTTCCGAGGAGTAGCCCTATGGCGTGACTTCTGGTGATGCCTACGTAGATATCTTCGTGGATCTGCCAGGCGTGACATGTCCGTGGCGTGAGCTCCATTGAAACCTTTCCACGGCTCCGGGACTACCTTCGGGACGACCCAAATCCGAGTTTTTGAAGTTCCAATAAACGTATTTGATTAAAAAAAGATTTATGTACAGGATGATGCATAAAGATCTCGGAAGCGCGGAATTACCGCCATGCGGAAAGCAATTAAAGAGGGTAAAAATATAGTAATAACAGCCCCATAGATCATGTCGATGATCACATGAGCCAAAAATACTGGAATCTATCGTCAGTGTGGGTATCTGCAAGTTCGTCATTTTGCCATGCCGGACGTGATACACGGCATCCAATTTTTTATTGTAAATGTGGAAAAATTTTCCCAGGAATTGTCAACCGCAATACAAGGAAGAAGTTTTCAAAAAAAGATTTTGTCGCTAAAATTCGAGATGTGCTGAAATGAAGGGAAAAAAAAGAAGAAAAAAGGATAGGTATAGAAACTGGAAAAAATTAGGAATGATGTGTAGAGTTTGATCGAGGGCGGTGAGACTAAGCACCACCGCCTAGTTCGATCTTCTTGCCCTTGATGGACTTCATCTCCATCTGTTAAAAGTATACCAGTTAGCACATCTCTATTTGGCAAAGATCCAGCAAAGGGAACTCGGAAACTTACTCCTAACGAACAGAGCCAGGCGATAGCGCCAACGGCAATAGGAAGAATGAAGCAGGTGGTAATGGCCTTGTTGTAGGCAAGGATGACACCAGGAAGGTTTTCAGCAGAGATAATCATACGAATAGCGGTAGCACCGGCGTGAATAACAAGCTGTGGATTGACATTTGGTGCAAGCTTTGGGAGTTGCTGAATCAAGGTATTCGAGAAGATATTCTGGGCGATAGAGATAGAAATGGCACCTCCCAAAGAATTGAAGAAGATGGCAAGGGCGTCTGGTAATGAGAAGTTAGCAAAAGTTTTGACAAGAGACTCAATAGAATGTCGATGGAATACTCACTTCCAACAGGCATATCATCGGCGCTGAGTACGACCTGAACAGCGACGAATGGAATTTGTATACCCATTCCTGCTCCGAACCCTGCTAGGATCTGGTATCCTATCCATTTGCTGGACGGGGCATCCACCTCCAGTGTATGCAAAAGACCAGCTCCGATAGTGAAGATAGCAGCGCTAGCCCACATGAACGGAGTGTAGTAACCAAGAATAGTTACAGATGCACCGACAATAAGAGAGGCGACAGTAACGGAAATCAAATATGGAATACATCTAATTCCGGATTGAACGGCACTAGTACCCCGAACAGCCTGGAAATAGAATGGCAGGAAGTAAATATGAGCGTAGAGAGCCATGGAAAGGAACGAGTTGAAAGTGCAAGCCGCCAGAACGGTTCGGTTTCGTAGGAAAATTCTTGGAGGAATAGTTGCCAGATCCTGTTCTCGGTATTGAATATAGATGAAGATAATGATGATAAGGCCGAATCCAAGAATGCAGCCCCAAACCCTAGAGTCACTCCAGGGATATGAGAAGCCACCCCATTGAAGCGCGAGAAGAAGACACACGATTGCAGCGATGAGGAAAAAGGCTCCGAGAATATCGATTTTGGCGATTCTTTCCCTAACTGAAAGATGTGTGATCTTTCTCTCTGGTGGCTTGAAAAAGAACAAGACGACCGCAAAAGCGACACCGCCAATTGGAAGGTTGATCCAGAAGCACCATCTCCAGGTAAGGCTTGGAGCGTCCGTGAAGGCACCACCGAGTAAAGGCCCAATAACGCTAGAGATACCAAACATAGAACTAAGTGCTGCAATATACATCGGTCTCTTGCGCAAAGGCACCGCGAAACCGATAATTGTCATACCACCCGAGAACAGAGCTGCAGCGCCGATACCAGCAACCGCACGGCCGACAATGAATGCAGTGGAACTGGGGGCAGCTGCACAGACGATAGAGCCAATTTCGAAGATGAAAAGAGATAACAAGAAAGTCCATTTTACGCTGAAATAAGTGTAGATTTTGCCGAAACTCGGTTGAAGGGAGGTTTGTGTGAGGAGGTAAGAAGATCCGTACCAGCCGACATCGCCGATAGAGTTGAATTGTGTCGTGATTCGAGGAATGGCAGTAGCAATGATAGAATTGTCTATAATTCATCCAATTGTTAGAAATACTCGACCGAAAGCTTGCATTGAACCGCAAATGTTGTGGAAATCATGCATACCCAAGGCTATGACAAAGGTTGAAAGACAGAGACCAGCGGTCAAAATGGCCAGTGTGACACCGCCGGGATATTTAGATTCATCATCTTCTTCTGTTGATTCTCCAGCCTTTTCATCGGTTGCAATTGGTGTTTCATCATCTCTCTTCTCGACAGCGCTTTCACGTTCCTCCTTGACAGCTGTTCTTTCAGAATCTGCCCTGCTTCCGGCAGCGGCTCGTTCCGCAGGTACATTTGATCCACTTCCATCCCTGCTTTCAAGCTCGAAAGCCTCCAGCTTGGGAGTGGTTATTGTGGTTGTAGTGGTTACTGTGGTGTCGGTAGGCTTAACTTCCGTTGTCTCCGGAACGGAACTTGCCGGTTTCTCGCTACCTTCTAACCCCATTTCTGCGGTAAGAATGCACGTTAATCAAGGGCCCTGAGTGCCATGTCCGACAAGAAAGGCTGCTCCTTCCAATTAACTCACCTTAAAAGGCTTGGAATTGAGCTTATCTGCAATCCAGACCAAAAGTCTTCGATGAAAATAAAAACCGTCTACGAGACGTCGAAAGTGAAATAACTTTTCAACCTGTTGACGAAAAATTAAAAAATTATCCCATGAAAACTCGGTCCCTGTTTGGGCTTTAAGGAGCCACCAGAAGGCATCGTGATTTGCTTTTTTCTTTTTCTTTTTCACGGAATAGGACTGATCCGAACGCCAATACTTATTTCACAGGCGTCCACCCCAGGAATCAGAATGGTGGGCACCGGGTCGTATTTTCCCACTTAAACGGTCGTTGGCCAGCACCCCAGCCTGGGCTGTTCGCCCTCCGCGCTAGCTGGCCACACGGGTATTTCGACTATTCTAGCGACCTGCACAAGCTTTTCTTCCTCACGACAACGGCCCAAAATTCTAGAGACTTTCCGCCAGTTGGGCTCTGGAACTACTGTGGCTCATTTGCTGTGAAATAAGCTGAAGGTCACGGTATTCGATGACTCGAGACTCCTTTTGGGAATATACGGACGATATGCGTATATGCAGATGGGGCTTGCGAATCCGTCTCCTGATCGTGATCGCTTCACCTACGTGGACCAAGTATCTTTTTCTATTCAGCCTAGCCCATCACACAAGATTTCGTAACAAAACCCAAAAAGATTAAGTCCTTGACTAAGCACCGGGACCTGAGACAACAGCTGCAATATTCACCCACAGACAAGTTTGGATGTTGAAAATGCTACCGTTCCGTACCCCTGCGAATTCATGTGCATCCTGCTGACATGATGGATTGCCTTTTCGGGTAGTCGTTTTACGAGAGAGCCTCTCGGTTTTTGCTTGGTGCATGTCCCGGGAAACAAACCTCACGCCCATCTGACATGTTCATGCTATCGACCGGCTTCTTGAGCCCAGAAACTTTCCGGTGCCGTAGCCGTTATGCAGGTATGTCGAGATTCAAAAATCCGCTAAAGAGAAGAAGAAAAAAGAACAGTGTCTTTCCCAATAGATTGCATAGAGGCTGAATACGCTCACGATCTCATTTGTAACAGGAAAAAGAAGGCTTGAGGTGTGAGATCAGCCCAACCTTAATTTTTGGTGTAACGACCGACGGCGAGACTTTAACCCCGCCCGGGTCTGTGACACATTTTTGGGGGGGGAGGGTTTGCAAAGCTTTGACATTAGCGGGATCGCGCAACTCGGAAATTGCAGGGAAGACAGTTTTGTGAGGGAACTCAGCCTGGACCTGCATTTGTGCAACAGCGGTAGGCAGGAAGCCTCTTTCCAGCGGGAGTGAAACAAATCATTGGTTGCTGTTGGATGGTTTCCTTTGATTTGCATATCTTCTTCCTGTGATTGATGGTTGAATCGTACGCGTATCATCAATGTCCGAGTCAAAGCACTAGCTCGCGTGGCTTCTGGGGAATCGGTAAATACCAATATCAATACGGTGTTTCTAGTTCTGCGCATACGTATATAAATGTATTTTAAGCACTCATAGGTCAGATTGACTTAGCCTTTTGGTGCTACACAACCAAGTCCGGCGCACTAATCGATTATAATCAGCGCTGAAAATTAGTGCTCTACAAAACTCCAAAAAACCCCAGCCAGCCCAGGCAGTGTTATTTAAGATCAAGATCGTTCATACCGGGTACCCCGCAATATACTCTCGGGACCATCCCCGTGGGTGCCGGCGTATCCAGTAACATAAAGAGCTACAAGATACGAGGAGATCTGCGAGTAATTATGAATTTCTAGAAGTCTCAATTTATCTATAGACCCCTAAGCCCTGCAACGCGTGCTTTATAAGCGATCTAAGGTTTTATATTTGCATTGCCCATGTCGATTCCCATGCGGCCCCCAGGCCCCCCCAGGTCCGGGCTTTCGGTAGGCAAAAACACCGGGCAATTAGCTCACATAAAGGTTGAGGCTTTAACAATTTTATGGTTGGGGAGCGCTAACAATTTGGTCTCATCGCTAGTTAATAATATATTTTTTCAGCATAAACCCAACCCTGGTACCCTGTTGTTTAAGTATTGACGAGTTGTCTGAATCAACTACAAGACTTCAACTTTACGGAATTGAGCACGATATCGACATCTCAAACTATAAGATTTCAAATATAGATTTGTAGATCGGGAGATATATTAGGATATTAACTAGCCATTTTGACATCCCCTGAAACGGACTTCACCGCGGGGCGCAAGCACCAAGTATTTTGAACAGTAACACCCCTTGATGATGATGCAACTTAAACTCATTTTGTGTCCATAAAGATATTTGAAATATTTGGTGAACACCTCCAAGCAAGCAACCTATTAGTTGCTCCGCCTTTCCCCTTGAACCCTTACTATAGGGCTGCGATAATGGGTAAAATGATTGGCTCTAAAGCTAAGATTATAGCGAATATATCATCGAATGACTGCCGTTTCCTAAACATAGACGTTTTAGAACTGGTCTTTGGGAGTAAGAGACATGTTGGTTTGCAGAGCCTGACATACGTCACGTCAATAGGTGTTTTTTTTTTTTTGTTTTTTTGTTTTTTTTCAAAAAAGGGAAGGATCAAGGCATACAGCGAAGGGTCAGAGAAGGGGCATTGTTCGAATGTTCGTGGAGTTTGATGTAAAGGACAATTAGCCGCAAGGCGGGTACGTTTTTCCATTCGCCTTATGGATAATGTAATAGTTCTTTAACATACCAATCCAACATTATAATAACTTAAGCTTACGGAGCCCAAAGCTGATGTAGGGAAGGGAATGACATAAAAGTTTTAAATAAAAGAACTGACTAACGGCCCCGCGCCTCTTTTACCAATGATACTGATAGCGCAGGGTACGATGTTGCATTTCGCATTTGCAAGGTCGCTAGTTGCGACTCTGCAGCAAACAGCGCTGATAGAATCTATATTGAAAAGTCCGCCGTTGGACTTAATACACCCCCTTGCCTGTCCGCGTCCGGTACCAAGTACCTGTCGTATGAGCAGGAAGGGAATGTCTCCCGCTCTGGTAGAGGACTTGTGGTTCTTACGTCTGATAGATTGGACTGAGAATCCTAAAAAGTTAAATCCGGTTGAAGCTGTTAGGTTTCTCGCTGGCCCATCGGGTTTGAGGCCGAGGATATCTAACTATTCATTTTCAAGGCTGGTCTAAGAGTTAATAGCGTGTGTGATCGAAAGGGTATTAGGAATTTTACATTGACAGATCGTTCTGCATTTTCAGCGACCGGAATACAAACGGATGGGACAGCAAGGAAGGAGAGACCGATGAGTACAGTCGCCAAAACAGCCAGGTTCATTGTATTTTAATTAATCGATTAGCAAGGTAGTTAGTTGCTTAGTAGTTAAATTGAATAGTATGGATCTTTAGAAGGGAGGCAGAAGTGAAGCAACCCGGACGGGTATTATATTCCAAGCACCTGTTCTACTAAACTGATTATCCTGAATATACTGACCGTAAAGCTAATCTGGGCTACGGCAGGAGGGCAAATAGTAATATAACAAACATACAAGTACAGAATTAGGGTTTCACTGGGAAACACATGTACATTAACGTATGAATATGTATGGGGTTTAGGGGCACCAGGCGTTCGACCTAATAATCCCAACATGTGCCTCTTTGCTTCAGCTGATCAGATCGATCCGATCCTGCATGAAAAAAACACAAAACTTTAGAACAGAATATGTGCGCTCATATATGCGGGGCGCCCAGCAATGATGTCAAGAATACATCGCGGTGAGGGACGGCGGGGCCTAGAACGACATGCCCAGACTGTCCCGCATGCCCAGAACCCCTCTCCAACCACCCGATTTCTGTCGATCGATCTTGCCTAACCAAAAAAATCCAATAGCCGTAGCCTTAAACCCCCTTGTAAATGAAATTCGCGATCTAAAATATTTCAATTGTGAATAGTGGGATATCCAGAAGTCCAAAATTTCTGCATCCGAGTCCCGCTCGTAAGAAGAAAGAGAAAGAAAAAAAAAAAAAAATTCAAGAAAAACATGTTGATTAGCTGGGGCAGCAGACGTCTGAAGACTGTATTATCCCATACGAATCCACACCAGGTGATAAGACTGCTTTCACACCGCCAATCCTACAGTAGACTTGCTCGCCCAAGCTTAAGCCCTACTGGTACCATAAGGCAACTAAAAAACCGCCTCATCTCCAGTCCTCACAATTTCCCCCTCAGGAACATCAAACAAATCCCCCAAAATCGAAATCTCACCCTTCGTAGCCTGAGCAATACACTCCCCTAAATCCCTAGGTCTAAACCCTCCTTGCAACCAAAACTGCCTCAACCCTTCAACTTTCACACTCCCCAATTCAAACTCCTTCGGCACCGCGGTCGGAGGGTATGTCTCGAAATCATCTTCATGCTGCTCGATCTCGTAATCATCCCTATCTTGATCGTTCATCCAACTGATCATTTCTGCTTTGGAGTTGTAGATAACCAGATCTCTAACACTTTTTAGCTCTGCATCGGCGAAGCGGCGCCACCAGGCGACGCTGACCACGCACTTTATCTTCAAGGTCTTAACTTTCGGCGGTGGGGTTATAAAAAACGAAGGGTGGAACATCTCGCCGCGGAGGTACAGCCATTCCAGCTGCGTCAACCCCAGAAACGCGCGTTGAAGTGAATTCAACATCAAGGCCATCCGTTCTATCGGTGGAGGACTATACGGCCGATCTTCATTATCTGTAACCAACTTCAACGTCCGTAAATTCACTGACTTCGTCAACAACGCTGTTAGATCCGCAGCTTGTTTTCCAGCAATCGTAGAAAGTATCGTATCCTCGTAAGTCCCTTCTGCATCTTCTGAGCTACCCTCGTTAACCTCGGCATCCTCACCAATGGGCATTCGGAACCCGTCTTCGTCTTCGTCGTCGTGTAGGAAGATCTGTAAATCAAGACTTGTGATCTTCTCTAGGTCGATGAGATCAAAGATCGAGTGTTTCGGCTTATACCATTGTGATATGGCGCTGATGAAATTGGTGTCCAGGATAATACTAAAGTCGTCTGGTGTTTTGCCCTCTGAATACTTCTTCAAAATCCCGAGGAACCGCACGATTCCAGTCGGCGGATCATCTGATGTTTCCAAGTCTATCACCAAAGACCATAAACCCATCAGCTTTAAGTCCCGAATAAAGCAAAAAATAGAGAATGTTGAATAAGGATAGATACTCACAGCTCCCCCAAACGCTAACCTTAACCCACCTCACAGCCACCAAACCTTCCTCAATCCTATCCCCGAGCACCCTAATCAATCCATCCTTCATACAAGCCGTACTCCTTGAAAAGACTTCAGGTTCAAAAACCAATCCTCTAATAAATCCAAACCCGGGCATAATCTCCCCTCTCTTCTCAAAATCATTAATCGTCCGTGCCAAAGCCCTGCATCCATCGTTCCCAACCGCACGGAGAGTATTGTGGATGAACGGTGGACATGGTGGGCCACGATATCTTGATGGAATTCGATCACATAGATGAAGTGTTGAATAAAGATGATGTAAAGCTGGCGGATAGAGAGACTTGCAGGTTTGAAGCAGGGAGAGGGTGTCGCGCAGCGAGAGGTGGGAGAGGATGAGAGATACTAGTTCGGAAGGGAGGGTGGTTATTGCTTGTCGCATCTTTTTAAATCTCGCCCTAATGTGTTTAGATCACTACTGGACTCGAAAAGAATAGAGTTTTCTAAAAAAAAAAAAAAAAAGCGGGATGGGTGGCGATGTGTAATGATGAAATGAAGGGTTATTGGAACCCTCTATGTCATGCTTAAGTACGTATGTGTTGTAGGTGGTTGGGAATTGTTGGATTTTACACCACCCGCGACTTCAAATCCGCTGCGCCGCTGGACTGGTCAATTACGTTATACGTAGAGTCTCCAGTGTCAAAGAATCTATGGGCCGAGATGAGGCGACGCTTCACCTAGAATAAAGCCCAAAGGGAGGAATGTATAAAGGTCCAGCGAACAGAAGGCAATCAATGCTTGCGAAAAGGGCTCATGACGCGCGTAAATTATAAAGTAAAACCAGAAGGAACGGGCCACTGCATCAAAATCCAGAACCATGGTTCCCAAGACCTGTTGGTCGACAAAAGGCTAACAAGCAGGGATGGCCCCGTTGTCTCTGCTCCGTTATAATCCCTCAGAATCAGGTACCTCTTCCTAAATTTTCATTCTCACTTTGCGGCGCTTCAAGTCAAGAATATCGATATCTATTCTTTTAATTCCAGGCCTTTCGCAACCATGCAAGGTAATAAAATATGTAACAATAACAAGGCCAGCAAAAGCATGAGCATCCGTTCAAACTCCAGTCATAACCTCGTCCGGCAGCTCCTCCACAAGCCCCACCTTTGTAGCACCTCTTCTCCAAGCCACATCTTGCTTCTTGAAAACATTGCCAACTGGCGCTTCCATCCAACTCTGCGGCACACCCACAAAACTCCCATTCTTGTTGCTAACCCACCTAATCATCTTTGGGGGCTCAGTAGGCTCCGGTGTCCCCGCCTCGGCTACCTCATCCGCTGCGTTCTCATCCTCTAGTTGTTTTTGGCTGCGACGGTTGACCTTTGTAGCTTGGCGTTTGAGAAGCTTGTTTATTGTCTCCATCTAAACATTGGAATTTTGTGATTAGTCATCTAACATATAGAAAGCACTTAGATTATAGCAGGTCAAAGTATAATCATACCTTCTCCTCTTCTCTCCTCTGCTCACTCTGATTCTTCCTCCTTCTCGCCATCTCAGCGCGACGACTAGCCTGCTCAGCTGCCGTTAACGGTGCCGCCTTCTTTGTAGTCCCAAAGTCGTCTGGAAGTTCCATCAAATCAGCCGCATAAACCGAATCGAATTTGCCCAATTGTCTTCTAGTCAATCCCTTAAGGTTGGGGGTATCGGGCCGGCTTATATCTGGCGTGGCCATCATGGAATCATCCATCTCTTCGTCCTCCTCGTCATCAATGCCGTCGCCTTCCGCATCATCATCATCTTCACCCTCTTCGTCGTCATCTTCATCATCGTCGTCTTCTTCGTCGCTCTCTGGCTCCACAATCTTCGGAATCGGTACGGATCTCGGGATGGCTTTTGCTGTTGGGGCTCGGATTACAATACTATCTTCATCCGGCTCCCCCTCTGCATCTTCGTCCTCGCTAGCAACTGCCAATTTTCCACGGACAGTACCAGGAACGGCCAATGGTGGTCCCTCATCAATATCCATTCCGTCATCGGTTTCGCCCGGAGCATCTTCGTCCGAAAAGACCGCCTTAGCAGCTCGTCTTGCCGGCATCTGCCTCGTCCCAGCCCCACGAGAAGGCCTTTTTGGTACAGGTTCGGATTCCTCCTCTTCCTCCTCTTCCTCTTCTTCCTCCTCGGAGTCTTGGCTAGCCTCTACGTCATCGTCATCCGCT
This sequence comes from Orbilia blumenaviensis, assembly GCA_036872755.1. Lineage (NCBI taxonomy): Eukaryota > Fungi > Ascomycota > Orbiliomycetes > Orbiliales > Orbiliaceae > Orbilia > Orbilia blumenaviensis. The sequence goes on along the minus strand of JAVHNS010000003.1, from coordinate 1,014,827 downwards.
ATATCGATATTCGACTCGTCGTCCTCACTGTCGCTGGACGGCAGTCGCCGCCTACTCCTTGTATTCGCAGAAGAAGTTGTAGTGGCGTTTCGCGCAGGTTGTGAACGGCCAGATGCACGAGAAGGCTGAGACCTAGTATTAGCGGCCGCAGATGTACGAGTGTTCCGGCCACCTGCGACACTCCTGATATTCGACGACGTCTTAGGCACTGTATCCCCAAGCAGCAATTAGCACAATCGTACAAGTAATTTCTTAAGAGTGTGTGTGGCAAAATTGAAACCTACAAGCAGCCTTCATATTCTCCACCGAAGCAGTCCTAGTATGCGAGCGGGTGGAGGGCAGGGAAGCAGCGCCGTCATCCTCCTTTCTAGCGCTAGACCTCGTACCCCGCGAATGCTGGGTCTGAAGCGTCGGAGTAGTAGGAGGTTGGGACGATGCCGCAGCAATGCGACGCGAGGAGCGACGGTCTGCCATAGCTGGTGGGTAATCGATACTAAAGCTGTTTAAGTCCCAGGAGTTAACTGCGAGATCTGGCGGGGCACTCCTCAAGCTCTGCTTAAAAGGGGAAAGAGAGGAAGCTGTCGAGGCCTTACTCTTCGAACCGCCTTTTCAATAGAACACGACACCGAGCCGCGGCTTCTGAGGGTGGTGTCGAGGGGTAAACGTGAGGTTTATACGCGCGCGTGTCGGAGACTAATATCCGTGACAGCAGATGATGAGGTAACCAGTTAGCATGTCAAGAAATGAAATCGTTTCACAAAGCACCCATCCACCTGTCACCGTCGCTATGTCGAAACCCAAGAGAAAAAAGTAAAAAGTAAAAAAGTGGTTGTTCTATGTTAGAAGGCTACGTTCACCTCAAGGCAAACCAGCACACACACACACACACACACAGGCACGCAACATGAAAAAAGAAGCATGAATTCCTTCGTGTCATCAACCTTGTGAAATTTGGAGCTAGTGTCCACAAACGACAAGAACCGGTATGACATCCGAATAGCATTGGCAAAATATAGGGAATTTAATACGAACCAAGAAAAAAAAAGAAGAAGAAAAAATGCGAAATAAAAAGAAAAAGGAAGGGGATAGTAGCTTACCTCGCTCCAAACACCTCTTCAAGATCCAATCATACGCCTGATACTTGTCCAATGGTAGATCGTAATCCGAACTGTCGCGCTGACCCACGCGATCGCGATTGATACCCACGTCGACGAAGCTGGAACCGGAGACGACGGGAAAGACCAGCAAGCTTGTCATATTGAAAGGGAAAAAAGAGAACAGGAGGAGAGCAAAAAGAAAAGAGCAGAGCGGGTATCACAAGGGTCTGTGCAGCTGCGTGTGCCAATCCAGGACGAGACCGGCGTGGGCAAAAAAAAGGTTGGCCACAAAAACCCCAACTAGGCGAATGGGCAATACACTGACGAGAAGAGTTCTTTCGACGGCGGTGGTATACCAAGTGGTGCAGTGTAGCGACGGGCTGGAAGGGAAACGCGCGAATGAGATGTGGGAAAGGAGATGCCGTTCCGATGTCTTAGCCGGGCTTGGCTACCGTTGGCTGCAGGAGCTAGCAAGATATCACAGTTCCCAACACGGTTTATCAGTCCTGGGGATCCTTGGATGGCTCTTCGGTTTGTGGGGTGAAATGCAAAGCTGACGATTATGACTGCGACGATGGTTGAAGGTTGAAAGTTTGAGGATAACTCCCGAGATACTGGAGAATCTGTAGGTCGAGAATATATAGAAGCCAACGGAAGGCCTTTCTGGATCTCCCAGGAAACCACCCAGTCCCAAAAAGGAAATCTTTAACGTCCTTCGACGACCCCCTCAACACACCTGCCGACATACCACCTACACTATCTACTTCCATACTACGTATCTAGTCTCGTAGTACCTACTTATCGCACTTGCAGTATATTATACTACCACACATTATGTCGTCTACGCCCCCAAATAACGCTCTCTTAGAGGGTAGGGGCAACGTAGATCTAGGAGGAAGGGAAGATGGAGAAGATGGAGAAAAAAGAGAAAAAGGAGAAGAAGGAGAAGAGGAGGAAGAGGGAGAAGAAGAAGAAGAAGAAAAAGGAGAAAAGGAACCCCAAAATCCCACCTTCAAAAAAATACACGATACCATCGGATCCCATCTACTCCGCATCCTCTTCAATACCAGAATGTATCCTGACGGCCAGACCATATCCTTCCCTCATACTACCCCACGAACAGCTATGGAAGTAATGGACTGGTACAAGCGGAAACTCTTCAACTTTCAAACAAACCGTTTAGGGTACAATATTCTCCTTTCTTTTGTTAATTCCAAAATAGTCTGGGTTCTGGAAGCCCTCGGGCGCAACTGTAGTTTCAATTTATACATATGTATTATACGTAGAAGAGAATAGCAGTATCAGTAGGAGTCACATAACTAACATCATTCCTTCCAAAAGGCTGACCTACCACCCAAACCAGCAAGTCGTCCAATTCAAATTCTCCCATCCGGCAGGCGAAGCCCTCAGCAAAGCCTTCATAAACCAGATCCTCCGGTGGACATCAGAGCATTTCAGCCGCATCAGCAAATATTCCAGGTTTATAAACGATAACCTTCGACTCATGTCCTTCCAGCGTAAGTCTTGAATGACACAAAAGAGGAGCAATGCAACATCACAACTAAATATCATGTATTTATCACCAGCAACCCCAACCACAACCCCAACCCGCTACAAAACTCCCTTCCTAACGCCCCCCCTCTCACTCCATCCAAACCACGAAACCAGCGCAAACACCTTCCCAACCATAATCGTCGACTACGCCTTCTCACCCACATCCCGTCCCTCGGACCTTCTAACCCACTGGCATGACCTCTACCGTATTCGTGATCTATGGTTTTCACACAGTAAAGCCAAAACAAAGGTTGTGATACTGGCTATGATTCATCCTGCGCCCAGTCCTGGGGACAACGACGACGACGAAAGAGTGGAAGATCAACCTAATAACCAGGATAACACTACTAACAATAGCAATAACAGCCGCATTGCTCTGACCACCAAAAAGCTCCACGCAAGACTAGACGTCTGGCGCTACGACCCCTCCCGCAAAATGGGCCACCTAACCGACGAAGTAATCCTCTTCCCTATCCCACCCGCTCGGGACGGCGACGACTACCACCGACAGCGGAAAAAGGAAAATATAACATTCACAATACAGGAAATATACGGTGAAGACTGTGATTTTAAATTCGAGGAGTCCGGGATTGATGAGGGTCTGACGTTTACGCTGGATATTCAACTATTAAGGAGTAAGATGAGGGAGGAGTGGTTTGGTCATTGGGTATATTGATTTATTTATTTTATACCATTAGAGGTGCAATATATATAGCTAACCTACTCGGGTCTCGTTCTACCATTATAGATTTGGACGACGCCGCAGCCACGACACCGTATGTCCATGTTCGCGTTGTAGACTCATCTCAAGCTATAGGCATACAAATCGCTATTAAGGATATCGAATCTCAAAGAAAAACACATAATTACAATCCACAAAACAGCCTCATCACGTATATTTACAAATACAGGAGTAAAGGATAACCCAAACCATTATCCAACAAACCACCAGCGTTACAAAAAAATAATAAAAAAAAGGGAATAAAGAGGTCGGTAGTAATATATACACGAAGACCAAATAGAAATTATCCGAAATTATGAAATCCCGAGAAAAGAATCTTCAAACTCCAGTAAAGGAAAAATACCTGAAAGAAGCCGCTGCCGTGGCATCCACCGAAGAAGAAATATCATGATGACCCTCCAAAGGAAATGATAAAGGTATATCATAAAAAGGGAAATGGAAAAAATGGAAGAAAAAAAGGGATAAGAGGGAAAAAAACGCCATACCAAATCTAACCTTTTTCTATATGATAAGCAAAAAATGCAACAATCATGCATCATACCCTTCATTCATAATGAAACCCGTCGGAAACCCATAACATCGCACTCATGACTCTGTTATTCTTTTGTCAGATGTCAAAATTCATTACAGCTGCACTCCGCTCTTTTCTGCCATTATCATTTCCTTCTTTCTGCGTTTCTTATGCTTTTGCTGGGTTTCGAGATAACTTTTCTTTAATTCGTCAATTGCGATCAGCATGCCTGAATCTTCGAGTGGCAGGTACTGAAGCGCGATACGCTCAATCTTGACCACGTGCGATTTGAGGAGCTGTAAGTCGGACTCGTCTTGTGCCTTGTGTCGCTTCCTATAGTTCATGTTAGTAACATATCCCTTAAGAATAATGTAGGGGGTAAAGGGAACATACAAAGTGTCGAAGGTCTTCATCTGCTTCTCCAGCACGGCGACTCTATCAGTAGCAGCCGCAACAGTAGCAGCCGCGCGCGCCTCCTCAACCTTCATTTGCATATCCAACTTCTTCATCTCATTCTCTGCAGCATTGACCTGCTTCTCCGCATAATCCTTCGTTTCGATCAACATGCTTTCAAGGTGTGTAATCTTCTCCTCGGCAGCGGTCTTAACAACATCTAAGGCGTTCGTTAATTCGTTGATCCTCGACTCGGCGGCTTGCTTGAGTGCTTCTGGAATTCGGTTGAGTTTTTCGACCTCATCCTCGAGCGATGTAATCCTGTCTTCGGCTTCGGTTGCAATGTCCACAGTATGAACTTTGGCCTCTTCAAGGTCTTTGGCTAAGGCTTCGATTTCGAGGTCAGCCTCTTCGATGACCTTTTCTAGATGTGCGTTGACTTCGGCGAGCTGGTGTTCGAGTTCTTCGATCCTATCCCGGTCCTCTTCGCTGGAAACGGCGGCCTGGTGCTTGTTCATTTTGTCTTCCAGGTCCTTGGTCATGGTTTTAAGTACCTCAAGCTCCTTTTCGGCAGACTCTTTCTTTGACTCAAGATCCGTAAACTTCGCGAGCTCCTTTTCTAGTTCCTGGATCTTCTTATTCGCATCCTCGATTGCAACCCCACTGGCTTCATCAGCCTCCTTTAATTTCTCAATAGTCTCATTCAGAGCCTTCATAACCTCATTACGTCCCTCGACTTCAATAACCATCTCCGCCAGCCGTCCAGAAACCTTCTTCAACTCCTCCTGGCTCTCCTCGTCCTTCCTCTTCCAAGCATCTGCATCTTTTTGATGCAAAAGAGCCTCTTGCTCCTTAATCCTCATCACGTCCTCCAGCCTCTGCTTAACACTCTCCAACTCCATAAACTTTCCATGCCGAGAATCGTCGTCCTTCTTCCTATCAGACAACAGCTCATCGTAGCGTTTCCGAAGATTATCAAGCTCATCACGCGCACGAGTCAGCTCAGTGACTTTCTCAACCTGACCCTTAGTCAGGTTATGCATCTGCTCGCGGAGTTGCTTCAAATCCCCTTCCTTTCGAGAAGTTTCCTTTTCGGCTGTAAGTTTCGAGATTTCGAGCTCTAGGAGTCGGGTGCGAAGGGCGGCGAAGTCCTTGTTTGTGGTTTCGAGTTTCTTGCGAAGCATTTCAACTTCGTCGGTTGGTGATTGAGGCTCTTCTTTCTCCTTCTCCTGTTCTTTTCCTTTATCTCCAGGCCTCTCCTGGTTCAAAGCCTCAACCAGATCCTTCAACCCCTGCACCTCCATATTCGCCTTCTCCAACTTCTCCTCAAGCGCTTCCTTCTCCTTCCTGACCTCCTCGATCTGCGCCTTCAGCTCTTTGATCTCGGAATCATCCTTGAATATAGAAACGGAATCAACCTCTTCCATCTGCTTCCTCAAATCCTCAACCTCCTTATTCAACCTCGTAATCTCCTTCTTATCCTCGACACCCTGTTTCAAAGCCCCTTCCAATTGCTCAAACATCGCATCCAAATCATGCTGCCTCGTCAAAAGCTCTTCATGATCGAATTCATGCTGTTCAAGTAATTCATCGACCTGTTGTCTCAACTCCACGGTTTCGGCCTTGAGATTGTTGTATTCATCTTCACGGGACTTAGCCTGCTCGATAATACCAATGAACTTCTCATAGGTGGCTTCGAGATCTGCGCGTTTCGTTTTAAGGTCTTCTTCCTCAGCTCGTCGGTCAGCGATCATATCCGATAGCTCCTGTCGCAGGGCAGCAATATCCTTTACATCAGCCGACTCCTCCTCGGTTTGTATCCCAGAATCTCGAACGTTGGAAGTCGGGCTCGGCGTCCTCCTTTGTTTAGTCGGAGACGGTGTTTTTCTCGGTGATACAGATCCAGACAACCTCTTCGGCGAAATAGACCCAATAGTCGAGGACCTACGCATACCAGTATCCGGCAGATCATCGAACATCTCTGGAGGGATCATAGTTCCGAATTCCTCGTCGTCGGCCCCATCGAATCCAGAGGCTCCTTCCTCGTGAACCGTTTGCAACCCTTCAGGACTCATCCTGCTCTCATTGATATGTCTCTCAAAGATCTCGATCTGGCTCTGCATCTCCCAAACACTAACGTTGAGCTCCTCCTCCGTTTCCTTCAGCTTCTCTTCCAATCCAACCCGCTTGCCTCTTTCGAGAATCGTATCCTTAAGCGAATCCGACACGGCAGTTTCGAGCCGTCTGCATCGATCGTTGAGCTGGTCGATGTTCTGGGTCGCAAGAGCACGTTCGGAGTAGCGGGCATTGGATTGTTCGGTGAATTTGGCGAGGAGCTGGGAGATCAGATCTTCGTAGTGGGTTTGGATCTTGTCGTAGCCCATCTCCTGGGGTTCTTCTTTCGAGGAGGAGGTTACGGAGGGGTCTGGGCTTGGGATCGGAGCGATTGGGTAGGGCAAGTGGTCTTGGTTTCGGGAGAGTTGGTCGATTTTTTCTGGATTAATTGGATTAGTCAACCGCCTTTAATTTAGAACGGGCAGACAGTGGAGATAAGGTAAATACCTTTGAGGACTTCATTTTCTTTTTGTAATGCGATTATTTCGACCTTGTGTTTCACCGTCTCCTGCAATTCCTCGGACAGCGCCTCATTCTCCTCCTGTAGCTCATGCAATTGTCGTTCAAGACGGTTTGTAGCATCATGGTGTTCCAGTAAGAATCCACGTAGGACGGAGATCCTCTCCAAAAGCTCCTGCTGCGACGATTTTTCAAGCTCATGAAGTCGATTCTGTTCGATAATTCAGTTTAGCGCGACAACGAAGAAAAATATTTTTGCTTTTAACCGATAAGGAACGCTAGCCACCCACTTTATAAAAATTCAGCAAATCCTGTGTCATCAACGGCTCCGGATCACCAACAATCGCTACCGGTGGTTGTTGTTCCATGTCTGTATCATCAGGTTGTATTCCGTCGGGCGGCGGCGCACGAGTTTGTTCTGCTGTTTTTTGTTGTTCGTCTCTTTCTTTGAAGGTGGTATTCGTAGGCGAGATGTTCGGTGTGGTGAAAGCGCTGCCAATTGGTTTTACAGTGTAGGTATCCACTTTTTCTTCTTGTCCTTCTTTTTTCTGTGCGTCTTTTTGTTCTTCTGCGCCACCACCACCACCGCTAAATATCGATGGGAGAGGAAGAAAATGGGAAGGAGGAGGGCCGGTGGGTGTGGTTGGGGAGGTTCCAGCGACAGGAGTGGCGGAGGTATTGCTGGGAGTGGGAGATGGTGGGATAAAGTAGCGCGAGAGAGGGATAAGGCCGGGGAATTCCTTGAGTTTTCGACGGCCGGAGCCTGAACCAACGGCCGAGAGGAGGGATAGAGTAGCGTAGGATGTTGTGGTGTGCTGGGCTGTTGGGGAAGAGTCGTCGGGATTGTTATTGTTGGTGTTTAAAGTACTATTGGTATTGCCCGGGCTGGGATTGATAGCATGCTCGAGATCATTAAGATTAAAATTATTGTTGTTTGTATTTGTATTTGTGGTAATGCGCAGGGGGGACTGGCGATGAGGGATGCGGCGCTTGGAAGGCGAATGCAGCAGAACCAGCGACCTTTGCGGAGGAGTTGAAGGAGGGATTGGAATGAGGTCGATCAGGTCGATATCAATATCCGGAGGACCCTCGACAGGAGCAGAAGAAGAAGAAGAAGAAGAAGAAGAAGACAAAGATGCAGAAGACGCAGTAGCAGTAGCAGTAGCAGTAGCAGTAACAGTAGTATTAACAGGAGCAGCAGAAGCAGAAAGAGAAGGAGATGCGGGAGTAGAAGATGATGTAGATGTACCGGTACCAGCACCAGTTCCAGTTCCAATACCAGGGACGACAGCAGCGGTAGCACCGGCGGGAGAGGATTGGGAGCGGGAGTGGGAGGAAGAGTTATTCACTCGCCAGATGGCAGCCATGGTTACGGTTATTTCTGTCTTTCCTTCCTTCCCTTCGTCTTCTCGTCCTATTGATCCTATGCCTGTTACTTGTTACCTGTTACCTGTGCCTGTACTGTACTGTACTTCTGGAACGACGCGCCGAAATTAACAGCCTGCTCGAGCTGCAGGGCGCATGATCCTTTTTTTTTTTTTTTTCTGTTCGCTTTCTTCCTTTGGTATACCCGGTTTGTTCTGATTCCAGCCGACAAAGAAGGTGGGTTTCTTTTAGTTTAGGTCGAATCGAAGGTTTGGTTTGGTTTGCAGTTGGGAGGAGTGCAGGACAGGTCAGGACTCCTAGTTGTGCATATGCAATTTTACCCGAAATGGCAGTCAAATTGCTTTTAATCTATATCCTCCATGGGGCCGCCATGGCGTCGTCGACGCGATTATTACTTCATAGTGTATACACATACATACATAGCGAGTTCGCGGACAGGCTGGCCATGCTCTTAGTTCCATGCAGGGGCATCTTCTATTAAATAATAAAAATAAATTATATTCTTTCTTTTTTTCTCTCTTCCTTTCGCGTTACTAATATCTAAAATCTCATTTCGTTGGCCGTTTTTCACGAGCTTGTGGGACGCTAATCAGCTTCTAGCTAATTAACCTAGCTGCCTACTGGCCTGGATTCGCTTTTTGCCCTCGAGGAGAAACGAGTGAGGGGGGGAAATCGAGTTGGATCGAGAGGAGTAGGAGGAGTGCATATATGCACGAGGGTGGGAACAGCAAGTGCGTGCCCATCTGATCTGATAGGTCTGTTCGCGGTGTGTTACGTGATTCCATGTTATGTTACAAGACCGTTGATAGGACAGCCTTTCGAACGCTGCATATAATACCAGTATGTCCAAGTACAAGTACTTTATATTACCTGACGCATGCGGAGGAAAATATTTCATCCATTCATTTTAATTAATCTAATGCATGCAGTACTGCAGAAAGGAGAGATGATGTCGATGGATGTCTCGTGAGGCAATAATCCTATTCGAAGAAGTGAAAAAAAGACACCTCGGTCGCCAGAAAAGAAAGCTTGGGCGTGTTAGCTGTCAGCTATTACCCAGCTATCGGTACCAGCTATAACACAGGTTTTAGGTTCAAGCATGCTATGTAGCTGCCAGGCCTGGTAGACACCTCTCTCGGATATACACGCCCACGACTGTGTATAAGCTTTGTGTCGATATAGCTCCTCAAGTACCTGATACGTACTATACTATAGAGCTAAGCCGATTAATATTCTTGACACACGCGATCCCGGGTTTTGGAAGCTGACTAGAAGCGTCCTTGCATTTGCAGTGTCTCAAGTACTTAGCGCCTATTAGCCAAACAGTTAGCAGTTTTGGGGGCTGCGTCAAAGCCTGTATCTGCCCAGACAAACACACGTGAGGCACTGCTGTTTAGAGCTATCCTTCGCAGGTGCAGTGTGGTGTTGTTAGTCCCTTCTATCTCGAATTCCAGCATCTTGAAATCATTTTTGGTAGTTTAGTAAATACTTTATAAATTGGAGACGGTTTAAGTGTTTCTGGGCTGAATTAAATTGAGAAATTATAATTATAACTTCTCAAGGTTTTCCGTTGGCTGACTACGACAGAGGGATAGATCTAGATCTATCCCTCTGTACCTAAACTATGGAACCCTTCTACTAACCCTACCACTCTGCAGGACAAGTACACTTTTTAATGTCCGTTGTAATTAATCCGAAATATATGGAGATATTTTCTGGCAATACTCTATCAATAGTAACATCAATTTGATGTGCATTATCATGTTAACACCGAATTACCTCCATACACTTTCCCAACACGGAAGATAAGAAGGCGCGGTGGACATTACCAGCCTTTGTATGTCAGAACTCACATAAAAGGGTATTATCTAGTCTTTAAAGGACACTAACCGACTAATTAATCAAAGATTTCAGTAGATTATGAGTACTTAAGTCCGGTCTTTAGGACCAAAACTAAGAAGCCCACACAGCTGACATAATATTACAACAAACAACAGACCCAGTTGAGACGCCCTCGATGTGGGTATTTTTGTGTCAGAACAGGATATTCATTGAATCTAACAGTTACCTGTCCGAGTCGAATATCCTTTTTTTTCCATTTCATTCCTATTTGTATTTTTTTCATGCAACTACAGAAAGAAAAGAAAGAAAGAAGACAAAAAATAGGCCAAATACAGGGAAAAAAATAGGCAATACATGAATTCGTGGATATCATTTCGTCGTGAATGTAAATAGAATGTTGGTCTCATTCACTGCTAATCTTTCTTTTAATCTTTTTTTTTCTCTCGACAGGATCAAAATCCAAGTGACCACCAATTTAGTAGCCATCATCTCCATTGTCGTCGCCACCCTTGCCCTTGTCATCATTGTCATCACCACCCTTACCCTTATCCTCGCCATCATCAGTTGGTTCCGGAGCCTTTGCGGTTTCCGTAACAGTCTTGGTAACACCATTGATGATTCGCACATAAACAGTCTTCGCCCTGCGACCCTTCTCGGTAATATACCTTGTAATAACCTTGGTCTCAGATGGACCATTGACAGTAATAGTCTTTGTGGTATCAGCACGTCCATTGATATATCGGATATAGATAGTCTTAACCCTGCGACCGTCCTTTGTGATATACTTTGTGACAGTGCTAGTTTTGTCTCCGCCATCGCGATCGCCTCCGAGTGTAATTGTCTTGATGGGACGGCCACCAATATACTCGATGATAATAGTCTTAGTATTATCGCCATCCCTAATAGTCTTTGTAATCGTCTTGGGACCACCGACTGATTTCTCGACATATTCCGTGATCGTTCTGGTCGGGTCGTCGTTAACATATTCAATGACGCGGATGGTCTTGGGGTCTGTGCCGACTGTAATAGTCTTTGTCACAGTCACTTGCTTGACAGGAGCAGGGCGTTCAGCTTCAGGTTCAGGATCTTTAGGAGGCGGGTTATTGCCAAAACCATAAGAATCAGCACCGGGAGTCAATTCCGGTGACCTGTCGCACATGTTGCACAGGATACCCATGGTACCGGCCTTCTTAACTTTACTCGCTTTCGAGACCCATTTACAACCCGCCTGTCTGCAACGAACGGCTGTAGCATCGCAATCTCCCTTATTTTTTGTGGCATAGAATACGAATGGTGCGCCGTTGGCTGGGATGTCAAAGGTCTGGTCGAAGGCGTACCAGGTACATTCTGGAGTATCCGGCATGGTCTGCGGGCACTGGTTGACCAATACTCCGTGTCGTGGAGGGTTTGTATTGTCTTGTGCTACATATTTGCATTCATTTTGGATACCACGGGTGGATGCAGCATTTCGATATACGAACGGCTGGTCGGCTGGTCCTGGTGGGCAGACATAGGCAATGAAAGGAGCGCCGTTGGATACGATGGCGACGGAGGAACCAACGAAGAAGGCGAGTGGGACTGCAATCTTGGAGAATAACATCTTGAGATCGATCTTCCAAACGGAAACTTGAAAATGAGAGGAAAGTTTTGGTTTGGGGTAGATGGATGGAAGTGCTTTTGGGGTTTAATGAGAGTGTGCAAGCTTGCGATTTAATGAGAGTGTGCAAACTGCGTTTTTAATGAATGTGTGTGCACTTCGATCAGAAGATGTGCTCCGTCGTGTCGGTCGATGATAGAAGAGTATCAGTCGATGGGGATTAAGAAAAGGGGAAAGAAGATGTGAAGCGGAAGGCATGTTTATATAGGTGGATAATCTCGAAGAAAAGAAGGGATTGCGGAGAACCTTAGGATCACGATGGTACCCACTACCAGCACCGGAATATTCCGTAAACTCTAGCCTATGTAGCCATCTTGCATATTCAGAACTTTTGCATCTTGCTCTATGCTATTTCTTCCCCGCGATCTAGCTAGGTCCATAATTCAAATTTCCGGCCGAAAGCCCCTCCCTTGACCCATCTTGTTCAGTAATCAATCTACCTACATACCCAGATCGCTGAACCTTATTCTAGCAATAACAATAACAATTGCAGTTGCAATAATCGTAACAATAGAGTTCATGAAAGACGAACCATGGGATCATCAATGCGATAATGGAATGTCGAGACGTCTGATAATGTGCGCATGTTCTGGCTTGTGCCTGTGATCCTGCGGAGCAAGCTGGATTGGGCGGCTGTTGGTGAGGACAGTCAACATCGGAGAAACCTTATTGACATACCTCGAACATATTCGAGTACTTTGGGCGCTCTCACACATGCTACACCTTACAGTTCATGCGAAGATAATGATAATAAAAAGAAAAAAAACCAAGTGGACCCTGAACATTGTAGCACAACGCTAGCAGGCCCGCTACGAGGCTAATAAGCCAGCTAAGGTGACGACGACGTTACACGCTTAAATTTACTCCGATAGAATATTTGCAGATACATGTCCATTTTTACATTAGTAACGTTTCTAAGTGTCTACTAACGTAACTAACCAGACGACCTGTGTCGACGCGGTATACGCAAGGGTAACCGAGTTTCCCAAAAGTATGCTTTAACCTACTGTCTTCAAGATCTTCTCGGCACGCTAGAGAGATCGATTAATGCACCCGTAATGTAGAAAAAAAAAACCTAAAATCTACGGCCGAGCGATCAACGAGGCTGCAGCCGCTTCCAGATCTATATATCCTCGGGTACCGCTTGATGGTATCAATACCCGAAACTCGATTGCAATCAAATTTTAACTCCGGTCCGCGGAAATGTTTAGCCGCTAGGTTCATTAAGCGGTGTTTCCAGCCAAAGCGAGTCCAGCGAGCCCACCGCGACGTATAGGTCCACCTGGACTGTTACTACAAGATCAGCGAGCCCGACCGCGACATATAGGTCCACCTGGGTTATGACTCGAGACCAGTTTTTACTGTATTTTGGAAGTCAGGACAATCAGAACCTTAAATTCATATTATAGTTGAGGCTTTTAAGCAAACTATCAATTGTTCAACCCGTTTATCAATTATCTACCACAACCACATTTACTTGCATCCGCCACATAGGAATCTTGAACCGAACAAAAAACAACAACTTCAGGACTAGTCGACTGTCTCATTCCCGACCCGCAGACTTCCTCGAGGTCCAATTGGTCCATATCCACATACATATGCGTATATCCATTTTTAAGGGTCTTTTTGCCTTTTTTAAACCTTTTTCTTTCCTTCTTATTAATAAAACCTGCTCACCTATACAGTACAATGTTGCTACATAATTCCTATCGCAAGGGGTAGCCCAAAAACGCAAGTTCTTTTTTTTTGTGTCACGCTCGCCTATTGTCATCCCGGAACGGAGGGTTCCTGCCGACATCGACGGGTCTGGGACTCGGAAAACTGGCCTTGGTTGTGTAACTATTCAGGCATTAAGTGTTGTAACGTTTCAACTGGACTATAAATACACCTTGGAACCCAGCTCTCGCTCCTAGCGGTGGTTTACTACGAGTATGGTCCACAGCGTGATATATATATGCTATAATACAATGATGTCATGTAGGTACATTTGAATAATGGCATTAACTGTTTGTCTTGGCCTATTCTTATGGTTAAGAAGTGAATACGAGGTAACCGGCAGTCTCGGCAGCCTCTCTGGATAAGTATAAATATCTGCAAAAGTTGAGGCATAATTAAGGAAACAGATCTTCACCACGCTCCTTAGCTCCAGCTTCAGCCTCTCATTCTCCACTCGAACAGTCGCTCTTTTCGATCATATTCCCAGTTCGAGATATAGATATTTTAGATCTGATAGCTGTATTTTATCCCCCAAAAAAACAAAAATGCATTTCACAAAAACCTACACCCTCCTCGCCCTCAACCTCCCCTTCACCCTCTCCCACGTCCTCATAACCAACGCGTACGGGAACGCCGACCCCTCCCAAAAAACCTACGGCATCGGTTTCCTCGAAAACACCAACCGCGTGAACGGCGCTAGGATAAACAACCAACGTGATGTCACCGTCTTCAGCGACCCCACCATGGCTCCCAACGGCTCCGGAGGAGCCACGAAAGCAGGTGACAAATGGTACTGTAAAAAATGTCCCATCTACGATACCGAATGCGCCAAATGCAAAGGCGATAAGAGCTGTAAAAAGTGTTTTGTGGCGTACGATCCGAACTGCAAGGCCTGTCGGAAACGGAATTTACCGGGTTGCGGGAGGACGTACTATGTTAGTAGTTCTAGGTATTATATTGTCGATACCCCGGCTTTGAAGGGTACAGACGCCAGGTTTCCGATGTATAACACCGGAAGGCTTAATACCACATCATGGATCGAATGGATGGTCGACCGCAATTTGATCGCAAAGGTCACGGCAGGAGGCTGGGTGAACGTCACCATGTCCCAACAAAACACCGATGGCGGCGGCCCATACTCCTGCGAGATCGATCAAAGCGGTACAGGACAGAACTTCGTCCCGATGGAAACAACCGGGAAAGACTGTCTAGGCCTCTACGGCGCCAACCTCTGCAAAAACCAAGACTGGTACGTCGGCGCCATCTTACCAAAGGATCTGGATTGCAAAGGCACAACGATTGGTGAGAAGAAGAAGGATACATTGGAGAGGATGTGTCTTATTAGGTGTAAAGATGATGCTCCTAATGGACCCTTTGGAGGGTGTATTCCTGTACAGCAGGTTGATGGGCCTGAAGAGGCCTTTCCACCACTTGGGAAGCAGAATTTCTGTAAGAATGGGTTGTGGCCCGGGTCGCCTTATTCGGATAAGACGCTTAGGTTTTTGGCGGGCAATGATAATTTGAAGCAGGCAGATATGGATTATTTGTGCAAGGAGTCTGGGGCGAAGAGGACTGGCAAATAAATTGTATATACGTACACATAATTTTATGTATATATTAGGACTACAGGGCTACTGGGTCTATAGATTGATCAATAGACAGATATCTCGAGATACCTAAGAATTAGTTTTGACCCCATTGTGACTTCGTGATAGATCCAACTCTCCATGGCATTCGATATCACCATCCAGAACACAAGTCTAAAAGGCCAAAGCTCCACACAAAAATCCAACACCAAACCCGCGTTGACCTACAAACAAGACCACATTAACCCCTTCCACCTGGTCTCGTTGGACTTCCACCCACGCTAACCCACCCTCGCTTTACACCTCCAAAATTATACCCACCCGAGCAACCCCAAAAGCAACTCCACCCGCGCAAGCAAGTCCCAAAGACCAAGACCGGGTATAAGGGATCTACACATGTCAAACAATAATTGGCGCTATATATATATCGATATATCATAAATACCCTAGCTGAAACGGTATTATACCCCCAAAATTTAAAAAATGAAAAAGAAAAAGGGGACATGAGTTCCGGGAAAAGGTTTTGAAGGACCCACGTTGCTGGAAGATGACAGGTTTTGGGTATGTACCTTGCTATGGTTAGTCTGGGAGTGGGATGGTTAGGTGGTTGCTTTTGGTGTATGTACTGTGTAGGTATGTTAGAAGCTGGTTTTATTTTTCTTTTCTTTCTCCTATACGATATACTTATCGTCTGCCGTGGCTAATGCATAGGTATATAGCTT
The DNA here is from genome assembly GCA_036872755.1 of Orbilia blumenaviensis. Taxonomy (NCBI): domain Eukaryota; kingdom Fungi; phylum Ascomycota; class Orbiliomycetes; order Orbiliales; family Orbiliaceae; genus Orbilia; species Orbilia blumenaviensis. The sequence continues at coordinate 999,047 of JAVHNS010000003.1, read as the reverse complement.
AAATCAAGCCACTGATTCAAAGCGGCTCATAAGTGTAGATTAAATATGACCCAAATATTTTGGTGGTAAAGGTTGAATATCATGTCCGATCTTACATACAGATATCCATAACTTAATGGTGGGGCAGGATCTCACTTCTGTGATGGTTATACAATAGGACTGGCCTCTGACTCTGCGCAAGGTGTCTTGGTGATTGTAATATAAAGGCTTTGTATTATAGATGATAGGATTATATTTCCCGTCTCTAACTATGTGGAATTTTGTAAAAGATTTCCGGAGAACCAGGCTTGTTAGTATGTCTACTGGCGGAGTAAATAATCCTACTTCAATGCCTAGTGATTGATGCCTGATTAACTGGTCATAGTTATTCTTTACAAACACTGTTCGTTTTGATATATATAAACGCAGCCATCCCGTATAACAGTCTGCTTTGTATAGTAATATTAGGAAGCTAAGGGATAGTCCAGAGATGTGCTCTATCCAACAGAAGCGTATCGATGCGGTCCCGTAACGAAGCAGAACACATTGAGGTATAATATCTTCGTAAGAATGAAGGTTAATTTAAGCAAACAACTCTCGATTATTCCTGTATTTACGTAATTTTGGTAACGCCATCTGCTTGGCCCTATGAAAGCTGCAGCCCTACCATAAGATCCGACGAAATAGTCTTCAACCCGGTGCATTGTTGGATTTTTTTCGAGTCTTGTCGCGCGTAGGTCCAAGCTCGCTTGTTCTGCTTGGCCTGCTCTTCCCCAATGCGGGGAAGGAAAGCCGGTAGTAACGTTTAGAAAAGAAGTTGGGTTACATTCATGTATTATTTTAGTCGGCTAGGTTTGAACGAGGTTATGGGAATCTGAAATTTTGTTTAAATAGATTGAATATGCAATGTGGAATAAATTTGATCCGAAAGCAGACCCCTTAAGATGATAAGGAATCGGGACCTGCATATCCATACCTGAGCCAAGTAGATTGCGTCAAAAATTTTTTTAAAACGGGGAATATCTACCATTCAATCGGGTGAATTAATAGCTGGTCTTGATAGGGAACCTGTACCTGTTCCTGACTACCCGGCCGCTAGCATCTGTCATTATCCATCAGCATACCAGATCACATTAGCCAGCATACATACATACATTACAAGATCGGGGGAAGCATGGTACTAGGATCGTTCGTCGAGCAAAAAAAGCGGGAAGCACGGAATTAAACCTCGTCTCGAACAGGGGGGTTCTCAGCTGGAGGGCAAAAGCTTGAAGCGGTTCCTGGCGGGCGCGGACAGGCAACAACACGTTCATCAACCAAACAGAGGAAAAAGGCCCAGCCCGTCCGTTTCAGCCCGCAGACATTCAACATAATTGATCTGATCTGATCAACTACAATGGACCACCTCCCCCTTCCCGCTCCCGGACCTTTCAGCACCTTCACCATCCGGACGCCGACCGCGAGTCCGAAGTAATCTCCAATTCGACTTTTATTTTTTTTTAATTTTTTTCTATCCCGTTTCTTATCCATCGTGATACCTGTGTATAATTGGTTTATTCTTGTTCTTCTTCTGGTGCAACGCTTTCCTGCTGTCCAATCCGGTCCTTCGTCATCGAACATCTATCGCTATCAGAAGTTAAGGTACTTGAGCTAGCTGGGAAACCTACCAACCTCTCAACCCCCCGCGCCGCCAACCCACCTACCAATCCATCCACCAACCGAACACACGCCGAAAAAAAATCACAATCCAGAATAGAAAAAAGGATAATAATAATAAACACCAATGTCCTCGAATATCCGAGTCTTCGTCTCATTCGGCGATAAAGCCGCTGTCTTTGCCGGCGAGGACATCGAATGCACCATTACCTTTCGAAACATCGCCCCGGCACCGGGTACCCACAACCACCACAACCACCACCGTACCACTTCATCCCGTCCCATCAACGGCAGTATAGCAGAACACCCCGATTCCTCCAAAACCCCATACCATGAACGACGTAGCAAACAACCACCGCTATCACTCGCCGCGGCCGAGAAGTCGGCATCCGGTTCGTCGTCTTCGTCTTCATCACGAAAACAACGACCGGGTAGTATTTCAACCGCTAACGCTCGAAAACACCGGCCGAGCCTGTCGCTGTCGACGCCGTCGAGTGCGAGACGGTTAACGCACCAGCAGCAGCAGGGGACGCCATCTGGGTCGTCGCCGGCGGCGAGTACGGTTCGTCCGATGACGGCGACGACGCAGGGGAGTAGTACTATGGAGGGAGTGTTGGGGAGTGCTGGGCATAAGCATAAACGGTCGATATCGATTGTATCGATCGGGTCGGATGCTGGTGGGGATGTGCAGGCTAGGACGCCGGGGAGAAGGTCGACGCCGCATTCGAGGAGTACGAGTTTGAGTTATAATCCGAAGAGGAGTCCGATGGTTGGTGCTTTTGGAGCGGGACCACAGTCCGGTATGCGCTTTTCTTTTACTGTCTCTGTTTCTCTTTTTTTTTGGGGGGGGGTTTATGTTTGATGAATTGTGAATGCTAATTGAGCTACTATATAGCTACTCTTCCCAGAAGGCATGATAGAACCCAGACGCCGACGCACCATATTGAAGAATCTCTCACATCCTTCTCCGTTACCTCTCCCCGACGTAATCCAAGCCCAAGACACGTCACCAATGGATCCCTAAACAAATCCTTCAAATTCCCCCCAACCGCAAACACACCTCCAACATCCGCGAAGGACTCTCCAAAAACCGGAGCGAACAAGTCCGACTCACCCTACGCATCCGACCTCCTCCTCCCCGCCGTGGCCAATATAGAATTAGTCAGTCCGGCAGAGGAATCCAACAATTCCACCTCAGAATTCGAACATGTCCCGCCCAGCAAGGTTATAAACTCCCAGATCATGAGTGATGATAATACTCCTCGCTCAAGCATTGATTTCTATTCGTTACCGAATAGCACTACGGATACATTACTATCTGATTTCGACACACAGCTTAATCAGCGGCTACTCATGCGTCAGGGAAGTCATAGTCGGAGATCAAGCTTGCTATCTGGGAATTCAACCACAACTAGAGCTCCGGAGGTGCTTATGATGGGGTATGCGCAGGTACAGGGTAGTTTCATGCTCGATGGGTCGTTGGTACAAACTGGATCATTTGAAGAGGTTAAGAGGAAAGGGATAGTGGGGGGGCAGATGGGAGGTGGTGTTGTGGGAATTGAGACGAGGAAGAATCAGAGTGGGTTGTTTGGAGGGCTTGGGTGGGGGAATCTGTCGAATGGGTTTCAGAACGGGATTACGAGTGGGATTACCAGTGGGATTACGAGTGGACTGGGGAGTTTGATTAATGGTGGGAATGTTAGTACGATTGCGGAGATGAAGAATATTGCCAGTACGTTTTTTTTTTTTAATAAAAAAAAAAAGCTTTCGAAGTGGGTTTGGTTGGGGGGAGAGATGCTAACGGGATATATCACCAGACTCGAGATCGGTACCGATACTCTCCACGCCGCAGTCTATATTATTTGTGGACTTGAAGCTGGCGCCCGGGGAGAGTAAATCTTATACATACACTTTTACGCTGCCGAAGCAGCTGCCGCCGACGCATAAGGGCAAGGCGATTAAGGTGGTTTATAATATTGTGATCGGGACGCAGAGGCCGGGGAAGGGCGTGCAGCATCCGAAGGTTATTGAGGTGCCTTTTAGGGTGTTTCCGCATGTTAATGGTAGGTCTTTTTTTTCTTCGTGTTTTCTGTTTTTAAGCTTCTGGGGGGGTTGGTGTTATGGATCCTGGGGAATGGTCGGTTATGGGATCGATCGGGTCGCTTGGTGGTTTAAGAGACTGGGACCGATCGATTATTCTTTGAATTACCGAAGGGGAGGGTGTGCCGGGCTACACCTCAGCAAAAAGAGGAGGAAGGAGAAGGAAAACACAGTGGCATCCCTGTGGTAGCTATGGGGTATCCTATTATCTTGTTGAGGCAGCTATTGGAGAAGAAGATAAAAAAAAGAATCGTGCTAATGTGTTATATATTACAGCTCGCGGGGGGCTGCACACATACGATCTCCTGAACCCGATCATATTGCTCAAGGATGAAGCAAAAGTGAAGGCACTCGACGAGAACAAACCAGATACGGCAACAACAGCTGTCAAGAAACCGAAAAAATCCAACAAACCTGAATCCTCACTCGACGAGTTTCTACAATATGCCGAGAAACTACTGCACACAGAAACACAAACCAACGGATCACACTCTCCAGGTGGACATACAGGGATCCTATCACCATCGATAATGATATCCCGTCGGAACTCGTTTGCAATCCCCGAGCAACCTACGGCGAAAGAAGCTATAGATTTTGCGGTTACGAAGCTGCAGGGGGCGCAGGGAGCGTCACAGATCTTTGGGATCACTAGGAATGGGAAGCAGGTTGCGAATCTGTCGCTAGCGAGGCCGGCGTATAAGCTAGGAGAGGCGATCATCGCGGTGATTGATTTCTCGAATGCGCAGATTCCGTGCTATCACGTATGTTCCCGCTGTCTTCCATCTACCCTTATCCTCTTACGGTGCAAACAAAATGCAACACGGGTTTGTGTTGTGATACATTAAAATTACTTATATATACATACATAAAAAGATCCTAACTCCGGCCTTATATTCTTTTTTTTAGGTAAATGCAACGCTTGAAACGCATGAAACGGTAACACAGAGTCTGGCATTAAGATCGAGTTCGTCGCTGTACAGGGTGACGCGTAAGGTGCACGCCCAGCATACGGAGACGTGCCTGTTTTCGAAACGGATAACATTCTCACCGACAATACCGCAGTCCGGCACACCAGAGTTCTCGACCTCCGGAGTGTCACTGAAGTGGAGTTTGCGGGTAGAGTTCATCGCAGCTCACAGCTTTAGTAATTCGGCGCACAGTCGGCAGCATAGTACCGCCGGGGCGACGTCACCAGCTGCGCATGTGAATGAGATGGGGGAGGTGGTGCCGGCGACGCCTGGGCAGCAGGACGGGTATTTTCCGTATTATGGATACCGCGAGGGGGTGCTGATGGAGAGGACGCATAAGGATGAGAGGGGCCAGTTGTTTGCGGCTGTGAGGGATGTGTGGTGCGATGGGTTCGATTGTAGTATTCCGGTGAGGGTTTATGCGAATGATGTCGGGGGGCCTGGAGGTGGTGGTGGTGGTGGAGCAGGCGGGGTGCATGGTGGGTTTGTGGTGTAGTAACATTATATAATGATAATATCAAGAAGGAGAGGAAGAAGGCATGGCTTGGCCCAACTCCAATCGCAATTTTTGGATATTATCAATAATTACTTTCGTGTCTCGATGATCTTTTCCAAAGTTCCCTTCGAAGAGGGGAAGGATCTGCTGGAAATGCTTCAGTGCCAGATCGCACTCGCCTTTGTCCCTGTATATATAAGCCATTATTTCAATACTGTAAGTGGTGCCCATGTGATTGTCTCCGTAGATCTTCTGGAATCCCTTCCAAGCCTGTTGGGCGTATTCCATCGCCTTTTCAAGCTGTTTCTGTTTTCGGAAGACATCTGCCATGTTTTGAATAACACCCAGTGTGTTGTGAGAATCGTCTCCGTCCAGCCTTTTGTAGCCTTCAAGGGCTCTTTCGTACAGCTCCAGCGCCCTTTCCAGATTCCCCTGCCGTTCATACGCAATTCCGGCACCCCGCAAGGATCTGGATAGTTGTTTGTCTCTCATTTTTAATGGTTCCATTTCTTCCAGCTCAGAAATTATCTTGCTGTATTCCGTTTCCGCCTCCTCATATTTTTCTAGAATTCTATATATGAAGGCTAATTCGTCAAAAATAACCAACTTCCAGCGCCTACTCACAACCTCCCCCCTTTTCTCCAACTTTTCAATGTCATCTACCGCCTGTTGGAGCAAAACCATACTCTGCCCGAACTCCCCTTTATTTCGGTGGCATACTGCTACCCCCGTCAGCGCATTAATTGCATTCACGCTGTTATCACCATCGGCCTTCCTATGATACTCCCGCAATTCCTCGAACAACAGTATCGCCTGATCCAGCCCCCCATCGTTACTCAGATGCACCGCTATCGAATAAACCGCATACGCCCTATCATGATTGACCATGACGTTGCTTTTCATCAAATCGCACACTTCCATCATGTGCGGGAGGTACAGTCTGCGTTTTCTATTCTCCTCAAACCTATTAGCCCTGGGGAAAGCCCGTCTGACGATTTGTACAGCGCACGACAGAAAATCCCTCCGCTCTCGTTCCTCCAACCCATCAAGCAGGATCTCCCGAATAAGATCGTGCACCCATATCTCCCCGCCCTCCCCGCGCCGGATGAGAGAGGATTGCTCCATCCTCACTATGGCCTTTTCCAGCTCTGGCTTTGATTGAAGAATTGCCTGCGCCGATTTAAAGGTATCTGCGTCTGTCTGCGGAGCCTCAGTGATCCGGGAGCCTGCCTTGTTTGATAGACTGGCTGCTTGAGCTGTGGTGGCCTGTCCTGGCGAGGGTCCTCGATGGGGCCGCCTGCCTCCCAGTCTGGTTACTAACCTTCGCGCCCAATGCTTCTTCGGGCTAGACCCCTCCACCTTCAATGGCAACTTTTTCAAACCAGAGCCCCCCTCTACTAAAATACCCATCGGCAAAGCCTGCGGCCGCATCATTAATATTATATTAAAGATCACAACATGTTGCGCCTCCAACCCCATCAGCGCGATGCTCAATGTTGTGATGATATCTTTATGGTGTGTGTTCGTCTGAGTCTCGTCTCGAATAATCGACGGCATGTTTTCACCCAAGTTCTCCAGATACTCCCCCAATCCCCAGCAGCGCCGTCTCGCACATGTCGTCCCCTGCTCGAGGGCCAATGGGAGGCCTCCTAGCTTTTGGTTGATTTTATCCGCAAACAGCTGCGCATCCCCGCCAACATCGCCTTTAGACTGACCGTATATTTTCAACACCAGTTCTCTCCCTTCGTCCGGGTCCATTTCTTGCAGCGCCACGCGATTTTCACCGAATTCCCATGCGATAAACTTGTCTCTGGTTGATAACAGCACGTGCCCACCGAAACTCGAGGGGAGAGTGTCTCTGACCGAAGCAACCGCGCCCTCAGTAACGTCATCGACAATCAAAAACCAACGACTCTTGCCTGCAAGCCATGTTCTCAACGCCTGTATTCGCTTCGACTGATCTTCCGAACTTCCTTCGGGTAGTCCAAGTTTGCCAACGATGCTATCGCAACTATTGAGCCACTGTTTTTCCGTGCTCGCTGTCGCATGGAAGGCATAGTCGTACTCATGCCCGTGGTCCGCGATATATTTAAGGCAGATCTGGGACTTGCCCAGACCTGGTATTCCGAAAACAGAAACGATATTTCTCTGCTGCGGCGGGCTAATGGAAAAAGCAGTATGGATCTGTTTTAGATACTTTTGTCGGCCGCTGAAGTTTGGGTGGAGGGTTCCAGGTATATCGAAAATGCGCTCGCTCGGGTTCAGTCTTGAGCTGATATGATGCGGGGCTTGTTGTTCCATCAGCATATATCTAATATAAGATTGACTGTGACTATTCGACTCATTCAAAGGTGGAGAACTTACTATATGCTGCCGCCACATGTTCCAGCAACTTCTCTGTATATGCCGCAACATGCTTCAGCAACTCCTTTGTATATGCCGCTGCCACTAATGCCGCATATGGCTGCCATCGCTTATTCTTATGACTATCCGAATAGTCGCATATGCCCCGCACCACTAAAGTTGGGAAGTTGTCCATGAGGCCGGCCGCCTCCATTTCGAAACAGAGGGCTTTGAAGCTTTGACTAATCTTGTCCCTGGTTTCCCCGTCTTTGACTACCTGATTACCTGATGCAATGGTACCGTAGTGTACTACTGGGGTCGCGCTACTCCGGGCCTTGCGAACAACGACTTCGGAATCTGAACATCCATCCTTACAATCAGACGTTCCACCCCTGTGTCCATATCCTGCTTTATAGAGCACATCATTTTCAACGCCTTGGTACCGGTTCTCTTCGGTTAGACTTAAATCCTTGGAATAAGCTTCCTCGAGGTGTTTATGTATTATATCTCCTATTTTTTGGGCGGCGCTGGCTTGCAAGCTTGCAATAGCTTTAAGCAGTGCCTGTGGCGGCTTATTAAGGTTCCCAGAAGGTAAAAATTCTCCGTATTGTGTTACTTTTCCAAAGTCGTGTTGGACTACGCCGTTATAAGTCCCCTCGGGCCTTGAAACCACTATATCGCCCAGCCTGACATCGTGTACGGTGGGGATCCCACCACCTACACCGACAAGCAAGTAGAACTGTATTGATGGAAAGGAGGATCGGATGTGGCCTGCCGCTACCGCAGCATTTGTGGTACCATAGCCACCGGCAGGAAGGCAAGCTATAACGATGTTGTGGCCATGGATAGAACCGAAGCTATAAGAATGATCCTCGCCCGATTTAAGGTCGTGTGGAGGTGGATGGTGATGGTCGAGGACGGATTTGGCGGCTCTTAGTTCTATCCAAAGAGCAGTGATCCAGGCGATCGTGTAGGCGCCTGTTGAAAGAGGGTTCGAGCGAGACGTAGCCATTTTGTTATTCTGTAGCGCTCTCCGCCTTTATCGGGTAAGAAGCGGGGCTATTCCCCCGCAAACTAGATTTCTAAAGTGGAACTGAGCTCCAACGATTATAGTTGATATTTAATTCTATTTGGATTCGTTGATTTCGATTCAGGCTGACGCCAGTCAAAGCACTAATCATCTACAAAACCGGGCTGAGAAAAACGGGTAGGAGGAGGGTGAAGGGGTCTTCTCTCAATATAAGGAGAACGACGTGGCATCCCTAGAACCTGGAAAGGTAATAAGGTGGGCCGGCAGGCTGAATATTTTCATTGCTTTCCTCCTCTCTTTTTGTTTCCCAGCCCCTTGGCTGATTGGCTTTTCTACCCGAATCTCTTCAGCCTGACATGCCGCGTTGATTCACACATGCAGACCGACCAATCGTCGGTCTCGCTGTTCCTTAGGCCATGTAGGCGGCTTAATGATACTGCATACACCTTTCATAGGTAAGGTGGACTGTGGGTGGCTGTGGTCTAAGGATCCATAGATTTCGTTTTCTTTATTTCTTTTTCCACCATTTCGAGGCGTATTTGGTCTCGTTGGGGGGCGGAGGTTCAAGCCTAGTATCTAGCCCGAGATATTTCGATAGAAGAGCTTGTTGTCGGGTTTGTTGGATTCTGCATCGAGCAAGGATGTTTTTTGCGTTGGTTACACATCCGTTTATTCTAGGTATAGGCGCTGATCGGATCCCATGTGGGCGGCTTGTGGGGACGTCAATCGATTGCATACCTACCAGTTTAAGTATCTAGGGCTACATGGATTCGTTCGTTTTTACCGTACAAGGTTACACGACTATTAGTTAGGCCTAGTCTGTGTGTTTAGCTTGGGCAGTAGATTATGTAACACTACTACTATTGCGGATATTGTCTTGACGATTAATATGAAATTGGTGATATAGCACTCTTCCATAGCTTGGGCGCACTCGGGCGTGCTTCAGAACCAGGCTACTACAATCCGGGTTTAACGGTGGATGTCAATCAACTTCTTATCCAACGGGGCGCTGCTGTCTCGTGCAGGCAAAAATGGTATCACAAGTCTTTTTCGTTTAATTTGAGCGAACTAAATTAGATCTAATTAATTATAATTAAAGTCTTTGACTTTCTAGATCTTTGCAGGGCTACCATTAGATATAAGAGGCCCGGGGAAGGAGTATATAAGCTTACCAAATTAGCTTTTTTTAAACTATGAATATATCACCAATATGAGCACTGGGTATTGCAAGATCTAGTTTTCTGTTTTAATATATCTAGACCTAATCTCGTATCTAAACCCCCCATTGTAAAACAATACCCCAAGCAATATAATTTGTTAAATTAAGTACATTATTGCACAAATGCCCGAACCCCTTACCATACCATTAAGATCACAAGCCCTACTCATCGATATCATCATCCCGAATATCATAAACCACCGGCTCCCCAACCCCATCGCCATACCTAAACAGAGTAAACATACTCTCAAAATTCGGTACTGGCGGCTCCTCCCCTTCTACCACCGGTAGAGGCTTGTAGTGTCGTAGCACAATATACTGATCGTCCCCCTCCCACTTCACCATCCGATTCAACTTGTAGTCTAGTACCACTTCACATACAGAGGCGGGTGGTGGGATATTCGACGACGAGAAGACGTACCTTACCGGTTTTTCGTCAGGTTCCTGGTCTTCTGCGTCGTCATCTATTGGGTTAGGCGGTTCGTCATCCATATTTACTTCCCCCTCCTCCCCCCTCCCTCCTTCATCGTCACCATCATCATTCGCAACCCCCACTTTCGTCCGATACATCGGCTTCAGCCCTACAATCCTCACATTCCTAACCTTCACAACCCCACCATCATCCTTAACCACATCCTCATCATCATACTGCACCAACCAAACCACACAATCCGGCCCAAAACCCGGAATAGCCCTAACCTGCGACGACTTCCACTTCCTAACCCCCCCATCTCTAGGAGTTTTATAAACCGCAAGGGGATTAATGTATTGAACATCATACTCCCGCTCAGTCGCCCACCCGGAAGCCCCATCTTCAAAATCCGCTTTATAATGAACTTCATAATCTTCATCATGCCTTGGTTGTTTTTTATCAATTACTATACGCGGCACGCGACCCCAGTCGCCTTGTAGTAACATATCCCTCGTCGCCCCCATTTCCTCTTCTTCAAACTTCGTGTTTGCGGGGGAGTAGTTGAAGAAATTATACCCTCCGGTATAAAAACTAGATAACTGCGATGCTATAAATGATACCTGCAGGTCGTTTAGTTCAGGGTTTCGATATGGTGGGATACCTGCGGTGGATTTCATTCTGTAAGGTTTCCCATCTGAGGAACGACAGGCGTAGCGGGAGAGGTAGCGGTCGTAGGGGTAGATGTTGTCCTTTTCGGGTAGGAAGCCGGTTATGGTGGTGTAGATGTCTGAGTCGGCGTCTAGTGTTAAATAGTAGGTTAGAGTTGTTAAAGCTGACCAGGTTGGAGATGTCGTCCAGATGTCGTGGAGGAAGCCGGTCCAGTCTGGATCTAGAGTGTGGGTTATGCCGGTGACCGGGGTTTCAGAAGATAAATTGAGGTTCCAGACTGTGTAGTGGGTTAGGAAGCTGGAGGAGAAGACTATGCAGTGGCCGTTTGTGCGTAGGAATTGGGGGGAGTTCGGGAGGAGGAGGATTTGCGAGGATCGAGGTTTTGAAGGGTTGGTGAAGGCGTCTGTGCCTTCTTGGTTTATGACCTCGGTGTAGGTTTCGAAGGTGTGTTCTTGGATTTGAGGCTTGAAGGAGCGGGTGGTGAAGGTGGTTAGGTCTGTTAGGCCGATTGTTATGCTTGTTGTGCTTTTTTTTGTATATATTAGAATTGTTTCTCCGTTTTTTTGTTCTTTTATAAAGAGGGGGTAGGAGGTGAATCACATACTTCGCATCATCATCTCGATCCTGCGTCATCCACGCCATATATCCATTCGAAATCGTCACGTTCCTAACCCATCCACCACACTTAACCTTCCTCACTCCGACCTCTCCTTCATTTTCCCTCAAAATCGACAAATCATAAACATAAACCGCATCCTTTTCCGCCGTCGAACTCCTACCCGTGCTAAAAACCGCTAAATACCCATCTCCATAACAAAACTCTACACTTCTAAGACTTGCTGGAGCAGTTAACGACCCTGCGGCGTGAAGACGTCCCGCTTTTATCTCAGCGGCGTTTTTACCGAGGGTGATTAGGATTCTTTGATAATAGTTTGGATTGTGGGTTTGTGGTGTTGGGGCCGGGGCGGTGGCGGTGGCGGTTTTTTTGCGGGCTAGCAGGTTATAGTGGTTTGGCCAGGTTTGGAGTATTAGGCGGCGGTAGATTGGTTCGAGGGTTGGGGATGTTAGGAGGGTTTTCCAGGGTTTTGATACCTATTTTTATTTATATTTATATACTTTTAGTTATGATTCGTTGGAGTTTTGGTTTTGTATGGAAGAGGAAGCTTAATTACCCGTATCCATGAGATTAAGCTCCGATAGTCGTCGATGTAGGATAAGATTCCGATTTGGATATCGGCTGGTGCTTGTGCGATAATATCTTTATACATTTTTTTAAAGATCTTTCTTAGTTTGGGGTAGGTAGGTAGGTAGAGGCTAGGTCTCAGTAAGTCTATTATTGCATCAGGGCAGGTAGGTAGTAACCAAATCTAGAGAACGTCGAGAGGGAGCTGGGGGGTATTAAATGCAAATAGAAAGAAAAATTCACTAGGTTTTAAAGCTTTGCGGCTTCTTTTTGAAGAAGAAAGCAAGGTGAGTTAACGTTACTAGGCTGAGGCGCTGTGCCGCTGGTACACAATCCGGCTGCGTGGGTCCGTCGCTCGCGATTTATGCAAAAATCTAGGTCCCAATTCAGCAGGTTCTGATGGAGGAGACCCCGGTTTGGTCAGCTTGTGAGCGACAGGGATTACCCTTGTTGGGGTTGAGGACTTGGCGCTGGCTTGGTGTAACCGCGTTGTTTGGGGTGTAAATTACCACAGAGCTGCGGAGCTTGATATCATGTTAACTCGGCATGTACATGCATGTGAAATGGTGATAGTTGGGCCGTGTAGGAGTGGTGAAGATAAGTTCGGTGACTGACAAATAATCACAAGTCTCTAACAGTAAGGATCCTGGTAAAGTAGGTTTAAGATTTCTTTGGCTTTGATTGCCTAACTATGTGGATTTCTAGGGACAGGACGAAATCGAATCGATTGAAACAATAAACATGGCATTCATCTAAAACTCTAGCTACACAGCTACAAGATAGCTTCTATTAATACAAATCATTTAATCTGAACACACAAATACGTCTTCGCCCACATATTCGAACAATCCTTGCCGATCGCTGGGTTCCAAGCAAACAGCTGCGCAAGCGTAAGCTTCAAAGATGCCTTCGCCTTGATGATATCCTGACAAGTCTGTCCCGGCTGAACATAAGCCCATCCCTTACAATTCTTAGTCTGACCGGACTGAATAGGGCTAGGTGTTGGATTTGCTGTGGTCGTCTGTGGCTTTTTGGTGGTGGTTGGGGTTGGCGCGGCAGGACCGACGATGCAGAGGTAGTACTGAGCGAGTAAACCGCTGCAGTCGGCTTTGACGGAGGGGTTCCAGCGGACTAAATCCTTGAGAGTGGATTTTACGTCCTTGTTTCTGTCGAGGATTGTTTGGCAGGTATCGCCGGTTCTGATGTATGCCCACTTCTTGCAGTCCTTGGTGGTATTGCTACCAATAGGAGAAGGAGTTCCACCGGCAGCAGTAGTCTTAGCTGCCGTTGTAGTAGCCTTCGTAGTTGGAGTACCGCCGATAATTCCAACGCAGAGATATGTATCCGCCCACATACCGGAGCAAGTCTTTCCGATTGCCGGGTTCCATTTGAATAGCAGGTCAAGGTTTGTACCTGCGTATTTGGCAGTAATGTCACCGCAGGTCTGACCTGCTGCGACGAAGTGGAATTTGTTACATGATGTGATCATGCCGGCTTGGATTGGGGTTGGGGTTGTGATGCCGTTTCCTGTTGTTGCGGGTTTTGTGGATGTGGTGGTGGGTTTTGTGGTTGTGGGTTGCGGGACGCCGACGCAATAGTTTGTGTCTGGGAGGATGATGTCGTCGCAGACTCCGTTTTTGAGAGAGGGGTTCTATTTTTAAGAGATATGTGTCAGTTGGTGGTTTTTGGGGGTATGTTGTTTTGGGGAGATTAGTTACCCATTTGATGAGATCCTCGACTGTGATGTCATTGAATGCGGCGACGGTTGTGCAGCTATCACCGGCGAATGTCGTGAACCATTTGTTACAGTTTGCAACGGCAGTTTGACGAGCTAGAGAGGTTTTTAGTTTCAACGTAATCTATCAATTGTGCTAGGAGGTTTCGGTACCTTTTAAGTCTCTAGGGTATGAGGGGACATATGCATGACAGATGTCAAGGAGTCCGACGAGGGCGAGGACACTGACGGATTTGTACATGATTATTGTTGAAACAGGCTTTTGAAGAATAGAATATATATATATATATCTATACTTTATATGCTAGCTTTGAACTTGAGTCCTCGATGGCGTGCTGATATCGTATCTTCGTTCGATTCTTTGGTTTCTTATATACAGATTCTCATACCTGATATCATAGCTTCCCAATTACCTCCCAACGTATCGGCAGCCCAAGCGGCTGATTTACGAGACAACATCCTTCACTCATCGCATAAGCTCTCTATCAGGTAGTTCGTTTTTTATTTTCGGGTCCTTTCATCAGAACATCCGGACCGCGCCAGCGCCAAGATATAGCCATAGAAGCTAGGTATCTGCATGCACATGCCAGAACCACCATATTTTCATTCGTATTCCAATCGGCTGGTGGATTATACCTAGGTATATTCTGTATTATTGCTGTACTAGTCGACATGATTAACTGCGGCTCGTAGGAGTGCGCAAGTGCAAGCTAGCTTGAGCTCGTTATCGCGATATCCGTACCCTGTCAACTTTTAACAACACCCCTGTACGGAATATCATATGCGCCTACCTTGTTCATACATACCCGGTGCCGGCGCTGCGGAAAAAAAAAAAGTCTAATCTGATCCTTGTTAGATGTGATGATGAGTCCTAAACCAAAATTACGTTAGCTCCCGGTAAGCCCTAGATCTTTTCCAGATGCGACAAGAAAAAAGAATGCATCAACGGAGTAAGTAGGGGTAGATGTATGCGGCAAGGCAATTACGCCGAGATGCCTACAAGAGCTCATAATCACTCCACCGCCTTCCTCAATATGTTAATGTTTCCAGAGCCTCGATTGTCTTCACTTTCATCATTTTAGAAGGTGATATGCCTAGTCGGGCGTCAGGCACCTAGGGCTGTGCCGCCGCCGCCAAAATTTGTATTACCCGGCGGCACGGCACAGGGGTTATCACCTTATGAAAACCGTGCCGACGGGCATTATTCCTTCCTTATTTTCTTACCCCTGGCACCCTGGAGCTTACTGAATTTTCGGGGAGATCTGGATTAATTTATATTAGCGTTACCTTGCAGATGTTAATTCGGGTCCGTTAAACAATCTTGCATATGTATATGGAGCTCATTGATGCATGGTTTGCACGTGCATTTTTATTTATTCCTGATTTGTGTGGGGTTTTTTTTAAGGTTATTTTTTAAAAAGTTCTGTGCCGCGAAGATACATGATGCCTGCGCAATCTGACGCTGTGAGATTATATGCAGAGCTCTGATGTAACGTTTTTGATTTATTGTTATAAGCATCCGATCGCGAGATCGGGGTTTTTTTATGGGGAGGTGAAACATGCGCATATGCTAATATATAGCTGCGGCGGTGACTAGGGTTTGTATGAGCTTGTTTTCTTTGTGCTTCGTAGGCTGAGCCTCCTTATTCTCGAGGACCCGGATATCGCCGATGCGATGTTGGGCTTTTTGAATTGATGCCGTAAGAAGCTTTGGTTTTGTTTCGCTCGTTGACTGGAGATCGGTCGCGATCGAAGCAATTCCGAAATTCGGAGCTTTACTATGCATGGTGGGCTGTGCTGCAGGGGCTGATGGAACTGAGTACATTGCTTAGAAGCTTCTTTACAAGGTCGAGAAGAGAATCCCATCCGGACCACATAGATGTTTGAAAATTCACATTCTATTGTAGTACATTGGTCACACGAAATAATATGGGGTAAATGGTGTAGAAATCAATTGATAATGATACGGTACAAAATAAACAATTAAAGTCAAATATATTCTATCTAGTGCTTAAAAAAAGTCATCCAGCGTGGTGAAAGCACTATATGCTTCTTGAGTCTTGGTGGCGGTGATATTCGACTGTAGTGGAATAGTTGAATTTCGGTCTTGGACAGGTGAAGTAAAATTAGGGCGGATATACGGATTGTCATCTAAGGTATCTTATTAGTCTTTTGATTATAACATTACTGTTAATGGTGGATTTGATTTGTGATTTTGACTTACCAAAAACCGGGTTCGGAAGCTCATAACGCCCGCCAGGAGGACCGACGCATACGTTCTGAAGCTCCGCGAGTCCAGTAGTACAGTCTCCGATCAAATGAGGGTTCCAAGAAAAGAACAATGTCGCCGTATTTCTTGTACTCTGAATTATATCTTCGCAGCTTTCTCCCTTATCGACTCGTAAGATCTCACAGGTTGGAGGCATGCACACTGAGTATTTATCCGTAACCAGCTTCTTCCACGGTGTTAATATATTAGCTGCAGTTATAGGGATTCCATTGGCATGGAGAAGTTCCGCCGTGCTGACGATAAGGTTGTTGCTAAGACTGAGCGGTGTGTCGGTATCAAGAAAAGATACAAGCTGGCCTTTACACTGCACATGTTTTGCAGTAGCAACTGTAGGTGTCTTCGTAGGCTCAGCGACCGCAAGACTACTTCGAATGTATTCTTTATCATGTCTGTTAATTTTCTTGGTTGGTTTAGAGCATAGTTTTCCGAGTGCAGCGTAGTCGTTTGCTAACGCTGGAGACCAATTTGAAGAATAGGCGTTCGCTTGGATTCCTAGCCTGTCCAGAAAGCATGAGGAGCATAATACTTTCTTTGGGTAGGCGGCTAGAAGACCGGTTGTTTCGCTGCTTGGGAGGCCGAGGCTTCGGTCTTTTTTCTTGTCTTTGCTGAAGCGCGCGGATTTGAATGAGGACTGGAGATGGGTGTGTAGTTTTGCGACTTCGAGTTGGCACCAATCGCCGTAGTTTCTACGTATATACCATTAGATGTTGTAGACGCAATTGAAGCGGAATAGCGTATATACTTACTTCTCATCCCTCGACTTCATACACACCATATCAAGTCCATAACTCAATTTCTCAGTATAAACACTGCCTTTATAAGACGCCCCTCCGAAAATAAACGGCATATCATCTTTATCGCAGGCAGTTTTTACACCAGCCTGCCAGCTACTGACTGACTCGTGACATTGTGGTGTGCAAAGAGCTTTCAGTCTTTCTTCTGTCCATTCGTACTGGTAGTAATGGCGGACGAAGGGAAGGTCTACTGTGCAATCTAGGGTTTTGTTGTAGGCGCTGATACAGCCTTTTACAACGGCATCGTCGCCGTCAAAGGTGGTTCCGACGTCGGGGAGGAGGTTTGTTCCTGCTGTTACGCTGGTTATGAGGTTTAGAAGGGGGAATAAGGTGAAAGTGAGCCGCAACATTTTAGAGGTATGTAGGGCGGAAAGTGTATGAAAACGAAGCTATAGATCTGAAAATTCTAATGAAGAGATACCGAAATCTAAGATGTTGGATTTCTAACTGCAAGAGATAGAGCTATGAATCCTCAAATAGATAGTATTTGCAAAGGGCGCATCTTTTGGGCCTATGACACAGGCGCTGAATAGCTAGCTCGATACTGAAATTTAATTCTCGAAACGGGACTAGCCTGTTTCCAGGCCGCTTCTCAATGCTTGAAGATATAGTTTATCTCCCCTGCCATTGCTATGCCTCATCGCATTACGAAAACAGAAAGCAGGGAATTTCCGGGAATTCAAGATGATTGTTCGTGCATATACCTAGGTACCTGAGGTTCCTCATCCTCACGAGGTTTATAGTAGCAAAAATGTTACAAGCGAGCTCGCTTAGCCTGAGGAATTGACGCCAAGTGGACCCGCCCCCCAGCTGGCCAGGAACCGCCCATGGTTTCTTCCCTTTTTTCAGCATGTAAGCCGTATTCGCCTTTTAGCAGGCGCAAGATCTTTTTCCAGACACTATATCTAGATCTAGGCTGTCAGCAATTAATTAAGGAAGACAAGGAGGGAAAAGAAAAATTTCCGCTGCTTTTTGGGTTGTTGTCAGGGCCGCGGTGTTGAGGTTTTACCCAAGCTAGCTTCTTACCGCAGCATGCGCATGCGCAGTTTCGGGAAAAATTATGTATCTACCTGCCGGTTAAGGTTCGGCAGCCACGGCGTTATCCGATTCAGGGCAGCTCGGTGTGTAACAATGCAAATATATATACAGGGTTATCAATGACTTAAAATACGAAAAAAAAAAAAAAAAAAAAAGATCGTATTCGTATCTTAAGGTTTATCAGGCGCAAGGCCTAGGATCTGGTAACTTGTACTTGCGCATGCGGGATTGGTATATTCCTTTGTTAAGTCTCCCCCTGAATTCGAAGTTCCCAAAATGCATTTTTCAGGGATTAAGAGGATGGGAATGCGCGCAGATATATGATATGCATGGCAATGCATGTATCGGTGTGGCATCGGATTGTCCCGCTGTGCCGCATCTGCAAGTCTATGCAAAGGCTAAAATCTCCCCGCTCACGGGAACTCTGGGTCCTTGCTCCGAAGCTCGGGCCCGGGATGGCGAAAAATATAATAGCTGCGGTCAAGCAAAAAAACAAATAAGAAAAAGGAAAAAAATATATAATATCGTTGAGGCTAGCTTGATGCCTGCCGAATTCGCGAGTTTTCGGAACTACAGACTCAGAGTGCTCTTGAATACCCTGCGCCCTCTTTAGTTAGAATCCCGTCTTACTATTGATAGATAGATCGCATTTACGATGTACTACGTTTATACATGTGATAAATGCAATGACAAGGCTGCGTTTAAAAAACAAAAGACAAAAAAGAAGAAAAAGCAAGAAATAGGTAATAGTTACCTTTTAATTCCCTGTCAGCTTCTAGATGGCTTAAGAATGAGCTCTAGTAGGAGCTTCAGTATATAAGCACTCGTGTAACAGATATCAAAAATGAGAGTTAACCGCCAATTGCTGGAGTAAATATCTTTCAGTACGAGTTGAAGCCTTAGGGGCTTCTTAAAATTTTGCATTTCAAAATGCTGTTGTATAGATTTTTTTCGTTTCTTGCGTTCTTATTATATTTTGCAGGTATGTTCATAGAAATCTAAGGCCGGCGAGGATATTACACGCCTCTGTAATGATAAGAGCTAACAGGTAACCAGGCGTGCAGTCTCAGTCGACATGTTCTGCTAAAGCACCATGCAAAGTTGGGTGTTGTAGTAAAGTAAGCTCCGCTCTAGATTTTATTCAGCGCTTCAATAAATTAGTGAACAGTCTAACAAAGATATCGATACGTAGTTTGGAAACTGTGGTTTTGGCCCAGACTTTTGCGGTACTGGCTGTTTAGCAAAGTAATTTAGATCAATCGTCAAACTCGAGCTGCATGGATTTAACTAACAGATATTAGTTGTGATGCGAAAGCGGAATGTGGCAAAGATGCGCCTGCCGGGAAACAAAACTGCCCTCTTGTGAGTTTGGTTACTGTGAAGTGTTTATAGAAAGACAAATTCCTAATCCTTCGGCTTTGGTAGAACGTTTGCTGCTCAAAATGGGGGTTCTGGTAAGACTTCGAACTCTGTAATTCTAAATATCTGGTGCAGAGCTTGCAAAATTTGCTAATACTCGTTGGTTCTGGATAGCGGTCTCACTACGGAATTCTGCAGCAAGTCCGCAGGCTGCCAAAACAACTGCGATACACCAGCACCAAAATGCACTACTAGCGGTCTCGGCGAACGAAGAGTTGGGTACTACGCATCATGGGCAACCACTCGTAGATGCGCAGCCGTTCCTCCCGCGAAGATCAAGACTACGGGCCTCACACACCTTATATACTCTTTCGCATCCATCGATCCATATGCTTTTAAGATCGCACCAGCAACTGCCCTAGACTCTGAGCTATTTGGGGAAGTTACTGCTTTGAAGAGAACCTCTCCGGGTCTTAAAGTTTTTATTGCCGTTGGCGGGTGGGCCTTTAACGACCCCGGTCCAACTCGAGAAACTTTCTCAAAGATGGCTGCTTCGGCTGGTACTAGAAAGATATTCATTGATAGTGTTATGGCATTTATGCGGAGCTACGGTTTTGACGGTATAGATATCGATTGGGAATACCCCACTGCTGAAGGTAGGGCTTCTCGAGAAGTCACCGTCATAATTTATTGAAAAAATCTTGAAATGAGGCTAAAAAGTATTTTCTAGATCGTGGCGGCAAGCCAGGAGATACCGCGAACTACGTACTACTTGTGCGTGAGATGAAGCAGGCGTTTACGACAGCTGGTGGAGGATGGGGTGAGTATTCGTGATAACCTTATTAACGAGGCGTTTCGTTACTTCTTACAGATTTGTTAACTTAGCACTTTGTGATATCTAGGTATTTCGGTAGCCATACCTGCTTCTTATTGGTATCTCCAACACTTTAACCTCGCTCAGATGGCAAGCTATATTGATTGGTTCAATCTCATGTCCTACGATTACGTTGGAACATGGGATAAAGATAACAAGTGGACTGGGCCTTATGTTGGGGCACATACAAACTTAACCATGACACAGCAAGCCCTGGATCTAATGTGGAGGAGCAACGTAAGCGGAAGTAAAATCAACATGGGATTGGGCTTCTACGGCCGCTCATTCACGCTGAAAAATAAGGCCTGCACCAAGCCTGGTTGTGAATTTACGAGAGGTGGGACTCCGGGCCGTTGTAGTGAAGCAGAGGGAATTTTGATGAACATCGAGATTCAAGATATTCAAAAGAAGAAAAAAGTAACACCAGTTTTTGATAAGGTTGCTGGTGTCAAGTATATGAGTTGGGATAATCAATGGGTATCGTATGATGATGCTGAGAGCATAGCTTTCAAGAGGCACTGGGCTGCTTCGAAGTGTCTTGGTGGTTTGATGATATGGGCACTTGACCAAGATACACCCGACAATGTCGGCTTGGCCGCTGCTATTGGTGTAACACCTGGCAAATTCGTGGCTCTGGGTATGTTAGAATTGATACGTTGATACCTATTAAGATAAATTGTTTTCTAACTCATAAACTACAGCTGCAACACAAGAGAAGCCCCCCCGGACGAATTGTTATGTTGCTTTCTGCGGAGATAAATGTATAGATGGGTATTCCATTTTTGGGTACGGTGGTGGGCGGTTCAGCTCTACAGACGCTCTGGGTTTGCCAGGTGCTTGTCACAATGGCAAACTCTCAAGTATTTGCTGTCCTTCGAACAGCATGACCACGGATCCGATCAAGTCATGTGGTTGGTCAGGAAATGAAAATTTAAGTAGGTATCCATCCCAAACCTAGCTGAAGTGAAGGGGACAGTACGATCATACAGTTTTGCTATCATACAATTTTGCTAACGGGAGTAACTTTCGAAATTTTAGTTAGCATCATTGGTCCTGGACCAACTCGGAAGCGGGCTGTGGGTGATGATGGCCCCACAGCACCAGGCCTTTGCAAAGTCGGTTGCCCCGCCGGCCTAACTCAAATCGCCCAAAATACGGTGACAATCTCACCTAGAATCTCCAGAGTTCCGGATGAACAATGGTCACACGCATATTGCCTCGAGGGATACGCTAGCGTAAGAACGATCCATTCCCTTGCCTTCGATAGTAATATATCTAACGGAAACTGACATACCATTCAGTATTGCTGTCCGAACTTCAACATAGATCCAAATAGATCTCCGCCTCCCCTGCTCTACGAAGATACGGGTACCCTTAGGAAGAGGGGCTTTGAATATTTACTAGGGCCTCTTTTTAACTACGGTATTATGTTTAAGGAACTATATATCGATCCCGAGCCCGTTTTCAAGCCCCTGAAAATTGGAATAGAGATTGGTGGGAAGGAGGTGACAGGATTCCCTGCGCTACCATCAGACGAAGCCCCTTGGGATGAATTTCTACCTGATATAAAAAACGTTACTTCCAGCATCAGCGACGAAGACGAAGACATGGACAGTTCAGGCGAATACGTACCTGATTCAGATGATGAAACAGACAGTGATGATGATAGTACCCCCACTGGCTATGGGTATCACGATCGACCAGACACAACATCAGGTAGGTGGTACGGAAACCACCGAGCTGTAGCATCTCGCAGAGGTAGCTCCACTAAGAGACTTACCTACACTTGCACCTATAATTCATACCCACAAGTTTGTGAGAACATAAGAAGCGGAATTGAAGTTCAAGGGGCAGCTCAGGTTGTGCATTATATCCACAGAGTAGGAAACCGGGTGATTCCAGAACGCTGGAAAGCTCAGCATGGACAACGAAATGCAGGACCAATTGCAAATCCATGGCTGGTTTACACACCACGCCCGATAGCAAATCGCATAACTCAGGCTAATGGGAATGTTATAACAAGAATAACAAATCCACAATATCCAACATGTGAAGTGTGAGTATCTATGCCTGATAGCTTTTCGCGGTAATCTTTTTCAGTTTCCAAGTTTCTAATTAAAAGATACAGCGATGAATATCCCTTTTTTTCGACGCAAGAGAATACGGGTATTTTTCCTAACGTTGTCGCCCGTTTAGTTCCGCGAGAACAAAATTTGAGGCAAGGGTGGGACTGGGGTAATTTCTTGCGGGCGAATAGGGTGGCGTAAGTTATCTCCTATTGAAACCTCATCTGCCTTATATAACTGTGGGTTTAACGATTACTAATGAGTTCTACGCTATTTTTAGTCCTTGGGATGATATCACAGTCACCTGGACAAATGTGCCTCCGGCGAAGATGGGTGGTGGCGTACCTTGGCATTCATCTTACGATTTGGGGCAAAACACTGCTTGTTTCCCGGCGCGGGGCAACAATGCTCTGGATAGGATATCCGATCCTGCGTTCGCAGTCATGACAGATGATCGTTTCGTGTCGACGCTTTCTAGTAGATTGAGCGTCTCCGGCGTCAACTATCGTAACTCATACCCGACCAATGGTATAGCCGCACAACCGAACCCATCACATGTAAACTTTAACCATATTCTTCGGCGAGATATGAGTCCTAATCCCCATCTCATTCCGCTACGAACCGAAGGGATTTCAGAAAGCAATGATCCTTCTCGCAGAGTGGAGGAGCAGCCGATCATGCTACAGCCTACAAAGAAGTTTGTGACTGTACCTATTATCGCGCCTACTAACCAACCAGACCCCTAAACGGCTCTTTTGTTGCCGTGGCATTGCCATCATTCACAACGCAGTCCCCACGATCTTATAAATTTCTTTTGTTAATGGATTATGGCGAAAACTAGATTTAATGCCGTGCTTTGATGTACTATTCGGAATTTGCATGTTTATCTTAGCTTTATTGGACTTTTCTGTATGAAGTATCTCAAAACGGGTTTTGTACATGGCCACACTAAAACCTACTACTTAGACTTAATCTTGAAACCTGACGGCTTCTACCAACTTAGTCTCGTAGTATACGACGCTTCGTTGGCAACTACCAACTGGCTCTACAGATTTAAATATTAACGTATTCTAGAGCTAAGGATGTTAAGCTAGGTATGGTTAAATACAATCTTGGCCATGTAGGCATTTGGGGGACTACTTGTGCGCCATGTAGGTATTAGGGAGTTGCTTGCTAGCTGGTGGTTTAGTACTGTCGCTGGATTACAAGTTAGCTTTGTGTTGACGTAACACAAAATTCTGGTTTTCTTGTGTTGTTGCCGTTGTATTTCCATTTTAGGCTGTCTCGTGGTCAGCCGTCGACAGGGATTCGGCGACGCGACCTTCAAGCTCCAATTCCGACCTCATTTGTGACGCGCCGCAGCCTGAAAACCACAGGTCATATTACTAAGCACCGTTGGGTTGAGATACCTGTGATCCCCTTTCCTCCTTCAATTCACGACGATCTCGCTCGATAATAGACGTCCCCAAGACATTCCAAAAGGCATCGGTCTCTGACAACACTCTACGAAGCTATGCCGGCAGATATCCGGTCATTTTTCGCCCCAAAGGGTGGAGCTGCTCCAGCTCCAAAAAAGCCTGCACCGCCTCCCGCCGTACGTTTCAACTACGCGATTTCGCTCTATGCGACCTCATATATGCTAACTGACGAGATTGCTACTCTTTAGAAGCCTGTTAAACGAGGACGGAGAGTTGGTTAGTTTGGATTTTTTTTCTAGTATTAAGCTTCGAAAGCTTAGGCGCCAGAGGACTGACGACATCGCTTGGGATATTAGTTGAATCCGATGAGGAAGAGGAAGAAGTAAAGCCGGCTCCGTAAGTTTTCCTCTGTTTGAGCTCTCGTTGGTATTGGGTTCCTAACGGGTTTTACTTTGTATAGGGCTAAGAAGGCAGCACCTAAACCAGCACCGAAAGCGTATATATATCCCCAAATCCGCCCGCCTGCCCTGCGCAGACACAACAGAACTGATGCTGATGAATGATCGAACAGTAAAAAAGAGGAAGTCGTCGACGATGCATCCACTTATTTCGCCTCTTCTGGCAAAAACAAAATCACCCGCACCGGTCCCGTCCGCGCAGCCCCGCCAGTTAAAAAGAATATTACCATGAAAAAACTTAATTTGAATGATGATGATGCTAAATATCTTGATGACGATGACGAAGACTACGGAGACGATATCTTCAAAAGCGAGTATGGGAAAGTTGCGGATGATGAGCCGGTGAAGAAAAGGAAGAAGAATGATGATATGGATATGGACGATTATAAGGACGATGAAGACGATGAGGATGAGGATATGGATGATTTTGTTGATGAAGAAGAAGAGGAGGTTAAGCCGAAGGGCAGGGGTAGGCCAGCAAAGGCCAGTGTCGTCAAGATCACACCAAAGAAAGCAGCGGCAGCTGCTCCACCTAAAGGAAGAAAGCGGAAGTCGATAACGCCTGAAGATGATGATGACGAGGAGGACGAGCAGCCGAAACCGAAAAAGAAAGCAACCGCTGCGGCCAAGAGGAAAACCCCGGTGAAGAGAAAAGAGGTCGAAGAGGTTGAAGAGTCAGAATCGATCAAAGAAATCTTGAGTTCTGTACCTACTGTTCGACCACCGACACCTCCCCCAAGGGATGAAACAAAAAAGTATGGTTGATTTTCCCCTTAAAATAATTGCAAATAGTGCACTAACCACTGGTTCAGATTCAACTATCATGCATACAAGCAGAAGGCTGCCCCTCCACCAGTGACCGGAACGAAAGATATACCTACCGGAGCAGAGAATTGCCTTGCCGGTCTGACATTTGTGTTTACGGGTAATCAGCAATCGATTACTAGAGAGGATGCAACCGAACTCGTTAAACGTTATGGAGGAAAAGTTACCGGTCAACCATCCCGAAAAACCAGCTACGTTGTTGTCGGCAGCGAGGCCGGACCAAAAAAACTCGAAACAATTCGGGAGCTAAAAATAAAGACTATCGACGAAGATGGACTATTCGCGTTGATTTCCAAGCTCCCAGCCCATGGGGGGGATAGCACAGCTGCTCAGGCTGCTGCGAAGAAGGCGAAAGAGGAAGAGAAGAAGATTCAAGAAATCGCCAGGGAAATGAAGCCAAACACGGCCGTTGCCCCTGGTAAAGAAGCCAAAGACCCAAATTCACAGCTGTGGACTGTGAAATATTCGCCATCGACCATGAAAGAGATTTGCGGTAACAAGGGCCAGGTCGACAAACTGCAGAAATGGTTACAGAACTGGCCCAGAAACTTAAAAAAGAATTTCAAGATGCCAGGACCGGACGGAAGTGGTCTGTACAGAGCTGTGATGATTCATGGGCCACCCGGTGTAGGAAAAACAACAGCGGCACACCTAGTCGCCAAACTGGAAGGATACGATGTTCTCGAGTCAAATGCCAGTGATACTAGGAGTAAGAAGCTATTAGATACATCGCTGAAAGGAGTTCTTGACAATAAGAGTTTAATGGGCTACTTTAATTCTGGAGAAAAGAAAGTGGACGCTGGGAAACAGAAGATCGTCTTGATTATGGATGAGGTGGATGGTATGTCGGGAGGTGATCGAGGTGGTGTCGGGCAGATGGCTGCCATTTGCCGGAAAACGCAGATACCCGTTATTTGCATATGCAACGACCGCCGATTACCGAAGATGAAACCCTTCGACCATGTCACCTATGATCTTCAATTCCGGCGCCCAACCGCCACCGAAATCAGAACCCGGATGATGACTATCTGTTATCGTGAGGGTCTCAAGCTCAGCCCTCAAGCTATCGACTCTTTAACAGAAGGTTCTCATTCGGATATTCGTCAGATCATCAACATGCTTTCGACGTTTGGTGTCAGCGGTAAAGAAATGAGCTTCGACGAAAGTAAGAATATGGCATCAGCTTGGCAGAAACATGTCGTGCTCAAGCCGTGGGATATCGCGCAGCAGCTACTCCAAGGTCACATGTTTGCACCGAACAGCAAGAAGACCTTGAATGACAAGATCGAACTCTACTTCAATGATCACGAGTTTTCGTACCTGATGATTCAAGACAACTACCTAAAGCCGAACCCACAGCGAGCCAGTAACTACCAAGGTGCAGAGAGGAAGTTGAAGTTACTGGAACTGGCAGATAAAGCCGCTGAATCTATATCGGACGGAGACCTTGTAGATGCAATGATTCATGGGCCACAGCAGCAGTGGAGTATGATGCCTGTTCATGCTGTATTTTCGACTGTTGCGCCGTCGAGCTTTATGTCTGGAAGTTACGGAGGCGGGCATATGCAGTTCTCGGCATGGTTCGGACAGAACTCGAAACAACAGAAACTTAACCGATATGTCAAGGAGATTCAAAGCCATATGAGATTGAGATGCTCTGCAGATCGACACGAGGTCCGACAGTTCTATGTGCCAATGTTCTGGCAAATGCTTTGCAGACAGCTAGAACGCGATGGAAAAGATGCAGTTGACGGAATGATCGAGCTTATGGACGATTATTTCCTGACGAAGGAAGACTATGACGCAATTATTGAGCTTGGTGTTGGGCCGTTGAACGAAGATACTCTGAAAGTTCCGCCGGCGGCGAAGTCGGCATTTACGAGGGCGTAAGTTGGATCTTGTCCCCCATTTTCTAGTATATATACTAACCTGTAGTTATAGTTATAACGCGGCCTCCCATCCAATGCCATTCATGAAGGCGAGCAATGTCATTGCTCCAAAGGGCAAGGCCGCCAAGAAGGACCAGCCAGATCTGGAAGAAGCGATCGAGGAAGATGAAGATGAATTAGAAATGGTTGAAGAGGCTGAAGACGGAGTCGAGGAAGAAGATGCAGATTTAAGTAAGGACAAATACGTCAAACAAGCAAAAGCCAAAGGGAAAGGCAAGGCCCCTGCAAAAGGAAAGGCCAAGGCCAAGAAGGCAGCAGACGATGATGACGAGGAAGATGAAGACGAGGACATGGGTAAAGGAAAAGGAAAAGGAAAAGCCACGACAAAAGGTAGAGGAAGGCAGAAGAAGTAGAAAGTCTAACCTGCGCCCCATCGTCCCTCGTCTTCCTGTTTTCTCTCACTACCTTACTTTTTTCCTTTGAAGAATTTACCCTTAATCTTTTAATTTCCTTTTGCTTCCTTAAATTCCTTGCGCAACTGCTGCCAACAAAAGTTACTTCTTTTCCTTCACACTGTAATGGTACTACGCGGGGTCATCGGGCACCACACTGCGTCAATGCACCGAGTAGTCACGAAATGATTATGGAAAGCTGGGTATCATGCAATGAATTATCAAAGACGACGCTGTATGCTAGAATACAAAAAATGGTCAGGCTCCCAGAGCCAGGATCGATCGCAATCATAAAATTAATATCGAACCACTCTTCACATCAGTTCTCACCTTTTCTGATTCCCGAGTCTCTTTATTTTAACCTCTAGAATCAACATTTTTCAGTTAGTGAGGGTGTTTCGAACACAAGAGTGTCGTAGGGTAATGCGTACCAAGCTCTGAACACCACTCATCCAATTCCTTCACAAGTTTCTCAAGATCACCCACTCGTTCATCGATGTCGTCAACTTGCTTTGTATATTTCTTTAGCTCAGCATCTGTTTTGGGAAGAAACCATATCCCGGTCGTGTCAGCTCAATTTCAAAAATTCTGCAACCCGCCAAACACGTCATGTTGTAATATCCGGATTAGTTTCGTGCCCACTTACACCTCACACGTAAATATTCGCTATCAGTCTCTAGTCCTACTGCGGCCTCAGTCATGGCTTTATACCGCTCCCGCGCCGCTTCGTTTATCTTATGTAAAAGGTCAAGATCACCCATTATAGCCGAACTATCGGCTTCGATAAGGTTCTCAAGGGATGAGAGGACCGTCTGGACGGCTGCGGTGGGATGGTTCTGAGTAGCAGCACCATTGTTTGTTGTAGTGGTTGTTGTTCCAGGGAGGGGGAACGGGGTTGGGGGCGCCATTCTGATGAACGTCACCGGAAGGATAGAAGACTTAAATGAGGTTTTCAAAGTTCTGAAAGGGCCTCTATAGACGGTGTAACTCCGTGATATGCTGGCGTCGGAGGTTTAAATGTTCAGGATTTGGCAACGCACAATCATACGTTGGAATTTAAATCGTTAACACCTCATATTGGTTTCTTTCACTGCGGATTTTAAATATTTATATACATTTGGTGCATCTTTCCTATTTACAATAGCCATATATGGGCCGGCTTTGTTCGAACTATTTACGGGTGGAACTGCGGAATCAACGCCTGCTTCACCAACAAAGTATCAGTACCATCCGAGTTTGGTGTCTCGGTCAACTCATAGCTTGGCCCAAAGCTTCCCGCGCCCCAGCCAATGTATCCCAAGTAAACGTCACTATTCTGGTTCAAGAACGCCAATTGTTGGTTCATATATGTTACACAGCTCTGAACATTACCGCCACCAGTTTCTGACAAAATCGCCTGACGACCTTTGCATCTGAGCCAGTATGAGAGAGGGCGGAATGCAGAGTCAATATTGTCAGTAACACACTCAACATGTGTTCCAGAGTTGTCAGAGTCAAGGTATTTGTGGACATCGAAAATAAGGCCGGTGGTGCTGCCGTCGGGGTTCTTAACTTGAATGAGGGCATCTGCGGAGCCAGAAGAAATGAAGGCGCCTGCCGAGGCCTATTTTACATAAAGGCGTTAGTGTACTGAACCCGGATAGAGTATACCATAAAAGGTGTATCACATACATAATTGTTCCCAGGAAGAAGAATGGGTTGGGTGGTCGCGCCAGCATTACGAATAGCCGTAACCACTTTCTGGACAGTGGCAGCCCAGGTTTGAATATTCACATCATGTGGCTCATTCATGATTCCGAACCAGACCTTCTGTTGGCTGGCGTACTTTTGAGCGAGCTGGGACCACAAACTGACGAGCTGATCATCAGTTGGCCCACCTTGTCCGACAATAGCTCCATTCCAGCGGGCGCTAAATCGAAGTTTTAAGTAATTGAGTCGTAAAATGGAAGGAATTGTATGAGCCACTTACTAGTTATGGATGTCGATAACACAGTAAGCACCAGTTTGAAGACATTGCTGAAGTGTGGAATCGTATTGTCCGATCAACCCGGATAGTGTGCCACCCAGGGTCGGCGTAAGACTTTGCCAGCCGATGGGAATACGGAAGGTATTGAACCCATCGCTTTTAAAGTGCTGGAACTGCTGAGTAGGCGGGGCGCTAACTCTCCCGTTACATGTTCCCTAGAAAGATATTTGTTAGAGGGATATTTTGAGAATATTTGGAGAATGAGAGGATCTTATACATCTGTAGTGCATCCGAAATCAAAGCCAGCAATGTTAATACCTGCGTACTGGACGTTTCCAGCGCTTGCAGGTGGGGTGTTAGAGGTACAGCTTATCGCCGTCGCCTGCGTCGCGCTGGCAGTTGTAGTGCGGGTGCTTGTTCTTGTAGTACCCTCTGAAACCGTCGTACGAGTGGTTGTTGAGAGTGTAGTGGAACGAGTTGTAGTGCGAGACGCCGTCGTTGCCGCAGTTGTAGAAGACCCTCCAGGAAGGCACTGAGAATAGTATGGATTTAAACTAAGGTATGTGGAGTTTAGCTACCGTCGCGAAGCCGCCTAATTTACACAGATCAGGGTACTTACACGCTACAATACGAGCCAGCAGCACAGGTTGTAGGCCCGTTATAGCCAATACCTCCGCACTAAGCTGTTGTTAGTGAAGATCCCATTCGATATATTCTGAGTTATTTAGGATAATGAAGTATTTCTGAGACCTACCTGTCCCCAAACCGACTGCTGCGCAGCAGCAGCTTTCAACAGCAATGCAGTTGCTAGAGCGGATTTGACATACATCTTGTCCAAATTTTATCAAATTTCTGGTCTTAGGGTGTATCAGCTTTGATATTTTGTGTTGGAGTGTGGTATTGCTGATCGCGGGATACCAAGCTTCACCAAGAACTCTTAAAGGCTTGACGAGTCTTGTCAATTTCTTGGTATTTCACACTCATATTTATACCTTTTTGTTCCATGGTAGCTTCCTTCAAGTCATAGCCATATGAAGTTCCCATCCTCGGAATCCTGGAAACATGTTACTCGAAATTTCATCTCCGGAACTACGCTCAACGAAGCCGAGAAGCGACCCTTGTCACATTCTAGCAGCGTCAACACACTATACCAGCATATGTGTGCAGACGAAATGCTTCAGCAACCTGAACCAAGGCAGATCACCACCAATACAAGCTTTTTTATCATCAGGTGCCCAGAAATTAAATCGAAGAAAATGCTCCGGCCATAGCCTAAACGGATTTCGTTCCTGGGTTCGAGCACGTTTTTAAAACGATACCCTGGTTGTTTTAAATCTGGATCTTATTTATTTCCCGGAATGGTTTACCGCCGGACCGAGAGTCTACTCTAAGTCATGCCTTCTCGATACCCATGACATCATGAGAAGATGACTTGAAACAACCCATAAGTCCCAAAAGTTTGGCCTAAGCACGGGCCCTAAGGGATTGTGCATTCGAGGGATTGGGACCTAAGTTGACCTCAATGCAATGTGGCCCTTGCGTACCCGGAACAAATTGTTCTAGATCCTGGAGATTATAATTGGCGGATATCGCGATCGATCTGCCCGCCTGCCATTTGTCTCGTAACTGTGATTTAAAATCCTCGAGTTCCGGCTAGGTGAAAGCTATTGATCAGGGAATTTGTACGCTTGCGCACCAGTGAATATTCTCAAATATAAAATATATAGAATTTAAAATTTTTTAAAGAATTTTAAAATATAGATATAATGTGGGAGGATTAGTGATTATATCAGATGGTACTATTCGAATACTTGCACCATCGATCTCAATTGACTAGAGACGAAAGTCTAGAAGATCTTAAGAATGGAAAGAAGCTGGCCCTTGAGAGTAACCATCCTCATTCCCTAATTCCAGCGAACCTGGTTTAACAACAAGATTTTTACAAACCATATGTAATACACAAGATTCAGTTGCACGACTTGTTCAAAGGGTGCTTCAATTGCAAGCTTTCCGAAGCGGCAATGTATCAATTCAAATGCGTTTCAATTATGGTCACCCCATTTTACAACACTAGCAACACAGCTACCATTTTGTTGAAATCTAGCTATGCGCTTGTAGATTGGTAACTTGATTATTCTCTCGAACCGCAGTACGGCTTTGGTCCTGTCTATTATATATAAGAAGATAATTAGTATTCTTTTGACAGAGGTTTAATCTTTTGCAGAGTTTTCACTCTGACTGATGAGCTTTCGCAAATATGAAACTAGCGGTCACGTGCCATTGGACCTACTGTATGAGGCTTGTGGTGGTGGTTAGTGACCTCTATATTTTGACATTTTCACCAAGTTAGGCTGTCTTAATCTTGTATATTAATTAGCTCTTCTGCTGGCTTCAATTTCATATTTTTAGATCAATTTTTAATTAATTTAAAGTGCTGATCTGGGGGGGGGCCCCCTGGGGGGGTATATAAATAACTTCCTGCTGAGCCGAATTCAACTTCCTCTTTCTCTCTTCACAACCTCACCAACTAGTTAACTATCAACCTCCCTAAACAATTAAACATGTCTCCGGTGACCGCACATCTACTCGGTCATACGTTGGACATTACTGAAGTCTTTAAACAGCTTAAAACGATTCCTTTGCACGTATGCTAGCTGTACGGTTATTTTACTGCGAAGACAATGCCACCTAAACGCTTTGGGTCGGCCCTTAAGGCCCCTAGTGCTAAGAAGGCGAAGAAACCCACTCCACACTGGGAGCCGATTTGCTGGCTGGGGTGCAAGCTCAGCGAAAAGGAGCTCAAGTCGTCGTTTTAGACAAAAGGCTATTCTTGAGTGTATTTTCATGAGGGTGTTTTTTATGGCCAGTTACGTTAGTGATTATATGATACGTCCGTCAAGCGGGGTAAGTGATCGAATCCATTTTTCGATCAATTGGTTTGCTAACTGTTTTTCTAACTTAATCAATTCAAACAATGAGGTCGAAAATCATTACCGCTTGTCAAACTTATTCTAAGGGTAAAGATCCTTTCAACCTATGCAAGAGTCTTTTTGAGGAAAGTAATAAAACCTGTGGTAACTGTACTTATGACCGCAGAATGTGTAATAACACGGTTATTCAAGCTTATCTTTATCCTAAATCAAAAAGGTCCCGTTGTGTCCAGAAAGTGGAAAATTTGATCAAATAATTACCTGAGTATGATAGTGATCACCCTCTTTCTGAGTACGAAAATTCAGCCAATAAGAAGTTTCACCAGAAAACCTTAGCAATCCATAATTCAAAGAAAAAATCTCCTAGAAAGATTGCCCCAAAGGCTGCTAAGAAGGTGACTAAGAAGACAGCTGGGAAGGTGGTTTTAAAGATTTCTGGTATCAAAGAAGAGTCTAGCTCTAAATCTTCTTCTGACACCAGCTTAGAGTTTAGTTCAAAATCCAGTTCTAAGTCAATTTCTAGTTCTAAATCTAATTCTGATTTTAGCTCTGATTTTAGCTCTAATTCTGATTCTGAGTCTGAGGATGTCACTATGATTGTATCTGATTCTCATTCTGAAGCTAATACTCAGCCAGAGAAGATTGAGGGTCTGGTTTAGAATGTCATTAGTGAAGAGTCTGATTCTGAATTTAGTCTTGAGGCTTGGCTGAAGGATTTTTGTTTTGAGGATAGTAAGACAAAAAATGAATTTGATGGAAATCAATCATTTGAATTTCTACCAAATGAGGAGTATAATACTGAGGTTAATTTTGTTTTTGATGATGAAGAGGCTTTAGTTAAAGTGCCCGGGACCTTTGACCAGTTAGAGCCCGAGGGTGCCATAACTGATAATGACTTTGATTCTGATAGAGAGGAAGTTTTTAGTAAAAAAAAGATTGATGTTGTGGAAGTCATTATACTAATCGTAGTTTTTGCTTAGTTGAAATTTATCAGACCAAAATAACGATTCAGTGATGACTAAACTATTGATTATGACACTCAGACTATCTATGATGATAATGACATTGACGGTAGGTTGAGTAATAGCAGCACAATTATGATTTCTGATTCAGATTAAGTTTTTGGCGTATACGTTTTTCAGTTAGGTTTTTCTATTAGTTCCTTCTATCTCATTTTTAACACTTCTAATCTCATACATTTAACTTAAAATGGCCAAAGATCTTTTTATCTTTTTCATAATTTTGATTGCGTAATTTATATAATTAAATATTAAATGGGAATTAAGAGTTTTTGATTTATAATATTTCGTTTTATCGTAGTAATCGTAGTTCTTCTCCCACCAAGTGCCATGACCGTAGATCTTCTTAAGCAGTCTCATTAAAAACCTTTTCAACTTATAGAAAAAACACCTTCTTAAGTGAAAACAATAGTTAATTTAGAAAAAGAGTACTGCCTATTCTTAATAAAAGTTAAGAAAAAATAGGTAAAATTAAAACAATAATTTCTTTAATAATTTGGTGAGTATATCTGCCATATTGTCAGCTAAGGCCACGTGCTTGACCATAAAATATTTTCAGTTATATAGATTCTTAATTATATGAAAACGAACGTCAACGTGCTTCGTTCAATTATGATTTTTGGGATTCATTATCAGGCACTCAACTGCTCCATTGTCCACATAAAGGTTGATCTATATATTTGACCATATACCTAATACAATCAAAACCCATTTAGCCCATATTATATCCTTGGCAGCTTCAGATGCGGCTATGTATTCAGCATGCCAGGTGCCTGTGGCCACCATGGTTTGCTTTTTAGATTTCTACATTAAAAGGCTCCTTCCTAGGAACCATAAGTGACCTCCAGTGGATTTGCGGTCATTAATGTCTCCTGCCCAGTTTGAATCTGAATATCCTATCAGTTCAGGTTTTGCTTTTCCTCCCAATGTTAAACAAAAATCTTTAATTCCTTCAAGATATCTCATAACATAGCAGGCAACTTCAGCGTGTCCCGTTTTTGGTGCTGAACTAAATTGTAAAAGTCTGCCGACAACAAATGCTAAATCAGGTCTAGTAGAGACCATCAGATACATATATTGGCCAATTAATTGTTAATACCAATTTTTGGCTACTTCAATCAGGTCTTCACCACAATCTTTAAAGATATTATTTTCTATAGGGGTTTTGACGACATTGCAGCCGGTCATTTCATATCTCTTTAATATGGTTTCAATACTAGCCCATTAGTGTAATTTAACCGTTCGCTCTTTACGGTTACATTCAATTAAAATTCCTAGAAAGGATTTGGCTTCTCCCAGGTCAGTCATTTCGTAATTAGTTTTCAAATCTCGTTTAATTTGTTCTACAATTCTAGTAATTGGTGCAGTTATTAGTATATTGTTAACATATAGTAATATCATTGTGTTCAACATTCAGTTAATGAATAAATTCTCATTATCTGCACAGAGTTTAAAGCCCAATTTTCTTAACTTCTGATTTATGTTAGTGTGCCAAGTTCTCAGTGATTATCTTAAACCATATAAAACTTTATACAATCTTAAGCAAAATCTTTTCATACCAACTAATATTTTACCTTTATAACCTTTCAGTAACTACATATAAACTTCTTCTTTTAAACAGGTGTATAGAAAAGCAATTTTAACATCCAATTAATGCAGTTCCAAATCAAAAAGTGTGATGACTGTAATAAACATTCAAAACATGGTTAATTTGGCTACTAGTACGTACATATCCAGATTTTGGCCAGGTTGGAGATTTTCTCTTATTACTAATTTTACTTTGTATCTGACCATACTTCATTTTCGGTCATCCATTGACTTTTTGATTTTAAAGACCCACTTACTTGTTAGTGCCTTTACCTGTTCTAGTAACTCTACCAACAAAAATGATTTATTGATTCGGTGAGACTTTAATTCTTCTTTGACAACCTACTTCCATTGCTGCCAGTCTTCTCTTTTCATGGCCTCGTCATAAGATTTTGAATCCCATTCTAAATCTACCTTACCTGCTTGTGCCAAACTAGCCCACCTTTTTACCATTTTAATTATACAGCCATATCTAGTCTAAACAGGTTTTATAATTGATTCTGAAGGCCTGAGTCTTTTCTTTACCGTAGAAGTTTTTTGTTTGTTTTGTTAAATCTGTAAATTTGAGTTTTCAGTTACACCTTTCTCTTTCTTTAAAGGGGTAACTTTTACTATAAATTCAGATGTAATTGTCAGTGTATCACTCCCACCGACTGCCTATACCAGTAAGTCCTCAACCAGTCTTGCTAAGGGCAGGCTTTCTACTAACACTGCCTCATTTTGCACTAAAAAGTCTCCTTCCAGTCTTTCAGTTGAGCTATCTTCTTTCAGCTCAGTTGTTTCGGGAGGTAAACTGTTAGCTAGCTTTACACTTTCTGTTCCCGAACCTGATTATACATCTAGTACTTAACTTTCTAAAACTATAAATCGTTTAGCTTTTTAACTTTATCAAAGATCATACTCGATTAAAACCAAAGTCTTCAATCCTTTTAAACCGGGGAAGGTATTCTCTTCCCAATCCAGGTTTTTTGTTATTTTGGCTTCTACCTTGTTGTATATTTTATATAAGGTGATACTTTTTTTGGTGTAGCCTAAAAATACAGCTGGTATGGTTCTGTTATTGAATTTACCGTGTTTTAGTTCTTTTGGTATTTTGTACCAGCAGAGGCAACTGAAAGGTTTTAGATGTGAGAGATTTAATTTCTTTCCGTTTATAGCTTCCCAAAGAGATACCCCGTTAGGTGCCCCCTTTAAGGGAAGTCTGTTCTTGATATATGTGGCTGTGATTATAACTTCCCCCCAGAAGGTGATTGGTAGCTTTGACTGATGAAGTATTATGGTTGCAATTACTATTAATATGCCAATCCACCGTTCTAAGGTGCTGTTGGAGTTTTGGCTGTATGGAGGTGATGGTTTGAAGCTGATACCTTCTATTCTTAATAAGCCTTTGAACTTCCCGCTGCCGTAAACTGAGCTATTGTCGTTTTTGAACTTTCTTACTTTTAAAGATTTGTCTTGCTATTTCGTGGCTGCTATTTCAGCTAGTAGCAGACTGAAACAATTGTGTATTTCAGTTGTAGACTTGATTGTTTTAATCTAAACCCACTGTGAATAGTTATTGATGAAGATTATGAAGTACTTGGCTCCTTCTATGGTGGTTAGTAGCATGTTTGAGTGATTAGAGTGAATTATTTTTCAGGGTTGGTTGTTTCTGATTGTTTCTTTATTTTGGTGATATTTTTTCTTTTTCTTTGCTATTATATAGATTTGGTATTGTGGTACTTTTTTTAAGTCCACTTTTAAGGTCGGGTTTGTTGAGGTTAATAAGTTGACTAGGATTTGATAGTTTATATGGTTTAGGGTGTTGTGTCACTGTATAAATCTTACAGTCATAATGGATTTTTTTAAGATTGTTTCTAAATTTTTTGAGTCTTTTAATGTGAATAGATCAAGGTCTGGATCTTCAATTTCATTTAATTTACTGATCAACATTTCAGTTGTATATAAGGCCTAAACTCTACTGTTTACTAAATACGTTTTAGCTACTAAGTTACTTTCAGGGTTTATAATTTGTAAGATTTTGCCGAAGATAATTATATATCCTTCTCAAGTTAGAACTATAATTAATAGCAGTTTCTAAACTAGTTTGGGTACCCAATATGCCTTTATTTTTAAGTCTAATATGATTTATACTTCACCTTAACCATAAACATTTATCATTAATCCATTAACCACAATTATAATTATAAAATTCTCAAACAGAATATATCCCGTTAGATCTTTCTTATCCATAATAAAGTGAGTAAAAACTCCTAAATCTAATATCCAAAAAACCAAATCAGTTAATCAATCAATAATTACCATATTGATTGATAGGTTGTTTATTTTATTATCATTAAAGAAGCCTTCAAAGGAATCATTTCTTGGGTTTGAGGTGTCATCTTGAGTATTATCCGTTTCTGCAAGTACCATACTTGTTTAATAATTTTGTTCTGATTTTCTTAACTATTCAACTACCTTTCTGAGTTTGCATTTTTTTATAGTATGCCCAGGTTTAGTGCAGTAGTAGCAGTTCTTAGTTACTTTTAACTACATACTGCTTTCGATTATTGGTCATTATTTATTGTTTTTATTTTTATTTTTACTACCTCCTCCTTGTCTGTTTCCTCTACCACCTCCTCTTCCACCTCTACCTCTGCCCTTACCTCTGCCGCCGCCTCGTTTAGAGTTTTCAATTAGCTGATGGCCAATAAAGGTCAAGTTGGCTAAGGTATTAGAGGCATTGTTGTCAAAATGTAGTCTAGTGTCTACCTAAAGTAATTAATCTATTATTTCTTCAGTAGTGCACTCTGGTTACTTCACTAGTTGAGTCCAGATCGACTTAGTGGTTATATCATAGCAACCTTAAGTTCCATTAAGTAGTTTATCTCTAAAGATTTTATCATTAATGGCATATAATATACTTTCTAACTATTCTTGAATAAATCTAAATCTGCCAATCCATTATTAAATACTTTCCTCCTTTCCCATTTAAAAATTTATAAATCGAAAGTATAAATTACTAGCTATACCGTGATTAGCTTTCGGTCCATAAGAATTATAAATTACCTCCCAAATTACCTTTGCCATGCCATAGTGGTTCAGGGCTTGCTGGGCTGTTTGGCTTAGGCTGTTCATGAGAATCATATATGCTTCTTTAACTCATTTCATCCAGGCTTGATGCTTGGGGTTAGGTTCTTCCAACCAAATCCTTCATTCGGCGTCAACCTTTACGACCATACCTTGTACTAGATTGCCTCCTTCGTCAACCATGTATGGTTCACTGCTGGGTCCAGCTCTGGTTCCCACATCTGGCTGTGCTTGTTCTTCGATGTAAGTAGTTCTGAAGGTAATTATGTTGGTTTGTGGTTCACAATCATGTTCGTCGTTAGTTACCAACCCATATAGGTTGGCAGCTTTCAACATTCTGACTATTTGAGGTTTTCAGGTCAAGTAATTGACTTCGTTCAATTGAACACAGCTTCCGTATTTGTTGTAGGTATAAATTTTACCATAATCGATGTTCACTTGAGGTTGTAGCTTTTGCATTTTTATAAAAGAGGATTTTTAAGAAGAAGGGGTTTATATATATAATATGAAAATATTGATTTTGTTATATATTTGCTTCATAGTTTAGTAGGCTAGGCCAGGCTCATAACCTATTGAAATCTAACTATACGCTTATAAATTGGTAACTTGATTATTCTTTCGAACCGCAGTACGGCTTCAGTCCTGTCTATTATATACAAGAAGATAATTAGTATTCTTTCGACAGAGGTTTAATCCTTTGCAGAGTTTTCACTCTGACTGATGAGCTCTCGCAAATATGAAACTAGCGGTCACGTGCCACCGGACCCACCGTATGAGGCTTGCGGTGGTGGCTAGTGACCTCTATATTTTGACACATTTTAACCTCAAGATATCACATTGCTATAGATAGGTATATAGTATGGGCTACAATGGGGTGACGGTTCAAATCGAAAGGGGGTTTAAAATTCCAAAATGGAAATAAACTAGCAAAGAGTTACTAGGACTAAATACCCTATCGTCGCGAGTTTGAGAGCGGTGACATGATATCGGCTGTTTTGTGAGTTGCTGGTCATAGCGTCTCTTCGCTTCGGCAAGAATACCCGAACTGTCAGTCCGATCCTGTTCTTAGCCACATTTGCCGATTCAATTCGTACTCCCAGTGGTGCATTTTGCGATGTCTATCCTTGGCACTCTTATGCTACAGTGTTCTACATTGAGCAAAATTGAAAAGCCAACGAAATATCTTCTCCACCTTTAAATACTGCGTAAACCCGCTAAGTCATGATGCATTGGAAAGTTTGCGCCTCCAAAGTCTTGTCCTCCTACCTCCAAAATTTGCCGACGTAATGTTGTCAATATAAATCCCGAAAATGGTGTATTCGATATAAGAAAGAAGTTCGATAATACCATTATAAAGGATTAGTCCTTGATATACGTATATACTTTCGGAATGATACGCAGTCCTGAGCTGCTGGCGAAGCCAGATGATGCTTTCGCCCTCGCAAAGCTGGGGTACCAGCAGGAGCTCAAACGAAACTTCTCGAAACTCGAAATTCTCAGCGTCGCATTTTCAATATTAGGTCTTCTCCCGTCGATCGCTTCGTCATTAGTATTCGCCATTCCTGCCGGTCCTGTTGGTATGGTATGGGGTTGGTTTATCGCCAGTGGATTTACATTTGTCGTCAGTGTTGCAATGGCAGACTTGGGTTCTGCGATGCCGACTGCAGGAGGGCTTTACTGGTGGACACATTACTTCAGCGCACCCGCTTGGAAAAACCCGCTCGCATTTCTGGTTGGATACTCGAACACACTAGGAGTTATTAGCGGTCTCTGTTCGACAGACTACGGCTTTGCACTAATGTTTCTTTCGGTCGTGCATCTGGCAGTCGGTGTGGAAGGCCAGGATTTTGCTCCAACAGGCGGAACAATATATCTTGTTTTTATCGTCTGTGTTCTTTCTCATGCGACAGTCGTCACCTTTGCGTCGAAGATTATGGCGAAATTGCAAGTGATGTTTATGGTTGCAAATGTGCTGTTAATCGCCGTAACGCTCATTGTACTCCCAGTTGGCAAGAAAAACACCAATAGTGCAGAGTGGATATTCACTCATTCGGAAAACCTAAGCGGTTGGCCCGCTATTTGGACCTTTTTCCTAGCATGGATGTGTCCTATCTGGAGTGTTGGAGGGTTTGAAGCGTGTATCCATCTTTCCGAAGAAGCGCAAAATGCAACAACGGCGGTACCATGGGGAATCATGGGATCTTGCGGATT
This sequence comes from Orbilia blumenaviensis, assembly GCA_036872755.1. Taxonomy (NCBI): domain Eukaryota; kingdom Fungi; phylum Ascomycota; class Orbiliomycetes; order Orbiliales; family Orbiliaceae; genus Orbilia; species Orbilia blumenaviensis. Next base: position 959,012 of record JAVHNS010000003.1, on the reverse strand, counting down.
GAGCTGGATATTGGGAACGGTTATAATGATTGTCTTCGCTGCCGGCATGACGACGGATATCGAAAGCCTACTAAACTCACCTCTCGGTCAACCGGTGGCGCAAATATATTATGACGCCTTGGGGAAGAATGGGGCGATAGCCATGATGATATTATTATTTATCAATCAGTGGTTAATGGGAGCTAGTGTTTTGGTAGCTGCGAGTCGGCAATCATGGGCTTTCTCTCGAGATGGAGCTCTGCCATTCGCATCATTTTTCAACAAGATCTCAAAAGAGTTCGGTTACGTCCCAGTTAGGACGATATGGGGATGCTCAGCCTGCTCTGGAATCTTAGGCCTCTTTTCCCTCATCGCCCCAGCGGCTGCATCCGCTCTTTTCTCTATCGGCGTAGTTGGAAATCATCTCGCCTGGTTTATGCCGATATTTGCAAGAATCATTTGGGGCCAGGACAAATTTATCCCCGGACCTTTCTATACAGGGGGATTCAGTATCCCGATCGCCGTAGTCGCATGTTTATTTTTGATTTTCAGCATTGTTACAGCATGGATGCCGATTGATGGACCTAACGTTACGCCCCAGAACATGAATTATGCAATTGTGGTTAATTTCGCAGTGTGGGGTGGTGCCCTATTATATTACTATATTGATGCTAGGAAGTGGTTTACAGGGCCGAGGATTACGCTTGATTCGTCACACTCGCAATTGACAGAGGAGCAAGAGGAGAAGATTGCGAAGGAGGCCTTGGTTGATCTCCGGCATTGAAAGGGTTAGCAAGCAGGTGGCTAGTCGACATGTACATTTACCATCTAATGCTTATACTCGTGATTTTTATTTGTAAATATGCAGATTTATAGAAATATGACATCATAGTCCACGATAATGTACTACAGATGTTAACAACTAATTTGCGTAAGAGCCGTTTGAATTTATATTGACATTCACAAGTCATAATTTTATATATTCATATTTAAATATTTCTATAAAGCTTGCAAAGTTAGACATTTCTCAAGATTAAAAAGGAAACAATATCTATTAGGCATATATATTCAAACCGCAGTTATGGTTTGCATCCGGACCTGTGCACATCGAAATCCAGGCTAACATTGGATCGAAATCGATGGCTTCTGCAGATCTGTCTTACAGGCTTAGTTCCGAGTATCTTTAGCTGTCGGGTATTCCGGATTTTTATTGTAGTCCCATAAACGGCACATAAAGATGGGCGCGATTTTGTTTTGGCACGTAATTGTACCCATAAAAATTTCTAGATTTTAATATTAATATTAGCTAATTGGTATGGGGCTAATGTACACATACATGCATATGCAGCGTGGCCTCAAATAAACCGACTGCATCTTCTGTCGGTATATATAAGTGTACAGAAATCAAAAAACACTTCATGCATAAGCGTTGAATATTTGGCTGCAGATACGTAGTAATTATAAACCTAAGGCGACCACGCGCGTAATTAAACCCAATTTGAAATCAGAGGCCCTAGTGATGGGTAATAACAATTACACATTTTGTAAAGGTTTTCTCCTCTTTCGTTTAGTGGAGCTGGGATGGGAACAAAGCGATATCGATAGCAGTCGCGGCCTTAGGTACACTAGGCAGAATCGAAGAGAAAAAACCTTTTCAGCACAAAAATTTGTACTAGCTTTCAGTGTTGCACGTTGGGACAGGCCTCTATGAAGTGACCCGACAACTCCTAACCTGCGTATGCTTATGCGCCAAATATATGATAATAGGTGATGCTATGCATATTTGGCCTATAAACCTAGCCGTATCTGGTATATAGATATTATTAAAAACTGCACCAAACCACCAATACTGTTACTGGATACACGGAGACGCCGAGTTGTACGTTATCGAAACTATAGGTGGCGCAGGTCCTGACGAACCATATTAGGTGTTTGTTCAGAAAAGGTAAAATTTAGCCCGAAAACCCTTGACCATATGCTCTATGATGCAAGAGAACGATACTCAGTTGTCTAGAAATGGTTATACGGCGTCGGACAGAGAGTCAAACTTGCATAACTTTTGCAGGAGGTGGCACTCAGCTCGGCTTTAGCCTCGAATCAGGGCCCTGAGCATGCATGCGTTAGGTAGCAAAATGTGCTAATTCCCATGAATTTTTCTGATGTTTCGGTAGGAATGAGGCTTGAACAGAGTAGACGGGTAGTACTTAAGATAAGTCGAAGCCGATGTCTCGAGCTTTCTTGGAAGTTAAGAGTGTCTGTTTTTTTTTTTTTTGTTTGAGCATAGATATGGAACTATTTAGGCTCCTTGGCCTTAGAACCCACATTAAGTTTACCTACCAAGTGGGCAGTTCACGAATAACATTTATCAAAAATTGACCGACCTCCACACGCCTGCGCATCACACCTATACCCATATTTCACGATTTAACATATTTTTTCACCATACTTAATTGTCGGGGTCAAGGACTAGTTACTGTACGAGATAGGCCGGGTGTCGTCTTTGCGCAATGTCGAACGGCTTTAAATTTAAGGCTTTTACGAGAGAAAAGAGGGATTACATATTATCAGCCAAGTGGGAAGACCACAAGGACTTTATTTTAGCTAAACAGGCGGAGGGGCGATCCCAAAAAGATATCCTTAACGCGCTTAAACATGTGAGAGGTGTTGATATCAAGTGAGTATATCTAAGCCTTAATTTCCAGTTTATTTCCCTCCCTTGAAGACTTCAGCGATAGACAGCTAATATGAAATCCTTGATTTAATAGGCTGCGTCAATTAAAATGGCTTATGGGGCGGTGGGGAGCTAGCAGAAGAAATCTTAACGCAAGGCAGAGGAACTATATCAAGACGGTTTATCGGCAGCGTCAAGCAGAAGGAAAACTTCATACGGCCTTCCAATTCAAGAAAGACGGGCGAAATATTTCAGAACAGCAGATTAGAGCGGCTATTAAGGATAATGGGGGTGGGACTTTGAGTAAGTTAGCTATGCATGATCGTCTCCAATTCTGCAGCTTGAGAAGGGCCTGGGGCCGCACACACCAAGCCGGGAATTAACTTGCAACTGTACGCGAAAAATAATCAATACTAACTTCACACTCCTAGGCTCCCAAAGCGGTGGCGACATTATAGTTTCCCCCATTCAGGCTTCATCTCCACAAGTCGGTACCCCTGGATTGGTTTATTTCACGCCGGTTCCGCTAGATCAAGATTCACCCACGGCTGTCCCTGGCGAAGTTACCGGAGACGAAGGCAGCCCTACGGAAGACATATCCCAAGCGGAACATAAGTATAATACCGATATCAGCAATTCACACCAAATAGTGGAAGCAGGCCCACAGATAGACGAATTGACAGAAGAAAATCCCGAAACCCTCGAAGAAGTCTGCCAAAATATTTTGGACTCCGTGCAAAAAGTTAATGCAGAAGTATCCCAATCACGAAACGTGGCACACCTCAAGGAGGATCGGTCCAGAAACTACTCCGCTGAGTTTGTTACAGAGCTATACGACCAAATATATGCTGAAAAGATGGCGGCATCGCTGTTCTTAGAATACATGTATGAGGAAGACATGCGGTTTGGTGGAGCTTTAAGTGTAGAAGAATGTTATTCTCGGACTCGGGCGCGTTGGTGCCAAATGGCGCTTGACGTGAATGGAAGGGATTTCTCCCAAATTCAACGGCGTTCGGATCCGCTACCTTATAAGATCTACCGACAACTGGAAGAGCTCGACATCGAGAATTACGACCTCATGGAAAGTCCTACAATTCAAGTCAAATCTCCCTTTTGGGAGGATGTTCGTGAATGGTACCTACAGAATGTAGACCAAGTGGCGAGTACCTGCCTTAGCTATCCCGACTCCCATCCCGCAAACATGCGTTTTCGGTGCCAAGCCGCACATTTTTTGACACTCGCCGAACACTTTGGGCCGGATCACTTTCTTTCCGTTTGCGCTCTCACGAAATTTATAGATCTGGCCTCGATATATCTGAGAATAACATCACCTCTGCCGGTTCTTTTCAAAGTTCTTAGGTTTCTATTTTCTCGAGGAATGCAAGTCCATAAAGAATCCATCTCCATACTAGAATCCATCCACGAGACAGTTTGCACGGGAGAAAATATCGACGATAGTTTAAAGTACTTGGTACCAGTATCAACCTTACGATATCGTTTGTCGAAGCTCAGGGCTCAGTTGTGGCTGCCCTCCATTTATGGTACTCTTCAAGAATATCGGGCAATGACTATGCTGAGTGAAGCGTACATATTAAGCGGGCAAAAGGAAAAGGGGGTAATGATCATTAGATTCGCGAAGGCTAAAATGGATAGGTTGCGCAACCCTGTCAACTTAGATGAACAGGAGGCATACAAGACTGCTTGGTATGACATTGGCTTTGGGTGTATAGAATCCGGATTACATTCTCTAGCGAAATATTGCTTTGAGGCAGCTCACAGCGCCAGTCAGAAAATTCGCACGGCAAGCAATTTTTGTGAAGATAAGTACCAACGAGTTGGCTTGAGTGAGTTGGTCGAAGAATCAGCCTTCGAGTGCCTCACGGGGTTGGCGATGGCTAATTTTGAGCTCGGCGAGATTAAAACCGCTATTGAAAAAGAGAAGTCTTACATGGACTTCCGTAGAGAGTTCTATGGGGTTGATGATATGGGGTATCTGATGTCCATAAGACAGATTTCGTTCTACATGGAGATGAGAGGATTGGTTATTTTCTCACAGCCCATCCTCCGCCTTACGATCGAAATATGCGAAGCTTTGGGTATCTGCGCAAATCTTTACTACGATCTATTATGTAAGTACTATACTGTGCCATTGGTTTTAGAGATGGCTCGGGTTGATGGCGTTGCCGGCGTTGCTAGCGTTTATGGGACAAATTAGGAGTATTATGTATTATAAAGAGATCTATGAAGTAACACAATCAATTGCAAGTACTCTTCAACTTCTAGATCATTTTACTGCAATATTGGCCTCTGGTAAACCTAGTTGCGAGACTGGCCTCTGTTTAGCCTTCTATCTTAATATCTAAGCCAAGCTGTGTTGTATCTGTGATAATATGCTAGCGCCCTAGCAAATAAACGCGCCAAGCGCCGGCGATGTCTCCGAGGAGCTAAAGTAAGAGGAAGCCGGAGAGCTCATAGCCGAATTTTCCTTGAAAAAAAAAAAAAAAAAAAAAAAAGTGAAAAAAGAGGGAAAGAAAAGATAGAAAGAAAGAAGGACTTCTTTTCCTTTCCTCGGAACCACACGACCAACTCTCTCCCCCCACCACCACCCAGCATCTGCTCCCATCTATCCGAACTACTCATCATCACAATCACTACTATCTGTCTGGATACTCTAAGGGACTACTTGACTGTCATTCTCTTCGAGGACCAAACAAACATCAACCTTTCAGCTCTTCTAACAGGCAAATATTGCAACAGAGGGAAAAACTAAACTGCCACAATGCTTCGACGCACTATCCTCTCCTCCACCCGGATACGTCCATTCTCCTCTTTGACAACATCGGCGGCAGCAACTCGTACCCCCGCGCTGTCGTTATCCGTCCAACCTTCTATTGCCACTTCAAAATTATTACAGAGATCGCGGACAACTCCGTTACAATGGCGAAACGCCACTGTTCTGTCACGGTGGTCGTCGACTGAGGCTACCACCGAGAAGCCGGCTGATGCTGCCGCTGCGGAAGGTGCAAAGGCTGATGCATCGTCGGGGAGTGGCGATGCTGCCGCTGCCGCTGCTAAGGAACTTGAGGCTAAGGCCAAGGAAGTTGCTGATTTGAAGGTACATCTCCACGGTTTCATCCACTACTCTATTGTATATGCAGGTCGTAGTAGCTAACATGTAACCTGCTTACACTAGGACAAATACCTCCGCTCTGTCGCCGACTTCCGAAACCTCCAGGACCGTACTGCCCGTGAGGTCAAATCTGCAAAGGACTTCGCCATCCAGAAATTCGCCAAAGATCTGTTGGAATCTATCGATAACCTTGACCGAGCCTTGACTGCCCAGCCAACAAATGCCTCTGAGGACCCAGCTAAGGACTTCAAGAACCTGCACGACGGGTTGAAAATGATTGAAACCGTTTTGATGGGCACGCTGAAGAGGCATGGATTGGAGAGATTCGATCCTATCGGCGAGAAGTTCAATCCAAACATGCATGAAGCGACTTTTGAGGCGCCTATGGAGGGCAAGGAGCCTGGTACCGTTTTCCACGTCCAGAGCAAGGGCTTTTCGCTGAACGGCAGAGTTTTGAGGGTATGTATCCTTTCTTTTCTACAAATACGTTTGCCCGATAAATATACTAACACCAGCGTTCTCTCCAGGCTGCCCAAGTTGGCGTCGTTAGGGCTTAATTGCCATCTAGAACGATCAATTTACCGGCAAATAGTCTCGCCCACAGGCTGACAGCCGGATATTCCTCACCTCCCAAATGAGAATTTGGCAGAGCGTCATCCCGCGCCGAGTAGATGCACCACCTCTCACCACCAGCACATCACGTGCTCCACGGAGTAGACGTACTCCTTACTATATAATTATTTTTATACTGTACATATTATTTACATATCCCCTATCTTACTAACCACCACCCTTTCTTCGGGGGTTGAAGAAGGGAAAATACCATCTCATAGGAGAGGCACAAGGAAGTCACCTTGGCCCTCCAGCCCACCCCCCTCCTCTCTGCAGCTACCAAGCGTCCCAACTGGCGTCCCACAAAAAAGTTCGTCTTTTGTTTTCAAGGTTACAGTGTGTTTTTCTACCCAAACCTTGTTTGTATTATAGAATACTCTTATCAAAGAAAACCCGGGGGTAAAATATACAAAGGAAAGAGTAGGGTTTTTTCGAGGTCAAAGAATTTTTTGGGCCAACTGTTTGACTTATCGTAGCTGAACTCCCATCTTTTCTTCTAGCTGAGAGCGGACCTTGGCTTGTAGCTCGTCGACCTCCTCGTTTGTGAGTGTTCGCTCGAGAGAGCGGTAGTTTATGCGGTAGCACATTGACTTTCTGCCTGTCTTTGGGTGGGTGAATTGATCGATCTGTATCCAATTAGTATTCCGTCTCTCGAGCCCCATGTATATGATAAGGAGCATACCAGCTTGACATCCTCCACCAGGTCCCCGCCGATACCTCTAACCAATTCCATGAAATCATTCTCATGGAACTCTTCGCCTCCAACGACTCCACTACCACCTGCTGCCCCAGCGCCCCTCCCCTCCCCAAGCCAGAATGCCACATCTTTAAAGCATTGAGGATACTTGCTAAACGCCTCGAATCGTTTCGCCACCCCTTCCTTAAACTGATTCGTAAATCTCTCATCCCCGCTCCAAAACAGCCTGATATCAGGAATACCGTACATCAACATCGCAATCCTCTCCAGCCCTAGCCCAAACGCCCATCCAATACTTTCCTTCCTCCCTGCATAATCTAACAAATCCTGTCGAATAACTCCACACCCCAAAACCTCCAACCACTCTCCATTCCAGAGCACCTCAAGCTCATAAGAAGGCGACGTAAACGGGAAATAAGCAGAAACCCATCTAACCTTCACCTTCTCTTTCGCAGCAGCCGCATCCCCAGCCGCCAAAGCAGCCTCACTGAAAACCTTCGAAACCATCAACTCCAACTGCCTCTGTAGATGCTTGCCCACAGCCTCCGCCTCTTCCCTCGAATGCCCCTTCTCAGTCTGCACCGGATTACCCTCCTCCTCAAAAAGCGGACAACTCTCCACAACCTCCACATTTGGCTGCTCCATCCCCTCTAAATCCTTTAAAACCTCATCCACAACCTCCGCACTACTCCTCCCCCGCCTATCGAATAGTTTAGCACCCTCCATTTGGTGGAAAACCGGATAATGCGACCTATCGATCGCATCTCTTCTATACACATCCGCTGAGATTAAATACCCACTTCTCCCTTCCTTCTCCAGCGTTCTAAACTTCTCAGCTTGGTGGGCGGACGTGTGTGTTCTTAACACGGTGTATTTGTTGACATAGTAGGTATCACTCCTGCTTCTTCCTACATGATCCTGCGGGAATCCTAGACAGTCGAAGTTCTGCGCGACGGTGACTACCGGTGGGAGGGTATTATAGCGAGCATACGTTGAAGGTGGGAAAAGAGACTCGATTATTAGTCTAGTGTTGGAGATCGGGTGGTTTTTAGTTAGGTGGAGGTTGCGAGTGAGGTATGGGAGTAGAGTGCGTGGGATGTTGGTGTGAGAGTCGGTATTGTGGGTTATGTTGGCGAGGGTGAGGGTATTAGGAAGCTCCGATGGGGCTGCTTTTGTTCGATATATTATTTTAGTATTAATCTCATATTTCGTATTGTAAATCTTTATAGCCTCAAAATAATACATTTAATTTCTCTACTAGTAAGATAGAATAACGCACGTACTCTGAGAAGATGAAGACCTAGCCATAACGGTGCAGTGGAAACCTCGCGGCCGAGGAAACGGTGATGGTGTTGTAGGCCTCCAATTGGCGGCGGCCTGTCGGGAAAAAACAACCCGACGGCTAAGAGGTGTGAAGACGCGCGATGCCTGCATCACGAATAGTCGAGCTTGTACCTCTAGATGCAATATTACAATTGGAGTCGGGGTACCGAAAAAGTGAGGTCGTTAACCAATATCGCGGGAAGACGTGTTGGAGGGGCAGAAAAAAAAAAGGCTAAACACCCCACCACGGCCGGCAAAGCCTTAGCCCAGCATATTCCATGATAAGGTGCGAACGTCGGTATTAATTAGCCTTCAACGATGGTGTAAATTTATAATTTAGAACTGCTTGAGTAGGTGAGTAGTTGAATGGTCTATGTATTCTCTAAGTGTACTATAAAGATGAATCTACTACACACTTCCGGATATATCCAAGTACTTTTACGGATACTTAATGTCACACTATAATATACAGTTGCAAATGGGATACTACTGTGCACTGGAAGCAAAGCGAGCAAGCACGAGGGATGGGAGGGGGGGAACAGCCAAACAAGAGAAGAAGAAAAAACCAAACAAACAAATAAAAGGATATGTGAATAATACGGCGGGGAAACCACAAAAAGATATATGCAAAGGAAAAGAAAGGAAAATCCAACTACAGTAGATGTAATGCGGTAAGGTGGCGAAACAAAAAAGACAATGATGTGAGGATGTGTGGGAGACATGCATGGGTGGTGTTGGAGTTGGTTAGTAGAGATAGGCACCATCAAATCTAAGTGTTTTCATGCTTTTGTTCTTCACCAAGTTGTCACCTAATGACCCTCGCCCAATGTCGGTAATTGTAGTATCTAGTCGCCTACTTATGACTCCAGAGCGTCATATATGGTGCTCGAGCGTTCTGGAGCTAACCCAGAGGGACGACGTATCACGATAGCTTCGCATACGAATCCACACCCAGCGCAAAGTTGACCAGCAAAGAGAGCTCGAAGAAGGGGGGTCAAGGAAAAGAAGCCCTCAAAATCCACTTTAGATCACGTCGTGAGTTATCGAGAAGGGGATTAAAGAATATGAAAAGATGGGAAGGGAATAGCGAGAGTTTTGTTAGTCGGGGTATTTTCATGCTCAGAGGCATGCTTCTCGCATGAGTAAGGTTTGATCATCGTTGGGATTGTCGTATCAAACCAGTAGCATATTGTCGTTATCGAGAAGATGAAAAAAGAATAGTCACCAGCAAGAAGCATATACTGAATGCACCGGTCATTGTCAAAGGATAGCAGTAGTATGTGTAAGATCATCCAGCACCGGGTCATGTAAGAATGGCAAAAGGCGTCGTCATAATGGTGAATATCCACGCATGCAAGTGTTGTCGGTTACTGTTTCTCAGGTTATGGCGATTCACGCTTCTTATCATGTGATGTTCATTCATGGCGATCAGATCATTGTGGCATACGGTCCGACAAGGGCGAAGGTCATGTTCCGGGGGCACCGGGCCCGCCTTGCTGCTGGTTCTGTTGCTGCTGCTGGGCTGCGATGGCGGCATAGTACATTTGTGCATAGGTTTGGGCATACGCTTGGTACCCACCGTAAGCCTGGTAGGGGTCATTCGCTGGGTCAGTAGATCCGGATTGTGGTGGCCCGGCACTGCCGCCGCCTGCAGCTACCGCAGCCTGAGCATACGCATTAAACGCTTGCTGATAAGCTTGCGGGTCAATGCTGGCAGGGGCTCCTTGGCCACCAGAAGAGTTTATATCAGACCCTTTCAATTGGCCTTGACGACGCTGTGGAGGAATTGTTAGACCGCATTCCCTTAAATAAAACAAAAGACAGTGACGCTTACAGCTGTGTCGACTTTTTCATCAATGGCTGCTTTGGCACGAGCGATAGCATCTGGGGGTCCAGATAATGAAATCTCACGCTCACCATCCGAAGTCTGCTGGCTAAGAACATTGATACGGCAGCCGGTGAGGTTCTGCATCTCCTTGATAGTCTCACCACCTGGTCATACGAATTAGCTCAACCCTTTTCGGGATTTCGGAACCCACTGACCTTTTCCTATGATCATACCAACAGCATCGATCGGAACACGAATAGTCTCACCATTCTTATCCCCACCTTGATTATTATACCCACCTCCCCCACCACCACCGCCACCACCACCACCACCACCACCCCCTTGCTGACGACCACCGCCGCCTCCGCCTCCGTTTCCGCCACCTCCCTGAGGTCCGGGGCCACCAGGTCCAGGGCGTACGTCCGACTCAACGATTTCCATTATTAATGCTTTCGCGCGCATCGCGGCCTCTGTCGTCCCGATCAGGTTAACTGGTCTAAATCCATTCACTGATTTACTTTCGCCGACAATGTTAATGTGGCATCCGGATCTGTCCTGAAGATCTTGAATAGTTTCACCGCGACGGCCGATGATAAGACCAACAGTCTTGTCTGGGACCATTATTTGCATGCTGTTTTCTAGTGGGTTGTTAGATTTTGGAGCACAAAGCCGGGAGACTGTTTTGCTTACCGCCCTCCTTCAGGACAGGATGGTGCGCCGGATCCTGTCTCCCAGATGAACCGGGACCACCGCCGCCACCGCCTCCCCCACCACTGCTGCTTCCCCCTCCCCCTCCTCCCCCACTATGGCCACCTCCACCACCGCCGCCATGCCCACCGTGTTTGCCATGTCCGTGTCCGTGGCTATGATAAGTGTTTCGTCGATGGTCATCACGAATGCTGCTGGCACTGTTCTCAGATATTATTGTCTGAATCTGCTGTCTGGCAGATTGTACAGCGGCCCTCGGGCCAGTGATGTTACAAACTCGCTCCGGCTCTCCTCTACTGTCCGCAACAAATTGCACCCTAGCACCGCTCATTTCCTCTACTCTCTTAAGAGTCTCCCCACGACGACCTATGATTAAACCCACCAGCGACGCGTCAATCATCATGTGATCAGTGATGTTTCCCTCGCCTTGGGGAGAACGCTCCCGGTAACCCCGTGGAGAGTTTCGACGATTGCGATTAGGAGGACTGAATGACCGATCCCTAGGGCGTGGGGAGTTGTACTGGTTACGCCCTCGTCGTTCATCCCGGTAGGGATTAGGGTTAAAACTGCCGTCGCGAGGACCACCCCCACCGCCCCCACCACTGTAGTTACTACCACGGCCTGGGGATCTCGAGCGTGACCTGGCATCCTGACTATATCCTCTATTACCACCACCGCTGCCCCCTCGATCAAAGTCCCGTGGAGATTCTAAATCAAATTGATCAGCAAACGGGTGAAAACATACAGAGCAGAACGGGTAAGTGCATACGTTGGAAAGCACCAGGTTGAATGCCTCTTTCGGACGCGAAGTTTCTTGCCTTGGCGATCGCATCTTGAATGGACACAGAGTTCGCAGGACGAATGTTAGAGAGGTCCAAAGCACCAGACCCGGTAGGCTGAGGGAGCGGGAAATTGCCCTGCGGAGGAGCCGCCCCTCCAGGAGGTCCCGGCTGTTGCTGCTGCTGAACACCGGCAAGAAGAGATTGAAGGGCAGCGAGGGTGGTTGCATTCGCGGCTGGTTGAGCGGACGGCTGCTGCTGCTGTTGCTGTTGTAGGTTGGCGAGAAGGGTTTGAGGAGTTTGGACACCGGCTCCACGTTGCTGTTGCTGATTTGCTATTGTTTGGGAAGAAAAAAGGAGCTGTCAGTGCCAGACTACCACCGGATTGCCGAAGAATGATAGTGGTGAGGTTATCAGGACATACTCAAAGCAGCGAGAAGGGCAGCGACATTGTTAGGGTCAGCCATCTTTCAGGCGAAGCACCGCTTACGCAGGCTGGCTGATAATGAGAACGAGAGAACCGGAGTCAGGAGAAGAAATACGGTGAAGAAGCTAGAAGTGGAAGAAAGCCTCAGGATCGCGTCTTTGATGGGGGAGGATATGGGAAGATGAGGTTTGCAGATATCCGAACAGGATGATAGGATGGTACTGGTGATGATAACATGGGATGGGATGGATGTAAGTCGGGCAGGAAGGAGTTGGAAGAGAGGGTTTCATTCGATGGGGACTCTGGCGAGATGGAGGCTGGTTGGCCGGGCTGGTCTGGTCTGGGTTGGCTGGTCTGGCTGCAACTGCAACTCGGCGCGCGGCAGCTGATTGGCCGGGGACCAGGGGTGACACCGAGACAGCCTGCGCGAAATAAATATTCTTATAAATTAATTACCATGCAACACACAGCACGTAACGCGCAACACACAACGCATACTACGAAACTATATCAAAGTCCAGTTACGAGCTGAGACTGGCAACATCAGATCCCTGCTTATGCTGTATTCAGATTCATAGATATACTACCTAGATACCTAGGTACCTACCCGTTAGCGTTCCCAGTGTGTAGCACACAGCATGTGGCGGCCAGTAAAATGGGTAGAAGGGATGCCGGAGGCTATATGAATCCAGAGTATACAACTAAATATAAGATTAGCCTCTGCACTATACTATTTTATAGGAAATATCTAGGTATAGTCCGTGAGTTCGCTTGGTGGAAACTTGCTCTCCTAGTGGAATAAATCAGCCTGCACGAATTAGCCCGCTACATACCTATCTATTTCCGAATGCATATTCCGTAATTCGAGGCACTGGCCGTATAATCACGTAGATATTCGCTTTTTATGTTATAAATTGTAAGATGGCTCGTATCAGAGCCTGCATACCTAAGTGAGTAACTGTCGATGAAGTTTGTACGACACCTTCTAGAGACATCCAGATGGTACCATAGCAGGTATACGTACGTACCTACCTACCTAGGTGCTTAAGTGGTATGGACCATACGGCCGGAGTGTTGTCCCACAACATCTACGACAATACCCTGACATGTCATTGATACACCCCGCTGCCCACTATCATATGCCCACACCTGCACCCACATCAGTATCTTCGTTCGCTATTCTTGTCTTAGTCTTTGTGTGAATATCCAATCTGTCTTATATAGAGCGCCGAAAGAAGAATATAAGATCTCTCCTCTCAATTCCAGGCCAGGCTATAGGCTAACACCAGTGCACGGCCGACAGCTAGCCAACCAGCCAGCCCCGAGTCCCTTTCCTAATCTGCTTCTCCTCGATTGCCCAATACTAGATGCCACTATTAGCGTACGCACAACTGCCGTTTCTAGATCGTACAACCAGGTTATGATTAATCCTACCTGTTCAATTTACAAGGCATGGGTCGCCTGTGATATCGATATTGATAGAGACGTCGAGTTGGAGCTATATTCGCTGGCTCCGTGGAAAGATACCCAACCCGGCACAAAAGAAGCCGTCTAGAGCTCACCTGCGATCTCTTCTGCCGGATTGCCCTAAGCCCTCTTGCTCGAACCCTCTTGCTCGAACCCTCTTAGGCTCACTACCGAAGTACTTAAACAGTTCTCGGGCGGCCTTTTTCTCTCCATTCCTCGAAAAAAAACTTCACTCTTGCAAAGTCCTCTAGCAACGAGAAAATCATCATCTCCCAATATCCTCCCACATTTGACACCATCTCAATCTTCCGACAAAGTCGTCAAGACCATCAAATATCTAGGTATATCGTGATCCTTTCTTGTATAACTCCATCTCGGGCATTGCTAACTCGGGCTCCTCCGGTAGAGCCCCCCCTGTTCTCTTAATAAATCATCCTGTCTTGTGATTGAACAACCAAACATTCTAGCTCGTGCAATGGCGTCTAATAACGTCCAACAGCTGATCATTGCTCGGGCTGAAGGCGGCAGCCGTCCTAAGACGCGACGAATTGCCGACGATGTCATCCTGATGCATCTGCCTCCCGGCTATGAGATGACCAACAAGCTCAAGATTAGTAGCTCGGTCCTTCCTGCACATGGCGAACTCAGTGTCTTGTATATTGATGACCCTAAGCATGCCAACGAGCTTATCGAGCTTGTTAACCTTCGTTCCGCCTCTCCGCTGGTCAATTCAATCCCCCCTCCAAGACGAAATAAGCCATTGCCTCCTCATAATGAGCATCCTGAGAACATCAAATTCATCGGTGATCTTCTTGATGAAGATGATGAAGCCCATGCATCTCACTATCGCCACGTCGTGAGCCGCATTCATGAGGTCATGGCCACTGGCATCCTAAAATACGTCAACTCCGAGCACCCCGACGACAAGGCGAATATCATTCCTTACTTACAATATCTGGGGCGTGCGTCTCCAGTTTGGGAAGACCGTGCTAAAAAACTTCTAATTGAAGAGCAGCGAGTTCTTCAGCAAATCATAAAGGAGATTCGGGGTGGTTGGCAGTTCCTCTACTACTTCTTGAGCAGCAACAAAATCACAGCAGCTAACTGGGACCGTTTGGTCATAACTTCAATGGCCCAAACTGTTGGAAAGTCCCCAATTCTCCGCGACTATCATGCTATTGCCTACGATGTTAGCATCGACAACTTTGTCCACGGTAAGGTTGGTGAAACGCTACTCACACAGCTAGACGCCTGGAAGTGCGCACCGGATGCCATCAATCCCGATTCTTTTCGTATTGATTCCCCTTACATGACCTCGCGGAAGCATCCGATGCAACGACTTGACGAATTGGGTGAGAAGTTTTTCCGTAAGCTCACTAATACTCACCAAAGCGGTGAAATCCTCTACACCCGTGCCGTCCTTTGTCGATCAATTTTAATCACCTATTTCTTCCAAAACTTCGTCAGTGTTTGGGATGACTGTATCTTGAATGGACACATACAAGGTTTGAAGGGTATAGTTCCTTCATACCCGAAGATCGTTGACCGTTTACGGGAATACATGTCGCATGGAAGCTGCCCGCGTGAGAACCACCCCGACTTCCGAAATGCAACAAAGCGGTTTGTTCATGGCGAGAATGATATCCACCCAGCTCCCTCCAAATCTGCTCAGATCCTGGTCGTTAAAGCTTCGACTCTGGGAGAGTTCACGATGGTTGAAAGCCGCCCGCTGAGTGAAGATTCTTCAGGAGCCATTATCAAGCAAGGAATGGAATCTAGCACCAAAGCTTCGATTAGCAAAATGGAGGAGAAGAAGAGGAATAGAAGAGATAGAAGGAAGCAAATGAGAAGGGCAACTATTGGCAGTGTCGAAGAAAGTGAGTAGAGGATTCAGCTTACCGTGATATAAATATTGATGCCTAGTATGCTAACTCTTCGAAGGACCGGCCCCAGGAGAACCAACTACAGAAGCAGTTATTGGGATTTTGGAGCCTTTCTCCTCTGAAATCCTCGTTGATACCGAAAGACAGGACTTTGCTTCAGGGTCGTCTAACAGGGCAGATGATTCTCTAGTAATAGAGCCCCCTAAGACTGTACCCTTTGTAAATCCGCAAACAAGGTCTCTTATTGAGGATCTCGGCATCAAGGGGCTCGATATATCAAAGAACACGGACTCGGTTACTGGTGGGTCCGGGGGTGTGATGGAAGTTGCTGTAGATGAGAAAGCACCCTTGCCTGGACCGTCAGTAGCAGGTCAGAATTATTCTAGGAATAGAGGTGCGTACTTATTGGTTTTTGTTTTTCCCTCGTCGCTATTGCCGTGTGCACGGCTTAGGCAAGCAATCTTGATGCCTACAAACCCTCGACGCAGAAAGCCCTACTATATAAACCCCAGCCCTCCCCCCACAAATTTTTTCTTCCTCTCTTCCTCCCCCGTCGTTCTTCATCATCACAATCACGAACCTAATCCAAAGTCCTCTAACATCTTTCTTCTTTTTACTCCCCATAGCCAAGAAAGAAAGACGCAAAGCACGAGCTGCGAATCTCATAGCACTTCAAGAAATCGAGCAAGCATCCCTTGGAGCTAAAAAAGACGTTGCTGTCAGCCCCCCCACAAATAACGACGCCTTAGTTGGTAAGTATCTTGTCGTTTCCTTATTCGTAGACATATTCTCCTGTTTTCGGACGCGACTCCCCTCATCCACCTCCCTTCAAAGCCCTTTCAGTTCATCATCTCCAGCTTCATCACCGCGTGTGCATCTTCTCCATTGAAGCTCCACCTTCAATCAGATCTATTCATCACCACTGAAGCTTCCTTTTCCCTTCGAAAGATCCCTTCAATATCCTTCACAAATTGCCCCTTTCTGTAATACCTCATCCTATCGAGTTCAATTACCCCCCCCCCCCCCAAAAAAAAAAAAACACCAGTCTCCATTTCTCCAATTTCATCATACCCCTCCTGCTTCCTCAAACTAACCACCCAAATCTCTTCACAGTCCCAAAGACAAAAAAATCTAAGAAGCGAAAGAACAGCCATCCAAAAGGTAAGGCCCTTCATTCAGGATGCAATAGCTAGATGTTTGCTAACATCAATGTAGCAGAAAATTTAGGCCTAATTCAAAGAGCCGAAGAAGAAAAGCCAACAGAGACGGGTAAGCATCCATTTCCTTTCAGCAACGTCTTTTTTCCATTTCGTATTACTCCGAGACTTCATGCCATCAACCCCCTATCCCTTCTCGTCATCATCCTACAATCTCATTAGGGACGCGTCTCAAGTTTCTAAATGTATCTCGTTTCTACTTTTCATCATCATCTTGTCGCAAGAACGTCGACTAACACTAATACAACGTAGATATCTTCTCTAATTCTCCTGAAAAGCAAATTCAACCCGTTCCACAAGAGCAAGGTAAGCGCTTCAAAAAATCCGTTGTCTTAGAACTTTTGTTAACATTTTGGCAGTAGAAAGCAAAATGCCTCGCCGCCGCAGAGGAAATTCCCAAATGCCTACGGCCCCTGGTGCGGCTGTTGCCCAAACCAACGAACCGGTCAAAATGTCACCGACTAAGCCAGATGTTGATTTGTATGACGACCCCGAAGCTATTGCAGCTGGGATCAAAGCATCTGAGGAAGATGAATCATCTTGGACCAAAGTCGGAGGCAAAAAACACGAAACATCTAAGGCTGCTAAGTTTATGGAAAAGAAGGGTCCGCGAATGCCAATTAGCCATGGTCATAATGCTGTCTTCCCGACAAGAGACGCTCCTTCCAGACATGCCCCTCCTGCTCACAAACCAAATCCTAAGCCTCCAGCTGCCCAGAACAAAACTGCTCCCACCCAAGGACAGGCAAAACCAGCCCCCACACAAGGCAAACCCAAGGTTGATACCCCTCATGGTCAAGCCAAAGCCGCCCCTCAGGCTCAAGTCAAAGCTGGTCCCACTCAGGTTCAGGCCAAATCTAGCCCCGCTAAAGCTCAAGTCAAAGCTGGTCCCGCTCAAGTTCAGGCCAAAGCTAGCCCCGCTAAAGCTCAAGTTAGTTCTGGTACTACTCAAAGTCAAGTTAAATCAGGCAATGCCCAGGTTCAAGCCAAGGCTGGTCCTGCTCAAGGCCAGGCCAAAATCGCTGCCCCTCAAAGACAGGTCAAAGCCACTCCCCCACAAGGCCAGGCCAAATTTACTCCTGCTCAAGTTCAGGTTAAAATTATCCCTGCTCAGGCTCAGGTGAAAACTGCCCCCCCTCAAGCGCATATCAAGTCTACCCCCCAGATTCAAATTAAGGCTGCTACCCCTCAAGGTCAAGTTAGGGCTGCTCCCATTCAAGGCCAAGCCAAAACTACGCCCCAAGGTCAAGTCAAAGCTGTCACTCATCAAAGCCAAGTCAAAGTTGCCATTTCTCAAAGCCAAGTCAAAGTTGCTCCTGTTCAAGGTCAAGCTAAAGCTGCTTCTGTTCAAGGTCAAGCTAAAGCTGCTCCTGTTCAAGGTCAAGCTAAAGCTGCTCATGTTAAAGGCCAAACCAAAGCTGCCCCTGTTAAAGGCCAAGCTAAAGTTACCCCTGTTCAAGGTCAAGCTAAAGTCGCTCCTGTCCAAGGTCAATGCAAGATTGTACCCGCAAAAGCTCTTATTAAGGTCGCTCCTGCTCAGAACGAGATTAAGTCGGTCCAGAGTAAGGCCAACACTACTCGAAGCCAGTCCCCGCCAAGGCAAGATACCGTGAAGGCCGCCGCTCTGGTTCAAATGCCATCAACCAAGGAAAATGAAAAGCCGGCTGGCAAGGCCCCTCGTCAGAAACGTGAAGCTCGCCTTCCTGAGTTTAGTTCCATGGAGGAATTCCCGATATTGGGTACCAGTACCAAGCCTCTAATACGTCAAAAAGATACTCGGACAACTGGAGAACCGTCTCCCGATATGACTGTCGAGCTCGCATCCGAAGACGAGTCATCTGCTCCTCCGGAGACAGTCGCAGTATCTACCGCCAGTGAAATCAAGATCGGTGATCAGGATTCGTCCAAACCAAAAAGCCAGAGTGTATCTGTCATCTCTCCTTCTCGCCCCGCTGGTCAAACCAAGACCGAGAAAAACGAATCACGCGCCGTTGCAGAAAGTGCCAAGTCGAAAAAGGACATTCCCTCTGTCTCAAAAGCTGCTACTGAGGCCACCCCCGAACCTCCGGTAATCAGAAGCCAGTCCCAGAGTCCTCAAGTCAAGGCGCCAATTACAGAGCCCACTACGCCACCAGTTATGCCGTGCGAAACATCGAATAAAGAAATCACTATCATGGCTAAGGACCCAGTTCCTACTCGAGCCCTCACTAAGAAGGAAAGACGTGCATTGGCGAAGAAGGCTGCTGAAGAAAAGAAGACCCCAAAGATGTCGGTTAAGGAGCGAGCGGAGCTTCGACGTTCGTTGGAGAGTAAGAAGTCCCCTGAGTCTAGTAAAGAGACGAAGGATGAGTCAAGTGTCATAGTTGACTCCCAAGAAGAAATTCCATCTGTTCAAAGCCCTAGCACTGAGCATCTAGGCAAGCGAGTTCAAAGTCCTGGCATTAAGCATCCAGGCGAACAAGTTCAAAGTCCTAGCATTGAGCATCTAGGCACCCAATCCCAAAGCCCTGCCATCGTGCATGCAGGCAATCCTGCTGACTCGACTGAAACCCCCACCCCCGCCGACGAAGGGATCTCGACTGTTACGACCAGAAGTCCCGGCATTGTGCATCCGGGCACACCATCTCTCTTGAGTACAAGTCCTGGCATTGTGCATCCAGGCATATCAGAAGAACCTAGCTTGATAGTCTCTCCTGAACCTTCGATCGTTCAGGTCACTAAGGATGTCGGCACAGCTACTAGTGAAGTCGGGGGCCCCACCATGGACAGTTCCAATAATCTTGATCCTGATGGTGACCTTGATCCTGATATCATCGAGCTCCCCCGTTATCCACCACTCGGTGAAGTTCCCCTTTTGTCTGGGGTTCGAAACGGTCAGAAATTCAAGGTCGTCGCAGGCCACGACGCAGCTAGACTTCTCAGGGGGAAATACATTACGATTCCTAAAATCCCGAAAGACCAAAAGTCCGGAGCCAAATCTCCTGAGGGCCCTCACCCAAGAGTCGAAGAGATTGTCGATGATGAGATCGATCGCCCAGCTACTGTCCCGATATACGTTGACAGCCGGCATAGATTGCCAAGCAGCGTCGGACGAGCAGGATAGCATTCTGCATCTCCAAGCTTTGCTTTGCCCCCAGTCGACCAAATTCCAGAGGGATGTACCAAAGATCCTTATATCATCGCACAGATCCAGGCACGATTCCACCCCGTCCCGTCGTATACAGTGCACGGAGAAAAGTTCGATCGCGTTGAAGTACGCCGCCCTGTTTACACCGATAGTCGAGATTTGAAATTTATCACAGTTCCAACATTTCCCGGTGCCGTGGGTAGAACCACACAGTCAGGGTTTCAGTACGGCTTAGGTTATCCACGCAGTCCCGCTAGCCGCGAGAAAGTAATTCACACCGACGTTCAGCGCCCACGACAAGAGAAGTATTATATCCCCAACGGACCCACGCAGTGGCCTGAGATTCCAAAGGGGTATGTTTCGATCGAATGCCCGCTCAAGCGTCGATATACTTTTGAGTCAATGCGCACTTTCACAAACACGGTTCAGACTTCGGAGATTGAAGTAGCAGATCTCACTTGGGCTATCAAGTAAGTATTATAAAAGTTTCAATTTTCTAGCATCTATTCTACAAGTCGACGATCTCTAATCATCTTTTTCTTACATTTAGAGCGGATGGTTCTTATGTTAAGCACGGTCCCTTGTACACCACCGATAACAGGTCCCCCGGTGTCATCTTCTTAGTCAAGAAGCCGGAGTTCATTCCCGGGCAAGCGCTAAAGACTGACAACTCTTCCCCTCATTACGAGGTGGTGAGACTTAACGTTGTCAAAGAAGCAATTGACTTAAGCGAGGTGTTCTACCAGTGCTCAAATCCCAAGTGTGGAAAGCGTATTGCCGCCCAACTTACGAGAGGGTGTGGACGTTGTGGTGGAGTAAGTACGACGAGATACTGCTCCGAGGACTGCCACTGGGGAGACATCGACCACTGGCTCATTTGCGGAAAACAACCTGTCCTGCGCGGAAACGTGGTCCCAAACACCGACTCGCCAATCACGATTGTGGCGAAACAGACGTACGTCGCACCGAACCAGGACGCATGGCGCCAACAGCTGGCCCATGCCGTCACCCCGGGGACGTATAGTCTGTTTATGACGGTGGACGAGGGCGGGGTCGGCGGTCCATACCGTCGATCCCATGTGATCGGCTTCCCGGCGGGGTGGGAGGCAAACGCCTTCGGGTTTCTAACTCGAATGGCGGTGGACTGCGGGCACCTCGGTGCCGTAAGGTTGTTGTTCCGCTGGCTGAAACGCCAGCTGAAGAGGACGGCGCCGGTGGGTTGGGGTGGGGCCTCATTCAGGTCCTACGTGGAGGCGGTATTCCGCCAATTGTGTGCGGAGTTTGGGCCGTGGTGGGCCAAGGGCGAAGATTTCTTCGCTCTTGACCCCATGAGTTCCGGGGGCCGTCTCGATCTCGAGACGGTGGAGCTCATGGAGAGGGAGGGGTGGAGGCTGCTGGAGCAGGATGTTCCAGGATTTGTTCGCCCGCATGGGCATATTTTTATACCAATCCTGCCGGCTCTGCCCCCACCATTTTTTCTGGGGCACCCGGGCTTCCCCAGGCACCCATTTGCGGGTCGCTTTGGGGCTGCCTTCGGTGGCTTCCACCCCTCCCTCTGAGCCACGGCTCCCCCTCCTCCGGTTTTCTCTGCTGGTCTCGCTGGTTTCCTTTTCTTTTTCTTTTCTTTTTTTTTTTTTTAGTTTTTTTTTTTTTTTTTTTTTTTTTTTCTGTTCTGTTTCTTTTTTCTTTTTCTTTCTTTCTTTATTTCTTTATTTCTTTTCTTTTCTTTTCTTTCTTTCTTTTTATTTTTTTTTTATGGGGGTAGATGCATGTATTTAGGACGGAAAGGTCGGCGGGCCCTACCAATCACGGTCTTCGGCGGGGCCTGCCGACAATGAAAGAAAGATTCCCCCATAGATAGTGCAGAATTACCGTAGACTGTAGACCGTAGACTGTAGACTGTAGACTGTAGACTGTAGATTTTAGATTGTAGTACCTATATCCTTAAACCCCTCTGTGCACGTACCACTGACAATATCCTATATACATGCGCGGATTCACTTAGGTTGATATCATCGAAGCTATAGAGTTATATGGTATCAGATTAGGAGTAAGTATCGCCAACACAAGAAAGAGTGTTGAGAGTGTTGGATTCCGGTTGTGCGACCAAAACCAGGCTGGGATTCCCAAACGGGATATTGCCGGATTTAACTCGATGATGCCGACTATTGACCGAACCATGACTGGGCTTGTCATTGACTTGGGGTCGTACACGCATGATAACGGTCATTGAAACGGTCCCCATGAATTACAGTATCACTAATCTATGATTATTAATTTCTTTTATACTAGTCGCACCGTTCTTCTACAGATTTTACAATACTAAGTACATGCTGTGTGGGGTCCCAATGTAATGAAATAGAATATCGATATTCGGCCCCGGAAATTTGAGCCGAGGTATTGGATGCCATGCCAGCGCGTTGTTGTCGCATGTCAACATCAAATCAATCAATCAAACCAAACCAATTCAGCTTCAACCTCAAAACATCGTCTCCAACCTCCCGCCGACTGCGATCCTTCCCGACATCTCCGACTTCATTGCGCGTCGCAATAACGCCGACTCTTCAACTGGACTATATCACAGACCGGTCTACATATAATTATAATCATGGCTAACGACAGCGACCCGAAAGACCAGCCGTCCGAACCACAGCCCACACCTTCCCCGTCGCCCGAGAAAGTGACACCGCCACCGCCAGCCCCGACCCCCGTCGAGCCTGTCGCTGAAGAAGAGGAAGAACAAGTCGAACGAAAGGAGGAAGAACAAAAGGAGGAAGAACCTCAACAACAAAAGGAGGAAAAAGAAGAAGAGGAGGAAAGGGAAGAGGAGGAGGAAAAGGAAGAAAAAGAGGAACCAAAACCCCTGACCCGGTCGCAACTGATCGAACAAGCCTTCCGCTTCCTGCAAGAATCCGAGGTCCAGAACTCCACGCGAACTAAGAAAATCGCGTTTTTGGAGAGTAAGGGGCTGACCCGCGATGAGATCGATGGTCTTCTCCCCACGGAAAAGGGCGTCCCTAGCTGGCAGTTCGCGAAACCTGCGACGAAGAAGTCGATGGTACAGGCTGAACCGCCAATGCCACCGATGCCGAGTGAGAGCTCTGCCACAGCCGGGGGTAGCAGCAGCAGTAGTAGAGCACAGCGGACTGTCCAGATGGTGTCGTCAGGCACATCTACAGTATGTTCCACTTTTTCTCCCCGATATCATTATTATAATTCTAGAATACATTATATTAACAAAGGCCTTCTCTTTCCATAGACCCCCTTCCCGCCCCGCCCGAATGCCTCAGCTCCAATCGTCACCTTCCCCGAATATCTCCCCCCACCCCCACCTCCTCCACCAATCTTCAACACCGCAACCCTAACCGCCGGAGCCTACCTCTTCGCCGGCGTCTCGGCCACCATCTATGCCGCCACAAAATACTACTTCCAGCCCCTTATCGACAACCTCACCGACTCCCGCCTCGAATTCTCCTCCCACGCCCTCTCCAAGCTCGACGAGATGAACCAAAAGCTCTCAGACCTAGCACACCGTCCACTACCCTCAGAAACACATCCAAATCCTCCATTCGGCGTCTTACAGCATAAGTACCCACTAGCAAAATACACAGCCAGAACAACATCAGACACCTTCTCAGACGACGGAGATCTCATAGACGACGACGCCTTAGAAAGAGAAAGTATCTATTCCTACGCATCGTCAGCTCAACCAACTCGTACCTTCCACGTAGACGCACAGACCCAAACTTCACCACACCATTCCATCGCCTCGGCTTCAGACCCAACTTCACTTCCTCCCGACGAAAAGCTAGACCGTATCCAACGTCTCCTTAAGTCTCTAAAAGACGAAGCAGACGACGTGGTCCAATCCGAAGGTGGAGAGCTAGGAGGGAATGTAAAAGACCTAACAGAGTACCTGCACAACATCACCTACAAAGCCACCTACGGCAGCAGCAGCGCGAACAGCTATCTACCACCATACGTCAGCATCTCCGGCGGTGCTGGTGCACAGGGTAAAGGTGATGAAGATGAGTTTGGAAAGGTAAAAGCGGAGATAAGAAGTGTTAAGGGTGTATTGTTGAATATGTAAGCTCTTCCCCCCCTTTACCAAACTACCAGACCCGTTTGGAGAATTACAGAACTAACACACATTATAGCAAGAATTTCCCAGCTGGAAGTAGGTAAACTGCACGCTCGTATGCGTATGGGGGTATTTGGGGAAGTACGATATATAATGATATGAGTACTGGGGCGTATATTCACACCACAATCTGTTAATTTTGCTATCTCTTATCATCGGGTTTTATCTATATAATGTATTTATTTACCACTGCCTAAAACGAGCCGGCCTTTGCTTTGCTTTGCTACTATATTTTTTTTATATTTGATTAAGAGAACGGTTATTAAGATACTGGTGTTAACGAGACACACATAACAAATGATATGCATTTAACTGCTTTAACTAATAGTAGCCTAATACCAAAAATGGCTTTTTAGCAATGATACCAACTGAAAGGCGAGGATCTAATTAAAACTAAGACAAAATAATTATTTATGCCAGCGTATAGCGATGGTAACCGCATATATTAGATAAGAACATCAGCTCTCCACGCTGCAAAGTAGATATAGCCATAAAGGGCAGCGAAACCGAAAAAAGAACAGGCCTATCTTCCATTCATTCCAAAAACGAATATCAAAAAGAATAAAAATATGAACAATGGATACATACATAGTAATAGTAATATACGATAACAACCTCTCGAAAACAAATGCCCGAACCCGGAAAAAAAATGACGTCTGTATGATCATGTATGATATAACCCAACCGCAAGCAGAACCAAAAAACCCATTCCGAATCCACGCACACATTGACTCAAGCGTGTGCTGTATATAGAACAAGTAGCTAAGTAAGTATATATGTGTAAAAATAAGATAAAATAGTAGTATGTATCATCGAAAAACAAGCAGTTAAAAGAACAAGAATGGAGTGAATTTCCTTTTTTGTTTTTGGATCTCTCCCTAATAATCAATCCTCATTTATTGAGGAGAATGGCTCTGGAACAGAGCGATAGTAGTATATATATTAACAGCCGTTGAAGTGAATCAGTACCAAAAAAAACAGCCGCAGGCCATGGATGAATGTTTGTAAAACAAAGACGGATAGAGAAATCTCGAAAAAAAAAAAAAAAAAAAAAGGAAATTGATGAAGATCGGACGAGAAAAGAAGAAGTAGAAATTTCGAAAAGGAAGAACGCCATGCACAAAGGGAAATCTTAAGAAGCAAAGAACACAAACGAATATTATCCATAAGCAAATGAAAGAGGCCAAAAAAAAAGTCCCATGAAACCCTCCCATAAGTAAAAAAAAGGACACAACGGTAATTGGAACCCCCCATAAAAAGTGATGTAATGGAAAGAAGCGGAAAGAAGAAAGAGAAGAAAAGAGAATAATAACAGAAGGGAAACAAAGCCTCGCAGCTTCCTTCTTATGCTATGCATGCAAACCGCCACTAGAATAAAAAATGCGACGAGAATACTTTTTATGCCTTTGCGAGAAAGAATAACTGCAAAGAATATCAAATCAACCAATCAACCAAAATCAGCCAGTTAACCAATCAATCAAAACCCAAAAAACTAACCCAAAAAACATCAATTCTTTACCTCCCAGGTCTTGATCCGCTCAAACTCGGCCGCGGGCTCGTAAGTTCGGGTAAGCTATTCTGCACCACGCTCAACAGCCTCTCCGAGTACGTCGTCACAAGTGCCATCATCTGATCGTCCATGCGAATCCCCAATCCATCAGTTGGCCCGCTCCCATAGGTATACGCAGGTCCTCCAGGTGCTAAGCTTCTCGGACTCGTGGTCGACTCATCCCCGCTGATGCTCACAGTGGGAGTGACCGCTGATGGAATAGGACATCCAATGCACTTCAATGTAGCTAGTAACTCCTTCTCTAGCTCCTTGCGCACTTCAGGTTTGATAGCATACTGAGTACTCTCCACCCGCCGTCTGAACACTCCCAAGCTCCTAACTAGCTGCTCAGACAGCGCATTCGCGTTCGCAATCTCACTGCTAGTTTCTCGACTGCTGTTACTATTGCTGTTTACCGTCGCACCTGAAGTCCTCACCGAAGACCGCGAAGTAGTAGAGTTAGACCCTCGCCGGGAGGCTAAAAGACCCCCTGCACCCGAAGACGTCGACTTCGAGTTCTTACTCGAATTCGTTGTGGATGGCGAAGGATCTCGTGGCCGTGAGGGGAGCCTTAGTTTCCGCTTCACGGTTCCAGTAGAACCACTAGTCTCGGTATCCGTATGACTTCTAGTCGTATCAGTCCGTGAAGTTGTCCTCGATCCTCTCGAAGGTGCTCTTGACGCGTGATCTCCTTTTGTCGGCGCGGCAAGATTTGTCGTAGAAGCAGACCCTTGCTTTGGAACACCTGCTAGCGAGTTTCTATGCGATCCTTTCGGTGGCGGCTTAGGCGGGCTAGTCGATATTATCGCACTTTTAGGCCGCTCGGTAAGCTTTGTCCTAGACGTGGTAGTCATCGTGGTACTAGAAGCGGCAGCAGCGGCGGCGGCGACGGCGACGGCGGCACTGGTAGTGGTTGGAACAGCAGTGTTCGGCCTCTCGGCCGGCACAGGGCTACTCTCCACTTTCCGTAACGTCGAGGGTGTAGGAGTGATACTGGCTGTCTCGACATCCGATAAACTCGCCCAATCCGACCCAAGCATTGAATCCTTCCGATTCTCCTTGTGGTTGGTCTTCACAGAGGCAATGCTCGCGGTATCCACCCCTTTGCCCGTTGTGAACTCCATAATCTCCGCCTTTGACAGAACCTTCCGGATGGGAGCCTTTGATGCTGTTGTATCCGAGATGGACAGACCATCGACGCTATCGCTGTCTCCAATAAGTTTCGAATTATAGCTCCAAATCATCACCGTCCCATCAGTTCCCGTGCTAATCAATGTCAACCTTCTTCCATCTTCTCCACTCCCAGGAGCTTCAAACATTGCCACATCTGTAACCCCTTCTGTGTGGCCCCACTCCCTTTCCACTAGGTTCCCGGCCATATCATAAATCCTCACGCTTTTATCTGTACTTGAAATCCCAGCCAGCAACTTGCCCTTCCCAAATGTCACATCCCTTCCTGGGGTAACAGTATCAAGAATAACTGACTCCCCGTTCTCATCTGTACATTTAAAGCAATGCAGTTCCCTCCCAGTCGTAACATCGAATCGAAAAACTTGTCTTCCAGTCGTACTCGTCAACAGCAGCGGCGAATTATCGTTAAAAGAAGCCATATGCAGCGGTGTAGCCTTTAGGGTGATAGTCCTCGCCGCAAGATAGGCTATCGTATCTACATCTCCGTTCTCCTTCTCTTTCACCGCAAGCTCCCGAACCACAATCGTCCTGTCGGCGCTAGCGGAAAGCAATTTCGTTCCATTTTCCATAAAGATAACGCCCGTAACACTCGCCGTGTGCTCATCCAATGTTTGCGTAAGCTTCCAAACTGAACCCGGCTTCCTCCGCTTTGTGAATAACTGGACCGTCCGGTCCCTCGCGCAACTGCTGATGATTGTGAATTTCTGACCTTCATGAATCGATATCGACATTATCTCCCCGGAGTGAGCTTTGACAACGTAGCTGGAACTTCGGTCGGAGGCCTGGATCACCCTGTTGCCGTAAAGGAATTGCCTAAGTCAGCAAAATGTATACTTTCTTCACGTTCCTCGCAATATTTTATATTATGCAGATTCCATACCTTAAAACGCCAAACTTATCACCTGTCGCAATCAACTCTCCAGTATCCGAAAGTTCAACAACTTTTAGTTCATTCCTTATATCTTCCTCGGCATCCTTCGGCTGCTCTAGCTCAACCACGAGTTCATTTTGGCTGTTGCCATGGTTGTCCCAAAATAACACGGTGCCACAAGCTGACCATGTGAAAAAATCCGCCTGAATATGTGCTGACGGTGGCATCAACCTAACACCGTTGACGGCGCTCTTGTGGGCTGGAAACTCATATGCCACGCTGTCTGGCGTCGGTAGGCCTTCATGGTATTTTAGACTAACAACTTTGATCGAGCGGTTGGTATCAATGAGGAATAGGTTCTGTCCAATGGATGTCATAGCAATGACATTCGCAGGTTTGCACCCGAGCGGTAGAATCGGCGATCCGGATCGTGATGACGGCGATTCGGGAGGTGTTAGTGGGTTCGCAATGTCCTGTAGTTTAAGTGTCCTGTGCCATCTTGATTAGCGCCTCGTTCAAGGTAGGTATGTAGAATAGGATCTCTATTCACCTAATGGTACCCTGCCTGCAAGCTACCCACGCAAATTTCCTTAGCGTGTCGACTGCCAGACAGGTAACCCCAGAATCTGCACTTGCAACCTTTGATACCCTCTGCAATCCATCGTCAATAACACATATGTCGCCTTTTTCGGTGGCAATGATCGCACGGTCGTCTGAGATTGCTGTGACAGATATGAATGTTTCCTCCAACAATGGTCCCAAAAGTGCGTTTCGTCCATTCAATACGTTCGGCCCTTGTGATCTTATCGGCTGTTTCGATTTCCCGTGTGAGAACTTCTCGAATATCATGTGTAGCGATTTTGAATTGGCTTGTGGCGAGGGTGCTGCGGGCTCTTCCTCCATTTTCCAGATTTTGACATGACGAAGTCCTACTCTGTAAGTTGATTCGCTCTGTTAGCATTCCCACTTCTCTTCTAGAATAAACTAGAGAGGAACATACGTGATAAGCCCTTTCCCTATCCATGTCATATCCTGTACAATGTTGGTGCATCGGTTACTCGAATGCAGCTTTACCGGTCCTCCCTTCACACCCGGCATGCTCCAGATGTACAAGCATCCATCATTGAGTGTTCCAATACTCGCCAGAAACTGCGAGCAAGGGCTAAATGCCACACTCTTGACACCGAAGGTGTGCTCTGTTAGTATCGCAAAGGGTACTAATTCATTCCCCGCATTTTCAAAGCCTGACGTAATGTTGTAGATCAAGACTCGAGGATTGTGGCCCGTTTCGCCGACAGCGATGTACCGTCCGTCCGGCGAGAAGCTAACGGTCGAAGCAGCTTTGACACGATCGCGAACCGACCATTTTCCATCTTCCCCTTTTCCTGCAGATTCGAACTCGCGAATAGGGCTGAACCCGATACTCGAGTCACGAGCAGTAATGGAAGATCGGATGCGGCTGGAGGGGGCTTCCGGTGTACTGGGTACCGAGGATGACGTTCCGGCGGACGTGGAGGGGTGTGCGCTGGCGGAGGGGCGAGCGCGAAGGAAGTGGCGTGATTTTATGTGTAGGTTTTCGTCAACTTTGACGACACAGACGGCAGCACCCGTGCAGAAGGCGATCGAGCCGGAAGGAGCATGAGAGGCAAGACCAGAGGGAGAAGAGGTTGTGGTCCCTATCATACGCTTAAGGTTGAGGCCTAGAGCTTCTCGAGTGTCGGTGAGAGACCGTCTTAGAGGGGATTTTGGTACATGGATGGAGCGAGCGAGCGAGGTTGTGGAGGCGTTGATTGGATTGTTAGGTGTCAATTTGAGATGGGCGGGGAGAGCCTTAGAATTTGGCGTGGAGGTTGTCGCCATTGTACGGTGCAGGACGTGTTTGCGTGTGTGTGTGTCTGTATAGCGTCCAATTGAGCCGGAGAATTAATATAAGGATATATGAATCGGACCGGGATCGATCGATGTAGATGGATAGATTGGACGGATCGGTACCGGTGTTTTCGAGGCTGAGAGAGTTAACGGGATCGTCAAAACCAAAGGCTCAAGCTGTAACGTTGTAGACCTCAGCAGCGTCGTCGCTGAGAGCTGAGTAGCTCGCTGTCAAGGTCCGAGAACTAACAGGCCAGCAGAAACCCATCCATTGAAAAGTTGTATATATAAGATTTGTAAATGTCGCAGTCTGAATCTTCAAGATGTCGGTGGTCCGAATAGAGTATATCGAGATGCTGTCCAGGGTCCAGCTTGACTAAAGTAATCCACGGGCACCTTCTCTTTTGGGGGTCGGCTGCACCCTGCTCGGTCTCCTCGATCTTCCTCTATTTTATTTTTATTTTATTTTTTTAGATATATATTTTATATATATGTATACTTAGTATCCCCCCGTTCGGTATATCCAAGTATCTATGTCGCAGAAACAGTTGACGTTTTCGGAGACGACGACGACATGAAGAAGAGGGATTTAAGAGTCGAGTGAAAAGGTGGGAGGGCAGGAAACGGTGGCTGAAATGCGGCCCAGCCAATCAATGGTGATGAGGTTTGGAATGGCAGGCAGGTCCTTCCCCAGCCAACAGTGCAATATTTAATTATAACTGGTCTGAACAGGTCCGAACAGAACTGATCTGATCCGATCTGAATTGGTCTGATCTGAACTGGTTTGGTCCGGTGCCAGGCAACCAACCGAGGAATATTCGATCTTAGTACTGGTTAAGTCCGGTCGACTCGACGATTCGAAAGAGATAGAAGTCGCGATGCGATGCGATTTGATTTAATTTGATCTCTTGGTTCTGATGGGAATGGACCAGCGAAGGTTGCGAATGGATTTCGAATCCGAATGCAAATGGGTATGGCGATGATGATATGATGATGGTGGCGATGATTATGTGAATGGAAGTGGAGGGAATGGAAGAAAGGGAGCGTCTGGCGATGGAGACAATTGCAATGACAAGCACAAGCTGCTAACCAGGCCGGGATGATTGATTGATGGGGATGGACGGGGCCCACTCTTGAACTCGAATAAATTCGGACTGCTATGATCTGATTGATTGATTTGATTTGATCTCGACTCGAACTCGAACTCGAACTTTGGACTTTGACGTTCCCCGGGATCCTCTTTTTTGTTTTTTCAGGGGAGCTCGTGGTTTCAGGCGCTATCTAAGACCTTCGTATACAATACCCTTAGTCTTGATGCTCGGAGTTCGGAGACGGAAATGCTCACCGACTTAATTTTTATTATCAATTCCAGGCAAGTAGAAGTAAGGATGCACCTAAGTTAGGTATGTGGCATGCAGACACACACAATTTCACCGGACTACGCGTGGTTGTGAAGTTGTGACATCAATCCTAAACAAAAAACGAACAGCTGTTGGCAAGTTAATGGTGATGGTGGTGTTTGTGATTCGATTATCGCAGTTGCAACTGGGAAGGATTCATCACGGGCTTCATGCTGTAGAGCGCTGTGATCGATCATTGCATTGTGTCGCATTATTATTAATCTGGTCACCAACCCCCCTCATCATTTCATATCAGATCATATCGTACATACACGACCCTCGACTGCGTTCTATTGTACACACGACGATATCAAAATAAAAATTAAATAATACAAAAAAAAAAAACAAAAAAGGAGATAATAACTTTTTGATTTCCCCCCAGCAAATAGCTTTTTTTCTTGTGAGGTGTTCGTGGGGCATGTGTGTGTGAATGCGGCCAGGGCCAATCACAGCCAGCGGATGCTCAGGTGGAGTCGCCGGTTCCTCATTTTTAATCTCGCTTCCGCCCGTCCAACCATGATAAATGAAGCAAAGGAGACTTCACTTGGTCTATCATCACGGGATGGCTGAAGCAAGGAGTCAATTGCAAACACTCTGATAGAAACCTCACTTCATCACTTCTTCCTGCCAATGCTTGCCGTCCCACCTCCTCGCTGCTTGAATGTTGACGATGATCCCGAAGATGGGCTCTTGGGTGGTTTTTGTACCCGTCCGTTATCGCCCTTCCTCCCAAATGACGCCTTTCGCTCGTGCTTTCCCTTCCAGTTCTTGCCCGAATTTTGATGCTGCTGCTGGTGCTGGCGGCCGTTTTTATTTCCAGCAGGCGTGGATGCATCATCATCGCCCATCTCCATATCATCATCTTCATCAACCTCATCCTTCCTCTTTCGGTTGCTGAACTTTAATCGACCCTTCTGACCTCTCTGCACCGCATCCTTGCCCTTCAATGCCTGTATATAAGCACTAATCCCATCCCTCACCTCTCCACTCGCAATTGTCTTATCATTGATATTCAGCTGGGGCTCCTCCAAGTCTTCATCGTCCTCTCCTTCGTCACCATCCTTCTTCCCAATAACGAACTTTCCAGACCTATTCGTCTTGATATCTGACTTTATAACCTTCTTCCCCTTCGCCTGTGGTCTTGTAGAGCTGATGCTGGCCAGCGCATTCTTGTTCAACAAATCCAAAGGCTCGTCTTCATCTTCCACAATAAACTGCTGATGACCTTTCTTCCTCCTCTTATCCCCTCCTGTCCCCCGCTCCATATCAACATCCCCCTCCTCATCCCCTTCGCTATCATCACTCTCGCTTCCATAAATAGCCTCCTCAAACTCACTCTCGAACTTCCCTTTCCTCTTGGCTGGCCCACGTTGTTCCTCCTCTTCGCCGGCCTCCTCAGCCTCAGCCTTTCTCCTCTTCTTCCTATCCCTCGTCTTCCTGATATTGATAACCAGCTTCTTGTCTTCCTCGGGGACATATTTCTCCACAACATCATATCCGAATCTCCTTATCATACGCTCAATGATGTGCTTGACTTTCGCCTTAAAATGTGCCTTGTGCTCGTGAGACCATGTCATAAGGTTTGGTATCAGGGTCGCAAGTCTAGGAATCATAAGCTCCTTTGGCAGCGAAATGACTGACACCTTGACAAATCCAAGAACGGATCGAACAACCTCTCGATTGTTACTTGTCAAAAATGCATCCATAGTCGTAACCAATTCCGAGACTGTCTCTGGCTTCAGGTCATCTATTCGATAGTTAGCCGCCGCTCATGGGGATAAAAATAAGTGAAATACATACCTTTAAATTGATATAAAACCCTCGTAACGGCTGTCACGGTCGCGCTGATCATATGCGCCTCCGGACTCGCCAGCCCAGCGCACACCATGAGCACGAAGTCTTCCAAACTAGCCTCAACATCAGCTTCCCCATCAACTCCCAACTTCCCACGTTTAATAACGCCGCCACCCTTCATTTTCTCTCCCATTATAACCAATAGATCAAATGCAGTCGCTCTGGCCTTCTCGTTAACCTCCTTTGCACCTTGAATAACTTCATCCAAGCTCTCAAAGATGAACGTCATATCCTCTCTGGGCAGCATCTCCACAACCTTCCCGATAGCAACCAGCCTGTCCCTCCTCGCCGAGCTGCCAGTAGAATCTTTACATCCCCTCAGCAGCTCTTGCAACTCTACAATCTGCTGCTCCAAGATCTTCTTCCCAACTTCGCTTTCGCAGATCCTTGGAATAACTTTGTATGCCTTCTTCTGCACCTGTGCGTCTTCCTTCCTCCCCACACAAGAGCTCACAACCCTAAACAAGACTGGCAAGCTCCCAACTTGCAGATATGGCGCAATAGTCACGATCAAATCCATAAGATTGTGGCTCATAGCCGGTAGCTCCTGGCCGGTCTTCTTAGGTTGATTCGCTCCCTGCTGTAGTTTCTCCTTGCTAGCTTCATCAACCAAGGCTTGGTGTAGCGCCCCAGTGACTTTATCAAAAGTTCCAGCAATCTCTTCTTCCTTGGTTACACTCAACCAAGCATCTGCACAGTTCAGAATATACCCTCTATACTGTGGCAGAGTCTCATTGTATATATTAAACAGCACCAGCAGCATATTCGTCGCGAATCCCGCGAGATGTTCCAAATTCCTCTTGGCATCGGCTTTTGTAACCCTCGACTGTAATAGGATTTCCTCAATCGCGTCATCCTCTTCGCTGTCTTCTTCGTCATCTTCGTCATCTTCAGGCTCCTTAGCAAGATGTAAAATCGCCAAATTCGATTCTACCAGACCCTGCAATCCTTGACAAATGCTAACCCTCAGCTCAACGTGGGAATAAAGAACATTTGCAAGAACCTCCGCAAGTCCCATGTCGAAGCTCTCCTCCAAATCAAGTGGTAGATCGCAGTATCCAGGCCAGATGCCCCAAATCTGTGAAATAACCGTTTCAAAGATCTTAGTCTGCATAGTTTTCTCCTTTTGCGAGGCAGACAAGCTTTGGGCCTTTTCAAAGAGTGCTTTGAAAAGCGGAATGAACTCTGATTTAAAGTGCGAGATGTTGGTGTTCTGAACTCCGTCGCGAAGGATAGGTAGCATCCACGCTCGACCTGGATTTGTAGGCGACGAGTTCAGCAGGTTAAGTGGTAGAACCCGTAAAACATCCTCTGGTCCCATAGCCCTAACTGCGGCTACAAGCACCTCATCCGCCTCTTTCTTCCCGTTAAATCCTTCATTAGCTCGTAGCTCCCCGATAGCCTTAACGATATCCGTGAGATACAACGAGGCCTTCCACCTCAGCCTCTCAAAGAGCGCTTTGTAGACATCAAAAACCTCTTTCCAAGCCCCCTGATACCTCAAGCTGAGCAGGCCAGTAACGGTACCTGCGATCGCTTGAAGTATTTTGTCCTCCTTCTTCCCAATCTTCCTCAAAATATCCGACGGAATGCAAGTCGCTGTCAACGCAATCAAGCATTGTGAAGCCGACGACCTAATATTCAACGCCGAACTCTCCAAAAATGAAGAAATAGTCACAAATAAATCCGGCAGCTGCGCAAATGTCTCTGAGGGCGAGACTTCAGCAGAAACGCCGTATCCTTGTGCGATAACCGTAAGCCATGGCGGCAACAACTGGCTATCATTTGCCGAAGGCCGTAGTTCAGAAATAGCTGTAAGCAACTGTGGGAGCTTCGCAGAAACCATCGAGTCCTT
The DNA here is from genome assembly GCA_036872755.1 of Orbilia blumenaviensis. Classification (NCBI taxonomy): domain Eukaryota; kingdom Fungi; phylum Ascomycota; class Orbiliomycetes; order Orbiliales; family Orbiliaceae; genus Orbilia; species Orbilia blumenaviensis. The sequence goes on along the minus strand of JAVHNS010000003.1, from coordinate 924,434 downwards.
AAGGCTTGAAAAGATAACTTCAAACACATCAAGCGACGATATTGTCATAAGCTCATTTGTAGACTTCGCAATCGTGAGCAAGACTTCAACTAGCGGTTCGATTCGCTTCGACGGCCATCCAGAAGCTGTAGCGACAGCTCGCACCAGCTGGAGCGCATGAATGGTCTTTGGGTCATGTTGCCCATGTCGTGGCGCTTGCTTCGCGAACTCCACGAGCGTAGTCAACGACTTTTCCGCGCAAAGCTCAGTAGCAGGGTGGTCTAGCGAAGGTGTAGGCGGTGGATTCTGAAGAACCAGCTTGATAGCATCCAAAGCGCGCTTCCGAACCTTCGGCCTAGGATCCAACCCAAGATTCAATAAGCCGGAAATCGCCCTCTTCGGCCCGATTTGTATCTGTGGTACGGCCCAAGCAGTTGCATCCTGAGCGATCAAAAGAGTCTCAAGGCAGCCAATGCTAGATTTCAACAAGGGCGCCTCAGCGTCAGGATGTGTAATCGCCGGAGCAAGGTATGACAGGATTTGTGAAAACTTCGCACGAAGCAGTGCTTCTGGTGTAAACGGTGTTACAATGTCGAGGAGGTATACAACAGCTGCGGCGAGAGATTGATTGAGTATCCCGTCGACGGAAATATACTGGTTCAACACGGAAAGTAAGGCAGAAAAGTAGGCTGTGGCCGTAAGAGGTTCATTGGGGTTTTCTTCTCGTAATGACGTTTCGAGGGCGTTGAGTACTACTGCTGTCTATGGTATTATCGTAACCGTTAGCTAACATCATGAAACGTACTTTCTGAAGCGGTGATCAAAGGCACAGCGGAAAGGCAAGTAACTATTAGTTGGACATACCTGTGCCTGATTTTGTAGATTGGGAGTACGAATGCGATCCAACTTCTCCTCTAGTGAGGCCATGGCTTGCGATATGCTGGTAGCTTATAGCCGTGCCGTTGTCGCAGAATGGTCGTATTGAAGATGGGAGAACTGGATTTTTTTCTCTTTGGGAAGTTTGAAAGGTTTAAAAAATTTCTGAAAGCTGTGCGACCAAAAACCAAAAATTTGGGGAATCGGCTGAATCGGGGATAGCGCGGGGCAACACATGACTGCTCAAAATGCAACAGAATCTCCCAAGCCGGGCCTAGTTATGGCGGCGAGGATGCTTCATACCCAGGCGTCGCAATTTCTGTTGGAGCTCATGCCACGTTGGGTTGTATTACGATCACACTGCTCTATTAAGACCTATATTCCTACTTGGGCCAACAGTATTGGATTTTCCTATGCACTGTGCCATAGGTTTAACCCTTCTTAAAACGAGATATTTAAGTACAGCCACCACAACAGCATACTCTAGATAGCCTAAGTTAAGCTGTAGACCAGTATAAAGGTCTTTCATAGAATACCACTTAGTTTTCATTAGGAACTAGTGCATCGTTGTTTCTGAAAGAGTAGATATAGAGCTCAATGACCCAGGTTTAAGTGCAACTACGGTTCCTAGGATCCTATCTATATCTAACGCACTTTGCCTCACAACTTTGCTACCCTGTTGTCGGCTGCGCAGTCAGGCCTCGACGATGTATAGTAGCATTTTATACTCGTATGGCCTAGCTTAATGACTATGTCTCCCATCTTTCGACCAAGTAGACTTATCTTCTACTTTTTGCATTTCCCCCCCCTATAGGCCTACATCGCTGTAAGCGTTCGAAAAATATACTTCTGGGAAATATTTTTCAACCCGTGTCTACAGTTCCCTCCCGATATTGATATCTCATGTTCTTTGAAATTTATTAGCTTCGATATCCTATGTATCTCCTAAAACGAAAATGAAGCGTATAATCCTATTAACCTTATACCTTTTTCTCTCCCTACAGCTCACATCTGGGCAAACAACAAGTGTACAAAAATCAGCAGCCAAAGATCCTACTCCAACTGATGAACCTGGAGATATACCCCCTGTGAGGCCCAGGCCTAGTGGCGGCCGGCCGCCTCCGGGTGCTGACGATGGTACAGTTTTCGACAGTATCGTTGAGAAGAATGTAGGCTGGGGTTATGCACCCACTAAACTTGCACTGGCTTGCATATTCCCTGCGTCGGAGAAACGTAAGGACGCGGAATGGTTAGGAGATCTTAATAAGCGGATCGATGAGATGCGATATAAATCCTCTGGGAAACAGGATATTGGCTATGTGTCACAGAGCAGGTCTTTGGGTCTGGTATTTACTTGCTTCCAGGTTGTTTATGGAAATTTCTTAGAGGTCATTCGGACGCACGGAGACGGCGTAAGTACAATTTCGTTATAAATTATTATTTCTATACATATACAAGTGAGCATCCTTCAGGAGTATGTATAAATCTAAAAGGTTAGATATAGATCTCAGGATACATCGACTACAGCAGCATCTATAACCAAAAGTTCCCCAAACCCGTCGATGACGACAGATACACCCCACGCATTAGACCCGACAAGAACCAAAAGCCGATGCGACACAAACGCTCCATCATCTCTCGTCGGCAAAGCCCCGTGAAGTCTCTTCGACGGAGGACAACTGAGTTCATTGGCCGTGGTGTTTCAAAGATTCACAATCTTGCGAAGCGACAGGAAAGGGATGATAAAGGCCCAACTCCAAGGCCCACCGACGCAAAAAAGACAATAGTTGACCCATATAAATCCCTTCGGAGGAGTGTGGAGTTCACACAAGACACCGCTATATTCTCGACTGAGCCGCCTGGGATGGACTTGGAAGACGAATATATATTTGACGAAGACGATGGTAGAGATGCGACTGTCTATATCGTCGATGGCGGTCTGAACACCAACCACACCGTAAGGAGTCCTTACCTTCCTACTCGACCTACTAATATGCTTGACATTAAATTTGAGAAATTCTTAGGCATTCTCTTGGAAAAACGAAAAAGACCCAAAGAACATGGGCTGGATCTGGGGCGGTCCAAGACCGTCTACCAGACAGGAAGAACACATCGCAGAGAAGCCCGAGACTCCTGTCCGCGGCAGCCATGTCGCTTCAAAGGTAATCGGCGCGGTAACAGGCCTCGCCCGCCTTGCAAGCACATACATGGTAATCCCCTACGATGCCGACGGCGGTATCAACATCCTAACCTACCTCGATGCTCTGGTAAAAATGCATGACCAAATCATGATCACCACACATGCAAACCCATCAAAGAAAGTTGTGATCTGCTTCTCTCACCCCGTTATTCACGTCGCCAGAGCTCAGGAGTTTATCTACTGGTCAGAGTACCGAAATATGACACATAGTACCAAGCAGTTTATGAACACGGCTACCGCTGCCCTAGATCTTATCTTAGAAGACTTTGGAAATATGCCGAACGTAGTCATGGTCACAAGAGCCACTGGATTGCTTCTCGTATGTCCCTCTAGCATTAAACCCATTCTTCCAATTTATATATTATATATAATTACAAATATAAAATGCTAACGTACCGTATCAACAGAATGAAGAGTCAGATCCATTACTTAGTTGGCCCGCTCGACGCGCAAATGTCGGCAACCTCACTAACCTCGTCCTTGTCGGCGGTGTGGACAGCAATGGCGTGAAAATAATGCAAGCTCCAGATTCAGTCATAGCATATGCACCAGCTCAAGATATCCGTGTCCCAGTTCTGCACCCTACAAACCTGGAAGCCTACCAGACGATTCCTTATTCCATCCGTTTAAGTATTGCCCCCCACATTCCATACTACTATTAATAAAACTAATATATATTACAAAGGTGTCGGCTCTGTGTCCGGAATTCTCGCCTTCTTTATGTCGAAATACAAAGAAGATGGGAGAAGCGCCAAAAATCGTCTTGAAGCAACTGCATACCCTCGTATTAGATTTGGATATTCAGTTGTTTGGAACGGCCTAAGGGTTCCCCCCTGCGGTTATGAACAATTCCTATCTATGGGCCCACCTAACAGCGCTGAGGACATGGTAGGCGGTCAACTTGATGGAAAGAAAAACAATAAGCCTTCAGAAAAGCCTGCGAAATCCCCTGTAGAAACCCCTGACGAAGGGCCTAGTGAGAAACCAGACGACAAACTAGATCAGAAGCCAGCAAATAATGGACCCGATGGGAAGCCTGGCAGCCAACCTGATGACGAGCCTAATGGCAAGCCTACAGACGATGAACCTAAGGACGACAAAACTAGTGGTACTGGCACAAGTACAGCTCCACCCAAGGCCAAACGTGCTACTGTTGTCACCGTAGCTGGAGGTGGCCGCGCAGGTGGGGGCAGTATGCACTATAACACTGGTACTCCAATTAAATGCGCTGTAAACCCCTATCGCGCCATAGCCACAACTGTTAAGACGAAAGTCAACGGCACGGCTACCGAAGTTCACAAGATGAAGTACTACTACGCCGCCGACGATCCAGCTTACACCCAGAAGGTCCCACCGCCACCCAAGCCAACTATTTACCGTCCTAGCTATGCCATGACAATCACAAGCACTACTACGGCTGAGATAGGCAAGTTTAGTACTGACCTGGAGAATTACAAAGATATGTTGAGGAGCGGGAAGCCACCAATGCCGGGCGCAAAACCAGGTGTAAGGTTAGAAGATTTCTCCACCAAGGCCCCGATCATGACGACGGATCGGTACGGAAGGACTGGCGAGGTTTTGGTAGTTTGGGAGACTGTTTTCGTATCTTCCCTACCCGCTCAGACTGGTGCAGTTGCTACTTCGGCAACAGCCGCGGAGTCTACTTTCGTTGAACCAACTGTAAGCGCGGCTTCAGGTCAGAGTTCTAGTTTGCCCGCTAGCCAGAGCTCAAGTGTATCTACTATCGGAGATGCCAAAACATCAGCATCAATTGATAGCAGTCTTAGCGCAAGCGGAACACAGACAGCTAGTTCAATTGTAACACCAGCTCCAAGCCAGTAACCACACTTTTAAATCTTTTGGCTCCATAATATCATGCTGGGGAGGACTAAGGGCGCGCAATGGAGAATGTATACCCGACCAGTATTTTATTTGAGGGTAAATATAAGCATATTTCGCGAGAGCGCTTTGGTAATACTTTATTCAGATATATATATTTAAATTGGAAATCGTGGCAATTTTATTAGGCTAGGACTCTCATGTAGATTCATCGACGTTCTGCCTTACTACTATGTCTCTATCCAATTAGTCATAAAGTGTACGGATCTATAATATATAACTATAAATATTCACTACGGGCCACTCTTAGCTTGCCACAAACACGGCGGCGGCGTAACAAAAGAACGATTTTAAATTTAGTACTTTAGGTTAAGTTTTAAATGAAATCTAAATCAATCTTGTTCGCTTGAGCTATATTCGAAGTATCACAACTGCGTCTATCTATTTTCCTCTATCAACATCTCTATCTCTAATCTCGTCTATGTCACATTCGTAACCTCGTAAACGCCAAAAAAAAACAGAGGTAAAAGAGAAGAACATACATGGGGAATCAGTCTCGTAACCGAATGCAAATTAATGCATGGGGAAACCTAAAATCAAAAATGTTTATCGAGTAGCAGGCGTAGGAAAAACTTGGTAAGAGCGTGAGCTAAAGCTGATTGTGTCATCGCAAGCGGGATATCGAAACGTCTATGGTAAGTATTTAAAATATATGCACTTATACACCGCTAATATTTCTCTTTCATAAATTTCGTTGGGGGCTAAGAAAGCTGCTCTTCCTGAGGAGCATATATCGCCTTCCAGATGCTCTTATGTTGCTCCAGGAAAACAAATGTAAGCACTGTATGGGGGCCTATCGAAATATAACATTAGTGCTGCCCTGGTTGTGACTAGATTTTGAATATATGAACCTACCAAGTCGGATAAATGAAGGCAAAAGTCCCTTGAAAGCCCATGTCATACCTTCTCTCTTTGTCGTTTCTTTTAGGAGATGAATGATACCCTAAATTAATTAGAAATCACCCCTAAAAAGCATGATTGGTTGGTGACCTACATCCGGATCATGGGAGCTCATAATCTTCGTTTTGACAACATCGACCGGCGAACAAATCAAAGTCGCAACCCCTCCTGCCATCGTACTAGCCACAAAATGTGTCATAAGATTATCCTCGAACACACCAGTACCAAGCAACAACATCTTAAATTCATCGTAGCTGGCAAGTTGGCTGGCTGTCATAAGGGCTCCACGCCCGCTATTCGGCCCGACGCCTCGGAATAATGATGAGAAGCCTTCGCTTTTCACCATTTTGATGAGCCCGTCGATAGCATTTTTGTAGTTCCGACGTTTTGAGGGCTCAAGAGCACCATCTTGTTGCATGCGGACATTGATAATGTCTGCAGGGTTACCGGCTATGGAGCCTAGGCTATATCTTGTGTCAGTCCTATCTATTAATCCTCTCAACAACAGGCATGGTATGGGGGTCATACAATCCGCTGGTACTCGATAATGCTATCAAGGTTGACAGAGGTAATTCTTTGTTAGGCTGCTTAACAATGCCCTTTAACTCCTCGTAGATTCCAAATCGGGCCGTCGAATATGTAGCTACCACGTGCGCCTGTCAGCACCCGGTCATAACTGCAGGCTGTTGTGTAACGGCGCCAACCTTGTCGTAACAGCGAAGCCGTCAGCTAACCACAGCTCCTGCCGTTAGTCTTCACTTTCCCAGCCATTCCGAGCAATCCGGACGCTTACCCCGCTGTATAACCCCAGAAATCCTAATAATTACCGCATCCCCGTTAGTATTTCTCCCAAAAGTCATATAAAATGGTTTTTGTGTACAACCGGAGTAGTCTAACCTTCATTCCTGAAAATCGTCCTAAAGGTATCAACCATTCCCGGCTTTGGTCCATTTCCAACTTTCTTTGCCGTCTGCAACCGTACTTTATTCAAGTCAAGCGGGTGGGTGAATACGGCGGCCCCTGTATCCAATTCCCATTGTTAGATGACTCTTCCCCGGTCCTCCAGAATATTATCGCCATATATCACGGCCTGGGCTTCGAAACAAATAAAAAAAAAAAAAAAAAATCACATGTCGACCCAACGAGACCATGTTGACCTGTTTGTCACAACATTGGAATTGAGAGTTGTGGCTTACACATGGAACTGGCGCCTCCAAACCTGCAACGGCCGGTGTCGGCATTAGCTCAGCCATTGGAGGTCTCTTGGTACCACCAAATGGCTTGCATTTGGTAGTCCCGAGAGAACGAAGGGGAGATAGAAGCTTACCAGAAGGGATATTTAATCCCCTGCTTCTTCTTTTCCCCCATCTCGACGGCTTTTATTCCATTTATGCAATGCCAATGGAAGTTAAGATCTTCAGAGAAGATCGAAGGAACGGTTAAGGTTGAATAGCCAATCAAAGAGCGACGGGAGTTAATCCGTAAAGCTTGATGAAGTCTCGATGGCGAAGAAAAACAAAGTGCAAGGTGCAAGAAGGAACGAAAGAAAGATAAACAGACAGAAAGAGCTAGAGCTATGAAGCCTTCAAGGATAAAATTAATAGATTAAAAGAGAGAAAGAAAAAAACAATACAATGGCACCAGATTACAAATTTCCCGGCGCCTTCCTCCCACGAAACAGAAACCAAAGGCTAACAGCCTCCATTGAGCCCTGCACGGCGCGGAATTAATTAAATTTTCTTTGGAACAGTTTCATCGGGCATTAGCAGCTTAACTGCGAGCCTGTCGAAAGAATTAGGTCATTGAATCAGTCGAGTCAGGTGAAAATTCGGTCTAAGGGCCGAGGCCAACCGCGTTAAGCCTAATCAGGTAAGTCCAGACATCAACCCCCACAACGCACGTATTCCAACACAGTCGGTATCAAGATAATGTTCGTGACGAAATTTCGCAAGGAATCAGATTGGGGCTCACTAATAAGTATAATTAGTAGTCATAAAAGCTGACAGCGTTATATTTCCACTAAATCATAAAGGGCAAGGTGCCTTCTACTAAAAGTATACAATACAACAACTGTACATCTCCCAAAAGGTTTCAAACATGAAGTAGTTTAGCCGGCCATCCATGCCTCAAAAGCAACACTCAGATTCGAAGTGTCCTCATCAGTCCTATCATTTATGGTAGACGGTGAACGAGCTACCCCAATCAACCTTAACGGCATAGTATGGCTGAGCGTACCCCGGCAAAACATCTGCCCTGAACTCCTCCGTAGTATGATGGTCAAACACCCACTTAAGATGAATATCTGGTCTGTTTTGCCAGTCGTTCTTCACCGTATAGTGAATATCCTGGTTGCACCGACCGAGCAAATCTTCACCCACATAGAAGAAAGTATGGTTACCAGGCGCGATATCGTCATCTGGAGAGAACTCGAAGTGGCCGTACTCAGTATACTTGCTGAGGTCTCCAAGATACACTGAAAGGTTGTTGTAGACTCTCAAACCCCAATCAGGTTGGGCAGTGATCTTGCTCAAGGCTTCATTCAGCTTTGGATAGTTGTCAATTTGCGCCCTGAGCTTTTTTTGGACTTCGGTGTGGGCTGCTTCGTGCTCCGCAATTGAGGCCTTGAACTTGAGCGCCAGTTCGGCCTCGTCTGAGGTTTCTTCCTCAGCCGCCTTCCAGGCGGCTTCGACAATAGCAGCATGCTCATTGAAGCTTTGCTTGAACTCGTTTAGTTCTTCGGGCCATTCGATTTGTGCCACATTCTCTATTTTTCTTTGTTAGATCTTAACGCCCCTGAAATATATTAGGATTTGGAATAGAAGCACCTTTGAAATTGACATCATATCGAAGCTTGGGAGTGCTTTTTTCAGTGGTGGTGCTCATTTTGCTTTATGAGAGTGTGATATTGGTTTAATATATAGAGGGCTTCTGTGTAGGAAGAAAATTTGAAGTTTAGATATCTTGATTCTGTTGCTGTTTGAAGGAGTTCGTAGTGCTCTGGTCTACAAAAGTTCCATCTGGAGAGGAATCAAGAGGGATATTTATACACTTTTTGATGTTCTTTTTGCCTTGATATTGCCGGCTGAATATAAGAAGAGGTCCAGCATCCTATACAATTCTTCAGCCATTCCAGCTGATCCACGGCCTCAATCAACCCCGAGGCTAGACTATCTTGAGTCATCAAGTACAAGAGGATATCATTCATCAAAATTCACAAAGTCGCTTCAGCTGGTGCACATGGGCGAATGGCGTGCTACACATGCGTATTGTTTTTGAACCCGATGTTGATTATAAATTTTGATTCATTGATGCCGTATGCAAGACTGGAAGCTGACAGGGTAGTTTGAAAACTCAAATTCTCGCAATTCCCGATCTGGAAATCAGCCAATTCTTACAATGGCTGTATTGACGTAGACTTATAATATATAACATAGACCTATTAATATTGGATACTTCCTCTTTTAATTCATTTAACCTTTCGTTATGATTGTTTGAATTTTTATGCTATACTTGGTAAAAGCTAATACATGCTTGATTTCTGGCGAGCATTTGGTGTAGAATGGGCCGTATGCCCGTATGCATACCTAAAGTCGCAATCGCGGCACGATCGCAATCGCACCGAGCTGAATGTCGACGCCAAGGCCGATCGCGACCAGACCTGTGACCCGACTTAATTCAGCTCTGGGGCAAGATTTCGTAAACTGTCTAGCTTAAACCCTGGCACCTTCTACCCCTCATTATGAAGATTGTTACCGATCGGTCGGTTGCATCGGTTGAGGTTATCTCGTGCCCACGGTTAAGGTACAAAAAGTAGGTTCAATCAATTGGTCAAGTCGACGTCGAGTTGCAGAGAGGACATTGACCCCGGTCTCGTTGGATTGACCCCTGCTTATTGACAGGCTTGCATTAAACGAAACTCAGCTTCTTATTCGTAGCCCATCCAAAAAAAACTTGCAGCCCAAATTTATAATTTATAGGCACATGCGCCTTGATACTGTATATGCGTATAATTGTAAATCAAATCGAAGGGATACATTGTGGTTTCGTGGCCATGGCTATAGCGGGAGAAGCTTTCTCATAAGTTAACACTAACGTGAATTGTGTCTTCATGAATGAAACAGGAAAATACAATATCGTAAATTTAAGTAGAATATTATGCTATACCTTGAAAGAAATATGATCCAAAGGCAAAACTAATAGTGCACAATACCTTGTAGAAGAGGGTATTGTACTAAGCCCAGTTGACACCGGTCTCGAGACGAGGCCGTCGCCTTAAGCCCGACCCAAACATCCAACACAACGCTAAATTTTCAACCTCCAAAACCACCATCACCAAATTCCCTTGCCAGATCCATCCCACCCAATCCCATGCTTCGATAATTAGCAACCCCGCCATGCTCCGCCCTCTTTCCCGCGCTCGAATCCGCCCCCCTCTCCGCTCCTTCCTTTCTACCCACACGCCTATCCGTCGCAACCTCACCCTTCCTCAAGACAAATTAATAGACGAAGCGGACTACTCCCGCTATGCCGCAGCCCTCGAAGCCGCCTACCCAACCTACACCCCAACCGTTGATCTGCGCCCACCTCCTTCAATAACCTCAAAGCGCCAAATCCAACTCCAAAACCTTATCGATCGCCCCATACCCACAATCCCTCTTTCAAATGGTCTTGAAATCCCAGCGATCGGCTACCAAGCCTATACCCACCGCGATCACCTACCCAAGGTGTGGAAAGAAAGGATATGGCGCGGATATCGCTACATCGATATGAACTCTGCATTCAATGCCCCTAGCACATACCTTCAATCGTCTTTCTGGTCTTTAGCTAGTCGCATCACCCGATCCGACCTCTTCATCTCTGCCAAACTCGATAGTTGGTGGCATCACGATCCCAAAGCATCACTGTACCACACCCTCCAAGGCCTAAGAACGGGTTACCTAGACCTGTGGATAATGCGATGGCCGGTCTCCTGGATATCAAAAGAGAATCGCTCAAAACCACCGAAGAACAAAGACGGTAGAGAAGTAGATTTTATCCAAGCATGGAAGGGAATGGAGGAGCAAGTTGACGCTGGGAAAGTAAAATGTCTGGGGATTTCAGGTTTTTCAAAGGCGGAATTGGATCTTTTGATGGAACATGCAAAACATAAGCCGGTGGTTCATCAGATGGAGATCACTCCATACCTTCAGCAAACTGAGTTTGTAGAATACAACAAGAGCTTAGGGATAGGTCAGTCTCCGGCCCTCCCACCCCATAGTCTTGCGACTACTTACTAACTCATAACTACTATAGTCCCCATAGCTACAATCCCCATTGGTGAACGTTCCGCCGACAAGGGAGAGCTCTATAGAGAACTCATTGAAGACCCACTACTAGCCTCCATCGCCGAAAAACATAGAATAACAACCAAACAGGTGATAGTAGCCTGGCACCTCGCCAACTCCATAGTCTCTGTCCCATTCATCGACTCCCCAGACCACGCTTTCGAAGTCCTCGCAGCCGACAGGGTAACACTCGACGACGAGGACCTAGAGGCCATAGCAGCCCTAGAGAAGCCCCAGAGATTATACAAACCGAAACTACTAGGCTACTTCCCTTTCTCCGACCTCACAGACTCGGAGATAGAAATTGAGGGTGACGACTTACCAAACATGGAAGACGTCTACGATAACCGCCGAAAGAGAGTTGCATTTGCGAGGGCACTGGTGGAACAAGAAGTAGATGATGAGATTACTCGTAGCGGTGACAAAAATATCTACGGTACTACTACATACGCAGGTACAGTGTTCGGATGGGTTAGAAGCGTTGACGGGAGCAGAAAGGCAAGAGATAACAAGACTGGTCATTTCGGGACCTCACTGCGGCCTCCGAAAAAGAGGAAGAGGTAAACCTCCTTGCCCGCGCTTGCCCCTATGCCTCCTTTGCCAGCATGATTATATTCCTATCATTTATACCTTATAAGTCTCTTTTGGGGGGAGTAAACCATATGGAATGTCCTTGTATATAATTTCCTCTTTGTTTTTCTTCACTGGTATTTGGGTTGACGTTGGTTTTTGAACGCGATATATTATGTGAGATAGTAGTGTAATTATAGATGGAATTTCAAAACAATAACGATTCATGATTCTAATCATTGGCTTTCAGCCACTGTCCCACTTGCCCCTCGAATTAGCCCTCCGTTAGCTAACTGGGCGCATTTTTACTAAATCGTCAACAAAATATCCTCCCAAGTTTAACTATTACAAAGTAGCTTCGCGGGTGGCAACCCGTCGTAAATAACCAAAAAATAATACCAAAAAGAGTCCCAGAAGAAAAAAACGATTGCATATAACAGGATAGTACCCAAACGAAAAGAGGGAGAGAGAGAGAGAGAGAGAGAGAGAGAGAGGAAGAACAAGAAAATACAAAAGTAACAACCCGGAAGTCTAGCCCGCACACCATTAACATCCTCTACAATTACACCCCCACAGTTCTACTCTTCATCTACCCACACAGCCACAACATTAACAAAACTACATACTAGCTTTTCCTCTTGGTTCGTAAGGCAGTAGTAGCATCACACCTCCAGCAGCGATAAACAGCGCCCCGGAAACATACACGGGCACGCTGGTTGTCAAATCTGCATATCCAGCGATCACAGGCGCCATGATACCAAACACACGGTTCGCACAAGCCGCCAGCGCGTTTCCGGTACCGCGGGAGGATGTGGGGAAGATTTCAGGGGTATAGGCATACAGACTAAAGGATTTGTTAGTATAACTCCGATACTGGATGGGTCGGAGGGTAATTACTTACATTCCGTACATGGCATTCGATGTGACACTGTAGCCACAGTTCCAACCGAGGAGGGCGCTGCTTGTCTTCGCAGTGGTACTCAAAAACAGGAACACGCCTGTAAGAACTGTAGCGATGCACATGGCACCTTTTCTCCCAAGCCTCGGGAGCTCAACGGCCGCAGTGGCAAGCAAGGAACCGGGAACACCACAGACACTAATTCTATTAGCATGACCTCATAATAAAGGTATATATATAAAGCACTTACCCAATGATAACGTAGTTCCGGTATGTAGTACTTAGCGAATCTTCGCCCAACTCCGCTCCTCGATTTGTCAACAAAAACGGTAGGAAAGCATTATACAACGGGAAAGCCAGTCCAATAATGCCCCATAAAAAGATAATCAGAGAAGTGGAATACGCCAGTTGTTTAGTTCTAAACAATGCCCTGATATGATCAAACTTAAACTTCTCGAGGTTTCTTCGGAGGGCTGCAGATGCTGTGGTATAGTCCTCAAGTGGACGTTCAGTAGTGCCGGACTCCGAGGATCGATAATGGCGGTCGACAGCTTCAAGATGGTCAAGCGAGAGCGAGGATTCAAATTTGTTATACTCGGCGACTTTGTGGACCACTTCGACAGCGTCGGCATCACGAGCCTTGCCCATCAAATATTTGGGCGATTCATACATATTAAAAATGAAGAACCGAATGATGAAAAGAAGGAGCGTAAGGCCGCCCATGCTATCAAAAATTTAGCCTGTGTGCTCATAAACTTGTGTCAATAGTATAGTGCTTACGTGAAAACGAAGTATCGCCATCCCCAATTGTTCTCCTTGGTGCATGTATCGGCGTCGGGGCATCCGTAGTTACCAATTACTATTATAGGAGTTAGATATGCTAAGAATATTACTACATCGCTCAAGAGCTTTTTAAGGCTTACAAGGCCAAGCGATAAGACTGGCAACAATTTGGCCACCGGCCCACCAGATCTGGATCCTCAAACTTAGTATTTACCTGTCAGCACGAGGGAGGGGTCATCATACACTGAGTAGTGTCAATGTCCATTGTGATTTCCCGTTGATAAACTCGAGGAATATAGCAGAATCTATATAGTTAGTTCCCATATATTAAAACACCGGAAAAAACCCCAAAACTAACTTACCGACGGGAAGTGAGCCACCGACACCAAAAGACCAGAGAGCGGCAAAGACACCAAGAGCTTCAAAGCTCGGTGAAGTCCCTGCAAGCAGACCAAACACGCCAACAACTAGCAATGTTAAGTTGAATGCCCACTATATCGCTTCGTTAGTTTAGTCTCCAGAATCAAAGAAAAGGATAGATTCTTACTCGTCGACCAATAATATCAGAAGCAAGACCCCAGACAGCTATAAATCCTTAGTTTCTACTCCCTCAATATAGGCTGGCGTCCACCAACATACCAGCCCCGACCAGCAACCCGATATTCTGCGATAACGCAAGAAGTGATGGTGGATCGAATTTAAATTCTCTCTGGACAGACGATAATATGCTAACAAAAATATTAGTAACTGAAAAACCCACAAAAAAGTCATAAGTCCTACATTGCAGTGACTTGTGGCCACATCTGATAGTGACATTAGTTAGTTTCTTAGTTCTGAAAAGCGTGGAGCTTGGTGCGTGTTGGCTAAACCCTTACATTATCGATGAACCATCCGAATCCTAGCAAACGGAGTTAGCACAAGTATGTTAATTTAACTATTTTATGCAGAATCGGCATACCACAAACACAGAACAAAAATCTGTAAACCCGCCATGTTAGCTATACTATACAATCCACAACCTCCGAGACCTCAATTATTCGAGTACATACTTCTGATACGCCCCGAATCCCATATCCTATACAGCCATCAGCATCGCCAGGTCGCAAAACAAGGTTTGAAATTACGTAAAGCGACGAGCCCGTACCTGCATAGCAGCATTTAAAATGGTTGCCTTAGCTCTATACCTTGGATCCAACGATCCTTCTTCGAGCACTCCATCATCTTCCACATTGTCGAAGTTTGTAGCGATTATTGAACGTGCAGTTTCGTCTGCGAGACCGATTTTACGCTTAGCGTCAGGGTCTGGCGACGTTCCATAGTGTGTTGAGTTGGTTGCCATTTTGCGACGGGTTTGAAAGCGGGAAGGCCCCTGTTTAATGACGTCGGTGGTGGTGGGACTTGGCGATGTGGATTATTCCTGTGAATGGTGTTCGAAAGGAAAGTATTGGTCGGGAGATTGTGATCTGGAAGAGGGGGAAGTGATTATGATATGAGATATTAAGAGAGAGTAGCAGAAAGCGTCTCCTTTGGCTTGTTTGTGACCGCGAGAATCGTGAAGATGTGCAGATCAGGACATGCACACAAGCGGAGGGCAAACCTAGTAATGGAGAATGCCAAATGCGATCCAATTCCCAGTCTACGCAAACGCAACTTCTAGATTCCAGGTATGAAAACAAAAGGGAATCCGAAACTGGAATCTCATCTGGGCATCGGTTTCTTCTTATCTACTTTTTCAACCAAGAGCAGTGTTTAATAGTAGAGAACGTTATAAACGGCGAACGTGACGGGTAGACAGAGAGGATCGAAGCTCGTCATTGCCCTTGCTAACCCCTGGTCTAAGGTAACTATGCCATGTGCAACCACCTTCTCTTAGCCTCGCTTTTTTTAATTTTTGCGAAAGAATGATTACATTGCACACGCAGTTTCCTCTTTTGCGTGGGGCACCACTGTTCCGGATCTGTGAAGCTAAAGCGCTTTGTACACATATAGATCGACGGTAGGGATAAAATTTGTAAAGTGGAGAAAAAAGAAGCCTGCTGTATACTTCCCGTCGCTGTCAGATGGAAGGGATGGGTAAAAGTATTGCGCCCCACATTGCACTGCAAGCTTAAAGTGGAGTTGCGGAGATGTGTAACCGAGCTTTGGAAGTGGGCTACTTTAGATCTCGATAATCTTGCCACTAATTAGCTCGAGGGGCTCGCGTGGAGGAAGCCGGTGGTCGGTGGGTGTACATACATGCACAGGAGCAGCAGCACATGTGGGGGACTCTCCAATGCGGTGCATGAGATGACCACATCTGCACGACCTCAAACCGGATTTCCTCGATGATGGTGCAATCCCGGGGCGGGAAGAGCTAATCAGGCAGAAACCACGATAGAATCAGACTCCTATTGATTTGGCTCTCAAAAATGCGCATTTTACTACCTTGTTATGTTGGCCAACAGAGACATGTCAAAAACGAGCCAGGGATTCGAGAAGGAAGACACAGAAAAATTTTAATTTTTTAAAACTATTCGGTAGTGGCTTGCATATACAAGAGAGCCCTCCGCGATGACAGGCGGATGCAACCGAATTCTGATCTATACCCGAAGGCTGCCTGCCTGACATGGCCAGCGTGTAACCAGTTGTTTCATGTAAACAGGAAACCGGGTTTCGGTCTTAGGTGCCTTTTTGGTTGGTAGCTTACCTGGAAGGGATGCTCGACCTGCTTCATTCCCTCCAGCATTAGCTATGGTGCTGGCTGTGGGATTTGGAGAGGACCCTGGAACTCACCTCAATGATTTTCGTAGGGCTTGCAGGCTTAAGCTTCTTGGGGGGGTATCAGACCCGGAGCCGAGCGGCCGGGGTACAGACTTAGCGGGCTTGGGACGGAGGCAGCTATGCGGCTTCCAGAAGGAACGGAGACGGGTAATATTGATCAACATCGATAAAGGCACCGTAGCTACCGGATCTTTAGTTACAGAGGTGAAAACGCGGTATCCTCTACCTGTCGCTGGTAGCTAGCATCGATAGATTTAATTGGGGGGGCTTTCAGGCCGTTGGGCAGTATTTGGGTTTCCGATCTTGCAATTGTCATGGTCATGTACGGTTGCCGTTAGGGCTTTGATATCAGGCCGTGACATGGGTTATGTCAGTGGCGCAACTCATGATCATGATCAGGCGAGAAGTTACTTAGACCAGCGCCGCCGGCGTGAAGCTCTTAGCCATACTGCCGCAGCTTGATTAAATCGCTGCATATTTACAGAGAGACATCAACTGATACCTCTACCTCCTCAGCTGGGCAGATTAGTCAGCTAAAACAAGTCTCATAGTTCAAGTGGGCCATATTGGTACCTGCGAAGTTGGCGCTGGCCTATGTAACTACCTAGGTATTATCTAACTTCGAATGGGTTCCCGAAGATCTAAGGCTTAAGTTGTTGAATTTTACTGCCGTCATGATAGGTCTATGTGGGAGCCCGGGGTCCAAAATGACCAAAACTACTAGCCTACCTACTTGCCTTTGTAAGAAAAATATTATGCTTTTACAAGACTTTTTCTTTTTTTCATTGAAGTTGTTGTCCGGCTTAGCAAGAGAAACTGTCTCATATTGCAATATCACTCTTTAAAATTCGCATATATATCCCACACAATAGTGCAGAGATCTATAGCAACAGTTCACAGGCTGGCGATTCACAGGCTGGTAACCTATAGATTTACAGTTTATAGGCCCGCGGTTTGGTAGGCTAGAAGCTCGTTTGCCAGTATCTCACGGGTTGATAGTTCATGGGTTTCGCGGACTAGTAATTTACTTAATTTGTAAAATATAGTTATTATTATTATGATTATTATTATTACTATTTGTTTCTTAGGCAAAAAATCTGTGATTGAAATAATAATGCAACTTTTGTATAGTATCACCGCAATGCCGATGAAGTATCATTGAGATGCCATCGCAATGCCATTACAGTTTTATTCTCTTTATTGTTATTGTATTGTCGTTGTCGCGACAATCTTATTACCAAGCCGGATAACGGTTTAGGCAAGAAAAATTCTTACAAAAGTGCCTATATTCTGACAAATTCATTTTTATCTGACTTTGGTGTCGGTTACCGTCAAAGCCGCGGCTACTATCTTCAAAACTGGGACGTCATAATCTCATTTTGATATCCTAATCGGCTCTCAGCCCTTTGCCTTACAACTCGTTTCTCTCCAGTGATTCCCCTACAGCTTCTCCGCATGTATACCGACGTAATAATTCATATATTTTATTTGAAAAGCAAATTGCTGACTTAACCTCACCCGTAGCTAGGTAAGATTGGTGCACTGGAACTAACACTCTGTCAATCAAAAGCCTTTTTTGCATCTTGTATGTGTATACTCAAAGTTGGTGATCACTGAGCTCGAGAATGCGTTACAGAAACTATGAAGATAGCATAAGAAGCCTTGGCATCTCACTGATTGTTGTATCGAATATTCGTCCTCTCAGATCGGGATGAGGAGTTTTCGAGCCTAAAGTTTGGTCAAGCAATGATTTGATTTAGCTTGAAATAAGAAAACGAGGGAGTTGAGACGCCAGGAGCTCAGGAGTATAGCAGTCGCTGTGCATGTACACTTCTGATAATCCAGATCTGCAGAGCTGCATAACCACAAAACTTAAAAATAGAATATAGACATCAGTCATTAGTATTAGTTAAACGCTTGTGTGGAGTGCTTGGGCCCAGACAAGTTGAGTATTTGCTTGGGAGAAAATGGTGCAGTTTGCAGAGAGTTACTACTGGACCAGAGTTTACAAATGTCTTCGTTGTCCGGACCTCAGTTCGTTCATTCCTGTTCGAGGTCAGCCAACGAGAATAGCTTCAATTCAACATTATCGATATTGATACTTATATTTCAAGGACTATGGCACCGGTTAACCTGTTTAAATGTATACATGTAATGCGCAAGCCCATCCATTCTTAGGCAAATGTCTGTAGATACCGCGACGAATATTCGAATAAATCGATTTAAATCTTGAATCTGTCGCATCTAGATCTAGAGGGCTAAGATCTGATCATCAATTTCCAAAGATACGTCCTGAGTATTGGGCTTAAATTTTAATTTTGCATCAGTAAATCAATTATCCAGGCTAGCGGTGCGATTCAAACAGACTGTATAGAGCCCCTATGGTGTTGTATAATATTAGTACTTTGAATATATATGTATACATGTACCGCACACGCATCGATTTATGGATCTCAGTACTAGTGATCAAACTGCATCTTCGCATATATTTATCAGAAAACCGATCATGTAGTTATGTAATTATGGCCTTTGGACAACTTTACCATCCATGCGGACGCTAATTTCGATATATCTCGTTTCTCAATTGCACTAATTAGGCTGCTTTCAGCTACAAAATGCAACATTGATCAATTGACAACTAATTCTGAAAAAAAAAAAAAAAAAAAAAAAGAGGAAACTGCGACCCTATAAGTCCTTGAATACGATTATATCCAGTTCGGCGTCAAAGGGTAGCTAGCAACTGCTATAGACGTCTATAGACCGATCGGGTATCGACGAACGCCACTACATTGGCACGACAGCCTCGTGGTATTGATATCTTGTGATTCGCCGATACCCTCAAACTTTCCTTGGCATGCATACTTTCAACATCCAACATTCTCAATCGCTATATTACAGACCTGAATTATTTTTGGAATTGCGTTTATAGGCATATCGACAGGATATCTGTAGACGTCCCGCCAAAATTCCGAAGATGTTGGTGATGGTGGCTATTAAAGCCTTACCAACCCTCCTCAGCCGGCCAATCTTGATTATTTCGGTTTCAGCACCAGGTTGGACAATTACACTCTTGCTTTATTTCCCCATTATCGTAAAACGACAAGAGGATCTTATTAGAAGCTATGAAAACTATTTTTATATTATTGTGGGCCTCCGTGGGAGCGGTATTGATGATAGACGAGTTGGCTTTCCCTGGACTCCCAAGATGCAGTGTAGGTATCCTGGTATTAACTCTCGGTTAACTAAACAAGCTTTAGAAGGTTTGTAAAAACAATGATCCCAGAGGCTGATAGTAGCATACTATGAACCATAGGATATTTGCTGGGAGTCCAGAAAACATATATGCGCTGTTAAGAACCAAGAGTGCCAGTGCGACTCCCAAGAGTACTTGAATGGTATGCTGAAATGTGCATATCAGGGTTGCCCTCAAGGAAGTTTCCAGACGGTCGTTGAAGTCATTCAAGAGGGTTGCGCATCTCTAGGGGTTGAAGTTACGCTTCCTGGATATCCATATACTAGCCCTACACCAACAAAGAACGTATACCAATCCACGGCCGTTAGACCTACTTATAAACCCTCGACTTCGCCCGCACGAAACTCAGAGACAAAATCGAAAGGGCTTACTTCTAACCAGACAATAGCTGTCTGGATAGTTAGTATATTACTTGGCACGTTACTAATATCGTGTTTGCCCTGTTTTTGGGCATGGTGGAGACACGAAAGAAAGATGAAGAAAGAGAATAATCAGGACCCGGAAGTCCTGGTGGTGCCGATTGACAACCTTACTGAGCAGGATGTGAAGGATCTGGGCGGTATATTGAAGGACAGTGATAATCCTGTAGCGGTCAGAGTACCGCAGTTGGTGCATGTATATATCGGACGGTCGACTGGCCAAGGAGGGGTAAATTGAGCGAATTATGTCGGCGGTATTCGGCGTGAAGAGTTTCAGTGAGATACTAATAGTTGAGCCGTTATCATAGAGGCTACGTCATGGCTGTTTTGGGAGTCAAGATGTAATTATTATTGGTTAAATGATAATTTTAGCTGGCAAATTTTGGAGTTTCAATGTTACGGGCAGACTGAATGGTCTTGTGTGCAGAATAGGGCCATTTAGATTTGGCGCCTACAAGGAGAAGGCATCAGGTGCGAGCTTTCGAAAGTGTATGTATTCATTTTTTTAATAGAGGTAATATTAGTAGGGTGACCTTAAAGTGGGTTGATTGCCCATATCACAAAGTTAAAGAGCATTAATGGTCCGGAACTATAGGGCTTCAGTTTTGGGGACTCAGAGAGCAGCCATCAGCCAATACATCAATGCACGTGGAAGGTGTCCATCGGTCGATATTCCCAGCCGGTATCATGATCCGAGACAGTATATAGAGCCGAGTTGTGGGTCTCCTAGTCTTTAGACTTAGTTAATACTAATACGCGCATACATTAATTCCTGGAGATGAGTTTGTAAGCCTTTCGTAACCCGACCTATTCAAGCTACCCCATGGATCCACTGAAACAATGTCGAAAATACAAGCTTCCGAGCCCTATAACTTGGCCATCTTAGCTTTGGACGCCAATAAGATACCAGGGGATGTTACTAGCCCGCGGCTCCCGCGGAAACAAACTAGCCGACCCACTCTATGGCATATGTACAGCACCGCCTCCACATTTGCGTCAATGAAATGTGACTGTCAAGTGAGCTTTTCATATCCGATGTTACATTGCATCTCGAAGATAGTTTAAACCTAAAGCTTGAATCTAGGATATGTAAAAAATTTATCTCCCAAAAATGCTTGTATCTACTCTAACTGGATAGGGTGGAGGTTGACATTATATGGGCGGCTAGTTTGGCGATATCATTGCAATTTTGAATGATCAGAAATTGATCTATAGCTTTCCATGTATGAAAGTGGAATTTAAATGCCACGTAGATACATCCACAGCAACTCACGGGCCGATTATTTCTCGGACCCCGCTTTTAACTCCATCTGTCTGTTAAAATTCACGGAGTCTGTGTCAATATCTATAAAACAAATCAGAATCTAAGTACTTATTTCCTTGGCTACTAATTGTGGATGGGACGAGTTCCTCGGAATTCGGGACGGATCATGTTAACTACCCTTTTCATCAGTGTCGCCAAGGTAGGGCTGACGAAGTGCGTAGGTCAACCTTAGCGTCTATAACTCCATTTCGTACTGCGGGCGCAGGGTTGTCGTGTCTGTGTTGACAACGTTGGAAATGTTTACCCAATCGGTTCGGATGCCTTGGGTGCAGTTGCTCGCAGGCCGGGTCGTATCTGTCGGCATGTCCTACCCCAAGAAAGTCAGCAAGCCTATGACGAAAGTCGAATGCCTCGAGAATGTGACTTGCATTGAAGAACTTTCAGCTGTTTGTGAGGGTGTGCACGTCTTGCATGTGGTTTACGAGCACCTTCCGTCGAGCACACGAGCAAAAACCTCATTCCCGTGCAGGTTCGGGCTTGGCTTCATCTGGGCTCTGTGCCCACGCCCCACGCCCACACGACACTCTTAACCTCGCGAATCGAATTTACATGTATACCTTGGTAACTAAGGAACAACATTTCGATCGCGGAATTATGAAACCCCATAAATTATTCATCTTCGATGCATGATTAATCAACCTTGGTTAACACATCTCGATACATTGTGTGGATCTTAGCTGTCAGTTCATGGAAGTGTCTCACGACACGGGCACTAAACCATCGGGGCGCAGTTCTTAACGACGTAAGCTGTTACCCCTTTGAGCCCTGGACCATTTCCAAAGTCGAGGCCTAGCCAGCGCATCTCACACCGAAGAATTTTTTTGATGGTAGCGCAACCGGACTAGCCCCGTTCGAGAAACCTATCACGATCTCGCATAATCAGGGCTTTTCCTGGGCCCTTCCAGGCTAAAAAGTTCCCTCGAAGCCTCCCTTCGTGAATGTCGAATGCGCCTGCCTGGTCAATCAAAGACAAGAAACCACACCTCCGTAAGCTTGCTAAGCTCCAAGGTGTATTAAAAATGGCAACATTATTTTGTGAGTTATGCGCAGGTTGCGGAAAATTGAACACCCGCAGGTCGGAAACGCTAGGGGACTGGGCACCGTCCTTGCCAGCAAGTAATTGCAAGCGTTCGAGATTGATTTTGAGGTCCGATCAGGGCATCCTGGCGCGCTGATAGGATGGCATCTGATGGCCAAGACTATCGAAGCTTCACAGTTGAGGTCTGGGAAATGGGGAAGAGTGGATCGGGTCTTGTGTACTTGAAGCAGAAAGGGATTCAATATCCCCTTATTCAAGGCGAAGGCTGTGCCAACACCTCGATCGAGGGATATCCCAACTGTGAACGGCTGCACCGATGCGCATCGCTGTACGCTGTCTTCGTCGAGATGATTGAAGCCAAGTCTGGTCGTCGACTACGATAAGCTGACCCAGACAATTTAGCGTGCCCTTTCGAGTGTCGATTTACATTCCCTAATGTATATATATAAGTCAGCGGTGGGCTGTCCATGGCTATCAAGCGACCAGTCTCTGCGAAGAATTAACTGCCCTGGCTTTAACGCTGACATTTGTTTCAGCCGAGCCTTTGCCTGCTTGCTTTGGAACTTCTCTCCGAGAGAGGAATATCTCCCTCTCCTTCCCGAAGAATCTTGATTAATCTCCCTAGATCTCGATATCTTGCAATTGATTTCCCTTTCTCTTCCTTTTGTCTTTTTCTCCTCCA
The DNA here is from genome assembly GCA_036872755.1 of Orbilia blumenaviensis. Taxonomy (NCBI): domain Eukaryota; kingdom Fungi; phylum Ascomycota; class Orbiliomycetes; order Orbiliales; family Orbiliaceae; genus Orbilia; species Orbilia blumenaviensis. The sequence goes on along the minus strand of JAVHNS010000003.1, from coordinate 901,528 downwards.
CGCCGTTTGCAGCTGTCAACCAGCTCTCACTTGTGTGTTGCCGACCACGCTGCTATTTTCCTGCTACTATTTTGAGCGCACGCGACCACTTTCTATTTTCGAAAAAACCCTCTCGTTTCCTCTTCCCTCGTTCCTAGCATTCCCTTTTTTCATTTTTTACGGATCTCGAGTATAGCGAGATATAGGAGGTTATCGATAAGTCGTCGGAGTCGCCAAAATGGGGTTAGTCACAATGGACTTTGTGATAGTAACTCTGCGGTATGCGTTAGACTGGGTGCTGGTTATTGGTTTTGTCCTGGCGGCTGGATTCCTGGGGAATATGGATGGAGCACGAAGACCCTTTAATCCTTATGATCCGGCATTCAGTTTCCCATATCACGATGGTAAGATACCATATCCGCAATTGGGACCCTGGTCATGGATTCTAATGAAAATGATGTTTAGATACTGTATCCGTTGTCCTGCTTGGAATCGTCGCGATAGCAGCACCAGCGGGTATTATGATGCTCTGCTGCCTCCTGGCTCCTCGATCTGCCCTCCCCGCTCTCGCAAACAACCCTCACGCTCCAGCGTCGTTAGTCTGGAAGCACAAGTTGCTCAACTGGAATCGTGCATGGCTTGCCCTCGGTCTCACTGATGCCCTCGCTTTTTTCATTTCAAACTGTCTAAAGAACGTCTTTGGCAAGCCTAGACCACATATGATATCAGTCTGTAAGCCGGACTGGGATAAAGTCGCAGAGATCGTGAACACCACCAGAACCGGACCTCAAGGGATCCTCGCCTGGAACCCGCTAGTTACTTCAGAGATCTGCACTACAACCGACCATGAAAAACTCTCCGAGGCCTTCCGAAGCTTTCCTTCTGGGCATTCGACTAGTAAGTCTCCACTCTAGCAACAATTAGAAATAAGGTGTATAGAGATAACTAACCTAGGGTCTACTAGTGGCATTCTCCGGCCTAACGTTCCTTTCAATCTTTTTCTATTCTACACTCGTTTTAACGCTTCGTAATACTTCGACTTCCAAACTTCCTTACAGCTCTGCAGACCTCAAACATTCTGGCTCATCTAGTGAGAAGAGAGATCATAGCCCTCAACGGGCTTCGAAGCTCCACCCGCCGTCGCTCCCTTTGATCACATTCGTTGTTGTCATCGCTTTCTTCTGCCTTGCGATGTGGATTGCAGCCACTCGATATTTGGACTTCAAACATGCTGGAATTGATATCTTTGCCGGTTCTCTCCTCGGATTTTTCTCTGCCATTTGCGGGACCTGGTGGTACGCCATGCCCGCAGCCGGAGGTGTTGCGAAAGGAAGAATCAGGGCCGGTTATAGAGACGACTACAGAAGAGGACGAAGGGGTGTTCCAGACGGAGACTACGATCGTGAACCACGAGGACCTATCAGCGCCGGAGAGGGTATGCTGCTGGGACACAGGGAGAGCGTGGACGAGCATGATCAAGCAAAGTTTGAACCCCAGAGTTCCAGACCTATGGTTTAGATCTAGGTGTGTGTGAAGATATTTATACACTCACTGGTCTAACGCCATGGATGGTTATATATGTTTTTATACTGTACATCCTCTTTTGATATAACTTCTTGTCTTCATTGCCCTGGATGCTCTTTGTTTCCGGATTTGTATTCATAACGATGGCGTTCTGATCTTTGGCGTCCGTTTGGGAGCTGCTTTTATTCTTTTACTATTTTTCTCTCAATTCTGACATGGTATAATGTTTTTACTCAATGTATACATGGGTGCCTTTATATATGGTATCATATACAATTAAAGTTGAATATTCCGGACAAAACTTCGAATTCCCTGTTATTCTGGGCCCCGAACCATTTTCTGTGACACAAATTTACAACAGGCACAACACTGACAAATAATACTATGAGTCCGCGGTGGGATTAAGACCTATGCTACGATATCGACCTTCTCCCATTGTACAAGATAAGGTTCTCGCCAATACAGTTTCACCCACCAATCCTTGGGAACACCCGTGGTACCAAGCCTAACTCTGTCTCGTAAACCTGCCTTCCAACGGGAAGCATTCCACATAGCCGCGCAATCCGAAGTTTCAGGTGCGGCTGTAAGCACAGGACCCCCTTTATGGAGTCGTGAAGCCAAAAAAATCCCGGCGCCAACGTAGTTAACTAAACCCAAGTTCTGAGTAGCGGTGCCGTAAAGTTGTACCGATGCAATGGCTAAACAATCAAGGATATTGATATTCTCTTGCCATGTGGTTTTACAAATTTTGCTGCACTGAAACCCCCCAATTATAATGTTTTAAAGAATGGTAGTCTTGGGGAGACAATATATCGCTCTATAAGTATGATGTACGGAGTATATGCCTATTGAGATAAGTAGATAGAATGTGCCTTAGATTAGATTGGTTGATCCGCTACTATTATCTACACCTCACGGGTTCATAAAATACTATCTTTGCATTTGTGTAGGCGCTACGGAAGTTATAATTGAGAAACAACCGAATGGTCAGGCATAAACTGCCTTTTCCTGTGTTTAAGGTGATGTTGCATGCATGCTGTTGTGTGACAAAGATGCGTAGTTATTTTCGAACTTTCGAATTTCAGACTAAGTGTGTGCCATGGTCGTGGGGAAATACGGCTGGACATTAGAAACACCTTGTTACCCCCTTTCTCCTAGCAGGCATGAAGTTCAAAGGACTGGTTTATAATTTATGGGTAATACTCGGGCAAAGCGTTTGGTCAGAAGGAAATGCCTATCATTTGTATTATAAAGGATCACAATAGGCGCCTAGGCATTTATCTCGTAACCCAGTTCTGATTTCGCCTATAAGCCGATTTTAAACACCTGCATACATTTAAAGTGCATCCTGCTCTACCTTAATTATTCGCTTTGCCCTAAACTATACTCCGCTACAACAAAAATATTATTAGAAGTGATGAGGGTACTAAAGTTTATCCAGGCATTGCTTGCTTTAGTTGCGCCGGCGATCATCGCCACCCGGCCGCGCCCACAGCAGATTGATGAAGCCAAGTTACCCATCCGGCGGCGGGTATCTTGCCCCGGAAATAACTGCTACACCGCACTTATAAACGACCCCCTAGTAGCAGCCAGCACCTGCGCCCAGATTGTAAGTAGGCGAGTCGCTACAGTAACTGTAACCGACTTCGAATTTGTGTCAACAGAAACCAAAACGCAGACTGTATACGATGCAACTACCACCTCTACGGTCCTACAGGGTGAGAATTTCGAAAAACAAGTGGCTAAGCGCGGCGACGGTGAGATCAGAGCTGAATGCAATGGTTCACCTATCGTATTCTATAATGCGTGCATCTGTTTCCTCGAATTCGGTGGCAATTTTAACGCAATGATTCCGACCCCGACCACGAAAACCGTTCGAGTAACACTTTCTGATGCTATCCGTGTGGTTTATGATCAAATCACTACCACGGGCATTCTAACAGTTACGGAGCCCTGTCAGCCTCGTGCGAGCTACCCTCTCCCAGATGGGTGGTTCTTGGATGGTCAACTTGGGCCAGACTGGCAAGTTCCTCCAGTTGGTCTAGAGAGCGAAGCCGGAAGCTATAGAATCGACGAAGATATAAGTCTCCCTGAGGACCCGAGCGCCAGCACATGGCGACACCCAGTCTTCAATGCCTCTGTTTTCAGAACCGGTCTTTCGAATGCTCGAAACTCGAAGTTCATCCTGGCGCAAAATATGGATACATGCGGCAATATTGCGTATAATTTATCATTTTCCTATAGGTTTGAGGGGACAGCTGGCCGTGGAAGCTATATAAAGATGTTTGTTGACGGCGTAGAACTCGCTGACATCAATAACGGGCCAACAACGTGGACCCGTGTGGGTCTCTTCCCATTTGTGGCTACAGGATACGTTAGTGTATTGAGAATCGAGTTGATAAACGAACTTTTTGAAAGGGAGAATTTATATCTTGATTATTTCTATATTACTGACCCTTATAGTCAGGATTAGGAGAGGAAAAGGTTGCGTTCTTATATCGCCTCGAAATTCGCATCATCCCCAGATTAATTTACATTATTTGTACATGCAATCGGATTACACCTCCGTTTGTACACCTATGTACCTAGCCTCCAAGACTTGGGTTGACATGATACTGCCCACGTGCCGCTGGTCAGGGCAAAAGGGCTAGCATTAATACCGACTGAATTTCAAAGCTGGAATATCTGCGACAGCAATCTCGAGTTGAGAAAACTAATCTATATATACAGCTCATTTTCTAGCCGCCCTAATTGAACAACTACCTCTTTATATCTCCCCTGGTAGGATTTTGCGTGTCCTCCCGATGGCAGATGCTTCTTGTCTAGCCCGGCTGATGCGAGGGGCACGCTCTCGAACCAAGCTATACATTGGACTATCGCACACTGTAAATCTGGGACTAGGCTGGCTAAGTGCTATTCATAAGTATTTCGTGCGCCTTTAGAAGTATTTCCTTGATGAGAGGGGCGATCGAGACGGCCTTTTGTAGAAACAAATACGCCTCGACACGTTGAATAGCTTCTTTGCGAGACCTTACATTTGTGAGGTTCAAATTTTGCGCAAGAGAATTCTCTATAACATCGATAGGATCGGGAATATCCCCATTCGAGACCTGCTTCACAATCGTCCAGGTCGTGAACAGGTTCAGCCTTGCATTCTCGATAGAATCGGGGCAGAATATAAACTCAGAAATATGTTCTTCGAATCTTGGGACAAACTCTCCCTATAAAACATTAACAAGAATAACCAGGTTTCTCGTAAACCGACTAGAATTTGCCAGACCGCCTCAAGCCTTAGACTGAGCCACAGTGGAATGGTATAATCCTCAAAATTTGCCCTGTAAGCGGTTTGTGTATTTCCCGGGCTCGATTTTCCATCTTCCCGCACATGTGAGAAGATATCCCATATATTCGTTTTTTGTAATATCTTCCTTTTATCTATTTATAATTAGGATTAGGTGGGGTTATGAATACAAGTGCGGGGTGATTCGTTGTCTCAAGTTGACGAAGTCTTGAGATCTCGATGCGAGATCGTTGCTACTAGTATACTGAGCAAATAGTACGAAGTTTATAGCCCTATATATTTTACTTTTATATTGAGTATTCACGTGAGAAGACCTATGGTTTTACTAGCCAATTTCATTATAGCAGTGTTCCACGCTGAATAAATACTTAAGATAAATATCAAAATCGAGGCCGAAATTTCATGCGCGAGACTAGCTAGTATTCTAAGATTAACTATGCGATATTTTCGGGTAAATCAATCTCTTCCCTCATCAGTAAAAGCCAACACGATAAATTTCCTTTTGACAACCATCACGGTTTTAACAAGTAAACTTACTTATAACTATATAGTATTTTCGTGAACAATGAGTTTCTCGAGTACGTAATTTTTTTCTTCTTTTTGATTGTATAAATCGAACTAAAGTCGCACAAAATAAGGAAGCCAACTGGAAAGGAAATTATTTCGTTGAGGTTTTTTTTTTTTTTTTTTTTTTAGTTAATCTTGTCTCAACCGATGAACTGAAGTAACATAGGGTCACATGTAAATACCTAAGTATAGGTATACACAACTCACAAGCTCTAATATTCCAACATTTCGGAGTTCACACTCTTCCGACGAACCTGCGAACTATGCACCGTATGTCCGCGAAAGGGGTCAATGTCCATAGTTAGTCGCCAAGATGAAGAAGACGCCTCGATACTCTACTTCCCGGCAAAAAGCCTGTCTGCCGTGCTCCAATGCTAAAGTGAAATGTGATCGTAAGCCTGGGGTATGTAGCCGATGTGCTGCGCGAGGACTTTCGGCTTCTTGTGTCTATATGTCCTCAGCTCCGGAAGGGCAAGCGCCAAGTACAACGGCCACCTCTGACGAAGTTGATGCAGGTTTCCATGCTTCGGTTTCTCAAGCACCAATTCATCGTGTTTTCACTTATCCAAGCAGTGAGTTTTCCCAAACGAACCAAAATAGTATCCACCTATTGAAGTTGTCAAAATAATTGCCACAGGTAACGCTCATGATCCTCGTAATCTTTCTTCTCTTGCTTTTGGCGACCTAGACCACATTTCCTTAGCTACAGACCTTGATTTTTCAAATCTCGAACTCATATGCCCCATAAATGCAGACGACATCAATATGCGCTGGATGCGTTCATATATCCCTTTGCCGGAACAAATCACAAAGGCCTACTCCCCGGCGACCACGAATTTTATTCGCAGAATTCTCAAATCATACGCGACGAGTGCAATTCGCGGCCGTGGGGTACCACCATTTATACACCCTCTACAGATCTCCACAAAGTCGGCTTCCCCTCTCATTACTTGCCTGAGCCTCGTCCGGGTCTATGAAGCCTTACTACCAGGAAGCGAAGAATCCGTTGCCGGGGTTCTGATGCGGGAAATGCAGTACCTCTATACACAGCGTGCTACATACGACGAAATGATGTTGCTCAGCGCTTTTCAGGCATATTTACTCTATTCAATGGTTCTATTCTTCCAGTCGAGTAGACCAGACGACGAGTTTCTACGACAGGCCATAATAACGCTCCAGGATCTAGCTTGCTCAAGTTCCCAGCAGGGCCTCGTGTGCCTTGATGAGCAGGGATGTTCCCGCCCTAAATGGGAGGCTTGGATTGTGACCGAGGCCAAGCGACGAACGTTGTATACAATGTATATGTTCGACAGTGTACTTTTGGCCCAAGACGGCCTCCCGGTCTACCTCGGTTCTGAATTGAGAGGATTACCAGCACCGGAGAACAAGACGCTATGGCGAGCGCAGACTCGAGATCATTGGGAAGCTGCTTACAATTTACATCTAGCAGACTGGGGAGGGCGACCTTTTCGCATCGATGAACTTTGGCCCATCTCTATTGCATCCGATAATATTGAGCCTGCAGAAAGGAGAAAGAGAATTGATCGCTGGTCTGAAAATTTAGACGAGTTTGGAATGATGGTATACGCTGTTACGAGCTCCACGCACGAGCAGTGAGTGAAATGGGTTTTCATAGACTTATGTGTTGGTATAGAATGGTCTCGTAAACCAACCTCCACGAAGTGGGCCGATATAGAATAAATAATATATTGGCATGTTAAAATAGGCTTGTCCCAAGCCCCAAAGAAGACAACCAGAACCACCTAAGATTCCTCTAAAGCCTTCAACGCATCTTCAAGTGAGATGGCTCCAACATGCAACTTTGCTAAAAGACTTTCTACCAGAAATCCTAAATAGCCCGCTGTTTCCCCCACCGGTAGCTCCAATACATTGTCGGAAATGACATACACCATATAGTCCAAATCGACGAGCTCGAGGTGGTAGAGAGTACTCATCACAGCACCAGACAGGGTGAAACCAGACTTCCCGAGACTACTATTAGCGACAACAATATTTGAAAGAGCTGAAGATATCCTCGCACACAATGATGACAGTATCAATGTTTTGCGCCCGTAGAATCTTTTCCAAAGCATTTCGTGCTCTCCCATACCATCTCGTCTTCTGAAGTACAATATCGTCCCTACAACCGTAAACCAGGAAGTAATTTGTACACCTGGAGACCCAGCCTCAGATAGCCCATAGCCTTTGACTTGTTTCCCAAACGGTGCCCTTTCGTTCTTACAAAATTCGGGCTGAGATTCGTTTGAGAAGAAAAGGGTCGTAAAGATAGTTACGGGCCGCGGGCGTTTCGCATGCACAGCATCGTTCCGCGGGAGCAATTGGTGATAAAGGTTTAGCCTTCAGTTGTATCCTTAACAGCGTTTATAATAATCTTCATTCAGTCTAAGTTGAGGATTGCATAGCTTTGGTGGAAAGCGACACTACTTTGTGGCGGCTCGGCTGGTGCCATTTCTTCTTAGCCAAAACATCAAAGTATTTGCAATTGCATCATAAAGTCGGAAATCTAGAATGCCTAATTACATTGCGCATTTAATATTTTGCAAACTCCCTCTCTATATATATATTAAATCCATTTGGTGAGCTCCGTATTCTAACTCTTTATTGCGAACCCTTTATTGTGAATGGAGTAATGTTCCTCAGGTGGACTCAATTGCCCTTCTCTGTGTAACTTTTAAAGTTCTGAGTTCCGAGACTCCTATTCCATGTGGTTGTTACTTCGGGATTGAGCCCCCTCTCAGCTCCTTGAACCCCGAACTAGAAACGTCGGGCTCCGGCTCCACATGCAAAGCTGACTCACCGCCTTCGGGTTTAGTATCGGTTTGCATGGCCATATAAATACGGGCGGAATTTTTTGAAAGTCCGCTAAATTACATAATTTCGCAGCTTTCAAATATCTAACTAGTGTCTGATAAATAGGCTACAAATTCTAGAATTCTCATCGCATAGTCAACAATATATAGAACCAGCAATATTGCGCTTGTCGGCCATTGAGCCAACATCCGATTCCGGACAACACAAACTATGACAAAAAATACAACAGAGAATGCCTCGCCAAATGACCCGATCACACCAACGAACTCAGAACCTACCTATAGCATATTTGATTCTCGACAGAGAGCGTTGATTATCTTCGTAGTCTCTATAGCAGCAACTTGTAAGTACCCAATTCATAAGACAACTTGAACGGTTTTATATGTCGTAGTAATAAGGAAATAGTTTCCGGCTTCGCATCAAACATATATTTCCCTGTGCTACCAACTATTGCGCACGACCTCAACGTTTCCATAGACCTCATTAATCTTACTGTCACTTCATACCTTATTTTCCAAGGCATAGCACCCAGCCTCTGGGGTCCAATCTCCGATGTGAAGGGACGCCGGGTTGCATATTTTTTCACGTTCCTAGTGTTTCTCGGCGCGTGCGTTGGCCTCGCCGAGTCAAAGAACTATACTACACTGGTAGTTCTTAGGTGTCTACAAAGTACGGGCAGTGCAAGTACGATTGCGATTGGCTCTGGAGTCATCGGCGATATTACCACCCGCGCCAACCGCGGCGGGTTCATGGGTGTCTTTCAGGCAGGTTTATTAGTGCCTGTCGCCGTTGGGCCAGTAATCGGAGGCGCATTGGCTGGCTCTCTGGGATGGCGCGCCATATTTTGGTTTTTGGCCATTTACAGTGGCATATTCTTGCTGGTTTTGATCCTGTTGCTACCTGAGACATTGAGATCGATTGTTGGGGACGGAAGCAAGAAACCATCGAGCTTGATAGCCAAGTTTCCGTTAAACCTATACCAAAAAACTAGCAAGACCAAGTGGGAGCCGGACACACGTTCAGATATCAACAGTGATCCAGCGCGGAAGCATGTTGATATCTTAGGCCCATTTCGTATTCTCACCAGCAAACAAGCAGCCCCGATTATAGTGTTTCTCGCCATTTACTATGCAGTATGGCAAATGAGCATTACGGCTATGTCCAGCCTTTTTGAGGAAAGATATGGACTAGGGGAAACAGAAATTGGTCTCACGTTTATTGCAAATGGTGTGGGGTCTATAGTTGGTACATTGGTCACTGGAAAAATCCTCGACATTGATTACCGCCGTGTTAGAACCCAGTATGAGTCTAATTTAACTACCGATACCGAACCAGGCGAAACGGCCTGTACGAGCCAGGAATCCGATTTTCCACTAGAGAGAGCCCGCCTTAGGCTTATGCCCCTTTTTTCAATATTGCAATGCATATCTATCCTGGTTTTCGGTTGGACGATCCACTATCCGCAAAAAGTGCACATCGCCCTACCGATTATATCCACCTTTATTACTGGTTGGACTGCGATTTCCACATATTCAGTTGTCGCGACTTATCTAGTTGACGCATTTCACGACCGTAGCGCGGCCGCAAGTGCTAGCCTTAACCTTGCGAGATGTTTGTTTGCGGCGGGGGGTACAAGTTTTGTCATGCCTATGATTAATGGTATTGGTGTAGGATTGACATTTTCCGTTTGTGCAGTAGTACAAGGCACTGGGTTATTACTGCTAGGTATACAATGGGGATTGGGGGCAAGATGGAGAGCGGAGGCAGAAACAAAGAGGCGAGGGGGGACAACATCTACATAACTCACAATCGGATGGCAAAGCTACCGCTTTCTACAAGGGCCCCTTGGGTGTAAGATTATACTGTTTGCATATATTCTTATATTAATTAAGGTTTTGCTGTCAATCTAAAATAACTATGTGCTTAAATTTGTGATATCAGTCTGTCTCCACAACATAAAGGATAGAAACAATACAAATATGCCAAACTTGTCTCGTAAACCAGCTGCTACAACTACGAACGGAACTAATTTCCCTTGATATCATGGTATCAGGCGTCCTGGAATCTTACTTCACCATCCCTGGAAGCATTCTGGAGGTGAATCCATTCTTGGATGCTATTGATAAACGGCCACCCAAGAGACCTAAGTGCCAGAACACATAAATATTGATCCCAGTTGCGAGAAAATACCTTAGTCAATGTGGAATAGCGATGGTCGTTGGGTTTACCAGCGCGTTCCCAGTCATAAAGTACCCCCAGGAAACTTGGCTGAATACAGTTGTATATTTCGGGCCCTCTCCGCAGTGTTACTCCCCCAATTTCACGACATGCATACAAAGCCCAATCTGCAATCTCCAAACGCTGCATTTTCTCGGCTATAGGGAATAGAATTTGGAAGGAAGATTTATAGTCTCCTAGCTTGCCGCATATCCGCCCGCGAGTAATCTGTACTTGAAAGTCGTCCTTCTCCAGCCAACCAGAGTTCTCATCGTCCAGTCCCTCAATCTTGTCCAGGAGTTCAATGACCTCACCAAATTTCTCTTTCTCTTCTAATGTTTGAATGATATCAAACATATTTCCTCGTATAATGTGGTACCACCGTAAGTTATCACTTTTTTGTGGAGATGACATGCGCTTGGTATTGGAGATCCCTGGAACTCCATCATTCGGTTGCTTGTCTTGACTGCATCTACGAAGAAACCCCGCAAGTGAATCAAATTCAATTCTAGCCATATAATCGGGCACGACCGACATCCTCAATGAAAATGATGTAGTCTGGGCCCAAGCGACGAAGGTACGAATATGGCAGGGTCCATTTTTCCTCTGAGATTTCAAAAGATTATCATATAGCAGTTGAGCAATCTGAGCTACTGTGAATGACCCGAAATAGTCATCCGGCCTGACTTCACCAATGATACTCGGCAACAGCTCTAAACAGTCGATTGCGAGCTCATGGTCTCCCATTCCAAGCTCGATGTAGATAGATAGAGCCAGAGTCAACATTTCGTTTATTATGGGATATGCACGGGCTGGACCGAGTATACGGTCTTCTGGCTCCTCAAGAGACATACTGAAATACTGAGCGGTCTCTTGGAAAGCGATCGCCGTGAGTATATGACGCAGACCAAACATGGAGATGAACCTGGGTAAATGGACGGCAACGCTGTCAAATGTGTTGAATTCGAGGGGTGACTCTTTGTCGATAGTATCAAAAGTCATAGTATCACCTTCCCAGGAGGTTAATGGTTCTGCTGTAGGGACTATGTATTTTTCTTCAGTTGAACCCATCCTGTCGAATGCTGCTTTCATTTTTGGGAAGTTCTGCCTTAGAAGCCCTGCCATAGCCATGGCAAGGTCATCCTGACTCATGTCTTGACCGCAAAACCGTATGGTTTCTGAGCCTACGGTAAGCGGGTCCTTTAGGTCCAGAATTTGCTGACAAGCAGAGAGCGATAGAGGTTCGTAGTTAAGGGACCCCTCTATCCCTTCCCAAATAGATTCCTCCGCCTTCAGGCCTGTTTGATTCATATACCCCGCTAGATTGATAAACTCGTACGCTTCTGACTTGCGAAACCGAACGTATTTGCTGAACTCCGGCCCCATTCGAATGAAGTACGCCTCCCAGGATGTATCATTGTCTAGGCCGCAGGGGTTGATATTCTGAGAGGGACTCTTCTCGTAAGAGTGACTAGCGGAAGGATCAATGGACCCCTGTGAGTGTGGTGGTAGCACTAGACGACAGGGCTGGTGCGCATCAGGATCGAATCCGTCTCTATAGTTTGGCTCGAGGGATAGCTTGTCGAGTCCGTCTAGAATCAATTTGCCGGGATCCTCGGTCAAGTCCCGAACAGGAGCAGTATGAGCGCTAAACCGAAATATCCATTAGCACAGACTTTAAGCCACGCTGCCCTAGATGATGGGCTCCTACCTCTCCGTTTTAATCATCTCTATAAAGCTCACCGGGGATTCCTGGCCGACTGTGCATGCGCGGACATTAGTATTTATATCCGCAGCACTGGTAAAAGTATGTTAATACGTACGATTTCCGATAGAATCTGTATTTACAAGATCCTCAGCGTCGTTTTCCTGGGTGTAGGCGTAGTTATATATTCTATTGTCAGGAGATAAATTGGAATCGACATCTCTGCTTGTGGTGCAAGTATCCGGAAGGTTGGGCCCTGGAGGATCAGGGGAGGATGAATGCACATTCTTGCTATTGCCAACCTCGATAGTAAAGTTTCTGCGTTTAGTTTTAGGATCTGATGCATCGGTGCAAACTACAAGCAGCATAGTCAGCCACCTAAGCCTATTTTGAGTTTTGAGACAATTCGATAAAACTGATAAAGAGGAATTACTGACTATTCTCTAAAGCTTTATAGTACTAGGCCAAAAGTGTGCAGGTAATTAGCTTTTTTTTCATGTCAAACCACACGTCGTCTTTCACACCACTTTGTAAAATTTCATTTTTTCGCCACTAATTTGTATTAAATTAAACAAAAACAATGTTTGTTGATTTGGATGCTATTCAGTATGTACGCAAGTGTAACTACAAGCTTTCAATCCTTTAGAAAAACATTATTTTAGGTGTTTATTAAGTGATGGAGAGTATAATAATTACCACACACCATATAAAAGTATTTTTTAAAATTGTTAAAATTTTTTTACATAAAACAAAAAAAATAAAAACTATTTATATTATTTATTAAAAAAAATATTTACAGAAATATATTATTATATTTAAATAACAAATTATTTATATAACATTATAATATTTTTTTAAAATTTATAAAAATTTTTTAAACAATATTAATATTAAATTTTTTGATATTTAATAATTTATAATTTATTTATTTTATTATATATTTATTATTAAAAATATTAAAAAATAAAAGATAAAAAAAAAATTTTTTTTAATTATTAAATAAGTGTAAGTTAAATTAAATTAAATAAAGGTATGTTGTTATTTAATATTAGAAAACTAAAAATAATAAATATAAAATAATAAATATTAAATTAAGTAATTTAATAATTTTAATAATATTTAAATTTTTTAAAAATTAAATTAAAAATAAAATTTAAAATTAATTAATTTATATTATAAATATAAAAATATTAAAATTATAATTTGGATTTATTTTATAAAAAAAATAAAAAGTTTTTTTTATATAATTAAAAGTAATATTAATTAATATATTTATTGTAATATTTTAAAGAAATATTTTTTTTAATTTTATACTAAAATTTTTAAAATTTTAAACAAAATTTTATTATTTATGTAAGATAATATTTCATTATATATAACTTATTTTATTAAAAATTAATTATAATTTTTTAAAATTAATATAATAAATTAATTATTATATTTTTTTAATTTTAATTTAATAAAATATATTTAAACTTTATTAAAAAATATCTTTTATTGTAAAGTGTTTAAATTAAAATATATAAATAATAAATTTAAAATAATTAAATTAATTTAAATAAATATATAAAAAACATAGGTAAATCTTAAAAAAAAATATTTTTAAAATTTTTATTATTTAATATCTTAATGTATTAAAATTATTATTATAGTTAAAGACTGGTATACAAAATATTAGTAATTTTCTCAAATGAAAATATAAATATTTTTCTTTTTTACTATATAATTTCAAAGTTGTATAAAGTGTATGTTATTGTTTTTTTTATAAATAAAATAATTTACTTTTTTTGCATTCGTGTTGCGAAATCAATTTTACCTTCAGATTTTTGGCACGGAGCTATAGCTTGCTGTTGAACGACTAGTCTTTCAAAAGTAGGAAGATGTTTTCTTTTTTTCTTTCGCTTGATATCTTCCGCAGAAATCCTCTTCCCGTTTCGGTTTATCATTATACCCACCCCACCCGACCCCTCCAGCTCCTCAATTTCTCCAATCATATCATTGAGTTCATCGTCTCTAATATTCTTATGAACTTTCCAAACATTACGGAGTCTATGATTGTATTGATTTTCCCTGGCAAGGATAATGTTAGTACATACTACGGTCCAGGATTTATTCATATCTATGTATCTGTTTGGAATATGTCCTTCAAGCTTCATTGCATTATATTGGAGCATAACATATCCATCCATGAAGCTTGAAACTCCCCACTTGTACTAGCTGATTATGGGGTGGAGTCTACTAAAGGACATACGTTGGATGAAAGCCTGTTTCTCTCTCTATTATCTCCCTCACTTGTTGCAAACTATTTTTTCGATCCTTCCATAGTTGGATTATGCGGTCTTTGTGACGCTCCCAGTCGTCCTCCCCAATACGTTTGGCACGGGCATGTGTTGAAGAGCTTGAAGAAGGCTGTGACATTTTGATCGAATTGTGTTGCAAGTTTCCGCGACTGATCAAGTCCAGACGTTTTGAAAGACAGTTATAGGTTTGAATTATAATATTAATGTTGGGATAGAAGAAGCTGAAAGGTGAAAATTGGAAAGAGAAATAAACAGGGCGGAGGTATAAAGGAATATGTCATAGGCCATGAACAGTTCAATTTCTTATTGAGAGCTGAAATATGAATCGGTTCTCGACGTTGCCCTTGGCTTGTGTTTGGGGATATTCGGAGACACATAGGGCGGCCGACGCTCATATAAATATTATTTGGGATCTAGAAAGAGGGGAAGGTCTGAAAATCTGGATGAATGCGAAAGCGAACCAAGCCAATCGGAGACCCATTATTGGGTGTTTTGCGATAACTCGGCCATATCCTCAAATGGGAATGGAATGCGCTGGATCCTCGTGGTCCAAGAATGCGTGGTTCCTGTGAGATACTCTGACTCTCGGCCTATCCGCATACATCTCTTAAGGCCAGGCAAACATTATCAATTGGGTGCATGTTCAAAACCTGTAAGGCTCAAACGATTCGCAGATGGTCCGAAGCGAGGCCACTCGACCAAAGCCTTTGAAGCCTGAACAGTCAGCCAAATTATGCAAAACATTACCTCTTGACTCCGATCGGCATGCCATAGGTTACATGCAAACTTCGAAATATTTTTCGCGCTGTATATATGCCTAGGCTCCGGGAAGGCAGAACTTACAAAGCGGTCGTCGGATATTTGGTACCCATAGGTTACCTAGTAAGTGTTGTGCTAAGTTTAAATTTTTTTACGAGCTAGCGCGGCTTCTGAATATTTAGGCGTAGTAAACTAGTAGCAGGGTACTGGGCTGTAATGATTTGGGTTACACAATGCAATTACACAACATCTGCAGATACGATTATAATCTACGTACACAATGTTTACATGTGTGCGAATTCACGGTATTGCACTGGTAACACTTTATTGCAGATATCTGCACTGCGGAAAGGCACTGGAGGATGTTGTATGGCCTGCCGCCGTAGCACAAGTACACATGTCGACAATCATTAATTTTAAAACCTTTTATCAACTCATTTTTCCAAAATATTTAAATACAGTCCATCTGATTCGAGACCATGATATCGATATCATCATCATATCTATACGCAGATATATAGTATACTTTAGGTAGACGGTTTCAAATTCCATTTCGATGTCCCACTAGCCCACCTACCTCCGCGACGCCACTCCGTTTAATTAGAGCGAGAAAACTTCGTGTGGTTGGGCGTGTGTACTTGGACATATATTGCTTCACATTATCCGCTCGAATAGCGATTGGCGTCAACTAAGAAGGGATTTACGACAAATCAGGTTCCAGAGTTCTGTCTAGTATCAAGTTTTTGTAATGCATTATCGAGGTATGTCTCACGAAGTATACTAGCCATCAATATACAACTACGGGTATTAGTATCGATGATGCTCCTCGTGTTAGAGTCTTCCCTTGGTTCGGACTTGACCTAGGTCAGCCTAAACGTCATCAGGAAATTTCGCCACGCAGATATTAACCAGGGGCTCAGTCCCAGGATATCTCGATATCATGTTGCATTATATAATTATGGGGACGGTGTGTTGCCGGCAGTATCCGGTTATCGAAATGAAGCCTTTTCAAAACTTTCCAACATCCAGGGCAGCATTGGTCTCGTTGGGCAGCATAGCTTCATTGGTGCCACCACAGTGATTATGTCCATCCTGAAGAAATGTAGAAGTACGCATATATGCAAGGGAGCCAGTACAGTGACTGATCCACTAATCCAACATGCTGCAGGAGATTAGGAGATATAAAGCATACGTAATACTAGCCTCGAACAGCCAGGGAAATGTGTGGTCTTCCTGTGCTCGAATACAAATAGCAAAATGCAATGACGAGCTATAGATCCAGAACATTCGAGCATTGAGATGAACTAAAATATGCAAAATTCAGTCACCACGCTTGCAAATACAGTTTCCTCCATTCCAGAGGGTGGTATTTTTAAATACCCCCAAGCCTAAGGGCTATGCTATGTATTTTTGAGGATAGCCACTTGTTCATCGGGCAACCTTCTGGTTCAAACCGTGCATAAAGCTGCAATCGATGAATCGAGCTAGCGTTATAGCGTGGAAAAACAAGGCGGACTCTACTCCATCGTTATCAATGCATGCAATGAAGCATGCACACAGCTTGCAGATATGGTTTGTCCTGAACATTTCTGCCTTCAGCACCGTTATTCAGGGCGACTGTACATTATGCATTATGCAGCAGTATACACGCAAGCACGCACAGAAAACTTTCATATATTTGCATACGAACTGTTCGAATCCTCTCTCGATATAGTTCTAGTCTGCACCACGGTACCAAGAAAGCTATAGTCTTACATTGGATATCACGCGGGGTATTTGACGGCCTCAGAGTCTGCCCAATCCACCTTCGGTACCTGTAAAAAACTTTTATATGGCCTCCACCGGCCTCCTAATCCAAGCGACATTAGATGTCGAATATCAGACAGGTGTCAAGTTAAAACTATGCATACGTCCTGCATGGTAGTAAAGGAGTAACCCCAGTTAAAAAAAGATCAGGTTCAGGCACCAGTGGGGATGTTAAAACTGACTGACATGTCTCAAATTGCCCTGGAAGCACGCAATAGCACTCTCTCGAACCAGGCCAGGTTATCTTCTACAATATATACTTCGCAACATGACCTTACTTAAACCTACTTTATTAACTCACTACAATTATAACAAAACTACAGTACGGGCCCGCGGGGTTAATTAGTGCGCGCGCGCAAATGCATTGCCTCATAGTTATAAACTAACAGCTTGAACCAGATGTCGCAAACCTATCGGCAAATTTTTGCGACATTTTCTATAGGTCTTCGAACACAGGCCGAAAACATTCACCGAGTTTTTCCAAGTAAAGATCCTTGGTTAGCGATGCATCTATGTACCGACATAGAACCGAAGTACTCAAAATGGGTTTGGGAAGCAAATCAAGAAGCGAATACATATATACGAATATACACACCAAAACGATACCGGTGGACTCCTATACTAGGCACCATCTATGTCCTCCTACAGTTACCACGCGAAACATATTTAGAAACAGTAGACTCGATCGCCTAGGATACAGCCAGACTTGTTAAAATCTCATAGGCCTGATCAGTTTTCACCCTGACGAAGTCTTCTGCAAGCATGAAAATAAAGGCTCCCATCCATCAAACTACCCAGCATCATCTAGGATTCAAGTCGGCTTGTCCCATGACATCCTAGCCCCCCCGGAACCTATTGCAAAAGTCTCTCGGACCTATCAAAACCCTCGAAGCTTACAGCATGTCAAAAACTCCCCAGCCAGATAATAGCACGGCTCAGGACCTTACCGATAACAGCCCCAGCGCTAGTACCTACGTTCCACAATAACGTAACTAGTTCTTAGAAAAGCGCGAAAGCTGCTGAAGCACAAATTGGCGAGGCCGCTAAAAAACGAGAGTCCATTCAAAAGCTCACTGCAAAAAAGCCTGCAGCAATCCAAGCCCTTGCTGAGCTATTCCTGGATGAGGAAACTCCTGGCGCAAAAAGAGCCCATAAGGCGACTACTAGATATCTTGGCAAAGCTCGGACGCTTTTGAGGTTCTTGGCCCTGGGTTTGAATCCGTCATTTCCGCGAAGGTAATGAGAGGCATTAAAAACAAGTCTCTCAAAGAGATAGTCGCTACCATGATGTGGGATAAGGGATGGAATCTCAGGGGGTCGCCGAAGCCTTCAAAGCCAGTGTTGAGTACGTATAGCTCTCTCTCTCTTTCCTTAAGATAACGATAGGACTGACCATTGCGCCAGGTCTTTTTCAGACAGCTATGCACCATTACTTTGTGCATTTATTCCTTTTAGGTTAAATGTGCGATACGTATATACATCACAGAAGATCGGGACTGAGAGACTTGTTTCGAAATAGGGTTTTAGATCCAGGTTGAAAAGTGAGATATCAGGAATTTTATATCATATTACCCCGGAAATACTAATACGTGTTAGGAGGCATGCCACATTCATACTGGCACATATAATCGACTTCAGATTCCAAAATATTCCGCTTCTCGGCCTCTTTGCCTAGTTACCGTAGGGTTTTGTGTACTTTCTCGGGACTGATTCCGAATATTATTAAAGAATTTTAAAAAGAAAGCGAGCGGTCCCATTTCCTTTCGAATCATTATTTATACTGTTTTAAGCTCCCTTTTTCTATAACCCGTCTTGAGAAACCAGCCAAAACCCCGTATGGTAGAAAATGAGCTTTGGGCCCTGGCTGCCGGTAACAGCCTGTCAAAACCAAATATATGAGATATAATATGGATACTCGCCGATATCAACTAAGTAACAGAGAAGCATGTTAGCACTAAATCCAAGTATATACCTAGGTAGGTATTTCTCTGAAGCTCTTTTCACGGTTCGTGCCGGCTGACAAAATCAATTTCCCTGTCCTCCTCCACCACTACTTTAAAGCTTGCAAGACAATTACTCTACTCGACCGTACAAACGATCTAAACCTCTTTAAATTTAGAAAATATGTTGCTAAAGCTCATTGCGAAACACCAGGTCACACCCGTGAGTACTTAAGTATATCCCTAGGTAACTGACTTCGTTCTTGCTATTCCAAAAATGCAACAGAGTAGCTGCGTTGACGGCCGATTCAGCTTAATGTAGCTAACATGGCCTCGTCAATCCAGATGGTATTCAACCTCAGCCATCAACTGCGCTGTATCTCCAGTTCAAAATTTCTAGACCATTTGATAATTAGGAATTCAGTAATCTAGACATCCCCATTACTAACATTATATAAAGCGTTTCAGAAAATGGATCTGAATTCAAATCCTGAGATATGTTGGGCTTGTCCTTTCAAGGATCATGGATCACTTGCGCCTTGCCCTGTCCTGCCCTAGCAGCATCGGACCCACGATTAACAGCGGTGTGTAATCCTCAAACAAAGACTGGCGAAGTCTAGTTCGGTATATTCGCCCCTAAAAATTCCGGCTGCAGGAATGCACCAATCAGTGCTACCACCAACAGTATACCCCATGATCCTGCCTTTCCGTTACCAACCAACGTGGCACAACGCATGACAGATTACTCTTCTACTAACGGCTTGTCATTTTTTGAAATTGCAAGCAGTGGTTGTTGTATAACAGTCCATGTAAAACAGGCTCGTGAACCCGTAGGCGCAGGCCTTGCATCGGTTGCACATTCCACCAGGGTGCTTTGGACAACCCTCTTGTCAATGATCTACCGACCAATCGCCCCAAACCCTTTTCCCAATAAGCCAGTTGCATAAAAAGGTTTATTGCGATATTATGTCAAGGGCTAGTTCTAATGAAAATAATATTTCATGATTCATCAGGCATCCCTTCCGGGATTTGTGCTGTAGTGGAATGATTAACTCACTAAGCCTTCGAGGCTTATAATATCATGTGTTGGGGGTTTTCAGCTGGAAACGGTCAACTGTAATCTTGTTAATTTCAATTCTTTCTCTTCAGGGCATTGAAAGCCTCCCAACATAACGCGAGTGAGTTGTTATGTCAAATCTCCGCTCGATATCGTTTAGATGAGGGTTTCGTATTACTACACGCCGGTGGGTGACCGCCCCGGGGAGAGGGGGCGCTATGGGCCTCTACTCCACGTATTTTGTCAGGCACAGTAATACACCATACGCGCAAAGATGGGCGGCCATCACCAGGCGCAGGAATTAAAGTTGCGTAGTAGGCGGGGCGTCCGCAGTGAATTTGTTTTCTTGTTGGCTCTGCTTTCATCAAAATCTCATTTCCGATGGCAGTGAGCGGCTAGGCTGGCCACGTCAAAGAAGAGTCGCATCGGATTGCAAGGGATCCGAAGGGCAGTGCGGCAAGGTATCATGGTTGAAGGTTGTGTATGCACATACCGGGCCAAAGGGCTCCCCTAAAATCCTAGCACCGCCACGAGCGCCACACCTTCAAGTCCCTCCTGAAATCTATGATAGACTCAATAGTTGGTTTGAGGACTTTAACCAAACGGACTGGAAACAATCACGGAGATATGAAAATCTCCTTTATGACGTCCTGTTGCGAGGCTGGTGATGCGGATTTGCTTGGCTTTCAGTTTGCACAGGAAATCGAACAAAGAACAATTATATTCCCGAGACCAATTATATGCCATTTCCTTTGGAGAATGCCGCAGTACTCCGGGCTGATTTGGATGCCAACTAAAGCGATCAGGTTATGGGCAATCGCCGGCTTTCTGCCTGCAACAGCGTCTCGTGCCAGCACGAGGTCATGTTCAAATGTTTGCCGTGGAAGCAGTTCTGCCAGCCGGTCGGTCAGTCGGCCAGTCAGTCAGGCCCCAGCCCGCCGAGATGCCATACAAAATAGAGGTACACCTCGCGCGGTATACTCGGGTTCGCCAGCACAAGAGACACTTTTTGGTGGCACACTGCTGCGGACAATGAAAGAGTCCCATGCTGACCAAAAGGCTGGAGCTTTGGAACGGGATCAAGAATGGTGGTTGGTGGGATGCCACGGGAAGCGACAGCGCTGTCGAGCGGAATCGAATGGGGGAGGCTGTGTGGCCACTTTCAAAACAAGCAACTCGAGGGAATTAACGACGAGCCCAGAGGGAGCCGCAGCAGAAAACTCTGCTTTTGGCCTGATTCGAATCAAACAATCAGCAATACCGAGCGATTGCTAGAGCTGGCTTGCCTGGGGAGGCCGCAGCAGCAAGTGGAGGTGGCCGGGGTTTGAAGGTTTAGGAAGTTTTGTTCTAGTTCCAGTCTCTCGTGCTGGTTTGTAATGGGGAATTTGCCTTTGCATAGCCGCTGCGGGCAAAGTCATGACGCTGTCCGTATATAATAGCTTCCCTCTCTCGCTGTCATCTCCAGAATTTCCTTTAGACATCATCATCAACATCATCACCAGCTTCAATCAATCAATCACCAATCATCAATTACTTATCATCGCTGTTGATATCATAATCGGATAGAAACATCAAAGGCTTCACTTCACTGACCATATATTCTACTACCTTCACAATGGCCAACACATCTGTTCCAGAACCATCCAGTCCAACATCGCCAACCTGTATGGCCGGCGCCTTCAGACTCTACGATCCCTCTACCTCGAAACCAAACTCGAAACCGTCTTCTAAGCGATCTTCTCGCTCGAATCTTTCCATAGACCTATCTGCCATTCCACCTCTTATGACTCCGTCTCCTCCTACAAACACTCTCCTGATAACAAACCTGAAAGACGCCGAGATCTTCCGTGCAGACCACCTCCAAGGTCTTCGGGACGTGATCGCCTCTTCTGCTACTCTCGCTTCCTGGGCTCCTCTTAAGTCCTTCGCTCGTATAGTCTGCTCATTCTACTCGGAAGAAGATGCTATCAAGGTCCGTGGCGAGCTGGACGGTGAATTTCTTATGGGACACCGAATGAGGATATATTTCGGGACCCACACACCTGTTACACCCCCAACAGACCAACATCTCCAAGCTCCGGAATCGCAAAAGTTGTTCTTTATCTCCCCACCACCAAGTCCACCAGTCGGTTGGGAGTCGCGAAATGAGGAGCCACCAAATACTCTTGTCATGCCAGAGGATCTAGCCTCTGCATTATCGAAACTTAGCTGGAACACTGCAGTCGACGGAACTGCTTCGCCGGTCGATGGAAAAGAGGGAACCTCAGCTACCGGGCCTGCTATTCGCCGACAAAGATCTGGTAGCTCCACAGTTTTGTTCGAGCCAAGCAACAAAGACGGAATGACAGTTCCCGGTGTCACTGTTGATGACTTTTCGGACGATGAAACAGCCGACAGCCCGGTCGACAAATCTCCAATTGGATTCACACATACTGCCAGGCCACCAGTTGAGACCATCCATGATGCTTGAATCTAAAAAAATGTCTATTTTTTGCACGGATCTAATGGCGGATACCATTGCTTTGTGTTCAACGGCGTTTACAAGATAGATCTTACTATCCTTAGGAGTCAAATGGGTCACTTTGTTACTTTTTTTTTTTTTTTTTAACAGCTCTGTATTATTGGGCCGGTGTAATGGGCTGCAAAGGTGACGAATAATATTTCCTAGATTGCTCTAGTCCTTTTGTTTAACACTCTGTTTACTCGCTTGGCAATAATCATTCTTAAGGCCGATTCGGTTGGCTGGTTCCCCAGCTTCCTGATGATTTGTTTCAATACTCTTTTCTTTTTTCTTTTGTCTTTTTTCGACTATCTGATGCGAACTACAAAAAAAGTTGTACGATATTATTCATTGTATATAGGTACAAGATTACACTATAGTACTAGGGAGTTGAGATCTATCAAACTATCCATATTATTCTCAAAAACTTGATTTCTACAAATTAATTCTGGGCAAAACCTTTCCATTGCATTGACAATCACGAGTTTATATCAAGCTCAGCCACCGAGCCCAGCGACGGGATTGTTAGTTGGAGCTCGCGCGAACATGCGTCGCAATGGAAAAAAAAAAAAGGTTTGCCATTTTTCTGCCTAGCTAGCTCGATAAGCTACTTAATTGACAACTTGTCCAAGCCGACACAAGAAAGCATCGACCTGCCTACTTCGGTATCTTGCCTTCTTACGGGCTAGCTTTGAAGGCGGTTTTGATGGGGGAGCGTTTTTTTTTGTGTTAGGTAGACAAGGAGTTGGAGAGGGCTGTGCTTTGTAACCCGCTTGAGAGTACTTGACATGCATGTACACCTACAGACGCAAGCCAGGCCAGCCGGACGTCGGTGAAACGAAACAAAGAGCTAATGGACGGATTGGGCGAGTGCTCAAATGTGCATATGGGTCAGGTAGGATGAATGCAAACACCGTATATCGTAGCTACGAGAATACGGAAAGGGGGATGGATTAGGATACAGGATCATAGAGTGGGGATTGTGGGGGCCGGGATTTAAATTTCTTTCAGCTCAGGATTTTACCATTGTAGCTAGTTTTATATTCGTATATGATACCTATACAAAGCAGTTTTATCAATTCGACTCCACCTTCCATTCATAAACCCACATGCACAGTATTCAGGGCAACACAGTGAGGTGCAAAAATCCAACAAACTTGTAGTTGAAATCTCAATATAAAATTTATCAAAAGAGCCTTGTTAGTGATTATTGGGTTATCAGCTGCCATGAGAAGCTCAGTAGATTTTCTGTGTCGCTAGTACCTAGTACAGCTTCCCTAAGAGACTACAGTATAGCTTGCCTGAATAGCTTTGTGGTATATACGGGGAGCCATATACAGCCTCAAAAAGCAGTAACGTTTATAAGGTATGGGTGCGTGCATGCGCACCTGTCAAGCTTGAACTTCCCTCGACAATGAGAGTGAAAGTATTTAAAGAGCCACTAGAGTGTTCCAAATACTATTCCTTTTCTTTCATCCATTAGTCACATCGGGTTTCATCTTAATCTCCTCCTCCATCTCATTACACCGCTACTTCTCATACTGTGAATTTCGGGAACCGCAGGCCCCTACAGTAAGAAAACTGAGATACTGACATCCTGAGCTCAATTTCTGGTACGAAGACTTCTTCGTCCGGCTCCAGGTCAGGAGTTAAGCGGCATCAGCTAACTAAAGCGCGTATGAACAAAGGGAACCTCGATTCTTTGACACACTGCCATCCCTAGACGATGTGGACAGACTGGGTATGCATATCCAGCGCTGTGAAATGCTTGGGGGATAGACATCTTCCCTATACTTCCCGAGCTTGATGCTAGTATATTTATATACATAATACCAACCACGAAATGGCCCCGCACCGGGAAATGGCTCGGGCGAAGAAGTGACCACTTCCCAAAGGCCCCATCACGTGTCTCGGCGTTCCATTCGTAGGACCCGGCGGTGGGGACGGTGCTCGGTAACCTCGATCGAGTATGCGGGGGAACCCCGAGAGGGGTCCCTCGGTGGGCCGCCAGTTCGCGGCTACGCCAGCGGCGGGGGGCTGATGTTCCCCGGCGTGGCTTCGTCTTGAAGGGGATTTCATCGTGATACCGCTATCTTTTCCCAGCCATAGCGCGGCCAGAGTAAGGGGGTTGTGAAGGGGGCCGGGCCCTCGATATGCTCGATGGGAGTTGCTTACACTACAGGAGAAAGCCCTGGGTGACCCTTCGACCTTACATCGAACGGTGGCACAGAAACTTTAGCGCATTGACGTATACATACTAGGGGGAACCCAGAGGTATCGCAACGACCACTGCGTGCAGTTATGGTGGGCCGCACATTTAATTAAATACTCTGCTGGAGTGGTGACCTGTCGAAGGGTAGCCCGGATAACCTTGTGATGCTTACGGAGGCGAGGGCTTTTCGATGCAATAAACAACTATATTTGCGAGTTGGGCAGCGAGAATATGAAAAAGAAATGCGATTGACCCCAGACAGGGCGCATTGGTGGGGTTATGCTATCAACAATTTTGAAGGCCGTCGACGCAGCCTAGTTTCGACACTACAAAGCAAATCGGTATCCATCGTTCAAAAGTTGGTAAACCCTTAGATCTTGAATTTATAGTACTTACTGAATCTAACTGGATGGTTGTGGGTTAGACGGGATCGGAAACGGCCCCAGACTAAGGATCGCAGCGCACGGATTCGATTTTATTCAGTTTGAACTAAAAACTTGATTTTCGAGTTCATTGCAAAACACCTTTACAGTCATCAAGGCAGCATTCGGCGGAATATAGAACCTTTATCCCATATGGTATATTATCTTCTTCCGTACCCTGGGCGAATGGTGTCATACAACATATATCATGACCAGCGTCACCCTAGTTAATGCAGTGAATAGAATCTGTTTTCCAAAATCCAGATGCTCTGTTGTATTTTGTGCGTTGTTCGGTCCATCTCAGCTTAGAGATACGATATATCGATATCCGAAGAATGGAATACCTATGTTGCAGGATGATAATATTTGCTAGTAGAGAATATTGAAAATACGAATATGTAAAAGCAAATTTTGGATCCATATGTATGCTAGTGAAGTTTTCTTTTGTAACTGTCTCGATCTCGTTGGATATGATCTGTGGCGTGCTGACTAAGCTGCCGCATGGTCGAAGCGTTGTGACGACGGACCTCTCAAAAGTTTGCGAATCAGAAATTTTATAGACGGCAACCAGCGACCATTCTCGAAAATCCAATATAACTTCGCGCGCCAAATACTTCGGGGCAAGGACACATGTCTCCAGACCTATTCTATCGTCGAACCTAACCTCCAAGCGTGGTTGAACTCCGGAACCTCAGATAACTCTTTTTACCAAATCGAGATCCTTTCGGTCGAAAGCGCAACTTTCCAGGAATATTCCCCTTAACATTAGAGGCCTCACGTCGAACCAACCAGTCGCCCGGATGCAAGTTGCAACTAAACGGGCGCTGAATACGGTGCTACGAAATTCGAGGACTTCAACAAGTTTACTCCGTCGTTCTGCAGCTTCTCGACCACCGAATAGTTCGGCATACGTTTGTTACCGATGCAGCTATCTACATTTATCGGCTAGGTTGGGGACGCAGGTGCCGTCGGGTGGCCCAGAGACTGCTGCGACTGCTGAGTCGAGAACGCCGTCAACGAAAGAAGCTGAAGGAATTTCGCAAGCTGCTACACCACCATCACGAACGAATGAGGACTCTACAGCTGCAGATGATACACGTTCAGTACCCGACGCTGAAGTTTCGATTCCGTCTGAAGTCTTATCAGCGATAAGACCTACAACAACTACAGGTGGCGAACCGTCAGATCCTGAACAACCCGACAAGCGACCCTCGACACGGTCCTCAACAACAAAATCAAAGTCTACTAGAAAATCCACACGACAGAAGGAGGAGCCATTGCCGAAGATTGACCTACCGGAATGGTTTTTGGAACGAGCTGTATTTTTGCCTGAGGAGCTGGCGAGTAGGGAATCGCGGTTGGATGTTACGGACCGGTATGGGAGTGACTTGCCCTTTGATGAAGGAGAGAATGGTACTAGCAAAGTTGCGAAAGACAGCAGCGGGGAAGGATCCAGTGCCAGACCAAGTAAAGAGACAGACGTGGAGGCAGAGCTGCTAGAAGCTGGGCATAAAGCCGAAGCTGCTGCAAACCGCGACGCTTCCATATTGACAGAAGATGATATCGCAGACGCTGAGAAACTGCTTGACACTGAGGATGCTAAAGAAAAATCTCCTAAAGCTCCAGAACCCGAGCCGTCATCCTCTTCATCGACCCCGCCATCCGACTCTGCATCTGATTCTACTACCCCTCCAATAGCTAGCTCCGAAACCCCGACAAACCCCGATACTTCCAGGCCTGAGATCGCCTTCTTTACACCATCCCTTATCCTTGATACTAAATACGGACTCTCGCCGGCTATATGGTCAGAAATATGGTCGACCGCTAAAGCTACGCTCGCCCTCCCAAAGCCAGTCTTCAACCAGGCAAAAGTCGCAAGAACAGTTGACTGCATCTTGCTATTCCCTCAAACACCTGAAACCAATGGTACTTACTTCCTAGACGCTGTATCAGAAGATTTGGCACGGCAGCTAGGGGCTACATTGGTACGGATTGATGCCGAGGACGTCGCCGAGATCGCTGGGGATTATGTTGAAACCTCGCCCACAGGGAAAACGACAGCTACTGGTATTTCTATGCTCTAGTAAAATGCTCAAAGTATCCTGATGAAGCTAACCGTCAGGTTTTATAGTGCCCATACCTCTCCCATCAGCCGAACTCCGCACTCTTGGATACGATGCTCAATTCATACATCCTAACAACCGGCCTCGGGCAGAAGAAGAGGAGGAAGTAGTAGAAGAAGTAGTAGAAGAAGTAGAAGAACCTGAAGGGCCTGAAGACGGCGAAAGCTCACCCCCTGAATATGAAGACTCTTCCAGAGCGTTTAAAGGTGATATTTCAAGCATTATGGGTATCCCAATGACATTCTTTCGGAGACTCTTAGTACCTGGTGCATCTGGATCAATTAGCGTGACAGCCGGATTTGGTAGTCCAGGCGGGGATGACTCGAGCGCAGCCCCGTCGCCTTTTGGATTTCCGGTGGGGTCGCCACCTTCTCCTGGAGTTATGGACGTCAATCCCAGGCTACAGGCGGTTTTGGAGTTGATGCTTGATTCTGGTATCAAAAAGCGGGAAGGAATAGAGAAGATTTTAGGCTCCACAACTAGCGCAGACTCAGAGGCTCCAACAGTACCACCAAACAGGACGATTGTGCAAGTCAGAGACTTCAAGGAACTGCAGGCGGTGCCCGAGGGGAGGACTTTCCTCAAGATACTAAGGAAACTGGTCTACGAGCGACGTTTGGAGGGACGAGAGATTATGATTTTGGGCAACAGCGCTACGTTCGGACATGGGTTGGAATTAAATGCCTCTTATTTGACAGTACTTCAGGGATCATCTAATGCTGCTGCCTCTGTGGGGATACTAGAACGTACAATTGTCGTCCCTCCGCAGCCCTGGGACTCGACACGAGACCTTTTAGAGCGGGACCGAAAAGCACGGATACGCGAGATAAATATGCGACATCTCAAGGCTATGATTACACGAAGGAGTGGGGACGAAGGTCAGGCAGTTGTGCTCGAAGTCCCGAAGGATTGGCATTTCGAGAACATGCCCAAGGTTGAAAATATTAGCGACTGGATCTGGGACTTGGATGCAGTCCATCGATTGACTATGGCAATTTTGGGTAGTGTACCTGGGCCTGGAGAGAAGGAGGTTGGACCCAGAGTTATCGGGCCTGGGGACGTGGCGAATGCGATCAAGGTCATTAAGAGTAGCGATAAGGCAAAGGTTGCGTGGTCAACCGCTGAAGCAAAATATGCTGAAGAAAGAGAAGCAGCCGAGGAGGAAGAGCCATCAGTCGAGGAACGGAGAGCGGCATCGATGAAAAGGTTGAAGGCGAAATGCAATAAGCACGAGAAGAGACTATTAGGTGGGGTTATTGATCCACAAGGTATTTCTACTGGTTTCGACCAGGTTCGTGCCACGCCGGAGACAGTGGATGCATTGAAGACGTTGACGAGCCTGAGTCTTCTGAGGCCGGAAGCTTTCTCGTATGGTGTTTTAGCGCAAGACAAAATTCCGGGCGTGCTTCTATACGGGCCACCGGGGACAGGAAAGACTATGTTGGCTAAGGCTGTGGCAAAGGAGAGCGGTGCGGCCGTTTTGGAGGTTAGCGGGAGTGAGGTATACGATATGTATGTTGGCGAGGGCGAGAAGAACGTCAAGGTATGTTCAATATTCCATTGATCAGTGCAGAAGAGCATACTAATTGGTTGTATGTAGGCAATCTTCAGTTTAGCAAAGAAGCTGAGCCCTTGCGTAGTGTTCATCGATGAGGCAGACGCAATCTTCGGTGCTCGAACAGCGCATCATCAGCGGACGTCACATCGGGAACTTATAAATCAGTTCCTGAAAGAGTGGGACGGGATGGCTAAGATGTCAGCATTTATCATGGTGGCGACGAATAGGCCGTTCGACCTCGATGATGCGGTTCTTAGGGTACGTCACAAAATATAATTTCAATACGATATAATACGGTATACTGATGGGCTCCATAGCGTCTACCACGGAGAATCCTAATTGACCTACCTACCATGGAAGATCGCCTTGCCATCATGAACATTCATCTGAATGGAGAAACCCTGGACCCCGATGTCGATCTGAAATCTATCGCGTCGGATGAGCGAACAAATCTCTACTCCGGTTCTGACCTCAAAAACGTCGCTGTTGCCGCTGCTCTTGCAGCCGTTAAAGAGGAGGACATTGTATTCAAGGAAACCGGCGCATACCCTGCCAGGCGAACCTTGAAGGCTAAGCACTTCGACCAAGCACTCGGTGAGATCACTGCCAGTATCTCAGACGACATGGGGAGTCTTGGTATGATTAGGAAGTTCGACGAGAAGTACGGAGATAGAAGGGGTAGGAAGAAGAAAGTCAACAAGTGGGGCTTTGGGGGAGCCATTGCAGAGGAGAGCGTTAAAGAGAAAGGGACCGGGAGGGTAAGGAATTAAGGTTTATGCTGCATTAGATGGTGTAGATGATGCGGGTTACATTTCGAATATCGCGGCTCTGGAGATGCTATCCTGTCTTCTTGGGTGGCAGACTTTTCTTTTCTCTCATTTCTTCTACTATTTCTTTTATAATTGTATATATGTAGACTTGAGGCGATGACAAGCCGTGTATATGGTCTTTCACTTTGGGGGAATTGTATTACTAGAGGCCTTCTTGACACTATGCATAACCAGTACCGGTTCGGGTAATCATCTGTTTTTCTCTTTTCGTAAATGATTATGAGAATATCATGGTTTTTTTTTTTTTTTTTTTTTGAAAAACCATGCATTTACGGAGCTTACAGTTGTCCCGTATATAAAATATGCTATGGGAATTTTCGATATCGATCGTCAAGTCCCAGCCTTTAAATATTACCTAGGTAGTATGTCTGTATTTCAAGGCAATCCCTGGTCACTGACGAAGCTACCAACCTCGACAACTATAAGCTAACTAGCCACAAGTCGATCTCGATCTCCCAGCAATACCGCAATGTTGCTATGTATGTGAACACATAGCTGAGGAAACAGTTGAGAAGGCCTCGAAGCATTCAAGTGAATCAATCACCCTTCTTACATTTGAGAAGGGAAAAAAAAGGTTACTTAACGTACGTAAGCTCTGGAGATATCCGATCTGACGTGCAAAATGGCAGCTTCCTTTTGGTTGTGTAGTATTCGCAGATTCGCGGTGTCCAAATATAGGGCCGGCGAAGGACGGAAATGGGTCCATGCAGGCTCGGATTCAAGCTTTTGGGGCCGAGTGGGGGCGGGATAAGGTGACATTCGAATGTGTCAGCCGCATGCAACATCTCGCGCTCTCCTTCCTTCTTGCTTTCCCTCTCTTTTTATCGTCCGGTTATGCGGAATGCAAAATTGATTTTGGTGATAAGTTTTGTGAGATTTTGAATTGAAGTTTTGTGCCAATTGATACCGATGTCAATCGACCGGAGTACTCAGCGCAGGCAGGTCCCTCGGTATTGATATGCAAAAGAAAAATGCAAGCCAGACTCTGACGCCATCTTTAGAAATACCAAGCTTTTTGGGTATCCTGGGTTCGGTTCTCATTCTGGAACGAAATGCTGCGAATGGAATCCCTTCGTTCGGCAAGGACGAGGGCTTAAGTTTGCTGGGGCCTGCAGGCCTGGGTTGAAACCAGCCCAGACCGGGGGGGCTGATGCTTTTGGCGCACGCAGAGTTGCATCGAGTTTCTTGGACTTCGGTCGCCTTGACTTGCCTGATTGTGAGCAGACTCTATTATATTAACATCCCCGTATCCTCCTCTTCTTTTCTCAGTTCTTCTTCGAACTTCATTTTCGTGAATTCTAAATATTCAATACTCGTTTTTTCAGTCTCTCGTTTTCTTTTTTTTTCCTCTTCGAGACTCGTGGTAGATATCATAGGAGGTATCGACGATAGTAGTTAGTTGTCTAGACGGGAGTTGGTGTTTCGGATTGAACAAGAGAACAGAACACAACAGGACTCGACTGGACAGTACGAAATTCCGCAAACGGCGGACAGAAAACCAGCCTCAAAGCACAAAAGAGCAGTTTTCACTCTGCATCTGATCGCATTCTCTTTTTTTTCAACTTCACGATCTCTAATACAAAACATTAAACATCCTATTCTCCGACAAGATATCGACATTTCAAAGTGTCCCCGGCTGGGGTCTGCAGTGGTCCGTTCCGACAATCTTATAGCAGTGTAACCTAACCTCCCCACGAGGGGGTACCCGACAAATCAAAATGCATTTCTCCCTCCCATCCACCGTCTCCACCTCGCTCTCCGCATCATCTTCCCCGCAGCTCTCCGAAAAATGGACCCCCAAAGCCACATCCCCGGGTTCCTCGCGGACGGCATATTTTACACACCTTCTTAAACGCCGGAGACGGGTACTATACCTCCTTATCTTGTGTATAATATTCACACTCGCTTATCTACGATGGAACGACGGTACATACACATCACACCGGGCGGCGGTAGCAAAGGGCGCTGCACCTACAGTAGTTTTGGTTGTGGCTTTGGATAAGAGTACCATGTCGTCGGCGTATACGAAACGGATACTGGAGAATCGAAGACGGTATGCTGATAAGTGGGGGTATGAGGTTTTCGCACGGGATCTGGGGGATTATGAAGCTGGGAATGAGTATCAGTTCAAAGATGGCGCTGGGAAGATGAGGCATTATTTAAAGGTATATTTCCCTATATAATGATTTTATATCCCATTCTAGCAATCTATTGGTTTGGTAATGTAAATGCTAATACGATAGTGTTGTAGAATTATAATAAACTACCATTGATCCGACAGGCGATGAGCAGCTACCCATACACCAAGTCATTCTGGTTTCTGTCGTCGGATT
Source organism: Orbilia blumenaviensis (assembly GCA_036872755.1). Classification (NCBI taxonomy): domain Eukaryota; kingdom Fungi; phylum Ascomycota; class Orbiliomycetes; order Orbiliales; family Orbiliaceae; genus Orbilia; species Orbilia blumenaviensis. The sequence continues at coordinate 869,563 of JAVHNS010000003.1, read as the reverse complement.
CTTTAATTATCAACATGGACCTGGATCTCGAATCGCATATTCTATCCAAGTCTCGTCTGGGTAATCTTATGCTACGCGACCACGCTGTTATTCCACCTGAATCTATCATCAAGACGTTCAAGCGCCAGAATGCAGACGACATCCAGCTTATTATTACGCAAGACACGAAGAGCGTTAAGAGCGACAGCTTTATAATCAGGCGACGAAAAGATGAGATGGGATGGGGTATTAAGAAACATAAGGGTGGGAAGAAGGGTGCTACGATGTTTGGGTACTATTTGTTGGATCTGTGGTTTGATCCACTATATCGGTTTTATCACTTCAAGGATGCGGAAACAAGTGCCCTGGTATGGATATATTCACTATTAGCTACTACTTAGTAGTATTTTTGAAATTAGAGGATTAAACTAACTTTGTGGAACAGGAACATCTGATCCAGTGGCACCCGACAGTTCTCGCCAAATTGGCGATCATCCCACAAAGAGTCATGCTTTCTTACCCAGTTGCAGCCGGTGGAAATAGCCCCGCCAACAAAAAGAAGGGTGACAAGGATGCGAAAGCGAAGAACGAGGGCGAAGAGATTAGAGCCAAGTACTCTGGCACTGGGTTTGAGTCTGGAGATTTCGTGGTACACTTCGAGAAGTGCGGGGATGTGGAGAAGAATACAGCCTGTATGAAGGAATTTGAGCGGTACTGGAAGATGACTGAGAAGTATAAGAAGCCGGAGAAGAATCAAGGCAAGGGCAAAGGGAAAGGGAAGGCCGTATGAGTATATCTACTACATACCATACCAGTATCATATCATACCATCAGTCAGATGAGGTTTTACTAATAGTGATTTCGGAGCCGGTACATAATTGTTTGGAGTCTTCGTTCTTTATCTTCAAATCTTCTTCGCAAGCTTTGTGCTTTCCTTGTTTGATTTGGCGGGTCTCTTTTCTACCTACTTTTCTATACATATTTGGAGACATCTATTCCATAATAAACTACCATTTAATGCACATACGCCCTTCAAATATATGGAAATCTATATTTCCCCACCCACAATGCATTGATATTGCCTACATAGTATCTCATCGTGATACTTCTCTAGCAGTCAATCTATCAGGTCCGGAAGGTGATATATATTAACCAGATGCAGGTCTGTGGCGACCATTTTTGTGTGTGGCTGAAACGGTCAGACGAGACCTCGAAACCTTTCCAACATCTTCCCCTTCTTTAGTTCCAACGCTGTGCGACTTCTGTCCAAATCATCTCCGCGTCTTCGTCCTACGTCCATTCATCGCATCCCTCGTCCTCAAATGCGCTGATCCACGCAGCCTCCCGTCTCACACAAGTTCTTCTTCCATCCTTGTGGCTTCAATCCAAGAATTCCAAGAAAGGGAAGCAAGGAAAAGCAAGGAAAAAAGAAAAAATCTCCCGAAAAGCCACGCCACGGATACAACCGTCCAACAAGATCTCGGCTTCCAACTTCAATAGCGTCTCTCCACGAAAAAGCCAAAAAGAAGGTATCGGAGCCCCCTTGGGAAGAAGGGACGAACGCATCCCTTCATAAATGCCGGCCCGGATCAACCTTCCGCCCCTAACCCGGGCCATCATCGTCGTCGAGCTCTGCTTGTCGCTCATCGCCGGCGCCCTCCGATACAGTGCCTGGGTCTCCCGCGCAGCTGCAAATAACAATGCTGCACCCCTCGGTTCTCCTCCGCCCGAATTCCTGGCTTCGACACGGATTCAGTATTTGACGGTCGTTCCGGCGCTCAGCATAATATACCCGTGGACACTGGTGACGGCATCTTTCGTAGAGGCGAATATCTTCACACTCGTTATTACCCTCGCTACGTTCTTCTATGGAGGAAAGTACCTAGAGAGAGCCTGGGGAGGGAGGGAGTTTGCAAAGTTCTTGGGTGTCGTCAGTGTCGTCAGCAATATAGTCGCATTGGGGGTTTATGTGATCTGGTATGCTGTTACAGGGAATCTAGAGAGGAAGTAAGTTGATGCATCAATTGGCTGTGAGGAGGAGAGGTAAGATCATATGCTAATAATGATTTATAGCTTCACGTCTATCTGTGGTGGTGTCGCTTTCCAAGCGGGTTTCTTGGTGGCATTCAAGCAGCTGGTTCCAGAGCATACTGTTACACTCTTCAAAGGCCTCATTAAGATGCGAGTTAAGGTATGTCTTTCCTTTATATCGTCCCTTCACGGATAAGTACTGACCATTGATTCCAGCACTTCCCCGCTCTTTTCCTCCTCTTCACTTTCATTTCCGGCCTAATAATCGGCACCGATGTCGCTGCCATCCTCGCTATTAACGGCTTCCTAACATCCTGGATCTATCTCCGATTCTTCAAGAAACAATACGTCGACCTTTCGACTTCCCAACCCACCTCCCTCCGTGGCGATGCCTCAGAAACGTTTGCATTCGCACATTTCTTCCCAGATAGAATGTACCCGCTCATCTCCCCCATTACAAACGCCATTTACGCAGCTTGTGTAGCAATGAAGCTTTGCACACCCTTCTCGGATGAAGATGTGCAGGCGGGGAATAACAGGGTTGTAGCGCAAAGTACAGCTGGCGTCGGGGGATTCGCTGGGATTCTAGGCCCCCCAGGTGGACGACTATCCGCAGCTAGACAGGAGGCTGAAAGAAGAAGAGCGTTGGCTTTGAAGGTCTTGGATCAGAGACTACAGGCTGCTACAACAGTTGGTGGAAGGAGTGGTGGTGAGGTATTAGGAGGCACGAGCTTCACACCGGAGGATGGAGAAGCTGGAGGAAGCCGTTCAGGACAATCCTAGCTGGCTAGTAGAAGTGGAACGAAAAGAAAAAAAAGCGATGGAAGCATCTTCTCCGGTGTTTTGAGTTTTTAATTTCATATTTTTTGGGAACTCCTGATACCTACTGCTACTACTAGTATTATTACTTCATGATTTCTTTCTTCTCTATTATTTTCTTTTCTTTGAACTTGCATTCGCGGTTTAGCCTTTTTTTTCTCCCTTTCTCTTCCTTCCCTATTTTTTCTTTCTCTTGTACGATTTTTACAACCTTTATGGAATGATGGAGACGGTGGAATGGGTGGTGATAACATTTAATGGTGGCTGTTGCTTGGAAAGATCTGGCTAGAAGGAGTGCCTTAAAGGAGATCTAGACTATACTACTGAGAGCAGAGAGAAGCAGACGACTTTATGAATGGAAGAAGATACGAGATACATGCACTTGCCTTGGTAGCCCTTTAAAGTGCGCACATTGCAACATAGTAGAAACTCTGATAAGGGTAGAGAGCAGCCTCCCCCTGTGCCCGTGAGGTCGTATCATCATCATTAATGGGTCTCGACTTCTATACCCGCGATATAAACTTTTCATAATAGTGAATCGTTATGACCTACTCTGCCCTCCACAGACCGAACCCGTATACCTTGCATAATATCTAAATCCACTTAAACCATTTGCCTATTCTACAACCTGCTACCGGTCGAGGAACCCAGCTTGAAGCCGAGCTACCTTTCATAGATTCGTGAACCTATGTCTAATTGTCGTTTCTGATATCGAACTTACCATGGCCGAGTATAAATACTCAATCTCTCAGCATTTTCTTCCTCCTTCCTCCATCTATTTCCTTCTCCACCGAACAAACCCTCGACGCGACGGCCCCATCATCAATAATACGCTCCTCTCATCTGGGAGGCGGTCTTCCCCTGGCCATTATCAATCCTAAAAGTATGCATAAGTCACTAACTATCATATCGATCTTCTATATACTAATAACTACCACAGCCTCTCGGGGATTGCGATATCGCGTGCCATAACGGAATTGACCCTTTGTTTGACGACAGTCCATCGCTATAGCTGCGCTGGGATGGAGCAGGTATATACAATCTTTCCATGTCCCAACAGAATCAACAATGATATATACTAATGGGTAGAACTTAGATAGACTACCTTTCAAGCTCACAACCAGATGGTTGGGGTCAAGTCCGATGGCCATGTTGGCCTCGGACATATGCAAAGATGAACCCACGGCAGTACACCGCCCCCTACATTAACGAGAGGAATCACAAGGGTACTTAGCGCCTCGAAATTATAATTATCACTGTGAGAGGTGATAACAGACGCAGTGGGCTAATGCGTCCGTGTGCGTTCCCGATATAAGAGACCATCCCATGATGCCTCTAAAGATACTGTCAGCGAACGACATGAATAAAGACTACTACCTCGAGTCTCCCAAAGAAACAAGGGAGGGGTGGTTTTCACCATGGCCACGGAACTCAATGCTTCGGGGTGGCATACATTCTCACGCTCCAAAGCCTTTTTTAAAACAGTGGCGGGGTCGCTCGATACCAGTAGCACCCCGGGGCAAATCCCGTGGTCATTTAGGGCAGAGATCAAAAATATGATCTAGAGGAGTGGCTGCCCTTGTACAAGGGAGCCACCGGTGTAACAAGTGTGGTCAGGGATTCCCCAAGAAGGGCGCTCTTGTCGCCCATTACCGCAAGGAGCACCAGCCAACCATAAAGAACATTAAGTTCAATGACGGCGTAGTTATCGAAATCCATCGAACAGTCGATGGTACAGACCAGGGATTGATGGTCTGTAAAGTGAAAGCAGTAGTTGGGAAAGGGACCTAGAAGCTGTGGTTCCACCCCGAGAAAGGGCCCTGGGTGGTTAGGTATGCGGTGCGCTGTTCGCGAATCTGTGTGAATATGTATGTTGATATATTGATACCTCAGATATATCGATAAACTATCATGGATGAGGAATCCCAGAGGCATATATATTGTTATGGCTTTAGACAAACAGTTAAATCTGGAAGATAACTTGATCAATTGCGCAAGGGCTCCTTGGTTGACCCGAGAAATGATTACTTCTCTAAACTGTTCACAGACTCGCTTTAACCATGGAAACGTTCTACCAAGCCTACAACATACCTTTACCGTGTGTATACTTAGGTATACTATATATACAGACAGGAGCGAGATATCGATCATAAGCGCCAGTGATTCAATCACATTACGAGTTAGATACATAACTCCATGAGATAGTAATGTCAAAAGAAGCCAAAAAATTAAATCAAAATTAACTCAGAAAGTATTTAAATACTTAATACCAGATGATCAGGGTAGTGGCTACCTGCGGACGTAGGTGCCGGATCGGGCGCTAACAGCCGCGGGCGAATTGGTGCTTTCTCGACACAGATGGACATCGATAGTGAACTAGATGCGCATGGATAATTAGCGCCAAAGCGGTTGTCCTGCATATAGTGATATTGTATATATAGGTATCTACTTAGCTTAGTATTCTTTTATATTGAGATATATCGTAATTACCTCTGTAGTCATAACCATACAGATAAGTTTAGATAAAAGAAACTCACTTTCAACATGATGTTATAATCATAATGTATACTAACCCTCTGGGCCTTTCTTCGTGGTCACATGTACATGTTAAATATTTTGAGACGATATTATATACAGGTTTCGATTTGGCTAGACAATTATGAATAAGTAGGTAGTTAGACTAGAATCCCAATATTCCTTCGTCAGTGATCCCGGCTATATCCAAGTACTAGTTAGGCCTGGTAAATACTAGTAGTATAAGTACCTACCTAGGCAGATACCTACTAGCTATGGTCAGAATTAGTCTCGTAGTATACGACGCTTCGGTAGCAAGGTGAGTCAGGATAGAGCTGGGATGACTGTACTGTGCTGCTCATCGATTGACAAAACCCAGCCAAAATCTACAACAATCTACAACACGTTTTTGGTCAACGACCCAAAATAGGCAACCGCCAAAATAGCCCATGTGCGAGTGCGCGGCGGTCTAACACGAACTATATGGCCCCGACATGCCGTGCAGCTTTAGCTCCTTCAGGAATGATAAGACGCATAACAGCCTCGTAGTCAAACTTAGGTGTATGATGCACTTATCGACCATAAAAAAAGCCGCCATGATCTATTTCAAAGCTCTCATTCGAATTCATAAACGTCGAATTTGACGGGATCCCCAGGTCTGTTGACATCTATAGATGACTTATAGCATGTCGCCATACAATTATTTCTGAAGACAAGCGCGTTTAACTGACAGGGCATGTAATATTAGACATGGGTGGTTTAGCGTCCATGTATAAACTCTAGATAATAAAATAACCGGTTCTATATATTGTAGGCCTATGGGCCTGTACAATATAGGCCGTGATATCGGTACCTCTTGACCTCGACGTTCGACTATACCTTTAAATCGACATAGGCAACTAAATTTTAATACAGACATGATGAAGTCGGGTTTATCCAGCCAATCATTCCTGGTAACCCAAGTTCTCTGTCTTTTGTGGACGAAATTAGCATACTCCCAATCCACGATTACAACGTACCTAACTACGCGGGTTACGTCGACGATCACGGGTTCTTGCAACGGTAACCCTCTTCCACTGTGTGAAAACGTCGGCTGGCTACCCCAGAGTAATTATAACTCGACAGCCAATGCTTCTAGAATCAGCACTAGTTCGACTGGTACAAGTAGCACCGGTACCACTTCTAGAAGGGCTACGACCACTAGATTAACGACGTCAACGACAACCTCAACGAGTGGTCCGGCTCCCTCACTATTTTTCCTAGAGGGTAGCGGGAACTTCTCTGGGTATTTCGCTGTGCTAGGCGGAGCCCGGGATGTCTTTTTAACAAACATAGAAATTGCTGCGGGTATTGGATTTTCACTTGATGAATTCGGTCAGCTTTTGACCCTCGAGGAGCCTATCAAAAACCTACTTTATCGCAAAAACAGCACTCTCGCTCAATCTCGAAAGCGACAAGATGACCTATTGGATTGGGGAAACATATTAGCTGCATTGCCAGAAGTTGCGGCGGCTTTGGGAGTCACTGAAAGATTTTATTTCGAGGGCAAAGAGTTAAGGCTGGAAAATGGCGGTAATAACTATACCCTATATGTCCAACAGCAAAACGGAACCCACTTCCTCATGAAAATGGCTAGATTGGGAAGTAGTGTTCCTCAGGAATTCACTAGATTACCGTTGACGTGGGCGAGTACCAGCGGGACCGTTACTGCTGCAAGACCAACCAGCACAGGCACCACTACTACAACCCAAGCTAGTAATAATATCGGTTCTTCAACCGGCACCGGCACTAATAATCCAAGTGCAACCGGCACCACTTCGACAGTATCTTCGTCTATCCTTGCATACGATATCATTACCTCACTGAAACTACAAAGCTTTTGTTCTTTGTTTCTGGGGTATTTGGGCACAGTCATATCGACCGTGGAGGATATATCTTCCATTGCAACAAGTACCAGTACATCAGTTTTTATTGGAGAATCCACGGATATTACAACAGATATAACCACTGAAATATCCACCTCTAAAGGCCGATCCCTCGACGTACAAACTGCTACCGCAATAAAACCTCCAAGGCGAATGATTAAGAGGAAGAAGCAAGAAATAGAGAAAAGTCCCGCGTCTCTGGTTTGGGAATATGTTAGTTACAAGGATGTTAGCAGCCCTATCACCGAGCGCCAGACATCGACAGCCATAGAAACCCCAGATGCCCTCAAATCATTCCCAACTGCGGAACTTCGAGCTGGCTGTTCTAGCGCAGTTACGGCTCCCCAAACCTCGACTGAGATATCTACAAGTGTCACGTCCGTCCTATACGTTGAAACTGCGGGAGCTAGTACCTTTACTAGCATTTTAACCACAACAGTATCAAGTACCAGCATTACAAACAGCGCAGAATTGATAATCAGCACCATACATGCGAACGGTATCTTCCGTGCAGAAGTTGCTGGAATAGCTACCAACACCCAATTCTTCATCTTCGCAACCCAGGACCCTAATGGTGATACCACAATTCCCAACACTGGCCTGGAGATCAACACCAGGACTACACAACAGGCCTGGGGGGTTTCCTTCGTTGGAGGCACTCGAAATGCGCTCATCGTCACGCAGCAGCTTCGGTCTGGAAATCTGATGAATACTTTTGGTTGGCAGGTTTCCACATCCGTTATTGGGAATGCGGAGTTGTCGAGTGTGATTTCGGCATATCAGGTGAAAATGGTCTTGATGGGTAGTTCTGCTTATTCTAAACGGGGTGAAGATGCTGCCGAGGATTTGCCAGTTTCTGCTCTTGACGCTGCCCCGAGGCCTCGCAGGGGGACTCCGGCTGAAATACCGGTTCAGACCGCTGTAGAACTTTTATACCTAGACTATGCTGACGGATACCTGCTCCCAGCGAAGGAGATTTTGCAAGGCGAGGGTTATGAAGGGCGGGATACATTCTGGATCTGTACGGATAGTGATGTGCCCACACATACTACACTCTACCTGTATCAATCTGCGGGGTTCAAAGAGTTAGCGGCTAGTTGGGAACCTAGTCTTCAGGGTTGTACGACTTTTACTAGCGTTTTGCCTATGGTGGTTCCCACCGACTAATGTACTGTCTATCGCGATAGTGGTGCCTACTACACCTTGTAACGCCCACCTTTCTTCTTCTGTTGGCACAAATGTTTGGGTTTTAGATGCATAGTTGGTCTTGGGTGTTTATGTTGAGCTTGTTGTATTTTGGATTGATGGTTAGAACTTGGAGTATTAACACATATCCCGTGGTGCTGCTGAGTGTATCTACAATCACTACGTACGTTTTCATCACATAAAGAGAAAAGGAAGATCTCGGAAATATTTGATCAGCAACTTTTGATTTATACGTTTCAAACAGCTTTGTAAATGTACACCTAATGAAAATGTTGCTTCTAGAGATATGATGTATACTCTAGTGAGAAATCTATGGGGATATTTGTAATGTCTCCCCCGGGGATCTATTCCCGTTGACTCTTATAACCTGGATATGGTGGAGTCTAGCAGCACTTAGCGGCATCTGGGTTGGCTCCGTTCTGGGAGTTCTGGGCGGCCTTCTTGGCTAGGGTATCCGCATCAATATCGGACCTGCCGACGGCGTCCAGGAGGGGAGTGTTGCTCCCTGTCTTGACATTAAAGTGGTATTGACGGATGATGCTGTCACTGTATATTCCGGAAATCATGTTATTAGTATTTTTGTTCACCTTCGGAACTACTATTTGAACGTAAAAGGAAGGCAACTTACACATCATCAACGTTCAAACTCCTAACATCAGCCAACTGCTTGATCTTAGCAGTGCACTCCTTGACCTGAGCATCTGTCAAGCTCAAATCAAGCTGGTCTACTCTGCTCTTAATAGCATTCCATCCAGTCAATCTCGAGGCGAAGTGGACATATCTTGTAAGACCGAAATCTGCTGGGTTTACGATCTCATATGTGCTTGGGTTTGCCAGGATAGCCTTAGCATGGATGCCGGCCTTGTGTGTGAAGGCGCAGAAACCGGTGATGTAGTTGTTGAAAGGAATGTTGACCTCGACGGCCTCGGCGACGAGGTTTTCGAGGTCTCGGAGCTTCTCGAGCTTGTACTTGCTGCGGACGTAGTCACGATCGGCAACGATCATACGGGCCATGAGGCCACCGAGTGGGGTGATACCATTACGTTCACCGATACCTAGAACGGAGGTGTCGATGTGGGTGGCACCGGCTTCGAGAGCGGTGTAGGCGTTGGCAATGGCACAGCCAGTGTCGTTGTGGAAGTGGGTTTCGATATCGCAGTGAACAACACCACGAAGGGTTCGGACGAGGTCATAAACCTGTCTTGGGCCGGCGCAGCCGACGGTGTCAGCGATACCGACTCTATTAACACCGATCTTGTCGACGGCTCTGTAAATGCTGAGAAGGTCGACGAGGTCCGATCTGAAAGAATCTTCGGAGGAGAATCTGATTTCGATGTTCTTGGACTTGACGAATTCGATGACTTCGATGGCGGACCTGTGGATGTAGTCCATGTCCTTGCCGTGAGAGTGTTCTCTTAGGAAAGAGGATGTGCCAATGACAACGTCGACACCGTCGACACCGGTCTCGACGGCGATTCGGGCATCATCCATATGACATCTGATGTGTGTGAGGATCTTGGCCTTCAATCCGAGCTTGCATATCGCCTCGCAGTCCTTACGACTCTGTTCCGAAGCTGCTGGGCTGGTGAGTTCGATCTATTATTGTTATCATTACATATTAGCACTACTGCCACAGATCATACTCTCCACCAAAGAATAGAGGAAGGAACTCACGTAGTCAACACCGAAATCATCTAATGCCTTGGCAATCTCAATCTTCTTGGCCGTATCGAAGAAGGCATTTGCGAATTGCTCTCCCTCTCTTAGTGTGCTCTCAATGATCTTGAAGTTGGAAACATTCGACAGGAAGTCTGGGACGCCGACGTATGGGCTTCGGAGTGGTGGGCGTTCACCCAGTGGTTTGAAGTCTTTCTTGATATCTACGGTCCGAGCATCGGAGGGGGAGGGGCCTTTGTTAGCGGGGCAAATCCCACAGAAAACTATGTGTTGCAGAAAATGTGAATTTGCAGGAGAGAGAGCATGAATAAGTACCGGTACTGGTGGACATTTTGGAAGTTATGGATTAGAAGTCCGACTGGGGTCTTTCTGGTATGGGAATCTGCTGCAGGTTGTGATTTGGAGATGTCGAATAAAGAAGGTGGAAATGTCAATGGGAGTTGGGATAAAAGTTTTTCTGCCGGATGAAGAGTTGTTAAGTTAGTGGCGGCGCACAGCAGAGCAGTTGGTCTATTCGGGGAAGCCATACTGGAACAGTTCTCTAACGCCAATTACAGCAAAAAAATATATGGGTATCTTAAGGTAAGAAAATATGAATATACAAAGACTGTGAGATGAGGGTGAAAATACTTTTTTCAAATCGGAGGAGCAGAGAAGAAAAAAAACGACGGCGTTGTCGGCCAATTTATACAGCTATCCCAAGCGTCTAGCCAATGCTCCAATCCAAGCCGTCCGAATTTTTTTTTTTCAGTGCTTCAAGTTTTTTTTTTGCATGTATGGATGCAGCTAGCTAAAGAAGATCTGGGGAAACCCACTGATGTCCCTGTCCGACTGGCAAATGGGCTGCTTGACTCATACTTCGATATTTTCCCTCGGGCTCCAGTACCGGAGGTCCAGCGGTGAGGTCTTATGCGGTGGAACCTTACCCGCCGGACGGGCTTGCTGCTTGAAGAGTTCCCACATGGAGAGTCGAGCCAGAGCTTGCTTAACAATCGGAAGGCTATTCGCCTGCTGGGTACCTGTAGCCGGGGGCCATTTCTCACATGCACATGGGAAAACAAGTCATCGAAGGGCTCCTGTTCTTTTTTTTTTTTTTTTTTTTTTCTTGGGAAAAATATCACAGGCTAGAGCTCGCTTGACAGGCCAGATATATTTTGGGGCCCGTCCCACGATTTGGCGGGGTGGTCGCCGGCATCGGTGGTCTTGCAGGTTCCTGTGAACCGAACGTCATGGCGGAACAGTTGCTGGCAATGGATTTGCAGAAACATGCATCTTGCTCGGGAGAGAAGACCCTGATACTTGTAAAGTCTGGCTCGAAATGCACGAATGTTTGAAACCTCCGGATCAAAGCACATATTATACTTCACCTTTGAGCGCAATGAACCATCCGACAAGGGAAACCAGATAACCCTTTGTCGGGTTTGTTGGACTAAATCGAGTCGCTTCGAACTCGTTTCGCATGAGGTTGGCGGATGTCTGGACACCTTGTTCGGCCAAGGAATATCAATCCTTTGAGTCTTAGATCTGGCCAGAATACGATATTCGAGTTTCTTCGAATCGGCACAGCTTTTCGAGTTGACCATCTGCGCCAAATCGAGGGGGGTTTCCTCTCAGGTTGTATCTTCTATTTCGACTTTTCAAAGAGTCTTTCATTCCTCCCTCTGTAGCCTTTTCCAGCCTTTCCGGGCGAACAGGCCTGGGAGGGAAAAAATCGAAAACAAACTCAGGGCTTCGTCAGCTCCAAGCCGTCATTCAAATATGAAGAAGCAGATAAAAAGGTCGGGGGTTTTTCGGCAAACCGAAATGAGGCACCCTGCCTTACGCAATCGGCCGCGGGAACGGACGCACAACATGAATGCTAGTTAGTTAGCTTCTAGCAGCAGCAACAGATGTGCGTGCGACAGGAGCTCGTTCGTTGGTTCGATTGTGATAAGGACGGAATTCAACTAACGGGCTGACAGGTCGGGTTGGAACCCGGGTTGTCCTGTTTTGTTCATATAACATCGAATAAGAATTCGCCGTAACCAGCTAGTGACGTCTTTGAGCCAGTAACTGATAGCAGTAGTCATGTAGTAGCAGAGTACTAAGAATTAATTATGCATCTTGAAGATGTATGTGCCAGTACCGTGGAGTAATAAGATTAGATCCATGGGGCATGAAATGGACATCACAACCACAGCCGCACAGAATTCGGGCCTGAGGGCGATAAAAGCTTCATGTCACCATCACAAGTGCGGCAGCAGCAGCAGTAGCAGTAGCAAATCAGCGGAGCGTGGCAGGCTAGAAGTAGTTTGGGCCGCTTGGTGGCTGCACAGTGTCGTCGGGTGGGCCGAAGTCTTACCTTAACTAATATAATGCAATGCTGGGTCTGTATTTAGTTTGATCGGGGATGCTGGATGCTTTGGGGCTAGTGAGGTCGTGGTTTTAAATGGTTCAAGGTCATGGTCAGAGGTTACGTTACGAATAATAGTGGTCGGGGGCTAAGCTCGTTGATTGATTTGATTTGATTGATTGATTGAATGGACGGACCCATATGCATGCCATATGGGCGAGGCCTCTCTCTCTCGATATTAATCCGATTTCAATATCGTCAACACGCCCCAAACCCCATTCGATTATTCTTCCACCTTCCACCAACCATCTCCAACCCACGAACCGCCATCATCATCCAGTCCCTTCGATTTCCCCCGTACCCATACCCATCCCTTCCTCCATCGGGGAAAGGGCCTCTGTTCATCACGGCGTAGTCAGGTTCATCTATCTCATTAACAATTCTAGCTAGCTAGCATCACCTGCATCTTTCGGTTCGAACTGTGGTGTCTGTGGTCTGGTCTGTCCGTCCACCAAACGTTACCTTGTTTGCTGCGTTGAGCACAAACCAAGCGTTTTTTGCATTGCCATCAGCCAAATTCGATTTCCCCCCGTTCTCAGCCTCAGAAGGAAGGGACGAGCCGCTGTACAATAGACGGGGAACGGCTCGCTATTGTTATATGATCATCAAAAAGGCCATCGAGAGAAGGATCCCGAGGCTCTCCCTCTTTCTATTTTTCGTGTCGACTTAACTCGGGCCAGTCATCACTGCACTGCACCGCACTGCACTGGCTCGCTGATTCGTTCGACGGGAAAGGGCATATTGAATCTGCCAACCACCTCTATCTGTGTGGCCACAGTTTTGCTTTTTTCGCGTGTCGTTCATCGATTCGAGATTCTGAGATTCGGGAGGGGTGCCTTGCACTAGTCAGGACTGGCTATTAGCACAAGTAGCGGCCAGCCATTTTGCTGTGCATGCCATCAAACCCCCCCAGGTGGTCCGTCCTTGACAGCAAAGAATTGTCGTTGAATAAAGCCGGCCAAAGGAATCGGATTTTCCAAGCAGCAGGACGGAAAAGCTTGGAGAGAGGCACTCGGAGTGCTTTTGTTTACTTTTTCCTTCCAAATCTCGAAGTCGACGGGTTTACAAAGCTAAAACCCACACTAAAAAGGATACTTTCTCTTCACCACATTTTATAGCGTTTCATGCTGGCCTCCAGGCTAGTTAGGCGGATACTTCCTGTTTCTTAGCTGGCCCTCCAACGGTTTCCGCTAAGGTCCACTGGACAGTCTCAAGCCGGGGTAGACTAACAGATACATGTAATCTGTGTCGTTTCTTCAAATTCCCTTCCGCCCATCCCCTGCACCTTTACTTAGCACTCCTTCCACCTCACATTTCACACATCCTTTCCTTTCTTCCCTAACTGTCTTCAGCATCGAAGAAAAAAAAAAGAACACCCATTCTTCTGTTTTTCCATTTCTACCATATCTTCTTCCATCTTGTCCAATCCCCTAGCAAAAGGTACCGTCCGACACTGCCTGCATAATTACGACCACCGTGCAGGGAATAGTGACAGCAGGCCCCGTTCCCGAAGCGAGAAATCTTCTGGAAAGGGCATTCCCATCATCTGATCGCGACTGTGTTTTCCTGGAATCCATATCCGAACAATCAATCCTCAGGGAAACAACGGTTTAAAGATCTTACTTATTTTCGAACACTCGACAGCTTAAAGGGAAAGGGTGGGGTGCGAAGCGACCTTTAGGAGAAATTGCGTTCCTGGTGGCACCCTAACAAATCCGGACAGCCCGACAAACCTTTCTGCTTTGCATATTCCTGGCGATTAAGTCAACGTCCACCTTTTTGCATTTCCCCATCTCGACGCCTCACAGACATCTAGAGATCAAACACGAACATCAACCACATATCAAAGCAACGGCGGGATCTCGTGCACTTTTGATACGGCCGACAAGAACCTGCGACACGACTATCGACAATCAACCAAGATCGCGTGTCGTTCGGAAGCGGCCTCTGACGGGGCGGTTTCACTTATTCTTTCATTATTCCTTTCTCACGGCCTTCAAGATGTCGGCTCCACTGACCTCTGAGCAGGTCAACTACTTAGTATGGCGGTAAGTTATCAATCTCGATGTTTCGCAACTCCTTTCAAGTGCCCTGTTGCTCTCAAACACAATCCTATCAGTCTGTGGGACTGTTTTATGCGGGCAGTTGGAGGCGAAACGGGTGCACAGAAAGCCCTCCGCAACTGGAGGATCTCGCATGCATTCAAATCTACATTGAATCCGCGGAGGCTTTTGACGACGACCATATCGCCAAATCCCGAATTCCCGCATGATCGGTGAGCCTCATTTGGGGCTTGAAAAACATTGAAAAAATGCACCGAGAACCCGCAACTCCCCGATTTGCAGGACAGCAGGTCTCTTCGTGCTGCCAAACCCCAGGCAAAACAGAACGACTTGGTTTTCTTTGTGACTTGCTGCACTGGCGCCAATTTTTCAACCTGGTGGGACCCTTGCTTCGTATTTGCTTATTTTTCTTGAAATTTGTTCTGTTTGTCCGCATGCATGAGATTTCCTTGGCCCTGTTTTGAGGAACCGGTTGGACATGCTCCGCTGTCTCTGTTCTTGAGGCGAAACCTTGTTCCCGTTTGCCCTGCTACCCGACACCACAACCCAGAACCACGCTAATGTCATGTGTTCAATAGCTATCTGCAGGAATCAGGTATGGATCCGATCTTATTATTACTTGCAGATACAAGTGCCCATGTCCGATCAGATACATCGGACATTATTTCGCGGCCCATAGATCTGATGGTATACTCGATCTGTGCGTTGACGTACTTGTGTGCTGACCGGTCACCTTTTATCGAACAGGTTTTGAAAAGTCAACGTTCTCCTTCCAAGATGATTGCAGGGCACAGCACCTCGAAGGGAAATTCAAAAATTGGGTCAAGCCCGGTGCTTTAATAAATATAATCCAGAAAGGCCTCCAGTATCTAGCTGTGGAGGCATCTATATACGAGGTAATTCTTTTATTTCGCGCCCCACAAGATCCAGGTACCGACTAACACCCGCATAGAATGGTACCGTAGGATCGACGAAGGTCTTCTCTTACTTCGGGCCAGCCAACGTTCAAGAAGAACCAGCAGCAGCGCCATCATCAACTGACGTACCCATGGAAGATGCGGCCGGCGATGTGGAAATGACAAATCCAACGCCGGCGCCACAGCCGCAAGAGGAATCGAACGGCGTATCTATCGAGTTAGAAGCACAAAAGGCAGAGCTGCTGCGTGAACCGCCACAAACAAATGGGACCGTAACTCCCATTAAACGCAGCCACGAGATCGCCACAACAATGGCTCCCGAACTAAATGGCATACACAGTCAACGAACTAAGAGGGCGAGGACTGCAGCTGCCGCGGTTGGCGAGGACGCTATGATGATCGATGGAATCAGCCTACCCGACACCACCTCCGAAGAGGTTAGAGCAACTATCGGGAGCAGTATTGGTGTCCAGGCAGACGAGTACATCCAGCTGGATCATGAATCGACGGGAGTTTACCATCTTTCGCCTATGGACGCCTCCCTTGACTCTACTGCAAGGAATTGCAGATTTAGTCCCGCTGATAACAACACTCTAGCAGTATCGCTAGAGACATGCCATATGTTCAACCTCGGCGAGGATCTATTTACACCTAACAGGAATATCAGCGACCTTGTCCTATTTCAACAGCTTGATGAAGAGATGTCGATGATAGCATGGAGCGATAATGGCGAACATTTGGCTACAGCGTCCTGGGACGGCCTGATTAAGATTTGGGATGAAAAGGGACGACTGCGGCAGTCGCTTAAGATGCATCGCGCGCCTATATTGACCCTCAAGTTTCACCCGACAATGCATTCTCTCCTCTTAAGTATCGACGGGCATAGTAAGGTAAATGTTTGGGACGCGATAACAGGGAAGCTGAAGAAGCAATGCGAATTGTCTGGTGGAAACGGCGCAAGCGAGAGGATTACGTCTCTAGATGCAGATTGGATCGACGAAAACACTATTGTTGCTGTGGGAGATAACGGCGCAGTCGAAAAGTTCGACTTGGCATTGCCCTTAGAAAACGGACCACACCTCGATTCTATCGTCAAGTATGAGGGACATGATGCACATAAGAACGTCAGTTCGGTTATTTGGAGCGGTGGCCATGAAATCTTCGCTACAGGAGGCGAAGACGGGAAGATAATGGTATGCACCTAGAAATTCTTATAGCTGAATCCCCGTGGCGATATCTAACTTTGCATTTTGCCTTATTTAGCTATGGAAACCTACTCAATTAAAACCAGTGGGTATGCTAGAGGGACATCAAGATGTAATAAGTTTCCTTCAATTGTCCCTCGGTAGCACATCACCCGACTCTCTCCTCGCGTCGTCCTCCGCGGACGGAAGTGTTCGAATCTGGAATATCGAAAGTAGGATATGTTTGCATGTTCTTAACATGCAATCACCGGTCAACGCCCTCTCTTTCACAGCCGATGGGAAATACCTGGCCGCGGGGGCTCAGAATCTGCTGGTTATGATTTGGCTCACAGAGACAGGACAGTTGGTTGGAATGTATGACGGGAAGCCAGGAGAAGATGCATTGTCGGACAAGAGTACCATGGAAGATTTGAGTTGGGATAAAGAGGGAGGGAGACTTGCTGTTGCAATAAGGGATCGAAAGGTCAGTACAAGTAAAATCAGAGCTTGACACTACGGATGCTAATATAGGAGTGTTTTAGTGCGCCATCATCGACTGGAAAACATTACTGAACGATGCGGCTATCAAGAAGGCACGGTAGTCGTAACTGCTGTATGAAACCCAGATCTTCTAATCACGAATGCCCCACGGATTAGTTTCATTAGAGAGACTCAATGTTTGGTTGATAATCTCTCCCTCGATTACCTCATGTTCCTCCTCATGCGAAGTGCAAACAGGCCGATCAAGCACGTCTTGCTCGAGCTCCATGTTTGTGTGTATTGTATAAGCAGATGGATAAAGATCATACTATCCTTGTTCTGCGGTTTCTTTTGGTTGGCTTTTCCCGCATCTTTGCACATTCGGCTATATTTCGGCTCAAATATGTCTGGAGGTGCTCACTGGCGTTTTTCTGTTGTACTACACCGCACTATTTTTGATTTGATTTTCCTGCCTCCTTCTCCTCTTCTCGCTCCCTCCATCCTCCTCCTTTATTTCCCTCAATCTCTCTGTGCAATATATCTGCCCTGTTCTTGTAAGATAGGATCAAGTGTGTTCCCTTTTTTTTTTTTGAAATCGTGGAGGGAGTTGGGTAAATGTGGTATTCTGAAGCTTTACGACACAAAAACAAAAGAGAACAAAAAATTATATCCAAAAGATACGACCTATTAAAATAGTACTTTATATTTGAACAACTAGCCAGGTCTTACAAGCTCGGCTTGGGGCTAGATATTTCTAAAAAAAAGATTATGAATGAGTAGGATGGTTATGTACGATAGAGAGGAATGAGGCCCTTGCCTGTGGCCCTTTCTTTTCCTTCTAGGTTTAATAGATATGTACAAATATTTATCACCGTACGATTACAGAGCTGGCTTGCTACCTTTGCACTGTGGGAGTAATCTTGAGGTTTCCATGGTCATCATATCTCGCCTCTGTATCGGTGCGTGGTTAGCTGCCTTCTGGTGTTTTCAACATAAACCAATGGTTTGAGAAGGGGAGAGGGAAACATACTGAAAAACGTATAACTCAAGGTAATCGTATCTATTCCCTTCATCTGGGGATCTTTCACAAACTCTGGGTCTATAAAAAAGAACACCGGCATATCCACAGTCTCACCCTTCAGTAGTTTCTGTTCTTCAAAACAGAAGCATTGAATCTTGCTGAAATACGGCGCTACCTGCGCGGGTGTAACACTGTATGTCGCAACGCCGACAATATCCTCGTCGCTCTTATTCGTAGCTGTGTAGAATGCCAGTGCTGTTTCACCGGGCAAGACTCGGACTTCCCTTTGTTGGGGTGTGAATTTCCATTGTAGTGCGTCTGATACTGAGCCGTTGAAGGTGATTCGAAGACGACGGTGGAGAAGAGGGTCCACTGGGACAAGCTTGTCAGGTGTGAACCGAGTTTGGTCAGTGATTGGGGTTCCACCGTATCCCGTTCTTTGACAGATGGCGCGATAGAATGGAACGGCGGCGTAGGAGAAGCCGGTGACTCCGATTATCACGGATATCGAGTAGTACTAAGTTACAGTTTCCATTTGTTACTGACTGAGAAAATATTATAGTGTATTAGGAAGATGATGTTATACCAGAATAGAAGTATTACCCTTTTTATAGACCTTGCTATAATCTGGATATGCCTTCTGTCGCTGGAACCGAGGCGGAGCGGTGGTGAAGAACCGGGTCGAGGTCAAAGCCGGTTGAGGCCGTGGTTGTTGGAATAGACATGTCGGAGACGGCTGTCGGTATAATTTCCCTAGCCAGTCGGCGAGTCCTCCCCCGTTCCTTGATACGGCCGCCCTGGAGAGAGACGGGAATGCTCGGACCATCCTCTCGACTCGAAGCCCTTTTTTGGTGTTTTTCTAGAGGCTAACAATTAAGGTATGTCATGATAGTTCCCAGGCCCGGGCTACAATTAATTTGGGGTATGTGTTGCGAATGAGGTTAGAGATTTCGGAGTCTGCGCGCGCTGCCGCCAAATCAAATCGAAAGCCAAACCAATCAACCGACCAACCACTTCTAACTCACCTTACCCTTCAAATCATCGTTCGACGCGTTTGACCCCGGACAGGACTTATTAATCCGAGCTGCTCTCTCCCCTCCCCATCCATCCATCCATACATTACATCCCTCCCCGATCCACTTAGTATTAATATTAATCCCCCCGGAGAAAATGGCTCCGTCGCTGGGTATCTGCAAGTTCTGCGAGAAGGAGCAGGCAAAATACAAGTGTCCGAACTGTGCTGCTCCTTAGTAAGTTTTACCTTTCCTTCCTTCTTCACTCACTCCACTCCACTCCTGTTCCACCTGCGATGATGATGGTGATGATGATGGTGGTTAGAGTTCGCTATGCTGATAGTTTCGGGGGGGCTTTCACTAGTTGTGGTCTTGCTTGCTATAAACCTCACAAAGCTAAACATGACGAAGAGAAGGAATTGCTGTCGACGACGACGGTGACGGCAGCAGATGTTCAATCTGTCACTGTTGCCGCCCCCGATGTATCGTTGAGCAATGATTCCTTTATGGTAGATACCTCGCTGTCGATGGACACATCTACTACTACTGCCGCTAGCACATCCGTTCCCCAACCTCTTCCATCATCGTCAGAAGTCCCTGCCAAGTCATCGTCGGATCTCGGCGCCCTGCTTGCCAATGTCCCTCTCGTCCACGCCATGCAGAATAATCAAAACCTCAAGGCTCGGCTCTTGGATATCTACAATTGCACCCAGAAGGCTGCCTTTGAAGCCGAGAACGCGAGGTTGATCGCACAGAACGCTCAGTTCAGCCGGCGTGGGAGAGGTGGGCGCGGCGGACGTCGAAATTTCTTCCGACAGCCTCAGGATTGGACTGTCGAGAGGGGCATGAATCGAGGATTGAGAAAGATCCAGGCTATGAGAAAGGGAGGGAAGGACGAGAACGTCGATATTGAAGAGTGGAGTCGAGCTGTGCTCTCGATCCTCGACGCTGAATCCTAAAATCAAAATCTCCCTCCCTTTACTTCTCTGTTTTTTTACTCGAGAAGCGCTGAACCAAAATACCCTGGATACTTTAATAAACCAAACGCCGCTGCTACTACAAGCCTCCCGTGCTTCTTTTTCTTCTTTTTCCATCTCTATTCTTTCTACTTTATTTGTCTGGCCACCCCCTCAGAAACCAGATCATCGGAAAGCGAGATATGGGTTCGGGGAGGGTATCTGCCAAGTGGCAGGTAGCACTCCACAAGCAGTGTTTTTCTTTTGTTTTGCAATGTTATTGGCGCGCAAGAAGGTGGGAATCCAATATCTTTCTTAAACTACACATGCCCTCGAAGGCCGGCGGGTCTCTATTACTCTAATGCATATCCCCTACTACCTCTTCGGTTTGACCTCCTGGCGTTACTCCCGGTTTCCTTTTCTCACTTCTTAATATCTTCCCGGCCTTTCCTTGTTCTCTGCGATGTCTTTTCTTCAGCAGTTATATTCCCGTTTTTTTGTCTGTTATTATCAAGAAAATTGCGCTGTCTTTCAATGAATGAAAGCTATATTGGCCTCGGAAACCATCGCGGACGCCCAACGGGCTCTTGGTTTTTGTCTCTCTCTCTCCTCTCCTCCATGGGAGGAATATATACGGCACGAACGGTTGTTTCCGCCCCACAATCCACTATTGATGAACATTCATGCCGCTGGGTTCAAAGGATCTGCCTGCACATGCTTCAGTGCTCCTAGCCGTTACTATTGGGCGTCTCTGCCTTTTCACATCGCGTTCGATATATATACACCAGCTTTTATGCTTTTGAACTGAACACCTGGATTCCCGAAAAACGAGTCGGGATATACAGGCGGGTTCTCTGCTGAACCTTGGTACGCTGGCGCAGCGGCCATGCCCCTCTTCGCGAAACTCGACAAGAAGATATGCATATACTATCACTGGGCGATTCCAAACATCACGAATAATATTTCTGCAAGATGGCTCGGCCAGATCCTTCAATTGCTCAACGATATATCGAAAACGGATCTCAGGACTCGATTGCTGTTCCCTGCTTTTGACGGCGTGTGATGGCAAAATCATTTTATATCCTGCACTCCCCTCAGCCAGCCTATATAGCCAAGCTATTCTTTCTCGAACCATACACTCCAACCTCGAGCCTTTTCTTGACCGTTCTCTTCTTTTGCCCTTTCGTTTAGGTTATCATAAATCATCTGCGTGTTTAATGGAATTTCCTTGCGGTGTATCTATAGAAATGAAACCAGGGCAATCCGAACGGGCGTCTGGTGGGTTTTGTTAGATGCCATCTGAAATTATAGCTACCTATCGACTCATATAATAAATAATTCTCCTACTATATATCATATATCATAAATCTTCCAATTTCCCTAGTGAGAGATGAAGCTATGATCAATCTTGCATCGGGAACCTCCCCAGTGCTAGCCCGTGCATAACCGCCACCTCGGGGATATCTCGGGAACAGACGCGGCCGGTGAGAACAACTATTCTCAAGCTGGGGAGAACCAACATGCTTCAACTTCAATTCCACCCTTCGTCCCTCCCTCAGAAAGGGGCGTATCGATTTCCCCTCCGCCTCATCAAAATCATCACTAGGAAAGGCGTCAATCGTATCACTACCTATTCGCATACATCGATATTCCCTGGTTTTCAAATAATCCCACCCCTTAACTCGAAATTTACGTAATTGAAGAAGGCTATTTCAACATCTACGAACACGGACGCACAACCGACATACCCTAGCTTTTACGCGCTATCACAGCGGCGGGCTGGTCATTTTTTCGGGGAGGATAGAAAGCAGGGTCTTTTTTTATCCCATTACCCGCCCTAGATAAAGCTTCGAGGGGGAAAGGAAGGAAGGAAATAAAAACCCACCAACCATGCTGCTTGGCCGCCGACTCTCCCCATTTCGCCTGATAATCTACGGCATCATCCTCTTCACCACCATCACCTTCTTCTCCAGCCTATCGCCCGTCCCCCTACCAGCACCAGCAACCGAAGCGCTAACAAACATCCAAACCAAAGCGAAAGAAAAACTCGGCCCTCACCTTCCAAGCTGGTACGAATCCGGCGGCGGCGCTCATAAACCCCCAGATCCAACAAATGGAACCGCCTCAACGCCTTCATGGTATGAACACTGGACATGGTTGAACCGCTTCGGTACCTCCAAGGACTTTTCGGAAAGTAGGACTGTTCTGCCGCCGTTACCGCGCCGGTGTCCTATATATGCTTATTACGACCAGGATGTGAAGAAGGAAGGGCAGACTAAGACTGATGATGCGGTTATGTTGGCTTGGAGGAGGGCGTGGTGGGCTGCTGGGTTTGAGCCTATCATTCTTAGTCCGTCTGATGCTAGAAAGCATGGGATGTATAAGAATGTGAAGGGGAGATTGGGCGGGAAGAGTGATAAGTTGGAGTATAATATTCTACGGTGGTTGGCGTGGGATAGGATGGGGACCGGAGTGCTGTCGGATTTTAGGGTATATATCATCTTTCTGTTCCTTATAATTTGGCGATTTTGAGGCGCGGATGGTATACTGACGATGGTGATGATGATGACAGGTCTTCCCGATGGCCTTCCCCGGGGATCCAGTCATCCCCTTCCTCCGCCGCTGCGACTACGGCCAATCAGTCACCAGATTCGCTGGTCTCGGCAGCGCCCTCTTCGCCGCGGACTCTAACATCATAGCCGCAGTTGTCAAAAACATAACCACGACCGACGCATCAACTATTTCAGCCGATATAACATCCCCAGTCGACCTCGCTCCAGAATTCTTCACAGACGACCCGACCCCAGCGAGCATAGCATACTACGCCCGAAACGTCGTAGCCGAGAAATACGCAGCATTAGAACCTCAGCAGCTTCCAAAACTTATAAACGCGCATTTGCACGAGCATTTTCATTCGGTGTATACGGGGGGGATTAGGGTGTTGAATCCCATCGAGGAGTCAAGTGATGTGCTATCGTTGAATATGTACATCGTGGCGCAGAAGCTTTCACAGTGTCCGGACTCCCCACTACCAGGTTCACTCTCGCCCCAAAAGACCGAAGAACAGCAACAACAGCAGCGATCGCAATACACCTGCGACAAAGACCATGTCCACATTACAAAGCAATACATCAATGACACCAGGACGTTCACAATCGGTGGAATTCCACATCCGATGACACTACAAGGAATTATGAATAACAAGCTAATACCCGACCTGGATTGGATAAGACGTAACAGCTCAAGAGATGTGTATGTCAAGACTGTTACTGAGAAGATTGCAGAAAATGGTACTGGGGCAGGGTACAGGGCTGTTAAACTGAAGGAGCTGATAGCTGCATCGCTTACTTCTTCGTTAAGATCGACGAATAGTAAGACTAATGGAGTGGCGGTGTCAATATGGGGTCCCGTGGAGAAAACATGGGATCTGAAGGAACTAGAGTGGACCCTTGGCTTTACGTTCCCAGAATCCAATGCTCCGTCATCACCGCAGCTGAGACAAGATGAAGGTACGGTTAGGAAGCATAAGCAGATAATCGAGGATTCGAAGAGGGCGGTTAGGGCGACGAGTACAGGATTGAAGAAGCTGAGGGGGGCGATCGAAGGGTGGAGTTTGGCGGATTTTGAGGTGTGGAAGTTTGTGGAGGCGTTTGAAGAGCGGAGGAAGAGTGAGAGAGAGGCGTGGGTTAAGAGGGAGAAGGGGTTTGGAAAGGGGTTGGAGAAGAGGGGTGCTTTCTATTCGTTGTTAGGGATATAGGATTATATTTTTTTACTTATTTCATTACCTCTTATTTTTCTCAGGGTTTTATTTTATAGGTTTATCGAAGGTATCATTTACGAGGGCTATGCTAGTTAATATATGCACAATGATCCAGGAGGTCAGAGGAAAAGGTAGAAGGGGTAGCAGATTAGGCATTTCAATTGCGACCTTTATGTTCTGGCGTCCAAATGCATAAAGCTTTTTGTTTTCTTTTCAGCGAGATGGTTTTTCATTATCATGTTATGTCGACATGTAGGTAGCTATCAAAACTATATCAGGAATGTTTATTATCTTTATATGGATTTGGCATTGAGATATGAAGATAAAGTAGCTAATGCAGCACTTGCGGTGGCAACCGTCTTGCAATTCCTTGATCTTTGCCAGCCGAAGACAATACACTGCAATAGCAGTAAATCCCAACAAAAAGATATAGTTTGATGCAATACGAAAAAAATTGCTTGAAGTGGTATCAAAGAGAGGTCGATAATCGCCAAAAACGTTCATAGAGAGATGAGATTTTGGAGAGCGAACAATGACCGCCGTTGGAAAAGAGGGGGAATGGAACTCAAAGTGCCCACCAGCATTCGATGGAACAGCTATATATGCTGCACTGAGTATGTCCGTCCTTCAAAGCCCTCATCACAACTGCGATCTCGTCTCCTTCTCTCAGCTCTCTAATGAACGCACCATTGGCGACCTGTTCATCCATAGTATACCATGGCCCAGATGGCTTCGGTTTACTGTGCTCAGGAGGGCCATTGGAACCATTAAGGTAGTACCGCCACACCCCAACATGCTGATCCCTAAACCTGGCCAGGTCACGAATGGTATCTTCATCAAGCTTATCCTCCCTCCAGTCCCAAGTAACTGTATAAAAGTCCGATGCATAATTGTAGCAATACTGCATTTTCTGGAGTAGCATCCAAGTCCCGACTTTGAACTTCCCATTCGGACCTTTAGTTTCCTCAGTTGTTCCTCCCTTGCTGTATCCGTGATAGTAGTCGTGAAACTGTTTATTCCAGACCTCGGTTGATTGTGATTTGATGTGGTAGCTCAGCTCTGGGTCTTCTTCACCCCTTTCTAGAGCTTCTTTTCGTTGTTTTAAAAGGTTGGCTTGGATGTCATCTTTGTAACCTGGGTACTTTCGACGCCAAAGCTCGACTTCGACGAAGGCTATGCCCTTCCAAACTTGTTGCCCGTCTATTATGCTAGTCTTGTGTCTAGTCCTGATCCTAAATATCAACCGGTCAATAATCCTTTTATCCGGATCAATCGCTGCCGCCGATGGTTTAAAATTGCGTAGCCCCCTTGGATTGTCATAGAACGGGATCCGAGCGGTAAGATATGTTTTCTTCCCACTATAAAGCGAATAGATCTCGTATTGTTCCGATTCTCTAGCGGTTAATATGGAACCCGGGTGGATTTTTGCGACTTTGAGAATGTAGAGGGCGATTTCGAGGGGAACCTTTTTGCACAGGAGGCCGAGGATTATGGTGACGGATTGGCGGGCGAGGAACATTGGTAGCGTGAGCTTTTCGGAGTCGGTTAGGGGCCTGCGACGGATTATACTGGTGGAACCGAGGGCGTGGTCTACGCCTGTTAGGGGCTCGTAGGCGTAGATTGGATTCATTTGTTTTCCCTTCTCCCTTTCCTTGATGGAGGGGATATCAATCGATTGATTGTTATGGCGATGATAGCGAGGGTGTAGGTGATGGTTCTAAGGAGAGGAGGGGAGAGGTTGGTAGATGGATTGATGATAGTGCTTGTGAAATGATGGGAAGTATAGGCAGTAGAGGTCTAAGTTTTGATAGTGAATGTTAAGTATAGTTGCTTAGCATTATGTGAGAGACCTCAGCGGTTTCTTTGAAGAGATCGTGAATGAAATTTAAAAGATACTGGAGTTCCCTGCTTGTTTGAATTCTTCCGTTTTATATCTACTAACTATTAGGTCGTAGAATAGTCTTGTAGTAAGCCATAGACAATGTAACGAAAGTTTAACTACGAGACAAGTTTTAACCCGATCTACGGATATAGACTAGCTAACTCATTTTATAATCACCTAGCTTAGTCGCTGGTATACTATACTATCAATCTCGATAAGCTATTTGATCGGTTCTTACTATGGAAGGAAACGCCACTTTGCCCCTCAGATCTATTAAGCAACAATATTACTCTCGAGTACTCGAGGGGTTGACATATGTACAATTTTTATCTTGGTTATTTGATACAGAACCAATTGCAGTTTTAAATACTTGATTATAACAGCTCCTGGGTTTGAGACTAGTGTTACATATATTGATATTGAGATCTGAAATCAGTTGGCGATATTTAGAATAAGACTATCTAACCAACAGCAATCATCCAGGCGCAAACTAGAAGTACGGCAGCCACTACTACCGTAACCAGCGGCATCTTTGAATTGTCTTCTCCTCCGCCGTCCTTAGGAGGATTTGGTTTAGTATCCTCCGGTGGTTGACCATAACGGATCCACAGTTTTCCAAAATCATCCATATCATTTTTAGTCGAATACCCATCCTTCCCTTTCCCATCCGTGGACGTGTACAAAGAAGCCCCATCCGCAAACTCCAATGAATCATCCCCTTCCTCCACCAACTTATTAACCCCGTCAACAGCACCCTTTGCTGCTGCAGCAATATTCTCAGCTGCAGAGTTATGCTTTCCCACATCCTCTCCATCCGGGAAACAAGGAAACCCAAACAATACTTTGACTCCGTTGGGCCTTCCGTGATTCCTTGCATACTTCCCCGCTACGGCACGAAGAATATCATATACCTGATCCTTCATAAACGCCTGATACTCCTCCGCGGTCTGACAAGAAGAATTATAACACATGGGAACCAACATATCCACGTACAACGCCGCATAATAAAACCTTGACGACGCCCATGTACCCCCCAGTTTCGGAGTGGCCAACGAAGTAATCTTCCCACTCGTAGATCTGATCTCTCTCACAAACCGTTTTAAAATCTCAAAGTCGTAGGTATTATCTTCCCCATCATCCGCGGCACTACTGCCAGCAACATTAAACTGCACACCATCAAACCCCCTTGGCATACCAGTAATATACGATCCCTCAATGTCCGGCACCAGAAACTGTTTTATCGACTTGACAGCCTCCGCTTCAACCTCTTCATTACTCAAATCAAAATATTCATCCGTATTTTCTTGTTTAAAACACGCGCTTATAACAGGGAGGACTTTGAACGTTTTCCCTTGCGATCGTGGTGATTCCTCGTAGTCTTGGATTGTTTTCATGAATTGGTGAAGGTATGTGAGGTAGATGCTGTTAATGGCAAATTTTCCTTCTTTGGAGAGGGTTAGAGCTGTGGGGAAGAGGTATTGGATGTTATGGTCGCGCATGAAGTCGAGGGTCGGAAGGAGGGTTTCGGGCGTTTCCCAGATTCCTGGGAGGTGGGCACCGTTGGTGGAGTTCCAGGTGGGCATCTTTTATTTCTTATTATTTTATTTTTTTTTGCTCTAAAAGCAATATATAAAGTAGTTAAGAAATAGGATATATGTTATGTGATAGAGATATCTGGTGGGTTTGTGGAGGGCGGGAACGGTGGAGCTGATAGCCGTGTAACTTAATTATACGGGTAAGGCTGGGGCATACACTCGGATTTATACATTTAAGATCCTCTATAGATCTCAGTCTCAATCGGACTCAAAAGAAGACGTCACATATTCTCCACGTCACTAGAAGTAGCTAAAAGAAGGGTATCGCATTCGGAGGTGTATCTATTCCTCCAATCGGCGGAGGCATACAGGGAATATTATATGCAGGACAGACAATTCGACAGGATCATTGCTCTTTTAGTATACTATTTGCTTACAGTCTCAGCTACAGCAGTCATACATACCTATTTCTTTTCCACTTCAAAACCAAGCTGAATGATAAATAGGTAGAAATAATAAAAATTAGACTACCAGTGGTAGCAAAAGAAATCAATTAGTTTAACGACTAGTGTAATCACGTAAATTGTTGCAATTCGTGCGTTGCCAGCAACCCGATGCCCGTCCTTGTCGTCCTCGGCAAAATTCCTCAAAGTGGTGTGACCTCACCTACGCTACCCAATTGCCAACCCAACCAAAGAGCAACCCAATTCCCGTGTCCCCGAAACGAGAAAAAAGGCCGAAAAAACGTTACCCCAAAACCTTCAACCTCCGAACGTCACCTCTCTTCTCTTCCTTTCAGAAAGGCCTCTCGCCAATTGGACATCAACCACCACTAACAACCCGCGCCCCCCCAAGAAAGCCCGTTCTTCCGAAACCTCTCCACTCCGATCTCTCGATCTAGACAAATCTTCCAACAATGTCCGACGACGAGCGAGTTACCAAGCCCTTTAAGTTCGTTACCGGTATGCCACATAAGGGAAACCCGAACCCGAACCTCCCCGCCCTCTGACATCCCTCAAATACACCCCCATACTACCACCCTCCCAAGCTCCCATATACAAAAGAAATCTAGAAATGAGGGGGATGTTTTGAAGAGTTATCATGATAGAATGAATCTATGAATAGCGGACTAACACCAATTGCGCCTTGTGTCTTCCAGCCGGGTACGACGCTCGTTTCCCACATCAGAACCAGTATGTCCCTCCCTCCTCCTCCCCTCCAGGTAGAATATCAAATATAAAACACCACTAACAACTATCCCCCCATAACAGGACTAAGCACGTACGTTCCCACTCCTCTAAACAAGGTCACATCTAGATCCACCACCACCACCCGACTCACACATATAAAATATCTAAAAATTAGTGCTGGCAAAACTATGTCGACTACCACAAATGCATCCTAGCCAAGGGCGAGGACTTCCAGCCATGCCGTCAGTTCTTCCACGCCTATAGGTCCCTGTGCCCAAGCTCCTGGATTAGCAAGTGGGATGATCAGCGCGGTATGCCATTTTTCTCCTTTCATCCGGAAATTGCCGCCTTTTATTTTTCGATGCTGATTATGTGTTTTTATAGACGCTGGAATTTTCCCAGTCATTCTTAATGATTCTTAGATCTTCTGTGGTTTAAGGGTCAAAAAGACAGGGGTAGAGCGATCTGTACATGAATAGTCTGGATTGTATATTTTCCTGCTTTTTTAGTATCAGAGCTCTAAAAGACAAGATTTTAAGGAAAAACAGAAAACGTTGTCCCCTCCATTTTTTTGGCTTTAAAAGAACTCTGATACTAGAGATGACTGGTTTAACTACCAGGAAGAGAGAGGAGAGAAGAGGGGGAAGTGTCTATAAGAAAACGGGCGAAATGGTTGTAGTATATAGTATTTAAAGCTTTTTTACTTTTCTTTTTATCAATATTTGCGGTTTGGCTTTTTCTTTCTTTTCTAACTTCGAAGGGAGAAAAATAAATATCATGATTAAGAAGTATTAAAATATTCCATGCATCGTGAATTTAAGCTTGAATGTGATGAGTGAGTCGTTCGCTGGGCCTGGCATGAATTATATAGATGGATGAGTAATATACCCAATCAACGAGACCCTAGGCAGCTCAATCAAGTAAAATCAACAATATCTCAATGGCGATTGGCCCGATCTCGCTTCGCGATGATGTGTTCCCGAGCCTTTATATTCGGTTCGAATTGCGGGCGCCGAACATACAATCACTGTCGGTATCATTTCGCACTATTAATTACTACACGGAAATTTAAAATGGTGTGTACGTTTTTGGATGAGGTCCTAATGTGCCTCGAAGACAAGCAATACCAATAAACCATCATAGTCCAGAATAGATACCGGCCCTAGGTTCATACCTATAACTTGAAGAATAGATGTGTATCTTCCGTGGGATACTATCGTATCGAATTCGTTTCAGCCCCCCAGTATGCCAAGTTTTCGGCGTAGCATGGTTTCATAGAGAATATACGTATACTTGCCCCGCGCCCAGACCTTGTACTTGAATGCTTGAGTGTGTGTGCTGTATGAGATAAGCACTGCATGATACGCCGTTTCCCGGCGCTCTTTGCGGACCAAGTCAAAGGATCCAGGACACCATTTGACCCGGTAAACTGTCAGCCTTAGGACGTAGAAAATTCCATCATGAATGGAAAACGAATGGGAGCTAGAGTATCGATCGATATCCATCTACCTTTCCCCCTCTAAGTGTTCAGGAAGACCTTAGTTGAAGTCTGGACCATATCATTCTGGTTTGAGTTCAATTTTTAATACAACATGGCAACATTGATTCCTGGATACATGTGCAAATTCGCGCGAAGTCCAGATGCCCGTCTGCACATGCCCCTGCACACGCTCCTGCACACCTCAACTGACATGGTCCCTCCGCGAGGTAGTCAGTGGTATTAATGCCTCCTGTGTTAACGCCTCCTGATTGGTTGAAATCCTAAAGTCTGATTGATTGGCTCTTACCAATATTTGTGGAGAACCAGTTTGACCTTGCTTTTTCTGTTCAAAGCCATGCCCATAGCAGGCTACAACCTCACCTTGGTCTGAACCACGACTGCAAGCGTCGCAAATTCGAGGACTGCCGACGAAGATATAAACCCTCCTCTAATCTCTTCCATTTCCAATTTTTCATTCTCCTCCTCATACACCTACAAACCTCAGATAAATCCTTATTGTCTATTATACTGCCTAAACTCTACTATTTCTATCTAGCTGCCTAGCAGTCTTCATTGTTTTCAGCTTAGATAGCAGAAAGTCTTTTATAAACCTCTGCATTTAGCTACACGTTTTACCTCTGCTGGGCCTACTGGAGTTCAGATTTCCTATAAGGCAAGATGCCTCAATCGGTACTTGAAGGGCGCATCATCAAGAGGAACCAAAAACATGTTTCTCGTACATGCACGCAAGCTTCAAAGCAGCTGGTATCTCAATACAAATCTAACAACGGCGAGAAGGCTAAACCCAAAGACTTGGAAAAATACCGTGATGCGATCAAATTTTATTATTTCACACGCCGGTATCCCCGGCCACTGCTTTATGAGGCGATGGAATTAATTTTCAAAGTCGGCGCAAGGTGAATATTACAACCTCATCATGGATATTGAAGCTTATCAATATAGTCTCTTATTTATATACACACAAGCATGGAGTTACCGGGGTCATAATGCTAACCTAAGCATTTCCGTAGTCCGAAGCAATACGAAGGCTATGCCGACAAGAACCTTAGAAAGAAGCTGTCAAAAGAGGAATGGCGGCAAGTTGCAAAATATCGCATTAAAAACCCGTCGAATTTCCGGGAAATCGCGATTAGAATCGATGGAGGTTACATCATCCAGCCTGCGGCCGTTAAAAAGGAGCTTTCACGACAAATATCAGCCACGGAGGAAAGTCTAATGAAAAACGAACTTTCAAAAAATCCAGCCATAGAGGAAAGCCTAAGTAAAAACGAGCTTTCGAAAAAATCAGCCACAGAGGAAAGTCAAATTGAAAAAGAAAAAGGTTAGGGCGTAGACATATCTAATATACTAGCGGTTTAAATTTTCCTTGACTTACCGGTACGATCCATATAGTTCCACTTCCACGATCAGTTACCATCGGTTCCCTCGAGCTATTCGATCCTACAATTTGTGCTACCCGCGAAGAAATTCCCGCATCAATTCTAGCCTCACTCCCAATTTTGAAATCCCAGGGCTCTCTACTCAAAATCTGTCAGGGACAACTTCAGAACACCACTGGAGGAAAAGAAATCGGTAGAGTTGCTAATAGCAATTACTTCAGATACCTGAAAGTTCTTCTCTATCGACTTTCGAATGACCTTATCGAGCCGATAATGTTGGACGAACTTCTGGACAAAGTGATGGAACTAGGATTTCGATCTTCACTAAAAGAAATTCTATCACTAAAAACTATATCAACGAAATTCGCAGCAGAGAATTTGATTCTCTTTCTTATTCTCCGAAATGACCTCGATCTCATAAACCACATCTTCAGAATTCATGATGTTTTTCCTGTGAATTGCTTTGATGCAATTTACGACTTAATGACTCCCTTCGATCATAGAGTAAGGATTTTACAGGATGAAATCCTGAAGAATATAAGAATGCATGATTTACTGAAGAAATACAACGGTGCACGGGACGTTTGTAAGAGTTTGCTTAATCAGATTGAACAAAGGCAGATTTATCCTTCTAATCCCTCAGAAGCAGCGTTTCTCGTTGCTTGCGCGACAAAATGGGACTTGATCTCGATTACGAAAATGGAAAAACTAATGCCCAAGGACCTTAAACGGGATCAGGTTGACGAATTTTACGAGTACTATTTTCAATTTAGTATTTTGAGGTCTAGGAGCAAAATCTCGCTGCAGGATTTCTTATCACACGGTTTCCGCAGAAATTTACATATGGCAACTCTTGAAGCTATTTTACTGAATGACTCTGAACGAGCCTTCGACTTGATTCCCTACGCAAATCTCGGAATCGAACTTTCAACAGAAACATCGGGGAAATTGGACAATAATAGCTACCCCAGTCCTGCTAATATGTTCAAAATAATTGGTATGGAGGGGTTTTCCCGACTTGTGTTAGCAGCAGTTCATGAGCACCTTAGGACATACATGCGTTCTATGATAAGTCCGTATTGTGCACGTGGCTTCATTATTCTGGAAAATGAGCAAATGCAGTTACTCAGCTGTTGTATTTTCATCGCCCAACAACAAAAAGATTGGGACCTCTTCACATTTCTCCTAAGTTTTATACAGACAAGAATATCCCGTAGAAGGCAAGTCGCCGTGTTATCGGCTGCTCTACAGGATATTTTATGTAAAAACTTCTCATCGTCCTTGGAACACAGGAACTCGTGTTGCTTCAAGAGGATAGATACGAGAGCTCTCGAACAGACCAACGACCATGATGGGGAAGATCAGGAGAAAAGAGACTGGCCAGATGCAAATGTATATATTTGGTGTAAGAAGCTGATTAATTCTGGGGCAGACATCAACAGCTCATATCCATTTGGAACTTATAGCGGACACCTGGACACAACCGATTCAAACATCCTCTGCAAGGCCCTATCTCACAAAAAATTCCCTATATATGTTGAGCTTGCTGAAGCCGCCTTAAAACTTGGGGCTGATCCGAATCATGAACTCGAGTCAGGATCCACACCAGTGAAGATTCTTCTATCAAAAGCTTATGAAAGAGCGACCGAAAAGCATAACTACAAGATGGAATTCCGCCGAATTCTACCTAGTCTTATCCGTGCAGGGGCCGTATTTTCTGTCGACTGTTCTTTAGGAAACGCTTCATATTGGACACTAGAGGACATCGAGGTATTCAATTCTGGCAATCTCGGACGCATATATCGCATGTTGGACGACCTATTTCCACGTGTACCTCGAACCTGCGAATTTTGCGAAGCCGCGGCCCGTGCTTTTGATTTTGCATTTTGCGAAGCCGGGGGGTGGAGAGAATCTACACTTCAACAAAAGCTTAAAGAGTATCATCAAAAAAATCTCGATAGATTGACTAGCCCGATAAGCTGTCGTCTTCCGCCAATAGAGTCCACTGCTCTAGGCTTCCAAGTGATCTGGTTTCTTCTCGAACTTAGCGATGAAGCAGAAGAATTGCAAGAGTTCATTTCGTGCCACGCCAACGAGGCTAAGAAATGGATATCCATGCGCGACTCGAATGATTTGTCGCTACTGCACCTTGCGGCTAAGAATCAAAGGATAAAATCTCTTCATATTCTCCTTCAAAACGGATCCGATCCTAACGAGATAGTATCCCGGGGGGTCTACTTAAGCTTTTCAGCATTGCATTGGGCAGTTGAAAAGGGAAACCTCGATATTGCAAAACACCTTCTTAAATACGGTGCCGAAATCTTTGAGTTACCCAAAGCAAACAACTATTGTTTAAAACATCAGCCGGGTATAGCTCCAACTCCAGTCCATCTAGCAGTCAGACTCCGGCGTCTCGATTTCGTGGCGCTTTTCCTTCTGCACGATATTAATTGCCGCCCTACGGTTTTAGAGGCTTGTAAAACATACAATGTCCCTAATATAGAGAGGTGGGTCAGAGATGAATGGATGAGTAAAGAGCCAGGCGTACAACCCAGTTCGAACGAAGATCCGAGATTTATTGAAATATTCGATTCGAACGAAGGTCCGGGAACCATTGAAGAGATTGACTCAAACGAAATTCTGAAAAATGTTGAAGACACAGATTCAGATGAAAGTCTGGGAAGTGTTGAAGATACCGATTCGAACGCAGATTTAGGGATTTTTGGAGAGATTGATTCGAATGAAGGCCCAGTAATGATGGATCCGAACGGAGGCTCGGGACTTTTTGAAGAGACTGATTTAGAAGAAGGTCTGGAAATTGTTGAAGATACCGATTCAGATGAAGATTCGGAGGTGGTGGATTCGAACGAAGGCTTGGGGACCATTAGAATGATGGATTGGAACCAAGGCTTAGGGACTATTGAAGCGATGGATTGGAACCAAGACCTGGAAACTATTGAAGTGATGAATTGGAACCAAGGCCTGGGGACTATTGGAATTACCGATTGGAATCAAGGCTTGGGGACTATTGGAATTACCGATTGGAATCAAGGCTTGGAAACTATTGGAATGGCTAATTGGAACCAAGGCCTGGAAACTATTGAAGTGATGGATTGGAATCAAGGCTTGGAAACTATTGGAATGGCTAATTGGAACCAAGGCCTGGAAACTATTGAAGTGATGGATTGGAATCAAGGCTCGGGGACTATTGGAGTGGCTAATTGGAACCAAGGCCTGGAAACTATTGAAGTGATGGATTGGAATCAAGGCTCGGGGACTATTGGAGTGGCTAATTGGAACCAAGGCCTGGAAACCATTGGAATTACCGATTGGAACCAAGGCTTGGGGACTCTCGAAATGACCGATTGGAACGAAGGTTCAGGAATCATTGAAACAATCGATTAAACCCGATGTTGCAAGCCTCTTCTTACCTCTCTTCTTTTTTCAAAAAAAAAAGAAAAAGGAAAAGGAAAAGAGAGGAAGGAAAAAAGAAGAAGGAAAAAAGAAGGAAAAAAGAAGTGATGAACATAATACCTGCAACATTTTCTTACTACATAGCCTAAGTTTTTTTTTTTTTTTTTTTTTTTTTTGAATTACAGTATGTATTGCTACGAGTATGGTTATATGGCTATTAGGGTCATATTTGGACTTACTATCGTCCATTTCGAGTGTTTTAATGTCTTGATGCCCGAATGCTGTTCTACTAATATCGGTGTTAGGAAGGATCCTAGGATTAAAGGAAAGTTTAACTAGTTCTTGGGTTAAATTGGTTTATTGTATTTAATTACTCTGAAGTAAATATCAGGGAGCCTGAATTTTTTTTCATACGTAAGCGCGCCCTTCAGTGAAGTTAACTAGCTTTTTAACACTCCTGCATTACAGCATGCTCGATACATCGATAGCAAGATCCTAATATCATATAAAGGAGTTTATAAAACTTGCAAGACCAAGATTGATTAACTACCCATTTTTTAGACATGTAATTTTGCTCCTAGATCAATTATATATCTTTGCATAAATTTCTAGGGCCATAATGATACAGAAAGTGGTATTTGTCAAAACAAGCTAGGTGTATTATCTTGCGGGTTAACGGGGTTGTTGTCCCATTGTAGACCTATGTTGCATACCGCTAGCCGGATCTGGCCGACTCCTCTGCCTTCTAATTTAGCTTACAGATACAGATAGTTCTGATATAAAAACACAAATCACTCCTCTAAACGACAATACACACCCCCAAACTTATTCTATCAAACGTTTAATTACAGACTAATTTAAATTCCAGAGCAACAAGGAAAATAGCTCTACCAACACAGATTCTTGATAATTTCACCCCTCCAGACTCCGGGAAACTAGATTTACGGTCCCGTTTATGGGATACACACCATGCTAGCATAGTCTTGGGAACCTATATTTAAAAGGTTAGGTAGCTTCCTTATCATTTACTTTTTTTTTTCCTTTTTCTTTTTTTTTTGGGGGGGGATAGTGTTAATTTTACTTGAATTTACGGAAAAAATCACGGGACCACTCTTTCCCCTAGTTACTATATACAGCTGGTTCTGTGGGATGTGAGGCTGTGGGGTGGTCTCTATGAAACTACTAGTTAAAGAACTGGCCCATCAATAATACGGGAGATGGAATGAATAGTTTAGAGCATCAAAGATAGCAATCCTACAAAATACCCAAATATAATTGAATGGACTGGATTAATCATAATATAATAACGAAAAGAATATACGCCAGAGTAAATTAAAAGAATTAACGCTGTATTTATAACAGACAAATAGAACAAAAAAAGCATAGAAGAATAATTGAAAAAATTAAATCCATCACAATCCTTCAGGGAAAACATGTAATGATGGAAACAAGTTTATAGAATCGCGAGTGCCAAAAGTGTGTTGTTTCCACAAAATGCAACAAAACACTTACCTTCCTTCCACCTGCTTCACCTTAGGACATATTTCATATACGAATGATATTTTGATAATCATGGTAACTTGAAAATGTTTTATACAAATATGTATAGAAATAATAAGTAATAATAATAACTACTAAAGTCAAATACTTTTATCCAAAAACCCTTCCTCTCTCTTCTTGTTTCAAGATGTACTTACCCAAAGCTCATAAATTTATAACTTCTAACACAAACGTCTACGCAACGATAGCCCCCCTCCCACCAATCTCCTTAACCCTCTTCAAACTCCTCTCTCCAACCATGACCTCCGGCAAAGCCCTCACACCCTCACCAGCGGCCCCAGCCGGCCCCTCCAAAAACCCAACACCCACCAAATAAGCCAAATAAACCCCCATAAGCTCCTCATCAACCCCACTACCCCCCACCCACTTCTCATCATACCTCTCCAACGCCCTTCTAGCATTCCCATCATCCAACTCAGGAGCCTTCGTGCTATGCGGTAAATTATCACACACAAAGTGCACAAGCGGATATAACGCATTATCCTTGCTAACCTCTGTTACATGTTTTTCCAATGCGATTCTCCAGGGTATGTAGTCTACCCTTTGGACGTTGTAGCCATATACGGA
Organism: Orbilia blumenaviensis; assembly: GCA_036872755.1. Taxonomy (NCBI): domain Eukaryota; kingdom Fungi; phylum Ascomycota; class Orbiliomycetes; order Orbiliales; family Orbiliaceae; genus Orbilia; species Orbilia blumenaviensis. The sequence continues at coordinate 832,598 of JAVHNS010000003.1, read as the reverse complement.
GAGGGTTGCTAGGAATTCGTTGAAACGGAGACGAGGGTGGGAGGTTACTTGGGCTACTGCTAGCGGGGTTGTAGGGGGGTAGAGGGTTGAGGCGACGACTACCCGGGCGACGTGGTCTACTGGGACCATGTTCACTGTGTTATGGATGTCGGGCGTTTGGCCGAGCTGGATGCAGCCTTTGATCATGCGGACGAGGAAGTCGTCTGTGTTTGTTACTGCGGATTGTTACGTCATGTTAGTTCGGCTTCTCCTTTCTTTGCTTAAGTTTATAGGATAATAGGATTGTATACATACCTCCAGTCAGGGTATCACCGGTAACATATCCAGGTCTCACAATCGTTCCCTTCAACCCTCTCTTCCCGGCCTCACGAGTAAGATACTCTCCAACCCACTTGCTCTGTCCATACCCATTCCCAAGTCCCGTAGCAGACCCTTCTAGGTCATCATCCTCAGGAACACCAGCCCCACCTTGTTCCAAAATAGTATCGGAAAGAGCAACGTAATGATCATTATCTAACACCGAAGTGGAAGATACGAATGCAAAACTCTTGGGCTTGCCTGTGGCGCAGAGGTTTATAGCTGCGAGTGTACCAAAGACGTTGGGTCCTCGGAGGGTGCTGTATGGGTAGACCCAGTGCACTTGCGCGCCGTTGTGGATTACGAAGTCTGCTTCGGTGGCGATAGTATTCCAAGTTTTATCATCTAGGCCTAGATTCTCCTTCCCAAGATCACCGGTAACGGGGATGATTCTGTCTTTCCAGGAATCGGACCAGGTATCATAGGCCTCGCAGCTAGCTTGGATTCTTGCAAGTGCCTTTTCGGGAGTATCGGCTCTGACGTGAGCGTACACTTTGACCTTTGGAGCCTGGCGGTTCAAGAGCTCGCGGAGGAGGAAAGCACCGAGGAAACCGGTGACACCGGTGAGGAAGACGTTGTACTCCTTGCTTTCGTCGGTTTCTGGCGCTGGTTCGAAGGACTTGGGGAGTTTGTTGACAAGCTCTCGTGCTTCCTTTGCGTATTCCGATTCTTCCTTCTCGCCGGTGGCGGCAGCTGGTTCAGTGAGGGTTTCAAGGCCGATGTCAACGCTCTGGCTGATCCTTTCGACTTCGGCGGCGAGGCCACCAAGCGTGGGCTGCTTGAACACCAATCCCAACGGGATTTCAGCTGCAAATCTGTTTCTAACTTCAAAGATCATTCGAGTCGCGAGAATAGAATGTCCTCCAAGATCGAAGAAACCGTCCGTAAGCTGGATCTTGTCCGTAAGAAGCGGTAGCAAGCTCTTCCAGATATCTCTAAGCGCACGGGCAGTAGGCGACCACTGTGCATCGTAAGCCTCCATTGGTTCTCCGATTGTGGATGTGAGTCTCCTTCTTCGTCCGCTGGCAGCTGCGATAGTGGCGGTATCTGGGAATGGAAGTGCGGGCTTGTCGACCTTTCCGTTGGGGTTCAATGGCATTCTTGCCATTGGGACCACGACGGTGGGCACCGCGTAAGCAGGCAGCTTCGTCGCCAAATACTTCTTGACATCTTGGATCAACTTCCTGTATCTCCTAAGTCTCCTGACGATATCATCGCTCTCAACTTCGATATCTCCCTCAGTAGCGGTCTCATCCGCACTCTCCATTGCGTCCAGTTCGTCATTTTGCAAGGGAACGATATAAGACACCAAAGTAGGTTCTTCGTCCTTATCACGCTTAACAAGCGTGATATTCTCCCGAACCAACGGGTGCTGCGAAAGGTGTGTATCAATCTCACCGAGTTCGATTCTGAACCCACGAATCTTGACCTGATCGTCTGCTCGGCCAGAACACTCAACGTCTCCGCTGGGTGTGTACCTTCCCAAATCACCGCTTCGGTACAACCTATCCCTTGGTCCCATATAGAACTCTCTCCATTTCTCCCCACCATCTTGATCAGCTTCCTTCCATTGCGTTTCATCCACAAACCAGTTTCTGACAAACTTTTGTTCCGTCAACTCCGGTAGCTGAAGATAACCCTCCGCTAAGCCAGCGGCGCGAACGTAAAGCTCACCGATCTCTCCGACACCACAGATTTGGCTGCGGTTATGTCTGTTCACGACCAGAAGTTGAACGTCAACCATTCCCTTTCCAGCCGCGATAACATCCTTCTGGCTCTGACTGAATGTTGAATCCTTTGCCAATGATGGGATTTCAAAGTAGGAGACAGCACGCTGAGTTTCTGTTGTTCCGTACATATTCACCACATTCACATTTCTGGCGAGCGTCTGCAGACGTAAGCAGTCACGCTTGGTAAGGATATCACCGACAAAGAATGCGTGGTGTAGAGACGGAATCTCAGCGGAAGCCTGCGCTGATAGTAACTGACCCATAGCAGGCGTCAGATGTGTGACGGTGCACTGGTTTTCGGCCATCCACTCGGCCAGTCTGCCTGGTGTTCCGATATCATTCATTGTGGGGACGTAGAGCCTTGCGCCCAAGAATAGAGGGGTGAACATATCACGTTGGATAGGGTCGTGCGCGATACCGCTAAGCATTGTGAAACGGTCGTTCTCGGATAGGTTGAAGGTCTCAGCCATCCATGGGAAGTAATATGTCAATGAGAAGTGACGACCACGGACACCCTTGGGGATACCCTCGGAGCCCGAGGTGAAGGACAGTGTAGGATTGCTGTCCGGGCCGACGATTACACCAGGGTTCTTGGACTTGAGTTCAACCTGGGCTGATAGGACATCGACGCCATTGGCATCTTTCCCACCGAGGAGGGTACCATCGGATTGGATCGCTAGGGCGGGTACTCTGGTGACGAGCGAGAGTTCGTCTTCGATGTATTTGAGTACAACCGGTGATAGTGTTCCTGCCTTCTCAATAACCACCAAAGCCTTCGGACGTGCGACAGAGAGGTAGATGTTCTGTCTGTTTGGCGGATACTGAGGATCTATGACGGAGAATGTACCTCCAGCCTTAAGAACACCAAATACGGCGACCACGAGGTCCACACCACGGTAGGCGTATACCATTACCACATCTCCCAGTCTAATACCAGACTTGATCAAATGGTGAGCAAGGATATTCGAAGCTTCATCGATTTGACGGTATGTGAAGACCCGTTCTACGGAGTCCGGTTCTGTAAAGTCCGGTGTTTCGACGACGCATGGTCTATCCGGATGCTTCGCTGCATTGGCAGCGAATATATCATGAATAGCACCACGGAAGGAACTCCACTTCAAATCCTTCTTTGGGTCCGGAAGAACTTCCTTTTGTGAGGGTGTGATGAGAGATATAGCACCGACGTTTATGGATGGATGCGCGGCACCCAATTGAACGATCTGAAGGAGCTGATCTATCATCAATGAGATACGGGCCTTGCTGAAGACAAGCTGGTTGTAATGTGCGCTCAGTGTGATCTCGGGGATGAGGGCTGATGATCGAAGAGAGGTTTGAGAGAGGGGTTTGAGCTCAACGTAGATGTTGAGATCGGTGTTTAGCTCGTTCGAGGCGAGGAACTGCTTTGAGGGAGCATCTGGGGCGTGGTATAGCGAGAGGCGGAATAGAGATGGTGGGGTCTTGGATTTGGTCTTCTTTTGGAGGTAAGAGAGGAGGGTGGAGAAGGGGACTGCATCGGCGGCACCGACTTGTTCTGCCTATATAAAAAGAAAGATATTTGTTAGTATCAAAATCCGATTTTATATATTTATTAATCATGTAGATATTAAAGAAAGAAAGAAAGAAAGAAAGAAAGAAAGAAAATACCTTCTGGACGGCTTCCAGGACAGAGATGAAGCTGGTCTGTCCGGTGATTGGCAGACGAAGCACATAGGGCTCCTTAGTCTCCGCGCTGGTAGCAAGGCTGATATCCTCATCGCCAGTGATTCTGAATGCGAGAATGGCGAACGCAGCCAAGAGAATGGTGAAGGGCGAGGCATGATTCGAGCCATCCGTGATTGCCAATTGAAGCAATGAGAAACGAGAGCTTTCCGGGAGAGTTATGGAGTGAACGGCTTCGACGACTCTGGATTCAGCAGGTTTTGGGTAGTCGGCGACAGATGTGAGGGAGGCGGTGGTGAGGTTCCTGAGGCGGTCCGCCCAGCGCTCGAGGCGGGGCTCGATGTTTTCGGAGAGAACGGCCGCCATCGAATCGATATTAATATCCGATACTTGATCTTTTACTTAATATCGTTTTTTATTCGACTGTTTAAGGATAATGATAATTGGTGAATCTATCAATTGATAGAAGCAAAATTAATTTGCGATCGATCAATTGGGACAGATATGGGACATTGGAGAGAGGGGAGAGATGGAGAGATGGGCATGCGATTTGATTTGAATTCAATTGGAGGTTCTATAACACTAAATTATGCGTCATGAATTAATTCAATGCCTTGTCGGATGGGAACACTAAAATTGGCGCCGGCATCGGTAAACGTTGGGTAGGACTACTGTACTGTCGTCCGATGTCCCACAACACTCTCGGGAACATTTATTATTAAGCCAATGCGATACGTTATACTTTATACTTTAAGAGTCACGATATGGCTGCTCAAACCAGTATCTACCTAATGAAAGGAAGGGAGGAATGAGTTCTCAAAGTACTGGGTACTAGTGGGGTGTGATTCTTCCATGGACTAATCTTATATACATTTTAGGTAGATCCAAGCTATGGCTGGTATGCTGGTCCGTATTTGTACCATCGGACCGTCTACGGCCCCCCCTCGGTTGCGCTGAGCACAACCCGGAGCTTAGGAAAGAGATCCCAGCTTATACCCGATATCTGCGACATATATCTATTATCTATCTATCTAAAGACCGAAAGGAGTAAATTAGGTAGGTATACGGTAACAGACGACCGAAACCACTGCCACTGCTCTGCTGCACCCCAACCACTCCGTACAGTTGCCGTGTACCGTAGTCACGTACCGACGAGAGAGATGTTAAATATATAAAAATACTCCGTAGCCAAGCTTAATCAAGTGTTTGTTTCTGCCCATACGACCACATAAACCGATTCGACCCAATCCGTGGGTGCCCAATGCAAATCCAGTCTAACTTCTTAGTCCAAATCCAATCCAAATTCAGCCGCCAGACAAGTAGGACAAGAGAAATGAAAATCCTTGGGACATTCTTTTGGTCCGATCTTTATGGCAAGTACTATCGATACGAGAGAGTAGCCCGAAGCGGGGCAGCTCTCAGGGCAGGACAGACACGGACAGAACGGGATCCCGAGTCGACAAGGTATAAAACTGCTACTAACAGAAAAAACCCCACTTTCCCAATCCAACCTCGCCGACTTACTACCTACATACCCATCCTTCCAATTACTTAGTCTCTATTTGTCTCTTCTCTACCTCTGTCTTTCCCGCCGGCTCTCTCGATCAACTAGCGCCTCCATTGCATCCGTTGGTTCGTCCTTTTTTCTTTGTAGCAACGTGCTAGCTCTACCTAAAGTATTAACTATGATCTAATCCGGCACCCTCGTTCGCGTTCTCTAGCTTCAAACATTAAACTTACCCGGCTGGCTAGCTAGCTAACCTAACTAACTAGTTGATGTCGTTTTAGCCTTTTGGTTTTTGGTTTTGTTTTTTTCAGACATACATTACCATACGATACGATACAATACAATACAATACATAATATCATCATGGTCAATGGCGTGGGTGAGAAAACCCCCAATATCATGCATAAGTGCACCGATCGTGTGCCGGCGCCGGTGGGGAAACAATAACCCCAATGCAACTGCAACTTACTGTTTGTCATCGATGTTCGAAAAGGATTTGCAGCAGCAGCAGCAGCTGTGCTTCAGCATCATCCTCAGAAGAGCATATCTCCTTATCTGCATACATATACATACACGATATACGTATACACAAGGAGTACCTATGTACCTACAGACAATGAGTCGAATCGAAGCAGCTAGTTCCGGTCCGAGCGGTCAAAGGAAGACTAAGGTCTCAATAAATTGATAACCACTTGCAAAGTGACCATGGGGTACCCGGGTGCATCGAATAGAGACATCTTCTGTATCCGCCTGGGGCAGCAGCGTGATCTCAGTGGCCATTGCATTGCATTGCACACACGCAAACAAGACGCAATCAAATAATAATAATTCAATCTGAGTCGACTATTTCATTCAATTTTCTTCCCTTTCTTACCCCTTCCATTGCATTGATATCATAGGTCTGACTAGCACAGCATATGCACGAAACATCCCACATAAAAAAACCTGCACGCGAGCTATTACATACTTACGTACTTTTACTCCTCACAGGCACTGCACCGCACTTCAGAAACAGACCAGACATGAGCAGAGATTCCATGCATGGAACAAGAAGAAAAAAAAACAAGCACCCCAATGCAAATGTCTATGGATCCGCGGTGGGGGTGGGCATCGACGTCCACCCGCAAACTTGAGGACGATAGCTAATGAAATTCAAATTTAAATAGTAGACGACTGCAGAAGAGGTGGGTATAAGCTTAATGGAACGGACCATATCAAACCCAGGATCGAAAAAACGTGCGAGAACCCGCCTCTCAGGTTGGCTTGTGGCCAAAGATCCGAGGGAGCGGAAGCCAATTGAGGGACTTCGGACATGGGTGATCCATAGCAAAAACGAGCAAATCAGCGCCCCGCATATACCCTGGGAGCAGACGATTAAAGCTCTTGCATATGCATATTCCGACCAGCATTAGCTGCTACTTAAACTTGCTTGGGCATATACACATACATACATAACAGGTCTCTCTGAGCGAAAGCAGAAGTGGGCCGGGGGCCAGCTCGAGCATTGGCAAATGCACTTGCAGCACCGGTAATAAAAACCGTTGAAGATTTTTAAACACTAACGACGAGCCTTCTGCTCCTCTCGAATCGGGTGTCGGTGTTTTTCTTCTTCGCTTCTCCTCCGATGATTTCTGATTTCCCATCGGGCATTGTTGTCTTGTCGTCCTCTCGTTTTGTCCCCAGCCCGTAGCCCGACCATCCATCCATCATGCCCTCGTCGATACGACCGAGCTAGCTTAAGCTACCCTTGCCCGCAACTGTGTCTACTGGTCCTTACGGCAGTGGAGGAGAAGGCGACCGGGGTTCTCGCGCGTGTGTGTTCGTTCGTTACTAACAATAATATTTTTTTTTTCGGGGTTCCCAATTTTTTAAAAATTTATTTTTGTGGCCGCCAAAGACCATCCATCATCTTAGCTTCTGTCAGTCTTGCTCGGCTTTGTCCATCTGGGACCTTTTTATATACACCTCTCTGTCCCTCCGCAGAACATCAGCCATGGCCAACCTCAAGAACAATCCACCTTTGTAGTTCATCTACTCTCCTTTGCACCTCCAGCGCACTCGTTATATTCTCTTCACTTCTCTTCGCTTCCCTTCTCTGTCGTGGTGTTCTTCTCGAACGTGGTTAGTAATACCCGACTGGTCCTGGAAGGAACAAAAAAAAAAAAGAAGCCTAGACTTTTTTTTTTTCCATCCGTACCGCGCTGAAAGACTTCCTCCTCCTCTTCCTGCTCTTGTCGAGACTAGCTGGAGCCCCTCCTATAATACTACTACTTCTCCTCTTCTTCCTCTTTCTTAGCTTTTTCTCCTCTTTCTTGTGCTCGTGCTCAGCTCCTCCTAATCCTCGGAACCTTTCTGGCGGCCGAGCTTGTTCTGGTTCTGCTCTGTTCTGGCCTGTTGCGTGACCCACAACAAACTTTTCCTCCTCAACATCGTCTCATTGTCGTCTGTGCCTCTTCTGATTCCGTCTCTCTTCCCTTCCCCATCGTCTTGATCAATCTCTTCTTCCATCTCTCCGGGCGTTTACCGGGTTTTGCTCGCTTTTTGCTGCTCTTGGAACCGGTCGCCTTGTCTGTTCAGACGACACTGAACCTGGCATTTCGATTCACCTCAGCTCCACTACTGCCACCACCACCACTATTATCACTACTCCCTCCACTGCTACCGCCAAAAACCATAGCGAAAGCGAAAAGCAACCCCTAAAGCTTTAGCTCCACGAAAAGGAAAACCTCACCGAAAACCCTCCATCCGGAACTCGAGGTCCCTTTTTCCCCTCTCTCCCTAAAAAATTCAAGAATCCTAAAACTCCCACCAATTGCTTCGATCAAAGCCTAAAAAAAAAAAAAAATTCCTAAAAAAAATTTAATCCTTCTCTATCAGCTTCGTAAAACAAGCAAGAAAAGGATCCGGTCCTAAATCACCTTATTCTACCATTCCACCAAAGTATCCTCGAAACATCAACTGGAAATTTGGCAATGGCGCAAACTTCGATGGCATCCTATCAGGCCAGCTCAAGTACCCACAACAGACCAATGGAGGCACGTGTTGGCAGGACAAAACAACGTAATTCTCATTCTCCCCTGAAAATTATCTTGAAAAGATTTATCACATATGATTTGATTCATCGCGATCAAAGGAATCCGATGTATGCATCAAGGATTTCATTTCTAAGCTGTGTCGTTTGGGCTTTTTTTGTTCTGCGACTTTTTCTTTTTCTTTCTTAGCCGTTGAGCTCGACGAGATATCAGCCTTTTTGTCGAAGCGAGCACAAAAGAAAGAGAGAGAGAAAAACCTAAAATACCAAGAGAGTTCCAAGCTAACCTGGGGAAAAAACCACACATATAGGCTATGGACCTGACGGCTCCCGTCTTGTTGCCGGAATCGTCCCCCTTAACAGCGACAAAACCAAAGTCCTAATCGTCGAATCGACTCGAAAACCGAACTGCTGGGTCCTCCCGAAGGGCGGCTGGGAAACGGACGAAGAAAGCGCCGAAATCGCAGCTCAAAGGGAGGCTTGGGAGGAGGCCGGTATCACCGGGAAGGTCACAAAGGCCCTGGGCCAGATCCGGGATAACAGGACGACAGCAAAGGCCATCTACATTTTCTACGAGATGAAGGTCGAGGAGGAATTGACTGAATGGCCAGAGATGAAGAAGAGAAAACGAAAGTGGGTGGCCTATAAGGAGGCTGCTGAAAAGTTCGGGAGCAGGTCTGAGATGCTGGATGCGCTGGAGCGCTCGGGTATCAAAAGGTAGACTTTGAAGGGATTCTGGACAAGGCAGCTACATGAGTAGTCAAGGCTGAGAGATAGGGTCATCAAATCAGGAAATGCCATTCAAGGAGCGCCTGTGAACCCATTTCAATTGACGAAAAAAGATGCTGGTGCGCTTGCTCTCTGTCTACAGGAGTTTTGCATTCCTCCCTTGTTCCCGTTTACTTCACACGTATACCATCGGTTCAATTCTCCTCTGCAGTATTTCTCTTTTTTTCCATCTGCGCGCCTTACTAGTATAATCTCCAAATAACGAAAGGGTCTTTTGCTTTTTCTTCGAGTTTTGTTCGGGAACAACGGTACTACAGGCGTTTATTTTTGCTTTGCACTTTCTACAAAAAAGAAGATACTCCATTGGCAACCTCTTTCCGTCCCCCTTCTACTACCCCTTCTCGAATTACCCCAATTGGTCAATCAATCAGTCAATACAATCGATCCATTGAATATAATATTCCCGTTCCTGTACCTTGCCTGCAGTCGCCATTTTCACGAGGAGTTCCGCTGCTGTATGCTGGCTGTCTTTTTTCCTGTCTTTCTATCTTCTTTCCATTACTTTTTTTACTCCTTTTTTCTTTTATATCTATATTTTCTTTTTTTCTTTCTTTTTTATCGGTGGCTATTACTCCGCTGCTGTACTTCTTGGTTCTACAGGGTGCTTCATTGCTCGACTGAACGAACAGAAAGACCAATGAGAGACTAACATACATACGATACGATATGTGACTGATCTCCTCATCATAAACTACTTTTTCTTCTTCTTCTTTCCCCTTATATTTCTCTTATAGATATTCTCCCCTATCACTCTTCACCCTGATTTACCCCCCATCCCTTCTCTTCCTCCCGCATCCCTTCTCCTACTTGTCCAATTAGATCTAGACTTATTTTTCTTTTCTTTCTTTTCTTCTTTTTCTTCTCTCTCAGACATCTAGACGACAGAGGAAATATACATATAGAAAATATGAAATTTACACATAGACACTTTTCGTGATTTTGGTATCCCGCGAGGGAGGCAAAATGAAAAAAAAAAAACGAATCGTCTATTAACTTTTTTTTTAAAACCTGTCACCAGGCTACCTACTATTATACTATCAAATCTCCATCCAATCGTAGCTTATATAACTATAACAAGCGTAGAGAAGTCACGAAGGTATCAACATGTATCTCCCCGAAGCACACGACCTCAAGCCTCATTCCCCATTCGACATCGATATACATACATACTCTCATGCAGGGTATTATATTATATACATATACTTCCACATGCATACAGACAGACACCATCCACCCCCTCCTCTTCAAATCGCATCGAAATCTAATCCATGCATCAACGTTGTCCCAAAAAAGAACAAGCCCCCATCCCTGACCATCCCAGAGGTCCCACCATGCCTATTCCATTCCCCGCTTCAAACCGTTCCATGCTTTTCCCCCCCTCCGTCCATCCGACGCGATGCCGTGCGCAGATCTTGCTATCTTGGATAGCAAAAAAAAGATAACAGCGAAAAAGGAAGATAATGGTGGGGGGGAAAAGAAGTTTGTGTTTATTTTAAGGTCGGCCCGTAATAAATAAGCACCTACTTTAATTGAACGTACATTACATACGGTACATTACATGTAAATGCGAGCTAGTTTATGAGAAACCCCGCCAATGCGATTAGTGTATAAAATGCCACTCTTCCCCTCTCCTCATTCGACAACCGTCTATAAATCTTACCTAACAAGCTTAACCCCCCCCCCTAGCATCCATCAATCGATCTATCATTTCCCCCCCACCGCACGCGCGCCCCTTCTAGAAAAGAAAAGAAAAAAATCTCCTCGAATAAATATCCGTCCTTCGACCCACGTGCTCGATAGAATCGCTATAAGAAGCTTTAAAAAAAGGAATAGGAAGAAGAAAGGAAGGAAGGATGTCCCACACACACTCCCACGACGGCGGTCATTCCCACTCCCATGAAGCAAGTGGGTTTAACGCCCAAGAACACGGACATTCTCACGAGATCCTCGATGGGCCGGGTTCATACCTTGCACGCGAGCTGCCGATTGTTGAGGGTAGGAACTTCAAGGAGAGAGCTTTTACGGTGGGGATTGGCGGGTAAGTTTTTTCTTCCTCTTTTTTTTTTTTTTTTTTTGTTTTCCCTCTCTTTAGCTACAATTGATTCTTTGCCTTTGCCTTTGCTTTTTGATCTTTTTCATATTTTATTTTTCTAGCTTTTACTTTTTTTTTTACGAGTGAAGCTGTTCAGCTGTTTATTATTATGACGTAATGGGAATTGGAGGGGAAGAGAATGAGGGTTGTATCGCACGATCACCGAGATCTAGATGCGAACAACCTTCATAACTTCAACCAACCCACCTAATCCCCCAATTCACAATCATCGTTTCCCTTGAACCCGCAAGAACCCCCAAAAAAGCCATGATCATACGATACCACTCCCCTACAATGTCTACCCTCCATCCAATCGGCCATCCTCTTCACCGCCTAAAACCAGCTAAACCACCCAGCTAACCCCCTTCCCTTCTTTAACGAAAACCCCACCAGCCCAGTCGGCTCCGGCAAAACCGCTTTAATGCTCTCCCTCTGCCTCCACCTCCGCGACAACTACAACATCGCCGCCGTCACAAACGACATCTTCACCCGTGAGGACCAAGAGTTCCTCGTCCGTAACAACGCCTTACCCGCGGAACGTATCCGTGCGATCGAAACCGGTGGGTGTCCTCACGCCGCTGTTAGGGAGGACATATCGCAGAACCTCGCCGCGTTGGAAGATCTGCATCGAGAGTTTAATACGCAGCTGTTGCTTATTGAGAGTGGTGGGGATAATTTGGCGGCGAATTATAGTAGGGAGTTGGCGGATTTTATTATTTATGTGGTATGTATGGCTCTTCCTTCCTTTTTCCCCATAGCCCTTTTCAAAAAAACAAAAAAAACAAAAAAAAAAAAAAGAAGAGGAAGAAGGAAAGAGAAGAAGAAGGAGAAAAGCACACCTGCTAACAAGATATAATATTAAAAAACAAAAAAAGATCGATGTCTCCGGCGGCGATAAAATCCCCCGAAAGGGCGGTCCGGGAATAACCCAATCCGACCTCCTGGTGATCAATAAAACAGACCTAGCACCCTACATCGGCGCCTCGCTGGAAGTGATGGACCGGGACGCGAAGAAGATCAGAGAAGGCGGACCGACCATATTCGCGCAGGTGAAGCATAATGTTGGAGTTGACGATATCGTCGGGTTGATATTGAGCGCTTGGAGGAGCAGCGGGGCTAGTTCGCCTTTGTGATTTTGTGAGAGATCTTGATAGTGGATTGGATTGGATTTGGGTGGGGGATTTGGACGGATTGGATTGGATTGGATTGGGGGATGAATGGTGGATTGGAGGAGAAGGAGGAGAAGGAGGAGGAGGTCTGTACGACATGAACTTCCTTTTTTTTTTATGTATATATAATACATGCAATAACAGCTTGACACGAAGCTTTTTGCTAGGGGGAGGGGAGGATACAGATTGGCTACGCGGTTGGTTAATGCATACAACCCCACCACACCCCCCCCTTCCATACAAACTATCCGACTCCAAATAATGCGGCTCCGAATATACAACCTATAACTAGCTCCAGTATATGTACCCCACAAATCTAGCTAACTCCCCGGTATACCCCCCCCAAAAAAAGCCGTGTTCCGAATGAAATACCTTTATCTTATAGGCGTATACTATTTATATACACCACAGAGAAAAGAGAGGCCAGGAGATCAAAATTCACTTCAATTCCATGAAAAAAAGTATACCGAGAGAGAAAAAAAAAAAGACAAAAAGCCCAAAAAAATAAACACGGTTTAAGACTACACAAGCAAACGATATATATAAAAAAATCCAAAAACCAGAAAGACACACGGCTTTATAGTAAAAATGAAATGCGAGAGGGGGAAGGGGAACACTGTCACCAAACTAAATACTTGATATAGTAATAGTCGTAGTTGTAACTAATAACAAGATAAAAAAAAATGGCAAGTTTCAACGCCCGCTTATCCACGAATAAAACGAAGAAAAATAAGATTAAAAATAGGAAAAGGAGAAGAGTAGAGGATTGTTTGAGGGGATGTGAATGGGGATGGGGATGATGGCAGAGGGGGGGGGACGCAACATCTTGAGAGTAAAAACAGAATGAATATAAATGTCAAAACTTGGAACAGTATCAAATGTAGAAAGGAGGAGGAAGCTGTAAAACCCATTAAGTGCTCGATAAATTTTTGGTGTCAAAAAAAAAAAAAAAAGTGAAATCCCTTCGATAATTTTTTGGTGTGAAAAATGACAAGAATCAAAAGAAGAACAACCCCGGAATCCGATATATAAGCAAAGGTATAAAAAAGGTGACAATAAAGATAAAAATAAAAAGGAGTCCAGCCGTTTTTGTTTTGGTTCGCGATCCCGAAAAGAAACCGATGTAGACAAAAATCATTGTGGTGTGGCGGGGGCATGATGATGGTTGAGGAAGTGATAAAATATTTCCTTTGTTTTTTGAGCGAGGTTCTCTATACACAGGTGATAAAGAGAAGAAGAAAAAGAGAGATATAGAACGAAGAAGTAGAAAAAGGACCCATCCGATAACCCTGAATACAGTAAAAGGAAAAGCCCAAGAAACCGAGGTATATGAGGGGGGAACAATATAATTTAAGAAAGAAGAGGGAAAGTATTAAATTATTCCGTTGAAGCCGGGAAACGTATGTTGATAAACGAGAAGGACAAAAAGTGGAAAGCAATACCCAAAAACACTATGCATGATGCTACGCGGCCAGAACAGTAAAACCGGGAGGGCGAGAACAACGACTGGAGAAGTGAGACAAGGCGACGTGTTTGATTCGCCGAAGATCGATGGTGGATGTGCGGATGTGTGTGCCGTATGTGAGTTTGGCGATGGAGGTGGCGGAAGATGTATGTGGAGAGGAGAAAGAAATTCGAAAGGAATATATAAATGCGTGTACTCATTATCAGAAACGTCATCTACAGCTGCTTGGAAAAAACACAGAGTCTCGTTCGTGAAAAATAAAGAGAACGTCGACGGGTATTCGCAGACCGGGGTATATCGTATCGCATCAGACTGCAGCAAGCAAGGAGCAAAAGCGTCGTCAAGCAAAGAGAATAGAGCGACCAAAACAACTCAGCATCACGATGTCTGCTTCTGTCGCTTGTTCGCGTTACCGGTCCTCGGACTCGCCTTAACCTTCGCGGGTGCAGGCACAGGTTCGCCATCGTCTTGAGCCTCGGTCTTAACGCCGGCCGTGCTGGCTCGCCTGCGCTTGCCCGTGACGTTTGGGCTTGTGTTCGGGTTAACCGGTGTCGCGCCATTAGCGCCATTAGCTCCATGGTGTTGCTGGGAGTGTTGGGATGCCATGCCGGGGGCTTGCAGATGAGCTTGTGCCGGAGATGGTGTGGCTCCGGGGATGCCGTTCTGAGATAGGTGGGGCGAGTTGGGCATCGCCGGCGATCCCTGGATTCCTGGGGGAACTGCATGTTGCATATGCGGTGTGCCCATTGCTAACAGCTGCTGCTGTTGCTGCATATGGGCCTGGGCTTGAGCCTGGGCCTGCTGAGCCTGAGCCTGAGCCAGGTTCTGCTGGTGGGCGATTTGTTGATTTTGAAATTGGTGGACATATGCCTGCAAGACCTGCTTGGGCTCTAAATTCGGGTTTTGCTGCGAGAAAACAAACAGGTCTCGCATACTCGACAGTGTTTCTCCCAGCTATAGCTTTTTGTTAGTACATGAATTCTCAAACGGCGGGAGAATATCTGATCTTACCTCCAAGAGCTTGAAGACCTGATCAGGAACACCCCATTCACCAATCGGACTTTCCGGTATCATAACCGGGGGTGGCGGAGGTGGCTGTTGGATCTGTCGTTTCCCTAGTCCCTTAGCATTTACCCTCGGCGAAGCCTTCTGGTCGGGCGAGCTCGTTAAGGATCGGATGGTGTTTGTGAAGATGAATCGTGGGATGTATTCGGTGTGCTCGGCGGTATCGAATTCCAGACAGTCGATCTGTGATGCCACGTTCAACTGGGCCCGGAGTGTACCGTGTGCAACGACCTGAGTTCCATTCTCAAACCAGTAAACGAAGCTCGTCTTCTGGCTCTCGACTACAGTCTGCCCGCTCATCTCTCTTTCCCGTGCGTTTTCCATTACCAGCTGGATATTTTTGATACCATATTCGTATAACGAGTAATAGTACCGTGCAAGTACTGGCGTCGTTATCTCAAATCGTTTTGTTTCTCTGGTCTTGGATCGCCACAGGTTGTGTCGCATGACACCGGAATGAGAGTAAAATTCGTTGACAAACTTTCGCCAATGGTTTAGATCCCGTTTGTTGCCTTCCGATGAGCTCAAGTGCTCGCAGAACTGCAGAAGTTTTAGAACACCATTGCCAAGTTTCCTGGGAGGGTATGTTAGTAGGTTCGCGATTGGTCCATATTGTGCAGCAACGTACTGTTGAGGCCGCATTAACGCCTGCTGCTGGGCATGCTGGGCGGCAGCGGCGAGCGCCATCTGTTGCTGCTGATGTTGCTGCTGAGGATTCGGGGCAGCCTGGGTTTGAGGAGTAGCTTGGTTCGGCTGGGGAGTCTGCTGAGGTGTCGGTTGTTGCTGCTGGTTCTGCTGATTCTGCTGCTGCTGCTGTTGGGCAGCTGCCTGCTGTGCTTGTGCCTGCTGCTGTGCCTGAAGGTTCTGCATTGACTGCTGTGGGGTGGGTTGCTGAGCGTTCGGTTGTTGTTGCTGTTGTTGTTGCTGTTGCTGCTGTTGTTGCTGCTGCTGGTGCTGCTGCTGTTGTACCTGGGCTTGCGCTTGAGCCTGCGCTGCCTGGGCCGCCTGTGCTTGTGCCTGAGCCTGAGCCTGTGCTTGTGCCGCCTGTGCCTGTTGCTGCTGGTGGTGTTGTGCTTGTTGGAGGTGAGCGGCCTGTAACTGTGCGGCTTGTTGAATCTGCGCAGCCTGCAGCTGTTGCATCTGGGCCTGGGCCTGCTGCTGGTGATGTTGCTGCTGCTGTATATTTAGGGCTGCATTTTGCTGTACGGCCTGGTGCATCATTTGCTGCTGCTGCTGTTGTGATATCATTCGTTGCTGTTGCATATGCTAAATGATGGGTAGAAGGAAGAGGGATAATGTGAACAGGCTGTACTGAAAACCGATACGATGATATAACGTGGGGTCCATGCTTACTTGTAGATGTGCTGGCATACCAGCGGTACCAACTGGAGCGCCCGGGAACCCAGGATTAATCGGATGTCCTATACAACCAAGTTAGCAAGGTATTTCTCATCTAGTTTTATCGAAAATAAACAATTATATATAGTAGTGTACTTACCCATTGCTGCTCTTCTCTGATACTGATGTAATAGTCCTGGATGCATATTAATATTTCCCATCACTGTCAATTAACCAAGGGGAAAGCAGTCGTTTCGTTAGCGGGCCACCGTAAATTTTCAACCAATTCGCGCACCCGAGAAGTTTTTTAAAAAGTAGAGTTTTGTTCATCCATTTTTTTTTGTCGTTGTTGGACCACGAGAGAATGAAGATGTTTCCCGCGAGGATCGGAAGTGGCTTCAAATTTTACATGACCTTTCGCAACGACAGTGTGATGTGATAGGGAAGGGCACGACAGGGCAAAAGAGTGGGGAAAAACGGGAGGGGGAAATGGAGAGGATTATTTAGCTTACTTGGATTGAATTGTTGACCTTGTAATAACTGAGGGGCCATGCCTGGAGCAAGGCCCTGATGTGGATTTAGATGTTGCATGGCAACGGCATTAGGCTGTCCCGGAGGACCAGCGTGCATTTGCGGTTGAACCGCGTGTTGGGGTACGGCACCCAGCTGCACCGGATGAGGGTACGCCTGTGCCATCATCGTGGATCCCGCGGAAAAGACGAATAGGAACGCTTATTACGTTGCCTATTCACGAACCACCCGATTGAGGAAGATATCTATACCAAGGGGTGCTGATGTGGTTTTTTTGCTGATCGGAAATACGGGCGGAGAGATAGAGGGAGCGGACAACTTGGTCGAGGGGAGGACTCGAAACAAAGACTCGTAGATATGTTGTATATGGCCGTGTGTGTGTGTGTGTCACCAAGTGGCAAAGAGAGATGATGTCGGTGATAGTTGAAATGGAATGCCTCGGGCTTGTGGTGATTGGGTAAGAATAGACGCTTGTGGTGGTGGTGGTGCAGACGCGCTTAACCAAAATATGTGCTGCCGTAAATAAAATATAGAAGATACCTGCATATGAGGGAAAAAATGTGAATGAGAGAGCAGTTCGGGTGGCTTGAGATGAACGATCGTGAAGAGACTGATTGAGAGAGAAACGTGCGAAAAAACACGAGGTTTGGAAAAGTGTGGAAAGGTTTAAGGCGTGCGGCACGCCAGAAGGGAAAAAACCCGACAGACAAGAGGCAGACAGGCAGGTTCAAGTTCAGGTTCAAGTCCAAGTCCAAGTTCGAGCGGTGCGTGGTACAGGGCGGGCGAATAGATGGCAAGGAAAGGATCTGGGCCGCAAGGATTGAGGGAAAAGAGTCCCCACCACCCCGAACAAGGACAAACCACACGATCAAGCGCAGCGACAAGGCCAAGCAGAGAGAGAGAGGTTGGTCCAAAAACGGTTGATCGGAACAAAAAAAAAAAAAAAAGAGGTTGAAGTTGAATTTGAAGTCAACGGTAGGCAGATAGGCGTGCAATCACGGTTGTTTTGGGGGGGATAAGATCGATAGGCACCGAAGCGGGAAGCGGGAGGGAGGGAGAAACGAGGGAGAGGAAGGGAAAGAGAAAAGGGAAGGGAAGGGATGTATGGATAACAAGACAAGACAAGACAAGACCTTAACAATTACAAGACGATGCGAATACAGTAAAAATACACAGGCACACGCACACACACACACACACACGCAAGAGGATATCCTAATTCCTTCCAGACAGCTTGTAAAGGGAAGAAGGAGTACTACTACCACCAGTAGTAGTAGTGGCGGTGGTGGTGGTGGTGGTGATAGGAATTTGAGGATTTGTTGTTTCGGCCATGCATGCATTCATTAGTTCTTACCTGGCAAATAAAAGAGTAACGGGGAAATCGAATCACGCAAACAAAGTAGCCGTCGGGGAGAAAGGACGGATCTGTGTGGAAATAGTATGTATCTATGTACGTATATAGGACCGAGGAGTGTAGATTAGATCAGATTAGGCCGTGGAAGGAGGATAGAAGCCCTGGTCCAGAAAAATGGTGATGGTGGGAGGCAGTAGTGGTAGTAGTAGTAGTTGGTGGTATTGGAGGTGGTTAGTTAGCGGTGGTGTGTGGTTGAGGAAGGTTGAGGTTGAGGGTTTGTGATAAAGAAAGGCCGGGTGGGAATGCGAGGAATGGAGATGGTCGGATGGCGATGTGTTGTTTGGTGGTGGTGGTTTACTGCTGGCCCGCCTTTTTTTTTTTTTGGCTTGCTTGCTTGTTTAAACCTCGAGGAGCAAGTACTTAAATAAGAAGTACCGAAGCTATTTATTATCCACAGACAGAAAGAGGGATAGAGGTCGGAGATATATAACCCAGGGACCGTGCAAAAATAAGGTCGTCTTAAGGGAGGAGGAGAAGAAGGAGGAGAGGAGAGGAGATGAGGAGAGATAGAGATAGAAGAAAGAGATAGAAGAAAGAGAAAAATAAAAAAGTCGACGTTCGGTGGCGGAGGGGAAGTGAGAGAAGAGCTGAAATGGGACGGAGATTTGGTCTGTTCGAGGCTTTCCCAGGTTAATAGCGGCGGCGGTGGTGGTCGCGGTGGTAGTGGTGGTAGCGGTCGTGGCCCTGGGCTGGCGGTGGCAGTAGCCAGTAACAGGTAATAGTAATGGTGGTGTGGTCCAGGCCAGTTCAGTTCAGGTTGGACGTCAGGTCAGGTCAGGTCAGGTCGGGTTCGGGTCAGGTCAGGTCAGGTCAGTTCAAGTTGTTATCTGATCAACGAACGAACGAACAACCAAACAGAAACAACAGGCGTCTTCGTTGTCGTTGACTTCTTTAACGGACTGGCTGGCTGGTCGATTGACCTCAGTCTTTTTTCTTTGAAATGATAAAAAGAAGAAGCAGAAGAAAAAGAAGAAAGGAAACGATTAAAAAGATAGAAGGGAAAGAAGAGGGTGGTTGTGTGTTGTATGGGTGTGTGTGTGTGTGTGTGCGTCGCGATACAGGGCTGGCGTTCACTGTCTTCCCGACAGGCGCATGTCTTCTTCCTATATCCGTTTCTTGTTCTGATTCGATTCTCGTTATGTTTCTTTCCTGCGAGAACACGCTCTTCTCCTCTCTGTCTCTCTTTGATCAATCTTCTTCTTATTTTTTTCTCCTCCCTTTCTTTTCTTCTAATAAACCCACTTCAGAGATAATAAAAAAAAAAGAACAAGGTGTAGTTGCGAGTGCCAGCGCCGGTAGGGAAATAAAGAAGAATCCCGGGTAGCGTAGCGTAGCGACTAATTCCAAGAAATAAATAAGAAATCCGGTCCGCGAACCAAGAAAAAAAAATACCCAACTGGCAACTTAAAAAAAATAAAATAAAAGAAACGAATGGCTAAGAAGTACTGGATGCGACTATCTTTTGATATTAAGCCCAGGGTTCTGCTTGTCTACTCCTGATTGATATCTACAATCGCCGTTTTGTTTGGATTAATCCTCACTAGCCGTGTCTTAAACGCCAGCTTGTTCTTGTTCGTTTTAGACGAAAAAAAGGGAGGGAAGGGGGTGAAGTGGAAAAGGAAAGGGAAGGGGAGGGCCTGGTGCGAGTGGCGGTCGTTTGGTCGTTTCGTCTACGGGCGTTGGGACTTTCCTGGGGGGTATATGAAGGGGGGTCTGGTCTGTTCCCTCTTTTTGTTTCTCAAGAAAAGGGAAAAAGAAGAAGAAGAAACAGAAACAGAACTGATCGAATTGGTTGGACCTGTCCTTCGGGGGTTTCTTATTAGTTGGTATCAAACCGGTCCTGAACTGGAACTATCCAGATCTGTCTGTCTGTCTGTCTGTAGGTGCTGTTTAAGCGGTTCTGTAGGCTTGTGCGTACCGGCCCTGGGCCTGGTCCTGGTCCTTAACTTCTTTTTCAGAATTTCGAAAATTCGAAGTGCTCGGGTCTGGTAAATCGCATAAGAAATTCGAAGAAGAAGAAAAAGTAAACTGAACTGCTGCTTCTTCTTCTTCTTCTTATTGTTTCTTGCTTGTCGCGATTTAATATTCCGATTCCAGATATTTTTCCTTCGGTATATCAGAAAGGAAAAAACAAAAAAAACAAAAAACAAAAAAAAGAGAAAAGTCTGGCTCTGAAACAAGTACCGTCAACGGCCGGATCGATTGCGAAATATAATATTCGAATGATCAAAAATTTACCGCCGATATATCGATAAAATGTACAGACAGCAAGCTATTGTATCGGGATTCCCAGTCCATATATACAGAAAAAAAACAGTGTGTATGTGCTGGTTGGGAAAAGATACTTATTGTTGGCGATATCGATAATTTGGTGCGGGAACAACCTGTCAGAAATTCTTATAATAGTCGAAGGAGGGGCGGGATTCGTCCGTTCGTTCGTTCAGTCGTTCGAGGTACGTCCGCCAGTGCAGTGTTAATTGTTAACCTTGATCCTAGGAAAATCTCCAAAAAAAAGATATGCTTTTTTTTGTTTCTTCTTTTAAATCTCCAGAAGACCGTTAATGCTATATGGCTATGGGACTAGCCTAAGTCAATGTAAGTAGCAACGTATATGGTTATAAAAGCAACGACTTGTCTCTTTTGTTTCCGTCGCTTCAAACCAAAAAAAAAAATAACAGAATATAGTCCCAAAAATAAAATAAAAAAATGCAAAATAATAATTGTAAAAAAAAGGTCACTATACAAGTTCAAAAGAGGCGGGGTGTCCAAAAAGGATTTTAAAGAAGAGGGTCCCTTATTTGCAAGAATTTAATGGTTCAAAGAGGGGGAAAAGATAGATAGATGCACAGGGTGGTTCGTTATTAAGTGGTGCGCAAGAGAATATCAAGATCCCACGCAGGCACCAAGCACACGGACACACCTCTGATACAAGATAAAGTACTGCTAACTGAGGCAGGTATCCTGGGGGATCACACCACGTCGCTTGCGGTTCTGCTTGTCGGAAAATTCAACGGCTATCCACGTCGGATTGTCCAATGGCGAGAAAATAGAAGGTCGAGCAGGTGACCAAGGACGGATGATGTAGGAAATAGATGGCAGAGCTGGATTAAAAATCGCGAGAGGATTCCGTGATTCTCTCTTGAGAGATAAACCAAAAAAGAGATTTCAAAAGGAAAAGAAGAAAAAGGAAAAGGAAGGGAAAAGGAAATCGATTCCAAGATCTTGAAATTATTCTACTTTATTGTATTTTTTATTTCCCTCGATCCTAATACCACCTATAGCCTGCTCCACGGGTGGAAATAAAGGGCCTAGATCTCCAGATTGTCCTAATCCACTAGCTGTTAACAATCACCCTCATGATCATAAAATCAATTAACAATCTATAATTTAATCGACTCCTAAAATACAATTTCCTGGAAATTATATGTCTTTCATAGAAACACAGGGAGAAAACACATATGTATATCCCTTTAAGATATATAATAAAGCTGTTGGTACAAGTGTCTACGGGGGCGTATGATATTGATCACAAAGTGACGTTGTCCTGATCCAATATCAAAAAACCAAAAAAAAGTCAAAACGGCGGAGTAGCGAGATATCACGATGACGAGGTGGTTATGGTTATACCGCTATCGCCGGGTCCAAATCTGCCCCACACTGCCGCCCTTCACCCACCATTTCTCTGGGCAGGCAAGTCTCGTAGGGCAGGCAGGCAAGCAAAGAAAGCAGGCCAGGCCAACGGAGCCAGCCATTTGAATTCTTGCTAGCTGCACAGTGTCGTGCATTCATTCCACTTTGTATCTCTCTTCCTCACTTATTTCCCTACCCCCCAAGAAACTTTCTTGTTCGGATGAAAAAAAATAAAATACAGGAAGGCCCTCCTCCCCATACAAAAAGGTGGGCGCGCACACCCCTTTTTCGGAGGCATTAATTGTCATTAATTTCGCCGTTTCCGGTTAGACTCATGCAGGTAAATACCGCAAATTTTGCAGACTTAACAAGCTTTTCTGACCAATCATAGCAGGTCAGATGACCGTGCGGCTCAAGCAAGGCTATTAGGGTCCCTGCACGCTCTGCCGTGTTGTTTGTTGTTGGCGTTTTCGGTCCAGTCGCGCCAAGACTTTGATCTTCATGCCAAGATTGCGACGTGTTGTGCGATGTGTTGCGCAGATTTTTTTTTCTTTGAAATAAAAATAGTTCGTGTATAAAAAAAAATTCTCTGATCTTCGCAGTTCTGTTCTTCTACCATCAACCATCAACCATCATCCTTTCTCATCGCCATCACCAACCACCAATCCCCTCCTCTTCTCCTCTCATGGTATGTACCAGAACCCCCTCTATCAACCTTACTTTTCCTTCTCGCTCCTCCCTCAGATGATGACAAAACCCTTATACTTCTTTCCATCTCCGAATCGTCCATGACGAGATACCTCGATTCCTTTGCACCTTACTTGACTTAAGCGGTCTTGTATCGCAAATGTTTCGTTTACTTGCCAGTAACTTTTTGTCTGACCTACCATACACATCCTTCAATACTATAATCACCAAACCCTCCAATGGTTTTCATCCATTGCCATACCAAGTTCGAACGACTAACATGACTTGGAAGATTTATCTCTAGATTCCCTTTCGACCGACTGTGATACATCAATCGTAGATGCTATAACTGGTAAGCAGCCAACCCATCCTTTGCTATTCTATATGTTTTCACATCCTTCTTTCTATACAAGATCACTATGATGAAGTTTCCATGTACATTCGCTGTTTCCACGGTACCCCGCACTTAGAACCTAATTAGGGGATTCCATGACCGGTTTAATCTTCCTTGGATGTCTGATTTGATCTTTACCATTATTTTCCTTATATACCACTTTCACCTTGATGTGGGCTGAGGCTAACATGCTTGAAGACTCTCTAGGTTCTTTTTGGTCAGTTGTAGATAGTGTAGCAATTGGGACTGAGATTATGTAACAATGATAATACTATTAGAAAATATAATAAAAAATTTTTTCACCAAAGTCTCATACGCGTATCAAGCCCTGCCTGCCGCGAATAGCACGTGAGATCGTAATATGTGACACTACCAGTAGGCGACCCCCATGTGAATGTATTCCTTAGTTTCCAAACGCCAATGCAGCACGATTCTATAATACATTATTACTTAAGCATATACCACCAATGCCCAACCCAATACCTCCACTCTACTGCTCTCAAAAGCTGAAATCCATATCCATCAAATAAGTCTCCAGCAATCTCAAGAACTTGGCCACAAAGGCCTCAAGATGAAATATCGGCTTATTCCCCAGATGCAATCTATGCTCATAGAAAGCACTCCACTTGATAACATCCGCCTTGATGGTATCATCAACCTTTGGTATCAGCTTGAACGTCAAAGTCTTCAAGATGACGGTCGGGGGGATACAGTGCGTCAGGAGATCGTATAGCTTCGCCCGGACCTGAAGGATCCGTGCCGGTGAATGCTCAGCCATGATCTCGTCTGCGATCTGTGATATCAATGCCTCCCAGTCTGGTGGCGGGAGGGGTGTATTCTCTTTCACGACCTCGCTATAGTCCAATTCCCCAAATTAGCACCTTATCATTATATTTCAAAAACGATCAAGATGGGCGATATAGAGGATAGGAATGCACTACTTACTTCTGAGCATAAACCGCCTCAAACATCAACAATGCCCTCCGTAAATTCCTCCCACTCTCAACCGCGATCTTCTTACAAAGCCCATCCTTAACATCCAACCTCTCCAACTTCCCCACCCCCTTCAGCACATCCACAATCTCATCCACACTAGGCGCAGCAACCCTAACCAGCAACGTCCTACTCCTAATCGGCGCAATAATATTCGCCGTAGAATTCGCCAACAGAATCAACCTAAGATTAGGAGAATACTTCTCCATAGTCCTCCTCAGCGCCGCTTGAGCATCTCTCGTCAAATGATCCGCTTCATTTATAACCACCACCTTAAACCTCTGCTTTGCAGCCAAATCAACCTGTTGCGTCTGCGCTACTTCCTTTAACAGATCTTGGATTACCACCCGGTCGTAGTTTCCTACGTCCGACGGTGTGATCTCGAGGTGGTAGACAGAGGCTACTATGTTGAATTCTAATTTTCGGTTGGAGGTGGTGGTGAAGACTCGGGAGTCGATTTTTATCTTTTCAACACCGGGACCGTAGAGTTCTTTTAAGGTGGCGATTATGCGGGTCTTTTTGCCGGCGCCGGAGGGGCCGTAGACTAGGAGGTGGGGGAAGTCGCCGTTGGCCTATATATTTTTCATTGATTAGTTTTTTGTAGATAGTGGGATAATGGATGGATATGAGAAAAGACATACGAGGGACTTTAGACGGTTGGAGAGCTCATGGTGGTAGGTTAGACTATCGAGAGTCTTGGGACGGTGCTTGTCGACGAATAACATTGTTGGCTAGGTGGGTGATTGTGGGTGGAGAAGGTCAAGTAAGTGGAGGTTGTGAAGCTATATGTGTGTGCGCGTGTGCGGGAGAAGAAGCTTGCAGAGCCGGGAAGACGCGTTTTGGAGAAAAAGCTGGTATAAACGTTTATCAATGGCGAGCTTGTTGCTTTAGCTTAGCAGTTGTCACTCTGCAGTCTGCGAACTATTACTTAAAAATAAAATTAAAAAATAAAAATGAAGACGAGAAGATAGATATCTATACTTGAACCAAGTAATAAAGAGAGATAATATCAATTGTGATAAGTTACCTCGCTGGATAACGGTAGATAGATAAGTAAGCAGTTTTCATGACGTTGATTCCAAGCCCAAGCTAAAGTAGAGTCCACACAGCTGAAGCTCCGCCAGATAGCAAAATCACGTGATCCAACTTCCAAGCTGGCGAATAAGAGCCACCTTTGGAAGTGCGAGCGAGACCAAGAGAGAGACCAAGAGAGAGACCAAGAGAGAGAGAGTCGAGCCTCAGCCCGTCGCAATCCTTCGTCTGCAGTCTCGACAAACCGCCAAATACCCTCGATACCCCTCACCATGGCTGCCGACCCGCTTTCCAGCCTGATGGCCTCGCCATTGGTCCAGCAGGAACGTCAGCCTTTTCAACCAAAGATCGTATCTCTCTACCAGCAGCTATTCAAGGTATTTAGCTTAACTCGAGAAATCCATAAGCCAAGCGATACCAATGTCATAAAATAAACTATCAAAAAAAAAGGTCGCAGATGCTGACATATATATATTTGCATTATCCATCCGAATAGGAAGAAGAAGAATTCCATCCCAAGTCCGAAGGTTTCTGGACCGAGTTCTTTTTACTGAAGTCGCATCCATCTGGTTTAAAAGCCATCCTACAACCGCTCTCTGGCGACGATTTGTTACATCTACAGGTTGGTACCCTTTTGGTACCCTTTACCTACCCTCTCCTATCTCGTATCCCGTTCTAGATCATGAAGAATTATCTAGATTAGTGGATAAGGGGGAGGGGGTTATACTTTTTTTGGCTACAACTCGGTTTGGGCCCTGTTTTTGACTAAAATGCTGAAAGGGTATCTCTTGCGACCTGTTGAATGAATTAGCCCCAGACACGACAACTGTTTACTCGAGCTGTCGCCGTGGTGAAGAAGAAGGAAGGCCCTGCTGATGAGGCCGCTTTGGATGTAAGTGCTACCTTTATCATTTTTTATTTTTATTTGTATTTGTATTTTTGTCTCTGTATCGAACGATTACCAGAATAGCTACTAAATTACGACCTGAGATTAAATAGACAATATCGATATTCCTAAGCCAAGTATTGTCAAAACGATACACGAATCTCTCATCAGATGTTATTGCGATACTCGCCGGGCTCGATCATATCGATGCAGTATTTACGGACTTTGTGGGTGTTCTGGATGTGAATATACGCAGTGGGAGGACGGGTTAGTTTTCTTTTCTGCAAAAAGTCGCAGCAGTTCGAGGGAGTCACGGTCGCTAATTGGGGTACAGCTGAGGTGCGGTATAAGTCGGTTCATGTAGCGTTGATGACGGCGTGTGGGGCGTTTAATACGGGATTGCTGTCGTATTTTACGCATAGGGACTTGTTTCCAGCGTTGATGAAGGTGGGTTATATCCTGGCTTTGGTTGTTGGAGATGGTTGTGGCTGATATGGTGGGGGGTAGTTTATTAATGACCCGGCTACTGCGTCAATGTCGTTTGAACCGTTTGTATTACTTGGGGTTTTGGCGAATTGTAAGCTCCTAGCTGGTTTCCCCCAATTGATTGGAGTGCTCTGCTAACAATTGGGAATAGATAACAAATTCGAAATACAAAATTCATATCAGTTGCGCCTCGCGGATTTCGTAAATGAAACATCTATAAGGCAGATAGTCTACACGATTGGCGCGGCCTCGGCACGTTGTCGGGAAGACTATATTGCAGTTCAAGATGATGCGCCCGAAGGATGGAGTTTTGGAAGCGTATTATCGCTGATGGGGCTAGGTGGGATTCTGGCTGCTACTGGACTGTCGAAATCGCGGCCACCGTCGAGTAATGGCCAAAAAGTCGATCCCGATGTTGACGTCGTCAAGCAATCGTTTGCTCAACTGTATGCGGCCACCTTAAGTCGAGTTATTGGGATACGGAGGCTAATGAACTATAGACCCGGGTTACGTGCTGCTATTCTACTCGGTACATACGACTTTGTCAATACCAACAAGCTATTCGCCTTCACTTTCATATCCTCACGCCCAAGTTCAGCTTCTGAATCGTCACAAAAGATCGAACCGCCTTTCGTAGCGTATATCTCGCTAACATCATACATAACTCATCACGCCCACCGCACCACCCGCAGCTCACTGTACGCCCGACTCAATTTGTTAGTTCTGAGGGCATTGGTTGAGGATAATACGATATGCAAACGACTAGCACACGATGATCTGAAATCCGAGGTTAGGCTGTGTCGACACCGACAGCCGTACTTGCCGACCACAAGGGGTGATCGACACTTGATACTTGCGATTATGGATGTGGCGCTTGATGGCGCGAACCACAATTTGAGGAAGAAGCTGGATGTGGAACTGTATTCGCTGTTACTGGGAATCTTACTGAGAGTTATCTCATTCTTATCTAAAAGTCGGATACGACTACGTACGTTCTACTTCCATTATCAAAAAGATTTTACTACCATACTGATATTGGGTTTATATAGCATACCACTGGACGGAGCTGTGGAGATCACTGGTATCATTGATACGATTCTTTGCATCTTACGCCAGCGACTTGAAGGATCTACCGGGCATCCCGCCGTTACTGGATACTCTTGTAAACACCATTGCGCTTTCTCTCTCAACAGGCGATGCATTCCTACCATCGGCAACCGAATATGACGATTTATTCTACAAACTGGTGGAAACGGGTGATGTCCTCACAAAATTCCGAGATCTGTATAATCTCTCCGAAAGGAAAGAAAGCAACAGCATTGGTACCTTGGTTAGTGTTAGTGAGCACTATTATCGCTTGATCGAGGAGAACAGGAAAAGCGGGGCGGGAAGTAGGAAGTGGACTACTGCGGGGGTTAGTAGTGGGTTTCTGGGACCGGAACAAGTTGCGGAAGTTATTAAAAATGGCTACGAGACACTTGCTATTGGCGGTCTTAAGGAGGGGCTTGGAGATTGGGAGAGGTATAGAGAGGCGACTGAGAAAGGGTTTTTGAAGAAAGTTGGGAGGGTGGTGGTTGCGGATGCGAGAGAGCTGGTTGAGGAGACGCTTTTGTAGTTATTATTTTTTGCTCCCTTCTTTCTAAGGGCTTCCTTTCGCTTTTCGCTCTTTCTGTTTTGCAGGTATTTATGTATTCGGGGGGCTGTTATTAGGGTCTGATTTGATATGACTGGCCAGTTTTTCTTTTATCATTTTTTGTTCATTTGTAGTTTTATTCCGGAGTGAGTGTGTATAGGGAATATATCGTTCTTCTTTTCTAGACTTCATGAGTTTCATTCAATTCATCTGTCGCGATATTGATGCGTGGATGTATCACATATAGGTATACCCCGGGGACCCTGGCATACCTCCGGGAAGCCCGATTCGCATCGATTATCCCCGGCATCGGCAGGAACACACCAGACCCCTGTCGCATGGTTAAACAGCCTGGTTAAACTTTCGGACCGCCGTTAACTAAATCCAAAAAAAACCGACTCATTCGAAACTGAGAAACGAACACCATGTATAAATCTGTCTGTCACCGGTGTCGTACACAATTTCCGCGATTGCTGCAGGAAGACGAAGAAGACGGCTGGGCTTGATTTTAAGATTGCGGTCGACGGTTGAACGACTTATTTTTTCCTTTATTTCCTGCTCTTACATAATATATATACCCATAGCTACTCTTTTTTTCAGTCGTTCCCCGCCACGGCGCAAACTATCATATCGATATCGGATTGGACTGTACTGGGAACGAGACCGCTTGACTGGGAAGGCTGCCACCACCACCACCACCACCACCACCACCCCGAGAGAGCGGATCGCAGTGCAGGACAGGCGCAGCAGCCCCAAACTAACAAACCGATAGACGGACTTCCAAGGAAGCACAGCAATTGCGCCTGGTGACACAACAGCAGTTATCATTTGCTAACCCGGGTTTTAAATTTACCCCAATTATAATATATACGAGCTGGACACAATGAAAGTAGGTACCAATATCTTTCTTACCACTACCATCTCACGATCTTAGCTTTATTTGCTCTTTTCTATAATCATATATAATATATATCTTAAAAGAAATAAAGAAAGAAAGAAACGATGTTAACACCATGGACCTCCCGAGCGTACCAGATCCGAGTCGAACCTTCCCTCGAAACGCTCTCTGAGCTCCTCAAGACAAACGCCGAGGCTGGTGACAAGGCTCCCAATGTTTATCCGCTGTGCACATCGATACCGGCGGATTTGATCACGCCTTGTGGAGCTTATTTGAAACTTACGAATAAGTACGTTGTTATTGAAGAGTTTAGTTTAGTGATCTGGGAGGTGAATTGTAGAGCGCTGGACTGATTGGGATATGATTTTGATATAGGACGAAGCCAGCGAATTCGTTTTTATTCGAGTCGGCGCCGAATACGGGGTCTATTGGGAGATACAGTTTTGTAGGAAGTGGTATGCTATCTCTCCTTCTTCTGTTCTAATGGGATGGTTGCTAACTAAGGTACTTGATAGAGCCTCGAAAGGTTATCAAGACAGGCCCCGGCCATGGTCCCGAAGTCGACCCTCTCAACATCCTCCAAGATGAACTGGACCAGTACCGTATAGCAAAGATCCCGGGTATGAAGCTGCCGCCTCTTTCTGGTGGTGCGATTGGATATGTCGCCTATGACTGCGTGAAATACTTTGAGCCAAAGACTGCCCGACCATTGAAAGATGTACTGGAGGTCCCAGAAGCACTTTTCATGCTATTCGACACCATCGTCGCATTCGACCACTTCTTCCAGAAGGTGCAGGTTATCACCCATCTTCATCTTACCACCCCTACTCCTTCGGAATCAAACCTAAAGGCTCTTTACGATACGGCATACGAAACACTATCCGTCGTCGTAAACACAATCGTCGAACCAACAGTACCTCTACCGGTTCAACCACCAATCGTACCAAACCAAACCTACACCTCCAACATCGGCCAATCCGGCTACGAAGCGCACGTTCTCAAACTCAAAGAGCACATCATAAAAGGCGACATCATCCAAGCCGTCCCCTCCCAACGCTTCGCCCGTCCCACAAGCTTGCACCCGTTCAATATCTACCGCCACCTACGGACCGTAAACCCTTCTCCATACCTATTCTACGTCGACTGCGAAGACTTCTCGCTCGTCGGAGCGTCACCGGAGTTACTCGTCAAAGCCACAAACTCTAGAATAGTAACCCACCCGATCGCAGGTACCCTCCCACGTGGCGAAACCGAGCAAGATGACGAAGCGAACGCCGCCCGTCTTCTCGCTTCGATCAAAGACCGTGCTGAACACGTGATGTTGGTGGATCTGGCCCGTAACGATGTAAACCGTGTTTGCGATCCCTTGACTGTAAAAGTCGACCATCTCATGAACGTTGAGAAATTCTCACATGTGATGCATTTGGTATCCCAGGTTTCCGGTATTCTGGCGGAGGATAAAACGCGGTTTGATGCCTTTAGGAGTATCTTCCCCGCTGGGACTGTTAGTGGGGCGCCGAAGGTTAGGGCTATGGAACTGATTGCTGAGTGTGAGGGGGAGAAACGTGGGGTTTATGGAGGTGCGGTTGGGTATTGGGGGTATGATGATCATATGGATACTTGTATCGCTCTGAGGACTATGACTGTTAAGAATGGGGTTGCTTATTTACAAGCTGGTGAGTTGGAATATAAATCTCATGGTTTTTTTGGGAGCATGGCTAACGATGGGGGTGATGTTTTAGGAGGCGGTATTGTTTACGACTCTGTGCCGTTCGATGAGTGGGAAGAGACTATGAACAAGGCGAAGAGTAATATGATTGCTATCAATGGAGCCGAGGAACGTTATACGAATGAGACTGAGGGGAAACTATAAGCGTTACATGATACTATGAGACGACTTGAGGGAAAGGAGGCTGTCATAACTTTTATAAGCTTTATATACGCTATATACTATATTAGCTAGATTATGATAGATACATGAAAGGCTGGTACTAGGTGAAGGTGTCAGCATCAGGAATGGTAACTATCTGTTTCCTTATGGGTGGTAGTTAGATATATCATTTTTGGTAACTATCGTACGTCTTTGTGGTCGGTCGATAAGAATAATAGAAATATCATATCATTTCCGTTTAACTTTTTGATCCCCTATATATCATGATAGGATCGAGATAGTATATTTTTCGCTTTCTTGTGACCTTTTCTCCACTCTCTTAGGGTCGAACTTAGTTATAATTAACATACTCATGTCAAGACTTTTATATTCCATGACGTTTGTGCGCATAGGCTACCCGAGTCATATCATTAATGGACTCTCCTGTGGTACGTACATATCCGTGGTTTAACCTTTTTTCTAATTTAGTATTGGAGAAATTAAAAAATACGACGACCATTAGTCGAGGGCTTGCGATAAAGATATATATTAGGAATTAGCTTTTGCCATGACGGAGATGGCGATTCAGCCCGCCGCCTTGGTGCACATGGTGATGTTCCTGGGATAGGAGTTATATGAATATGACCTGACGCTCATGCACCATTTTGGAGTCTGGTGTTCGTTTATATATGGATAGTATTTGGCATTTACTCACCTATTC
The DNA here is from genome assembly GCA_036872755.1 of Orbilia blumenaviensis. Classification (NCBI taxonomy): domain Eukaryota; kingdom Fungi; phylum Ascomycota; class Orbiliomycetes; order Orbiliales; family Orbiliaceae; genus Orbilia; species Orbilia blumenaviensis. The sequence goes on along the minus strand of JAVHNS010000003.1, from coordinate 801,221 downwards.
ACTAGCAAACGCGTCTTCTTGGGTATCCAAGAAGATGCATATATAATAAAAATACCTTTGTAACCTGTCTTTTTCTTTGATCATGGTTTTTAAGTAGAAGCCCCTTTATTACGTAGGTGTACATGTATATGGAAATACATGTTTTCTTGGTATACTGCTTTTTTTCCCATGTATTTGGAGTTCTCACTGGGGAACTATTTTGGGAGGCACTTATGTAAAGTGGCGCATTTCCGGGCTTTGGACATAATTTACCACGAATTTTCCACTTCTAAAACTATCGACATCGTATATGAACTGATTAGTTGTAGATTTCGGTCATAAATTCCGGATGTTGACAGGTGTTGGATAGCGTAATATGTATGTGTATAAGAGTTTAAGGATCCTAAGCGGGTTATTAAAGCCTTAGACCATGACTTGAAGATTCGTTCGGTAGGTTCAGATGTTTTTAAGGGGCCCACGCAAGCCTGGTGTACACTCGCAGGAATCGCGCCACTGTCTGGATAGGTTTGCAATCATCTTTTAGTTTGCAGGATAACCAAAGTCGTCGCATTGGGCCTCTAGTGTAGACTTTGAAAGCCATCTTATACATAAGTAGGATTTCTTTTTGAGGGATGCTAGGCAGTAGTATTGTAGCATTGCCTTAAAGTCTTCTAGAATAAGGTAGGTTTGCAACGTTTGGAATTTATATTATAGTCACTCCGAGTTTTGCTTTTGTATCATCGTTTGATATCTTCTTTGACGACAGCTTTTCATCCCGATACTTTAATATATTGGGTGGTGTTGGAACCTGGTCGTCAAAGTTTCGCTGTGGGTAGTGGTGGTGCTTGTTATATATATTAGTGTTCTCATTCCTAGGATGTACAGTCGCAAGATCGTGGGTATATAGGCCATTAGGCACTATAATCTGTGGCTTTCCTTCTTCATCTATTTCTTCCCCCATGACTTGTCAATGGAGATATTTTGTAATATCGTTTGAGGATGGTAATGATTTTGCGTATAGACAAGATCGCAATCCATCTAGCTGAGGTATTCGAAGCAGAATAAACGGCAGATTGGTCCATGAATGGGGAAAGTCCTTGATCTTAGATGGCCGCATCATATCAAAAGCGTAGCGGATGTAGCTATGGTAATTGCAAAGTTTTTCTGTATATTATATTATATATATTTGTTTGGCTGGCTTTGCTAACCACATTTGCCCTGATCTTCGATTTGTGTACGTCTGGGCCCGGAGGCCACCCTGATCCTTATCTCTCCGACATTCGAAACTGGCGAAATTGCGGTGCATTTGCGGGGAAAAAAAAGTCTGTCGTGGCTTCTCAACATCCGCCCTACGAATGGCGAGTCTGACTCTCTTTCCGAGCGGTGGCATTTGTCGCCATGGGTCGTGAGGAGTGAACCTTGATCCGGTATCGGCTTATATAAGTTTGTATATATAGATAGAGAAAAAGAGATCTCGTCATGTTGGGAGAGCGAGGTTACCGAGAGCCGTGCTCTGTTATAGATGGTTAGGATTAGTGACTTTTTGTTCTTGAGAACATCTCCTTTGACGACCTTTCTTTCTTGATTCCCTGCTAATTCTGTATAGGAAGGGTGTGGAATTACGATCATGATCCACTAGTTTGGGAGCTGGTATTTCAGAGATCATATGTCTTCGTTTTCGCCTGCGAGGTTATATATATATATATATATATATATATTAATGTAATGAGATCTCATATAGTTCGTTGCTGCGTTTTGATGTATTTCACATCACCGCAACCATATCCATGTGAAATCCAGATATTCTAGAATAAATTTGGTTTTTGAGGGCCTGCTCCATACCAGACGCACACAAAGTCGGACGGAACTGCGCTGTTCATATCATCTATACTCCACTCGGTTGGTTGTATCTTCCTCGGTAGGGCCACTTTGTGCAGGCTGGTTTACGAGACTAGTTGTATGTAGCTGTCGTCGAATGTGTAATTGTTAAGATTTTGTATTGAAGTATAAGAAAGCTGCGTCATTCGTGAACTTACGATGGTTGCTTGGTTTAGTACAAGTAGGTTCCAGGGGATTCCAGGACTTGTCTTGGTGGTTCTAGATGCTTCTAGCGAAGCTCATTATATGGCCAGATGCAGCTAGTTTTGTTAAAAATATTACCAGGTGTTTTCAACTTTGTGTTGTCTGGTTCCAACGAGACCACCAGGTGTTGGAGATTTGGATATTTCTTTCGACTTTGTGTTGTCTGGTTCCAACGAGACCAGATATTTCGCGGTGTTTATGCTGGGGTCCTCTAAGGGTGCAACGAAGGTTGGATCTCAATCTTTGTTGTTCATGTGGGGCTCGTCGCCAGGGTACCTGTAAGTTGCCTGTGCAAATAAATAGGAGGTAGGAATATAGTTGTATATATATCGACGACATGGTCTGTTGTAGGCCTCGAACCGGCTGCTATTATCCTGTTAGAGATCCTACCGAGACATGGCCGTGAGAAGTGCAATATTTGGTGCATTGCAGCTTTTCAATATCCTCGTCTAGATATTGGTAGTTCTGCATTGCGTAAATTGGTATATTGTTCAATGTTTTGTGGGTTTTTGCGCCAGGTCTGGTTTTTGGGAGTGTGATGTCGGTGATCTCTTAGACAGAGTGTGCTGGTGGTGTATACATGTAACCATAAGTTCTCGATTTCTGCTGGGAGAAGTTTCGTCGAATCCCATGACCTGTGCAATATATATTTAGATGAGAGGCTAGGCCTAGGAGTTGTCTCATAAACCATACCGGTGCTTCGTGGGGTCCAACATTGGACTAATTTTTTCTTTGACTTGAAAGATTTAATCCAGGCAGCTGCTAGGAATGCTTTGAGGAAACTACTCTGGTTGTCTGATATTGTAGGATGTAAAAAATTGATCTCGATGGTAGCTTGCATTTATGTAGTTGAATGAATTTGGTTTTTTCATTGACTGTTGCTTTTGGGGTAGGTGAATGCAATATCTAGCTGACCGGCTATCAGAGTATGGTGTTTGGTTGGGATTCCTGGTCATTCGCCTGCGTAGTGGTAGATATCCCCATAGAATGTATTCTACGATATTCATTTATATAGGTATATAGCTGCTGCATGTGATGGAGAGCTAGACTCCTGATGCTGATGCTGGTGTTGGTGCTAATCCAGATCGATCGATGATATGATAACCGATGATATCAGAAAACCAAGTTTAAGGTATATGCCCACCAAGAGGCCCCGAGAATCATGGGCTGGAGTTGGGGCCGGGACTAACTTAGAGCCATCCGAGAAGGGACACATCCGTGGTCGGCCGTATGCGGGTACATGACTTGTTGTTTGCCAACGATGGTTTAACTGGTTAGACAGCTACTTCTATCAGGTGACGGTAATGGTTGATGATTGATTGAAGTCTAAACCAGGTGTTCATATTTGCATTCGCAGCATTTGGTGGATTGTCATTGTCTGGTGACGTGTCTTGGTGGGCTGGGAGATCGCCCTGGGGGCCTAACCTGCCTGCCAGATCATGTCGTTTGGGTCCGAGACCCGGAAGCGGTAGTACCTCTTTTAGGAGGCATCGTGGTGTAGTTGGTAACAATGGGCTCATAACCTATTAGGTGATGGTAATGGTTGATGATTGATTGAAGACTTCCAGATCTAGGAGCATGAACCGTAAGCGAAGTCCGTTTTCAAGGCCGTAGAAAGGGACTGGTTCCGTGTCAGGATAGCAGCCCAGAGCTTTTTGGAGTATCCCATGCCGGACCAATTACATGCGCGTGGTGATAGCAACACCAATAACTCTCGGTGTTGAGATTTGCTGCTATGTATATAATACCGCTAGTGGTAATCTTGTCGGGTTCTGTCGGTCGTATATATATATGTGAGAGTAGTATGAGTTATGAATTCATAGGGGGTTTGAGTCTTAGGGCACCGTAGACGAGAGAGGGTAGAAGTTTAGAGAATGATGAAGGTTTATGAGTTCATGGTAGGAGTCGGTAACAACCATACCTGTTGCCTAGGCCTAGTCTCGTGTTCAGACAGATGGCCAGGCTACAAGTGTCCTGTTGCCAATATGTGCGATGACTATAGAAGTTTGAGCAAAGTATTGCTCTGTATTTGCGTTGTTTTCTTTCTTGGTGCGGTATTAAATATAGGTGTATATATTCAGGGTCTATGTAGACTAATGCACTATGGTGTCGTTGGAGTGGTGGTGGTGACAGTGGTGGTAGTGGTTGGACCTGTTAAGATCTGGTTAACATGTTGATGGCTAGGAGTTGTTGTTGTCACTAAATTCTCGATCGAAGGATGTATATTTTTCCAGTCCTTTCTGGGAGTTTGTTCAATTGAAATTAGGACATGCAGAAGCTTCTAGTAGAAGATGGCTTCATCCCGTCGTGCAATTGTGAAGGGCAGTCTGAGCCCAATCAAGCCCCGAGAATTACACTTTGTTGGATTTTGTGCGTTTGTAGGTTCTGGAGGGGATGTATATCCGCAGGTAGAACGTGCTCTGAAACATGTAATTTTTGAGACTTGTGTAGTATTGATTCCAGATTTAGGACGGATGACTGATAGTATCGCCTGGGGTATTCTCTTAATAGATATAGCAAACAGGAATTCTGCGTTTGACAAGAGGTGTGGTTTAGTTTCTTGAATGGGCGCATTAGGCTGGCCTCGACAGGCTGGGTAGCCAATAGTAGTGCTCTCTTGCTTAATTTTCAAATAGTGAAATACTTGTGTTTGTAACATTGGGGGACTTAATTAAGGCCTTTCGCCTTTAACTAGCATCTCATGTCAAAATACATAAATGACTTTTGATTAGGCCAAACATGAGGTTTCCCCATTGCCTTGTCCACGTGCTGCAGCGCTGGCAGCTGGATAGACCATGGATTCTAAAATGCCGGATAACAACAGTCAATTTTTAGGGTAGGCTCCGCAGAGCTACTGGGTTTCGATGATTTCTTGACGATGTCATCCAACTGACAAATACGCCTAGGTATTCATTTCGACAGATATATTTAGGGTTTCTTACAAACTAACTCCAAGTCTATGAAAAAATAATCTTCATTAACGAAATGGGTTAGGTATCTCGATAAATTTAGTTGTAGCACAGCAATCTTCAGCCCTAGGCTTTCTCTTAAAATAATAAAATTTGATATTATACCGTTAATGCGATTCGATAAGGCATATTGACCATACTATTCAAAGAGTTGGGTTATCTGTGCATGTCTACCAAATCCAGCCTTATAAGCTTATGTTCAACGTGATATATATACTATAGAGCGTGTAGCATTTGGTATCCGAAATAGTGCTTTACGTAAATACACTACTTTATCTAACAGAAGAGAGAGATATCGATACCTACCCATCGTGTAGCTGTATGACTTGATCAGCTTGAGCTTTAACTAGGGGGTGTACTGGAGGTCGCTTTCAAGCTGGGTGGTAATTGTTGGCTCAGGATCCACCAGTTCGGATTTAGGTTCTCATAAGTTCGAGAATGTCGTTTTATACGACATTTCCTTTGTAAGGTTGATTGGTCCCAGGTGTGGGGGCATTCAGCCCCACGGTTAGCGGGGAATATGTCGCTCGGCTCAAAAAAAATAAAAAAAAATTAAGCTTTTTCCAAGCAAAATGCCTAGCCGGATGGGACATTCCTTCAACACCTCCAACAATAACCTGAATTCATGAACAGGGACTCCTCAAAACGGGCATTCCTGAGAGATGTCAGCCGGAGACCCTTCTCCGAGGCGCATCAATTTCGATCCAAATGGAGGGTGCTCGGGTTTGTGACTAATTTCTTAGATTATTACCTGGACGGGTACCAGAAGCGTACGAATCCGAGACCTTGGAACAATCACATTTTGGGTGGTCTTGAGGAAGCCGTTGAAATGAGCCTAGACTTATGGTTTAGCGTGCATGGTGGCGTTGCGTAAACCTCATGTGTCCATATATATTCTGGCGTTCAGCCGCAGGTCTGAGTCTAGTCGTCGCACTTATAAAAAAGTCTCTTCGGAACTGCGATTTTTTCCTGGCCTGTAATTCTAAAATCAATTTTCAACCAGACCAGTAGAAATATCTACCCGCGCAAATAGAAGGCAGCTATTCGACTCTATTTCCTTTTATCGCAGAATAAGCTTGACAAAGCGTTCAACATCGAGAGATACAGAACTATCAAAAATGGCTTCGGATTACGACAAACTTGGTCAGGTTGACTATGAATCCCACGGTGTAGCACCAGATCCACCAGACTACAAAAATGAAATTGGAGATGTTCAAAAAGTAGCCGCGTTAGCGCAGAAGTTAGCTGTAAGCAATCTTTCAAGAACCAAAAGCCGATGCTTATAGTAGGTATATCCTTGAATTTTGGCTGACCGGTGGACGACTGAGATTTGTAGAAAGGACAAAAACGAATACGAAATACCCAAGCGGTCGAACGCGTCATAAATCTGCTAGCCTCTGCTTCTGTTGGCGCAATCATGGGCTATACTCTCGAGAAATATATCGTAAACCAGCACGAAGTGGTTAACGGGACCGGCCCCTTCGGAACAAACCCCAAACTTTGGCCAACGTATGTCATGACTGCTGTGGCCGGAATTACGTTGATATTCAACACTGCCGTCCTCATCGCATATTGTTGCGGCACCAAGGCATCCGATAAAGTTGCCTCTGGAAGCAGCTATATCAAATTATTGAGTCCTATCGGGCATTTGATCGTATGGGGAACCAGTGCTGGTTCATTCAAAGGGGCAGCCGATGGGAAAGATATCTGGACATTTTCGTGCTCTGATGCACCGCCGGATGTAGCCATTCAACAAGCCTTTGAGAATAAGATCAACTATGATATTCTTTGTACAACCAATGTAAGTCGTGAACTGCCATAGCTAGCTAACCGTCTGAGGTGGTTTGACTAATTTGAATCCTGTAGACCGCTTCTCTCTACACTGCAATTGGTACAGCAGGGTTTGCCGTTATTGGGATAATAATGTGGGTTATCATCACAATTCATGTCAGGAAGCAGAAGAGAACGAAAAAGAAGTTGGAGGCAGCGACGAGATTTGAGAGTATCCGAAACTCGGCGCAACCTTACGTATCGCCCCAGGGCCCGTACGGCCAGACACCAGCCGGCCCGCATACATACTCGAATTACGGATATCCCCAGCAGCGGTGATTTGAGAAGGATATCTAAGCCATATATATGAACATAATGAAGACGAATGGTTGTTTCTTGGACATCATGTTAGCGAATTCTCATACTATACCTTTTATACATACCCTATATATTCTTCTAGCGGCGACATAACTTGTAATGAAAATTTGGAGTCTGAATCATAACTAATATATTAGCGAGGAGCCCTCGCATGATGAATTGAGAAACTTATATTAAAATCTACAATGAAAGATGGGAACACAGGAAATCTCTCTACTTGTGATTATTAACGATACAATTTTAACTGTCTCGCACCTCGATTTTGGCTTTTCATAAGAAGCTCTAAGAATATAAATAAGAATTAAAAATAAAACAGGGTCAAATATTTCACAACCTTCAGAAATGACATTTGAATACAACATGACTGAAATTTGAATTGAGAGATCCTCGAAGGTTGAGGTTTGACGAATTATTGTTGCACTTTTTGCGTTGTCCAAGTCTAACTTCGAAATTTCGTAGGCGAACCGGGTTCTCGCGACAACATCAACCTTCCGACAATGCGATAGCCGCGCCGGCAAAACCTCGAATCTACATAGAAGTCGACATCCCTGGCCAGGAGTGCTCTAGCAATGGCCTGGCTAACATTATCGACGCTCCTCCCGGCGTTCGGGAAACCAACCACAACTTCATGCCTTACCTCTTCGACGTCCGCCATCCTTCGTTCCCTCAAACCCCAGCCATGCCCCACCACCCTCCGAGCATTCTCGACTACCCCACAATCCGCCAGCTGGCTTATGCCCCAGAATGTTAATAATCGCCGATACCGTCGTGGTCAAGTCCACGTAGCAACTGGTGGCTCTGTCCGCGGAACTACTGTCGTATGGGGTGACTACGGGCTTCGAATGGTCGACAAACACCGACGGATATCTGCATTGCAGCTGAAGAATGGAGAAGAAACGATCCGTAAACGGTTACGTGGGATGAACTACCGACTGTACGCCCGGGTAAACGCCGGTATTCCCATTTGGAAGAAAGGAAATGAAATGCGTATGGGTGGTGGTAAGGGTAGTTTCGACCATTGGGCTAGTAGAGTGAGTGTTATGAAGGTGATATTCGAAATTAAGGGCGACATTCACGAGAAGATTGCAAGGGATGCGTTTAGATTGGCGGCTGCGAAGATGCCTGGTAGGTTTGCTTTGAGATATATTGGGGCTAAGAAGACCGTCTGGCTAACGGAAATACTACTATAGGTATCTATGAATTTGCGAAGAAGGGCGATCCACCAGTCATTGGTTTGAAGAAACTTACGCCAGAATACGCACAAGAGCTGATCGACTCAAAATATAAGCTACCATTCAAGCTACAAAAGATCCGAGAGATGCAGAAGGCTGGTATCGAAGTTCCTATGAAGGAAGTTATCCTTGCGAAGGACACATCTATGACACCGGGACGGATATTACCCCTCCCCTCGACGTCATCATGATATTTGTACGTATAGCTAAATACCGTGTATATATTACTAATACCATATTATATGGATATGACCGAATGAGACTCCATCGCAATGTAACGAATGATATAATAATCCAACTGAAGTAGATCTAGAGGGGCTTTAAGGACGATCTGCGAACTCTTTCGTTTATCGTCATAATGATCTCCAGCTCTCTCTCATGAGCTTCTAACCCATATTCATTCTCCCACCACTCCTTCCAGTCCAATAGAACAACCCGCTGCTCATCCCTATTCCACATGACATTGCCCTGACTGGGCTCTCCATGAATCATATTTTGTTTTCTGATTAAAACCATAGCTTCTAATAACGCTACTTGGAACTGGTCTCTCTCTGTCAATGACATCTGAAGATTTAAAAGTGTTTCACCCTCAACTCTCTCCATTATGATTGCGAACCCGCGACAGGTTCTGTATCCGAATCTACCGAGGATAACCTCGCCAGCGAGATATAATTCCGGTATAATCCTGGTTCGTTGTAATCGGTCCCGTGCCTCGCATTCCTGCTGCCACCTATACCGAAAAATTAAGGTTAGCAAGACTGATTAAGGGTACTCGGAAAGGGAGACCTACATTGATAAAGCCGTCCATCCCAATCCATCTCCAAAAAACTTCAATACAGCTGGCCTCCCCGTATACGTTGTGTAATAAACCCCTCGATCTAGGTCCTGGCCTTTAGAATCGGGGCATCTCTGTATTTTAAACGTATGTGTTATGCCTCTGGCTTCATCCCTGACAAAAACTTTGTTTGGTTCCATTTGATTGAAGTCGAATAAGTTAGAAGGCAGACCACTTTTCTCAATTTCATGGCCTAGCGGGCGAGTTTCTGGAACCAATGGCTTAGGTTTCTTAGTTGGTAAAGGTGGTGACTCCTTTCGTTCAAGAATCGCTCCCAATGACCTTTGACGGTATATCAGGTCCTGCCCTCCGCCCGAGACTGGCGGGGCGCTGGAAGCCCCATTGGCAATCGATACTGTCTTGGATGAAGGGGCAGGTGGAGGCCCATTTGATCCCCTTCGAGATGACGCTACGAGTCCTAGTGAATTTCTTCGGGATCGAGATAACGAATTGCGAAGTTCGGTGTTTTTAAGGATATTCTGGACTCTATCAAGCTGCCCAGCTACTTCTCTGTCAAGAAGACTTTGTTCCCGTTCATCTGCCTTCAGGTTTTGAGGAGTCATGCTCCGAAGAAGACCCGACATAACAGTGTCCAACCCTGCTGCAGAATCGTAAAGATATCCCTTGCCGCTGGTTAAATAGTTCAGGTATCCGAAACAGTCCCTCAGCGTTGGTCGAACTTGTCTCACGCTAATTGGAACCGAAATTAAATATCGAAAATCGTCGTCTCTTTTGATGAATATATATGTTTTGTACGTTGCGAAGAATCCGTATCGTAGTTTATAGTTGTGCATATACGTTATAACCTGCGCTGGAATTGCCAATTTGTGATCCAAAATTAGTTCAAGTACGAAAATATCTATTGATGAGAACTAATTACCCAGAGCACTTCTAACGGGTAACAAATTCGAAAGCCCCTTCTTGATATTGCATTCCCTAATATCGGATCCCCACACCGATTTAACCTCCCCAATGAACCGATTCGTAGACCCAGACGCTTTATGCTTTTGAAGAGTTGAAAATGCTAGATCGGGGTACCCTTGTTCGGGCCAAATCGAAGATGCCGGCGTAAAGAAGTCCGAATACCGTAGTATTACAACTTCCTCGCCTTCGGGATGTGAAAGGTCTCCGAAGGTAGCAAAGTCGGCTTGTGATGCTGCACTCTGGCGGCGCTTTGCTACTGAGGTGGAGTTGAGGCGTTTGTGGCGCTGTATGACTGATATATTACTGAGAACTTCGGTTTCGAAGTCAGTCCATTCGTAGAGATAACGGCGGTAGGTATCTCTAGACATCGAAGGTTCGTTCATTCCTCATAGTGGTAATGGGTGTAGGTTTGATAGGACGATATCTTAGGGAAGAGGGTACATCTTCCCTCGTGCAAGCCCGGCCACTCATTTGACTTGGCTATATACCCGATACATTGGCACATTCTCTGAATCAGGGACTTAAGCTTTGCATTCGAAATTAATAATTTCTGCCGTTCTAAGATTGGCTTTATTCTTATTATAAGTACCTACACAATCAGCACTAGGCACTCTAGTCCACGGAGTATAAGTTTTGTTAGAACGGTGCCGAGGCCAAACCCAGAACCTAAACCTAATAATATATATGTTATAAAGTTTCCCAAGCTCGCCATTGGTCTCAAGATTAAGTTTGCAATGCTGGTCTTTGATTTGCATTAAATCGTACTGTGACGTACAAAGGGATTGGAATCAAGAGTGTCTCCATAATTCGGCCAAGGTACCTACTTACCCGCTCATTAAGTAAGTAGCTACCTAAATATGTAGGTACTTAGGTCGACAGCTCTCCTATTTACTACTTTCGACCTAAATGAAGGAAACGGGGACAAGGCCGATGCCGCTGTGTTGTCATTACGTTGATACGTTGCAATGGAAGAGTATGCAAAGTCAACCTAATAATTTAGGATCCGACTTGATCATTTATTCATAGAGTGCGTATCCTAATATAATCCTGCATGATCACGCGGCTGGAGGTACCGAACTAGGTATTAGGAACGGTAGTAACCGGAACTTTAATTGGGTCGAGATAGTCAAACGTCCCCTTTAGGATACCAACTTGGGCTTGAAATTTAAACCTCGGCCAGCTCCAAAAGCAATATTAAGGGCCGCCGTAAAGCTCTTCAACGCGGCAAAGAACTCTGAATCGCGGAACGTTCCTCAAAACAATTATAGATATTGTTGCACATTCTAGCAAGCCGTCGCTTCTTTCTCTGTTTTTGCTTTTTCTTTCCTAGTTTGATGTTCATCCATCCATCCATCCACCAAAAAAATCGGACTTTGTTTAGGATGTCTCGTATGTTTTATTCTCTTAGACGCATGAAACCTAAAACCTCTCAAAAGAGGGCGGTTAAAGGTTCTAGCGAAACCCTAGCTATGTAATTGCTAGGAAATTCAAGCCAGCGAGCATGGTATTCACGCCAGCTGCTAGCACAATCATTTCAGTGCTAGCATGAAGCCAGGTTGCAAAAAAAATTTTACATTTTAGGGATTTATTGTTTCGCGCGACGTGTCATGTCAACCGCGGGTGATTGCAATTAAATCCTCTGCGCATCATGATCGCACCCGACATGACATAAATCAGAGTACGCCGCTCCGTAGACATCCTCAGTACGACTGGTTTCGCATTCTTATCAACTAAAGTGCCTTAGTTCCTCACCCACCGCAGCATTATTTTTTATAAAACCAATTTTATCTACATTTTAATTTTATACCGTCTTGTTGCTATGTTCTATGATAATACTCAGAAACCGGAAGTTGCAATTATATGCGCCCTACGATCGGAAGCTCGCGCTGTTCGTTCTCTATTTGACAGTACCAAGAAAATTAAGTATATTAGAGGTCGCCGAGGCCGAATTTCTGGCAGGATTGGTAGAATGGGTGGCTTGATGGTGGTTCTAGTTCGCACACCCAAAGTGGGACGGGAGGGCGCGACAAAAGTGTCTTCAATGCTACTAAAGAAATTCACTGAAATAAAGCTTGCACTAGTTGTCGGTGTCTGTGGTGGGGTACCTTCGTATACGCATGGTCAAGAAGGAAAGCAAGAAATAATATGCGGCGATGTCATTATTAGTGATATGATTGTTGCATACAAGGAAGGACTACGACGTCGCGACAGTATCGAAGAACCAAAGGCTCCCGAACGGCAATCGACGGAAATTCGGACATTGCTCTCAAAGTTGAGAATTGATCCCCAGGAACAAAATTTTTTAGAAAGGGCCTTCCATTTTTTCGAGGAAATCAGGCTTTCAGCGCGGGCGAAGTACCCCGGCGCGGAAAAGGATATTTTGTTCGAGCCTCATAAACCTATGGAGTCCCAAACCGACACCTATAGCTTCTCCGGAGAGGGGTCCACTGAAAGTCTACTTAGTAACGGGCCTCGTCCAACACCATGCAAAGGACAGGGTTGTGATGGAAAGAAGATAGAGCGCGAGAGATTAAAGCTGAGTAGCAATGTACGCCAGCCTCGGCCGATGATTCATGTTGGAAATATCGCGTCGGTCAACGCGGTAGTAAAATCCGCCGAAGATCGGGATATAAGTGCGCAGGAGAGGGATATAATAGCCTTTGAAATGGAAGGCGCTGGTGTTTGGGATGTTCTTCATTGTCCCTGTGTCGTGATCAAGGGAGTTAGTGACTATGCAGATAAGCATAAAAATAAAATATTTCAGCCTTATGCGGCTGCAACTGCAGCTGCTTGCGCAAGAGCTTTCTTAGAAGCATGGCAAAAGTTGAGGACGTGTCCACCCAGGGTGGCCGACAACCGTAACGTAGGCTCAAATATCAATCAGAAATACAACATTCCTCAGCGGTGTGGTCCCAAGTCGACTACATCCCAGCGCTGGACGTCGAATAGCTTCATAAAAGATGTACCAACGCCATGGATACCTGTCTAACGACACGGGTGGACCTCAGGGAGAAGATTAGATCTTGACATCTCGGAATCTTCGATCTTGATTTCTCCGAACTGCTCCTTTTTGGCTTTTCCGAGTGTTCAATCTTGATTTTTCAGAATGCCTAGTCTTTGTTTTCTTTAGAGTGTTCAATCTCAGCTCCGATTATACGTGGCTACCTAATTTCTCCTCTAAATCTTTGGAAACTAGTGTATTTGACATACTGAATTGCAGCTGTCGCTGCACTTAAACTAGACTTTGAGAGCTAGTCTCTACAGACTGCGGCCCGAGCCTTGCAGCTGGTCACAAAACTCTGGATTTATACGTCCGTAGCCATAGTGCCTAGTCTCTGACTAAACGCCAAAGCTATGGAAGGTCATAGAAAAAACATCACATCTTGGTGCCTGCTCGCTAGTGGATAGAACTATTTTTACATGATATGCTGACAGCTGTGCTAGGAATGCTTTGGAGATCAATACGGTACTAGTGCCGTATTATAGTTTGAATCGGGCTTACAATAGTATCATAATATTATCTTTTGTCACTTCCATGTAATCAGATTAAACCGGTATTCAAAAACCCATTGTTCTAGCACAGTATATGATTTTATAATGTATAAAAATATGTTCTCCAACATAAATTAGTACATTAGCCCCGGCTTACAGTCGGAAGTATCACTAATCTTCGTGTACATAGATATACAGCAACATTTTGAGGATACCCTACCATTGAATATATCAGGTAGAAAACAACCTATAGCTAGGCCTTTAGAATTAAAAAAAATGAATAGGATTACAAACATATATGTATATATTCGCCCATAGCTACGTATGCGCGTAGGTATTTGAGCATAGTCCTCGTGATAACTGTACCTAAAAACTGATAAAGGAATATGATCATGATGATTTCATATATAAAACCTACAGGATCTCTTGCACAAAATATTTTAAAATGGTGACTATACTGGTATACCTAAACCGGCAATTCCTTTTCGGTTGATATCTTTACGTTTGATTCCCCTTTCAGGTTTTAAGACGGACCGAGACTAGTTTTAAGATTACTTGAACTTAATCCATTTCAAAGGAGCCCGAACTAGTGTCCAGGATAACGATGCTTCACTAATTTTTTAGAGCTAAACATGCTAGGGCACCTGTGGACCACAGTACAACGCAATTAGGTCAACAAAACTTGACGCAAAAATTTGTGCATGCATCTGTACTTTGGGTGCGTATCTACTATGTCCGTGAACCAAATACGGCAAAGTCGCGTATTGCCGCCCCTACGGTTATGCCGAAAGGATACAACAGGAATCCTAAATAAAGGGGTTATTGCGTTATAAACAGGTCCGAATAACGCCATCTGCATGTCCTTAGGAAGGTCTCAGAGCCAAAATTCGGGAGTTGTGGTAGAGGACTGTCAGCTGTCACAGGGACCTAAATATGCCGCTCCTAAAACACCTTGTTCCTAATATATTTTCCACCAATACAAAAGTATTGAGGGAAAAGTAATAATTTTGACGCGAGTCTATGAATTTGTCTTCAAGTAAGGCTACCAAAAATGATACAGGCTAATAATGCGGGGCAGCTAAGTACATAGGTACAAACTAGCACAGAATTTAGTGACGTGGGGGGACCTGAGTACTCAACAAAGTCCTGTGATCAGCATACTAGTTTCATAGCAGAATACGTAGTTGGCGCGACTTGATGCTGTCTGGATTTAGGCCATACAGATACCATAGATTCCCAACCAAGTGTACAAGTAGCGAAAAAGAAATCATTTGCCGAGTGCGAGGCAAACAATGACCCTTGAGGCCAATTCTATGCCAATAGTTGCTATGACTTCGGCAATCTTATGTTTGACGTTTACAGGAACATTGATATCCATATCCTCCCAATGCAAGAGCATCTGAAAAACTCAAAATTAGCAAATGTATACATTTAGTATTAGGAGGGATAATCTTTATCGAGAGCCTACCTCGGCTACTGCAAGCCTGCTTCCGACAAGGATACGGGTGTCTGAAATGACAGGCTCGATATCCTCTAACTTCACGACACCTGACATATCAGTTGTGAAGACCGTCTCATAAGCGGCGAACTTGCTATCTTGTTGCTTTTTCACGTAATATGTGTCTAAAAGTGCCATACTGGTGCTTGAACCTTCGGCCGTGAGTATCCGTTCGAGGGAGGGCGAATAATAAGGTCTCGAATCGAGAATAGAACGGAAAGCATTGTCGAACGTATGCCAATCATAACATTCTGGGTCGAGTACCTGGGCTGGTTGGTACTCGCACTTATATCGCATCTTTGGACAGCTGTGAATGTAGTAACCTAGATAGATATAAGCTTAGAATTTTCGGATGCAATATGACCCTTAATATACCCATGTAGTAATATTCATAGCCCAATTCCTCGGCTAGTGCTATCTCTCGTATGGCGCTTAGCTTCCCAAAGCTCCATTGCGAAAAGTCTGTATGATACCTTAGGTAGCTCGTTTCAGTATTCGCTATCACGATACGGCGTGAGCAGTTGTCTTACATAAAGTAAACCCCACTGACACAATCTGGCAGTAGATCCAACACAGCCATTGCGATTAAACGATCATTAAGATAGTAGCATTGGTGGTAAGCGCCGATCTTTCTGCCTTTACTATCAACTGAATATGGCGGCTTAAACGGGTTGGCGCATAAGAATCGCTTGAAGCCACTCTCTGTCGCCACATCGTTGTGGACTTGTTTTTGGTAATGTTCGAATAGTGCATATCTTTAAAAGTCAGTTACCATCGCCATTTCAGGTATTGGCCGGGGAAAGTACTTTTCTTCTGTGAAAATGCCATTTTCTAGAACGACCCTGAACTTATGGGCAGGTTCAAGAGGGTTCTTAGCCTTCAAGAAATCGAGTTCGGGTTCGTGAACTTTTCCAACAATGTCGAATGAAGCGAGACGTTTCTCCCGTTTCTCCCTAGAAGTGCTTTGTTAGACTAAAAAGAAAGGGAAAATTCTCGTCTCGTAAATAAATAATTTAGAGAAAGGCACTCTTACTGTCGAGTTATTGGATACTTTCGCGCCTGTTCTCGCTTGTAGTCGATACCAAGAATGTAGTTCGACCAGGCATTGACTGCCTTTCTTTGTTTTGAGTTCTAGGAAAACTGTCAGCTGGAACCTCCCAGAGGTTTTCGGTCATGGTGAGGTTAGCTGAAGCATACGGCTTTGAAAGTGGACGATTTTAACCTGTATACAGCGACCTATCAATCTTGTGAACCAAATAGCGATACACAAGAAAATTGATTCAGGCTATGACAAACCGGATTGTGTATTCCTGGCAACAGGACCCTCGCATATCTGGCTTGTATATTATGTTGCCTGACCGTCTCCAACCACGGTCTAACAAACTTTTGTAGTCATTAGGCGTGATTCCTAGAAAGCCATCCGCTGGCCTATCGACGCCAGCCATCATCATGTACGACTTGTCTAGGCCCGAGACACACATATAAGCTTTGCTATCCGCTTGGCGACGTAACGCCGTATGCAACAATTCACTTACTACCGATGGGCACATTGCAGTACCCGCATGAGTTATCATTGCAGCCTACGAACACGAGTCAGTTTGCATTTAAACCATTTACCGCACTTATGATCATTGCTTACCATACGGGAAAAGGACGGTTGTTTTGCCTACATTGCCCGTTGGCGAGTGCTCTGATTCCGCCATTTCGGGAACGTTAAGACGTCTAGGCTAGTCGCTGGAGACGCGCGCGAACGGATAACTAGCTGGAGGTTGGATGGCAACCAAGGAGAATAACTAGGTCAAACGATAGTGCTTGGGGACTCCTCAGATGAGCGATGCTGGCGCGCCAACAGCTACTCTATGTATGCTGCAATGATGATAAGGTCCTTTGCAGTTAGCTTACCTGAGCTGGGTTCGGAGCTTGAAAGCTGCGCCCATTAATTATCCAGCCAGCGCACAAGGCCGAACCGACAACACACTTTTTGTGGAGTTTTGTTTGCAAGCTCACTCGTAGCTTTACCAACCTCAGTGTAGAGTATTCGCAGCCTTTTCCCTATCAGAGTTCGATATAAGGCGAAAGGAGAATTGAGTTCCCAAGTTGACTATATACTACCCCTTTCCCCCCATTCGTCATTTCGTTTGTCAACAATGAACTATGCCGGTTATGGGACCTTCAACTTCAAAGAAACCAGCTTTTACGACGACAACCCACGTTCATGGCTTGTATTTAATTGCATTAGTAACTAGTTATAACTTATGCATGCAACTTCCCGTCTTCCCGAGCTCAGATTTGTACTAGGAAGTTTTATGGAGATACACCCCACGCGGTGGGTGGGGTGCCTGGAGATACCCGAGCCGTTGACCAGGATCGGTCTTTTCAGGGTATTCCAGGGTAACTACCAAGCACCTTCGGTATGCCCTTGTTAAAGTTAGAAATATACATTTAGTAGATTCTTCATTGCATTACTTCTGTTTTGACGGGCCATCCAGAAACCAGCTCTGCAGATAAATTATACAAAGAAAAGCCCATGTACGTGCAGAGATACTCGTGCATAAAGCATCGATCACCTTTGATAGACGTTTTGATAGACGTTTTGATAGATTGACATAAAAACTAGACTGATAACTGTCCGCAGCATGTAATGAAGTATAGTATACATGAAGATATGAGATAAAGGACAATTCATTAAAACATAGGCTATATGTACGAACGGCCGGAATTATCATGCTGTAAGAACTCGAGAAAAACCTTAAGGTCTACAGTTAAATTTGAAAACGACGCTGGGAGACCAGTGATTGGGCGGCCACCCGCGGCGCTATATTCACGTCTCAAGTTCACATGAGTTCATGAGTTTGTACGATTAAGTGAAGTAATATATCCCCTCATCGATGCTACACAGGGAATCCCTACTTGCATTTTTATCGATTAGTTGCCCATATTACTTACATTTTTCACGTTGTACGAACCACCGAACCGTCGGTCTGGCGATTCCTCGGGCCTAAACTAAGTTTAGCTATTATTATTTGTTGGAATCTGACCGGACCATGGAATCTGTGGTATAGTGAGCCCTAGCCGTGCGAACAAGAATCTGCGTACACGAACCTCAGCTGCGAGAAGCCTTTAAACCGGTAGCTTACTGCCATGTCAACCAATAATATATTTCGCGATACTTATTCGCACATGCGAATTTACGTAAATGGGAAAGTGGTATGCACACGCCTCCCTGGGTTAGGCCGGCTGGTGTCATGCCACATACTTGTACATTGGCAATATGATCATATGACAGAACAGATGTTGGTGCAATACACCCAATAGCCAATCAGTCTATATATCCAAAAAAAAAAAAAAAAACAGCATTGGGGGAACTAAAGCTGGAGCATTTTGATTCCGGTTCACTTATTTTGCGATACCCCTATCAAGATCTAGAAAACTTTGGTTGTTACAATTCAATTGCCCCCAAAAAACCCTTAAATCCCCGGCCATAGAGCTTAATAATCTTTCGTTTGGGCTTCAGTCCACACCAGTAATACTTTTGGAGGCCATGGAAGATAATCTCAAAGTTTCGCATATTCAATCAAAGCCTAAACCCATAAAGATCCCAAGATAGGAATAAGAAATCCTAACCGGAATTGCGGAAGTATTATTACCCCATCCTATGAAACCCGTCCCATTCGCGTTCTTTCGGGCCTGTCTATCTAGAATTTCAATATTACTTTCCACGCAACAATTTCCATCCATGAGGCATAGGGTTTTCGTACAATCCAGGCCACTTAATCCTCTCTAAATGCGAAATTGACATGCTATTAGTACGCAACATCCCTGTTATACTTCAGCTCTATGGGTCAGAGCGTTAAAGAGATAACCGTTACTTACCACTCTCTAATAGCCGCTCCTGGAATTGCTGTTCAGATTCCTTTGTCTTCCGAGGCCTCTCTGTCAGAAAACGTCGCATAGGCGACACAGCATGGTTATGGGTTAGTTTTGCGTCTTCGGGTTCTGTAAGACTGATTCTTTCTATCGTAACTATACAAATCATCATAATATCAGCATAATCTTCAAGTATTGGCTTTAAGCCATCTTATCCAAGCCCCCTAATGGCCCCAAAAAATAGGGTTATACGGTCAGCAATATACACATACCCTCATTCCCAATCATAATTCTGCTATTACCATCAAGCATTTTCCCCTCGGCGTCAAGATTTTCACATTTCATGTTTTGAGCCTTGCTAAGGGACATCGCAGCCGACATCCCGGTTCCTTTCACAATACGGAAGCTGTTTGTCCAATGGTAACGTTGACGATAAATCTTTAGGTGTTCAAGGTTTTCAAATCTTAGTTTTAATGATGTATATTAGTCTTGTAAATATGCATATGCATTTCTAGGTTCTTAAATGCTTAAATATTGAAATACTCGGTCAGCCTGTACTGTACAAGTTGGCCCGGCAATAGTGCATCTGAATAGCGAAAAAGACAGATAATATTATTATGTTCGAGTCGACAATATCAGCACGTAGCAATGGAATGTTGTGTGCATATATGATGTCTTTATAGTGACACCCGAAACCTGTGTCGCGGCATTTAAATGTCTAAACTTACTATCGATCTGATTGCCATATTAATCGCTTGAGCAAACACTACTCTACATGTGTAATAATAGGTATCTACGTAGGTATCTATAAGCATTATGGGACCTACTAATGCCTAGTGTGTCTCTAGGCTACCGAAGAGTCATCTGTATAACATAAAATAACTTTCCATCATAAGTTTGTAAAAGATGCCATCACGATCCAGCCATGCATATATTCTTTTTTAGCAAGGGAAGTAGAAAATACCTACAGAGTCTTTTTTCGATTCTTCTGTGGAAAAGAATTTGGAAACGAGCTTGTTTACAAGACAAAAAACGAAGAAGAAAAAACAGGAGAAGTACCCTCAAAGTACTCCATAGTAGCTTAAAAAATGCGACAGTATTACCGCTTCCACGCGCACACAGGTCCTTACGGATTTCGGTTAACCTGTTCGCGCAACCTGACCTAATTGGATCAACTTCTTCAGTACAGCACTAAAGGCTCCAAGCTCCGATTGTACAGCTGTATAAACACTGGAAGCGGCCTCGAAGTTTCCACTCTTAACATGGGCGAACGCATCCGTCAACTGGCGGACTACGTCCGGGGAGATCAAGTCATCGTTGTTGAGATGGTCAAAGAAAGTATCCAGACGTTTGCCTAGTACCTGAAGTTGAGCTTTGGCGTCGGGCTGCAATTCAATTGTTAGCGTGTTAACACATATTTGGGTATGCCTTTACAATGCATTAAACTTACTGGTGCGTTAGCGGTAACAAGCTCCATTTCTCCGCTGAGGATTTCATAAAGTGATCTACTATGTTCTGGGATATGGCTACGATCCCCCTTGGCTATACCTTCGTTAGTTATACCGCTTCGTAAGGTAATATATATGGTAATTTTACATACGATGTTTTGGCTTGGGGGTAGCAGCCTTTGGCGGCGGCGGCGGTGGCCCCTGAGATGAAGAAGCGGCACCAGCGCCTCTAGGGGGTCCCATTGGAGGTGGTCCTGTCATTGGTGGGCCTTGTTGCTGTGGAGGCTCGCTGTACATTTGGTGATGCTGGGTTGGAGGTTGGCTGTACGGCGACTGCGAAGGTGGTGGCGCTGCGTAAAGATTGCCAGCGGGTGGCATTATACCGCGGCCAGGGCCTGCTGGTGGCATCGTTGACGATAGACCTTGGGTCGGTGCAGAGGGTGTATATCGGCTGCTTGGAGGGCCAGCAGTAGACGGTGGAGGGGCGTAAGCGGCGTGTGTCCTAGGTGGGGTGGGGCCTGTTCTAGATTGGTTCTGCGGAGGCGACTGCGGGACGTATGGGCTATGAGGTTGGGAACCTGGCGTTTGAGGCCTATACGAACCACCTATTTGTGGAGGGCTAGAGATATTTCCAATGGTTTGTCCTAGTTTGGGAGGCGGGGCGCCCGGCGTAGGGCCACGCGAATGCGGGGGCGCATTAGGTGACCCTAGTGGATTCGTTTGGTTCATGGGAAATGGCGTGGTGATAGGGGCAGAAGCTGGTACCGAAGGTGTTTTACGTCGCGTAGTATCAATTACCATCGGTGTATCATTCCAATCTGTTAGATCAGTACGTTGAGAAGCCGGTATTACCCTAGTCGCAGGGCTATCGCTTCTCGGGGGAGCGCCGAAGGGGTTTTGGGGTGGGCCTGTAGAAATGCTATTGTAACCCGGGCGATAACCCCCAGCACCCCCAGCTAATGTTGTAGGCTGGTATCCTGGTGTGGCAGGCGAGTATGCTGGCGTAGCAGATGGGTACACTTGTTGAGCAGAGGATGAATTTGCTGGTGTATATCTAGAGGTTGACTGTGTTTGAGGTTGATTATATCCTAAACTATGCTGTTGTGGCACTACAGACGGTACCGAAGGTTGAATCGGGGTAAACATTGTCGGGGCAGGTTGAGTCTGCTGGACAGATGTTGGCGCATATGGTGACTTGGTAGCCGTTCTAAGCCCGGTGCCTACCGGAACATTGCGAGCAACAGCAGGTGCCGGTTTCTTCGCAGCGACTTGTCCAGATGCTATCTTCACACGGTTTCGTGCGATCTCTGCTGGCTGATAATTGATCGGAACTAAACCAAGATACCTAGCGGCAAATTCGAGTTGCCCTTGAGCAGCTAGGACATCCGCATATTCGCAGTAGATGTCGTAGAGTGGTGCAAGCTTCCAGTCGGCAGTAGAATTCATCTCGGGGTCCACAAATTTCGTCGCCTCTCTGAAGACAGTAACTTTCTCTATAAGTTTCTGCATAGATTGGACGTGGATGCTGAAAGAAGTAGACCCTTCCGATGGATTTTTGAGAATTTCTGCCTCGCTTTCTTTGTACTCCTCAATCCAGATACCGATTACTTTGTCCAGTCGGGAACTCGAAAGATAACAAGTAGCAGCATCCTGTCGCTTCTGCAACTCGCTAGTCGCCTTCAATTCCACTTCAAGCCGCTCACCAAGGGCCTCGCAAAGCTCTGCAAACTCCTTGTCGGTGGCGTATGTACAAACCGCGCAGAGAACCTCTTTCCAACCAGCCAGGTCAGCGTTGTGGACAACATCCCATAGGTTCTTCTCTACAACAGAGGAAAGGAGGCGCAGGTAATTCGGAGTGTCTGTCTGTTTGCTAAAGTAGGCTTTCTGGACCTTCTTAAGAGCAGCTTCACCACCAGCTACAGCAAGCATAAAGGCATCCGAAAGTCGGTCTTCGCTAATGCAAATGTCCACCGCACATTCGAAATCGCCAAGAATAAGCGCATTCGTAATGCTTTTATCTGCATCCGACTCGGTGCCCGAGAAGATGTTAAAAGGGTTATTGGTTCGAGCACCTTTCGTAGACGAAAGCTCGTTCAAGAAAGCATCATCCTCCCCACTACCACCAAAAAGTGCGGAAAGGCGCCTTTCCTTAGATTCTCCATTAACCTGGACATCCTCGGACTTTTCAACAGATACCTCCTGGGCCTTCAAAGCATCCTTGGTAAATCCCAAGAACTCGATGAGCTTCTTCTTTGGATCAGAGTCGAACAAAGTCTTCAGAATGGTCCATTCGGCTTTCTCTGGTTCCGATGTGAGTTCCGCTATTCTCTTATCACACAGTGTCGAAAAATTGCCACCTTTTAGGTCGTTTTCGAAAGCGTCGGTAGCAGCTCGAACATCTGATTCAACTGCCAAAGTTGTGATTTTGAGCGTAGACTTTTGTTGCCCAGCCGGTGTAGTGAAGCTGACCAATTTACCCCCAAATCCAAACGATGCGCCAACTGGACGTTTATACCACCTTGGTGCTTGCTTAAGGGAGAAAGACGGGCCTTGGGGATCAAAGCTTGCTTGGGCAAAGAAATCTTCACCATCCAAAGCACCGGAGGTGGTGTCGCCTTTGCTAACAGCCCCTTTGCTTTGAAGCGATTGAATGCTTATCTTTCCATCAAAGGATGCCGATGCCACAATATTTGGGTTTCTGGGGTTGAGTCGAGTTTGGAACATCCAATTAGTACCAATTGGGAACTCGCCGAGCATCTCGCCTGAGTTTGGATTCCAGCATATCGTTCGATTATCTTTTCCGGAGGACAGAAGAATATCGGGGTCATGCTTGCACCAATCAAGCGAGAGGACACCTTGGTCGTGGCCGCTAAGTGTCTAGTTAAAATCAGCCAGAGTCCGCTCAATTTGGGGGGCCGCTTTATACTAACCCTCTCAGGAGCATTGGCATTCCGAAGATCCCAAACCATTATTACAGGGTTAGAGTCGTCAGGTAGAGCAGTCAGGAGTTTTGTCGTCTTTCCTAAATTAGTATAAATCCCAAACATCCAAATATCAATTAGAGTCTTACATTCTCCGGATGCCATGCAACCGCACTGACTTCCTTTCTCCCCAAGTGGCTCAAAGTAAGAGACTCTTTTTTTTGCTTAACATCCCAAACCGTAACGAGACCGTTCTTCCCTCCAGACAACAAGATATGCGGAACCTTCTTATTCCAGTCTACCGAAGAGAAGTCGTCGGCTCTTTGGGCCCGTGTGCCGAGTAGAAATGGGTTGGCAGTGTTGTTGAGATCCCAGACGTAGATCTATATCCCCAGAGTTAGACCATCCAATAAAACGGAAAATTAAATGTATCACATACCTCACCTTGGACGCCGGCCGTCAATAGCAGTTCGTCCTTGAAGGGGTTGAATTGCAGAGCTTTGACAGCTCCAGTATGCTTTGATAACGATTCAACAGTCCCGCTTTGCACAAAAATCAGCCACAGCGCTTCAGCATTATCCGGTATACACGATCCCACCTTTCTCCCTTGAATAGCGATTCAGCGTTCCAAAGGTCAAGAGACCCATTTTCCAAACCACCAGCGATGATACCCCTCCGCCCCCATGCTATGCCATGGAATCTATGAATGGAAATTAGAGTCAGTAAAAGACCTATTATAGTAGTTTTGAAGGATAATCAGATCGTACCTCGCATCGCTGTTTATAGTGACCTTCGGCGTGAGCTCCGAGGCTTCACTGACGCCACTATCCAAATCGAGATCCCAAAGCTCCAAGTGGGTAGCATTGGAGAAATCTGCATCGACGGCTCCGGCGACCGTACCAGTAGCGATTAATGGACGTGAGGAAGCTTCCGACCAAGCGAAGGTCGCCGTCCGAGGAATCCGCAAGTTCACCATGTGGACTCTATCTTATCGTATTGATATCAACACGTTCCAAATTAAAGCTCGGATGATGCTTGCGAGAAATAATTGTAGGGTATGAATAGGACACGTGAGCTTTTAGGTGAGAGTCGAGAAAAGTTATAGATGTGTAAATAATGGAAGACGAGTAGTAGGTAATGGGGGTGGTCGAAGTAATGGCCGACTTCACCATGGGATGTTAAGCTTGGTAGCCATTGACCATGCTGGAAGTTGAGACTTGTCCTCCCACAGATATACGCCACAGTATCCCTGAGAGCCACTCATCCCGTAGTTGTGGCGGTGCATGAAATTACCACACACAACACGATACCAAGATATATACGATGGGGTCCTTGAATTATATGCGGCTGGAGGAACTTTTCTCGCGATGTGGACTCCAAAAGAATATTACAATAGAAATTAAATTTGAACTTTCTACAAGAAGTACGGCCACAAGATGTATCATGCTATTAACAAAGATAAAGTATTCTAATATAATCCAGTAAGGAGGTACATAAGGGTTTTCTCTAGAGAGATATCTTAGCTATGCATCTGCACAGAGATATCGACGCCTAGGTAGAAGCCTGAGATTACCCCGAGAGCAACTAAAGGCTACTTTCTCAACTAAGGCCAGGTACCACATAGCACTGTACAGGCAGTATTAGTCGGCTTCAACGTCTTCCCAGTCTTCGAAAATGCGCAACCAGTCACTGACTGTAGGTTTTGATTTTGGAGCATCAAGATCCCCTTCTCGCATAGACAACCGTTCAAAAAAGTCGAAACCGGAACATATTAGCGGCCTGATTGGAGTGACTGTTTGAACCACAGCCAAAGCACAACACTCATCTTCACTCGCTATAGAGCTATCCGTTTCATTGTCACTTTTTAAGTTCTCGATGTACAACTCCTCATCAAGGAGATGGCATGATGGGCAGAGGCAATAGTTGGTTGCTATAAATTGACATGATGTTAGCGAGGTTTCCCAGGGTTGTTTAATACTATCGAATAACTTTTTATTGCAACGAAAGTATAAACTCAGTGCACTTACGTCTAGAAGTCAGGCGCACTCTCAGCCAGTCAAAATATAGGCTCCCCTCCGCAACTTGCAAAGGATTGTACCCGAGTTCTCGGAGAACTCCTACCCAAATCGGCCAAAAACATCTCTCAGTCGGAAATGTGCGCCAGATTGCAATATCTGTGACCGTGTACCCATTACTTAGCGTCCCACGAACATCGAGACCAACCTCTCCCGCCAAGAACAATAAAAGTTCCTTAAGCATCACCAGTCCACTTTCGCTAGGCGGGCTCCCAGCGCATCCTATCATATCTATTGCTATATGCAAGCAATTTTCTCCATTCTCAGTGATGACTCTTGCCCCCGATGATATAAGCTTCCTCACCACCTGCTTTATATCATAATCTGGCAGATGGTATAATACCCCCCCAGGAATGGATTTGTAAATATAAGGGACCTTCCAAATCTCACACATAATATACGTTTCAATGACATAATGAAGTAGCGGTAGAGGGCGTTCGCAAGGATAACGCGTCCAGAGTATGGCATCATTGATATCATAAAATTCGGACACCTGATTCAGGAAACGAGTCCAGGCAACCTAAAATCACTAGATGTTAATCAACCATTAGGATACCGAGCTTTGGTTACCGAGCTCTTACCTCATCCATATTCCGCGCATAACTTAAAATAGTCTCAGCTCTAACCACAGGGTTTGCGCCACTGTCAACAAGTAATGCGGCCCCTTCATCATTGTACCAAGACCTTGCCGCCGATAAGGGATCGTAGTCGCCTATTTAGAGAAATTTTAGCCTTTGATATATATTATGGCATTGGCGGCTCTTGTCGCCGGTGACATACAGCAATCAATTTGGTTAAGGTCCGATCCTTGATCAATGAGATACTTAGCTATCTCCAATTTTTTTCTGTCCAGTTCTATCTGCTCGCCCTCTGATGGAAACCATGCCGGCCTAGTGGGAGTACCTCTCATCAAACAGCACTACCACACCAAAGTCAATTTAGTCTTCGTTAGAAAGGGAACTTCAAATCTCGTGAATATGAAGTAACGGCCGAAAAACAAAGTTCTACTCACAGTTAGCAAGCCCTGGCCCCACTCGTCGCAATCATTAACGCTAGCTTGCTTTGTGCTAACTAAATACCGCACAGTGTCGATTGAACCAGTCGATATAGCAACAAGAATTTCCGAGCCACTTGGAATAATCGTCCGAAAAGATAGCCCAGCATAAATTACCGGCTTGGGACCTTCGGCCTGTGATAGATGAACGTCTATGATAGAGCTATATCCGTTCATTTTCGGAAAGTAACTGATTTGTGTAACGCGGCGGGAGAGACCAGAGGGTGTGACCTGCCCAATATCTCTCATTTTATCATATTCTAACCTCTCCGCCACCCTGAGAGAAAATTCTTCTTGGTCCCATTGTGACACACTAGTAGAATACATTTTTGATTTACCTGAGGCAAGAAGAGCTAATGCTGTGAATCAATAGTTAGTTTCGTGTAGAGTTGCGTAGTAGTAGGCTTTGCAAACTTACGGTCATATCCTATTGCTAAACTGTCAGAACTCGCGAGTAGACCCAATAATTTTCTACCCCTTTGCTGTGGATTATCATGCGCAAAGCGCCCGGGAGAAAGCTCTAGATACTGGCCGCCCTTTGCAAACTCAATGACTTTCCCAATATCCCCTAGAACTTGTTCCATCTGCTCTTGTTGGACTATTGCTTCTCTTCTCGTGACTGCCGCTGCACCAAGGTGGAATATTCTGCCAGCCGCCTTTGCAACCTCATCTCGTTTACGTTCTTCGAACGTCTTGTGGAGTTGGGTATTCGCAAATAATTTCACCAACGAATCGATAGAGCCGAGTGTCCCATTCACCTGATCAAAATTGATATTGACCGATGCGTCCATATTTTTAACGGCTTCTGCATTTGTTTGGATTTGCTGGATGATGTTAGTTTCGACATGGTCGATCCGGACCAAGGTTTCCACTTGGATATCGGAAACAATCGAAACCTTTTCTGAGACACTCTCTACAACCGTCTCGATCCTCTTAGTAGCGGCTTTTTGCTCCTTTAAGTCATCTCTAAAGCAAAAAAATCAGCATCGGGACTTTTGAATGTCTTTTGGGAGTTGTAACTAAAATATATTGCGATATGTGCCATACCTTTGTATCCTGTTCAATTGAAAATTTATGAACCCATAATGACTCTCCAAACTCTCCAACCACCTCTTCGAGTTGTCCCCCATAAAAATTAACTTGAACTTTTTCCATGTTCTGACCGTCTTAGATCGATTTTCAGACCCCGTCCATTCCAAAATACTCTTATGGATTTGTACCAACTCGTCCTCACATTTCTTAGCAACGTTATATAGACTGGAATAACGCACTCTGTCCTCTTTAGACTGTAATATCTCGTTGACATCTGTGAGGACACGGACAAGCCGATGTATAGCGTCCAGAAACCTCCTATGGTCGTCCTCCGCATCTTGGTACTTCGATACCGATTCTGCTATAAATTTTGCCGCTTGAAGACCGAAAACCAAAACTCCAATAACATTTGCGCTGATACCGAGTCCTTCGAGCCCTGACATTGCGGCGACGTATCCAAATATTCCCAAATAAACTCCTAGATATCCAAAAATGCAACCAATATCCAGAAAATGCAAGGTGCCCAGTAAGATGCCGGCGCAGAAACACCAATAAAAACAGAATGTATTCGCTCCCTAGGACCTGATAAAAAAATAAAAAAAAGACACCGTGCACGCAGCAGAAAAAGACAGAATAGAAAACGATAAGGCGGTTACGGAGAAAGAACGGAAAATTGGAAAAAATACAAGATATCACCAGTGTCCCCTCCTTCCTTCAAATAATCGTCATGTTCAGGCATCCTTTCCTTTGAAACAAACAGTTCTACAAGAGCAACCCCGCTTTGTCCAGTTCCATTCATCCAACCGCGCATTCCAAAGATATCACAGCCTCTTTCACAGAGCCTTGCATAAACTGCCTGCGTGTTCAACCACATCCTGAGAAGGATCAGGCTTTCCCTTGATCATGGTTGCACAGCGGCACAGATCCGTGATATTCATTTTCATTGGCTCGGCAAACACCCTGGTCAGCTGATCCTACATTTGGATTTGCGGGACTTGTGTTGTTTTTGTGGTATATTTTGGCGGCGACTGTTCGAGCTTCGGAGCATGGGGTTAGGGCGCTTAGGGAGACTGACTAAATTTAGACGCTATCCTCGAAAATTTTCTGTAGGGGAACGTTCTGAGAATGAGTTTTGGTAACGTGATTAAGTGGAAGAAATGCGATTTTAATAGGTTGAATAGAAAACGCCAGACCATTGGAGTTTTAGGTTGTCTGCATATGCATAATTCCGAACGCTAGGCAGCTACGGGCGTTGCCCTGGTGTATGAAGAATTAAGTCGGCGAAACCATATTGCATTGGGCAGTATGTTGGGCTTTTTTTTGACTGCGCAGCCGCATGAGGTAAATAAACTTAGGCGATTGCATAGATTATGCGCATAGAACGTCAATGGTTTATGTAACGGATAAATATCGATAGCGCCATGATCTGAAAGATGTTACACTTTGAGCCCCCGGAACTCGAAGAATCCAATCCTGCTACAGCGTTAGTACTCACGCTCCCCTGTATACACAAACGCATGCGTAAATATAGGCGCATGATAGTAGCTTATAATTACTCAGAAAGTGCTAGAAGTGCTACTTATCTGCACTTTCGTCTCTGACTAGCTAAGCATATCATTATTTCAACCCGCAACTCACACAACATAACTACGCACAACAGTTGTAGCTGGAGCTTAATTTTGACCTCAGTATTCTGAACTATTATGCATACACTGTTATTATGCATGTGCTAATAGGTTTACCATAACTACCATCTTTTAGATCTACATGTATACGTATAGTTTCGTAAATCCTGAGAGTAAGTTTATATGCATATATAGTATCCTCGATCCCGACGGTACAGTTAAGTCGGGCCATGTCATTAAGAGACTATTTTACAACACTAAGCCGCGTCAAGTATTCCAAAATATCGTGCAAGTTACTTTTCGTGGTTGTATCAGCCAAGTAATCGATATTGATATCGCGGGCACTCATCAAGGAATTCCAAAAGATACAGATATATTAAATACTACCTTGTGATCTAATTGTCTACTATCTACATGTGTTGGGTATGAGATCCGCGAAGCCAGTACGAGGCGATTTTTTATATACCTATCAATATGAAACATCAATTTATAATGGCCAGCTGGCTTCAATTGGTGTCAGCTGTATCGATACGTATCGTCATTCGCTAGATCACAGAGCTAGCACAGTCCCTCTTCGCCCGCATGCGCTGATTCCAAGGGTCCTTGTAGGCCATCCTTGCGCAATACCACGGTGGTTAAAATCGTGTAAGCTTGAACCGAAAAAACCAATCGAACATCTATATATTCATCTACCGATATTGATAATCATCCCTACGAAAAACACCAGATATGAAATCTGGGGACACCCGGGATCGTCAACCAACAGAATTCGATAGCTTCTCCACATTTACAGTTTTCAAACGTTACATCTCCACAAATCTTAGTCATCCCTGCACCCCAGAATATTCACATGTTCGAACGTGTTCACCGACAGGATCGAGCATGTGAATATAAACCAACCGGGTGTTAAGCGTTTCTCTCCTCCCCGAAACACCCCTTGGAATCTCCACTCTAGGATCTCTCTCTTTCTCGAATTTTCTCGTTTGCCACAGGCCTTGCTTCCCGCATTTCCCATACCGGTATACCACAGATCTCGATTTTCCATTTATTATTCAAGGGGTCTTACATACATTATCACAATCAATATAACTAGGTACATAAAACACGCATGCATGTATGTATGCAGCACCATAGCTACCAAAAAAAGCCTTGCGCACAGATATATCCCTCCCAACAACTGCCACCGGGGTATTTGCATTTTGAGCCCCTCTCCAGGTCTTCCCTCACACCCTAGTAATTAACACAAAGAATCTCGTCCCATACTTGCATAGACGAGACTGGAGAACTCGAGTTTTACAAGCATGGGTCAAGCTTACCGCCTTCACCTCGTGCCGATTGAAGCAGGGGGCAAGCTCCAGGCCACATGTACATGGTACACTCGGCCACACTAAGCTACAGCTACCTCAAGCTGGTACAATAACAATCAACGACGAGTCATTCTTACTTTTCCCCGCACCGGGCGAGCGGAAACGGAAGGGGGACCTAGTGATCAGTTTATTTTATGCAGGAACGGGTGTGAACGTAGCGCCGTTACAGAAAAGTGATCGCACTTGCATCTTGTTGGGAGAGGTTTGTAGACGAGTTGTTGGATTATCATAAGCTAGAGATTCTGATATCCCCACATATTATTTTAGGGGCTTAACCGTTATAAACTACATTTGCTTCTCGTTAGGTGAGTGGATACTAGCATGCCGAGGTATTTCCTGCGCGCGGTGGCTTGCTGTGGGGCACAGATCTCTCAGCTTTACCATAAGTGATCTGTTATAGATTTGTTTGAGGGAAACTTGGAAGCGAGTTTCACGGCATCGATGTATCGGTACGGGTGACTTAGGGCTACAACTTAGCTACATACTTGATGGCTCGTACGCTGGGACTACAAGGTTATTACTTCGGACGAATGGCTAAACTATGTAGACGATCTATATAGATCTTCGAAATAAGATCAGAATTGGGGTAGATCTATAGACTGGGTTAACTAAGTATACACATTTTTTGACACGAGGAAATTGCCGAACTTTGGTTCCCCTATGAGTCCAAATTTTTCGAAAGGGAACCGCGGTTCAGAATCTTTTGTAATCTCTGGGCATACACATAATTACATACATATATCGTCCCGCAGGTATATCAGACATTTACTATATAGGTTTGGTCTCCACAATTTCGGTGCAATGCAGGAGAGCGAAGTCTGGGACAATTACTGGAGCAATTGGGGGGGAAAGAAGAAGAGGAAGAAGGAGAGTTACAAAATAAGAAACTGGAGCTGGATTATTGGCTGGATAGGATTTCCAGCCATTTAGCTCCCCACTTTTTGAGCTTGGATAATCGTCATATGTAATAACTGAGAATTCCTAAGCCCGCTTTCTCTCAGTCCCACGTTCCGGGATGCGTGCACGATCTCAACCTAGTACTATAGTGCTCATCTCGAAATGGCAGAAGGTGTATCTAAAAGCCGGACGGGAGAGACAATTACAAGAAATGTATTGGAATGGCTAACAAGTATCCATGGATAAGGGAAAATTTTTCAGGTTCCACTAAACCCATAACTACAATTGCAAAGGTGAATATATTCCGACAAGAATGGATCTGGAAAATGAGAATACAAAGGGTATCCACAATTCATTTACATGCAAACCAGAGAAGAATCCTGGGAGGGTGCTCGGAAATTGTAGGGCCTGTCGCATGATATGAACAATGGGAAAGAGAAAAGTCAAGAAAAGATTATACCCACGGGGATGACTACCCATTCTGTCCAAGGATCGCAAGGATATCGGGCGGGTACCCCATATGGGGCAAGGCCTGGGCTAAGACCTGGGGTAAAAACTTCCTCAACCCTCGCTCGAACGTGCTACAGAAATCAAGCTTCTGTATAAACTGCCACTAAAACAAGATCTGCGAGTAATTTACAGGAAGAGTTTTCCTGTTAGTGGTCCCACTTCCTGTCGTTTTTTTTACCCCTCATATTGTCCGATCGGTTTAGTTTGGATGCATACGCTATGTAGGCGCCATGAAGTGTCGAAGCTGAGTGAGTGACCGTGCACTCCATGGCGTCTTGAAAGAGCAGTCGGGTTGCAAATTTGGTGGTCAAGACATGTGTCTTAACTTGCGTTGAGGTTTTGGAGTGGGTGTGGTCTTTCCACGGCTGGGGCCAGGGGTGGCTGGCGTTCCGGCCGCCCCCGACTTCTTGGTTAACCGTCCAGTTCGGCAAGTCCAAGAATCACATGCGAATGAACGGGAAGGTTGGCGTTCGACGATGAGATGGGCATCCCTTCATGATACTGGCGCAAGGTAAGCAAATCTCTCGATATGGGCCTGCCATGCGAACTAACGGACAGAGTTATATTGCTTTTGGTCACCGCCTGCCCTTGGGAACCTGACGTATCGATAAACGTCTTGAATGCATTGCATTGTTAGCAGATGTTTCGCGAGAAACAAGACGAACATTCTAGCTGCTTAAAATCAGGAACTGAGAATTGGCAATGATCGATTTCGGCAGGAGGATAGGTCCTGAAAATGAGAAGCTTCCCATGCCAGCGGGATAGATGCAGTTCAACGTGTGCCCCACCATCGAATAAGAAACATGCATCGGGCAAGCAATTCCAGAGGGCCCAAGGGCGTCGAAGGCAGCAAAAGCCCTCAGACCGTTTCGAATTGTATATTTAGGACCTCACGATGCAATGGTCTGAGACCCGTTAATTGCGGTTCGTTCGTGTGCTCCGAAGCAAGCGTACGTGCGTGCGTGTGCCCGCGAGGTTTACCCTAAGAGACCCGCTGGGGAAGAATGTGAAGGACGGCCTGTTCCTGCGCTTGCATGCATGACAAGGATAAAATCGGATCATCTGCTACAGTGGCGCGGGAGGACCATCAAATCTCCAACCCAAGACCAAGACCGGCTCCGTAGATGCCTGAAGATAGGAGAGGAACGAGGAGGGCTTGGTCTGTGCCCGCACCAGTCGATATTGCGCTTCATATGCGTATGGGGCTATAGTGGCCATGAAATTGGACTACGGATTAAATTGTTCGCTGCCAGCTTGAAGACGGATGAACATACCTCTTTTGCGGGGTAGCCCTGACCCGCCCTCAATCCTGGAACGGGCTAAGAGAATTAACGGGCTCCGTGATTTGAAGTCGAGGTCGAGGTCAACAGGTCTTTAAGGAGAGGAGAAACATCTACGTTCCAGTTGCGGTTTCCTTCCTTGCTTCTTGCTCCTGTCTCTGATCGAACCCAATCCTGAAGAGCCCCGCAGATACCCCGTTCTGAGTCCAACTGTATCTCAAATTCAACTGCATCCGCCGTATCGGGTCCAAGGGTCGTATAATATAATAATACATATATCCATCCCACACCGTGCAAGCAAGCCTGGCCTGCGCATTACGTTCCTCATTATAATATTTCCTCGTCTGGTTCGCTCCCATCCATTCCTTCAACTTTAGCCAACAGCCGACGGTGCCGGTTTTGTCGTGGACGCTTCGTTTGCTATAGCCCTCCCGATCCATTATATACGAAGCTAGGAATTCGGTAAATTCCTTCCTGCGCCTGCAGCTCTCAATATCCACTTCTGCATACTGTCAAAAAAAATTGAGCCGTGGGATCGCGACCTGTTTTAACTACCCTGGCAAGCCCTTTCGAAACGAAGCTTAGTCAAAGAGGTCGAGAGTCCCGGATCTTGCGCAACTGGCGGCTCCAACTTAGCCTGGGTAAGGAACTTGACAGCCGGAAATTTATATATACGTCGGCTAGCGCAGCCGTCTGAAGTTTTGTACCTCGAGAGCGAGAGGTACCACAGAACCGACGAACCCCAAGCTGTTTTTGTTTTCTGACTTCGACCAAGTCTCTCGCTCTTGCAATTTTAATCGAGAGATCTCGTTAGCCCTAACCTGACCCACACTACGTGCACGTTATTTCATCAGTTGTCCCAAAAAGGAGCCTGTATCAAGCATCTGCGCTGTCGCATTGAAAAATAACAGAGGCTCAACTGCATTCATCAGAATCGATCGGTATCTCGAAAGCTAAAGCCTTCCTTAACCATCGGGCTTCGCCAGATTCCACTACGACGGGGACCTCAGGAAGCTCAAAAGGATCAAGATCACGACCCCTCCACACTGCAATATTGGGAACGAGTGTGGTTCACTTGGTCTAGTTGCTGCAGTTGGAGCAAGAGAACCCTGTGTCTTCAGAGCCCGCTGACCAGACTTAGCTGCATTCGAAGCTGCATCATTCACTAGCTCCACTATTCCCAAGGCGACAAATCTACCGCCAAGTCGAGGGCTTCTGCAGCAGAGACTTAGAGGTTTGCACTGTACCGAGTACTACTGAATTGTACGTACTGTCCTGTAGTGTAGTGTAGTGTACTGCGCTGCACTGCACTGCACAGCTCAGAGTCTACGTACCGTAATACAGCTAATACTCGACCAAGTCTCACATCAGGGCGACTATTTTATTACATTACCTACTATTACCCCGAGTATTATTTTAAGCACTTCTCTCCCCCACATTCTGGACCTCCAGCCTTACAAAAATCTGTCCTCTTGTTCGTTCGTTCGATTACATATTTTACCTATTTTTATTTTATTTTTTCCTGCTCTCTCCCTTGTTGCGGGTGCCACGATTTCGTCGCCTGTCACGCGGTTCGATATTGCTTTTACTCTCCACCAACCCCGGCTTCTTGGAACCTCAAAACGTTAAAACCTAGTCGGCTCCGCCATCTCAAAATTTTTTTATAAGAAAAAGACATTTTCCTCCGCCCGCTTGCCTCTTCGAAAGTCTGGGGAAAAGCCATCCTTCCAATTCTACGACCGGACGAATACCGGGTTTCTCGAATCCGTTGCCCATTTCAAAGATTCCTTGGGACCTGAACCTGTTCGCTTGCTTCGCCTTTTCCTGGGTCGGATATAATACCAATTTCGAAAGCGGATGCTGCATAAGCTTCGGGGACTTTAGCTTCAAGCAACTCCGGGCACTGCAATATCCACAACGTCTGCCTGTTTCTGCAGCTCCAAAACAAAAGAAAAAAAAATCTTCATCCCCCCCCGGGCATTCGAATTCAACAGTCATCCTATATATCGAGCGGTTTCGCCAGGATACCCTTTTATCGAATTTAAACGTTAGAAACGTGGCGTCGAAGAAATCGGCTTCGAACGGCTCCGAAATCAGTGCATTCGACCCCGTTGACGACCATTTCAACCTCAATCCCCACAATCCCGAGGGTGTCGGAGTGACGACAATGAGAATGACCGCTCGGTCGCCTCCAATGATGACGAATCCTTTCTCCTGTAAGTATCCATATCGCCTTGTAACGCCATCCAGGGCTCTTGTTCGCCAACGTCAAGACCCATGCTCTCTCAAAACGTGCCACCCACGGGGAATTTTGATCGTCGATCGTGCAGGCTAACCTCGCAAAACTGAACAGTCCCCGAGTTTGACAACTCGTCCTTCTTCCATGCCTCGTTCGCATCGCCACCGCCGGCCCCGGCGTCGGGTCCATCTCTTCTCGATGACCAGGAAAGCAGCGCTTTCGCAGACTTCCTCGACAAGGTCGGGTCAGGGGCCGACAGCGCCTTTGTATTCGACCCAAAGATGACGTTCTTTGATTCGAAGATGCCGGACCCGATGATGTGGGGTTGGCATGAAGATACTACAACCGAATACCCACTGCAACCGACGACTAATCCAACGGCTCTCCTTTCGACGAATATGGTTACAACGCCACTAAGCTCGGAACGGAGTACTTTTGCACTAAAGCAAGGGGATGACGACAAGACCAACAAAGCAGCTCCAGTCTCATCGATAGCTCCGACAGAAATCAACTTGGACCCCTTTGCTGCGTTACACCAGATCGCTTCGGCGAAGACAGCTCCCGCTATTACCGAACGACCACATCTGTCAATCCCAGGACTGCAATGGGGTTCGGATCCGAACT
Source organism: Orbilia blumenaviensis (assembly GCA_036872755.1). NCBI lineage: Eukaryota > Fungi > Ascomycota > Orbiliomycetes > Orbiliales > Orbiliaceae > Orbilia > Orbilia blumenaviensis. Next base: position 765,123 of record JAVHNS010000003.1, on the reverse strand, counting down.
TCAAGTTTGGCGGTTATTCGGGCGCAGTGGCTAAGGAAGTCCACTCGAAGAAGGAAGATATGCTGGTTGAGAGAGCTATGGCAATGCTGGCTAAGGGAGGTTACTCCGGGAACACAACGGCAGCGAATACCACCGTCAACTCTCCTTCTGAGAACCGATCATATCCTGGGATAAAAGTATTAGAAGACGAAGAATCCATAGTTTCACCATCGAAAAGAAGAAAATCTTTCCATAGAAAAACTTCAGAGGAAGATGACGACTTGGAATCCTCATCGTCAAGCCCACATCCGGCACGACCGAGATCGAAATCGATGGTCACAAAAGACGATCTAGCGAGTCCCACTGCTTCTAAACAAAAGAAAAAGAAGAAACCAAAGGGTCCCAAGAGAGAAAACTTGTCGGAGGCCCAGAAGCGTGAGAATCACATCCAGAGCGAGCAAAAGAGGCGGAATCTCATCAGAGAAGGATTCGATGACCTCTGCAATTTGGTTCCAGACCTAAGAGGAGGCGGGTATAGCAAGAGCGCCATTCTGATACATGCAGCCAATTTTCTTGAGGAGCTAGAAGCTGGCAATAAGTCCCTACAGTTGCGCGTCAAACAGCTCGGTGGCGCTCCATAACGTGCCCACAGGGATGTCCAGGACATTCACTTCCTCTTCTCCTCGGGTCGGCAACCTGCATCGATTCATTTGGCCTTCGCTCAGATACCCTTCTCCACTTTTATATCCCCATAGTATCTCTTAATGTATTTCCTTTTTGGCATATTGGGACGGCTACGGTAAGGCATCAGCGCGGATTTTCTTGATTGGAGTATGGTCTTTCTATATATATAATTTTTCTGCTTTCGCTCATTCATTAACGGCGTATATGCGACTACGAGCAACGGTCTCCTTAGTGTGTTTAATGCAATATCGTTCACCCCTCATTTTCTGCCTTGGAGTATTATTTTTGTCAGCTGTCTAGTCTCCTTGAAGAAAACAAAAACACTTTATCTTTTAGCATCTATATTCACTGGACTTTGCTTTCCTCATATGTTGGCTATAAAACAAGAGCCGTGACGTCTAAAAGTATTCTTCTTCGGTGTTTTTTAATTTCTTTCAATCTTATCTTATTTTATCTTATTTTATTTTATTTTGATTTGACCCGATGCAATGCCTTCTTCTTGTTTTCTTTCACATGCTATTTACAAGGGGGGGGGGAGGCTACATGCTTTTGACTAATAGAACAAAGTGCATCGAGGATTCAAGGCAGGGCGCCGTTCCGTGCTGGCTAGCTAAGCTGTATCTAATATTACATTGTCAGTCCAATATAACGTCAGGATGCATCGACGATGAAGCCACATGGCCTCGTACATATACCTACATCAAGAGCAACCTTCTGCATGAAATCCTGTGACATCCTTCTAGAACTCGAAGCTCACGGTGGATATTTTAAAAAGAGGGCTTCGTGATTAAGTTTTTCAGTACTATACTGCAGTGTTCGTCGGAAGCCGGCGAGAATACCATGAATTCATGAACCAATAAGACTGCTTCGCTGCTGGCAAGCTGTCAACTAAAATGCAACTTGGCAATATCATCCAAACCGTGCATATTTTATGATTTTTCGTCCCCGTTTTCAAAAGAAGCCTTTTCTATAAAAGACGAAATCACCTGAACCTCGAAGTTGCTGTTGTCTTTGAACTGACAAGAAGTAAAAAAAGCTCTGCGCGCCGGCGGGCTCAACACCAAAACACCCATCCCGACTACCTACACACTACTACTTCCTATACATCCCACGACACCCACTCACGTTCACTCTCACGCACCCACTACCACCCTTTACGGATCACTTCCTTCCGACTCACTCAGCCTCGTTCTCCCAACCCTCCCGTTAGGCGTCATGTCCGATTCTACTCCCGAAGTACCCGAGGTTACCACTCCATCCGACGCCTCGCTGGCGCAAATGACCCCTCTTTCCGTCAGCGAACAGGCGCGCATCCGCCGTGAAATGCGAAAGGCGAAGGTGGGGCAGGGCGCCGATAGATTACGAAAGATCACACAAACGCAGCGTACTGCCGCTGGCTTCAAGGACGATTACAAGAAAGATGGTATGGGACCCTTTTTTTTCAACCCGTTTTTGTTCTGTTCTGCTGTCTTTTGATTCGCCCGATGTTTGTTGGGGAGGACGATCTGTCATCATGTGCTCGGTTTGTGATAGGTGCTAACCTGGCTGTTCCGATGGTATTAGATACCGACGTTTCCCCTTCTCCTGCACCAAGAACAACAGTCGAACCCGTATCAGATCAGGAACTCGATGTTTCCGAACATTTCTATAAGCCGAATAACCGACCTCGCGATGTCCCGAATAACATACTCCCACCGACACCACCCTCACAACCCGAATTCTCGCTCGATAATGACCAAATAGCACAGATGATGCAAGGCCATCCGCTCTTTGGAGGTCCCCCTGGTGCTTCGCCGTTTGGAGCCGGGCCTCCCTCGCAGGACATGGCGAACGATCCGTTATTACAGATGATGCAGCAGATGCTTGGCGGTGCTGGTGGAATGCCTGGGATGCCTGGGATGCCTGGGATGCCTGGGATGCCCCCTCCTGGTGCTGGTGGTAATGGAGCTGGAGGGCTTCCGCCGGACCTGTTGAGTGCCATGCTGGGGGGAGCTGGACCCGAGCAGCCGGCAGTCCAGGAGTCGCGGTATGCTAAGTGGTTCACTTTTCTGCATATCTTGTGTTCTATTTTGTTGGGGATCTATGCTGTCCTTAGTTTGCCCCAAAGATTTACAGGGACGAAAGAAGAGAGAATTCAGTTTGAGGGAAACCAGAAAATTGTAAGTTCTTTATCTAGTCCATATTCTCAACTTGGTGGTGTGTGGTGATTGCTAACATATGATATAGCCTTTGTTCTGGTACTTTGCCACCATGGAATTAGTTCTGCAGTCCACTCGATATCTGTTGGTAGAGAGAGGAGGTCCGCCACCCAGCTTGATCCTAACCACCATCTCACGGTTCCTTCCTCCTCCTCTAGGGACTATGTTGATCACCTTTTCGCATTACATCAAGTTGTTCTCTACAGTCTGGCAGGACGCTTTGATCATTGTTTTTACCATTGGCTTCTCGGCCTGGGTTAATACTTGGTTTGTAGTTGATGATGAAATACCTTTAATGCCGTAACTTTAATATATGACATGACATGATTGAGGGCGAGCCCTCTCTATTTTTCTTTATGCCTTCATTCCCATATGTTGGAATGCATGATTGAATGCTGTTTGTTTTTATGGGTTTACTTATTGCTATTAGGATAAAGGCTTTTCCATGGGCGCCTCTGTTAGATAATAGGGGCTTGTGTTTTTCATTAGTTTTTACTGATTTTATCATTGCTGTGATACTGGGGTGCGGGTTGAAGGGCAATTTGTAGAGAAGAAAGATGGCTTTTTTTATCATCTGGTTCTCCTGAGAATGGATTTGGGATTTGTACATACTGTCCTGTATTCTACGTGTGTATTTTTCTTGGTGGAAAGTGAAGTTGTGGTCATGAAATCAAATGTTTAATTCAGATGATTTTGATAATATATACAGTCAAGCCCTTTCGGGTAGAGAGTCGCTCATTGTAGTAGTATAATACATGCAGACCTTCCTCCTGCCGGGTATACGGAATACGAGTTTACGCTAAGATGGCGCCTTCCAAATCATTCTGCTTATTCTTCCTCCTATCTGCTCTCTGCAGTTTGAACTTTTCTTCAAGCTCCCTTTCCCGCTTCTTAGCCAGATATTCAGCTTCCTCCTCCAACTCCGCCGGCCTGGGTGGTTCAGAATACAGTGTCGCTGAAGTCTTCTGTACTAACTCATCCATAATATCGTCCGGGAACCTGTTCAACATGTCGATGTCTATTGTTGACGTAGTTTCTCTGACTACAGGAGCTGTCTGCTTCTTCTTGAACTGCAATTTGGAGTCTACAGGTACGTCTGAGAAGTGTATTGTGAGAGTTGCTGGGCCCTCAAGGGCATCTTTTCGGGTTACGATCATGTCGACCTCTGGGTTGTGGTATTTTAGGCGGGGAAGGCATTCACGGAAGAATTTTCTGTTGTAGATAACGGCGTTAGATATCCCATCTCTCTTTTTCTTTTTTATCTGTTCTAGTAAAGGCTTCGGGATAGTAGTACCTAGGACCCATATGCCCATTGTTGCTCTTATAGTTGAAGCTCAGGGCTATCCGTGAGATATTTGGAGGGAGGATTGCGGCGCCTGTGCCGTTGCGGACGGAGTAGAGCTTCTGTTCGAGACTCGGTTTTGTTAGTCCTTTGTCTTCTTCTTTGTTACAATTGATATTGGATAGAAAAGAGGACAATGACGTACGGCTCTAAGCCATCTCATGCGCGACGTCGGCGACGGCATCCCGATGTGAAGTTTAGTGGGTGATCAACCGATACCGGGGGGTTGGTGGTTGTAATAACTGGGGGATATCTCGATATCTTCTTTCACCGACGTTTCATGTTTTTCGTCGAAGTTCTTTGTCGTCTGCTCCAAACGAGAAACGCCAAGACCGATCTGGGTTGGGGTGCTTTTCTTTTCTTCTTTTTCTGCTGTGGAAAAAAAATGTAAACAAGCGAAGTGCCACACACAAAAATTCTTTGAACCTCATCTCGTCTTTTTTTTCTCTCTTCTCTTCCTTCAGAGAAAACTCTCTTCTTCCTCTTCTTTCCTTCTCTTGTTGTTTTGCTATCATCATCATCCACGAGAATGTGAAGCGCCTTTGGGGGAACAATCGAAAGGAATAGGACAGTCTCCGTTTCTTTCGATTGTTTAAGTTTTCACTCCACAACATCATCATGGTATGTGTGCTCCCTCCTCTTTCTTCTTCTTTTCTAGAACGCGAGAAAAAGTACTAATATCAAAGAACAGCCTCGCCCACCACGCAGAGTTCCATCGAAGAAGATAACCGCGTCGACGGGACGGGTAGCTAAGCCTGCCGCGAAGGCACCAGCACGTCCATCTACCTCTGGCAAGCGTAAATCGACGGACGCTACACGACCGGCTCGTAGGACTTCGGTAGAGGCTTCTGAGGATAATGCCACTAGGCCTTCAGCATTGAAAAAACGACGTGTTGCTGGGGCAGTTGTAAAAAATGGTATGACACCCTGTCGCTTTCATTCCCTTTTTCTTGGATGGGAAAAAATTTTTCCTTTCAAGTTGTGCAAGTTGTGCAAGTTGGATGTTCCATGATGAAATATACATTGGTCCGTGTTGATGAGGCGGATTAAGACCCCGCTGCAGGATTAACACAATTGTCACCTCTGGTGCTTTCTGATTTATTCCATCCCATTCTCCTTTATATCTGATGTTTCCTTTCTGTTGGTATCACTCTATTGGGAAACATTCAACTAACAATTGTGGTACAAAAGGCTCTACAGCACCTCATCTAGTAGCTCGCAAGAAGAGGATCCTCCTTGAGGATATCGACAGTAAATGGGTCAATATCTCAGAGTCGTCTCTAGCTGAGCTATCCAAGCTCCTTCGCGATGTCGGACGTGCTGTTCTTACAGACATGCCGTTGAAGTCAGCTGCGAAGCGCGAAGAGGCACAGAAGACTCTTGAGAGGTCTTATCAGAGGTAAGCTTACACTCGTACTTCATTTTTATTTTATTTTTATAATCCAGTTGTATTTTATTGTAAGACGAGGAACATCGGATGATGATATATTTTTAACCCTTACATGCTCAAAAAGGGCATCCATGGAGATGAAAAATATGCAACAAACACTCTAATTTTTTACTGATCGTGCTTGTTCCCCCTCCATTATTACCTTACGATATGTCAAATTATTTGGCTGGAACGAGTCGTGTTAACAGTTTTGTCAAACTGCAGGTTCGAGCGAAATCTCGCTAAAGTAAAGATCCCTCCTGGGTCGTCTGAAAAGGTCTTCAACAACGAATGGCTTATCAACGAAGAGGCGAAACTGAATGCCCTGATCCAACCAGAGGCGAGACAGATCGCTCTGCTCCAAAAAGAAATTTCAAAGCAACGACGTCTCCTGGACGCCGAGGAACGGCAGCTCCTCACCCTCCAAAAGAATGCCAAGGCAGAGAAGGAAGTCAGGAGGCAGAAAGCCCTGAAATTTATCCCGGCCCTTAAAGCGCCACCTATGGATCCAGATCAGCTACAACTAGAGATCGATAAGATCCGTCTGAGTAGTGATAAATCGGAGAGCGATTTCACGATTGCGCGGGATCTATTGAAGGATGATGAAGGGCTTTTGCCGACCATGACGCAGCTGGAGAAACATTTAACTTCGATCGCGAAGAACAGACAGGCCCTTGGGGATATTCCGGAGTGGATCCAGAGTACCAGGGCGGCTGTCGATGATGTGCTTTATAATATGAAAGGCGATCGGTATGCGGATTTAATGGATTTGAGTGTATAGGCGTTTTCAGCACTCTCTTGCGCTTTTCAGCCGGCTAGGCCTGTATTACTATCGAGTGGATGGGTTGGTTGGATACGGCGTCTTCAAAGTTTTCCTTTATCTTCTTTTCTGGTATGGCCAACGGCGGCCGTGGGCTCAATTCTGGCGTTTTTCCTTCACTCAAGGTTTTCGACGATAATAATATTTACCATTAATAATGTATACACTACGATCACACAAAACAAATGATCACTAATGAACGGTTTTTCGTTGGCCAATCTCAAATATTTATTTTCTCCTTCAACTAGAAATCTCGATCTGAGAATGTGAGACCAACTTTTGTTGCCCATGCATGTTGGGCTTCAACGCGGCAGCTGCTGGTCTCATCACATGTGTCGTGTGCACCTTTTTTCCTTTGTGATTCTTCAAAACGATTGGATGACTAAACTCAATGCGGAACTTGAGGAGAAGCGGCACTGACATCAGATACGAAGAAGCCCTGGCACACCCACACCCTAAAAAAAATTCTCGAACGATCGTGACCTTATACTAGTGCTTCATAGCCGGGGTTGAATTCACGAATTAGCAATGGAATGTTCATGAAAACAAGAACGCGAATTTCCCCGCTGACATGACTTCTAGCTCGGGATCATTAGGGATCTCGATTTGTTTCTCGGTATCTCACCAGCGAGAGATTTAGTTACCCTCGGTACTATTCCTAAAAGTTTCTTGGGGGTTGTCCTCTTTTTTTTTTTTTTTTTTTTTTTTTTTTTTTTAACTTTTCTGACTTTCAGCCATTGGGAGACTTTTCTGTAAAGTAAGGTCCCCCAAAGCTATGAGCGATTAAAATTATCAAATCCTTATTGTATGATATGATGCAACTGGAAACGGTAACCTAATGCAATGCACACGAGAGAATGAGGAGGTTTTCCAAAAAGAAAGAAAGAAAGAAAAAAGAATAATCTGATCAAGAGACTCGTTTCTTCCTTTCCCTTCTCGAATTTCGAGGGGAGGGAAGGAAAAAATTTTCAGCTAGAACTCGGTGCCTGCATGCGCCTTTCTCATCGCCGGGAAATGTGATATGGCCTCATCATCTTAGTTTGTTTTTCTTCTAGGGCTTTTCTCCCCGGATTTTTTTCGAGATGACCTCTTCTTCTCTTCTTTTCAAGAATCGGCCGTGACGAGGGTAGCTCCAGCTCTAGCTTATGCCTTATGCCTTGAACTTCGGTAGACAGTTTGCATTGGAAAACGTAACGAACGGATGTTCAACCGTGCCTAGGCAAAGCTAGCTGGCGCGATGTCTCCGTAGCCGGACGTCACGCCTTACTGGTTAACGTTCTCTCCCCTGGCGTGGCCAAGCAGCATCAGCGCAGCAAGTAAGATCTTAAGAGAGGAGAGACAATTTAGGCCTAGTGAGCTCCAACGTTTCCCGTCTGCTGTTTCAATTGATGCGATAGATGCATCTTTTTAAGTACAGGCTATATACATCTAATATATATATATACCATACCCTTTAATATCTTAGTAATGGGATATATGATAGATATCGCACAAGGGAGGGAAGGGTGTGCTTGCGAGTGGACGGGGAGGGGTTGGGCTGAGCCGAAGCCGAGAGAGCGACAGGTCAGCGGGAAAGCGGTGTGACATGAGATCAAGAGCCCTGATTTGCCCAAATGGATTGAAACGGCTAACGTTGGACCGAAAAGAATAACATGAGCAGGAATGGTATGAGCACGAGCACGGGCAGAGCAGAGCAGAGCAGCGCAGAGCAGTGCGCAGAGAGCTGAGGTCGTTCATTGAGCGATATTGATGATGGATGATTACTGCACTGCAGAATACTTCTTTTACAGTACTGTATCCTGTACCAGATACTTATACTTTATATATACACTGTCGAATATGACTGTGTATGTCAGGGTATCGTACCTAGCTACTTCATAAACTTACTAATTGATACGCATGTATATGATATTTATGTATCTGCTTCGTAGACGGGAATGTGGCGGCTCGACGGATGCTAATGCAATGGGGAATCTAAATCCGATGCAATGATCTGATTGATTCGATTCAATGATCCGGTGTTCAGACGCATGCGCAAGTGTGTGCGCTATATGCACATACTCCTCACATACATATATACACTTATGGAGCACTTACATCGTCTTATGTCTCATGTCTTATGTAAACAGCCAGCCGAAGGAATGCAAAGAAAAATACTTCGTCGTATTATTAGCCTAGCTGGCCAGGACCCGGGGCGGGCCAAACTGGGGAAAGTATCGTTTGAATTGCGACAATTTTGACTCGTCTCGCGCGGAGCCCGTAACAAGCTACTTACCTTTTGGTCCCAAACCCAGGTCGAAAAGTCAAGTGGCCACGGCCACAGCCATGGCCATGGATGGCATTGGCACTGGCATTGCCCATGCATAATATTGCATTGGCTGCCAGAATTGCTATTCCCATCCAAGACAACATTTACTTCTTTTTTTTTACATTTTTAATCTTTTGGGTTATTTTCTTATTTTTTTATTTTTTCTGATTCTTCTTCTCTTTCTAATCCATTTTTCCTTTCGATCGATCCAACGACAGACCTGCCTTTCGTCCTAGATCCGGGTTCAAAGCTCCTGCATCAGCGCACGCAACCTTATCCTTTTTTAATCGTTACCTGTACCGTTCCAAGGATCGAGAGCCCTTTCGCCCGAACCCGGCGCATTTTCCTGGATACTTACTGAAACTCAACGGATCACGCCGAACAAGGGACGACCCAACAGAGGGGACACTGAAAGTGCTGAAAGGCCGACAGAGAGACAGAAGGAGACACCTCGCTTTTTCCCCCCCAACCCCCGCTGCTGTACGACGGCAACAACAACCTAAAGGCCGATTTCGAGGTTAAATTTGCGATCGTAGAAATTCAGTCCGGCCACCGATAGAAGGAAGCTAAGCTACGGACATAAGATTGAAGGGTGTAAAGAAGGAAAGCGTGAGTTTTCGAACTAAGGAAAATAAAAAGCCAAAAAACCAAAAGAAAAAGGTAGAGGAACGAAGTAGCGAAGGGGGTCACTTTTTTTTTTTAGTACACTATATTATTCGTCGAAACCAAGAAAAAAAAAACTTAAGGATAGTAGGAAGGCTTAGAGGACCCCCACGAGACCTGGATATCGACATCTACGACAGGAGGGCGAACCGGTCCTTCTTTTTGTTTTTGGGCAGAAGTTTCGAACTGGAAGAGAACGGCTGGCCATGTCGTCGGATTCGAGGGCGACAGCAGGCGATGCGGCATCGGCCAACCGACCCAAGATTGAAGACGACGATCTGGAAAACGACACTCCGGTAGGGACGACGACAGCGGGCGCGCCTGGAAGCACCACCACGTCGTCCGACGTTGCGCACAGGAAATCAAAACCGGGGATCAACCGTAAGAAAGGCCCGAGTGCTGGCAAAGACGACGGCGGCGCTGAATCGATTGCCAACGGTGGCAGCAGTGGCAGTACCAATGGCAGCGGCAACGTCAGGAAAAGGAGCGCCAACCATTATGGCGAGGAATTTAACGGACACGAGGAAATGAAGGACGAGGCGGGTGGAAATGCTCAGACTGCTCCACCGACGTCGTCTTCACCACCACCTGCTCCTGCGTCATCGTCCTCAAACGGCAAGGTGTCGAAACGCAGGAAGGTTAACCATGGTCTGTCAACCGTCGCTCCTGTATGTGTGCTTCAGGGATTTATGAGAAAATTGGAGAATCAAAATAATTTATCCTCATCTAAACCAAAATTTAAATTATTTTATTTTCTACCTTATTTCTCATGTTTTATAGTTTTTGTTTTCCCGTTTGGAGGGGAATATGCAAGAATGGGACGCATATGACCCGTTCGTCCTTGCCCTGGGCTCCTGAATCTGCCGAACCGACCATATGCTTTTCCTTCGGGCCAGAGCCGGCCGGAACGAATTTCTCCACCTGAAAGGGCTATATCATACGGCTTTGCGACAACCTCGCTAATCGGGACGGTGCCCATTCTCGAGTTTCCGGGGCCATGAAAAGCTGGGGACGAACAAAGGCGCCGGTTTCTTCCTATTCTTACCTCCAAACAATTCTTTTTTTTCATGAATTCACTCAATCTTCCCTCTCTATTCCCTTATCCCCTCAGTTCACTCTCATTCCTTTTCGTTTCCCACGCTCTTTAAAAAGTTTCGGTTTTATGCGGTTTTTTGTGGTATCAAATACTAACTTGGGAGCCTATGGGTTTTTTCCTTTTGTGTCGCGTGAGTAGCCTGTGTCTACTGTAGACGTTCACATATGACCTGCGATGATGGTAAGTTTTTACACTACTGGAAAATTCCATTTGCTGACTTGCGCTTCTCCTTACTCTATTCCATCTTGCCCTAATTTTTCTTTTCTCGTCATAACCCTTCCCCGTTTCTAACTGCTTATTCATTCGCTTTCTTGTTGTTGGTTCATTTTAAACTTCCCATTGCTTGCTTTGCCACTACTGCAGATTTCCGTTTGCCCGTTCCCAATCGCCTAGCCTGTGGTCTTGTATATGATTTCTATCACAACAGGGGAACCGGGAAGGTGACAGATTCCTGGGTCTGGTGCAATAGAAATTAGGTCCCAATGGCGAAGCTTTCGACGGAGATACAGGAAAAAGCATTGACGTCGAGTAGCTATCTGCACTCGGATTGTTTCGACGTCCAATCACCCCTCCTTTTTTTTTCTTTTTCCTAATAGAGCTTCGAGCTCTACCTCGCTGTTTTTTTTTTTTTTTTTTTTTTTTTTCTTTTGTTTTTTGGGGTCCCTTTCTTTCCCTTTTTTTCTCTTTCTCTTTTGCTTTGCTATATCTGCCAGAAGTTTTGCGTAACTAACGTGATTGTAACCACTCTCTCTCTTTTGCGGTTGGGGTTAACTTAAACCCACACCGTGGAAGGGGAAAAAAGAATACTGCTATGCACAGAACGACCCTGTACCCGTTGTGTCAAGCGAAACATAGGACACCTCTGCCGCGATGAGGTTCGCGACGTCAAGAGGCTCAAACCTGAGAGTAATCACTCGACTGAGGAAGCTTCACCTTCGTCGCCCACTAGCCCCAATGAGATGGCTACAAATACTCCCGAAATCCAGGAGACCCCAGCTGAGGATTCCTCAGGCGAAGGTGGTTTGCAGCAGCATACACACCAGAGCAAGCAGAACCCGTCCATGCCTCCTCCTCGTAACTCAGTAGCTTCAACGCCTGGCTTACTTGCTCTATCTCCTGTGTCCTCTACCCAGCGTGCCAATTTACACGCACAGAATTGTATGTTCCCTTTCCATACCCCTTGCATTATTACCTGGTTATGTCTTATCCTTCTTTCCTTTCTTCCTTCCTTCTTTCCTTTACCCTTTCATTCCTTTCATTCATTCATTCATTCATCCATCCATTGATAGCTTCTTTTATTTGTTTGTTGGTCAAAAAAGTTTTTTTTGTCTCATCCCAGGTTTCTGTTGTCTGAGCCCTTCCCGTGCGTACCCTTCTCCGTTCCGACGGTTGATATGCATGACGATATCTTATTCTTAGTCATGCGCCTCTGGGGAAACCAAGAGGTCAACGGCTGGGGCCGAAGAGGGGCGATCTGGTTGACATTGCATTTGGAGACGTTCCTTTTAGTAAAGATGGCTGGCTAACCTGTACACCACTACGCCTTTGTGTTTTTTTGTGGTTTTCTTTACACTATAGTTCTTGGAGTTCCCGACTGGACTGGCGTATCACAGCAGGACTGGAATCCCTATCACCACCCCATGATGTTTTCCAATCCCGAAGCTGCATCGGAATATGATCTCATGAACGAGTTCTTCCTGGACAGCATATATAACAACGACATGTTTCTTGGAGGAGGAGATGGTCTTTTTCAAGACCACGGCTTTAACAACGGCAATATCTTCAGCGCGGGAAGTACTTCTGGCTCCTCCGCCGCTGAAAATGGTCCCTCTTCCTCTACTACTGCAACCGCAAGCTTAAACGGCCTCCGCGCAAACGCAATGTTGCCGCAGCCCGCACCCTCCCCTATGATCTCCTCGGCCAGCTTAAAACCTACTCTGGAGAAAGCAAAGGAGCTCTACTACCTCACTGCCGCTGATCCACCTAAGGACGGTATACCCGAGGACCGTATGAAGCAGGTCTTGAAGGCCAAGCACGATGCGGGCCTGCTCAAACCGTTCAATTACATCAACGGCTACCGCCGGCTGCAAAAATATATGGATGAGAACATGCAGTCGTCGTCGAAACAAAGAATACAGAAGTCGCTGGAGAGATTTAGACCAAAGTTCAGAGAAAAGACCCATCAACTCACGGATATTGATTTAATTTTTGTTGAGGAGTGGTTTGAACGGTCGTTAATGGAGTACGACCGAGTATTTGCTGCTATGGCTGTCCCAGCCTGTCTATGGAGACGAACTGGAGAGATCTTTAGAGGCAACAAGGAATTTGCTGAGCTTATTCATGTGCCAATTGAGCAGATGAGAGATGTAAGAACATCCCCACAATCCTACCTAGCTCCGTTGTTGTGTGGGCAGCTCTAATACGCATTAATAAATTTCTAGGGCAAGCTAGCCATATACGAACTTATCGCGGAAGACTCGGCTGTTAGCTACTGGGAGAAGTTTGGAGCCATTGCTTTCGACCCGTCACAGAAAGCAATGTTGACTACTTGCTATCTGAAAAACCCAGACCCGAGTGCTTCGGACAAGCTGATACACTGCTGCTTCTCTTTTACCATTCGGAGGGATTCTTCACACATGTAAGCTCTCGCTTAGCTTAACCTCTCACGTATAGAATCTGACTAATATCTTTCGCAGCCCCGCTATGATCATTGGAAACTTTCTACCAATACCCTAAAAGTCCTTTTCTTCCCTTTTTTCTTGTCTTCGTCTTTCTTTAGCTCTGTACTTTGATAATTATATCCTATACCTTCGGAGGAGAACCTGTTTTCGATTCCCGCCCTCAACATACAGGCCAAGGCAAGAAAAAAAACACCCTAGATTGCATGGAACTATTTTTGTGCGATAAAGATCTAGCTGCAGCATTTCTGGTGTTAATTGTTTCTCATGTACTTTGTATCTTTTCTCGACTTCAGCTTTTGTTTTTTATCTCGAAGAGTATTAGGTCGCTATACTTGCAGCATTTTTTTTACTTAATTAGCTAATTTGGAGACTATATTTGCGCTATACTAAGAACCGGAGTGAAGTTGACATCCAAGTGCGTTCTCATTGGGCTTGGAGCTCAAGCTGTCATCCTGGAGCTAGCCCGTTGTGTTGAGATTCCTAACTCGGACGAGTTGGAAATACCACACGAAGACCACACATTTCGTGTGCGGTCAGCTTGCAATTGCTTGCTGTTCGCCAACTAGACTACACCGTAAACTACCTCCCCAATCTCTTCCCACAAAGTCCCTACCCTTGCCCATGCAGTATATCTTGTTTCTTGTTACTTTGTGAAGTTATTTTTATCTATTGAACTATTGTAGCCTTATCGATACTTTCTTGCGCCTCCGACCTGTGAATTGCCTCCTATCAGCCTATCTAGCTCCCAAATTGCCCAAACTATTGATTCAGCCCTTCGCCAATGGAACACAAGACACCCACCACTGGTGCCCAAATAAGCCACTCCTCTGTGGAGAAACGTATCAAACAGTTTCTTGGTATGAGACATCATTCCATTATCCTGGATGTTGGGATTTGCCTGACTAATGGCGTTTTGGGAGGCAATTGGCTTGAAAAGTCTCACTTGATGAATTACTCAGCGAGCTGAAGAGTCCGAAGCAGTACAATCCAAATAATTGGATTCGAGAAAGGGTGGACGAGCTACTACCCTCCATTGAGAAGTGTGCGGGGGGTAGGGTCTATGTGAAAGCCCAGGATGATCATGCTGGATTGGACTCGAGAGGTACTCGACCTTTGCCATTAGACCTCTAACATCGTTCGCATTGGCGATTCAGCTAATACTGGGATTTGCAAGGCACCGAGCTTTGGAATATCACGACCAAGCTCCTAAGGAGCGAGAGGCAATCCGATGTCGAGAAAAAGACCTACCTTAGACGTATGTTCGCTGGATCCGGAGCTCCATTGCAACTGTTACGCCATGGCTTCTCAACCATCCTCGGAAACGGAACTAGCCCGCTGACATGGTATATTCGCATGTCACAGTCAGACACCTCGCCTATCTCACGCTTGATTGCGCTCAAAGAACGTGCGGGAGGACAACGCAAGGTCTGTTGGATATGATTTGCCTTAGTCTACTATGTTCCAGGTTTGCCTGCTATAGACATACAAACCGGATCACTCGGATCACTCGATTCTTCTGATTACTCGCGAATCGAGGTCCCTCGTTTTTCTTTCTCCTGGTGCACATTCAGATGCATGCGTATACCATGCCACAAGAAAAACAGAAGATTAAATCTCCGATGGTACCCTTGTTGTCTGTATTCAATATTCATATAGCCTGTTACCCCGTTTTCGGTGTGCAGCCGCTTGAAAAAAAAAAGTGGGATGCTGTCAACCGCCTACAGGGACGTATGCGAGGCAAAAGCAAAGGCGCTACCATGTCTACGGCGTGATGCATTAGTTTCCAGTTTTGGTTTTTTTTTTTCACTAATACCCTGGTCCTCGGGATGCAGGCAGCCTACGACTCGTCAAAATCGCTGTTAAAGCCGGTAAAACGGATCTGGGTATGTGCATAAAATCCCCCCTGCTTTTACTTTTTCTCCCGCTCTCTTTCTTTTTACCTCCACACCATCCCCCTTTCCGCGATTGCTTTCTCGTTCTATCCGGTGTGGGTTCGAGGTGGGAACCGACCATGCCATATGCATGTCCGCATGCGAATCGAATGGGATTAATAGGGGGATGGTGGTCCAAAGTTTTTCCACCCCTTGCCCTCGTTTAATCTCATTCGCTCGGATAGCACCCTTCTTTCGTTCTGTGTAACCATCTATCCGGTTTCCAGCTGCATTATTGCAATTGTTGCGACTCAAGCCTCCTGTCTAGCGACGAAAGGTTATCCGGGAAGCTGGGCCACGCTATGGGCTGCGTTCGGTATAGGCTTGTGCTAATCCAACATCTTTGTGCGAGGTGGGTGTCTTCCTTTCTCTCTCTTTCTCTCTTTATCCTCTTCTTCCGCTGTTGGGGAGGGATTGAGTCGAGAGCGGGAGAAAGGAAACCCCGCCGAAGCTCTAGAGGCTCGGTATTGAATGTTTATAGACCATCATGATGTTTCGCTTGCGGAGTCAGTGATGAGTAATGGTGCAAAAGTAGGTGCCCATATCCTTAGTCACCCGGAACATGATCATATCTTTTTCATTTGGGGGTGGTCACTTGTGGCTAATGCTGATTCGATATAGTATATCGATGACCTATCGAAAAATGCAACACCTCTCCCAGCTGACGAAGAAGGGGAGAGAATCAACCTTGAATGCGAGTTCCTGGTACAACGAATCGAGCTGGTAAGCTTTAAATTCCCAACAAAAAGGCTATCCGGCTTCTTTACTCTATGAAGCCCGCCACAATATGCCCAACTGGCTTGAAAAAATTACAAGTATTAACCATGTTGATGCCGTATATACAGAGTTTTCTCCAACATAACGTCAATGCCGCCGAACTCATGTGCAACAATGCCATGGAACGGTTTTCTAGGGATGAGAGTGCGGCGGGTAGACTTGAACCTAGAATCAGAGAATCGCTAGGGAAGGTCTTGTACAAGATTGGTAAGGATATGGTGAAGCAGGCGAACCTCACGGCTGGGGTGGAGTGGCTTGCAAGGGCTTTGGAAATCGTTGATCCGAAGCATGTTGGGTCCGAACGGTTTGCACCTGAACTAAGGTTTGGGGTTATGCAAAATCTTGGTGAGCCTTTTTATTTTGTTTCTCTGCATTTTTTTGATCATTATTGTGCAATTTTGATGTGTTCCTGTGATCAGTTTTCTAAATGTTACAATTGCGGTTTTTGATATCGAATGTCGAGATATGTGCTGCAGCTAACGTCACAATTGCACAGTACAAACTAGTTTGAAGACAGGAACACCAAGCGATCTTCGGAAAGCGAAAGAAGTTATGAAGGTGATGGTCAAAGTAGGTTTTCTACGTAGTTATTTCGAAACGATTGGTTTGTATGCCATCGATGCAGATACAGATGCTGACAAAACACAGGAGTGGCCTGAGAAACTGAACGTTCACTGTTTAGGCCTCGATATTATAGTCGCACAGGGACTCGGAGCCGAAGCCTATCATGCCGGTGAGCTTGTTACGTTTGGGACAACTGAGGCAGGGATACCTTGACAAAGCTAATTATGATTGCTTCTCCAGCCCTTATGAACATGATGACCGGTGTAGCTTTATCAGAACGCTCTTTCAAAGTGTGCGTATCACTACTTACGGCTCACTGCAGCTTGGTTCTGCTTCTTTCTTTCTCACGGGCGTCACCGAGACCTAACACGAGTGGCAACAGGATTGTTGGGAAATGCCACGTGCTGCTGGCGCAGGATTTACAAGGTCGTGGGTATGATATATTTCCCAGATTCCGGAATGTCTTACTTTCTGCAGAAATGCAAGCTGCAGCTGCAGATGCGGTTGGAAGTTGAAACTATCACTTCATAGCTAATCAAGAGGTAAACTACATTGCGTGCGTGCGCTCGCTCGCTGGGCATGTGAATTTTAGGTATCGGCTCGCATGCAATGTACTCGATCACTTTATGACGGAACGCCTGATCTTAGAGGATAACCAAGGATGGATTGAACAAGCATTTGTTACTCGAGTATGGATGATAATTCAGGACCCCCAACTTGATGAAGAAGTGATACAAGGCCTTCGGCAACTCTGTGAAGGTTCGTGCAGTTACCCTTACTTTCCTTCCTTCTTCCGTTCTTCGTCCTGCATATGGTTTCGTTTACGTTGGGGCTGCATCACAGTTACATATTCTCGCTCGGAGAATATATTTGCTGCATATGAGATATAACCAACAGGGATGTGTAACTCACGCCACCGAGGAAAAGAATAAAAAACGGCACCAACTTCGCAAGGAAAAATAAAACGGCAATGCAGTGTCTTTTCTAGCTTAACCTATCGTATCATCCACTCATACGACTATGAGTTTTAACTTTTTTTTTACAGCTACGGCTACAAAACTTGCAGGACCCTTAAGTATCAGTGCAACCCATGCATCACAAATTGTGAGTTATGAATCCGGCTTCTCGGAAATTCGGACGGGATGCCAAGTTCAGTTCCGGTGGAAGGGTTGGACTGACTTTTTTTTGACCCTGTAATTGCTTCTTTTGTGAGAATGCAGCTGCTTTGGAAAGTCTCGGATTCCCTGGTTACGAGTGGACGATGGCTTGAAGCGATCCAGTGGTGTCGAGTGGCCTTGCATCCTATCTTTGGGAGGTCTGGGGAGACGAATACCGGGAAGATTGCTAGGTATGTTCCTGTCGTGGGGGGTTCTTGCCACAACTTATTTGTAGACTAAAATGCAAATACTGCTGCTAACAAGAAGGCGTGGCTGCTGCCTATTAGGCGTTTGATACACTGTGCAATAGAGGCGCAGAACTATGGGGCTGCCCAAGATGCTTACAAGAGCATGCCTGAATCATGCCAGGAAATGGGCTCAACGCAATTCCTGTTGTTCAAAATAGCCTTGAGATCGTTGGATTTGGAAACCGGTAAGTCATTCTTCAATCCCGCGGCCCATAAAAGTTAATAGAACCTGGCTCTGAAAGTTTCTATCCTTAGCCAAACGGTGCCTCGATTTAGTTTGCAATGGACCAAACAGAGACATAGCGATCCTGTACGCCTGTGCTTTGGAAGCGCAATCGATAGGCAATAAGGATATCATCTTGAAGGTTTTGAGTCAGTTGCTTGAACAGGCTGATACAAAGACGCCACCGGAAGGTGCCCATTTTCCCGCGATTTACAGGTATGATATGAGATCACATCCCGGTTTGGTATCCAACTTTAGTCCTATATCCATCAACTAATATTGGCTTTGTCGTTCTCGTATGCGGCAGAACTATGATCCGCCTGATTTTATCAGATATCCAAGATAACAAAGCTGTTGAAGATGGAAATTTGGATACTCTGTACTCCGTATTTCAGAAAGGTATCCTGCAAGCCCTCATAGCCTACACCAGTTCGGAAATCGGGATCAGACCAGCTGATCCGATTCTACATGCAACAGCGTTGAACAATGCGAAAAAATCTTCAAAGATGCCTGAAGTCACAACCGACGAAACATCGAAGCCTACGTGGAGTACTGACGAATACGATTGGTTCTCTCGCAATTCGTATAATCTTGCCTTGAGGGCGTTGCAACATTGGCCTCCGAGATATGCGCTTCATTTCTCACAACTCTGCATTCAGGTCTGTCACTCACCGGCGTTGTTTTCCCTGCACCATGAAAAATTTAGGTTATATTTCGCATATCCCCGATCTCATCGCTGCATGTCGGCCCACCTTGCACTTAAGATACTTGATTTAAATCTTGTGCACAGTCAAGGGGGAGCACTTCCCATTGGTCAATTCTCTCCCTCGAGCCCTGTACTCTCCCTCCAAGCTTTTTCAACTGTCAGATCTGTGCTAATGCTCATGCTGTGCTCCCATGTCGTCTTCGATTTGTGAGCTTCAAAGTTTATCAAATTATACCTTGTTGAAACTTGTTCGGAAGAAGATTTTGAGAATTTGGATTTACGGCGGTCGTTTTGTGAATACATTTGTGTATCCACATGTGTAGCTTTGGCGAGGGAGGAGAAGACGATGGAGGATCAGGTATGCGACTCCCTTCTGTCGAAATTTTTCGGCGTGGTTGTGATATATCCTTGTTATGGCACAAAGGGTATACTTTTTCTTCCTTTTTTTCGGTATTTCTATGGCTTCAAATTGCTGAACTTTCAACGTTTTTGATACGGGGACTTCGGGATAAAGTTGTGACATCGTATGCTAATGCTGGCTCCGCAAAACTTTGAATAGTTACGACTTTATGGTGACGCACGGAGCTCAATCATAAACTTTCGTGAGATACGTGAAAAGTTACACCCTGTGCTGACAGAGCAGTCTCGGAAGGACTTTGGGGAGAGGTATTTGGGGCTTCTGAGCCATGAATTCGAAGCTTGTGTGCATCTGGAGTTGTGGGATGTTTTACCCGGGATTGTTGAGGTAAGTGAGGTCTTCTGGTGCCTGTGGGCGAATACTGGGCTTGCACAAAGATGATATGGTTAGTTAAGTTGCATGATCGGATTCTAAAAGTTTGTTATGAATCTTAATAGGAGGTTGCGCAATTCGGCCAGCTACAGCCGTTGAGGAGGATTGGTGATATGATACTTTGTGGTGACGCCCCTACGACGAGTAAGTCTCTGAATCCATTTCCTCCAAAAAAAACCGAATCTCCCTCATCCCATGAGTCTTAATAGCCCTTCTCCTCGTATTGGAAAATCTTATCAACCACACCCTCCAAATCGAAAAACACAAGATCGATAAGATTGCGAGATGGATCAGAATCCTGTTACAAAAGTCGTTGCAAGGTGATTTAGACCGTGGCGAGAGATTGGTATATCAGGTTTTGGATATTTGTAAACGGCCGGCAGTGGTAAGTCCTGTTGTCAGAACTTCTACTTTCTCAGCATGGTCGTAACAGAAAATGTGGTATTTTTTTAGGGGAACGAGTACCCACAGGATGAACTTGAATGGATTGCGGCTACACTCTGGAATTTGGGCATTGACAAAAACTGGTATTGACATTCGTTCTATCCAAGCACCCTTATTTCCCGTAAATTCTTCTACTAACCAGCGATATAACCTTAGCGCCGGTGATTTTGCCGGTTCGAAAAAGTGGGCTGAGTTTGCATTGTCCGTTGCTAGTTTAATCAAGGACGGAGGACAACTTGAGGGTTTGCTGCAGGGGAAATTTGCAAAACTAAGAACCAGCTGAAATTATATAAAGGGTATACGTATACCTCTAAAAACGCTTCTGCAGATTATTCCGGAGCGGAGTTTACCCACAAATGTGATTGCAGGGGCCTCCACAATTGAGGATCTACACGCACTCGAAATGAAGATACGTCAACATCGGGATATGATTTTGTTCTTAGCATAATATTCTTTCATTAGAAGACCAGAATAAAACGGGGGAGAAGGGAATAGAGAGCGATCATTACAATATTGCAATACAGAGGTCCAAATTCCGACTTTTTTTTTTCCAGTTTTGTGATTATCGTACTCGGCGCTTTTCGCCCAACGACTGTTAGCGAGGCCAGCAGGAACTTCACGATAGTATGGCTGCAGGAGCCCTGTTACAAATTGGAATGATTCATAATTATATCTATCAACCCTTAGCTTATTCGCTTTACAATTACGAACAGCTGGGTATTTTGGAGGTTATATTGGGGATCAGCCTTTTATCCCCATTACCTCTATTAACCTAATTATCCTATGGCACCGTAGAGGTCTCGGAGTATACGATGTATCGATGCTTTGAAAATTTGTAGTTCCTTATAGCCACATCGCCTCGGAAACTACAAAGGCAAAAAAGCTTTTCTTAAAGAAATTTCCACCTTCTTGGTGACTAACCAAGCAAAAACAAGAAAAATGACAGCCACTGTGAAGATATTCTGAGTCTCCACCTACCTGGCTTCGGTTCTCACGGACTCGGCCAATGATCGCCAAAGTACAGAGCCTCTCAGTTTTTTTTCTGTCGTGAAAAACTAGTGACGCCGTAGAGCGCTGGACTCATATCCTAGTCAATTGTAAAATAGGTCAAGCGAAGGAGAAATAACGGCTAGAAAAGACCCTGTCTATAGTATGATACAATGTTTTGTCTATAAAATAACAAGGACCCGACGATCTATTCCCATTAATATGCACCCATGTCACTAGCAGACCCAGCGCCCCACCCCGAACTCCGAACGTCCCCACTTAACTACCCGTTTAGTGTTCTACCCTGAAGCGGTAAATGTTATTAAATCCGGCCCCAAAACTGTGGAGACGAGCGACTGCGCGCGGTCTGAACCGAAACAGAAGAGTGGTTTTATATTTTATAAGTAGTCAATTAGTGGATACAAAACGCCTCAACTAACTAGGGTAATCTTACTCGTCTCGAGAGGGTCTTTTCTACCATATATTGATTGCTACTAATTACTATACAATATAGTCACCATTTGGGTACGGAGAACAGATATATTGGGTCCAGGGTTCGATCGGCTGTCCTCGTCATCACCGGAGCTCTTTACTGGCTATGCTGGTTCCATGCATCCACGTATGCACATCAACGCCCAGCAATACGTTGTTAATTTTTAGGGGGGTGCACTGGTGGCTGGCGATTTTACCCCTGCGGATAATTGTTCACAGATCTACATATAGAAGATGTATGTGATAGAAGCTTCGCACGTCACGACTGTTATACCACCCGTATTATTGTAAGCAATCCAGATCGAGCACAGGGTTATAACGTTAAAAGGACACTTAGATCAGGTCAAGCAAGAACAATGAGCGCGTCCTTTGTATTAAAGGTAAAATTTAAATCTCGGACCAATCGATCGATAGTATGGCGTAACCTGGTACGTAGATATCTAGACATATCGCCGCATTATTGAATATTGTGCAAATGATCGGTATATGTTCAATGTATGAGGCGGTGTCCTCTTATAGTAGGAAAAGGATTTATTGCAGGGGCCCTAAAACCCCTATTCATACTAACCTGCTTGAGGGTTTACCGGCGCATATTTTCTTCTTGAGGCCCACCAGCTGGCCGGCCCCGAGTGCGACAGCTAATAAGGCGAATAACTCGTGAACCTGGTCTCGTAAACCACCCTGAACGAAGCAGAACACTTCGTTGGACATAAACTGGACTATTCCGCTTTCTATAGGAGCCACAAGCAATGGGAAGCGATCGATATGCATCGTCGCATTGAGTCCCACAATACCCTTGCTCGCACAGCTGGTATGGTGCGCCGCGGCGCTGTTAATTACCCAGAGTATATTTTCTACAATCTTGGAATATAAATTCAGCAACTTTGGCCATAGTTTTACTTGTCATCACCGCCATCAACGTCACTCACTATATACATTGATCGTGTTCAAGAAGTACACTTGACTCGCCTCAATATGTATTTCCGACTTTCGTTTGTAAAGGTCTTTTTGTTGGCGTCCGTCGCCTATGACGCCGTTGCATCTGCAGTTCCGGGTGAAGCGAAAGGGTTGGAGGAACGCGATTATTGTTAGTTATTCCTATAATCTCAATGTTACCCACTTTCGAGGAGTATGTTATTGTTGGAATCTTTGCTAACATATCATTTCAAAGATGGGGCTTGTCCAGCTAAAACGGTTACCAGTTACCGCACAAAATGGGCGACCAAGTGCGTGACTAAAACGAAAACATCCATCAAGACGACTACGAAATACTCCAAGACAAAGACTACCACCAAGACGGCCACCAAGACTAAAACGTCTACTAAGACTAAGACCAGTACCAAGACTAGTACTAAGACCAGTACTAAGACCAGTACTAAGACTAGCATCAAGACAGTCGCTCTTCCAGCATCTACAGTTACAATAACTGGCCCAGAGGTTGTCACAACCGCTACAGTTATCGAGACCAGCATTTCTACTGTCAATGTACCAGGCGAGGAACAAACCACGACTGTTACCGAGACTAGCATTTCTACTGTCAATGTACCAGGCGAAGAGCAAACCACTACAGTCACTGTTGGGACAACAGAAACCACCACCCTTCCAGAGTCTACTATCACAGTCATATCCACAGTCAATGCACCAGGCGAGGGTGTAACTGTGACCGCTACAATCACAGTTTCAACAACAGTCGCCGCAGATCCATCAGATACGCCAACAGGGTTCCCAACACCTGATGTGAGCTGTGATAACCAAGGATTTGGATTTGCCTTTTTCACCCACGACTTTTACAATGCTGATCCGCCAGCATATACCGATTTCGATGTCAATTACTTCAAGTCAACAGCTCCTGAATTCCAAGGCAATACCACAAGAATAGGCCTTAGCGGCCCAGGTAATATGTATGGCACAACTATCACTAAGATGTCTTATATTGCGCTTAATCACCGCGGTTATCTCTTCGCCCGTGAAAGCGGCACATATACCTTCAGCACTTCATACACAGACGATATCACATTCCTTTGGATCGGTGATCAGGCCCTTAGGACCTACACTAGGGCAGATGCGAGCATACTACAAGGGTGGACTGGTGCGGCCGAAATGGTTACTTACACAGCCGAATTGACCGCCGGTACCTATTATCCAGTTCGAGTTCTCTGGGGTAACGCTCAAGGAGAATCTCAGGATTACTACTTTGACTTTACTGTTACGGCGCCGAATGGAGAACTTATCATTAGCAAGGATACGACAGATATTTCGCCTTATCTTGTTACGCACTCCTGCGATGGTACTACTGCTCCTCCTTTCCCACCATTTGGAGAGGAGGCAATGTTCTAAGGAATACTGAGAAATGTGTCATAATACGCCAAAATAACCCAACAATTCAAGCTTCGTCATGCTTGTATCTTCTAGGATGATGGTTGGGGTTAGGATTTTTTTTCTTTGGTTTTCCTTCTAGAGGACTTTACAACATATATGGTCATGCATCTGTCTTGCACGAGACCAGCTAACCTTTGCCTGGCCATTTTATTCATGTAGTCTATAATAGTAATAATTTAATTCTCAGACCATTCAAGAAAAACCTTTTGTGATGAGATAATCCTAAGATGTTTAGATTTTAGGCCTCCGAAACTAGAGAGCTTGGGTAACTGTTAAATTTGCACAACTTATATTTGCAGTGGGTAGTATTAGGCTCGTTACATTGAAGTATAGCTCTCATGTTTATGCTTGTGATTAGCTAGAATAATTCCTCCAATCACAAGCGTATATGGAAGAAAAGAAAGAAAGAAAGAAAGAAGGAGAAGGGTCAGCTATCAGCTTGATCATAATAGGGGGGATTAAAGAATAACAAATCTTTGTTTGATTCTAATAAATGGGGGTATAAAAGGCCAAGACCTGCGCCTGGAGCTGCCTATACAGACATGATGAAGTATAAACCGGAAAAGGATATATATATATATATATATTAAGCAGTAGATGGCCTTGATATTATACCGATTTAGATGATAGCGGAGATACTGATGAGAATATCTAGGTAGGAGTTGCTAATTGATGGCTCATTTCAGTTAAGTCAGCTCGAACCTATGATACGATTACCTTGGTATAATTATCATGTAACAAAAAGTTTAGCGCAGGCGACAGACCCAGTAAATATATCTTAGATACCGAAAGAATGAAAGCTGGCACAGGTAGTGACTAGTAATATCGACAGTGGGCGACGATAGTAGGAAAGAGAATATTCGAATAAGAGCTCATCGCGATATCTGCAGTCAAAATTTTGAAGCCAAATCCGTGCATGCGTCTTTCTTTTTGTGCCTATGTCATACAATCATAAGATCCAGTGGTTTTATATGATAAAGAAAACCTTGTGGAGATATTACCAACTACCTGCTAAGATATATTTAAATGCACGCTGGGGTCAAACACGTGCCCACGTTGGGATTCACCGATTCAACGATGTATCTCATTGTGGATTGTTAGCTATTCGAATACGTGGTTCCTAGCCATATCCATACTAGTCCAAACCCTCAATCCTAAATTGAATTCCCAACTGATCATTGGTGCCGAATCAAAGGTTGTCTCGCGAGCCGTACAGCGATCTCAAAAGGATGTTGAAGGCATCCTGGTATAGGGCGTCATCGATTTGTTTGAGGGTTTAGAACCAGCACCGCCTTTTATTATGTAAGAAAGCAGACCTATCATGGATTGATATTGGCTTGGATATGTATACTATAATACTAAAACCAATTCAAAACAAATTCGAGTATTACTCTGCACCAGGGAATCGCTAAATAAGACAGGTAATAACAGCACTGTTCACGACGAAAGATATCCCACAGAATGCACACACCCAGAATACGGAACAAAAAGAATAAATAATTCAACGGTAACAAGATCACCTTGCTTTCACCTTGCCCATAATCGTAGGTGCCCCTATCTCTACCGCCTCAAACTCCTTCATCTTGTTTTTGATAACCCCTAATAACTCCCTGCTTGAATCCTCCCTGCACCTGAGCACTAGATCGACCCAATCGTTGCTTAAGTCCCAGTATGCTGTCTTGAAGCTCACGTATGTCTCCCACAGCGATTCCTTGGGACTAACCGCCAACTGTATAAAGTATTCGATGACGGGCCAAGTTTGCTTCGCGGCCTCCAAACTGGTGGTTTCCCTGAAGTACCCAAACCCGCACATAACATCCGACCTGACTTGCCCGGCCACGTCTGCTGAATGCACCAAAAACTTCGCACCCTTGTTTCTCACAGATGATAGATATGATATAACCGTCATTTCCGACAGTTCCAGTGCTACTTCAGCAGCAATCGACGAGTCTAGACCGATCTTACAGTCCGACAGGTAAGATTCAATAGTGACAGTGATGATTTCCATATGCTTTGTGTATCCCGTAGTACCGTACCACTCTGGTGTAAAGAATGCAGAAATTGGCGCTTTCAAGTCGTTGAAAATGATCTCGGTAATTCGCTTCGTGATTACACCCGCCATATCCACGAAGCCGTCCACAACGCTTCCTAGCGATTGTTCCACGTGCTCCTGGGCTTTCTTCGGGAGTGCGGGTGCCAATCTGGATTTTACCGATTCAGTGAAGACCGCGCATCGGGCCTGGTCGTTAGCCACGGCCATCATCCACTCGAATAACCCTTCGGGAATAGTCTCAGTTGGTTCGAGGTACGCGTCGACTTCCTTTCGTGTCACGTCTTCCCACAGCGCCTGTCGCTTCTTCAGTAACCCAGCACATTCATCAATTACGCCTAGCAAGACTGAGACTTTGCCAGCGTCTGATGCGACGTCTATTTGCTGGTTTATCATCTGGAAGGCGATGATAGCGCCTTGAAGGATGAAGTTTCCAGACTCGTTGGTATCCGGCGCTTCCTTGCGCTCTTGGAATTCCTTGACATCGGATTGGTTGACGGAGTTCATCCATTCAGTCATCTTGGTGACGATAATGCTTAGATACTCCTTGACAAGATCTTCTTCAGGAACACCGAGGACAGGGGGGTTGAGCGTCGTTTTGTCGACTTTGAGTTGTTTTAGACCTTGGTCGTACTGTCCTTTCCAGAGAATTATTTGGAGAAGTCCTTGTCCGTCGAGATCTTGGTTGCTCACAAGCTTCGTGATGAATTCGTGCATCTGGCTGTGGTAGATGTTGAGGTATGTTTCAAAAATCTTCCATTTCGAGGGAACGAGTTTTGTAAGAAGATCCTTGACAACGAATAGATCGTCAAAATACCATTCGAAAGACTCAAGAAGCGTGGAAGAGTCCTGTTGGAAAAGGTCTTCTGCTTCTCGGAACTTCTCGGCAACAGATGATTTAATGCAAGCTATATATCGTTTCTTATACTCCTTTTGCTGTTTTGAGCCAACATTGATGGATTTGAAACGTGAAACAAGGTCCGAATGCTGTGATGTGGCGTCCTGGAGGGCTTTTAGTTTACTGTCTGCCGTCTCTTCTGCCTCTATTACCTTTGCGATTCTCACAACTAGTGAGACGTTCCTCCCACGAACCATGTCTAGAATACTGGAAAAGAATAAGTCGAGGCGACTCTCAAACTCTGCTACTGCGTCGTCCATTACACCGAAGTAGTTGGCGAGAGTATTGCTCGTGTCATCGGTTGCTCTTGTAGCCTGGAAGATTGCATCGTCCCTGAAATCACGCAGAGCCCCTAGTTTATAGTGAACAGGCAGAAGGTTGGGCATTTGTCCCATAAGTCCGTCTTCCGTATTATCGTCGTTTAACATTTGTTCGATTTCTTCGACATTTTTGTTAAGATTGGCTAGGCCTGTCATTATCTCCTCGACTTGTGTGAAGTTTCGGTGAACACGGGAGACCTATAATATATTACGTAAGCTTAAAGACGGGTTTGAAGCCGTATTTCAGGAGCTTACCTCGTTGATGAGGGGGAAGTCCTTGATCATTGTCTGGGCTTCGGAGCATAGTCTATCAATCTAACCCCCAGATGTTAGTTTCACACCGTAGAGCTTTATTGTGATATGCCGATGTACCTTGATAAGTTCCTCCCTTATAAGATTGAGATCCTTCTGAGAATCCTCAACAGCTTTCATGCCAGCCTACCCACATCATCAACATTAGCTCCAATTCACTCCCAGCGAAGCCCACTCATCATAGCTCCTCCCACCTTTGTGACATCCAGCTGCAGCTGGACACCAGCTTTAAGCTGAGCATCGATAGCAGCTTTGTCGGAGGTGTACTGTGCTTTTAACGCCGATATCCGCTCTAGATCCTAATTCCTCGGAGAGGTTAAGCTTTAGTATAAATCAACCTTCTCAGGGGTCTAGTCGCAGCGGATATCGTACATCTGATTGTCGAAGAGTTTCGGCCAATTTCGCCGTGCCTTTGATTTGAGCGTCTTCCATGCTCGAGTTCTTGGGGAAATGGGAATATCCGGGGTTTATCTAGCGAAGGAAGGTGGTATTTGTTTCGACGCGAGGGCTTTAAAACGATGGTAAGGAGCGTAGCATCTTTCAGGGCGAGAACTGAATAGTTAATGACCGGAGAATAGAGAAGATGCGTCTGTAGTCCTAGCCGGCCGAAAGAGCAGTCTAGACCTCAGCGGAAGGGTGGTATAGCTGGGAGAGGTTGGTTTCGTGGTGGTCGTGGTTCGAGGGAGGTTTAGTGATTCTGTAGTTGGGTATGCGCGGCCAATGTCGAAGTGGCTCCTTGTCGAGGGGCAGCTCCCATGCAGGGAAAGCGTAACCGAGAAATCAATCGGATTGATTGACCATCCACCAAAAATTGACCAGACTTCGACGGTCATTCCCTCCCACGCGCGCGACCCAATTAAAGAAACAACATCGACCAGGCCACGAGCAGGCTAAAAGAGGCATCATAGGGCTAGGCCTGATCATGAGAGGATAGCTATTCACGACAATCCGGTATCTCCATATTCCAAAGGCTACGGCTCCACCAACTATCGATACCACCGAAACCGAGAAAAAATTCTTCTCTCAAGACGAAAAATAAGGACGATAACGACGGAGCACAAATATCCAATCCAGAATCCTTTACGATGTCATTCTTTAAAGTCACTCTCATCCGGTCGAGCATCGGTATGCCACAGAAGAAGGTCGGAGTCTTGAAAGCGCTGGGCCTACGAAAACGAATGCGAACAGTCTTCCATAAGATCACACCGGCGACGGCAGGTCAGCTGATGAAGGTCAAGGAATTGATCGCCCTGTCGACAACGGACAAGAGGTTGACGAGACGGGAGATGCATGAGAAACGACAACCGCCGACCGGGTTTGTGGTCGAGAAGTCTAGGTTTATGCGACCGGAGGAATCGTCTTGATTAAGATCGGAGGAGGCATTGATGGATTATTGTGGCCCCTACCAATTGCAAGATGAAGCCTGGAACATTTGGTATACTAGCTGGTATCACTGCTTGCTAGGTACGGGCCGTATACGATCATATGACACACGTACTCCCTCTGCCAAATTTCATTTGCCTCTACCGGAGATTTGATACCCATTGGGACTATACCTATTGAACCGGCAAGAAATCCTCGTCAAGGTGCGGCATGGAGGTAGCCGCCGCCTTCGCATACGGCCGACAAGTCCTACTCAATATATTCCATATCTGTACATATTATACACATACATACCTACTTACATACACCTACTGTTTAGAATCCAATGATGTCTGAGGGGCGATATAATAACCGACCCCGCAGTCTGTAAATACTACCATACGTACATATACACTCTGAGTAACTAATCAAGCAGGCTCGCATGCTCTTTCCAAAGCTTCCCTGCAAGAGCATGCATATACGTAACTGCCACTGTCGTGTCAAACTGTGCATGTTTTATTCCCTAGCCATGTCCATGTCCATGCCTGGTTCTACTTCAACAGAGCTGCAGTCTAGAACTACCCCACGATATATCTACAAAGTATGGTAGTATGCATGTCAACCACCAGCTGGTTAAACTTTCTTACCTAAACTACCAGGGTTCTCGATATGGTGGGCTGCAGGTCGTATCAGACCTCCTCAAGTTTGAGGGCCAATACGAAAGCAGGGAAGCAGCCGTGGCCAAGACCCGTCCCATGCCTCGGTTCAGACTAGCCACAAAACTTCACGTTGATAATTGACATCAGTCGCAATTTCCCTCCTGCTAAAACCGTCAAACCTCTTCCCTTCGCTGATATAATATAAAGACCGGTTGGAGTGCTGTCTTCGGACAGCAGCTGTTCCGTTCTGCAGCTGTCGTTTGCACTGTTTCTATTTCTGTCATGACCTTCACTCTTTGATTTCCACCTTTCCCACAGCTTCCGGCGCTCTTTGTTAGCTTCTTCGCAAGTCCTTGGGCGAAATTTCGAATTCCCATCGGATAGTCGACTCACCCACCCAAAAAAAAAAACATGTCTTCTCGCGTCCCCGTCTCGTTGAGGGAGACCTTCAACATCCAGAAAGCAAATCCAAGGAACCAAGCCCTGTTATTCAACATCGGAATGTATGTTTTCATATATTTTCTATTCAATCCAAATTTCAGAAGCTAATATAGCAGGGCAGCATCCGAAATATTGTCTTCATCTACTTCATTCTACGTTGGTCCTCCAAAGCCGCCCGGCAGCTCCGCGGATATGGAATCATCGGCACCATTGTCGCCCTTTACGACTACCTTCGAAGTACTGCGTATGGCATAATCCTACGAGCTCCCGGTGTAAAAGGGAAGGTTAAGGCACAGCTGGATGAAGCGACGGCAAAACTGGAAGAGAAGATGATTATCCGAGATCCCAATCTTGTCCGGCACTTGGCTCTACCGAAAAATGGAGTTTCTTCGGACAGAATTAGGGAGGAACTCTTAAAGTAAGTTTTTTTTTTTGTGAAACTACAGGATATACGGACACTCGCTAATAGTGAATTCTAGACTGGCCGACTTGAAGCACACCAATTGGGAAACTGGTCAGGTATCCGGCGCAGTGTACCACGGTGGCAAGGAACTGCTAGATTTACAGACCGACTGCATGAGAATGTTCTCTGTTAGCAATCCTCTGCATCCAGATGTCTTCCCCGGAGTCCGAAAAATGGAAGCCGAAGTCGTAGCTATGGTTCTGTCCATGTTCAACGCCCCACCTGGAGGTGCTGGTGTCACTACCAGCGGTGGAACTGAGTCTATCCTAATGGCCTGCTTGTCCGCAAGGAACAAGGCATATGTTGAAAAAGGCGTTACGGAGCCAGAAATGTGAGTACATTCCGGTGGCATATCGTGCATTTGTGCGTAACTAATTAGCCTCTAGCATCATGCCCAAGACCGCCCATGCAGCTTTCGACAAGGCCGGCTACTACTTCAAAATGAAGGTCCACCACGTCGAAGTCGACCCAGTCACCTATAAAGTCGACCTCAAGCGTGTCGCCAGGCTCATCAACTATAACACTGTCCTCCTCGTCGGATCCGCTCCTAACTTCCCACACGGTATCATTGACGATATCCAAGGTCTTAGCCGTCTTGCTCTCCGCAAGAAGATTCCACTCCACGTCGACGCCTGTCTTGGTTCCTTCATTGTCCCGTTCCTCGAGAAAGCCGGCTTTAAGACCGAACCATTTGACTTTAGACTCAAGGGTGTAACCTCAATATCCTGCGATACACACAAATGTATGTTTCAAACCCCCCTAATTTAGCGTGAAAAAAGAAACTCCCCAGTACTAACAACTTTATGTTACAGACGGCTTTGCCCCCAAAGGAAACTCAACTCTAATCTACCGCAATTCTCAACTCCGTGCTTACCAATACTATGTCAACACCCACTGGACAGGTGGCATATATGCCTCTCCCAACCTCTCCGGGTCCCGACCAGGTGCCCTGATCGCTGGCTGTTACGCCTCGATGATCTCCATGGGTGAATCCGGTTATATCTCTTCCGCCCATGCAATCGTAACCTGTGCCCAACGCCTCGCCGCTGGAATCAAAGAGACTATGTCCGACAATCTCTACGTTATCGGTGAACCCCTTGTCTCAGTTGTAGCTTTCAGCAGCAACACAATCGATATCTACGATGTTGCCGACGAGCTTTCTAAGCTCGGATGGCACTTGAACGCACTCCAAGACCCACCAGCCGTCCATATGGCCTGCACCACTTTGACAATCAAGAGTGTTGATACTTTGTTGAAGGATTTGGGAGATGTGGTCGTTACTGTTAAGGCTAGAGGAAAGGGGGCTGCGAAGGGCGACACTGCAGCATTGTACGGTGTTGCGGGAAGTGTTCCGAATAGGAGCGTTATTGGCAGTTTGGCGACAGCATTCATTGATACCCTTTTCAAGGCTTAAGATAATTGATGGCCAGAGATAGGAAGGGGGCTTGGAAGAGCAAACCCATCATCATTGGTTAGTTGCTAGTTGTTTATGGCAACTATCATATTGTGAATATATGTATTCGTTGAGGATAGCGTGGTGCATACCGCTTTAGGCAATCTGGATATATTATTACCTCTGCTTCGATTCCCTCTTTGAAAGCGCTTTTTTTTTTTTTTTTTTCCTGATCTGCATTTACTTCTCATTATTGGATAAAGGATTCTTATGGTATGATAGAATGGAATGATATCACTTGGCTAGGGACATGAAGCACTCCTCAATCATGATTTTCCAACTGTAGAACGCACACGTAAAATATAAATATGTTTCTTTGTCGAACAGGTATGATATATAGACCAGTTGGTAGTACGGCAACTTCCCGGTATACCGAGTATAGCGGGGCCACTTCTTAGAGGCTAGTTTACGAGACCAAGTATAGTATAAAAGTATCAAAAACGCCGGCGCCACAGCACACCAGTGTTTTCCATATGACAGACACGTTTTGCAACAGCCATAACGGTTATATGTTTCAAATGGTTAGGCAACTAACTTTGTAGATTTACTACACTAGTACTGCTGCGCACTATCTATATCCAAAATTTAACACCATCAACTGGTTAAAATAATACAATATGGCGGACTCATTCGTATAGTGGCCTAAATCTGTCAGAACGATATATAATACGAAACCGCGCGAAGTGTGTATTATGGCTTCGCAAAATACCTAGGTATATTTATTACAATTTAAGCGAGGCATAAGTGTGCTAATTTTTCATAGTTATGCTTGACCATCAACCTGCTATTGGCTTACCACCAGCCTGCCCGGGCTAGTCGAGCATAATTATGAAAAATTAACACACTTATGCCCTCGCTTAAAGTTGTAATATAATATAGGTACCTACGAAAAGCCTCGGAAAGGCCAATGTCTCTCATCTTAAAACGTAGATCAAAGTTGGGATTTTATCCACTTTAAATTTTTCTTCAGAGCCAGCCATTGGCAGGTCATATTTTGCACGGTTTTGTATTATATATTGTTTTGACACATTTTTTGGCCGCCATTTGTTCGCCAGGCCCACCATGCCATCTGTGTCTCCCATGTGTCTCCCGGTTAGACATTCGTTTTCCTGATTCACAGGGCCGACCTGAGCCCACCTTCAGCCCCTTTCCCCAAGGAGTATCTAACTAAACCCTTAGTAAAACTAGACCTGTGGACTTGCAGAGGAATAAGAGGGGGGGTTCAGAGAGGGGGGGAATGATACTTTCGGTAGTTTGAGGGACAAAATCTATGACCAATGCCTTTGTATCATTTTTTGTAACGTTAACTCGTAACATTGTCTCGATGAGAGACAATTGATATAAAAAATTGCACTATTCACCATATTCACGTTGGAAAACGGTCGTTTTTGCTGATACCAACCAGAGCGTGTAGTTATACATAACCTGGAATTGATACATGTTTAGTGTACCAGAACAGTAGGGGTTTTTTTTTTTTTTTTTCGCTATCATACCGATATCGTACGTATCTCAATAGTAATTTCGCGATATATATATATCGATACCGGTCTAATCTCGATTCAATTGATAATACCTACTGACACTAGATCAACCCCGAGGGCATCGATCTCTGGCACATAGTGACTATCAATTTAATTGAACCACCTTACAATCAATCCCCTAGACCTAGAAACTCAATTACTTGCTCAACTATCGATCAATCAGCTACTGATATATCGGTATCATACTCCATAAAAGAGATATTATACACTCCCAGCTCCGAACCCGACGATATGATAGCCCCGATCTACTACTATTTCACCAAACCCGTAGTACATCCCATTGAAAGCGGCAAATGCTGCAAATATGCCCCCCACAAAAAAAAACTTTCCGATACTTTTTAGAAATAGATCTCGCGGGAAAAAAATGCCCATGACCTCATATTTCAAAAACCTTAAAAGAGTGCGGTTTATTATGCGTAGCCCTCCCCGCACGAGGATTTCTTGAAAATTAAGGACTTGATTCAGATCTTGTACCACGTTCTTCTTTTCTTTTGTCGAAATCAATTAATCTCGGCTGGTAACTATCTTTCAAACCCGTTATCCGACCGTTAACCGTCGACAGAAGCAGGAAGACAGTGTCGTACAAGGCCTGATCCCTGTCACAGCCTGCAACGCAACAACCCCGCCAAAATCCAACAAATACCTATATGAAATAAATAATTATATAGAATATTTAGCAGCTATGAAAGTAATACCATTACTCCTACTATCCCTCCCCAGGGCACTATCCCTTCCACAAGCCTACTCAGACAAAGCGTTCGAAATCAGCACCAACTCCGCAGCCGACGTCTCACACATCACCGCCGGCACAATCGCCTCAGCAGACCAAAATGGTCCCTGGCAAAGTCTAACCACTAGCCACGACCACCTCGAAACCACTAGTCCAGCACCATCAATCACCGCCCCAATCTCAGATCACCCTTCCGCACATTCCATACCCTTCGAATCACCCCAAATCTTCACATCAGCACCAGGAGGTGCAATTGAAACTCTAAGCCAACAAACCTCCCAACCAATATCACCAACCCACATCGACAGCCACGCGGTCAGCGAACTCCTCGCCGATGCCATTGGTAAAAGCCAGTTATCATCAGACAGCACCGGTTCAGGAGCCGACTTCTCCTCCACCAATGGAGTAGATACCTCCGATACCGCCAACGAAGCCCGTGATATAGCCTCAGATATCACAAAACTTGCTCAGGACAGTGAAAATGAATTCCTTTCCGCAACACCACAATCCACAGAACCCGGGTTTGTACCGGTATACTTCGCCGGCGGCTACTTTGTCGCAGAGTTCACGATCGGTTCGAGTTACCTGCTTATAAAAGTCGATACTTCATCTTTTCATTTCTGGGTTATTAGTAATGTGCTCCCTGACGAATGTAAAGAGGCTACTCAGGCCGGTTCAGGGTGTTATAAACCTGATCCTACGGCTACTCCTATCGCTGGTAGCGTGGGGTATACGTTTAGATACAGAGATGGGGCACAAGCCAGCGGAACGGAGATATACGCTGATAACATCTCAGCCGCTGGGATCTTTGGTGCAGCGTCTTGGACAAAACAAGTGTTCGCCCTACCCTCACAGTTGGAAGAATGGGATGCTTCAAGCGGTATGTCCGGTATCTTACCGCTAGGGTTCAACGCGAAAGAATATTGGATGTCAAAGTCTTCTTCTTCTTCTACTAGCACGACGATGACGACGAGTTCAGGAAGCAACTCCACGGAAGAAATATTAGATGAATCACCGTTGGATATTACGAATTGGCATTTTTTTACTACGTATTTTAAACCGGGTTCGCAGATGTTTATTGGGTTTGATTATGAGCCGAAGGATTTGTATGAGGGGAGTTTGACGGAGGTGGCTGTGGCGCCGATTAATGGGAGTTGGTTTGTGATGCCGGATTCTACGTGGGCGGGGGTTGCGGTTGAGAGTGGTAGTAGCGGCAGTAGCGGCAGTGGTAGTGGTGCGGAGAGCACGACGGCGGCGGCGGCTACTCCAACGGACTCTGGATCTGGGGGAGGAGATGCTTCAGCTACCAGCGCTGAAGCTGGTGGCGAGACACCCGCTTCTACGGCAGAAGGTGGTGATATGACGGTGTCTGTAACGTCGACTGATACTACGGAATCGGTGTCTGTAACGGCTACGGAGAGCGGTACTACGACTACGACGGCGGCTGAAGATAGTACTATCACTGAGACGGCGAGCTCTACGGATACGGAAAGTCTTTCGGTAGAGGGTGCACCGAACACACAGCTTGTTGGCACTAACAATATCAGGAAGCACAGAAGGGTTAAGAAGCGGCAGGATTCTACTGCATCATCCTCTTCTTCGTCGCAATATCCGATCCTCCTTGGTAATTTCCCACTTTCTACAACAACAAAAAAAATAAAGTAATCCACCCACTAATGAATATTTAAAAAATAAAATAAAGACACCGGCAGCAAAGAAACCCTCCTAGACGCCACAACCGTAAAATCAATCTACGACTCCCTCCAAGGTAGCTGCCTCACCGTCGCCGGCTCTTTACACAACTGCACATTCCCTTGTTCTTTCAATTACTCAAACTTCGCTATAACACCGGAGTATTCTTCATCAATCGGTCTTCCGTGGGGATCGACGACTATTCCGGTCGATTTGACGCAGTTTTCGAGTGAGGTTTATGATGGGTGTCATCCGGAGAGTGGTGCTGAGACTTGTAAGTCCCCCCCCTGCCTTTTCCTTTTTTTTTTTCTAGTAGTATTTCAGGACCTTTGGTGCTAAATTATGTGATGGCAGGCTCATCGACATGTAGAGGACTTATTCAGGCGCAGAAGCCTGGGAAGGAGTATTATATATACGGTGCTTTGGTGTTTAAGTCCGCGTTCTTTAAGTGGGATACCACAGGGAATGGGACTGTGGGAATGGCGCCGTATAAGGCGCGCGGAGGGAGCTCATGGTATTATGCTTGAACTGCCATTTTCTAAAAAAAAAAAAAAAAAAAAAAAACTTGATATTCTTAACTTTTTTTGAATTTTTTGGGGGTATAGAATAACTTATGTTTATGTTTGTGTTACCTATGGTCGTTATAGATGGATAGATGGGAGTTAAAAACGTGTTTGGAATGGGAGTTATATGTAG
Organism: Orbilia blumenaviensis; assembly: GCA_036872755.1. Taxonomy (NCBI): domain Eukaryota; kingdom Fungi; phylum Ascomycota; class Orbiliomycetes; order Orbiliales; family Orbiliaceae; genus Orbilia; species Orbilia blumenaviensis. The sequence goes on along the minus strand of JAVHNS010000003.1, from coordinate 728,608 downwards.
AATAGGTTGGGAAGGAATATAAAAATATATTTGGCTGTTTAGTATAGTTTATCACGGGAGGTTACATGTATACAGGAGCAGCATACGGTGTAGTATCTGAGGGAGGTGAGCTCCTTAGAAAGAATGCCCAATACCCCGACGCGACGTCATGACCATGCCCCACCATGTAAAGATACCTTGCGATCGAAGCGAGTCGACTTAAGCTTGCGCAGTCGTGCGCCGGTAGACGGCAACCACAAATCGGATTTGATAATCGATCGCACTCTTTCCTTCCTTCCTTCCTTCCCCCACAAACCTCCATCTGGGGAACAAAACCGGGCAGCTGATATAAATGTAAAGTAATAAGAATAATATCACGATCACAGAAGATGCCCTTAAAAAAGCTTAGCCTCTAATATAATAGCGATCACGAAACGTTCGAGACAGGCACGGTTTTACATACGCATGTAAGTACCTCGGGAAGTCTAATGCATATGCATCACCGGTATATATCTCCCGCTTCATGATTTTTCTTTTTCTTTTTCTTTTTTAAGTTAAATATATATTTCTTGTGACCTGAATTTCTAGACACTAGATACTACTTTAAAAAAACAAAAAAGAGGTATTTGAATATGCAAATGTGTGTAGTGTATGTATGTATGTATATCATCGTCGATGCAAGGTACGCACCAGCCCGCTCGCTCTGTCTCTCTCGCGCTCAGCTCAGCCCTGTCATCAACGTGAAGTCCACAGGTGACCCTGCCAACCAACCAACGCAAATCACGAAATCAATAAGTTTCCCGCTTTTGGATCCCCTGCAAAGCCTTTTTTTTTTTTTTTTGTGGTAACGCGGGCGTGTGCATGGATTGCATATTGCATGGGGGAGGGCTTGTGTAAGACAGCAGCAGCAGCAGCAGCAGGCGCCCTAAACCATTCGCGGATAAGCCCGGTTTTTGTTTTGTTTTTGCTTTCTTGTGACTTTTTTAGAATAAAAAAGTGAGGCGAGTAGACTGGGGTATTTTGGGAGGCTAAAATGAATTAATGGAATGAATGGCTGAAGGAATTGCGAAGGGAAGCGAGCGGGAAGGTGGGTGAGATGAGATGGGACCATATCGATAATGAAGATACGATACGATATGATCATGACATGAAGACGAAGAGATGAAGAGCTCGGTGGGTAACAATGGGAGTTTGTTGATTAAACTTCTTACTTTCTTGACACGAGCGTTTTTTTTTTTATTATTATTTGTTTTTTAAAAGAAAGGAAGGAAGGAAGTGCGAAATTCGTTTCGGAGAGAATCGAGGTCGACTGACATGTTCATGATCCATCCCATCTGGAGGAAGGGACATGACGTCCATGGATCGGACAGCCGTCCATCCTTTAACCAGGGGGTGGGGCTGCCTTACCTTCTTTCTCGCGACATGAAGAGCGCTGCGGTTTTTTTTTTTAAAAAAAACTTTTATCTTTTTTATATATGTATGTATGTATGTATGTATGTATGTATGTATGTATGTATGTATGTATGTATGTATGTATGTATGTATGTATGTATGTATGTATGTATGTATGTATGTATGTATGTATGTATGTATGTATGTATGTATGTATGTATGTATGTATGTACCTAGGTATATACTTATCGATTACATCTGAAGCTAGGGAATTTTTCTCAAGGTCCGACGACGATATTCGCGATGGGTTAGAAGAGGAATGAGGAAGGGTATCAAGTGATGATAGCATGAGAATGTCTGGCCGTTTTTCTTTTCTCGAATCGGGGGGATCGGAGACCAGGTTTGGCTAATTAGCGAAGCGAACGGCGGAGGGAGGAAAAGTCGTGCTGGGATGGAGCGCGACGGGCGCCGGACCTCGCTTTTTCTGAACCAGAGCTCAGATTAATTGATTGATTGATTGAGCGAACGGGGTAACGAGTCTTCCCTCCACACGGGTTCTGAGGGTAGGCTAGGTAGGCAGCTGGTTCTTGTTTCCCTTTTCTGCCCCAGGTTTGACCGATATCGCGACCCTCTTCTCTTTCCTCGTGTGAGGAATTGGAGCTAGTTAACTAGCCTGGACCGGTGAGAGAGAAAAAGAAAGGCTTCCGGGCTAGTAGTTATTCGGGGAAATCAGGCGATTCGTGGAGTGATCGGTCAGTCTCCCCTCATTCTCTGGTAAGCACCGTCTCACTCGCCGGATGTCTTCTTCCATCCCATCATTTACTGCTACATAGCTATAGAGTGCACCTACAGACTGGGCAGAAGTCATGAAGCCATGTAAAGTATGTACCCACCCACCCACACACACACACACACACACACGCAGGCGGCTTGGCTTACAGATGGGCGCCCCTGCTTTCTTTTCTTGACCTTGACCTTGACCATTTTACGTTCCGGAAAGCGGCAAATGGCTGGCTGGCTGGCTGGCTGTGATCTTTGCTTTGTGCAGCTGCGGTAGTAGTAGTAAAAGAGGTCACAGAGGGGAAATCTGGTAGCGTGATACAACTCGCATTGGCGAATTTCAAGAAGAAACAGGCAGAGGGCTTGGTAAGAGGTCTCTCGTCCCATCACGATAATTGGTTCTTTCTTGTCATGTTCATTAAGAATCTCACACTTCTTTTTGAAGAAGAGGATATAAGAACTTGAAACACACCTTGGAGGACTATTCACTGCCATCTGCTTTTTTATCCCCCTCTTCTTTTCTCCCCTTCTTCCTCTCTTCCTTCTTCTTCTACCCTCTACCTCTACCTCTATCTCATACTGTTGTTCTTGTTCTTGTTCTGACCTCAGGTTGAACAAGTACTTGACCACGAGCACGAGCACGACTTTTAAGACTCGTTCACTCACCTTTCCGACTGTCGCCCGCGGGAGGTTTTTTTTTTTTGGAAGAAACATCACCCTCGACCAAAGGCTCACCAATACAATATAATAATAGCTCTGGTAAGTTGATTAAAAAGATATCTGTAGTAGTATCGATGCCATATTCTTCTCTGTATCCTTTGCCCTTCATTTTTGTTTTTTTTTCTCTCGGGTGCACATGTACTGTATGTGTATGCATGTCCGTCAGCCAGCGACCTCGTATTCCAACAAGTGCGGAGAGCGAGAGAGGGTGAATGAACTGTTTGCGGGGAAAAGGCGTGCAGGCTAAAACCTGCAACTGCAACTGCGACTCGACGGGCCTGGCCTGGCTTGGATGGGATGGATATGAGAAAGTATCTGCCTGTCTCTGTCTACGTGCATATCCCACAGACTCCAGTTTTTTTGAGTTCTTTCTTTCTTTCGTTCTGACTGTAAAATTCTCCCCCGCCATCCTCTTTATTTTTTTTTTTAATTTTCTTTTGTGGATCGATGGGACCCCGGGACTAGAACTGGCCCTGCATGCATACTTGAGTATTGTAGAGAGTAGTACGTACGTACGTAGTATTGTCGACCTGAGAAGACTCCCTTTTTTTTAGTTTTCAAAAGAGAAAGATCTATTAACTAGCAGCACGGCCCGTCATCGAGCCGGGTCTTACCTTTTTAACTGGTCCCTATCCCATCCCCGTCCTCTGTGCTGTATTAAGTTTTGTGTCTCTTAAAGTTTGAAGTCGAAGGGCTGCCTGGCGAAAAGGCATCATCATCATCATCTCGGAACAAGCCGATTCGATTCGATTCAGTCCAGTCCAGCCCAGCGCCCCGGGCCCATTCCATTCCATCGCATTGCATTCATTGTCTGGCTGTCTGGCTGGCTGGCTGAGTTGATATAATCGCAGTCGCATTCCCCTTTCCCCCCCTCATTATCATATCTTTCTCTTTTCTTTGCTTCCCTCTTATCCTCTTATCCACCCGTTTTTTTTTTTTTGATATCTAGGTATATATTACCTATAATATATGGCTCGGTGGCGATTCTGAAGTCCTGCAGCAGTGGCAGCCGGTCGACCGTTTGCCGAATCCGAGTTCCAGTTGACTAACCTTCCGTTTCGTTTCCCTTGCCGAACGATAGAGCATACCAAAGCTACGAGCACGAGAGCAACCAAAATATCTATATTACCCCCGTCGATAGAATATATATATATAATAGAATCATCGTCATTCTCTTATATATCATACTGCTACCTATCCTCCAGATAAAATCAGCTTCTGCGAAAGAGAATCTTTGCTGTTTGGGAAGCTTGTAAAAAAACAAAGCCAAAGCCTTCTTTTTCGACAGAAAACACATCGGCTCTTTATTATTATTATTGTTATTTTTTGGAAATCCCTTTTTCTCTTTTTCTTCTTCTTCTTTTTCTTTTCTCACGATGCTCCGTTCCACCACAACCACGGAAATCCCGCCGCCCTCAGCTCCAAAGGACATCATCAACCCTTCAAAACCCCGTTCATCATCTCCCAGAACCCGTCGGACCCCGTCCTTCCTCTTCGACTCGCCTCCTTCGGCTCCCCTGGCACCCGCCACCTCAAACGCGACCGCCACTTCGACCTCAAAACCTACCAAATCAAAGAACAACAAGGATAACATCCTCTCCTCCCCTCATTCGCCCAGAAGGTCTTTCTTCCCCTCTCCCTCGAAATCAAGCTTCAGTAGTGCCAACAGCGGTGGTAGCAGCGGTTTCGCCAGTGGCATTTTCTCGCTATCCTCCCTCCTAGCTCGCATGCCAAGCGCTGCCTCCATAGTCCCCGTCCTCTCATCATCCCACCATCATCATAGCCATCACAACAACCACGACCTTCCGACCAACACTAATACCACTACCGCCACTACCACCACCACCGCCGCCACTTCTAAAACTACTACCGCTATTACTCCTACAGCTTATTCTCAAAGCTCGAAAAAAATGGCCAAGGATAAACCATCCGAACCTCCAAGAATGACAGCGGCTGAGAAGCAGGAAGCTGTCAGGAATGCTCAGGCGATATTGGCGTCCGTCAGGAGGGACTGGGAATGGGCTGAGGAATTGAGAAAGAGCAAGCGACGAAGAATGGCGGGGGCCACAGCCGGCTCACCGACCACCACCAGCACAAGCATGCCGTCCATCCAATCGGAGGAAGAGGAAGATACCGAAGACGAGGACGAGAGAGAATACCGGTCGCGTGACGAGTCCGACAGCGAAGATGCGAGACAACCGGGCTCCATGAAGTCCAACAGGAACGTCTATCCGGATGACGAACCCAGATCCGCTTACCGTTTCCACGACCCAACCGCCATCGGCGGCACGAAACCCACCCGAGAGGAACGCAAAGCCCGTCGCAAGAAGGACCTCGAGGAAGAGATGAAATGGAACGACGGTCTCCGAGTCTGGGTCGAACGCCGAGACCTCTGGACCCAAGCCGATAAGAACGGTCGTGTCCCGATAGGAAAATCCAAATTTGAAGATGTCAGTCCTACCACCGCTGTTATTAACCCGTTGGATTTGGAGGCCATCAGATTTCAGGATGGTTTCAGCTATCGTGCCAAGTGGAAGAACGAGTTGCTGACTCTGGCTCCTAATTATGCGAGGTCTCAGAATCCGTTTTATGATGCCGTCGTCCCAGATGCGTATCCCCAATTATACCAAAGAATCATCATCAAGAGCAATACGCCAACCATCCCGATCAACCTCCAACATATGGTCAGTACTCCCTTCCCCCCCTCCTTTATCATAGGACACCTCAGCTAACTTTATTTCAGACAAACGCATTAATTGAAGGCTGGAAAGCCGACGGCCAGTGGCCACCGAAGCCCTCGAGGCCAGAAGCCTCGATCACCAAGAAGAAGCCCGTTAGCGTTGGTGAGAGCATGGTCAAGAGAGTCTTCGGAATCGGCCGGTGACAGTTAGAGGAAAAGAAGCACCAGCAGCACCATCACCAAAAGAAGAAGCAACAAAAGAAAAAGAAGAAGCCCGCAATATCCTCCAAACTCTAGTTTTACCTCTCTATCTTCCCCTTTCTCTCCCTTTTTTAAATGCCGGATAGCGCGAGAGCGGGGAATACGGGGCGTTTTACAGTGTCGTTTTTATTCGCCGTCTGTCTTACTACGGAGCTTTTTTCTTTCTGGTTTACAACGTCAGCATCATCTTTTTTCGGGCCTTTTTTATTATTACGCAGTTCTGCTTATATATATATCCCGGTGGCGCTTCTTTTCTGTATTACTCACCCACTTACTCATACTCCCCACTACGGTGTTCATCCTCTTTTTTTTTTTTTTTTTGTCGATACTCTGGATCACGAACCGGCGCAGTAACTCACAAAAATTAAGGGCAGGCAGTTATGGTTGTACATTTTTGCTCGCTTTTGAAAATACTCTTAACTCAGTTTTTTTTATTGTCATTACTACTAATTATTATGTATTATGACTGTGGATTGATTCCCTCCAACAATCGCCCTTTCTTTTCTATCACTACTACGTCAGATACTACTACAGCTATTCCAGCACAGCAAGCCGGACTCGGTGTTCCTTTTTTTTCCTTGAATGCTATGCTATTGCTACGCTTGCTTGGTTATGATACAGGGAAACGGACGGGGTGGTGTTTTTTGGAACTCGTTTTGTCCTTTACTGATAATCTCGATTCGAATCGATCGGTGTCGATAGGGCATGGCTTTTTTTAAAGCCTTCTTGTGATTACTATGGCGGGATAATTGCAATTAAAGATATCTCATCTTATCTCGGAGTTTACTATCTTTTTTTCGTCTTTTATCAGAGACGGATTGTTTATATATATCAACTTGACTAGCCTGTTTTCGCCTTCACGGTGAAGGGAGGCTATGAAGAATTACCCTGCCTGTTTTTCTTCTTCTACGAATAAATCATAAAAAAAGTCGTAGAGCTATAGTCGTAACCTATCGATGAAGTCGGTTCAGGTTCAGTAGATGGCAAAGCTGTACCACTCGTAAATCATAGATATCGTAAATTACCTAATGTACTCGGCTACAGATCGGATTGTCTACGTCATCAGGAATGCAAAAGTGGTGGATATAATATCGCGTGAAGCCGGGGGATCGACTGCGAAGTAGATCTGTCTGAAACGCGGAGGTATGCATGGCTTTTCTTTCTTTCTTTCTTTTTTTTTTTAAAAAAAAAAAAAAAAAACGGCTAGAACGGTTGGAAATTCTTGAGGTTTAAAGAGATTTCAAATGAACAGGTGACTTTGAGAGAGGGCCTATTTCCATGGTAAAGTACTTTACATATATAGCTATAGCGTGTGCGTGTACATAAGATGCTACCCGGTATCACCCGGTTCTTTGATATCGATTTGTACTTACGTTGAGTATAAGGAATTAAAGGAATGGGGATGGAATGCGCAGGAAGAGATTTTTGTAGTGGAGGCTGGCTGGCTGGCTGGCTGGCTGGCTGGAGATATCGATAAAATCCATCCGACACCGTGAGGCGTTTAAACACGAGAGGCTTCCCAGACCTGGTCACACTTCGAACTGACATGTATTCTAAATCTCTGGTATTTTTGCCTGCTCGCAAGCTTGCTTCTGTATCGATACATACATACCTATCATTGACACGCCTGGGGGTCGAGCTCGATATTAGCTTCCATTCTCTATAGTCACGCGGCATATATATACCTAGGTATGGTATATAAACTAGATTCGTTCTTACAGGGTTAATTAGATAGCTAATTAACCAGCTATTGGAATCAGGACCCGTCGACTGTGGTCATTGAATCTATAACCGTGCATATGCCATATATATAAGAAAGAAAGAAAGAAAGATTCATAGATCTAGAACTATAACCACCCTCATTTTATATATCTAACCACACCAGGAGATTGACGATGAAAATAAATGCATATATAGAATGCACCGCCGTCGAACCCGATATTCAGGTTAACTTCTCAAAAACGCTTTCTTAAAACACGACCCCACATCTGTGGCCCCAAAAGCTTGGTTCGACAAGGAGGGGAGGTTGGCGGGGTATAGCATGCGGGAAACTATTGGGCCTCCGTATATATCGATTATTATATTAGATCTGTTAATTAAGAAAATAGTCCGTCGGCGGAAGGGAGTAAAGGGCGGAATAGATCTCTAAAGGACAACACCATAGCTTCGAAAGCTTCATCGATACGATATCTCCAAATGCAATAAATGATACATTCATTCTTTCTTTCTAGTACATATAAGCACCAAAAGCGGGAGGCGTAGAACCCCGGTCAGAGTTTATAAATCCGAAATCGTGAAAAGCAATAATGTATCGGAGCCTACACTTTAATCAAAACCACAGGAACAAGATGCTATCAAGAAGAAGAAGGTGAAGAAAAGAGGTCAGCTCCAGCAATCTCAAAACTTACAGAAAAAACAGGAGACAAAAAGGAAAAAGGAAAGGAGAAAGACCAGATAATCGCCAACTCCGCAGGAACCTCGAGGTATCCAGTTCAAAAGCTATAGCTAGTATCATCAAAAAAAAAGAAAAAAGGAGGGCAAAACAACAAACTTATACTCCAGCCATGTAGTTTCACATTTTTCTTAAGTCAAATCCTCACCAGCCTCCTCAATGCTCTTCTGTGTCTTTGCCAGAATGTCGAGTTTCCAGTTGTCTAGCGGGTATCGTTCCTTGTATTGCATCACGTTGTTGAAGAAGCCTTGGGGGTCGCCGTTTTCGACACATTCGAGGAGGTTCTGTTTTCGTTACCAACATTTAGTAAGCTATATTATTTCTAGTCAGGATATAAGTTGGAACAAGGATCATACCATCAAGAACAGACACTCCATAGCAGGCGGGCTAAACGCCGGGTCGAGAGCAGGATACTGCCCCTCGAGTGCTCTCTTCGCTGCTACTACATCCTATATTTAAACCCTCCATATTAACCTCTAAATTCAAACCACGCTAGCCCTGCTTTCATTGATTCGTGTTTACCTTGGTGGCCAAATGGCAAAGTGCGGCTTTGAACAGATATTCCTTAACGCTCCACTTCATAAGATTGTTGTTGACCGATACCTCAGCAATTCTTTCGTAGTGATTAATCGCTCTGTGGAAGTCGCCGGTTTCGGCTGATATATCTGCGGCTCTGATGTAACATTTGTTCGCCAGTCTATCCTCCCCTCACTCGATGTTAGCAATTCCATGTCTACGCGGAAATATATGACGTCCTAACCCCCCGCCCCCAGCCAGCTTATCTCCCAACATGAAAAAACAAAAAGATAGAAAGAAAAAAAAGATGGTGAAACTCACGCCTCAGCATTATCGTTACTAAACCACTCTCCAGCCTTCTCATACTCCTTGATAGCCTGCGGTTTCGTCGCCGGATCGGTCTCAAGATGTTCCGCCAACGTCTGCTTATGCGTTGCCGCCCTTCTAACGTTTGTCAGAGCGTAGTGATCAATAGCCTGAGCTAGAGTCCTAGCTGCATCTGCCGGGTTTGTCTTTTTGTAGGATTTGAAGGCTTCGTTGAGGTAGTTTGCCGCGTCGTTGGGTTCGTTGATTGATTTGCTTAGGGCGGCGGCCTTCTCGAAAGCGGCGCCGGCTTCGGAGCCTGTGGAGAACGGGAGTTGTTAGATGGGTGGGTGGTGGTGGGTATAAGTAAGTAAGAAGGTATTATAGAGAAAAGGATTGTACCTTGACCGGATGTTCGAAAGGCGTTTGCAGCTTGGGTGTATAGTTCGATGGCCTGTTCGAGCTTGTCTTGCTTGCTGGCACCGAACCAGCTGAAACCGCCAGCTGATGCAGCTTCCTGCTTTTGTGCCTGCAGTGGTGCATCCTGGTTAGTACCCTATGTAATAAAAAGGTTATACGTAAGGGAATGGAGTGTGTACTTGGGCGAGGAGGGTTCGTCCGTCCATGATGTAGAATCTTATATTATGTTATGTTGTGTTATGTATTGTATGTATGTGTGCTCTGTAGATGGTAGCTTTCAAGCTCGTCTGATATGGAATGTGATGGATGGGGAGGAGAGAGATGACTGGGGGGGAAGTTATAGGCGGGCTTTGCAAGCTGCGGTTGTGGTGGTCAGTCCGTCACTGCTTAGTGGCGGGGCCTCTCCTTCGGTTTTCTCTTGGCGTGATGACATTGGCTGAGGCTCTCTTTTCCCGGCTGCCAGCTTTTTTATCGATTGGCGTTCCGACAACGCGCTTTTTACAACATTCTACTTTTTTTTCTTTTCTTTCTGTTACATGCATTTTTACTGTCGAAGTTATTTTGGGATTTCTTGATTTCTAGCTTCACGGGCTTATGGAGGGAATCTAAGAGCATTAAATAGATAATCGGGTATACCAAGAAACCACAATCAAACATTATGAGCCTCCGCCGTTCAACAGTAAGACTATTCTCCACCGCCGCCCGCCGGCTAGAACAACAGCAGAAACAACCGCAGGAGACAATATCAAGCTGGACCCCTCCGAAGAAAAAACCAAAATACACCCCTTCCCCGGAATCCCTAGCCTACGTGCAATCCATCCTCAACAAGCCAACCTGGTCCATAAACGAACTCCTCCCGCCCAGCCATCCAAAGAGTACCTCCAAAACCCCACCACTGGATCCAAAGGACATCATCACCCCGGAGAAGCTGCGACACATCCTAAAACTCTCTGCTCTCCCTATGCCGAAGGATGCAGAGGAGGAAGAGGAAATGATCAAAGATCTTAATGATCAGCTTTATTTTGTGAATAAGATTAAAGAGGTGGATGTTACTGGTGTTGAGCCGTTAGTGGCGATTAGGGATGAGAGTGTGGAGAAGGGGATTACGTTGGAGGATATTTTGAAGGCGGAGCAGGAGCTGGAAGGCTTGGGGCCTATGGGAGATCAGGAGTGGGATCCTTTAAAGCAGGTGAAGAACAAGATTGGGAGGTATATTGTGGTTGAGGGGGAGATGGGTGAGGGGCCGACTGGTGGGGATGAGGTAGTCGTTAGTGCTGCGGAGGTTAGGAAGGTTGAGGATTTGGACACTGTTCAGACGAAGGCGGAGTAGACTCGTCCGATAGTGTCTCTATACGACTATAATTCTGGGCTAGAAGGGGTGGGGCCTAACAAAAGAAGGGCCGCTGAGACTAGGTGCCGAGGCTAGGTGGGGGCAATGTTTAAGATTCAAGAGACGTTCTTTTATTTAAAACCATCCTCCTTGATGCCCTTTCTTATGCTGAAACTGACCTCTCCTTGGAGGCAATCGGCTTTTCTTCATTCACCACAGTTAAGTTCCAGCTTCTTCCACCAACGAAACATGCACCTTCCTATTAATGCTCATCCTCCCTCCACCTCTCATGGGCATCATCACCCAGCCCGGTTCTCAGGCTATTATCATACATCCTGATTTGATTATTATTACTACTACTACTACCGCCGTAGTCCTTCGGCAACAACCGGCCCCTCTCACCACTACCATTTCCATTCGTCTGTGCATTATAAGTTGCAACTTGCGATCCCAGAGCTTCTCTATCATGCTGCTCTTCTTCATCTTCGTCATCGTGGACTTCCTCAAGAAGAGCGCGGGTAGCTCCGCCACTGCGTTCATCATCACGATGGTTACTTTCGATTGCGCGGGTGCTTTCGTACTCGCCGTAAGTCGGCCTTACGAACCACCTCCGGGCGCCTTTCGGATTTCCCACAACGATCATCAGGAAAAACAACTACACCAGCGAAATTCCTTTTTAGCAATCCATTGTCATTCATAATGTGGAGTCTGGATATATAATTACCTTCCAAACAACAGCCAAAGAGGCGCCCCCAATCACAAACCCAGCCGCGCTCTTCAACTCCCCCTCCCAGGCCGGCGCGCAAGGCGTCATATGCCCCAAAATATTCGCACAAGTCATATCCGGAACTTCAGGTTTCCCATCCTTCGACGCTTTCCTAGGGAACGGATAAGGCATATCTTTGACCGATGCAAATCCGCAGCATTGTAAACTATCCTGAATAGCTTTTATAGCATTTTCATTATGTGTTTTGAACCAACCCTGCCAAACATCCCTCATCTGGCAGCTTTGGTTTCCCAGCGCTGGTGCAGCTAGACCTGTCATTACTGCTGGGAGGATAAGGAGGAGGAGGTTGATGAAGAGTGAGACATTGTTTAGTGGGCGTTTGGATGCTCTTCTTGAACCACCTGAGGATCCGACGAGGGAGGCACAGGTGGCTAATAGGTCGCCGGGGCCGAGGACGGTGGTTAGGATTGGAAGGACGAGTGAGAATGGGAGGCTATATTTGGATACGGTCCACCAGGCAAGAATTCCTAGTATCATCGTTATGAGGGCTACCTGTTCGTCGCAAGAGGGCGGCTTGTTAGTAGGTTTATACTCATACATGTAGTTCATATCCTTTTTTTTAAAAAAAATCATAATAGGGCCATCTTGTAGAGGCTGGTTTAAAGCCAATTGTAATGCCATATTACGCAATGAAATAATGTAAAAATGGTGTATTAGTAAAGGGACTTAGAGGGAGCAGTACCAAAGCAGCGATAATTGTAAAGAGATTTGTTATTTTCATCGTGACTGCTGTGATCGATGCTTTGTTTCTTGGATATGGTCCGATTCGGGGGTTATAATATGGGGTAGCGGAAGTATTTGTGGGGAACGCTAAGGTCCCTTAGGAAGGGTGCATGTGCTGATGGGAGTACAGTCGCACAATGTTAGGACATCGATTGATACTGATCAAATGGGAGAGGCTACGGTAGCTGTCGTGTAAAATGCAATCGTCCCTCAAACTGCGTAACAATCAAATATCCTTGAATACTAGAGCTGAAGTTGAAGTTGAAGTTGAAATCGAAGGCCGGAAAGAATCCACCGGAGTATAGGTAATCACTTGCAAAGAAACAAATGGTGGAGCGGGTTTTATGTTATTATGATATATATGGGGCCCCAGCAAAGAGTGCCTGAAACTGAAAGCGGACTTCTGTTTGCTGGCAAAATACAGCCTTAATTTTTTTGGACGCGGCCCGAAACTACTGGGGCAATTGGGCAACAGGCTGCCTGTCTGTGTTGCCCGCCGCCTGATGGCGCGTCTTTTCGTCACTGTCAGTTTTAGTAGCAGGCAGGATATCATATTACCTATAAGGTATTATTATATAAGCTGCACGGTGCAACCACCAGCCACACCAGCTTACATAATTCAATATTCACCAGCCCCATATTATTCACCAGCCACAGTTGCTATCATGCCACACACACACACCAGCCTCATGGTGGGATAGTATCTAGGTATGTAAGAAGATATAGTATTAGACAATCAGTGGAGCTCCAAGATCCAGTCCCCGTTCCAGTTCTCGTTCTAGCTCGGTCGGACTGCCGCACCTTATAAATCCACAAGGCCCCGATATCTTTCCCCTTCTCGGCTAGCTACCAAAGTAGAGGTACATAGCTCTGGCGTGGGGTGTTGTAATGTCGCTGCCGTGATTGGCTGCGCTGCCTGCTAACTTTGGAGTCTACCTTGCTTTCGGCGGGTGAACCCGGACGAAAGGCCACCGCGAAGGGGCCATTCTCATGAAAAATAGCCCCCTTCCGAATGGCGGGCTGACCGATGAGGAAGATGGCCGATAGCCCAGTTTTTTCCCCTTGTCATGAAGGTATAGTGCGAGTCCCGTGGTGTTATGTATGTACTGGATGCACTGCTAATGGTTTTGCTGTTTGGTAGTCCTAATTTTTCCACCTAAAGAAAAACAGCCTTGAATGTATATGGCCTTGCGTGTTTAATTTTTTTTTTTTTTTTTTTTTTTTTTACCACCACCCATTTAAACCTGCTACCACGACCACTTCTTCCTTCCTCTCTTCCTCGTAAAATTCACTCATCCTGTAAAGAAAATTTCATCCCTTCGCCCTTACAAAAAAAAGATACCTTTTACTACGACACTCTCTTTAAAGTCTATTCTTTGTTTCTAGTCTTCTTCGACTTTAAAATTATATAGACAAGATGCCTTTCGCTCCAGGTAAGCTCTGCACCGCTGCACCGGACGGTCGACGGGAAGAGGACGACCATTATAATTGCTACGACAAGGGGGACAATCTATGGGAAACAAACGACTGACAGGATCAATTGCTGTTTCTCCAGGTAACGAGAAGGCCGGTGAGAAGTTGTTCAAGGTATGTTCAATAACTCTGTTTTTGCCGTCTACTGCTGTCGTTGTCGTCAAGTGGGGGAGAGAAAACTGACATTTCAATCTTTTTCCTATAGACCCGTTGTGCTCAGTGCCACACCGTCGAGAAGGGTGGTTCGTCGAAGACCGGTCCAAATCTTAACGGTCTCTTCGGCAGAGTTTCTGGACAGGGCACAGACGCTTTCAGCTACTCTGATGCCAGCAAGAAGGCTGCCGTCAAGTGGGAGGAGGGTACTCTCGTAAGTTTAAAAACCTTCAAACAAAATTTTGTGCATTTTTCTCCCAGTGCTCGAGTTGTGCCTGTGACCGCCGCCTGTACACTGCCACGACATTTGAAGTTCCCCTGAGTCGTTACGGGTTCTACCACATACAAAACGGCGACCATGGAAGCGACAGTATCACATCATTCTAGCGGCCAGACTGTTCTGTCGAGGCCGGATTACCCTGCATAAACGGATGACGTCGACGGGGCTCTTTCGCACTTTTGGTTGTCGCAAACAAAATTTTTTTTTTTGGCCGTGGCTTGGTTTGACCAACCACAACCCAGTCCGATTCTGCCAAACGGTGCAGCAGGGTTGTCAAACCGTACAGGAAGGCGCGGACACTAGCACACTATCTTGAGTCTATGGGAAATGTTTATCAGATTCATCGTGGAAACCGGATTTGCTAACGTTTTGGTGTGCTTTCGTTTTTTTCACTAGTTCGACTACCTTGAGAACCCAAAGAAGTTCATGCCCGGAACCAAGATGGCCTTCGGTGGCCTCAAGAAGGACAAGGACAGGAACGACTTGATCTCGTATGTAACCCTTGCTAATTATTTTATTATGGAATTTATTTTGATGCTAATACATTTGGCTTTTACAGTTACCTCAAGAGCAGCACCGCCTAAACGCCTTAATGAATTGATGAATGACTGCCTAGACGTCTCGATGCTCCGTTTTTTCTTTTCCTTTGTGATCGAAATAATTAGAACCCTCTCCCCTCTCAATACCCCCACATCTCACGCACCGGAGGCCCCCAATTTTGGCTTTGTCCGGTGTAAGTCCGCTTCGTCTTGGTGCTGGTCGGGCTACGATCAGTTCAATGAAGGAGTTTACCAAATCATTGTACAGAAATACCCCTCTTATTTTTTTTATTTCCTTCGGCCACGACAGAAACTCCCATTCCTATTGTCTTTGAGCGTTTTTCTTCATTCCGTCATATAGAGAAGAGACCTGGTGGAGGAAGTAAAGCAGATCAGTGGTGGAGGAGGAGGAGGGGGAGGCCATGGTGGTTTTGGTGGTTTTGGTGGTCGGTGACCTTTTTTTCCGCCTCGACTTTTTTATCATATTAATTCGTTGGGATTTCTTCGTTTCCGCCGTAGAGTGTAAAATAGACAAAATTCTTTTTTTCTTATTCGTTTCTTTTTGGGGAGGTTTCGACTTACTTCTCCCGGGCGAACAGTTACTTCATAAGAGCTAACCATTGCAGCGCCCCTCTCTCTTTTTTTCTTTTCGGTTTTATCTACTATGATGCTATTGTGACGATATCGATATGAAAGCCGAAGAATACGGTAGAACTGAGCTGAGGTTACTGACCGAGTCCGGACAAGGCGGGCTTGCTGACCACTAAGAAAGAACCAGGCATCGCGGACTCGGCTACCTCTCCAGACCACACAGAATCTCGGCCCAATCCATTCCTTTCCCTCAAATCGGCTTTTATTAATCTCGGTCCGGCCCATGAAAGCTTTCAGCTGGAGTCGACCTTCCCAAGCTTGTCCCATTCCGGTTTCGTCCGAAAAGAGATTAAAGCAAAAAAAAAAAAACTGCTTGCCATACCTGGATTTTCTATTATCATCAAAAAATCCTAAGAAATGCGAGTCCCACGAGGGGAAGCTGGTATAGCTTTCTTTGGTGCATAGCTCATACTTCTGCCAGGAAATGCCTCAATTGCCAATTTCCTCTGGGAGCAGCGTCCAATCCAGTTTCGACGAAAAAGTTGCCCAAGCTACCCAAGTACCCTTAGAATACCTTTTTCCGTGCTATCACCTGCAAGGTGCTGGAAACCCAAAGACTATTACATTACTTAGCCCATGCGAGGCGAAACATGCCGGCAAATTGCAGGTGGCCACACCTACATTTGGCCCTCTTTTCGTGATAGCTTCGTTGCTTTGAAAAAAACCGCCCCCCAGCTTAAGCTTTAAGCTTCTGGGGCACGGTTTTTTTTTTGAGTACTTAAAGGCCTGTGGAAAGAGGTACGTACCCCTCTCTCCAAAGGACAAAAGTGATATGTTCAAGCAGTACTCTCGACTTCTTGAGAGCTTATATTATACTATCTACTATCGATATATCTCTATCACTGCTGCTGCTAGCTGCTAGCTGCTAGTACTTGCATGTGTCAGTAGTAGCTCTGGTGTGACCACACTTTATCACTGTTTCTGCACCCATTGAGTAATAGCAACAGGATATCCTGATTTTTCTTTTTCAATACGTCTTTTTTCTTTCCTCTTCCGAAATATCGCTTGATCGGTCGATATCATCGATACCTACTATCTATCTTTGACTAGCGTCCTTACTCCAACCCCGGGATCAACCTTTTTTCTTTCTCGACTGGGGCGTACTGGCGGGGTATATAAACTGTTCGTTAAATCCCGCTGTGGAGAAGCTTTGACGCATGGCTAATTAATACTTGCTTGCATAGAGAAATTTTTTTAAAAGAATTGATATCAATCGAAAGTACTTAAAGACCTCTGAAAGGGAAGCCTTATCGGGCAGCTTCGAGAAAGGCTCATCCATCATCGACGCACCTTTTGGTATCAACTCAGCTCAGTTCGGGTTCTTATCACATTTTCGGCTTAAAAAATTACGTTGTTTCCAACAAACCAGCCAGCAACAAGGCTTATAACTCTGGGCGCAGTCGCTGTGCTACCGCATACCTACGTTACCCGCTTCGCCTGTTGCCATCTGGAATTTGGGGGACTGTAGGATTCAGTTATAAAACCCATTCGGATTCGCCAGCTTTTCGAGTCGAGATAATTATATTTTCTGCTCAGAAGCTCCAGCTTCAACTTCCACACACGCTCGCTATAGAACCATTATATATATTTAAAAAATAATAATAACAAAACTACCTTCGCTATGCCGAACAACATGCGCCCGGCCTCAATCCCGTTCTCCACAACCGGTCAAATCCCCATTCCGACACCACCAAGCTCCTCCGGGTCCAATCAGGCATTCACCCACCTTACATCTCCAACAAATAAATTCGTCCACCCAGCTCGTCGTCGTGGGTCTGCAGACTCATACCTCTCCGACGATGACCACCATTTCCATAATAACTCCGCCCGGTCACCATCATATTCCTACTCCTTGACATCAAGTCGTTCCGGCCGACGTTCTCCAGGCCCATCGTTGGGTTCATCACCCGGTGCATGCCTCATAATCCGCACAAACAACAGCACCCAACACTCCCCGCATTCCGGCAGCCCCAAACAATCACCACAACCAAACCCAGAACCTCGTCGTCAAAACTCCGTCTCCTCAGCCAGCGGTGATCTTGAATTCGACGTTGAACCATTATCACCCTTCAGCTATGTCCCCAGAGTCCCGTCTGGCCCCCCGAGTCGTAAAAACTCACGAGATGCATATTCACACATCTCCCCACCATCGTTGAGCGCCGTTTCTCATAAACTTGAAAAACATTATCAAGCGCCTTCGCTTCCACCGCAAAAGGAGGATGAAGAGGAGCATACTATCCAGTTACACATGATGCCTAAATCCATGCTTCTACCTCTTCCAGACCGTAACGCTGAGATGAAACACCTCTTAACGCATAACTCCCAGCTAGCGGGGCAAATTCGTCGTCGTCTAGGAGAGGAGAAGTATGCACAGGCATTTGATCTATGGACTAGAACGAGAAGGAGTGAGGTTAGTGATCATGAGTGGTTGAGGAGGAGTAAGTGGTTTTTGCAGATGGATGAGAGGTTATGGAATGAATGGGCTATGATGGTTGGATGGGACCATAGCGTGGATTTGACGAAGGATGAGAAGGGGGAGAAGAGGGGGGTTTCGGAGTATGCGGATAAGATGGGGCATATGACTTGTTTGGAGGAGGAAGAGGAGTAGAAGTATTTTTTTCTTTGAATGGGGGTTTGGGGTGGATTGGGAGTGGCGGTTTGTATTCAGTCGTCCTTTTTATAGCGGGGTTTTGCTGTTCTGGGTGTCGTTTTTGTCTTCATTAGTTGTTAGCTTTTTTTTTTTTCTTTTACTGTTTTGTCTCGCTCCATTGATGACTCTCTCTACTCATTCGGGCTTCTGCATTCTACGCATTTCATAATCTCATTCTCTTCATCTTCAACCCAGTCACGGTGCTAGAACTCCGGCAGCTGTTGGCATCTTTGGCCGTGTTACCTTCTTCTTCTCCTCCTTTCTTTCTTTTCTCTTCTTTTTTCTTTTTTTTGTTGCATACATCTTTTAGTTTTTAAGCAAACCATTTGAATTTTTGTTTCTGCCAGTGAATAACGAGGAGGACTTTGAAGCTTCGCGTATCAATGCCTTAGTAGCCGGCGGTCTCGGGCTTTTATAGGATACGCGCGGATATATATGACTTAAGAAATTGGATGGGGAGGGAAACTAGCTGGCCTTTTGGGAGGATTACATAAAAGTGAAATAAATAAATTATAATGCTGTTGTTGTATGTGGGTGTGTATCGATATTCCAGTCTCGTAGTTGTCCAGCTAGTCTGGGCCCAGCATACTTATCCGGCAACATTGGAAACTGTACCTATCTGTGCGAAGTCAGCATGTGCGATATTAATATTCGGGAGGTTATGTTGCAATAATAGGACTGGTGTTCAATGTTGTTCTTTCCTCTGGGACTTGAAGAACGGGTGTACAGATCTAGGGTAGGCGATCGCAGTTCTAGGACTGGTTATAAGTTGGTAAATGTGGGAGGTAAAGGATACCATCACGCATTGGAAGTGGAAGCTTGACTAGCTGGGTTTTAATCTCATGTTTTAAACCTATCGACATATCTCGGACGAATAATAGTGGCCATGCGATTGTGCTCACTGGAGCTTACCTTTATGTTTTGCCAGTCGATGGTATAACATACCTAAAATGATTCAAGGATGCATTAAATGGGGGTTTGCTCATCCATTATGGACCTGCTAGACGTCTGCTCCCTAAGTTGTTAAAGGGGGGGTTGTGAAATGTAGAGGGGAGCTTATGCCTATATGGCCATATGGATTTCAGGGTTCGTTACGCTAACCCTCTCCTTTTATTTTTACTTTCGGTAATTCATCATGAAGCTTTATACAACCATAGCTACAACTTCTACACCAGCCTGTTGCACGTTCCCTCTTTCCAAAGAGGTATTCAGGTGCCATAAGCACCAGCCAGTATGATATGCATCAACTTCCATTGCTCTAGGATACAGCTGAACTACTAAACCGATGAACTCAAACAGAGATATTTATACTTCTCTATTTACAATTCCATGAGTAAATCAAATCTAACAGCCATGATGTATGTTCTTCTTCCTTTGTCAATAAATCAATAGTCTCCTGACAACCTAAGAACATCCTCAATCCCAGGGGCCTGCAAGACCGAGGGCACCAGGGACCGTTTTAGCTATTATCGTGTTGCGTGGTATTTTCCCACCTCGTCCACCCCGCCACCACGTGACCGCCGGCATTTTTTTGTTCTGCGGCGGGCCGAAACCAGCCCAGCTCTAGTTTTTTTTTTTTGGTAGCTGCCTTTTTTTGCCTGGCAATATAACCCAGACCATCTTTGCTATCCACGGTTCGATTCGACACCTACCCCGCCATATCCTTCCCAATCTTCCGATAACGAAAAGTCGTCTTTTCTCCCGGGATCGTTATTATATCAGTCCCTCTTTCTCACCGGAGATATAAAACTATTTCGAAATCTTCAAGAGCTCACAGAAGACGCCTCGTCGGGACGACATAAATTTATTCGAATTCCGAATCCTATTCTTCAAGAGGGAAAAAGATATCAAGATGGACTCCTTCACAAATTCGCTGGGCGTGAACCAGCAGTCGAAGAAGCAGGCGTGGATGGACAAGGTTGGTTTTTCAAGGCCAAAAAAAGACAACTTTGAATCCAAATTCAAGGATTGGGATTTGAAGATTTAAAGGAAAAAAGAAGTGTTAATATATATGTATATTTTACGGAAAAAAGATTAGACAAGAAGCAGCAGTTGAGCAGGCCAGAGCTTTGATTGATGTATGTCCCTCCTTTCTATATCCCCTTATCATACCTGGTTTGTGGTATTAGATCGTTAACGTGCCTTATAGAAAGTATCGGACAACTGCTTCGAGAAGTGCGTTCCCAAGCCTGGTAGCACGCTGACCAGCGGCGAGACGGTATTTACTCCCCTTCCGATATCGAAAATTAGAGGCGAAATGATCGTGCTTTACTAATTTTTGGGGGTGGTTTGATTTGTAGACTTGCATAAACCAGTGCATGGAGAAATACATGTCCGCCTGGAACGTTGTGTCGAGAAAGTATATTGAGAGGATACAGTCGAAGGAAATATAATTAAAGCCATTACAGCAGGTATAACATAGAAGGATTATACCGCAGACATGGACCTTGAAGGGACGGAGAAAATGGCCGGCTGGCGAGGATATATGACTTTTTCTCCGCACTTATAATTAGCTAGTCCCTTTCTTTTTGTGAAAGTTGGGCGTCATTTTGAATGAGATTCCCGTATAAGGGAATCCGAAAAGTATATTTTGCGGATGGTCGGGCTGTTTTGTATATACCCTAGACACCCGTTGGTAGTGTAAACCCCTGTATAATAGTACAATGTGTGTGCATCTTCAAAGCTTTATACGCATCAATAACCAAAAGGAAAAAAGAAAAGGCTAATGGAACAAGCTATAAAGGGGGTATTAAAACTGATGCCCGGCTAAGTCAAGTACTCCTCATTACTAACAGTATCCTCCCCAAAAAAGTAGACATTAAAACGGATAATCTTCCGATCACAAGCCCCCCAAGTAAAATCAACCTATGAGCACCGGAAACTCAATCTTCTGCTCAACAGGAATCTCCTGTACCGTCATACCCACGCCTCCATCATAAACCATCGTGATCTCTTTGATAACGTCTCTATAATCCTCTACCTCTACATTCCCACCACCAACTCTCCTAACCCACCCTTCCGTACTCTCAATTCTCAAGATCCCAGAGCCATCCAACACCACCCCAGCAACACCACAAGCAATAGTTCTAGCATCATAAAACGTAGCGATAGAATACTCCGCCAAACATCTAGTCGCAAGGTTCATGCATTGTCTCCCCAAAAACGTATCCTCGCTTTTTACAATCCCATCTTCTTGCTTTCTGTCATCATCTTGTCGTTCATAATCTTCACCGGGGATGATTGATAGTGATTTATCCAGTATTCTGGGTATGTAGTCGTGTGGTAGTGGATGGCTGAGCTCGAACCTTAGGATTCGAAGGAGGTGGAGTTCGGCAGTCACGATTGTACTACGGAGTGCGTCGTATTTATGGGATGGGACGGTGATGGGTGGGGCGTTTGGGTGGAGGATGGAGTAGGCGGGGGTTATGAGGGCGCGGAGACGGCGGGGGGATTCGGTGGATTTGGTGGAGAGGGAAAGGGAGGTGAGTGCCAGTGTCTGTTCGTCCGTATCTCAGTATGTTAGCTTTGTTTTAGGCCATGATAATGGGCAGGTGTATGTGCTATTTGGTATATAGAGGGAGGGAAGAGTTAGTTTCGTACGTGAGAGTCTAGGAAATCCGGGATGGGGTCCGGGAGGTTTTTGGAGTCCCGAATGAATTTGCGGTACTTGTGGAGGTAGAGGTAGGCCATCGCCAGCGTCTGCTCTTGCCTGATATCACCGTCTTTTATGTTAACACCATGATCATCATCACATACACACTATCTATCACACTATCATGATAGTTCATCATATATCAAAAATTGAGAGGGAGCATTTACAATCGTAGAATATCGGCCAACAGTGCCATGAATGAGGCTGCATCCTTGCTGTGAAGAGAAATCCGATTCCGAGGCCCCGGCCGAGGTGTACGGTCGTAGTCGGAAGCACTATTGGCTGATGACACGGCGCCGGGCGCAATGGCACCGCCGGCCTCGTAATGACTCGCCATGGTCTAGTGAAGACGATATGGGATTGGATGGGTATAGCCGGTGTAGTTAGTGGTGATAGTTAAAGCGTTAGTGTGGGATGGCGCGCGCGTTGGTGTCGAAATAATGATGCGGCGCTGAGCATTGTGTTTTTCTTTGTTGGCGGGCAGATATGCCGCTGCCAAGATTCAGCGACACGATGTCATGCTTTTTCCCTCTTCTCCCCTCATCCTCCCCAGCTCGGCCCACAAATCTACAGTGCCGCATTGCACCGCCTGATACTAATTCTAGGGGGTAGCCATTAGCCACGAAGGGTTGCAAGTTGACTGACTGACAGACTGACAGACAGGTGGCCAACAGCCGCCCACACGGAGAAATGGTTAACTACGGCATGACGAGAAGATTTTAAAGATCCGTTAAAAGGATATTCAGGAGAGGTACGTCGAACCAAGAACAGGACCCTGCGAGGAGAAAGAAGCTAAAACTATAGCTAAGAGCGCTTGAGCTCTAATTCAAAGGAGGTCTGTTGCTGATCCCCGAGTTCGAACCCGAGGCAAGCATGCAAAAGGACATGCTACGGCTGCACAGCTGCACAGGAACGGAGTTCGGAAAGCCCAGTCAAGGGTCACTGTGCTTCCGTTGACATCATCGTGCATTTTTCGCGTGGGTTTTGGACCACATTTTTTTTCGGACCAACAAGGGACAAGGGTTCGCTGGATTGTGAAACGGTCCGATGTGGGTTACAAGATACAGGAGTTGCTCGACTGACATGACAGTTTGTTTTGAAAAGATTGTGGAAGATTGGTCATATAGCGAGAGATATTGAGCTTTCATTGGGTTTATAGGTGGAAGTCACCATTGGCTTCTATGATCATATTTCCATGCTATATCGATATCTCTATGACCGAGCTATCGTGTGAATTCGATATAATATCTCAACCCCAGAGAACCGAACCCACATCAATACCAGGAAAGATACGGCTAACCACGCACCCCCCACACATCCTAAACTACTAAGTCTCTAACGGTATGTCCTTGCACCGGAACCTGCTTCCAACCCGCAGAATTTTCGTTCTCATCCATACTTAAGCAGCTAGTGCCCTCATCGGATCCCAAGCTGGCCATTAGACGGGGCTTGGCATACGCACTTGTCGACAAGGGTTCCTTTCCGCCATAAAACTGATACATTGATACACATTTTGCATTTTACAGACATGTACATGCATGCATGCCTAAACCCGGGGAATATCCCGAGGTAGGTCGGTCGGTTGAGAGAGACTTTTCCTTATCGTAACCGTATCACTTTTTTTTCTTTCTCACGATGCTTTCTTTTCATGATAATGACAGATTGTTGGCCTTTTTCGTCTATAGATTAGAGTTAGGCCATCGACGTCGGTGGTATTGATAGTGAAGACAGAAGCGAAGTTGTTTGTCTAATTTTTTATATGATATCATAGATACCAGGCTTTAGTGATTCCTCCCAGGTGTACTGGATGTCATAGTGATGTAGAATCTATCACATTATTAGACTCAATTCTAACTAGGGAGGTAGCAAAAGGGAGGAGTTCAGAGTGAGATTCAGTACCAACATTCATGCATTGCATTTTGCCTATGCAATGAGTTCACGATAACTGCATGAGGAGATTCTCTCGAACGATAACAAAAAGCAAGCTTGTGATATTATAATAAATCCCCTCCACATCATTTCCGCATCCAGCAACCCGAACCCGAGGTCCTGGGCGATTTGTCGGCGCTGTCGCACGTTTTTCCTTAGTCTGAAAAAAAGAAAAAGAAAAAAGGAAGTCCACATAGTATGTTGGGGACTTGTTTGAGGTGCCACGACCCTTGCATCCGAATGGATTGACTGACTGACTGCGCGGGGCCAAACCAAGCTTGTATACGATGATCTTGTAGCTTGGTAGCATAGCATTGCACTGACACAGCAGCAGAAGTAACAGCTCTCCGGACAGCTACTACCCCCCCAGTTGTCAAACATTGAATCCTAGACACGATGCTTAGATCGTCGAAAAAATCCTTGGACGGAGTGATAGCAAGCAAGAAATATAGAAAGAAAAAATGAAACTCTGTGGGCAAGACAAAAAGAAAAAAGTTCGAACTTTTTCGGCCGGCCGGGGCGACTGAAAGAAGTTCGGAAAAATGAAAAGGTTGATCTCAAAGAGCTTGCTTGGCTGCTGCGCTGGTTGATCTATAAAGACCGGATGGAATCCCCCAGGTTTTTTTCTGCTCAATTAATTCTTATAAACTTATCTTTTATCTTCTCCAGCTCCCCCGCGATCGATTCCAGTATTATTATCTCTCTTAATTCTACTTTTACATCAAGTTAGCAGCTTAGCCTTCTCGAGTCTATTAGATATACGATTCTTGTTAGTGGCTTGTTCATACAATTGGGCTATTATTGTCGAACGAAAGCATAAAAAAAAGATATAATTCATATCCTCCATATATCACGAAGTCGCCAAAATGATGACTCTCCCACCTACCATGAAAGCTCTCAGGTATGCATTCTTCCTCTCCAATTGAAGCGCCGGAATTTGGGCCCTAGATGAACTATAATATCATGTTGAATGTTGTGGCGGTGGGGTGTGGAGTTTGGGGGATATAAGGTTTTAGTGACGTCGAGTGGTGCGCTATCGGATTATTACCAGAATACTAACAATATAATTACATTTTTCAGATACGAGAAGCCAGAAAAGTTTGGAATTGTTGAAGTCCCACTACCAACCGTCAGAGACGGTGATGTTTTGGTATGCATTGCCTCAAAATCAAGTATAATGTAGCTTACTTGCTTATGAATTTGCCAATATACAGATCAAAGTCAGGGCCTGCGGTGTCTGCGGCACCGATTTGCACATCCACGAAGGCGAATTCATTGCCAAATTCCCTCTTATTCCCGGTCACGAAACCGTCGGTATCGTCGCGGCCGTTGGCAAGGATGTTAAGGGATTCACAGTCGGCGAGCGAGTTGTTGCCGATAACTCCGAGTTATGCAATGAGTGCTTTTACTGCCGAAGAGGGCAGTTGCTGCTTTGCGAGAACTTTAATGCTCATGGCGTGACAAGTATGTACCCCCCTAGTCTCTTTTACGCATATTTATGATTAGGGGGGTTTATCTAATTGGTATTTTGTGTGATATAGTGGATGGCGGTTTCGCCGAGTACTGCGCATACCCAGCCGGCAAGGTCTTCAAGATCAAAAACCTCAGCGATGTCGACGCTACACTCCTCGAACCCGCTTCTTGCGCAGCTCATGGCCTCGAGAAGATTGCTCCTAAGCTCGGATCATCGGTCCTGATGTTCGGCGCTGGCCCAACAGGCCTCGTTCTATCACAGATGCTTCGACAGAACGGTGGTTGCCACGTCGTTATGGCCGCACCCAAGGGTCTCAAGATGGATCTCGCCCGCAAAGTCGAAGCCGCAGATGAGTACATTGATCTCTCAAGAGACAAGGCCGAGAGTGCGAAGCAGCTTGAGAAGCTGAGATTGGACAACCCATATGGATTTGACATTGTTGTTGAGGCTACTGGTTCTCCATCTATTCTAGAGGAATCGATCAACTACGTTCGCCGCGGAGGCAAATTGGTAGTATATGGTGTTTACTCGAACGCCGCGAGAGTTACCTGGTCGCCTTCCAAGATCTTTGGTGACGAGTTGACCATCATTGGCAGCTTTTCGGAGACTTATATGTTCCCGGCTGCTATCAGCTATTTGGTAAGCCCAGCCCCACAGGATACTGCTATATTTGATTAAATGCTAATGATTTACTTTTAGGACTCCGGCAAGGTCAAAGTCGACGGAATCGTCAACAAGGTGTTCAAGCTCGAACAATGGGAGGAATGTCTTGAATCAATGAAGAACAAGACCGCCATCAAGGCTGCTATTGTCTTTGATGATGCTACTCTGTAAACCCTGCTACTTTGCCTATGCTTTTTGATACCTTTCGCTTTTCGTTCTTGGGTTTATTAGATCAAGCATTTTTGGGATATGGGATTACTTGGGTAGTATGACGATTCGTTCTTTTTCTTTTCTATTTGGTTTTAGTCCTTCCTCGATACAGGATTTCGGGGATTATTTTTTGGTTTCATCAGATAGATGATAGATGGATAGACTTAGATGCTAGGTCGCTCATTTACTGGACTGATTGATTTGCAAACCAGTCGCTTTTCGGTCGTTTGGTCTTGTTTTTTCTTTATTTTTTTTCCTTCTGTCTTTTGGGGGATCTTCAGAATGGCGTCTGGAGATCTAGATATTGCGATCGGATGTAGACAGAGAAATTGAGCTGGGTTGGACCTGAATGGAAATAACTGCTTTGGGGGCAGCTTTATGAAGTATATTAGAAAGGCTACCACGCATCTGGTCTTTGAGACAATTGAAGACGATTAGTACTGAATTCACCTAGGCCCAGCTAACTAGTCTCTTGCCGAATATATCTTACACTATCAACATTATAAGTATCACCAACTTAAACTAGGGAAACTGTTTTCAGACCTATTTGCTATACGCATATATACTTTACGGTCCTTAGAACATTGTGATCCGTCTCATAGATTATGGTTTTTAAAGGTAATTGAGCAGAGCCAACCGAATTCACAGATCTAGGTACTTATAAAGTTTTTGAAGTCCTTGGACACTTACTTCGTACATGCTATGCGATATATATTGCAAATTACCACACGCTACCCGCGCTATAGTTGTATCAAAAACGCAGCAATTCCAAGGGAAAACACCACATGGGATTGGCCACGGTGCTACCAAGTTAAAAAATCTAGCAGGTTTCGAAGCTTCGCCAGTAATCATTTCTATAGTTGCCCTATAGTAGCATTACACACTCTCCTCTTTCCACCAATGGAAGTGATGAGTAATCGTTTCCGGTATTGTTGGGGAAGGTTAACCTTGAGTTCTGTGCCTAAGAATACATCTTCTAATTTTCATGATACGACAATCTGATCAGATGGCTCGAGCTCTAGCCCAACAACCACATTCGTAAAGCCTCAAACCGTTAACCGGACTGAATTTTGTATTTTATAACTTTAAATACCATAAAAAGAGAGCTCAGCGGAGTCCAAGCGACTACAAAAACCGACTTGATGTAGTAAACGCCACAGTATCCGGCCATTCGACCATGCGCAATGCTACATAGAAAAACCTCCACCCGGGTAAAAAGAATCGGGATTCGTATTCAAAGACACTTGACTTCCACAAAAACCTCGTGTTCGGCTTTTGTTTGGTGTTCAATTGTCTCGGGGAAGAGCAATAGGGATCCACAGCGGAATCTGAAGATGATTAATATAATTAAAAGGGCGGCCCCGTTATCTTAGCTTTTACTAAATGGCGGCGGCGGCGGCGGGAACGGAAGCCTCGTATTAAGGTCTTAAGGGATGCCGGGTGGGAACTTTTTCCTTTAGTGCCCGTTTAAGCGAAAGAAACATTGTAAAAATGCGACGGTAGAGGTGGAGAATCAACACGAAAGAGGGAAGGAAGATATGTACGAGACAAGATATGCGGCCTTGAGAGAAAATCTAAAGTATCTGGATTGATCAAAATGATTTTCACTCATCAGGTAAAGATATCGATTGTATGTGTCGATTGATTAGATACAAACTGTTGAGTTCACGCACTCTGGTTAAATCGAAGGATCCTGCTACGGGCTTGGACGCAAAGAAAATCCAATATACGAATGTGGGCCCAAATGGCAATTAACTCAGATACTAATATTATCTAAGCACGAGGCTCACAAGGCTTCAGGCTGTTAAACTTAAAGGTTTCAGCTCTCTTGAAACGATTGATTTTCTTTAGTTATAACATAAATCACATTTATACTATAGAAGCTTAGATATATAAGGATGCATACTATATAGTAAGTTAACATTTTTGTCAGTTCGTCTGACACATAAACATCGACATCGGAGACCTGAATACTAATATTTAGTTCAGTAGGTACCGTATTCCAGACTAGAACAATCGACGTTTATGTGCACACCCAAAGATATTTTGTTGAATCTAGAACCAATCATGTCCTTACCCCATGGTCATGCCCATTGCATTGCCTCAGTAGCTCAGACCCCCGGCAGGGACAAGGTTGCATTGTCTGCGTACTTTGCATATGTTCGAATCTATCCTGCAGGAGAAAAAATACAACATGCAACGCGGAATCCTGAGGTGGGGGTTCTGCAACTGTGCCAGTATATCCTAGATCACCCGAATAAGAGAATGGACTTTTAGATACCACACAATCGATAATTGATGACTATAGAAGCGGGCATGCCGAGGCTGTGACTCCTGTGCACCCTCGTATTTCTTGGTAATAAAGGGGGATCTGTTATGCAGCAATGGGCTAGATCTTTGCCCAATTAGCAACATAGGCCTGATCATGAGGCTACAGAAGATTCTGCATCTGCATAGTATCGGTGTAAAGCGAACTAATCCTTGATTAGTGCTACATGGGAAGAATGCCATTTTTTGCAGCATTTGAGAGTCACTGGGCACACCGAATGCCTGGGTGCGAGGGCGGTCGGAGAAACATCCATGTACATGTGCATGCACGTATCGATTCGCTAGACAGGATTCCAATTGTTCAAATGCTGGGGATGACATAGTACCAAGAAATCCGCTCGCCTTATCTGATACAAGAGCCACGTACGACGTCGCTCGCGCCTTTACTAAGAATGAAATTGCGACCGAGGCTACCATACTCCGATCTGTAGCCATGGATAAACTTTGTCATTGTAATCATCTGTGGCGAGGAAATGCTAATACCCCATGATAGTTGCAATTGAGAGTTCCAAATACGATTCTGGGAGTGATTCTGATCTAGCCAATCTTACGAGGTTATTTCAACATGGAACACCAAAGGACTTTGACTGAGTCGTTCGATACAGAAACCTGAGTTCGGTGGGGGTTCAGGTTTACGAGGCTGTCCAAAAACATTCTAGCTTAGCGTTTTATATCACTACCGATGCTATCAACACTGCATTCAAAAGTCGGAAAAGATTAGTGATATCGGGTAGTTATCATGGATACATAGCGGAGAAGATGATTATAAAAGTCGTCGGATTCCACCTGTCATTTACATATCTATACCATAATCCAGAACGCAAGAAACTAAACAGCATTGACGAGAACTATATTCTCTCTGATCATACCTTTAATATTTGTAAAAGTTAATATATTTTATCTTATCTCAATTGATTGAAAACAAGATGAAGCAATTCGCCGCAGCACTTCTCTTCGCCTCGGCCGTAGTGGCCCAGCCATTTCACTCTATGGTTGCGTATCCAGACATTGGAACGTATTTCAACCAGCCAATCCAGGATGCTTCTGTCTGGGCTCCTCATACAGTTGTTCAGTGGCCCGCTGGATCTCTTCCAAGCTCTTGCGCTGTTCAGATGGCGTCTCGTGGATGCCAACCTAGTCAAGTACAAGTTTATAATGTGACTTATAGCGACGTAAGTTTCCCCTAGAATTCAAACTACTCGCGGTAGCAACGCCCTTTTGGTATTTGTATGCATCTTTTAAAAAATTATTTACTAACAGATATTGTTTTGAACATGTACAGTGCGATCGCCCATGGGTTTTCTGCAGATGTGAAACCGCTCCTGTCCATATCGGACGCTCCGCTGATATCTTCGGCCGCATGCCGGTGCATATGAGGAGCATGGTCCGCCACCCAATGATTGTTCCTAACCCAGATGGCAATTGCTGCTGCGCTGCTCCTGACGACGGTGACCTTATGGTTGCCGGAGACTGCCCAATCCCGACCTATGCTCATGAGGTGTAAGTGAAATCTATCAGCAAAATACTATTGCTACGAGCAGAGGCCTTTAAATTGTTCGATTTTATGAAACTAACTCTGTATAATATCACAGTGGTCATCTTATTGATAACAGAGCCGATGTTTTTGGCCAAGATTATTCATGTAAGCGCACACTACTTTATCGATGCATTGCTGAATTGTCTAGAATGCATTGTAAATTGCATTAGATATCTAACAAAAATACCACAAAACAAACAGCCAAGCCAGATTTCATAAACGCCTTGGCCACAGACACCTGCAGCATCAGCAATTACGGTAACACCGCTGGCCGCCACGAAGAATTCGCCGAAATGAGCATTGCGGTTCTTTACAACATCAACACCGGTCTCCTACCTGCCGTCGCTCCAGGCGCTACCACTGGCTGCTTTAACAACCAGCTCAACTTGATCAAAACTAGATTTGGTGCTCAGTATTATACATATGGTGGTACCTGTGTTGGCCGTCTTCCGGATTCTCCAACTGTCCCAGCCTCTTTGAGGGTTAAAGTTAAGCGTGAGCACCTTGTTGGAAGGTCTGGATGGTGCAGGTTCAATCAGGAGAACTTGTAAGAAGGGGTTTTCACTGCTCATGTGGGCCATAATACAGTGTATGTATCATAGTGGAATTCACATGTGATATCATTGGCGGGTACTGAAACGGAGTGTTTATGTGGATTCTGTTGGTGGGGCCGGGACGGTAATGAGTTAACTGGCCTATATTATTCTTCATGACAAGACTGGTGTCCGGCTGCGCTAATATCTATGTGGCATTCTTCAGAGGCGGATGTTTATGTAACGAGGGTAGCTATAATAAAGATCAATAACATTCATTATACTCTTATTCAAGTGTATTCAACCTGTTTCACGTCCGGGTATTGTACCATGCTTATTCAAACAATTGAGCAAAAACCCCGAAGCCTTCATCAGAATGGTCTCTTGCCCAGACCTTGACTGTGCATTAATGTATTCGAACGCACAAATCAAAGACCCCCAATTCGTGATCACAGAATCGTCCTGACAAGCTCGCAAGCCACATAAACATTTTTTTGAGTTCCGAGAATGCGATTTTCGGAACTGCTAACCGTCCGAGTCCGCCACAAGCCGGCTTCTCTAATCGCTTACTCAATTAGATGCAATCTTTTTTCCCGGCTCGTATCGAGCCCATCAAAGGCGCCCTGTGCGTAAAAAAGTTCAGGTTTTTAGGTACTCCACATATTGGGATGCAGGTCTCACCTCAATGCACTCAGGCTAAGCTGAGGAGATACCAGCTTTCAGTTCCCTTGGATCCGCGTAGCATTATTTTTTTTCTCCTGGACAGGCGAATTTTTTGATATCTTCCCGTAAACATCTACCGGACGAAGATACACTACTACTATATAGCTATACTGACTACTACCAAAGATGACTAGATCACAATCGCTGTTTTCGGCCTCTGTACAAAAGGGCTTAGTATTGATATGAAAGCCGTCCTGCAAGCCTTTGTGCGGCAATCAAAGAGTCTTAATTAAATGCCGCATCACGCTCCCATCGGTCGACCCGAGAGGGTCCCCCTCGCTTGTCGACCAGCGCTAAGTGACGCCTCATACATCATAAATCCTACATGGGATAGGCACGACGAAGATCATATATCATTTCTGGATATTATCCTGTTTACGGGAGCTCTGAGGAGCCCGTAATTTTTTTTTGCCAAAGATGCAGTGCATTGCAGACGCTTTGGCGGCTGCTGCTGAAGGTGAAGGGCTAGGTTAGGTTTGTCTTTTAATTTAGACGGACAATACCGATTGTTTCCCGCCCCTCCGACTGCGAATGGCCGAGGAGAAAGATCAAAAGGGAAAGTTACGTGAAATATCCAAGATGGGATCTACCGGGACAAAGAAGATTGTTTAACCTGGTTATTTGGATATTTACTGCCTTTCTGGGTACAGTCACTCTTGGCGAGCATTAATATCACATTCTATAAAAGAAAAGAAGAACAGTATACGGAAGTAAACCCGTTGCACCATGTCAACATTACGATATACAATTTTAGCTCGCAGTTGACAGGCCGAGAGATTTAAAGAGCAATCAAATCGAAAGTAAAATAGTTTAACAAGGCGTATTTCTTTAAATTCCGGCAATTTGGCACGTTGACAGGTCCCTTTATCGATTGATCGACAGGAACAAACGAGTTACTGATGTCAGAGGGCTAATATCAGAACCTTGGTCGTGTGCATTCGATTACACATGCACCAGTCAATTGTTCGGGGTGGGAGTGGAAGTGGGACCGGATAACTACCCGGACCAATTGTTGTCAATAGGTCCATGTGATCTGCAGACAGTAAATGAGCTGAAAACGTGGCAGGAAGAGAAATTGCCTGAGCGTTCATTCAATCAATCTGATCGAGATATTAATACTAACCTAGTACTCTACGTACTAGCTAGGTTTTAGACAAGTAGTACGTATGTAACGGGGTTTGGGCAATGGAATAATACCAGGCTAGCTTGCTAATATCTGCAGCATATAGGAGGTTGGAATTCGCTGGGGAGGGGGATGACATGACATGATATCGCCTCGAACCGAAGTTGATAATGAAAGGCTAATTATACGAGAATTCGCGGGGTTCCTGCCAAATGCGAGCTGGTTGATTATATTCCATTCTATTTTTTGTTTTTTAAGCGCTTGAGATTAGATGCTGCAGTTGCACACTTTTCTTCACGGCTCTGAAGAAGTACCTGGCGCATGTCATTACATTGCGGGAAAGGGGGGGGGCAAGCTAGAAGACGAATCGAAAGCACGCGCGGTTGAACAATTGAGGTTAAGAAAATGAAGTTTACGGCGGAGTTAGGAAGTGATCGTCGCTTTTTATACATTGGTCTGTGTCCGACCACTCTCTCTTTGCCGTCGGAGTCACCCACGTGGTTAATTAGACAGCTTCGCCAAAAAAAAAAAAAAAAAAAAAAAGAGTCTGCTGGAGCGCGAGCACACAATCAATATTTGATAAAAATGCGAAAGAGCTAAAATGATGCAAACGGGCTCTGCTGTGCAATCTCCGAGTCTATTGGCGGATGCTTGGGCAAAATTCCGGATCGATTTTCGTTGGTGGTACAGATTGCGAAGTGGGTCCCCCATCTTCTTTTTTGACTTCTGATATGATATTGCTCTGGGCGAAAAAGAAACGCCCGAGAGTTAAGTTCTCCTGACCCAAAGGTCTGGTCAGGTTGCCCGCTGTCAGTTAAAATTTGAGCAAGGGGGCTCAGCGAGGGCTAGTCCATCCAACACCAGCCAATCATGCCCGTTCAACCTGAGTGGGATATCTCTTTTCTTTCGTGCCGCCACTTCCGCCACGGGCTGGGAAATTCTCCTAATTTTGTGGCGCTCGTAAAAATTCTCCAGACTCAGGAAACAAGCCCTTTCCTTGCTTTTGGGACCCCGAGATTAAATATTAAAGTATGGTTTAATCGATTACTACCAGTTCCTTGAAATTGACGTTTATGGCCTTGCAAGCATACATACGGCCGAGAATGTGAGTTCAGATATTGGGCAATAGTGATCTGCGTTAATTCCTTCCATCTCAGGAAGCTGTATACGGCGGAACATCGAGTAATTAAGATTTGTTAGCCAACATTTTCGTTCTGTTCTATGGAATGGATGTGTAGACGCTTACGACCCGAGCAGCAGATTGCATGCACAAAATGTTACTCGGCTATATTGTGAGCGTGCATGAGTCCGGGTAGGGTCGTCAGCTATTGGTCCCTCAAAGCGAAGGGGGATAATGTATCTCAATTGACAAGTTTATATTGGGATCCCATGCGGTCTAAAAGAGGTGTCCGCTGTACAGATATACAGTTTACTTTCCGTTTTGAAGGTGTGATTTTCGCCCTGCGCATGGGTCGTGGATCCGGCCCCGATTGTTCTAGAACACGAACGAGAGGTGTACTCCGGAGTTGCAAGCTATTCGGGAAAGGGAACAAACGCGAGGAGAAACCATTTCCTGTTCCACCGAAAAAGAATTCAACAGGTCCGGTCGAGCGAATAAGAATTTCTCCGAAGGAAACAAAAATAATTCCAGAACGAGTCGAACCTGCCACATGGTTGCGAGGGATGGTATTAAAAGAAAAATGCATTGCATAAGCATGGACTGGTCTATTCAGGGTCCAGAATATGGAAAATAAACGGTCGCGAGAAATGATACAGATGCGCCTGTCAACCGCGAGGGAAAAATAAAATAAACTGTAGGTCTCCTATGGGCAACATGTCAGTATGTACTCCGATACAAGCCTCCTCGGATCCTTGACTCGATAGGGTGTTGTTCATGATGCGATGGACTGCACTGGTGACTACATTCATAGACGGTAGACTCGATAATTCTGTTTCACATGTTCTACCCGTGAGATGCACTGTCGTGGGATCTGTCGGATAAGACATCGGCGAAGTCAATCCCGACGAAAAACACCATGCGGAAAATCCATATCCATGAGCGAAAACGCTCATTTCCTCCCTCTGTCGATCGCTCGGAGTGTGCTCGAATTAGATACCCTCACAGGGGGATCACGAGGTTTTTCTCCGCCGAAAGTACACCAAGATTGGCGGGCTGCGGCGTACGGGAGCTTACGAAATGCTCCTGCTTAGCGAGAAACCTCGCATTTGGAACAATTGCAAACCAAAGTTGGGTGGGTGTTCGAGCTGTCAGCCGCACGCTGAATCAATTGTCGTGTCCAACCAAACAGAAGACAGCATTACCGAAATCAAAATTTTTTCTTTTCCTTTAAATCGATACTTACTTATATTGATCGACAACGTTCCATCCATTTGACCATAGTTTGTGCAGCTAATTTGGGAATCTGCAGCTTGTAGATACACAAGCTAGGGTCAGTATCGCCAAAAAGCTAATCGTCTTGTGTGGAAGCTGGATGCTGAGGGGCTGCTCGATCGCTGGTTTCGTCGGATGCAGCGTAGGTATCAACTAGTTTATTGACTCGAGCATGAATGGCAAGGCAGCGAGAGCTCTCATCGGGTACATGGTATGCAAGTCTAGATCGACAAGCTATGGAGTCTACCATGTTCGTGTGTAGGCCCTCCGTATATGTGCTAACCTTGCCCATCTCTGGTTGCAGACAAGGCCCTGGGCCATGGCAGTTAATCGTACTGCCGTGGCGCGCGGAGTTGAGGCGAGTAATGCTATTCGACTGACCTGGGCATAGAAAAAATAAAAAATAGACTTGCCTCGGAAACACCATCTGGCTGGGTCCCCATGCATGACATTCTTGGTCTAAATCCATGAGCTTGGGCCCGGAAGCCCACCTTGCTGCGAGTGAATCGAACTCCTCGCTGCTAGTTACTTTAGTGTGTCAACGTGGCCGGCGGACCATGCAGCTGCCCAAGATTGGATATACTTTGAACACTATTTTCCTCCGGCCTCCCCAAAGTAGAGAGTCCTCGATTGCCAATTAAGCCGTCCTTGTCCAGACTTCCCCAACCTACGCATGAGTAGGACCGCCAGCAAAGGGGAAAAAATGACCTTGAAGGTTGAGCTTACAGGCATACGATCCTCGCGCTTGAATAACAAGGATTAGGGCCACAAATCCAAGATGCAGCCAGTAGAATCCGATGTCTAGACCTCAGCAAGGGCCCCGCCTAGATCGGGGTTTTCCCTCTCTTGCGCTGCAGGTGACAGTTTTTCTTCGGTTTTTTACTCCGCAGCAAGCCCAATTAATTCTGAACCCTTTGACGGTTTTTTTTTTTTTTACGCACATGGCTAAAGAATGGCTAGTGAACCCCCCGGGTGGTGAGCCTGCTGGCTGGGATCGAGTTTGCCCCACCCAACGGGAAATGGCCTTCTGGGATGGGCGATGGATATTTGGATAACTGTACATGTATACAGGCTAACCCTCAACTCGGCTTGGGGCTTTTTAGTAGTCTGTCCATGTCCGAAACTTCCATGATCTTCAAATGGAATCGACTAGTCAGCGCCCAGAAGTTGGCCAGTCTGTGCA
This sequence comes from Orbilia blumenaviensis, assembly GCA_036872755.1. Taxonomy (NCBI): domain Eukaryota; kingdom Fungi; phylum Ascomycota; class Orbiliomycetes; order Orbiliales; family Orbiliaceae; genus Orbilia; species Orbilia blumenaviensis. Next base: position 692,772 of record JAVHNS010000003.1, on the reverse strand, counting down.
TTTTACTTCAGTACTCTCGTCTTCCAACATATTAGCTCTGCCCGTGCGAAAAAAGGAACTAAAGTGGCGTGTTCGTGAATTCAACTTCCGTTCGGCCACCATTCATTACTACCTAGTACTGTCCACTTGCCTCTGCCTGCCTGGTGGCTGCGCTGCACTCTGCGAACCGAAAAACAAAATATGGGAGGGGAAAAATAGTAATAAAATAATAATAATAATAAAAAATAAAAAAAAATAAAAAATTAAGGAACAAGAACAAAAGAACAAAAGAACAACCACAGCCAGTGCCGCCCAGGGACCGACTTGACTGAAGTACTGTGTACAGCCTGGAATGGGCCGTTGGTGAACAGTGGATACAGAAGTGGGTTGATCATACCACTGCCCAGCGGCTGCTCAAGCCAAGCAAGTAAAAAAGTAACATGCCACCGGCCGGACCAGAACCACGACGACCACCCCTCGTTCCCCGTTCGGTCAAAGATATGCTTGTTTGTGTGAGCCTGCTATGGGCTTCCTTGACAGACCGCGTAAAGAATTCCTGAACTCGATAGTGATCGGCGTGAGAAAAAAAAACAGCTGGGGACTCCAGCTCTGGGACAGGATCAGAGCAGACTGACTGGACGGGGCAAAACTGAATTAATAGAAAAGGCTCAAACCCCTCTTGAACAACCTCGCGATGCTTAATCTTTTTCCTCCTGACTGTTGCATACAGACTTTAAATTTCCCAGTATTACTTACTTAATTACTATAAGCTTCACGGCCGCTCCGAAAAGAAAAGAAAACCCATAGGAACAGCGAGGGGGACGCTTGATATAGTCGAATTGAATTTACTTTTTTTCGATTTTTTTTTTTTTATTTTAATTCTCCTCGATAATATAACCTCCACATGCCTAATATCCAACGATAGTTTACAGCGATAATAACACACACCCGGCTCAAATAATCCACCGTTTTCCACATCCCAGCGCGGACGTCGCACTGGCCGGCCTAAATATTCTCTTCTCTCCTTCTTTCTTTTTTTTATTTTTTCTCGCCACAATTTCTTAGGAGGAAAATTTTATAAAAACGTGGGCGCAAGTGGTACAGGAAATTGCCGTTGAATTGCAGCAGCCGCACCTCATACCCACGAGAATATTCTCTCTTACGATCTCTTCAATTCAATACGGCTGCAATTGACACTTTTCTTTCTTTGCAGTGCTAACCTGGTGTTTCGAGGCAGTGTCGAGGTAATATTATATCTTGACCACACTGTACCGGTCTGGGCCTCAGCCTTTCTTCACACCAAGTATCAATATACTTAAGTGTATATCTACCACAGCCAGCAGATAGGAAGGCCTCGCCCCCCTCCTCCGCAGAAGTCTCTGTCTAAGACAAAAGAAAGCTAGCTAGCAAGCAAAGCAAAGGTCGACCGAGGGGGAAAACAAAAAAGAAAAAGAGGTTTATACATACGGGCCTCGCAACCGCCTACCACACCCAGGCAAGCAGAGTCTTGTCTCCTTTGGGCGCCCAAAAAAAAAGAGTTCACAGCTCCTGCCAGCCGGAACGTGCATTAACGTGCATAAAATCCCCAGCCTACGGTCACAGCGGCACCCTGTATCCTTTTCCACGGGACTCGTTCCTTTTCTTTCCCTCAGTCTGGACCTAGCTATAGCGCTAGCCTCACGCATTCGTTTTTACGGTTATACTGCGCTGCACTGTACTGCACTAGTGCTCTCGCAATCTGCAATCTGCAGTCGACATCTCGACCCACGCCCACTTCCTTATTTGATCAATAGCCAGCCTACCTATTGAAGAGAGGAGGCTTTCTTAGCCCACTCGGAAAGAATATAAGGGCGTTAAGCACGGCGCATATATCGTATAATATTCTTCGGACCCTTTTTTCCATAATTACTTCTTTTCTCTTCTTTTTCTTTTAAAACTACTCGGAAAGATGCTCGACGACATCAGCCAGCCAATGTCCTTGACCCAGCTACCGGCTTTGACCTTGCTCCCAAAACTTCATGACCCATTCTTATCCCATAAGATACCATCACCAGTTTCCTTCGAACGACCGCAAGAGGTCGATGCCCTAGTGAAGCGATGCGAAGCTTCTCTTAGACGGTTATCTACTCTGACCCACTCGTTTCAGCCGCTCGGTAACATGTCCACGGTCACCCTTGTACCAAACCAGAACAACAATGGACTTGACGATATTAAAAAGGCTTCCGCTATCGTCACTGTCACTGAACTACCAGAAGAATCCCGAGATCTTTCGTCTCGCAATACTCAGCATAGCGTGAGAAAAACAAAACAACAACCAGTCGACACAAGAAGTAAAAAATGGAAGGTGTCGAAGCCTACACGACCGGTTCCTTCAAGAGCAAATTCTGGACTGTCGAGGAAATCTGGCTCCGCGATGGGGCATGTATCTGATGAGAACAGATCGAGATGTTCTTGCGATACAAATATGACTAAGAGCAAAACTACAGTGGCCACATCTTTCTGTGATGTGACCATGGGGGATCCAATCTCGCCGAGAAGGGCAATTTGTCAATTGAACGATTGCATGTGAGTAAAATATTCCTCAGAATCGCTTCTTTTTCTCTTTTCTTTCTACTTTTATATAAATATTGTGGACTAACGTTCTTCTATTTCAGGCCTTCTACAAAGCCAGACGACTCGAACATATGTTCACTCCTTAATACCGCAATCACGACAAATAACGAAGCCCTCCTGTATTCTTGCATAAACCATCTCCGAAATACTGCTGCAACTCACCCCCTCATCACGATAAAGGCCAGCGCACCATTCGCTGGCGAGCGGCCAAACGTTCCGTCGATAGTAGCCGCACAATTACGGCCAATTCTTCATGAAGCCGTCCGTACTCTGCTTGATGACTACCCAGACTACGATTGTGGCGAGCCCTCGCAACGCTGGACCGATTATCTTAATTCAGTCCCCACACAACTGCAGCAACTATTTGCTGCAGAATGGTGCCGCTACGTCCGCCGCATTAAATCCTTCCATGAAAATAGCCCTTGGGACGACTTCGATTACGACCATACACAATCCTGTCCTCATAAAGACGGATGCGAGATGTATACCCGCGTCCAGGTTCGCGAGGCATGGAATCGTTTTTGGAAAGAGTCTATTCTCTCAGGAAACAGATGTGTCCCAAAACCGAGCCAAGTCGCCCAGTTCCTCTGCAATTACGGGAACGAACTTAATCCCCTTAGCCACACGAACCAGCCAAATATCAACTGTGTTGCTGGGTTCAAGGAGGAATTGGTGCAGACTCTAGAGTGTCTTGGCGGCGATAATGCTAGATACAATTGGAAATGGTTGGGCGATAACCTCTTCAAGCAGCGAAAGTAGAGATACTTCCTGGCGCTAGGATGATCTTGAAGGATGGGATTTGGGAAACCCCTTCTTTTCTGTAAATTTTTTTTTTTTTTTTTTTTTCATCTTCTTCCAGTTCTTGATTTTTGATGATATCAGTCAAATTTCGCATTTACGCATGTTCTCCTTCTTCCCCCAATACTTCGGCATAATTTAGCGACATATTTTTCACCTGGCGTATCAGAGAGTTTGCACTTTTATTTTTATTTCAATTCTGCGAATTTACATTTGGCATTTTGAAGGAAACCCAATTGCGGGATAATGTATATACTTCATCCTTTTTCTTCCCTTTGGTTCGTTTCAGCTTGGTTTATCGGCGGCTGGGAAGGGCATTAGCGGATTACTCCATCTTCGGTACTTTTCCAAGCATCAAACTAAATTTATACTCCATACGCTTCATGAGATTGTCTCTTAGAAGTTTTTTGTCTTTCACTCCTCGAAGTATACTTGAATCTAGAGTAGTTTCAGTTAGTCACTGCGTTAGCCTCCAGACTGTCCGGAAACATATCAGATCATCGTCTAAGAGAAAAAATCTTTTAAGTTGTTGAAATAGAAGCTATCGCGTTCACCCGTCCCTAATCGAAACGAAAAAAAACCCAATCGTGACACGGGGTAAAGATTCGTCATCTGTAACTATTTCCCAATTCGACGGAAGAAAGCGGATTTTGCCTCCCCGTTAAAGTACAAGCAAAGGAAACTCTAATGATTTTCGTATAGGTGGTTGAAGATCAAATTGCAGGCTGTGGAGGGCCCCGAGGCGGTGCCGGTTTACCGAATTTAGCATGGCCTGGGGGAATATATCGACCTTTGAACAGGTGGGTTTTGATCATAAATTACATTCTTCAATAGCGTAGATGTAGGTCCCTGCAGCTTAAAGGGCGGATGATTAGTAAATTGGTTGCCCATGTTCAACCTAAACTGTTAATTTCCAAATCCCGCAAGAAGCAAATCTTGAACTATCGCATCCGATCTCTCCAGTTTCTCCTGGGGAGATGGGCAATTACTAACTCGAGTATAAAAGCCTTGGGGCTGGCCTAGTTGATATGCACATATATGCAAGTTGCTATTAGGACGGGACAAGACGGGCAGGTGTTTTTCACAAAGGAGTATATCCCTTGCCTGACCAAGCAGGACCCTTAAAGGCACAAATCAAGGCACATGTACGACCGTCTCTGAAAGTCTGATCAACCTTTAAACTCCCATGGGCCAATGGTTTGCAAAAGAAACGGGGCAGCTACGATAACGGCCGGAGGCGGCTAGCTACACCCCCCCTCCCTAGTCCGGTTGCTCGTATCCTAGAAAATTTCATGCTCAGCATATCCGAGATTTCAATTGCCATTCTACCACAGATCGGCATGCCGAGCCCGAGGTGAGTTTGCCGGATGAATACACGGCTGACATACCCCGGCCATGGGAATGGACGACTATGGGGGGGTTTAAACGATTTTCATATTTTCCCTATCCAGTTGCGGATATATACTCAAGCAAGAACTTAGAAGTATGCGTTTAGTACTTCCTTGGGTATTCATGTATACGTACACACCGGTTGATCTGCGAGATAGGAAAAGGCAGCCGAAACTTCCTTCCCTCGACTGAGCTCGCTGACGATCTGTATCAAATGTATTGGCCTAGAACCATCGAGCTTGCATCTGTATGTAAGTCTGTCCGGCTGCTACTCAAATTATATCGATTGCGAAGACGATATCGATCCTAGTGTGCTCCTTACCGAAATAATAGCTTTGAGGCTTCCATCTGGGTTCTGGAAGGCCTTTTTAGGACCTCAACACCGTTGCATATATCTGAATTCGAAGAGGGAGCGCAGGCAGATGTTTCAGATAAGATGTCACCAGGGTCTCGGAAACATGGGCTTGGGAGGCTCTGCATCTGAACATCTGGAGCCGAGTTTACCTGGCTGGAACCCGAACCTGTTCTCAATCAAAATTCGGGACCCACCTTCACCTTTTTTCTGCACGGCGCAACGCGAACGAGCTTTTGGTCTTTAAGTCCTAACGGCGCCACGTTCTAGGCTGAACCCCAGCTAAGCTTGTGGTCTCGCTAAGTATTTCCTGACTTCGAATCGGGCCGGATCATATCACGAAGTACGAAGTCCGAAAAGGGTCCATGCTGTTAAAGTAGCCAGCTCGATAATTCCAACTTGGCTTGGGATTTTAGGCTTCCATCAACAACCCTTGCTTACTCCTCCTTTCCGACTGCGACTTTTTTTCTGTTACATTTACATTTTTTCTTACTTGGGGTTTCCCTCGTGAGGGGCACGTGGATGGATCCACAGGAAGAACTAGTTGGCGTGGCAGGCAAGGTTTCAACGTCGCGGAAAAGAAGAAGATTGTCACCAACATACAACAAGGATACACTGGAGCCTACAGCTCTAGAAATTCTCAGCCCAACCGGCCAAGGTGTTAGTGTGGATATTTCACCGGAGATTCACAGTTTGGTGGAACATGTGGAACTACGTTCAAGCGGGGCTAGTCACAACGAAAGATACAAATTACTCGCCTTTGGATGCAATTTATATGGCCAGTTAATGAGTGGTCCAGGATGGGGGATTGAGACTGAATGGAAGGATACGGAGGGGGTATCTACCGATTGGTTAAGGAACGAGAATGCGGATGGAGAGGATACCCCTGCAGAACCGACGCGGGAGCCTAACTTATTCACATCTGTGGATACCCCCACGGTTGTGATGTCGGCTAGGGACTCCATGCGGATATTGTATGTGGGAAGTCACAGTGTCTGTGGTAAGCTTTATTTCATACCCTCTCCCCAAAATCCTTTTTTTTTTTCCTTCCCTTTTTTTCTTTCTTTCTTTTTTATTTGATGAAGGGGTGGCGTGGTCATCCGAGATCGATTACCACTAGGCTCCAGGATTGAAACAGTCCGTACCTGCATAGACGAGTGTTAATGTGTCAAGATGTGTACCACGAGAGTGCCTGAGATTCGATCCAAAATGACGTATGGATCCTCTCTAAGATTGACATCCCGTAACTCTAATTTTTGTTCACATCTGGCGCGTGTCATCTGGTCTGCTTGTCATAGGATACTAATATATTATTAATCTTAATTGGACCTAATATAGTTGAGCGGGACGGAACTATTTACCTCCGAGGTATCCTATCAACATATGCCCCAGGTAATCAGGGGGGACTCCGAGAACATCCTGTTCTACTTCCACCGGGGATTTGTGCCGATAATGTTACGAAGGCGTTTGGGACCCGGTGGGCGTTCCTGGGGGTTATATTATCTGATGGGAGGGTCTGCACTTTCTCACTACAGGACTGGTCGTTTACAGTACTTCGTTGTGCTGCGACAGAGATTCCCGTGACCGATATACGGATAAACAGAATTGGTGAAATCTGTTTTCTATCTTCGTCGTCCTCTGAGGGTACTAAAGTGGAAAACCCTATAATCAGGGTGTACCCTGCAATACCCTCGATTATAGAATACCTCTACGATGCATCATTGCAATCGCTAACGTCAAATGATACCTCCCCGTTGTCGACCTTCGATCTGAACTCAAATCGCGGCGAAGGGATCCTGCAACGGGAAACATTCACATCAATTGCCTCTACATCCACCGGCTTCATAGCCCTAACATCAGGTGGCAATGTATACACATACGGTGACAGGCGTTTTAACTCGCTGGGTCGCCCAGCCGACGCTATAACACCTGAAGCCCAAGGCTGGGGTCAAGTAACGGCTCTTGAAGGGATTATGATTGAAAAAATAAGCGCAAACCCCGGTGGACATGTACAGGTTGCTTTAGCAGAAGATGGCACCGTATACGTCTGGGGTGGCGATGGGACTGAGAATATAAACGTCTCGTCGACTTCAGAGCTAGAAAGTAGGAAAGAGAAAGAAGAAGAAGAGAAAGAAGAAGAAGAAGTTACAATGGTCGATATCGTCCGTCCTGGTGACGATGAACCAGTAGGGTTTGATATTGCATGTGTAGGGGAGGATTGTGTTATACTTGTTGAAGAGGGGGGTAAGGAGGTATGGGTTTCTGGTGGGAGTGATATGGGGCAGACGGGGTTTGGGAGTGAGTACAGGTGCTTACCAGCGGCGCTGGGGGTGGATGAGGAGGTTAAGAAAAAGAAGGGAGCGTGGAGAAGGTTAGAGCTAGAGGACATCGATAGATCTGGTAAGATATTGGACGTGGATTGTGGGTCTGGGTATACGCTTGTGCTTTTGGATTCAGACGCGGCCTAACACTTATACGGACTTGGAGTAGCGGATTATCTAAATGTATTATTTAGAGGCAGGCTTCATAATACTGCGATGTGGTTAGTGGCGCACTTATAAAAATGATAATGGTGGTAATGGCGTAGTTACAAGACTATGGCATAGTACTCGCTAATTATACAGATTGCAAAACTGCCCAGCCCCGTCTAAGTTAGTTAAATGATAATACTCTAGGGAGGTCTACATATCAAAGCATAAAATATCCGACATATATTGTCAAGAGAGGTGGCTGCCTCCTTACTCCAAAGTGCCTAGGAGTCAGTGTATATGTGGAACTACGAGCGTCAAACACAGACGAATCCCCGAGTGCGAGGTTGCTTAAAATGCAATGTTAATATAAGAGAATATGAGTTGTAGTCGACTCCTTTTTGCTGTTATATATATATTTAGGCACGTATTTATATGCATACACACAAATCTCAAAGATTGTGATATTGGCGACAGTTGGTGGAATGTTTAAAACGTTCTTCCCTCGGTTTCTCCGGCCGACTCGTTGCCGTAAACGTCTCGGTTCCTTCGGAGTTTGAGATTGTGCTCCGGGTGACTACTTAAGTGGTTCCTTTAAGGCTGCCGCTTAAGATTTAGCTTTATAGCTTCCTGTGATAGAGGTATAGTTAGAATGTGCATATGTGGATTAGCAGGTTTCTAAATGTAGCTAAAGTCTGCTGGTTGGTATTTCTGTGCCTGGGATGCCAGATGACAACTGTAGCCTGAATAGCTTCGAAATAAACTATAGCTATAGAAAATTTTTATGTCCAGGACTTTTCACTATCTTCGGAAAAACCACGGCCCCTTATTGCATTAGCCGTCACAGTGAAACGCATCGGGATAAGTATGTGTGGATAGCTTGTTTGTAAAAACTCAGAAGTACGATGTCATGTTTTTAAATTTAGAAGGGACATCGGATTTTCGTGAGTTCGAGAGTACTTTTAAATGTAGGTATAGTTACACAATTAGTTGTGTAACCTACTTGTGGCTGAACGTTTGAGCAGGCGACATGCTGTGTTCAATGCATTTCAATATTTCATCCGTTTGTGGATATATTGATATTCTCTAGGTCTCTCTGTAGATCTGCGACATCTGCCAAGCTTGCGAGCTGTCGGTCACGTTCTAGAGCAAACGGGGTGGGATTTAGAGAGCGATGCGGATTGCTACCTGGTTCTAAACTTAACGCTGTGGAATAAGACTTACAAGTTTGGTAGAGAGGGCCGTGTTGCATTTTGAATTATAATATTGTGTTGTGATCCAGTGGTTGTAGACGTTATCGCGCATATCGCAGGCGCAACGAGATCTTAGATAGTGTGCCCTAAACAGTCAACCTGAAGCCTAAAACCCCAGTGCTTCAGATACATATTCTGCGTTCTACTATAGCACTGGTTTGCGGGTGCACTTCTTAGTTATTGCGAGTGACCTTTTGCGCATGCATGTGCCTGCTCTACAACGTTGTGGACTGGCATCACTGTATGGATATCTAGATTTGATAGACTGGGATCGTGCATCAGTATCACGAACCGTGTCATCTAAGACAAGTTAAACTTTACAGGCTTAGGTATATGGTCATAGCGTCGCTATTCGTAATCAATTACATGCAGCCAAGGGAGGTGATTGCAGCTGCATAAGTCTAGCCTACCGACGAAACAAAAACCCTGAGGATGATTAGATACCTGGATACACCTAGACACCCCGTATCGTGGTATAAACTAGTGTTCGAGCTGTATATGTGTGTTTTTAAGGTTCAGACAAGCAGGTCTGACCCACTGTCTATAAAAGCGGGAAACTCGTATCATGGGGCAATTAATCAGATCATATTTTATAAGATCCGCAGTCCTAGAGGCTGTGTTCGAAGTAAAATCACGCAATTATAACGGGAAAGGGAACAGTATTCGCAGACTGGGGCCTGGCTGATGGAGAATCTGTCGCTACCCCGCAAAAAGGGAGAGACAAAAAAAGGCGACGACGCAAGTGCCACAGCCTTGCCTGGGGAAATACGATCGGAAATCCAGGTGTGACAGACCAAATACCAGGATACTGGGACCCACTTGGAGCGGACTATTTGTTAATGAGGGCATGGGATGGTATTCTGGGAGCATCATAGTGCTGTCATGCATATGTATCCTGTAGCAAGGGGGTTGCCGTCCCCTCTCCCCTATGCAAAGAAAATTCTCTGTACCTACTAATGTTCGCGCGTCGCTAGGGAATCGGAGTTTGAAGGTGGGAGTTTGCAACGTTTGACCGTTATGTTTTTCGGTTCGACTTCGGTAAAATCCTTGAATGGTCATGGGTCTGAGATGGGATATGGACTTGGCAGTGGGGCAGAATGTGGAAGATATCGGAAATCGGGAATGGGGCCGAGTGTTTTCTACAAGAATGCGTACCTGCTGTGGGGTTTTCCGAGTAACGGTTTGAATTTGGAAGGATGGTCATGGTAGCTGGCTGTGGGTGAACACATGCAAGTCTACATTCTTCAAGATCGATACTCGCAGGGGGGTAGCGAGACTAGTACATAAATATTGTGATGGCCCAGAGAAGTAAATTTATTTTCAGCTGTGCCTGTATTGCTATCATCTTGAGCAGCGTATACGTATAGATCCGGACAAACCAGCGTATTTGACACACCCTCTTGCATTTTGTTCTGCATGCCTGTCGAACACCTTCAGAATTAATCTAATATCTGTGTTACAGTAGCACATGCCGTTGCACATGTGCCAGTTTATATCAGAGCATTTCTGAATTGCTGGCGCCACCTAGGCGCCACGCCTCTTGTCGATTTGTCATGAGTTCATGTTTCTTAGCTCTGCAAAGTTTTCCGCCCATTCTTTTACAATCAAACAAGTTTTAGGGATGGCATTACCTTGACGCTTGTTCACGAAATGCTATCGCTCGGCTGGAGCGGCTAATATTGGCCAGCCGGCCAGACACCGACGGGCTGACGTGATAGTGGAAAGAAAAACCTCAATGGCTATTAGGTTTGGCAACCAAACTCCCCGAATTTTGTTTCAACATATGCAAGAAAGCTGGCTACGGCGACCGCTCAGGTTTATACCCTTTGTCGAGTTGCTGAAAATAGAATAGTGAATAAATAAGCAATTGCGACTGCAACTATCCTTCAGGAACCGGAAATTCGCTAAAAAGACAGCCCGAAAAATATCTCCGGATCTTCACCTGACTTAAAATCCGAAAGCACACCTGGTCCGCGGACTGTTAATTGGTGATCCTGTTCTTGGGGTCGGCTTTGGGCTGATGGTATACTGAAAGCACCTGGCAATGAGCTCCCAAAATCTGATTCGCATATTCAGCCTGCATAGGCGAGATTCCGGCAGCCCAATGTGCCAAGCTTTTGTGTTCCTATAATTCCCACGTGGACGGCTTTCAACTTGATTCGTAAGTAAAAGCGAGGCCCCACATCCACCAGCTCAAGGGTTTTCTTTTTTTCCCTTGCGGTGCTTGATTTTCTTTTCTTTTCTTTTCAGTTCTCTATTCCGCGGCGAATGGTCTGACGACAAGGTTGCATTGGGATGTCGAGACGGGTCTGGCACGGGACATTGTCCCGATGGTCGTTTTTGTAATACAACTCCTGGAATGTGAAGTTCTTTATGTATGATGCATCCTGAAGTCGTGGTTGATCAACTGCAGCCGGCTGGCCAAGGGCAAGTTAACTTTTGGATTCAATAGCCTAATCGATAAAACGCCGGCCTTGAATATTTTCCCGGGAAGACAAACACACTGTCAAATTTTGAACCCATGTCGAATGATTGCAAGTCGAGCCACTCATAGGCCAGATACATGGTGAGATGAGTAATAGCAGTGCGTAATATTGGAACTCTGCATATCGTCTATTTATACTGCCGACAATTCTGATGAGATGTTTTCAGCGCCACTGTTGGAAGATAGACTGGTGAATTTCTCATGGTGTTTGCAGCTGAAGTAATTAATTAATTGGGTGTCTGACATCTGTGATATGCCGTAAAGCGAACGTAAGAAGTATCAGGCCCAATAAGTTAATACCTGCTGATGGGAATAACTGTTTGAATTGCGTTTCAAACGGCTGGTAGCGCCCTCTGAGGTCTTGAGTCGTCGTCGCCTGGTCTCGATCGCCAGAGGCAAAAGCACGAGGAGACTGTCCAAAACTAGAATTAGAAGCTCCACTCGAGCTCGAGTATCTTGCATGCCCACGGAACTGGTTTTAATTGACGTCGGTGATATCTCGCTTGTCCCTCTGCCACGCATCCGAGACCGCATTCCTTTTTCCCGCCTGCAGTTTGTTTTTCGACGCAATTTACGCTCATGCATGCAGTAAAGAGAAAAAAAAAAAAAAAAAAAAAAAAAAGGAGTAGAGTGAAAGGAAACAAAAATATAAAAAATTCTTTGATGGTTAGGACTGAGGGCATATTCGGGCTAAGACAAAAAAAAAAAACTTGGAAGCCAGTCGATCGAGCCACGCAGCGCAGGCGGTGATATCACTCAGCCAGCTTTCATGACCTTTGCAGTGAATACCCCCTACAGATCAGTTGACTCGACTGGCTACGTTTCCCACCCCGTTGGAATCCAAAGAGCCCCAAGCTTGCTAAAAGTAGCTGGTCGAGGGTTCGATTAGTCGCTCGCCAGGCTAACCCCCGGCCGTTCCTCCGCAGTCTGCCTGCCTCGTATACGTGCGAAAGTTAACCCCAGACCCCAGCTGTTCCCACGATAATAAAAGAAAAATTAGATTAATTGATATTTCAGTCCATTCTCTCTTTACCAAGGGACTGGTTCGAGGTCTTTGATACATACCCGCAAAAATTATACCTTTGCCGAAGTTTGCCCGTCTGCGGTCCTCCCTGAAAAGGTCAAGGGGCCTAGGGGTTTTCCTGTTTCTTGAATTTAGCGTCGTCGGTTGACATACCAATTGCAAGCCCACAAGACCGCTGCCTGTCTGCTGCCCTTGTACGTACATACTCACGTACATGCACTTCCATACACATCCCATACCCACTCCTCTGAACCTAGATTTTTTTTTATTTTTTATTTTTTATTTTTGAATCCCAGGTCTGGTTCGATTCTGAGCTTTTCTCACACCGGACTTAGCTTTGCATATTTGTTTGTTGGTTCCTGTCCGGGTTTTTCGTTTCTACAACTGGTGATTAATTAATCGAGTCCAACGTCTGCTTGAATTCTTGAACCCGACTCGACTCATTCCACCTGAATCAATCCAATCTGGCCGCCCTCCACGACAAACCTCGATCTTAAGCTTATCTCACACACACACACTCTCTCTCTCTCCACAACCTGCATGCGCAGTCTCTTCGGGGGCCAACGTCAGCAATTTCTCTTTCTGGTGGAGATCCAGAGCTAGTTAAATGTTCCGGGAACGTGGTTTATATAGGGGGATTCAAATATAGCATTCTCGCTTCAAGTTTTTAATTTTGGGGCTGCTTTACATACAGGTACTAGTTTGAACAGCCGCAGTTTGGGACAGGAGCTTAACTCGGGGACCTCGCACTCCACTGGCAACCGTTCAGACTTCCAAATCTGTCAGTCAATCAGTCTAATCAGTCAAGCAAGTCAAGTCACCAGCACGAGAGGGGTAGCTTAGCTGTCAAATTGTACCGATATCAGGCCAATCTTCAACTCCGACTTCAACAAAGTTCGAATCTTCGCAGCCCCTGCAGGATTCCGTGGCCCTCTTTTGCCCTGCTTTGGATAGTGCTTCCCACCGGTTGTCACTAATAATTCGCGTTCCACCCGGATCGATCTAATCTAACGGTAGCACACTCGACTGTCTTATCCTTCTCTCTCTCTCCCTCCCATCCTTCCAGGTCGATCCTTCTTTCAGCTGGCGTAGCACCGTGGTTCCCTGGGATTTTACACCGGTTTCAGGATATCGATCCTCTAGGGTACCGGTGGCGTCGATTCGGTTCGGTTTGGAATTCAGTTGTTCCATTTACTACCTTGCGACGAAACCGACAGTTGGTTGCAGCGCAGTGCAGTGACAAGTCACCCGCCTCAAAACCAGCGTTTCAGCCAACATTCAGTTGAACAAAGGCGACATCAACCCGATATGCAGTGACCGCGAAACCTAACTTGCTGGCCAATTCGTTGTTCTGTTTTCTTCTAGGTGCTTGGGTCTCGAGGCCATTTATATTTTTAGGTAAATATATATTTCACTTTCTGGTATTTCTATTGCATATATCGAGATTCCTTTTTTAATTTTATCTTTGTTATTTTGATGTAATGCATATATTTTATGCTATGCATGTTTATTTACCTGGGGCTAGTCGCCGTTTAATGCTTCATCATGGCTATCTTTGAGACTATCAATGATATCCATTCCCATTCGGAACGACGTTATCAGCTTTTCCTGCCTCTTTTTCTGACACGGGTTCTTAACCAGGAAGACCACCAGTCCAAAATGATCACCGCAGCAGGCGCAGGGGCCTCCTTCTGCCTGGCGACACCGGCTCGCCTGCGACCGCAGAATCAGCGTAATCCGCGGGTTCTTGGGGCTGGGCAGGCATCACAGACGACCCTCGGGACCTATAATCTTCAACGAACACAATCCGCGGCTTCTAATTATTCTCAAAGCGCAAATTCGACTTATACACCCTCTATCAATTCTCCTACCCGAACGGATAGAATACCCGAGGTTACAGAGATCTCAAAATCACGTCCGTTTTTTCCCGCTCCCATTTCGCCGCCAATCTCACACCCCGTGTTTCGCAATCCCTCCTTTTCTGCGTCTTCGGCGGCGCTTTATCATGATGCATTACTTCAGGAGGATGGGCTGCTCAGGCCAAAATCACCAGGGTCCCTCTACAGCTATAACACAACTTCATCAGATGCTACTGCACGACAATTTACCAGTATATCCGAATCATTGGAACCCGAAGAACTTTCGGATGATGATGGGGAAATATCACCAACCTCACCTGCTGCTCCTCGACAATTCCAAACTTACATGACGAGCCCCCTACCAGGACTCCCATCCCATGTTCATAATTCCCAACTAGATTTACAAGCGTTAAAGGGCAACGCTGTTGATCTCTTGGTTTTGCAAAATTCAGATTCACCCACGAGCTCGGAACAAGCGCATAGGATTTCTGACACGGTATGAGACTTGGAGAACCATCTTCTATGATATCGACCCATTCTAAGACTCCTTTTTTTTTTTTTAGATGACTTATTCTTTAGATCAGAGCTCGCAAGAGATCTGTATTGTGGTCTTGGGAATGGAGAACTCTGGCAAAAGTACATTTATACAAAACTATAATGGGTCAAAACGAATGCCTATCAATGGGGTCAGCCAACGAGGTATGCTACAAAGCAGCTTCCCAGGTAAATCGAGACGGCTCGTTAATATACACCCCACAGTTTACCGCTACAGGGACCTCAGATATGTCGTCAGACTTGTCGAGATGGATTTAAGCGCCCTTGATATTAGAAGTAGTAATTTTACATGGCCATCTGTAGGTTGCCTGATATGCATCACCAGAGCTTCTTCTTTCAGTCTCTAGGGATACTAATGATGTTGAAACTTGCAGCTGCACGACGGTACGGAAATCATGACCGCGGACGGCATCCTTATTATTTTCGATGTGAACGATAGAACAAGCTTGGACAAGATTCCAGATGTCACAGGTAAGCCTATCAAATTCCTGCACGAACCGCGATTTTCCGTCTCTGTGCATTCATGTGCAGCTGGATGCTGAAGCCTAGTGTAGATTTCTTTTTCAAGGCCGAAATTCCTACAATTCTCGTGGCGTCAAAATGTGACTCGCCCATACAGATGCGCGATTTACAACCCGAAGCCGTTGAAGAATTAAAGCATACCCTGGGCGTGGAGGTCGTGGAGACGTCTTCATCCGATGGCGGCCAAAGCCAGAAGAGATGCGTTTCTCTGATGCTTTCTAACATCATCCAGCGCAAGGCCGGTAAGTTTGTTGAAAATTCTTGTGAATGCCCTTTTTTTTTTTTTCGGAAGAAAAACATCACTCGACCCTTAAGGTCATCCCATCTTGCCTTTCTCGTGTTGCTCGCATGATTATGGGAGCGGGGTTCGAAAACCTTGGAATGTCGAGCTAGTGGCCGAAGCTACAATTTCGCGTGGCGGCTTGATGCAGAAAAGGGAAGGTGCAGAACTCGCCTATCCCGGGCGGACCCAGCCAAAATCCTAACCTTGAGGACTACGAGCTTCGGATCCCAGGCGAGGGAGGTTGCACAAAACCACCCAAGATTTCGTTTGTTATATTTACTAGTCTTGCGGCCCTGAGGAAAAGAACTTGCTTAGTGTTCTATCCTAAATGCTTCTAAATTTTTAAGACAACTTTGTTTCGAATGTTGTGTTTAAAGATCCCGGCTGGACTTTTTTTGAGGTGGCAAAATGTTGTTCCTGATAACCGAGTTTACTGATTACAATATTTGCTTTGCAGAGGTAAAGGCAGCTACACAAGCGAACGAACGAAGGCGGACCAATTCTGGATATAGCGCACGATCTGTTTCACCGTTTTCTGATCCCAAACCCAACCATGGTCGCGCAAGCTCTGAGTTGTCAATATCTGTTTCGAAAAATCGAGATTTTGCGGAGGGAGCAAAGGGTCATAATGGGAGGACGACAAGATCACTATCTGCTTCAAGTGGCATGCTTTTATCACCAAGCAGGGCTTCTCATTCAACTCCGACCTCGCCTATGTCAAATGTTCGGGCGTACACACAAGACTTCAATCCGTCTTTTGGGAGGGAAACCCCAGACGACGACGATTTTTCGTATTTAAACGCCGACAACGCCGCGTATGGTAGCATGGCTGCCAATTTTCTGCGTTCAAAAAGTACATCTGCAGCCTCTCCGCATTCTACACAGGATAGACTAGAGCACTCGTCCTCACTTAGCGAGGTTATGTTCGACCGCGACAACGGTCTTCACCGGATAGGCTCTGCTCCCGGTCAGTACGCTGGGGTTGCATGGGAAGATTTGGTAGACCGCTTGCTTGCCTACCCAATGTCGAGGGCGGATCAGGATTTCGCAACTGTGATGCTTTGCTTTTTCAGAAAGTTCGCAGCGCCGGTTGAACTTTTGGACTCGATATTGGCGAAATTTGAGAGGGTCAACAAGGATGAACCTATTTTCCTCCTCCAGATGAACGAAAAAATTAGGATACTCTCGAGGTTGCACTGGTGGGTTTGGGAATGCCCAGGAGATTTTTCGAACCCAGGCACACGACAACGGACGACAGATTTTGCCCGTTCATTAGAAGGGAATCGAACCTTCGCTGGTATGGCAAAAGACATTATTGCGATCTTGAACCAACCTATTGAGGATGAAGACCAAATTTGGGGGAAGAAAGACACGGATTCGCACCGATTTAGTATGCCAGGACATATGGCCATGGGCGGATGGCCACCTGGCTGCTCAACATTACCGACACAAATTAATCAGCCGTTTCTCCAGCCAAGTATTTCCCAGCCACGTAATATGTCCGTGGCTTCAGCTATATCATTCAGATCTGGCGCCAGCGACGATAATAACCTTGCACCACATAGTCCGGTTGCTGATAGAATACGGAAGGATAGCTATATCTCAACTGCATCACTCAGCCCCACACTGGACGCGCAAGCAGGGATGATGAATATATCGAGTTTGTTGGATGTTCTGCCACATGGCCAAACAACGCCCCGAGGACCCGGGGAACAATATTCAATATTTATGGAACTCCCCGATGAGGATATCGCTCATGAGCTCACACGAATAGACTGGACCATGTTCAGCCGGATAAAGCCGCGAGACTTTGTGCGGCATGTTAGTGTGCCTGCTGCCGAAAAAGAAAGAATACCGAGTTTGAAGTATATGAACAAACTGATCGAACACTTCAATCGTGTGGCGTATTGGGTTGCTAGTATTATACTCGAACGGCCAAAGGCGAAGCATAGAGCGAGGGCGCTAGAGAAGTTCATGAACATCGCATGGGTATGACTCGAATGACGTTTCGGAACGGTGTCACGGTCGCTAACAATTACTCGATAGATTCTTCGCCACATGAACAACTACAACTCTCTCGGCGCAGTCATTGCCGGTGTTAATGGGCTTGCCATCCACCGCCTGGCATTAACCCGCAGCCTTGTCAACGAAGCTATCCATAAAAACTTCATGCGTCTCGAACTCTTGATGGGGACCCATAAAAGCCACTTCGCCTATCGACTGGCGTTGGAAAACACTACAACAGAACACATCCCTTTTATTGCGCTCCACCGAAGAGATTTAGTCTCTGCTGATGAGGGAAACCGAAGTTTCTTGGGCGATGGTGTTAGGATTAACTGGAGGAAGTTTGAAATCATGGGCGATATCCTTCTTACATTGACAAACAGCCAATCAATGCCTCACAGAGATTTAAGACCCAGTCCTATGACTAATCAACTCATCTCTGATGCTACCGGAACTATTAACGATGATGTAAGTCGAGGTTTCAAGGAACTGTTTTGACGAGCGGTAGCTAATCACTCTGCCTATTTAGCAACTCATGGAGGGCTTCTCGGAACTGTATGAACGAAGCGTCCTACTAGAGCCCGGGAATCACCCACAAGATGCACAACGTGCGAAACGAGGGTGGTTCAAACGGTAGCCAAACTCTATCGACAGCCATCTAACTCCATTAATTCTGTTCCCACAATTTTTTCGATTCGACCCCAACGAATTTTTACGTCTCTACAAATATTTATAATTTTGACAACGGTCGGAATTTAGTTTTGCCCAAGATTCCATAAATGCATTTGAGGACGGGAAAAAAAGAGAAAAAGTACAAAATAGCGTCTGAAGCGGTTGTTTACTTCATATTTTGATTGGTTGGTTATATTGGCACTTTCTTCTTACCCATTTACTCTATTCCTATTGCAAAGGAGGGCATACCTAGCATCTATAGTCTTGCTGTACTAACACCCATACCGTATACCCCCATTTCATTTCATTTCAAACATATCTACTAAGGATTTCGGTGTTTCTTTTTTATTGCTTACCGGATCTATGGGCGTTTCCCTCTCATTTCATGTCCTTCTTATTCCTATCTTGTTACATCTATTCGGCCCTTCTGCGATCTGCTGTTATCTTGTAAGCGTCTGTTGGCTGTCCTCAATACATGGCTTCTGGCGTTTTTGTGTTTCATTTCTTTCTCGCTACTTATATACTACTACTTATACTATATTAGCCTCTGTTCCCTTGCGGATATGGATATTGTCGAAATATTTAGTCATAGCTTTAGAGCTTCCTATTTTTGCCGGTGGTGGTTTGAGTATGTACTTGTTAGGGGGTTGTTTTTCTCTTCGGGGTGCTCCGATTTCATTTTGTTTAGTTTAGCTACCGAAATATACTAGCCATAAACGTATCATTATATTATTATATTTTAGATTTGAAATACACTGATGCTTACATGTGAAGCCCGAGAATTATCATGGTATAAGCTCGCCGCTGTGTTAGACGGGACAGATGGTGCCGCTAGGGCTGCAGGATTTATGTCTATAAAAGCGATGGATTGAGCAATATCACCTGGAGTAATTGCAAACTTCCGGCTACCGTGGTGCAACATCCCCTACGAGCGCTAGTGAGGTCACACAGCCGCCTCCGATTAACTTGCAATTAGAAAGAAGGATTGTTCAACGGGACTGCCTGTTTCGGTATTTACTGAGTTGAGCGTTTGCAACACAACATAACTGTTGCATTTTGGATTCACAGATTCCCAAACGTTGCACGAAAAAAAGGGTCGCGTGGCCATGGTCGAAATTACTCGAAAAATAGCTGTGTGACGACGATTATTTCCCCCTTTAGGTCAGAATTTCGGATTATTTTACCTACGGGGTTTATCAGACGAAAACGAGGGTAGTTACACAAGTTTAGGGGAGGTTACAAGACTTAGGCTGATAGGTGGTAGTTACACGCATTTTTGGGGGGGATTCACAGAAACCAGATACATCTTATAAGCAGGCAACGGGGAGGGCAAAGTTGAGATTGAGTCGAGTTATGCCTAGCTTGATCATACCGTAAAGATGTTACCGCCAAAATCTAGGTTTAGATAATTTTACTTCAATTAAAGTTTAGAGTACTGCGAGCGTTACTTTTTTTGATTTTTTTTTTTTTGACTATGGGATTCCGACGCACCGGTTAGCGGAATGGGCTGCGATTTGTCAATTGGCAATTTATCAAGATCTATCAGGCTGAACTTCATAGGCCTGTAACACGTAGGTGACTACTTTTGTGCAACGGGCTCAGCTCCACAGAATACAGGGTGGCTTTTAGGTCGGGGCGGGCGGGCGTGCAAATGTCAGTTTGATCAACGAATTGTTTCTTACCAGGGGCGGCATGCGTTTACTTGCTTATGTAGCTTAATTAGCTTGGGGTGGAAAAGAACAGTTCAAGAGTCAACCTCCTCGATTACTTAGGTCACCAGTAGACCCGGAATAAAGCTAGTGAATAACAACAGGCAGACCGTAGAGCTAATGTGTATGGACATGATAAATTTGTAAAGCCATGAGAAACAAAAATCTTAATAGCCAAGACTAAAAAGCAGAGAGAAACGAGAAGACCGAGTAAAAGGTGACCAGACGAGAAAGCCTCCGGGCAACCTGGACTCTCGTGAATGTAACAAGGAAACCATTTTCCGAGGGAAGAGTGAAGAACAACTTAGCAATGTATACAGCGAGCTGAACAGTCATGAAATCGTGAGATAGTCAAGCCCGGTTGTAAAAGCGTGAGAAAAATAGGGAGACATAACGAGCTCCTCAAATACCGATGGTCCTTTCAAAAAAAAAAAAAAAAACAGGACAAACCAAAAAGCAAATCGACCGTTTGCTGATCAATCAGCCTCGACGAAGTGAACTATATCATCTTCCAGGCTTCTCAGAATATCAAATCAACAACCGGCTCTTTGCTCAGTTACTCCGAGTCCATACCGCCTATCGGCTCATCCTCCTCGTTACGGACTTTTTCGATGGCTTTCTTGAGGAGATCTTGATAAAACCATTCGGAGTGCGCCGTGAAATTTGGCTCCTTGGTGACCATGTCCGTGATGGTTTCCTGGATGTGGTTGAGCCGTGGGATAATGCCAGTAGAATTGGCTGGGGTCTTATACCCCTTGGGTGCCTCGTAGTGTTCCATCATGTAGGCTTCGCCGTGAATTGCGACGCCATATTGGAAGTCGACGGAGTAGTTCTCCCCATCGATGACGTCCAGAAGCTCTACGCACTTCTGGTACGACTCCTCCACCTTGGCCTCGATCCTCTTCATCTTCTCCGACGCCTCCTTCTTCTCCTGCACTCCAACGGTAATCCGATGGGCGATCTCCTGGTACCGGTTGACCAGCGCCTTGTGGTGCTGGTCCTTGGGGTACTGCCAGCGGATGTGGTTCATCCGCATGTCAGTGGCCCCAAACTCGTCGGACAGCCCCTGCAACAGCTGCTTGACGTGAGCGTAGTTATTACGCTCACTATACTTCCATTAGTACAGTTTTTCCTGTTAGGGTTGATGAGGGTGACCTACATCGTCTGGTAAGCAGTCTTGAACTTCTCGATCGCCTCCAGGGTCTGCTCCTTGATTTCCCTTTTGATTTTTTGGAGGCGGAGCTCCAACTCCTCCTCTCGGCGCCTGTGGCCCTCCTCCACTATTTTGCGATTAGCTTGTGATGATACATCAAAATATAGATCCATTAACTTACGTTGCCTTGTGAGGATCTCACCAGTCCTAGAAATTTTTCGAAGGTAAAAATCAGCATCGGCCATAAATATGGGTGGGAGTTTTATGAAGTTGGAACTCACTTCGCAGCAGCGAAACTAGTCTCCGTGCCCGAGCCAGGGTCTGCAGAAGAAGCCTTCTTCTTCTGTTTTCCCAACTTCATCGGGGGCCTCGGGGGGGCAAGCCTCGGCCTCCTCCTCACCTGCGAGGGGGGTAAACCCCCAAATTCCTGCTCCCCCTCCACTACCACTACCTTAACCTTTCTTGGCGGTGGCTCGTCCGTGATGGACCGTTCCGATGGCGAGGCGGCCTTTCGTTTCGCAGCTACGGCTTGTTGACCAAGTTCCCTAAGACGCTTAGTCAACTCCCTTCCTCTGGCCCTAATGTCGGGGACCGCCGTATCCGTCAGGTACTTTCGAAGACGGTGGCTAGGCGTCTTAGGCGAAGGAATCTTCGTCTGGTCAACAACTTTGGTGATGCTAAAGCCAGCATCGGCCGAGACAACAGAATCTTCGTACAGTTTTGGGCTTGGTGTTCGGAGGTGTTCTTCGTCGGCGTCCTCTACTACACCGGCCAGGGACTCAAGCTCTAACCCAGCAGTTTCCTAAACTGCGGGTCCAACCTCGAGTCCGCCGGCAACCAGCGTAGTATCATCGAGCTGTTCAAGAACGCCCATTGAAGTATCCGCAGGACTCTTAGGGGGTGTATAGTGCCTGGTGGCAATATCCTGAGGCACAGCAACAGCCTTAATGATAACGGACTGGGACATCCTGATGGGAGTCTTTGGGCTACCCAAAATCTTTTCTGGGGGGCATTTCGAAGCTGCCTGGGCCTTGCTCTCAGACCCTTCTCCTGCTTTATCATAACTAAACCCTTCGCCTTCTAGCTCCTCAACAAGTGTTCTATCCTGAACCTCGGTGACACTGCACAAGGGGTTGAAAGAAGAGGAAACGGGAAGATCAAAAGGGTCCGAGGGTGAAGAAACAACAATCTTCTTTGGGATAGTGGCCATCTTGTTCTTGCGAGCCGGCATCTTACGGCGTCCAACTTTGTTAGCCGGCTTGATTACTCGAGACGGCTCAGTGGGAATGTAGTCATTATCAGAGTCTGTTTTCTCATCCTGTTGATGAGTAGCCTTGACGTTAGGCTTGTGCACAGGCTTTGATGAATTCTCTCTAACTGGGATTTTCGAAGTACTCTTCTTGTTATTCCTGAGGGTAGCAGGTTCCTCTTCTTCGACAGGGGGATACCAAGCGCTTGGTTCAATAATCTCGATACGATGCCTTGGTTTTGACGACTTCCGCTTAGTCGCGAAACCAGAATTTTCAGTCGCTTCGATGTCCCAGAAGCTCGAATCAGGTGCATCATTCACGGTAATACCTTGACGACGCTCAAGCAGACGCGACTTGAGCGTTGGCTTAGTGGTTGCCTTCTCCTTGTGGATCTTTGCAACTGTGTTCGACGATGTTAGCTCCCTTCAGCAGCACATTGATGGAGTTTTGGATGGAACTTACCATCTCTAACATTGGAAGTAACAGCTAGCTTGGGGATACGAGAAGGAGCCATTGCGACAGTTGATGAAAGGATTTTAACTCAGACGTAAGATAAGTGATACTAGCAAGTATGTAGCTTCCTAAAGTCGGGTTACTAGTTGTCAGCAACGTATGGGGAGCGAGATGCAGCTTAGAGGAAGCAACAGCTAGATACATGAGTCTCACGTTGAAACAAATATATTCGAAGGTGGATACTGGTACCCGGAATAATTTATGGTGGGGGACTCTTACCTTTGGGAAGTACTTGATGAGGGAAATGGATGGAGTGGATGAACACTAAAAAGATCGTGTTGGCGAGAGCTTCGACCCCGAGATGAAGACCATCTCGTTCTCGAGGACAATGATGGATTAAGATAGGAACGTACCTGAAACAATCAGAAGCGAAGTAGGAGAGAGCCTCAATCGAGGATAGATTGAGAGGAAAGACGATGGACGAAGGATAAGAAGAAAGACAGGAAGCAGATGATGGGATTCTGATTGGACAACAACAAAAGCTTGCTTGGAAGCAATGAAGACGCGTAAGGTTAGAATGCTCGACGAGGATGGAGTGTTTCACCCAGTATTCAGCAACAAGTACCCACTCGATTGAGACTTGGCTAACGATGTGAGCGTGAGTGGAAAGAAGAGAAGAACGAGAAGATAATGGTGATCCGAGAGGGCAGATCGATGGAGATGATGCATGAGCGGAAGTTGGGACGCGTTTTGATTGCTTGGTTACGAAATTGATGAGATAGTGTTCTGTGAAGGGTGAAGGGGAAAGGCAAGAGAAGAATGAAAAAAGGATGAGAGAGAAAAGAAATTGTGGGTTTATGGCAACCTACTATGTCTACAGCCACTGAAGCTCAACATCAAAGTCACGACAACACAGCAACGTATACCACTACTACGGCAATTAGAGGCAGCTCGAGAGCTGCAATTGCATCACGATACATAGATACCCACCTTTACAAGGGGTCTTAATTGGGCTTATTTGTGTAAATAGATTAATTCTTTCTCAAATTCTTGTGGTTGTTCCTGGATCAAACAGCCTTCGAATTCAACCTTGTTGGATTTTGAAGGTGCTTCCCGTTTCGGAGGTTAACGTTGGAACATGGACCACATGAAAATGCACATGCGGAGGAAGCTTACCACGAGCATTAGTGCATTGGTCTGCCTAAAGTGTCTTTTAATATGTGGATGTGGAAATCAATAAATCTACTTTACTCGCGAACCGAGAGGTGAGATAAAATAAACGTCTAGCCTAAGCGTAGAAAGGAATAGTCTAATCGTGGTATATATATGCATGTAGACCTAAGCACTAGGGAAAACTCCGCGATGAACTCGACCTGAGGATATACCCTTTAGAGTTTAACATGTAAATCTTTCGTACGATAATATTAACCTCCTGCTTTTATTTTTTGCCGTGCTAGAGAAATTATATTAACAGCATCGGCATCTGCCTTTGAGCTGTTAGTTATATCATTATAAATGTTACAAATAAAATTGTGTGGTAAGATGGTGATAAGGAATCTAGATCCATGGAACTTGGGCCTGGGTTTGAACTCAAAATTTGCGAGATATTCCTAGCTAGTAGTTGGATCCATGGTAGTTATGCTTCTTACACAACGGGGAATAACCCGCCCAGTTTTGAAAAGCCGAAGTAGTTTAAGCGTCTGTTTTGCGAGACAAGCCGAAGTAATAGTTTATCAAGCATACTAAAATACAGTAATTGTTGAGGAAATCCTAGCAGCAGTCGCTTGTCAGACCACTGACAATTAAAAGGGCGATATAGTTAAATATCATCTAAGGAGTTAAGCGACTAGGTAAGTAGAAGTACTCAGTACTAAGAGCTTGGTTGGTAGGAAAACGTACATGTAGATGCGGCGAAAGGCATCCCAGACTAAGAAAAGTCTATGATCGATGCCCGCATATTAACTAGCACCAGTCAATGTCAAACGCACGTGCCTGAGAAGCACTCATGCACCATGTCAACATTGTGCAGAGAGGGGCCTGTTTGAAACGCATGCGAGTATCAACAAACCAATGCACAAGGCACCAAAACTTACGTCTTTTTGAATGATTTTTAGAGGCCATGGGGCGGGGATTTGCATTCTAAGGTTCGGGAAGATAGAGATGATGAACCCAGATATTGGGGGAATACGATATATTTCACCGATCTTCAACCTGAAGCTGCACTGCGAGTTCTCAACTTGCCAAAAAAAAAAACCGCATGAGGTGCTTCGTCGATCAGCGAGTCCCTTCAAACGCAAATTTGCGGATTGCCTCCAGATCAGTCTTGCCTCCCTAAGAGCGCGGGTGCATGTGGGTGAATAAAGCCGAGGTACCAGCCGAAGTGAACCCTTTTGACCTCCATCACTTGGAATTCCGGAAACTCGACGGGTTTCTCTAAATTTCTTTTACGAGGGCGTTTCAACGGTTGCAACGATGTTAACGGTCAACCATAACGCTCGCCACCCTGACACGGACCATCCAGATTTCGGACCAGCGATAAGCACAGGTTCTTGAGATGCTGAGGGGCCTAGTCAACATGCCGGTGTGTAGACGTTGCAGATGAGTCCCGTCCCAGCAGCAGAAACCAACAACGGTAACCCGGCATTCTGTTATGCGGACCCAACCAACACGGACGCTGTTCCGTCTCTGGGTCAAGTCAAGCCTTCACACCACGCTCGGTGATTTTTTTGTATTTCGCTGTGATTGTGGCCGATGGTGGGACCTACCTCATGCACCATTAGGGACTTAGCTTAGC
Organism: Orbilia blumenaviensis; assembly: GCA_036872755.1. Classification (NCBI taxonomy): domain Eukaryota; kingdom Fungi; phylum Ascomycota; class Orbiliomycetes; order Orbiliales; family Orbiliaceae; genus Orbilia; species Orbilia blumenaviensis. Next base: position 667,157 of record JAVHNS010000003.1, on the reverse strand, counting down.
TACCTTAGCTTGCGGGCAACACATACAGGATGGTGGGTTCTGTGAGGCGGGAAGACATGACATGCCGCTAACCCTGTCTAACCATATTGAAAATGCGGGGTAGGATGGGTTGTCCCTAGAGTTAACCCGAGAGTAGCCTTAATTTGTGAAGGGGGGCTGATGGTAATTGTGATATTGGATCTCGCGATGCGAAACGTAAAGTTTTCGGCTGGATGTTAAACATGTTGCGCGATAGGTATTTTTGGCTTACAAGGCGTCTGCCCATAAGCTATGGCTGGACAACTGCTGCCAGCATACCAATGTCAAGCTTTATCGACTAGTAGAGAGCCGAGACCAATCTTTATCTAATTGCAGGTGTGAAGTCTCTTGATCCAGTTAAGATCCCCGGTTGTTGTGAATCTGGCACGATTCAGACATGTTCGCTTCTTACTCTTAACCCCGCGGAAACCGTCTGTTGACATCTGTGCGTTTGCATTTTTGATATTAGCCAGGAAATTTAACGACCACCGACGTCCCCTAGTGACCCGAAGCTCCCACTCAAAAAGATCGGATAGATGGTTCCGTAGCTAGGCACGACGTTGTGTAACAGCTTAAGTTTTGCAAACCGAAAGCCAACAGTGTGATATATAGTATCGTGAAAGTGCGGGAGAAAACAGCGTTCATATCTGCGTCGACGTGTAATAATGTCGGTCTGAATATATCAGGTGATGGTGCATTGAAATAGAGCTAAAGTTGTAATACCCCTGGGTTCAATGCGATGGAAGACTGCGGCCTGAGCATTAAACCACCCAGTTGAACTCGAAATCCACAGCCGCAAATGCACATGCTCAAGGCCGTATTGAACCGTCCCTTGCTTTGCATCAGTTAAATGCTCTCGTGTTAGAATCCTTCTGGGATGTTGGGGCTTTCCCTGAACCGGCGATGCATCGATGTTGGATATTTCCAGCCACTGAGCGATCAGCCAAGGCCACGCAATCGAGGCGGGATCACGGTGAGGCGATATCAAATTGGCTTCCTCCGTCTCCGATCTCCGATACTTGCATATCTACCACATAGTGCTGGGTTTGCAGCTCTATCGAGGTAGATACTGTTGAGGTTTGTCCAAGACATACTCTATAAAAAGTGCGTTAAAAAAGGAAGAATGTATCGGTGAATAGTGCATGTCCAGACTCCTTCCCTCACATGGTTAGCTGCTGGTTGATTTGCGCGATTTTCCGTCCAGGAAAGATGTATAGCAGCGGGATTATCGTATGGAGTACCAAGCGACCCAATGGTGTTTAGGCTATCTGCATGAGTGTGGAGATATCCTGACATGGAGTCACTAACCGAAAAATCTCACGAACAGCCGCTTCGTAAACTGGGGTAATGTCCAGCTTGGACGGGCAGGTCAGGCCAACGCCTCGACAATGCTACTACATGGCTTTTCTTAAAGTGTCTGTAATAGATACCCTTGAAGCAAAGGGGGGTCTGCGAACGAGGACATGCCTCTGGTTCAGCTTCTCGACCTTGTGAGTGTGTGTGGAAGCACAAGGTCCAGGGTTAATCGTCTGAGACTAGTTAGCGGTAAGGTCGACGGTTCAACTTGGCAAGAAGCGTCTGGATGCATTGCATTACTCAAGTAAGGGCCAAGGTCAGAGGTCTGGGACTGGTTTACTTCTTGCCGGGATGACACTGACCCTTTGCAGATATTATTTCGAATGCACGGGTGGCCCGGCCAATAGTCGAGTCGGTAAAAGCACTAGTTGAGATGCGGTTCGCGAACCTGATATATTGATTGATCAAGTGTTTTTCTAAAGTGCAATATTGAAGGGGTCAATGGCCGACGTTGAATGTTAGGACCTGTAATTGTGTTGGTAGCAGGTTGGCCGTTGGTGGCCCACAGCCGCGCAACATCTACACTCACAGCTGGGTGGATTTACATTTGATAGCGATTGATCCATGTTTTTCGCCTCCCCTTCTGTATCCCGCATCCATCGCGATATCACCCTCCTATTAACTGCCCAATTTATCATTACTTGCTTAGGCACTCAAGTACTTTAGTGCCAACGTTCAACCTTAATTAACCCTCCGGCAGCCACCAGCACGCGCAAGTACCTTCTGGGGGCTTTTTTCATTGTGAATCCATATATATAGAGCTGTCAAACTGGCTGAACTGAGCTGAGCTGTGCAAAGAAGGTCCATACTTTCGAGTGGCAATTGATCTGCCATTTCCCTAGCTTCAGTCTCTAGTGGACCTCGACGTCGGAATTGGAATGAGGTATGGAGATTTCTTGCGTTTCCATCAGATGGATGGGAATTTCCTGCTTCTGCATCGAGACCTCGATGGGCCAGCCCCGATGCTGGCTTGAGCTTGTCAACTACAACTTAAAATCTTTCGAGCAGGTTACACATTTAACGTTTTTCCCGATGACAAGCCTCTCTTTATTGTTAGGTTCTGTGGCGAATAAACCTTCTTAGAGCACAGTGAAAGGAAAAAAAAAGAAAGGTTGTGACGCAAGTAGCGGCATGCTCCGTCATATCACCGGCCTTTTTTTTTTATTTCCTTCTTCGGCATTCCCAGCAATCTATCAACAGCTACGACGGATGCGCAGCAAGCCTCAATCTAACCAAAGAGTTAGATAGATCTCCGAAATCTAAGATACTTCTTCTGCTTGACATTTCAGCCCGGAATTACTCTAATCCCGACGAGATGCGAGACACTCAAGTGCATCAGCACCACACTCGTCATTGTCCAACGGCCTGGAGACATTTCTGCATTCGACAACGGACCTGAACTGATCAAACGCATTGGCATGCGGACAAGGACAAGCAAGTTAGCAATGGTTGCATAGCGTCCGTCGTTCGTCTGGGGTTCCCCACAGCTAACTCAATTGTCGAGGGGTAGGGTGTGGGTTGGACGATAAGTAACAGGCGAAGAAAAAGGAAAAAAAAAAAAAAAAAAAAAAAAAAAAAAACAGCGCTTCCTTTCTTTTCTTGAAAATGTTCCCTGCACCGAACAGTCGAAAAGGTTCTCCAGGACAGCTGGGAACCAACGAATCAGATGGGCAGGAGAGATTTTTGTTAGTTCCCCGCTAACGGAATGGTGTCGAGAAAAAGTGGACAACTGATCACGATACACATTTCTTTCTCCAAACCTTTTTCTGTCTCGGTCGTTCGAGGTACAGCGAGGAGCCTGGTCTCTGCTCGGATTAAACGAGTCAAATGTCCTGCCTCCAACATAACTTGATCTTATATAGATAGAGGGAGAGACAGACAGCGGCATCCTCATGTAGCTACAGGGAGGTGCAGACATGCTAAACTGGCCCGTCAGAAATAGGACGGTTTTAGTTGCAGCGTTTTTAGTCTCCTAACCTGTCTTTGATTATGCTCCTCTGCACACCATTACGACTCTCGACGATATAACGAATCTCCCACACTGTTCTGTCTCTCGTCGTTCGATCACCTTGACCAGGGAGGTTCGTGGCCTGTTTTGGCTGTCGCCTTGACCCCGACGTCTCGTCAGAGCCTAATACTTATTCAACAGAGCTTCTCCTGTCGCCTCTCTCGTTAGAATCCTTCGGCTTCAGCTTCCCCTGCGAACCACTTACACTTTTTGTTATCTAACCTCGCTTTTATTCCTTTTTTCTTATTGCTCGACCTTTCTATCTTACCTTTATTTTACTTTGGCAATTTTTATTTTTTATTTTATTTTATTTTATTTTTATTTTATTTTATTGGTTTATTTTAATTTTTATTCTCCGCCCCGTGATACATAACCGCTCCAGAGCATCCTCTCGGGCTTACGACTAACTTGCAATTACATGACATACTACATAACATTTTAACATACACATAGCTTAGCTCGAAGTAGTGTCTGCTGCTACTAGTGCTTCCTGCTGCTCCTGCTGCTGCTGTTGATACCGTTGATACTGCTGATACTGCTATTGTTGTTACTTCTTTAACTTCCTACCTTCCTGCTTGCTCATTTACATCGACAAAACCTCCCCTTGCGGCGCAGAACGATTGCTAGACCTAGAGGCTTTTGGAATTGTCGTTTTGGATATCATATCCTCTTGCAAACATTGCTGCATCCCAGGAATTCGAATTGGCCAAGAATAGCCATAGAGTTTGGGTCGATATTTAGTACTTCCTCAGATCTCCTGCGCCGGATACTACTTGTCTTGGAGGTCAGCTGAAATTCAGACTTCATCTTGTATTCCAACATCTCCCCGAATTTTTCCTCTTCTATTTTCTCTTTTCTCTTTCCCACTACCATCGTTTTTTTTGAAAAAGAAAGAAAAGTAAAGGACAAAAAAGAAAAACACCGCCGGTTCATCTCCCCGTCCCATTCTATTTCCATCTTTTGGATTCAATCGCGCATGGGCCTGCCTCTTCCCTGGGCTGAGACAGGGCCAACAACTTAACTCTATTGGCAGCCAGTCGTCAATTCTCACGGGGAAACTTAAGTTGGACCAACTTAAAATCCTCCCGCCTTCTCAATATCGCCTGATAGATAGACGACCTCTCCTCTTTCCCCGCAAATCATCCAGCTTTCCCGGATCTCACCCGACTTCACGACCAGTGGACTTACCCCTTAGACCTTCGGGTGCCTGGACGGACAACGCGGCGCTGAACCCTGAGTTGGCCCCTCGTGCTTGCTTGACTGCCTGTCTGCCTGCTTGACTGCTTCGACTCTCTCCTGTAATAAAAATAGTTCGCTTTCCGAACCGTTCACCCATCCATCCATTCATTCATTCAGCCAGGGCGAGCTTACTCGAACTCTGTTTTTCCACGAACGAGACTCCCGAGGGTAAGTCGTATCGCAGGACGCCGGCTCCTTTCCCCTTCTAGCTTCTGGCCTCTAGCTTCCACGCACAGTCAAAACTCACAGCCATCCTTCTCTAGGGATCCCAAGTGGGTACATACCACTCGTCCTTCCCAGCGTCAGTGCGAGCGAGTCTCGTTGCGCAGGTGTCGGCTGCCGCCAAGCAAGGTGGTGTTAGCACTTTCCCTAGTTCCAGTCCTGGTTTGCCGTCACACGTTGGGTTTCATACGGAAAGTCGAGTGGAGCAATCGCACCGGCTCGCATAGTTTTGGTCTGGGAAACCTCTGAAATATTATTCCTAAACAGGGAGATTTCTTCAATCTTCCTGAGCATACTTTCATATGAGTAAACTGGCAAGTGCATACGTACCGACATCTATATCTATGTCTCCGGATCTCCATCTGGCGGATGCGCCGTAATTCTGGGGGAAGTGTTTGAACAAATCCGGCTAACAAGTTACCTGCTTGCTCGTTCTAGTCTGGATTTTCTGGTCACCTTCCAGATCTAACTCGGCAGCAGCATCACGATTACCTCCAAGAGGTCGTCGCTCGCCAACCTCTGGAAAAGGCCTTCCCGCCCGCAAACAACACCATATTCTCTCAACGTGGCTTAAATCCTCTGCCTCTTGTGACAAACTCGGTTCCTTCGGACGATAGGATGTCAGAGTCCCAATCGACAAATACCCCGCGTTTGAGCGAAGTCTCCAGTGTGGATTCACCCAAGGACCTCCCTGAACCAATTGCGCCTGTGCAAGCCAATTCGAAGACCATCAACGCAAGGATGCCTGGAGTCAAACCCCCCTTTAACTCCAACACCTTCAGTGGCTCCCTTGATCCGATGGCATATGCATCAGAAGATATGTATCGTAAGACACCCGAATCCGATGCGCTGGCTTCGTCAGACGAAGAGCAGGACCAATCGGCGTCATATTTCCCACCGGGCCTAAAGAATCCTAAGCTAGAGAGCATTTCCACAATGTCTTCCAGACGTCCTTCGTATGCAGCCGAATTTTCCAACCGTAACCGAGCCCTGAATACCCAGAATGGCCATGAACCCTTGCTGCCGGAATCTAACCCATCAAGCCCGTTAGCTGAGCTTTCCGGTTGGCCAGCATCCAAGAATTCGCAGGAGAGAAAGGCTTCTATCAATTTGACCTGGAGTGCCGGTTCAATATGGAACCAAGGATCATCTTCCCGGAAAAATCCACAGAAAGGCCTCGTTGGTTCGATTCTCACCAGCACCGGCCCTGGGTCACTGTATTCGAACACAGACGCTATCCAATCGCCGACATCCTTGCTTCCTGGTAGTTCCAGCGATCTGTCAATCCCGATCCCTCCAAATCCTCAACCACGGAATTATAGATCCATGTCGTTTTCTGTGGGTCAGCGTGAGTTAGAAGACCAAGCGAGGCCTAGACTGTCCCCGCCCGCCCATCATACCCTCTCAAGACTGTCTGGATTAAACCATCGGCCCTCCCGCCCGAGTCTGCTCTCCGAAGAACATTACGCCAACGGTAGTCCTTTGAGGAGTGTCTTTGAGGCCCCAGATCATATTGAAGAAAGATATGAGGAATCCCCGCTTGAAACTTTGGGCTCTACGCAACCAGGATACGCCAGTCATTCGCGGCAATATGGCTCGGTGGGGTATAGGGGCCGTACTATCTCTACTGCCTCGAGTTCAGCTCGAACCATCACAGCCGCTTCGGGTCGAACTAGTGACACAAACCCTACGGACCGATCCGATGATTTCGAAAACGCACTGGCCGATGATGATGAAGTTGACGCTCTAGCATCCTCCGGGTTCTTTGGCCACAATCGTGGATTCGAGGCATCTAATTTAGGCCGCCGATTCAGCGAGGCGCCCCGTAGTACTAATTTCCCAGAAAATCAGCGGCTGGAACTTCTCAAGAAGCAGCATTGGCAAAATGTGGGAATCCCATTTGGAAATGAAGAGGATCTCGGGAGCCAGAGTCGTCGACATTCTTTTGCTGGCCCGCTTTCGAAACTGCCCGGGGAAGAGTATAGCATCACCCAGAACAGCCAGGTCTTGGATCAGTACGCCAATACCAGCCCAACCCAGCCCGAAGGTATGTCCCACGTTCTCAGGCCATGTGACTATCTCATGCTAATACATGCTTCCAATAGTAATCAATTTTGACAACTACCTCATGGGAGAGCAACAGCTACATGGTCATGGACTTAACCCGAATCCCGTTCTCAGGTCAGGATTTGCACCAAATGAAGTTCCCCCATTGAGCATTTCTCCGGAGCAACAGCGAATTATGAACGGGCCAGCTGGTATATACCAACCAGCGTACCCTCCACTCGCACAGATGGCTCCTCGAAACAACCAATTGTTGTATCTTGTCTCATTCAAAGCATGCCGTGCAGACGTGTTCTTTGTACAAGAAGGGACTGGTCTCAGAGTTAAGAATGGCGATCTTGTAATTGTCGAAGCTGACAGAGGGACGGATTTGGGTACCGTGACCGGGGAAAATGTCACCTGGAACCAAGCCAAGGCGCTCAAGGAAGAAGCCGCGGCCCGGCATTATGAGTGGTTGATGATGTTCTCCAACCGCCGACCAGGTGGGGCAGCTCCTCCAAACGCGGCCGCGGGACCGACTCCGACCCTCGTAAACGGTCAAAGCATGGGAGACCCAGCTTTAAACCCTAACCAAAACCCAGACCCGTCTGCAGCGGAGCTTAAGCCGAAGATGATCAAACGCCTGGCTCAAGTCCATGAAATCCAGACTTTGCGTGACAAGGAAGCGAACGAAGCAAAGGCCAAGAGGGTCTGTCAGCAAAAAGTCCTCGAGCACCGGCTTCCAATGGAAATCTTGGATGCTGAGTTCCAGATGTAAGCCTTAGCCCCAATTTTCTGCTAAACTGAACCAACGTACTCATACATATAATAGGGACTGGAAAAAATTAACCTTCTACTACTATGCGGATACTTATATCAACTTCAACTCGCTTGTTACCGATCTTTTCAAAATCTACAAAACTCGTATCTGGATGTCTGCCATGAATCCAGCTTCGTTTGCTCATGCTAATGGTGGTCCTATCGGATCGCGTATAAACACTGGTCCTCCAATCCTCCAAGGAGTCATCAGTGACCATCTTTCAGATGTCGCTATACAACAACATTACGGAAACCTCGGCATCCCAGCTCCACAATATGCCTATGCTCCTTCCATCCCGCGCGCTCTCGTCCCCCCTGGAACACAGCAAATCTATGCCCAGCAGCAGATGGCCCTCCCGCAAGCAATTGCTATCTATCCAATCCGCCAAACCACACACGGTGTAGTCCCACATCAGGACTTTAGCCATCTTCCACAACAACAGCAAAACAGCGGGTATTACATGAATAATCAAAATGGTAATACTAGCCCACATGGACAGGGGCTAGAATTCCGTCAAGGTTGAGGAACGGTATGCCCGACAAGTTTTCTTTGAACGACATCTCGATAAAAAAAAATTCGAACGACTAAACAACGACTTTTCTCTCTAATTCGGTTGGGTGTTTACTCAACAACAAAAGCGGTCCTTTACACATACACATTAGAAGAAGGTATTGGGGAGTTTGAGTTATCTTTCTTTTGCGTCTAAGTGTTTTGATATTTCTCCAGCTCTCATGATTTATTTATTTCATGATGGCATTGCCGAAAGCATCATTTTTGGCGTCACGCCTGGTCACCTGTACTATCCGTTCTGTCTTTATCATCTTAATTTTAATATTCTTGTTGATGCTTATTGCACTTATTAGTCCTTTTTGAGGCCATACCTCCACGGTCTTGTCTGTTGCGTGCGGCTTAGCATCCCGATATTTCGGGTCCTGCATTTTTGCTATCCTTGGATTGTTTTGTTTTGATCTGCCTTGTTTGATGCGTCCATTGTAGACACGGGATTTTAAATTTGCTGATTACACTGGATAACCGGACCGGGATACAACTTTCACTGCTCGATTTGATTCTGCCATTGTCATACTTTTATTTCGTGTACAGACTGAGTTGAAACAAAAAACTGCGTTATGCTTCATTTTTTTTTTTTTTTTTTGTTTATATATATTTTTTGGCATTCTTTTTTTAAAAATGATACTTCCAGGTCAAAGTAGGAATAGAGAGATTCAAGAAAGGTATGGGTATTTATCGTTTTTATTGTTTCCAATTCGATTATAGTCTCCCGCAAATCTTTAACGCATGCATCTCTTTGATATTCGAAAAAAATTTGCGAGCTGGTTATCTTGAATCTTATTTTGAATATAATGTTTTCCTTCAGCATACCAATTCTGTCCAAGTTTCCCCATGCATGTGTTTCAAGTATTAGGTCGGGCTTTGTAACCACGCTCAACCACAACTGTCCTTATCGAAACCTAACTACGTCCACATACGTAAAACGATTGTCCAAATGCTGTGAATACTTTTGTAAATACCAATCTACATACGTATGACTCGCCTCAATCTTCAACAGTAGTACTTATGCATACGATATCTCACCTAAAGATATCCGACGATTGTTACCTAATCCATTCCAACCCGCAGGACGAGCCGTCCATCAACCAAACAAAAAGACCTCCAGGTTTGGGTCCCACCTAAATTGTTTCCTTTTTCGCGTTTGGTCCTTCAGAACGAAGAGAAAAAAACGAATTTTTATGCAGGTTGTAAATCGTCATGTGCCCCTTTTGCGTCCCGTTATGCGAGCCTGGTTGGTCCAACGGGGGATCTGTTTTTTTCGTTTTCTTGGAACCAACATGAAAAAAACCCCACAGTCCCCTCGAGTTAACCCTCTGCATGATGCACGAGATAGTGGACAGGTTTAGGTTGCACCATTTTGCGTTTGGCCCCACAATTTTTAGACCTTTTCCACCCCCCCTTTTTTCTTAGGGAAAAAAAAAAAAAAAAAAAGGAAAAGAATGGAGTGAGGGGTGATGGAATAAAAAAAGAGTCTGGAGTCTTCTTTTTTGTGTTCACGCGGATTTGGATGCGGGGTCGGGGTGTCGGGTGGATGATGCCGGTAAATACCGTATTATGACAATTATATGGGGTTCGGCTTTTGACACTGCAGCTGTTGGAGCGCTATGTCGGCATATGAAAAAGGAAAAACCGGGTCCCCGTTAAAGCACTCTTCCGTTGAAGCGCCCGCTAGTAGTTAGCTAGAGTGGAGTCGAGGGCTCAATTGATATCAATAAGCTTCTCACAAGCTAGACGTTCTTTAAAAAGTGGATCGATTCTTAGGATCTCGAACTTTCAGACCTTGGAAGGACGAGTACTGTCGGGTAGTGGGAATTCATTAGCCGATTCGATTCACATACTATACCAAGAGAGACAGAGAAGGAAAAAAAAAAAAAATGCACGGCTATTCAGAAGCTCGGGTCTGCGGAGTAGTACACATATATCGCATTATCACCTCGTAAACACAAGCCAATCGCTATAGTCACGGGTCTGCTGGATGGCAACGAAAATTTCGAAATCTGGACCAATTGCTTTTTAATATTTGTAGGGTAACCACGAGTGGGAAAGGGTTCAAGTGGATTAGGGCATGTATATGCGCGAATGAGAAGGTACGATTAGGCTACGATGCCTGGTATGCAAGTTGATATGAAGCAGGTATGCTGGGGGACCCTTGTGAATTAGATAAACGACTTGAATGGTCTGAGATTTGGTGATAGCTAGGGTAGACAACATATGATTATCGGCTTACTTTTTATCCAACAGGTTGGATCTAACATGTAGCACAGCCATGTGTTAGTCAGTTCGGCTGAGGAAGCCGGTATTGTGGTATTGATTAATTTCCAGACAGTATCTTACGAGACATGTATATCTTCAGTGGTCTCGTTGTAAATATATGAATATTAATATTGCTTTTGTCAGATCTAAAAATCGGGAGTATCGATAATGGTTTGGCCTGCTGCAGTACTGTAGCATTCAAAACATCACGTTGCCAAGATTTCAAGTTTTATTACTCAGAGCACGATGATCCAGATGAAATTGCGATATTTTGAGAACCCCGCTATTGTAGAAGGATGCATGGGAAGTGGAATCGATAGACAAGAAAGTTAGCGGGCGCTGGAATAGACTAGCAGCGAGGTGGCAAATATATATATAATTATAAGTCAACTATTATCATCTAGTCTCCGGACCACTTACCGTGATGAATGGGCATAAAGGGCCGAGGGGCCTATAGTGGCCAAAGTAGTTCCTTGCGGGCCATTTCGTGAAGACTAGTTTACGAAACTAGTCTCATGTCTGATTGATAATATTTATAAAATTATATGCTGGTTGACATCATCCACGCATTCCTAATATATTTATATTGATAGATACTCTGACTAAAACTATATTAATAACTAAAATCCGGACCAAGAGCACGTGAGCCAATTCTCCCCATCATTAGTGTTCCATTTTATCCAATACATTTGAAGATAGCTAATGGGATATTCTACGGGAAGTCGTGATCATTCAATTGGCTTTCAAGGCACCGGACGTACGCTACGGGGTTTACAGTAAAGCAAGCTTATAAGCATTAAGAGAGTATAATTATTTGAGGTTGCTACAGCTTACTGCGCTATACTGGAGTACACAATTGTACAACCGTTTACATCAAGCATCGACAGTGTTCTAGTAAGCTTTAGGGGTCCATTTTTCAATTGATCAAAATAACTCAAGAACCTCAATACATACGCCACAAAATTAATTGCCAAATAAAGCTCACGACTAGAGGACTGCTGAATGCTAAATTCATCAAAAATAAGACCGGTCATGACCGAATCGCCGAGAGTAGCTTAAACCAAGCTGCTGACGATTAAATTAGTCCCGGACACCTTAATATTCATCCCTAACTTTTATTACCCTTCCATCACAGCCTCGCTGGCATAGCCCAACAAACAGTTCACATCCCTAAACATCGACGGTACTGAAATATCTATACTGGTGGCCCGAGTATAAAAACACTCCCCATCGTTATGATATCTAGTTCTTAAAAGACTCTGACGGATGCTTGATTAGCAATTAGTGTGCTTTTACGCTAATATTACAATTGGACAATCAAAAAAACTCGCCTTATCCCTGACAAAACCTCGCTCCGAAGTATCCGTCGTAAGCCTGTCTCGTACCAAAATAGTATACCTTCAAAAGAGGTACTTTAGGACCCTATGTCTATGAACAGTTAACTTTCTTAAACGTAAAAATTCCATGTACACGATAGTTTGAACTCGAATGCCTCGAACTCCTTAAATTGTTAAAGTGTGTTGATGTTGTGATGGGGCGCTAGCGAAATATATCACATATACCAGTATATCGATAAGCTTATAAGATACAATCAATTGCATTAGCTGTTAGTCGCATATAATCAACTGGTTGGCATTGCGCATGTGGTTGCACAAACTTCTGTCCCTAGCTGTGAGGTTAAACTTGCAAACAAGGCCGAGATAGCTTCTTCTAATAAATTTATGGATGAAACCAGAGTGCGCAATGGTTCTCGTATCGGTTACCATACCGAGACATTACTATAGATGGTACCGGTGCATTCGATTTGCTCAATTAAAGATTATACCCTGTTTGCAGAAGCAGAATAATCTATCAAGCATCATAGGTATGGAAAATATGGACCAACATGTTGGAACGGCATGGGCAGGCATGCTCCGACCCCCCTTGCTACTACCGTCTTTGGTTAGAAGTGCTGCTGAGAATTTGCACTTTCGACAGACTAGGATTAATTGCTTTTGATATGAAAGTTCGCGGAGGGAACTGTTTACAATTGTAGCATTCGATTGGTCTGTCAGGCTACGAGGCTCTGGAGATCGGGGCGAGTTTTTATGACAAGCATACATAGGTAAAGAATCCAATATCTTAGTGAATGCTGGTGCGATGTGCATCTCAGCCCTGTGCACAAGCGTGATACTTTTGAATGCTTCGGGTTTGGCTATTGAGCAAAAGTCCGAAAAGAGGTAGCCTTGTCGGGCCTCTAACTCTATATTCCGAATATGATATGCACACCACTGTCGACCGACTGATGTTTTACCGTTAAGCGAACTATACTTGAGCTTGTATGCCCCATTTTTATATATTTAGATCTTAGAAAGGTATGCATATGTATATGTCTAAGATTTCGATAAGCTTAGATAGGGTAAGGCAATCTGATCATTGTGTATAACAGTTGAGAGGCCGGAGACATGGAACTTTGAGTACTTGTATCTCCCTTGGAAGATAAATTGAAATGGGCTCGTTGAGCCATGATAATGTGATTCCGGGGCAGCTTCATAAAACGGGTTGCTTTGTGATCCTTAAGATATTGCTCTGCAAGTCTGCATAATTTTCGCGGCCGCATGGTTACCATAGATCTTAACTATGGGCCTACAAGCACATTAGGCTGGATCAGCATCGAAAATTAAGAAACTTAACATTCATCCAGTCTTGGAGATATCGATGCTCTCTGCATGGCCGTACAAGCCGAGGGTTAGGCATAGTGATGCATTCGTCCATGATTTCGGCGTCAATTTCCAAGCATGTTCAGCGGGGCTCGGTGCCTCATCGTGCATTTTAGTTCTAGCACGGTTGCGTTATCATGCGATCAGTGCGCGAAATTCTCCGAACGTGATTTCGGTATTGACCGATTTTGACGTCAATTGACGGCTTTCCCCTTGAGCTGAGAGCCTGAAGTCGCGAGAATGGCTGCAAGCCTCGAAGCCTCGAGCTCTCAAGACCAAGGGAAAAATTTTTGGAAAAGATTGAATGTGGCAAAGTAATGGTCTGATACTGAATTGGGCACGTTTCCCAAAGAAGCCACATGATCCCGTCGGCGCAATGACGATTGGCTCAGCAGCGAGGTCGGCTTTTTAGGAACAAGGGTGGTCGGGTCAGGGCCCTGACCACCGAAGCGAAAGATCGATCAGGTGGCTTGACAGTATGGTTCGAGAACAGTGCACGCTTATGCTCAAGGCAAACATATGCATCATGTCGATATCTATTCTCTAGTAAGGAAAAAATTTTCCCTTAACCACTACTGCACTTGCTCAGAATTTTCTCCCCTCGAGCGGGCGAGCGTTGCAGGATGCAGCGGGATAAATGAAATGCATAGCCAAGTGCAAGTTGTGGTGGTCTGCCCATGGGAACCACTTTTTACCCATTTCAACCTGCAATCTTTACCAACAAGACCCTCGTCCGGCAGCCACAATTAATATTTACCGACGGAGCCGATGCCAAGCAAGCAGGATCTCGATCATGGAGTCAGAAAGGTTGGCTTGATTCATAGACCATAACATCGTGTGATTTCGCATGAAATTGATTGAAATATTAACGGAGGCGTTCGATGTTTTCTCAGCAAAGCTTATTAGATGTGCCCAATGTTGCTTAGCAGTTCTTAGAATGCAATGCCTGCACGCAATGCAATTGCAATTGCAATACGCTAGTCTTTCTTAAAATTGAAAAGCCAATGCTTGCCGCCTGGCGGTTCACCAAGACTCCGCTCCTCCTATTTACGAAAGGTCCCCTGCAGAAACACACGGGAACAGACATGACTAAAACTGAAACTCCGTCTATCAACGCCCACGGATCTGGAGTTCGTCAAAGATACCCGAGATCGAATGCCACAATTGCGACGAAGATGGCCTAGATTTGGGACCATCTAATTTCATTGCCAATGGCCTCCAAGACGGCCAATTGAATTCACAACAGGCTCCACTGTGGCGGCTGTGAATTTTTAGACAGCATTTGAAGTATGCAACGCGGTCTTCCGACTTTGCACGAAAGACTCCTTCTGGCGCAGGGAAGACTTGCGTACTCGAAGCAAAAGAAATGCTGAGTTTTTTTCGTTATATATTTTGAAGGGAGGACCCTGTTCTATTGCAGTCCTGTCTCGGGCATACAATCCAATTACCGTACAATATCACGACGCTGATAATACCGCCAAGTTTTATTTCTCAAGGGATCCCAAGCTATTCAGCGATATCAGACGTGTGCTAACTGTTGTATTGACAATTCCTCATACGATTGTTGTTTCTCAGTTCCCGCACCGTTTGCAAATATTTGCTAGGTCTGTCGGGCTTCTCCAGAGCTGCCGGTTTAATAGCGCTGTTATACCACCTCTTGGCCTCATAGCCTATCGGACTCAGCATGGATGTCATCGGGCCACTTTTACCTCGAAATAGGAGGAGAAAGCAAGCGGGCAAACGCAAAAGTGCTGCCTCCAGTTCGGAGCCCGCATCTGTGTCCGCATCTGTGCCAATCGTGCCAATAGTTCCGGTCTCTGTGCCTGTGCCTGTGCCCACTTATCCTCCTCCAAGAGTTACTAATGCCAGACCACCCACTTCCTTTCATGCCTTCGTGCCCACATCTGCGCACTCACGCGACTATGGAGTGCCCCGGCCGGCTACAACCCCTCTTTCTCTCCCAGGTAAGATATCCACTTTTGCTTCGCCGAGTTAAACCAACCGACGTCAGAGTTGCAGAGTCAAACTCTGCTACTGCTGGTGCGCAGACCATGCAGGGAGCTTGCGGTTTGCGAGAATCCTGTTGGTTGAAGAGAGCGTTGACGCTAGCAGCTGTCCACATGCTTGAGGCACCCCGGACAGTTTGCGACCACTAGTCGGTCGCATCCACTCTTCTCCGCACCGATACCCCTGCAAACATCCCCAGATGGGAGTTACCCAGAAACCCTGTTTCGCTGCGGTGACGAGCGAATTTTATATATAGTGGTACAGAGGAAGCATGTACCGAGACTTTGACATTTTTGGAAACTGCTGTATACACTTTCTTGTCTGGGACACTTTTACTACCTATCCAATTTTTCATCTACGAAAGAAATTGCGCTTGCTATCCAAAGCTTGATCGTTCGTTGGAACTCTCACCGAAAAAGTCGATCTAACATTGTTTGCAATTGCCATTGCCAGTTCTCAATCTCGACTTCCCAGAAGATCTCTTCGACAACTTGACTCCTATTACATTTGACTGCACGACGCCGGCTTGTTCTGAACGTAGCATCATGGACGAATTCCCAAGTGTAAGAAGCCCATTTTTTCTTTATATATCCTTCCATTTGAGAAAAACTTGTATATCCTGACAAGAGGTTTTCGACATGCGAACAGCCGCCGACGCAACATTCCCTGTTTGATGACGAACATCTAAGAGCCGAAAGGAGACGACAGAGGAAACAGGCAAAATCGCAAAAATCCTCGAAGCCTGAAAGATATCATCACACACCTGCCTTTGCTGCTCAGTCGTTTGCCTTGACTGCAACGCCAGAAATCTACAAAACAGATCAAACACATAAACTATCGAGGCCTGTTCTGGATCAAGCGAAATCCCGACGGAGCCGAACACCCAAAGTTATTCAACCCTTCGACGACAGGTCATCTGGCGAGTATGAACGGAATACATTCGTAAACCCTGTCATGGAACCATCCGGCAGAAGCACACCGTCTTGGGGTGCACGGGACCAGAAGAGCCCTAAGCCGCAACAGAACCGATTCATGACGGCAAGCCCTCACTACGAACTATTCTCGAGTGCGATATTGAACCAGAATACACCTGGAACAACTGGGCGGGGCGTTATCACTCCAGACTCGTTTACAAGAGGACGCCCAGATTGGTCCGAAATGGACGAAAAGATTCCTAGCAAAGGTCTACGACGGAACGGATCTATCTACTCTACAAAATCCTCTAAATCGCAACGGGCTGCGGCTCAATCAACCGACTTCACCTCTGTCCTCAAAGGCAATACGGTCTTGAGGGTGCCACGAGCCGGGGATGCAGAATCGATATACCAAGGCCGAGGGTGTGTGCCATGGCGGATCCGTGCACTGTAGTTTGTACAGTGTGGATATACATATTTTTCCTTTTCCCACGGATTTCTTATCAAAATTTTACAATTCATGGGGCGGCTTGTTGATTTCATTTCTAATATCTGATTCACCAATAATGCAATCTTCAAACTGCATCTATCGGCGTTCGATTTTTACTATTTACGATTACCAGAGGATTTTCATACCAGTCATTTCAGGCTCGCATTTTTCTTTTCCTTTTCTGTTATTTCCTTTGTATATTGGTACGGATTGCGTTTTCACGACCTGCGAATTTTAATCGCATCTCGCCGCGGGTATTCGGGGCGTTCATAGTGTCAGTTTGCTTTTTCTTTCGCATTTCAGGCTGGATATTGCGCTTTTTGTGGTATGGTCACACGGCGTTCTTGTTGCTTGCGCTGTATTATCTACCCTTTTTGTAAATGTGATCGAGGCTAGTTTTACAAACGCTTAAGGTTTTTTACCCTTTCTTACTATATCTTACTCTACGACCGTTTCTTTTCCATATTTCTACGTTTGCTTTTTTTTTTTTCATGTGTCTGAGTATGAGTGCGGAAGACGGAATAACGTCCAAAGATAGGGAACCCAATATGAAATATATTCCACTAAAACGGCCGACTGACATACTATCGTCGTACGAAAAAAACGACTCCGCTTCCCGTCTTTTCGGAGCGGATGTTATATATACTTTATGTGCCTAATTTATTGCAAATGTAATGGAACACGAACCTTATGTTGTTGTATTTTGGAATTAAACGGGGCCGACTGCGATAGTCCATCTAATGTACATATGTGGGTCCGTGGAGATAAGTGTTCGTCTGGGTGCGGGTAGTTTAAATGTATGCAATATGCACGCCTATCTATAGTCTACTGGTTTAGTCCTAGTGCTGAAAACGGGATCTTGAGTTAATGTACGATATTCTCCGGAACATGATTTTTTTTTTAAACGAGATACTTGCGATACCTTTTCGCTTCCCTTGGACGCGTTAAGCTTTTTCCGGCTACAAGAGGGACAATATAAGCGCTCGAACTTACCCTTTCGTTCAGCCGTATGTGGTACTTCGGGCCTGATGGTCGGGATTTGGTATCTGTGGACCGCACGGCTGCTTGCTTTTCAGCCTTTGGTGATCTTGTGGACCGGCCGCCTTAGGATTTTACATTCTGATCTCAGCTCAGGGACCGTTTAGCTAGGATATGGTTGGTGGGTTTCTGACCCCACGACCGACGGCATGGCGTTTAGCGGCGAAGGGTCGAAGAGCGAAAGCGGAAAAAAAAAAAAAAAAAAAGGGACGGCAAATAGGGTCTGGGCGGGAGGCAATTCGTGATATAATGCCTTTTAGTGTGAACCGTAATCCTAAATCAGTTTTACGAGATATGACCATTAGTATCCGTGAATGTTCGAGGCGAGTCGTTTATCGATTACTTTAGTCCCGGAAAGGATTTCTCGGGATATGTATTATAGTGACTACGGGAACTATTATGATTATCAGTTAGGCAGCTAAAAAGTAATCTCCGAGGCCGCGGCCGAAGTTCTTGCTTGCCACGGGTAGCCGTCTAAATACTAGATTATTTTGTGGGTCTACTTGTCCCCATAGGTCTATAGGCCCAAGACCGCGGTTGATTATACGAGGTTCCTTTCCTGGGGCACTCAGTGGATTCCCGTACCTATATCCCGCTCTTATACGCTGATTAAACCAATAACAGGTATAGGCTTTTACGGGAGACTTATAACGTTATAATTCTAGACCCTCGGATTCTATGCTAGACACCAATTAGATGGGAGGTTTGGGAACTAAGATCCCCTCGTTAATGCATTTCCAATCCTGAGAATTGTTCGTGAATTCAGTATGGCTGACTAACCAGCTAGTGATATGCAGTATATGATTTTCGAGCACTCAATAGCCCATTTTATAAGGCAGTTGCTCGAGCTAACGATAGGTCAAGGTAGTGTAACTGTCTATCGAGCTATCGAAAATACGATAAATTCAATTGCGAATAAATTCATGACAAGCCAATTGGCCAAGAAAAAAAAACTGATGAAGGAATCATGAAATGCTAGGTCGTGTAGATATAGCCGAAGTGGGATATCAATCCCGATATCTAAAAGGCTTTGAAGCTCGAGCGCTCTCGATAAAATACAAGCCTCTTATAGACGATACGTACTGTCAAGTATCGATCGGTTCGTATTGATACAATATCTGCAGATCTACATATATGAAGTTCCAGATTCTATCTACGGAATAGAGTGGACCGTGACTGGATACCTAGTCTTACCATCGAGATGTTTACGACTTTAATGCGTAGTTTCGGTCAGATTTATTAGGATATCTATGAATTACCAACGTGGTGGATTTGGTCTCCTGAGATATTTTATAGGATTTATATTGCAACAGGGCTCTGCGTTTTAGGTCCGTGCGCAGTCACTGATTATCAAGATATCGAAATTCGAAGATTGAATTCAAAGCTTTAGCATTAGTAACATACTACTGTATTGCTACCGGACGACATAGCAAAAGATTCATATGTATCGGTTCTGGGCCAGACTGGTCTCATAAACCAGTCTTAACGAAGCAGAACGCCAGACCTATAATCAGGCTACTTCATGGGGGCTAGTTTATGAGACTAGCCAGAATATCTAAACACTTCTAGAATTCTGGAAATACTGAGGCATTCACCGTGCCACTATACGTTTAAGGCGACCCGTCCCGTCGCTGCCGAATAACGTTATAAATTTTGTGTTTCCCCAATTCGATATCCAGGTTCAGACGACATTCCGGGCCGTACCTTTCGAACAAACCAAAAATCATCGAGAATATTGATATATCTAATTTTACAAACAACGACTTAAAGAAAATGAAGGTCGAAATCTATAGCTGTCAAGCAGCTAGAGCTCCCCTCAGCGCAAATTAAACGTCCAAGCGCAAGCCCTATTACATCATCCCACCCGCCAAAACCTTAAAAATTCCAAAGTCACCCATATTTCGGTCGTGAAAATAAAGTTTTGAATCAGAAAAAAAAAAAAAAAAAAAAAAAAAAAAAAAAATCTATAATCAGTACCAAATAGCTAATAAGGTCTCCTCTTTTAAACTTTTCGGCTGGGTTTGTGCTTGGAAGCCCGGTATGATCCGATCCCGGAGTCGGGAGAATGCAGATGGCTGACCCGGTTCCTGGCGAGCTTTTGTTTCTGAATGTTGTGCCGGGTCCGCGCGCGCGTGACTTTTGAGGCCCGAGGCTGAGATTCTTGGATTTTTTTATTGCATTATAAAAAGAATTGATATCGACATTTAGAGGCATGCTTTATCGATAAATCTGTAGCATATTTTATGCCAGTTCGAATCGAATCTCCGCTAAAATCTTGACATCTCAACACTACCAGATTTGGAGCGCCAAAATACAACATCTACAACACGGATATTTCCCGACAGAGGCAGATCCGATGACACCAACAAGGGTCATAACCAGGATCATAGCATCCTCCCCTATAATAACTAGACTCTCATCTACATTCGTCGGTCTTCAGAAAGCCAGCGCATTCAGAGGGTACAGCACACTCTCAAAACCGCTGTTATCATCCAGACGCTCCATTTTCCTATTCCTCATCGGTGCCCCAATATTATACCTCACAACAACGGTTACACGTTTGCTATATCAATACCCGACGACGGATATTGATCTGTCGCATCCGGTTTATAAATCAAAAGATGATGTGAGATTTAAGCAGCTTTATGGGCATTGGTTTACAGCACGAGTATCGGCGGCATCGCTGGCGCATCAAGCTCGATTGGTGAAAAACGAGAACAATGGAGCTTCGGAGAAGGAAGTAAGATACAAAACATTGATAGAGGCATGGACCTCTGCAGTGTTTTGCACGCCGTCGCTATCGCTCGAAGCGAGAGCTATCGGGACCCTTACTGGAAACGGGTTTAAAACAGGCGATAGAGGTGAAGAGAAGGTGTATGCCGGTCAGCCACTGGCGCATGGAGTCTTCAAAGTCGAATCTATCGAGGAAACAAACCCGCCAGCTACACTACAGGAAGGCAAAGACGGCGTGAACGGGAAGCTCCTCGGGAGGGCTATAGTGTCATACGAGCTTCCAGACCAGCATGCGCACTTCTGGGAAGTCCTTGCAAAGCGCGGGGTGCCGTGGCGGCATCTAAGTGGCGGGAGACACTGTTTTGAGGTTATAGAAGAGGAGGGTGGGAAGGAAGGAGAGATTATGGTGAGGTTTGGGTGTGTGGTTGATATGGAGAGAGTTAATAGACAGGATAGAGAGGCTGGGGAGGACGGTAAGGGCATGCCGTGGCTGTCAGTTTGGTTACATGAGGTTTATGCGAGGTGGTTGGTGGATGGGGCGGTGATTGGGTTGAGGAGGGGTAGGAATTGATACTGAATACCTCGTTTTTGGAGATTCACATATATTTGTGTATGTACGATATAGAAGGTCTATTGGATTGGAATCGAGGCGGCGTATATGTGTATTATAGAGTGCTGTTTTGATATCTCATCTCAATGATAGCCCGGAGAGGCGCTCTCGAATCATGGCTCTACCCTCTCAAAGATAGCAATTGTGTTGTAGTGTTGTGATTACAGATGTTTGACAGTAAGAATTTCCTGTCTAGGTTTTCATGCCCAAACAGGAGTAATAGGCGAGGGTTTGGAGCCCTCTCCACCAAATTCTGGCTAATGGAATTTGGGTTCTCACAGAAAGTCTCTTCCCGACACTTTGAAGGTTTTTTTTTGCTAGTAGTTTGAAGATATCATCACGACAACCTATCGACATCCCCGACCTCACGACTCGACAACCCCTTCCCTCGACATTCCGAATATACGACCAAGGTTCGTCTTTCGCTCTCGATCAATTGGAGGAATCACAATTCGGTGGGAAATGTGGTTTTTGATGATGATGGAGTTGGCTAATTGATGGTTCTTTTTGATGGTTGGAATTTATAGATGGGTGCTCTTAAATACATCGAAGAACTTCAGAAGAAGAAGCAGTCTGATGTACTGCAATTCCTTCTCCGTGTTCGATGCTGGCACTACAGAAACCTAGGTATTGCTTTCCTATGATAAAGCATTTTTTTGGGACACTTCTCTCAGGTCCTATGGGATTGAGGTTGTGAAGCTTGGTTTGGGACGATGCTATGGCGTCTCTCCATCAAAAGCGGTCGCTCTTGTTTCTCAGGACTTGGGGATGATGTCGCCAGAACCCTTATACAAAAAGCAAACGGATTACTGACGGATTTTCTGGATTCCTTTTTCCTAAACAACAGCGGTCTGCCATCGTGCTTCTCGACCATCCCGCCCTGACAAGGCTCGCCGTCTCGGATACAAGGCTAAGCAGGGATACGTTATCTACCGTATCCGTGTTCGCCGTGGAGGTCGCAAGAGGCCAGTTCCAAAGGGTGCCACCTACGGCAAGCCCACCAACCAGGGTGTGAACCAATTGAAGTACCAGCGATCGCACAGGTCTACCGCTGAGGAGCGTGTTGGCCGACGATGCGCCAACTTGCGCGTTCTCAACTCCTACTGGGTTAACCAGGACTCGTATGTGCCGAATTCCGATTTCAAGATAAAAGGAAGGGAGAAAGGAAAGTGAGCTAATTGAGTGTGAAAATAGTACCTACAAATACTTCGAGGTCATCCTCGTTGACCCCCAGCACAAGGCCATCCGTCGCGATGCCCGCATCAACTGGATCGTCAACCCAGTCCACAAGCACCGCGAGAGCCGTGGTCTCACCGCCACCGGAAAGAAGAGCAGAGGTATCAACAAGGGACACAGATACAACAACACCAAGGCCGGCAGGAGAAAGACCTGGAAGCGCCAGAACACCCTCTCCCTCTGGAGATACAGACATTAGACTGTTGGGTGACATGCTGCTGGTGTTGTTTAATGTTTATTCCTTGCTTCGGGCATTTAATCCACTTTTTTTTCTCTGCTACCATTATTACTACGACTATATTTTTGCTCCCTGTGTGTACCGTCGCCTTTTTTTGTGACTTTTATATGGGAATGGGGTGGTGGTGTTCTTCCTTTACGGGATGTCGACGTTGTTTCTTAGCTACACAGCTTGCTCTGCGGCGGCAGCAGCTCTGTCGATACATACACTATACTATACTAGTCTGAGAGGGACTGTGATGATAACAGTTCGCCCTACTCATTATCACCAGCCATTCCAGCCTGTTTCCTTCGTATTGGAACGGTGGGCTCTCTCTCTCTCCCAAAGTAAATTAAAATCGCTTGGCCGTGCTTAGTAACTTGGAAGTCTTTCCATATATCAAATTTATGCAAGGGATTCAGGGTAGCGGAAAATAGAAATCAAGTCACGACATGCCACTTTTTTTTCTCTCTCTAGTTTTCTCCACTGAAACAAGGCGAGGCCCCCGCCCGAAACGGCCGACGTATACCTAGTATATATTGTCCTTATGTAACCTTGGAAAGTCCCAGCGTTTTAGAGTTGTTTACTCATCCGTTATCATATCAACCTGTGGGTAGATTTTGGAATTTTAAAAGAATGCAATGTAACGGTTGGGGTCCGTTCCTTGTGATAGTCCCATATGTCCCTACGTCCCAAGTGGCGCCAAGACCGGGGCCCCTGGCTGAGTGGGTGGGTACCTGTATGTATGTACCCTTTCCCAGGACCCATATCATGCACCCCCCGTTTATCGACAACCTCTCAGCTGAGAGTTCAGAATCGATGATGCAAGGCGTAGTTAGTAGGTACTTAGTTATGGTATACATGTCTGCGTCTTTTTCTTCGACTGGTTAAGTATTTTTACTTGAGCATCTAGGTACTAAGTACTAAGTATTCAGGTATCCAGTCTGGGTGCCTACCTAGGTACCTACCTTCCGTATATAATAGAATACAATAGCTCAGGGGGGTCACGTTAGCACGTTAGCACAGCACTGGGACTGACCGACCGACCGACAGCCAGCCAGCTAGGCGGGACTGTACTGGTCGTCATAGCGCAGTGACCGTCCTCACGGGAGCGCATAGCCTTTTAAGAATAGCAACAGGCCGTTTGGTGGTGATCATGTCAGGTCAAACATCCTCCGGCGAAATCCCAACCACCTGCGACTGCTATGCGTACCTCTTGCTGGGCTATCGCTCTTTTGACTGACTGACTAACTACTGTTTTGTATCCCTGAGCTGAGCATGCGCCGGTTTACTTACTCTCAGCATCATCATCACCACCACCATTGTCCATTGCTCTTTGAATACCTCTCCTCTCTTCTTCCTCCTCTCTTCGTTCTCCTCGACTATTTTCTCTTATAAGCTATCTATACTGTTGCTCAATTATTTTTCGCTCTTGTTGATTTTGCAATTTCTAGTGTTTGTTTGTTTGTTTGAGCTTTGGAGCTTCGAACCCATCCAGGGGAAAACGGGCAGCACAGAACAGGGCCATTGTTAGAGCATTTGGTCACAATCTACCTGCGACCGCACTGCCAGCTATCTAACTTATACCGGTAGCTGTTTGGGGCTCAGTTCTATCTCGAAAATCCCAACGGATTGGACCTCACGAACGACGAGTATTTCTCAACCTTCCACTTTACGAAATATATCAACCTCTCTACATACTTACACATACATACGATATATCTCTGGTCTATTCTTGCACTTAAAGCGGGAAAAAGGAAAGCAGAAAAAAGAAAGAAACAGAGAAAGAATCCATTCCAAAGGAGGAAACTACCTACTGCTTTAACTCCCTACGGGACGATAAACATCTGCTTCTGGCCGGTTGCATGCTTGGAACGAACACGCAGGTTTCGGGTTATAATTCGTCTCGTCTCGTCTCCAGACTCGAATTCCTTTTTTATCCCTTTTCGGTTTGACAGCGTCCGTCAGTTACCATTTAAACCGAAGACGAGAACCCTCGGTTTTTGTTCGCCTTATTTTATTTTTTCTTTCTTTCTGACGAACAAGCCTGCCGTTTTCGATTGGGGCTGTACTACCCTTGATAACTTTTTTTTTGTCTCTTGTGGTTTTGGTTAGAAGAGGCGGTTTGAACGTTTGCGGCTGGGGGAGGGAGTCAATATACACCTGCATTTTTATACGCAATCTTATATATTCTTTTGACAGAATATAGACCTATATATATGGGATATATTATATAGACTAGGTTTTACAGCTGAGTGAGTAATCTACTTTTATTTTTATTTTATTTTATATTCTCTACACTCTATTCATTCTCTTGATTTTATATTCTCAAATACTAATTTCTAAAAAACGGAAAAGGGTTGTAGTAGCATGCGATCGATCTACCTACAGCGACGATAACAGACCACGTGCAGATCTACACACACACACACACGCACATTCTCTCGTATATCTTCTCCCCTCATAGACGTATACGGGTCTACAATTATTTATCTTACAACCCTTCCTACCATATCACCTTCAACATTCAAGAGACACCTTCTAAACTAAATTAGGTTAGGAAAGAGGGAAGAAGTGAGGGGAGAGAGGAAAGACTAACAACTAGAAGAAGATACAGGAAGAAAGAGAACGAACAATGCCGAGCTGGCCGACAAAACTATTTACCCCCTCCGCTTCATCATCATCACATGCCCCTCCGGAACGGAGTACGACACCACCGAGGTTATATTCTATATTTCCGCAGTTGGATGTGTCCGCACCGTCATTATACGGCCACCAGAGGTCGAAGAGTCATGTTCCACCTGGGAGTATCGGTGGTGGTAGTAGTGGGGGTGGCGGGTTAGGGAGTGGGAGTGCGAAAAGTGGTACAAGTTCTATGCCGCAGGGAGGGGAGAAGGTTGATATTACGCCCTTTGGGACGATTAGGAGGGTGGGGAATGGAGCGGTGCCTGAAATGGTGGGTCCTACCTTTTTTTTCCTCTTGAGAAGGGTCTCTTTTCGTTTTCTCTTGGCCTTCTCGAAGTAAGAAGGGTAATTGTTGAGAATTATGTCGTCCTTTTATATATACATATAGTGGGGAGGGCTGAGATGGCTAATGTTTCTTTGGGAGTTCTTAGAAAGTCGGGCCGTGCATGACCTGTGCTTCCACCGTGCGCTGGCCGACTCATTTGACGGTTTTTAGATGTACGGTGTGTTTAGGGATCAATGATCTCGTACCGTTTCAAAAGATGGTGAAGACAGATGAGAAGGGAAAGGGAAAGCAGAATGGTAAGCTCCTTGGTTTCTGTGTACTGTATGGACCCTGTATACGGGAGGCTTATGCTAATGTGTATGTATGGGGTGTTAAAAACAGCTACTCTAGTGCCTCCTCCACCGCCAATTACCGTGGAACGAACCCGAGGGATTCTGAATAACTGCATTGAGTCGTTTCTGAGATCTCGAAAAGCGATGGTGGAAGGAAAGACACCCCGTGGTACACCAACATCCTCGACGGCCTCGAATGCGCCGAGGAAGGTACCACAACCCAGTGGGAATACACACTTAACGACACCAGCGCCATACCCAGCGTTTGAGGACGGGAGGTTGGACCATAACCGACGGCCTAGCGACGTTACGAATGCGCCGAGCCATATGAAGCAGCTGTCTGTTAGTGTGCCGGAGAGGCCAGGAGCTACACCTGGTATGAAGAGGAGTGTTAGTTCTGAAGCCACACCGGGCGCCGCTTCTACCGCTGCTGCTGCTGTGTCTCCGAAGAAACCGGAAATGGCATATTCTCCTAGACGACTGGAACAAAGAGCTCTAACAGAGCGGATGTTCCGCCCGTTGGAAGATTACATAATACGTTCTTTCTCCAATTGGGTGACTATCGATAACTCTTTCCTTAAGGCGGGGCCGGATGAGCTTTCGGATTTGTCTAAGATTTCTGGATCGCCGGATAAGAGTTCTTCGACAATGGATCGAGCTATGCGGAGACAGCGGGAGAAGCTGCGACTGCAGAGTCCCTGGATTGACTGGAAACAAGTTGCGGATTTCTACGAAATTATATCGACCGCTGGTGATCATATTGCGGCTGAGATGTTTCATTTGGAAGAAGCGAGTTCGAGGAACTTGAAGGATGAAGAGAACGGAGGAAATAAACGACCATTTACAAGGCAGGAGGCGGAGGATTTAGAGTCCGATATCGACGAAGCTCGGGATCATCTGGAGCGAGTGCTACTTAAGGCGGTGGAGCATTTACTCAAACGACCAGGAAAACCACTACAGACGCCCGAAGATTCTAGAACCCTGTTAGTGATCATGGTTTGTCCGCTTTTGCACCCTTCTAGTGCAGGGGAATTGGCTTCGTCGAAGTCAAGGGCAATGCGGATGAGGCACGGGGCGCGAACACGGAATAAGCCGCAATCGAAGGCGGCATCTGCAAATGGAGGCCCCGGACAGCATTCAAGTATCATTAAGAGGATCTTGGGTCTAATATCGAATCTCCCTAACGAATCACACCATTTCCTTGTATCATGGTTTTCGAGGCTTCAAGAGCCTGATTTTAGAAAGTTGGTGGATTTTACAGGGAGCTTTATTACTTATAGATTGACAAAGCAGTTTGGGAAACATATGACGCAGGAGGCTACGCAGAGGGTTAGAGGGGTGGTATATTCCGATGACTGGCAGATTAAAGCTGCGTCGAAAGTTTTGTCTCTGCTCGCGGCGGCGAATACGTTAGTAGCTGTCAAGAGGCGGGAGTCGGAAGGTCAGTTGGAGAATTGGTTTAATGCGAACGCGGACGTGTTAGCATTCGATTCTATTGGAGAAGGACACCTAGCCCGACAGCAAGCATTAGCAAGGGGACATATAATCCCTACCAGCGACTTTTACAACAGCATGCTCGACTACGCTGACCTAATAGCCGACTACGATCAATGGGAAGCCAAAACGGGGAAATTCAGTTTCTGCCAATACCCATTCTTGCTATCCATGGGATCTAAAATTCAAATACTGGAGTATGATGCAAAACGGCAAATGGAGGTTAAGGCACGCGAAGCGTTTTTTAATAGTATTGGATTACGTAGAACGTTTAGCCAGTACCTTTTGCTAAGGGTTAGAAGGGATTGTTTGGTTGAGGATAGTTTGAAGAGGATTAGTGAGAGTGTTGGTGGTGCTGGGGGGGATATTAAGAAGGGGTTGAAGATTGAGTTTGAAGGAGAGGATGGGATTGATATTGGAGGGTTGAGGAAGGAATGGTTTTTGTTGTTGATTAGGGATATTTTCGATCCGAGGCATGGTGAGTTCACCTTCTTTTACACTCTTATTTCTTGGGGGGAAGCTAATTTGGAGGATTGCCGATTTATAGGGATGTTCGTGTATGACGAGGATTCGAGGTATTGCTACTTCAACCCGCATACGTTTGAAGCGACGGAACAATATTTCCTTGTTGGAGTGCTGCTTGGTATGGCGATCTATAATTCGACAATCTTGGATGTCGCCCTACCGCCGGTCGTGTTTAAGAAGCTGCTGAGTCCGAACTCGCCAGTTAGCACACCCAGCAAGTTTTCAACACCATCGCCGACAGCTCGACTACCGTTTACGTCTACATTGGAGGATTTGGCGTTCTTTAGACCCGCTTTAGCGAATGGATTGAGAAAAATGCTGGAGTTTGATGGGGACGTGGAGTCCACTTTTTGCCGAGACTTTGTGGTTGAGGTTGATCGGTACGGACAACTCACGCAGGTGCCGCTGATTCCTGGAGGGGAGAACAAAGCGGTTACGAATGAGAACAGGCGGGAGTTTGTGGATCTTTATGCGCAATATCTGCTTGATACGTCGGTTGCACGACAGTTCGAGCCGTTCAAGAGAGGGTTCTGGACGGTATGTGGTGGGAATGCACTGAACCTTTTCCAGCCGGATGAGATCGAGCTTCTGGTCCGTGGATCCGACGAACCGTTAGATGTGACGGCGCTGCGTGCAGTAGCAACGTACGAGAACTGGTCTACAACGTCACCGCACGAAATTAACCTGGTACGATGGTTCTGGGAAACATTCGAGAGCGCAACTCCGGAGATGCAGCGACAGCTATTGGGGTTTATCACTGGTAGTGATAGGATCCCGGCTATGGGGATAGCTAATATGGTGTTGAAGATTGTGTATGGTGGACCGGCGAGTCTTCATGGACGGAAAGGGGTGGAGAGGTATCCGATTGCGAGAACGTGTTTTAATAGTATTACACTGTGGGGGTGGCCGGATAAGGCGACGTTGGAGAAAGTGGTGTGGAGGGCTGTGAGGGAGAGTGAGGGGTTTGGACTGAAGTGATTACTTCCTTACCTCCGGAGCCCCATTCAGCTAACTATCGGCAAAACTTTGATACTGCCGTTGCATATTGGTATTAGACTTTTTTTTTCTTTCTTCTCATTGATTTTCGTTCAACCGGAGTTTGGGGCGTGTTCTTCTCCTTCATATTACTTTCTCGCTTTTTTTTATACGGCATTGTAGTAATTGTTTTGAGATGGATTTTGCCTGCTTTCTTCTTTCAAGCTTTCTATGTTGTTTTGTTGGCTTGCATTGCGTTCGCACTAAGCATTATCGGCATAAACATTACATTGTTATCGTTGTTATTGGCATTGTTTTTGTTGCATTTGGAGGATATTCGGGAAGCAGCAGATTGGATTGATGCATTTTTTATATATTTTGGTTACAGTACTGCTTATATGGATGGTATGGAGGATGTGATGGGTTTCTAATTAGCGCCATTATAGTAGATTGCACTTTCTTTTTGGTTTTTGCGAATATTGCTATCAGCGCCATAAGAGATACCCTCTTCGTTTCTCCTTTCGTTGTGCACTTTTTGGGGGGCATACATTGTCTATAGCAGAAGAAGATGGGAGTATTTAAATAGTACTTATATATAATATAATAGATTGCTTACCTTCATAGGTATCATGCATGTAGAATGTAGACTTAGTAAGGTGAGGAAGGAATTGGTATAAATGGAGTTTGTGTATATATATACTGACTGGCGAATGGTACCCATTTTACGCCGGCTTTCCCTGATATTGGATTGGTAGTAATGTACAGCGGATTCATCATCCTCGCGATCTCTCATAAAATGCAAGGCGTGCGTAACAACTATAATAATAAAAAAAAAGAAAAACGCTTAAGGAGAAGCGGTGTTGCCCTTCAACTTGGCAAGGTTGGCTTCAAATCGTTCGAATTCACGCTGTGCGATCTCTTCTTCCTGGTCGAGTACCTGTGTGACACCCTTTACTTCCTCAATGTAGTGCATTAACATGGATTCGATGCCGTTTTTGAGAGTGACGGTTGAGGAGTCACAGGTACGGCAGGCGCCGCGGAGCTTGAGTAGGACATGGCCGGCTTCGGTGAAGCCGCGGTATTCGATGTCGCCGCCGTCTATTAATTTAATGTTAGTATCTTTTTTTTTTTTCTTCGTTTTTGGTGTTATTGTGTGGTAATTGTACGAACCTTCTTGAATAGCAGGTCTAATCCTGGTATCTAATAGCTCTTTAATCATACTAACAACCTCACTATCCCCCTCCTGCGCCTTGGTATCCTCATTCTCCAAGATCTCACCCTGCACAACCGGCGCCCCGTTATTCAGGTACTCCGTAATAAGCGCAAAAACCTCAGGTTTCAACAGATGCCACAGAGAATCCGGTGCCTTTGTTACGGTTATAAAATCCGGGCCGTAGAATACCGATGTAACCCCGTCGAGTTGGAATAATGACCGTGCGAGTGGCGAGTTTGTGGTTTGACGCCCGGAGGTGTATTCTATACTTGATGCGTTCTCGGGGAGGACTGGGAGACCTGGGATAAATTTTAGAGCATCTGGGTTCGGGGTCGGTTCGGTTTGGATGAAGAGGGTGCGGTGGTGGGGGGTTCTTGAGAGGGTTATGATTGTGGAGGTGGGGGTGGGGAGGAGGGAGGGTCGTTTTGGGGGTGTTAGTGCTGGTAGTTGGTGATATCTTCTGGTGGTAGCGCTGCTGAATAGACGGTGCTGGCGGGTTGTCTGGCGGACGGGCTGGCGGAGGAGGAGGAGGGATGATGGTGATGATGATGATGATGATGATCTGCGCCAGAGGTGTTGCCGGAGCGGCGCTGTTGTTGTCGGCGGTCTCATCGTTCCAGTTTTGGTGGTTATTTAAGTTAGGTATTTAGTGGGTACCTAGTAGGTGGGTATCCTATGTCTGAATGAGAGTTTCTGGCGATGGTGGAGAGACCATCGGTATGGTATAAGTGATTTTGGCGGGAGAGAGGAGTTGGAATATTGTTCGATTTTTTTTTTTTTCTGCCCCGACGTCACTGCACCGGCCGCCAGCGGGATTTGTTTGGGTCGTTAAATCTATATATGTTGGTGTTGATTGGATAAGCCGACCTGCGCACCTGGGCTTGGTCTGAGAACGCAGTTGTGCAGGGTTGCCCTGGGGCATCCCCGGCAATTTCGAGATTCTTGGCGCAGCTGGATATGCATATAACACAAAAACAACACAGCCTATACCGATATGACACCGTCGTGAGGATTAATATTACATGTTACTGTAGTAGCATTCGGCGGAAAAGGCCACTTCACATAAAGCACATACGACACACACACACACAAATTTATTGTCCTGTATTTATCCAACTACTATGCTGCGAATCGGGGTGGCATTGGTACGGAATTAATCCAGCATTAACATTGTAATACGTATTTAAAACCGGTTTTAAATATAGTATTATACAAAAAAGGCCCAATATATTTCAGATTATGACAATATTAATATTAAAAAAAATGCACTTTTCCAACACAGTACTTAATTAGGTAGTTATGCGTGCAGTTTAGAATATAATCGATTGAGAGATATATTGGACTAGATCTGCTATTTCGGCCCATATACGAAACTACTATGCATCTACATAGGACGGTTAACTACACCTAGGTCAGTTAAGTAAATCTATTCTTATAGTTATTTTATATCAATTTTTCTTTCCTTTTTTTTCTTTAACCTGAAGCGTATACGAAGAATTCTAGAGCCTGGGGCCAAATATGAAGAAGAATCAGGTAAGTCGTGGTGATACCTACATATATATACTGAGGCGGGTGCTTGAGTGTGTAGATATATTGATAAGTACCTACCATACGAGTTTTTGGTATGCTTGGGAGGTGACTTGAGGGGGTTTTAAGCCAACTTGAGAAATTATAGCTTATATACGTCGGCCACGAAATATATCTAACCTTCTTGCAAGTCTGCCGTTCCCCCTATGGTACTCAAAATATTGGATCTATAGATGCTTCGAAGCTAATAGTAGTAGTAGTAGTAGTAGTAGTAGTAGTAGTAGTAGTAGTAGTAGTAGTAGTAAGAATCCTGTATACTAACTGACGTGCTTAAGTCCTTCCTTAGTTACTGAGGGTAGTGGTATATTTTGATAATTATATAAGAGCCCTGAAATGTGAGTTTTAGAGATACAGCGCATCGACAGCGCTGAAACAATGCCGTAAATAATAAACTGCAATAATCGATGTCGACCTCCCTTCTTATTCCGTCTTCCTCTTGTCCTTCCCCTCTTCCCCTCCTTTCCCTTCTTGCTTCCCCTTCTGCTTGGTCTTCCATGCAGAGATTGTTATCACCGCTGTCACCAGATAGCTTCTGATATTTCCAATCTTGCATTCCCGCCCCCCCACCGGTATCTTCGAGGTTCTGCTTTTTTTTTTTTTTTTTTTTTCAAGTTCCGATTTCACGATGCCACCAAAGAAGTCAAAGGATGAAGAGGGGCCCCGGTTCTGCAAGTTGTTCAGACCGAGGGTTACTCGTAATCTGCTTCTTCAGAGCGAGGGTGTCATGAAGAGGATTAGGTATACCAGGGTTCAGCACGGCAAGCTCTTGAACCTTGAAGCCGATGAACTCCTTCTCGACAACCTGGATTGGGGGTCTCGCACAAGGGGCGGGGAGGGGACAGGGAAGGCACCGTGCTCGGTCTGTCGGGTGCCCTCCAATCTTCTGGGGAGGCTAGGGTCGAGAGAGAAGCTTGAGATGGAGATACGGTAAGGATGTTGCAGGGTTTTTCCCTTAGGACATATCATGTTTGATCAAGTAAACTAACTATGGTCTATAGCGGCGCCCAAAGGGATCTCAGGAACGCGAAGCAAGACTACTTGAAAAGGCTAGACAGACTAGTAGGGTCGCAGCACGGCATTATCACTAAGGATGTTATGAAGAAGACCGGGTGGCAAAATAATATGGAGCCTTCGGACATGCAGTTCGTTGTAGGTGACGGTATTAAATGGAGTCCACTTGGGAAGGTCTGTAACTGGAAATGCTGGGTTGGTAATCGACTCTACGGATTCAATGTCTATATAGTTAATACCGCTGCGTTTGATCTACTCTTGGGCATGAAGTTCTATCATTTTACGGCATCTGCAATGTTGATTCCATGGCGTCAAATCAATATGACCCATCCTTGGGATCAGACTATCATGTGCTGAAGCCATAAGGACAGTCAGCTCGGTCTCATAAACTCGATAGCTTTTTCGGTGTGGACTATCTCGTTTGTGTTTTTGGCGTTGGTTGCGGTTATTTCAGCCGCTACCCATTTATTGCTCCTTCGGGAGAAGAAGTAGGTTTCTCAAATCCGATTTGATCGATATCTTTCGATGTTTTAATAGGCCGTCTTGATATTAACCTATTGTTTTGTCGCTCTTAGTGTTGGCTGGGTTCCCGAGGCCATATTCTCGTTTGGCGCAAATTTTGTCAGCTCTTTCTTCATTTGGAGATCCGAGCTACAGATTTTGCCAAGTAGGGTTGCGGCTTGGACCCTTGGGGGGTGTTTCGCAGAGGGCTTGGTGAAGCTGGCTCACGACATCTTCAAATTTTCAGTGGTCAACTGGAAAGATTGGTGGAAAGGGACACTGGCCAGTGTCATCCTGTTGGCTGTGGCGCTGATAACGAAAAATTAGAGGATCTGCAAGGAACACAGCCAAGTACCTCGTGCGAGAGCAGATGGGGCTCGGGGAGAGTGAAGAATGGGCTGGGAGTATCACTCATTTGAGTGATGTCGAGGTTCTTTGGGCACTAGCCGTGGTCGATTCACTTGGGATGAAAGGCACGGACTAGCTGCGAGCCCGACATATTATTGGTTTTGATATATACACTGCCATTTATACTGCTTATTTATATTTAATGTAATATAGTACTGGGATGATACAATATATATATATTTTTAATTGTGAAAGTTCAAATTCTGGACCAATGGGGCCATGGCCATTTCGCGATATCGATGCCGGGTATACGTACATACCTGCACCTGCATGCCGATGGACAAAACTACGGTGTCAGAAATACCCTGGAGATTAATACAGTAGCATAGGTAGGTATCTAGGTACATATATATATCTATATAGCTATCGACAAAGCAATAGACAACGGTACCACGGTGTAGCTATAAATACATTTTATGGCTTAAACGTACGTATACGCTAATGTTGCATTACATTTGCAGTGCAGTCCGGGCGGGGGAGCCACAAACGTTAAATTCAAATGCTCAAAAATCTTAAAAATCAAACCACCGACCTACCTACCTGCCTACCTATTATGATTCTAAACTACCTACCCAATTCAACCTTCAACCTTCAACCTTCAACCTTCAACCTTCAACCTTTAACTTTGGAGCGTTGCAAACATCATCCGCCAGACTACTAAACCACGGAGCCGCCGCCCGCCAGTCACCGATCCTCAACCTGCATCAAAGGCCAAGATAAAATATGTGGGCATACCTCAAGAAAAATGTCCAATGCGGATGGTACAACCTTGCTCACTGGGTAGAAATTGATACTGCTGTTGAAAACGCCAGAAAGATTGAGAGCGAACTTTTTTTCTACGGTAATCTCGCTTCAGAACCTCATCGGAGATTATCCGATCTCCTTGATGAGTATTCCAGGCTCCACGGATGGCCCGATTTCGACGCCTATGACGACGAGTGCCTGAAAGCAATCAGC
The DNA here is from genome assembly GCA_036872755.1 of Orbilia blumenaviensis. Taxonomy (NCBI): domain Eukaryota; kingdom Fungi; phylum Ascomycota; class Orbiliomycetes; order Orbiliales; family Orbiliaceae; genus Orbilia; species Orbilia blumenaviensis. Next base: position 632,710 of record JAVHNS010000003.1, on the reverse strand, counting down.
GAACGATACTGCGACCTCGAAAGATCTGTTTCATCTCACATTGATAAGATGAGAAATCCTTACATGGGAAACTCTATCGCTGAATCCCAAGCGTTGATGCGCCGGTACCTCCGACCCCGTTCCGAGTTCATTCGCGACTCAAATCTCCATCTGCTAGAGGAAACTATTATTACAAAGAATTTATATGACTGGAAGTTCTCACTTGATGAAGCTGGAGAGCTTGCCTTCGTGAAGAAGATGGGTGAATTGTGGATGCGCCATCATGATGAGAAGGGAGCCAGAGAGAAATTAGACAAAATGGGCGCTTCGAGCCCGCCGTGGTCCTAGTACTAGCCGGTAGCCTTCTCCCCTCCTCCTCCGGTCTCGCTTTACCAAAGTACGTCAGCGTCATCATTACTGTCACGCATTATTTGAATAGCCAATATAACCTAGTCGGAAGTACATTCCAGGATGGTTATGGTGGGATGCCACTTCATATGGCACTGTTTATGATTATTTTAACATAAAACTTATATAACCAAACTACGTTACTATCATAAGGCACAATAAATTTATTTAGATACTTAATAAATAGTACTATTTGGGATGAGTAACTCTGAAATAATCTTCAAGTGAAATACCGGACGAAATTCGTTGACTATGTTATAATCTGAGCACTGCTGCGTCTGTGTCTGGGACAAGTGTTACACGCAATATAAAAGTCATACTCGATAAGATTGCGTGCGTGTGTCTCTATAGCATTTTTGATTTCCTTCAAACTTACTCTGGCTCCTTCTTGTTACTCTAGTTGCCACTATCTGGCTGCTGTTCCTGCGCCTGCTGTTCTCGTTCTTGTTGTCTTTGCTGTCTTCGCGCCTGCCGTTCTCGCGCCTCTTGTTCTCGCGCTTGCTGTCTTCGCGCCTTCTGTTCTCGCGCTTGCCGCCTTTGCTCTTGCTCTTGTTGTCTTTGCTGTCTTCGCGCCTGCCGTTCTTGCGCCTGCTGTTCTCGCGCCTGCTGTTCTCGCTCTTGTTGTTCTCGCTCTTGTTGTTCTCGCGCCTGCTGTTCTCGCTCTTGTTGTTCTCGCGCCTGCTGTTCTCGCTCTTGTTGTCTTTGCTGTCTTCGCGCCTGCCGTTCTCGCTGTATTCGCGCCTTCTGTTCTCGCGCTTGCCGCCTTTGCTCTTGCTCTTGTTGTCTTTGCTGTCTTCGCGCCTGCCGTTCTTGCGCCTGCTGTTCTCGCGCCTGCTGTTCTCGCTCTTGTTGTTCTCGCTCTTGTTGTTCTCGCGCCTGCTGTTCTTGCGCCTGCTGTTCTCGCGCCTGCTGTTCTTGCGCCTCCTGTTCTCGCGCCTGCTGTTCTTGCGCCTGCTGTTCTTGCGCCTGCTGTTCTCGCGCCTGCTGTTCTCGCTCTTGTTGTTCTCGCTCTTGTTGTTCTCGCTCTTGTTGTTCTCGCGTCTGCTGTTCTCGCTCTTGTTGTCTTCGCGCTTGCTGTTCTCGCTCTTGCCGTTCTCGTACCTTCTGTTCTCGTTCTTGTTGTCTTTGCTGTTCTTGCGCCTGCCGTTCTCGTGCCTGCTGTTCTTGCTGTTCTTGCGCCTGCCGTTCTCGTGCCTGCTGTTCTTGCTGTTCTCGCGCTTGCCGTTCCCGCGTCTGCTGTTCTCGCGCTTGCTGTTCCCGCGCCTGCTGTTCTTGTTGTCTTTGCTCCTGCTGATCTCGCGCCTGTTCTCGCGCTTGCTGTTCTCGTGTCTGCCGTCGTTCTGGCGTTTGCTCTGATTGCCGTGATTCTAGTTGCGATGATGTTGATTGTGATGGTCCTGGTTGCTCTGGCTGCTGTTGAGTTTCTTCATTTGCTGTTTGCCTGTCTTCTGAATTCGTTTGGTTGCTATCGTTGTTCCTGATTCTTCTTGCTATCTTAGTGACTATATTGACGGCTTTGGCTCTCATTTGTCTCATTCTCCCGTTGGTGGTGATTGGCCTGCTGGCGCTTGGCCCTTGTACGCGTTCTGTCCTTTTTCCCACCTTCCCCGAAGCTGCTTGGTTTCTTGACATTTTCAAAGAACAGTGGCTTTGAACAGTTGAGAGTGAGGGCGGCCTGCTTAAGATTGCTCTTAGCGAGATATGGTGGGGTTTCGTTTATTTCGCGCAACTTTAGCACTTGGATCTGTTCTGAAGTCAAAACAGCCAACTGCTGTTCCGGAAACGTGGTGTGGAAATATTGATATACTCAAAGTTATGAGACGATCTGGGTTGGCATACAAGTATAACCCGAGACGGGTTCCAAATTAAAGCTTTCTGATGTTCGCGAGGACACTTTTACAAACGAGCTATTAAGACTGCGTGTGGGCTGATGTTTCATCTATGCAGCCAAGGATATATATATGTATACGTTATAATATACATAGAAATACCTGTAGCTGCATGTTTCTAACACTGAATGCGTGTCCGTCGCTCGATTCCAGTCAGGTCCTCACCTGCCACGTGTCAAAGCCAAATCTATTTGTTAACTTCCTCTGCTCTTATTGCCAACTTCAGTGCTCTGGTGCTTATTAGCAGTATCACGCAAATATTTACGAAGAACTTTACAACAGAAGATTATAGAGTTGTTTTCAGTTACAGCATTATGGCTGCAAGGCCAGGCTATATTTTCAACATGAAGGAAGAGATATTCAGGAAATATAGAAAGGGATTGGTTACCGAGATCAAGTTTGCAAAAGGAGGGGAGCCTGGGGAAAAACGTTATAAAATCAGTCTAGCACAAATACAACACCTTAAACTACGGAAATTACAATCTGAGTTAGCAAAAGATGCAATCTACCTGTTTATGAAAAAGGAATTTCCAGACTCTGCGGATAGTCGTGAAGAGAACTGGGAGAAACATCTCAAAGATTACAATAAATCTTTCATCCAGTTCTAATATGCCCCTTAATTATTCAGAGCTTGGTTAACTTGCCCATATATACAGTACAAGCAATCCAAGATCACAAATACATGGAAAATTACAATCAAATAAAGCGAAATCCATTCATTGTAACAAAAAAATATCATACAAATAATTTTATTACCAAAAATCAAATCAAAAATTTCAAAACTAAATATGGCGAACTCATAGAAAATAAAAATTCTAACATTCATAAAAGTTTATGTAATTAACAGAGGTTTAATACCAAAAACTTTAATAACATTATTAGAACCTATAGCAAGACCTACCATGATAAACAGACCATTGGCTTTATTCAACACACGATTATGGCTGTTGTAGGTACAGCCTTTCTGATAGTGCCTATGTGGTTGATGGTTTTGAGTCCAGGAAAAATGGAACTGCTAAGGATGGCAACTAGCTCTATCGGGCTTTTTGGTACTGTCATGGTTTTTTTCCTATCTCAACATGATGCAAAGGATGTTTTTGCGATTACTGCTGCTTATGCAGCTGTTATTGTTGTGTTTGTGGGAACAAGCCGGGCGCCTGAATAAAGATAGATTCTAACTAGGAGATTACATCAGGCCTAGTTACAGGCTATGTGTTGCTGGAATCAGACACTGGTTCCATCTTTTTGTATGTAAGTAAGTTAAAATCGGAACAAAAAAATTCAACACTGATTTGAATAAATCAATAATTCAATAAATCAATAAGAGGATGAGGTTGTTTAAAAGTGTTGAATGTTGTAATAAATCCAAAATTGGTGTGTTACCATGGAACAGCTACTACCCTGTTAGTAAACTGGAACTAAACCAGTTCAAACCATAAAACAGATCAACACTAGGCTCGGTACCTGTTAAAGCAATTTGAACCTGAACTTTGAAAAAATAAATAAAATAAAATAAAAAAAACATATTCTAGCTTCGATAGCTTGTACAGCATGTTAGCGCGTTGTGGTTGTGGTAACTTAACGGCAGCTGTGCACGGCAACTCGTGGAGCTTCGTCCGAAGTTAAGCTAGCGCGTACCAAAGCCAGATAGCTCCCCCGACGACGACGACGCCACCCCGATCATCCACCACCACCAAACGTACACTGCCTTCTCTATCGTAAGACATCATCGTCGTCGTTATTGTCATTGTTATCGTCATAATCATCATCGTCACCGTTCGGGGGTTATACGATGAGCTCCTCGCGAGACCCAGCGAGGGAACCTCTTCTCCCGCTGCATGGATCATCGCGAACCGTCTACGATAACGGCTCAACCTCCGCCTCAGTTTCGCGATCTTCTGCAGTACCTCCACCCGAAACCCCCGTCTCCGTCACCATCAGATTCGCTTCGTCCTCCCTACCGGATCTATCTCTCACAATACAATCACCATATTCAACAAACATATCCACCCTCAAACGCTTAATCCGGACCTCGCTACCCGTCGAAACCGGCCGTCGTAGGCTACGACTTATATACGGCGGGAAAGTCCTCAGCGACAAAGCAAACATCGGCCAAGCTCTAAGTGTCTCAAGACTATCGTCTACAAGCTCTCCAAAGAAAGAAAGAAAGCCGCCACCTCCGCCACCTCCGAAACGTACCTCGAGGAAAGGGAAGGAAGTGATCCGACCGAATCCTGACGATGACGATTATACCGATACCAGAACCGGGGCGGGAAACACAGTAGCAATAACGGCGGGTGTATATGTTCATTGTAGCATCGGCGATGAATTGACGGACGAGGATTTAGCGGAAGAGGCAGAGACTGAGTCGCAGGCGATTCATCACCCTTCTACTCTTCCTGCGCCACAGGGATTCGACAGGCTCCTTAATGCAGGGTTTACAGAGTCTGATATCGCGGCGTTGAGAAGCCAGTTTCATGGCACTTTACTCAATAATAGTAATACAAACTCATCAATCGATGGTACTGGGGAGTCCAGTAATAACAACACAAGCAGCGGCCTTGGATTCTCGCTCCTGGATGAGGAATCTCGAAGGCATGCTCTAGCTTTAGAAGAGCGGTGGATTGATGAATCCGCAACCAATGAAGCTGAGACAGGGGATACAGCTGTGAACTCCGATAGCGGAGGGTTGGAAGATACGCTTATTGGCGTAATGTGGGGATTTTTCTGGCCGCTTTGTATAGTATGGATGCTGAGGGAGGAAGGAACGCTGGGGAACTCGAAAAGGCAGCTGGCGGTTATTGCGGGTTTGTTGATGAATTGTGTGTTTGGGCTGCTGAAGCTGGGTAGTGCGAGCTGAGGGAGCTCGTTGTTCTACCCTGGGTGTCGGTATGCTTTGGACTACTAACTTTTACTACTTTTACTACTAGTACTACTGTTGATTTAGCGGGGGTGTGAGGTTAGAGACATCTGGTGTCTTTTTCTATTTCTTTTTTCTACTCTTTTCTTTTACTATCCTTGGGGAATTGGTTGCATTGAGGCTAGTTTACGGGACCAGTTGCATTATAGAATTTAAGTGTCCGGATACCCCTTCTGCTTTCTAGTTTCTGTTTGGGTCTGTACCTATATCATTTGACATTGATTCTCAATACTAATAAAAATGGCCTCGAGCTCTTCTCATGAATAAAAATATCTGTTTGAGAGCGTATATAACCCACCTACCTAGGTATCATCGAATTACGGGCCGCTTCGTCGAGGCTGGTTTACAAGATCAGGTATCATGCATCTAGAGGTCAACTCAGCCTCGTCTCTATGTTCATTACCAACGGTTCTTGGCGCTACAATGGCTACTGTTCTCCAGGATATATAGCTAATCAAGATGTTAACATGGCCCACAGGTTCTAGGTGGAAGCTAGGTGGGGATTTGTTCTAACCAGTAAACAAATGTAATATCGGGCCATCAGCATTTTTTCCGTGACGAACGGGACAATGAAGCCCGTGGCAAAACAAAAAAAAGTGAATCCCAACTTGCAGAACGTGTCCCAGTCTTATCAATCAAGATCTGGTATAACTAAGCATATAGCTAGTATGCCTATATAACGGCATTTCCCGTCAAATACCCCAGCTGACTAAGTTGTTGGAATTCCAAATCACAGACCCTGGGGGGTTTAATGCGGGTCGATTAAAAGGGAAGAGAAAGGAAGGTTTCATCAGACGATATCGTGCAGAATGTATATGTATTTCCTTTACCGGGTGCATGCGCATGTTATCGTTGGATCAGGGTTTGCATTTGAACAGTTTAGCCGCGATCGGTTACACAGGATCGAACCCCGAATATGCGGGTGTGTACCACCTGAGCTGGTTAAGTAGCTACTCGGCCTCGGAGTACTAGTGGTTGCCAAAAGGGCAATGCATTCTTTGATCGCAGATGGCGTTGAGGCTAAGAAAGCTTATTTTTCCCGGGACCCCGATTTCTAGGGTCGTAAGTACATATGTACTTACGGTTATATTGGCTTAGGGCCTTAGAGCCTTGAAATAATATCCGGTTCTTTGGGCTTCCTCAGTTCATTTTGTGATATTCTGCATGCGCTTGCGCCTTTTTCTTCTTTTCCCTTTTCCTTTTGTGCGGCGGGCTCATGTCAGTTTTATGTCAATACTAGTACTTTGTGGTATACTCTTGCTTGGTAAATATCCTAAATCTACTTATTTGTCTGCTACTCAAGCCTTCTATAGCTGTAAAAAATAGAGTCCTTACCTTAGAAGTATAAAAGTCTCCAACAAATCCTCTAGAATCTTAAACGGCATATATCACCACAATTCCTACTTTTCTTTATTAAGAGCCGTGTCTAGTACTACACTACAGCCATGTTTTCTAAATATCTTCACTCCGTCTATATTCTAGTTGGTACACCACTGGTATCAGCTCAAACAGTCACAACGACCCGGATAACTACGATCTCCCTCCCTCCAGACGTCCAGACCCTATGGGGTGTCGTAAGCTGGCAGTCCCTTCACTAAACAGGATCCTTCACGGTCTTTATACATAAATACAATGCTGACGAAGATAACATCTGATAAATTAGTGTGGAGGCGACGGTGCCCCAGCCACACCATGGACCAAAACCCTGTGCGAACCTGGTGCCTGGTGTAACAGACCAAACACCTATCTTCACCAGTGTCTCCCGATCTCCATGTCGTTTAGTGGTATAGCCCAAGTTTCGACGACTACTACGACTACCACGACGCCGGTGCAGTTGCAGACTAAGTATGGGCAGTGTGGTGGGGTTGGGCATGTCGTAAGTGTTTCTATACTTTACTTTTTTGGTGGTCGGGGGCTGTAGGGCTATATATATTAAATTTTGCGTTTGTTTGTTTTTAGGGGCCGAAGAGCTGCCAGCCTCCTTCGACATGCTCGACGTTGAATCCGTACTATTGGCAATGCTTGTAGGTACGCACGGTTCCGGCCGGGGCGCTCAGTTGCCCAATTGGCGCTGTACGAGACAGTCAGTCGACTACAAGCTACGAGGGGAGGTTGTTTTACGAGATTGGTCGACTCTGGCCTATCGTGTATATAAATAGTGCTTATTTTTATCCATGGCTTTCCATAAATATATGGATTTACTATGAACGGTGGTTCGTCTTTGTCATAACTAATAGTACCTTCATGAATCTTTCATATCTTTGTTTTTCTCGGCCAATTAGATGGCTACACTCTCCTGGCTCAAATAGCTACATATTCCTTTGAAACAAATGGTACGCGTGCCCTACTCCCTTGGGCCGCATTCTGTGGCGGGATTCAGGAACAATTTCACTACCAGGCATACAGGCATGTACATGCACCTAAATGCAATGGCACCAGCTAAGTCCTTTAAATTTTATCTTTCATATTGTTTCCGGAGGGAGTAATTCTATGACACTAATTTCATACGTACATAGATCTCTGACCGTTTTTGGTAGCTTTCTGGTTACACTAAGCTACGAAAGGTCAAAATGTGGCCCGGCCTAGCCTCGTAGTTCCTGCATTTGGCAATATTCGATGTGTTGAGTTTGTGTGATTTTAATACCTCATCTCTGATTGGCCAGATAAATCTGTCTTGGCGGCGTCATTCTTTAGCGGCGTCGGATTTGTCAGAAGCCTTTATCCCGCCGCCTGAAACTCTCGTCCTTTCCACCTTCAACCTTCTCCATTCGCATAGCTGTCTTTTCCCGTGGCGATACTTTCCTCTCTGTCTGTACTAAAACCCTTCGCTCATTGCTCGATACTACAGTCTGTACGATACTTCTTTCTTAGACCAATACAGCAACAACCCCTCCTTCCGGCCAGCCATTCCGGACCTTGTCGGTCTCAATCCGAAATCTCCTTCAGCAAAAATGTCTCTTCCTCGAACGTTGATATCGACAAGCCGGCGAATGCTGGCGCCATCTGTCAAATCTCACTATGCACAGAGTTCGTCGTATCTGGCACCCTCGATTTGTGCATCATGCCTTCGGAGGTCTATGCAAACAGCTACTCCGTATCGGCCAGAAACACTGGGTATGCCAGGCATGGATCGAGCACCTCCTCGGAACAAGGATGCTCCTATGAGTGAGCTCGCAAGAAGAAGTTTGGACGGGAAACTTCCTCCGTTCGGCACGTTGCCTGTGGAACGTGAACGACCTGCTCCTCCAACACCTACAAAGGCTCCGGCGCCAACCTCGGCTAAGGCCACTGCGTCTCCGGCTTCTAAATTGACGTCTACTTTGCCACCTCCACAAAAAGCCACAGTTACAACCGCAGCTACAACCGCAGCCACAGCTGCGACACCGGCTCCGCGGAAACTTCGGCCGCGGAAGGCAGCAATGACGCTAACACCGCTTGCCGTCAACCATCTTCGATCACTGACTCAGCAAACCCCTCCAAAGCTGATCCGAGTTGGAGTCAAGAATAAGGGCTGCAGCGGTCTTGCGTATCATTTGGAGTACATCGAATCCCCGGGAAAATTTGACGAAGTGGTGGAGCAGGAAGGTGTGAAGGTGTACATTGATAGCAAGGCATTATTCAGCATCATTGGTAGCGAGATGGACTGGGTTGAAGACCGGCTAAGTGCGCGATTTGTTTTCAAGAATCCCAACATAAGTCAGTACTACATTTTCCACCCAGATTATTGTAATGGGCATTGTTTGCTGACTTTAACTTACTCACAGAGGAGGAATGTGGTTGCGGAGAGTCCTTCATGGTACACGCACAGAGAAGCTGAACATCTCCCCCGCGACCTTCCCGAGGACCAGAGGGGAACAGAAACTACCTCGGAAGGTCTCGGCTCACGAGCTTTTAGAACTCTTTTGCGCTTCGGTGCGGCGAAGGTATGGGTATTTTTTGGCGAAAAGGCATTCTTGTATTATACTCCCTGACTTAATTCTTCGTCTTTTATTCCTCTCAGCCTTTCATTGTGTTTTTATATTTTCTTTACACTGGCGTCTTTGCGGATTTGGTAATCAATTATGTCGTTACGCTCTAGATTCTAATCCTGCATCATTGATTGAAACTAGCATTAGAATTCGGTTTGACAGGAATTTACATCCTACAAGAAAAGGAAATTGTCAACCTCCCCCCCATGTTTACCCCCGCCTCGTGAATCAGGATATTAAACTCCCCCCCTCCCTCCCAAGAAAGATGCAGCAAACCCCATGACTGTCGACTGCCAACTCGACAATATCCCATATCGCCATAACTCGCGCCAAGAACGCAAGGGTAATTATATTTTGCACTTGAAGATTATTCAAATTGTGCACCGAAAGCGGTGCTTTGCATGAGTGGGCTAAATCCGAATGGCCAGACTTTAAAAGCGACAGATAAGAAAAGCCAAGTTCTGTCTCCATGTTACTTCGAGGAATTAAGAGCGGGGCACGATGCATTTTAGCCCCGACAAACACTCCAACTAGTTGGAAGTGTACGTATACGTCGAATCACGTGGCACTATCGCCTTCTTTTCGACAACCAACGGCCCAATCTATTAGCCCAGAACATCCCATTCTAGCATGACATTGCCACCTTTCAATCTTCGTCTGCACACCTGCGACGACACTCCACAGTAACAAAAATCTTCACCCAGATACCCGCGCTCACCCATATCCGCAAACTTATCTCGGCTCACTTGCGTTGCAGAACGTTGTGATAGATTCCCACCCCGCATATTGGCGGGGATCAAAGTATCTGTTATACCGTTGCGGGGGTACCCCCAAGCAGCAGAAAAAGGGTCTCGCTCTCTCCGACGCCTTCCCTGAAAGAGCCCCCTCGCGTGTGGCAACCCCTTCTTCCTTTTTGGCGGGCAAAGGCGATCTCCTACACCATCCCAACTCCGTATTTTCCTCCACGGCTCGCGGATATGTCAAATTACCAGCTTTCCATCGTTATTTACGGCCCGGGTACGGACCCGAACAATCGGTCACATTGGGCGCTCGCGCTGCATAGGGAAGGGGAGATTCATGGAGATCTGTTCCAGGTGCTGTTAGTAGATCGAGATAGGCTGTGGTATCAATTCGATAAGAGGACCGGAGTTGAGATATTGGATAAGAGTTCGGAAGGTTAGTGTTCGATATCAGCGTTTCCTCCTTTCTTTCCTCCATACTCCCCAAATGCTTTTAGTACGGCCAACAAGGTAGTAGTACCTGTCGGCAAGTTCCGCTAAGGCGGGGAACAAATTTCGCTGAATCTTTAAAACCATACAATTAGGTTGTGTTACTGTGGCGACGATATCAGTAGGACACCGAAGACACGCAAAGCGGATCATGTCCTCAGAACCCGTACCTATGGACGGAGAAAAACGATGCCAGGACTGGGTTGTCGATTGTATCGTCACCTTGGAAATCGAGGAAATCGTCGAAGCCGGAACGTCACATTTCGTCCAAAGACTTATCGGACTACCGGCGAGCAGCGTAGCGGAGGAAGCAGGGCCCTCCCGGTGGAGAGAGACGGAGAGATGAAATCAGGCTGAGCTTATGATGGATCCTTTTCTGTTTCTTCTTCTTCTTCATTTTTACGAGTGTTTTAAAAATATGTTTTGTCTGTACGTATACGAGCTGAGCATTATATCCCCGGGAGCAATGATTATATCCTCGTCAATAAACCATTATACACTACTTATTATACTATAGGGGATATACACGATACATTGCGATATCACATTTTTTGTTCCTAGTTGAATCTCTCCATATACCCATCAAGCCTACGCAGATAGAATTCTACAATAGCGCCTTCATAGAGGGTCAATGCATTCCCTACAGTTAGCAGTCTTCATTTCATACAGTCTTTCCTTCCGTCTGTGTGTGATAGCTCAACCCGACCAAATCTAAGTGAAACCTCGAGTCCTCGAATATTTCACCCCTCCCCTCGTCCTGTGTCTAAGACACACTAAAAGGCACTGACGCCCTCATGCGTCAAAATCCCGGTCTAAGATATGCACGTCATGGGGCTGGGAATCCCTTTTCTGCCCCATCTACACTAAACAAAGATCAATTGTGCGATAACGGACCACGTGCCTTGAATCAAGTGGATCCACGTGTACCCCCACACGTGCACACGTGAGAACCGTTTTGTACGGATTGATTGCGTGCATGCATGTTTACTGCATAGAATATGGTTAAGCGAAATCCCTGACGTAGAAAATGCTTGATTATCTCTTATCTAGTGGGTTTATTGAAAAGAAGAGGGGGGAGAAGCCTAGAGGTCGTACATTTCGCGCGGACTTTCGAAGTGGGTCTATAGTTATATCAAACAAGTACTATTGCCAAATCCACAATGTAAATTGACTGGATGGAAGATTTTTTTATCACCGGTTGAGATTTCCTATAGTTGACTCGTGCTTTTTTTCTCCCCGGTCGTTCTATTAGTATTATGCAATAGTGCATGTAACGGTAATGCACACCCTTCGAATCATCCAATTGAATCAAAGTAGCCCCCCCGGACTCGGATACTCATGAGCCCAACTTTGTTCAAATTCGGATGGCTTTAGTGCATTTGCTACTCTGGCATACATCAAAGTTTAAAAAACTCACCCAGGCCTTCATTCTTGCTAAGTCTTTTGCTACGTTGGCCAGAATCTCAATTAATTGTCATAGTTTTGCAATATTTTGGTGGCTTCTGTTCTGGAATGACAGCAAATTGCATTGGCCCCTTTGCCGATTGGCCAATAGTGTGTGATCATATGATCATGGTATGTTCTCGGAGATCTTTACGGCTGCGGGAGTTTGGACTATAACTCCGAGTCAGAATGGGGCCAGTTGCTGGTTCAGATTTTACTCGTAACGAGGCCTATATAAAGAATATTTCGAAGCTAGCTCTGGATTTATCCGTTTCTCTTGTTTTTGCAGCTGTAAATGCACATGTACTATCGGATTATCCATCTAATAATATCCCGGCTATGTATACGCCCTGACCAGAGGCTCTTAGAATCCTATTCAAGAAAGTCCCTGAAAGGTTTGGCAAAAAAGAACCCTCGTGATCCGGGGTCTTGCCTAAAGGACGGGGTTATCCATGGTGTTTCAACACCAAGTGTGAATTTTCCCCTCCCGAGGTTTAAAGCAGACCCCGACTTTCTTTAGACCCAGAAAAAAATGTAAATTAAAACGCTTAGGGCTCTGTATTGACCACTTTGCACTCGCGAGCCTTTGTAATCGACTATCTAGTCAAGAATCGTCACATTTAGATTGTTTTATTTATGCTGTATGTATATCTTATTAGCATGTTACTTCGAAACTTGTTGCAATATTGCCTTATTCTTCGCGGGAATAAATATCGGCTTCAGAAATGTCCCAACAGTGTGATATAATACCCATCTCGGAATGGCTTTTCTCTCATGAACAAATAACTAGAGCTCACAAGTCCAAAAGCGAAGCTACCCCGCTCAAATAATCTATAAGAAGCCAGTACGACACTTCAAGTCACGCATTTTAGAAACAAATCCAATCAAATCGAATCCCGCATCCGACCCACAAAAAAAAAACAAGGGCAACTTTTTTTTTCTTTCGTGGTGCTTAAAAACACTTTTCTGCGTTGGGGAACCGGTTTTACAACGCTATCTAACCGTCTTTGGCACGTATATTTCCGGATTTGAATATCTACCACACTTGGTGGCGGGTGATGCAAGGAGGGTTTATTTTGCCTAACTTGCGGGGCCTTGGCCATGGGCCAATGGTGTTTGTTTGAACTCTTGTAGGCGGTTGGGCATGTACTTTTTGAGGATTTGGGCGAAAGGATATCTAGGGGCCGTTCAATTCATACTGATCTATTTTTTTTTTTTCAAAGAAAAAAATAACAAATAAATAAATTAAAAAGAACGAAGTCTTTATACTTCTATGGTGGTATCGTTGATGGATCGCTCGAGTACTTTTTTGCACATTCCCTTGAAATTGTGTAGCCTTGTATATAACGGGCGGAGAATATGACCATAACAGGAGTTCCAAAACCGACTTCACGATATATTGGTATGTAACATCGTATCTTCAAATTTATATCTCTGGACGACCAGAAGCACATATAAAGACATCTGCTTGATTGCCTAGCTTAATACGTTAACGATAAACTAAATTTACAGTAGCTCCGAGTGAGCCCTGCTAATGTGCCTTTCGCAGACCGAAGAGTTTGCTTTGGGAGAAATGTTCCAAGTCGCACGATTTAATGTTTTCTCGTACCCGTGCATTAGTCTCGTATGCCTACTTCTCCCTATTTATCGTTATATAATGCGAACCTCTTAAAGCCACTACACTATGGATTGGATTCATGTGGCTTTTTTCTTGAAGTTCCAAGCTAATCTAGCTTTCCCTACTTTCTTTGTCCCCTACCCTTAATAATGGAAATCACGATGGGTTCTATCCAAGCTAGCAAACATAGGGGTTACCTAGGCCCCTCTTAAAAAAATACCGCGTGGAAGGTTGCTACGCACGTTGTAATCATATTAAGGAATATGCGCACTAGCACGGAAAATTCGTTGATGCGTCTAAATATTTTCTCCGGCCCCTCGTTAAACATGTAGCCGTTGGCTTCCAAAGCTCGTAGATGAAGTCGAGACAGATGTGTATTCCAAATTCTGATATGTAGAAACTTCGAAGAAAAAAAGAAAAAAAAAGGGGGGGGGGGGGGGAAATTCAAAACGGATGATATCGCTAACCAGCAAAAAGCTCGTAGATAGCCTTGTGTTTGTGTATGTATGTACAAATATACAAGTTCCACCACCACCGCCACCATAACAGGCGGAACGAAGATGCCTAAATGCCCATTTTCCATACATGGGATCCTGTCGATGGCAACCGGAGAAAGCTTTGATGGGAGAGGGGGGAATCACGGTCTAAGACCCGTGTTCCCACCCTTAGTATCTCTTAGGATATCCTCCTTCTTCGGTGGTAATGCTGCTTCAGCGAAATCATCGGATTTAATAGCCTTAATCGTGTATACATCTATAATTCCGAAACACCAGAGTCAGCCTCCGAAGAAAGAAAAAAAAAAAAAAGCCCCCAAAAGTAGTCTCCCTCCGCTCAATGCGAAAAAATGCGGTCCGAGTGTCACTTAGGATGGTAACGCACATATGCTAACGACGAAACCCATCAATCCCAGGCCGGTAAGAGTATTCTTGATCAGATATGGACTCCGGGCACGGATGAGCGATTGTCCTTGTCGATAGTCGGGGTTGTAGTATGACGATCGTTTGATGCTATTCCGGTCGTGCGCCGACGGTTAGTATAGTGTTATCTCGACTAAGATTTGGTCAATCTGATGTTAGATCGAGAGTGAAACATACATTGGCATCGCTAGCCGCCGTGTGGGATACATCTTGTCGGGTTTGGAGACCGCAAGGTCGTACGGATGTTTTTCGGGATGGTGGTGTTTTGGTGAGGTTGTTTGAAAGTGGGATGATATGATTTGAAGGTCGAACTTTTGATGGCAAGGATGTTACTAAGCGAGGAACTCGGGCCGCATGCCTGCCGCAACTTTCCACTGTTCGACCCAATGCGGCAGCCGTTTCATCAATAGCTAGAGCTTCACGAATTAATTTAAGGGAAATAATGAACAACGACCAACAAGATGTCATTGAAAGTCTAGAGTAGGAAAGTCTAACTCTACAGTAAAGAAAACTGTATTCACAAACGACCCGTCGCAAGGTAGAAAGTACCATTAACGGAATCCGACCAAAGCCGCTAAATCACAAAAAGCTAACGCTGCATCCAGTGGTTAAGGTCTCCCGTCAACCAGCCAAGACCCCATCATCCCCCATCAATTCCTCGAAGTCGCCAACTCTTTCCACCTCTAATGGGTCTTGGTCCGTATCCGCAATCGCAGCTTGCAGTCGTTTGGCGCCTTTGATCTGTCCAAGATACGCCATTGGCAAAGTGAACCTGACCTTGACCATATCCTCCTGCCGACGTCCCTTTGGCTTCTTCGGCCACTTCTCTTCTTTCCTATCCTGATGAATATTACCACGGTTGACCAGACTATCCCTCCAAGCCAGGACGCTCTCGTATCGCTCCCTTTGTTTGATGTAGTTGTACTGCGGGGTCTCTGCGGTCTTTCGGTGGCCACCGTGTCTGAGATTCGAGAGGTCGTAAACGCGGGCCGAAGTTGTAAAGTTCAGGAATTCCGTCAGTAGATCCCGTCCTTCAGTAGCGAGGTCCTCGTCGCGAGCTTGGTCTTCTGCCAAAACCTTATTCGTTGGAACCAGCGGCTCATATAGCCAAGAGTTTGCGAGTGTGACGTCTGAATCCCTGGCTTTCCTTGCATCTTCCATATGGAATCGAGCGGCGCCCTGTGAAATCTCGACCTCTTTCTTCAATGCCAGAACCTCGCGTGCAGTTGCGACAGCCCGCTCTCTACCCGCCTTGTCGTTCTCATCCACCGGCCGTGCCTCGCTTGCGATCTTCTTCCATTTCGCGAGTTCGGTTTCAAGGTTCTGCAATTCTTCTGTGAGACCGTCGAGCGATTCGACCAATTCCTTCTCACGTGTCCCACAATCCACGAGATTCCGCTCGAGGTCTTCGATCCTTTCGGCTTGTTTGCCGAGGATCTGGAGCTTAGACTCAAGATGCTCGATGCGGACAGCAGCCTCTTCAAGCGATTGCTCCTATATAATACCACTGCGGTTAGACACTGTCACCATAACGAGGTGGGGAGCAGGGCTTCTTACCCGTAACTTAATTTGGGTAGCTCTTGAATGGGCATCCTCCTTCAAACGTCGAACCTCCTCTTCGACATCAACGGCAGTTGACTTCTTACTCTTCAACTCCTTAGCCCTGAGCTCCCATGGTGGTGGGCCCCTCTCAAACTCAACCGTCATATCTAGGTCACCGGCAACAGCGACCAAGTCTCCGAGGGCGTTGGTAAGGATATTCAACTCCTTACCGCAGCTCTGGAAAAGATCTGAATCTATCAGAGCCAGCAGCTTCTCCGTAGACCTATACATGACGGTTTGAATTTCGTTAAACATGAAGGGTTCCTCCCTCCCTGTTTCGAAGAGGAGGTTGTAAAGATCAGAGCTAGAACCCCGTGCGTAATCCGCGAGTTTCTTGCACATTTCTTCACACGTCTCGAATGAGGAGTGGGTATCAGGTCGTAATGTTAAAGATCGCGCCTTCAATTCCTGGAGCGGCCTCATTACCTTCGTGACGATTACCTTGGCACTCCTGCAATTGGCAATGAGATTCTCGACTTTCCGAGCGAAGTGTGTAGACATATCCGCGTCATCGTTAGTTGGTGGTAGCTTGTCTAAGATTATTTGTTTCTGGAAATTGAAGCAAGATGCAGATGATTCCAAGTAGCTTAGCATCATTAGCACTTTCATGTGCACACTTTCAGCGTAGCCCTCAAGATCGTTCGTAAGATGAACCTCGGCGAGATGGGTCATCAAGGCTAATGTTCGCGAAAGCTCATCAGCAACTTGTTTCTCTTTCAGTTCGTCTCTTCGAATGGCGTCGATCCACATGTTCAAAGTCCGCTCCACAGGTTCGAGTTCCAAATATGTGCCACGGAATTTTTCGAATTGACCAGCTGACGAGCTCGTAATGCAGTTGACAAATCTGTCACACATTGCGTTCACCCAAGTTAGCTTGTCACAGATATCAGAAGCTATGATTGCTCTGTCTTCTTGGTTGGCCTCAAACTCGACGTTTAGAGCATCTTTAATATGTGACTGTAAGAGATGAGCCTTGAAAGAAACTCGTTTGAACCGAAGGAGTGCCTGAATCGATTGTTTCTCGGAATCAAAGGACTCTGCAAGGTAGAGTTGCACCATCTCAAGATGCTCAGAGGCCTCATGAGCCTCCATCTTTCTGAGCTCAAGCTCGATCGTCTTGACCTGCGCCTTCGAAGCGGACATCTGCAGCTTGAGGTTAAGGTCCATGACTGCCTTCGAACGGCTTGAAATCTCCTCCGCAGTAGAAGCATTCTGCTGGTGGGAAGCCCGCATGTCCTCCAAGTCGCTTTGGAGAGTTAGTACAAGCTCCTTGAACCTCGCTATCGTATGAACATTGTCAAGGAACATCTCGTCCTGCTGGAGGATGCGCTTCTTCTGGTCGGATATCAATAGATCTTTGTAATCCAATTCTTCCTGCATTTGCTTCTCCGTTTCGACATGGTTGACTTCCAATTCGTCCGCCAGTTCCTTAAGATTTTCAAGGTCTTCGATTGTTGCCTTCAGCTCTTCAACCTGCTCGCTGTAACTAAGGTTCTTCTCGGTAAGCTCCTCCAGCATTTCCTCGGCTCCTAGAGCATTATCTAGTTGGGTGCGGAGATCCTCAATGATGATTTCCGCCTGTGCAAACTTGTCGCGAAGGCCCTCATATTGCTCTATAATTTCTGTGGTTAGCCATGACCATGGGAAGGAAATTCAGTTTCACACACCCTTGAACTGAACAAGTTCATTGTTATCTTCCTCAAGTGACTTGAGGGAGTCCCGGAGTTCTGCCTCCTGCTGCATAGTAACATCTCTTAACCGAAGCAGGGCTTCCTTCAATCGTTCGTTTTGTCTCTCCATCTGCAGCCATCCGGCACTTGTCTTCTCCTCTGGTGACATCCCCTTGCTGAGTTCGGCGTTCTCTTCGCGAAGTACTTCGACCTCAAGCTCCAGTTCCTCAAGTTTAGCTTTATAAGCGGCCACTTCGGTTTTAAGAACCTCAAAGTTCTCCTCGGCCATTTCCCTATCAAGGGTAGCCATCTCAACGATCATTTCATTTTCTTGCTTTTGGTTCTCGAGTTCTTCCCTCTGCGCCTCGAGGTCCTTTATTTGCTTTCGTAGGTCTGCAATCTCAGCTTGTTGCGGATGCATCTTAGTTTGAAGCTTCTGAATGATAACTTCATACTTGTCCCTTTCAGCTTCAATTCTCGACATAGCCTGTAGTTTATCTCTATCCTCGACTCTCTTCTTTTCAAGAAGTCTAATTTTTGACTTGAGATCTTCGATCTCTTTCGTTAGGGCGGAGCTCGATTTTGAGGTCATCCCTGGTAAAGGCTGCGGTGACACGGATTCTCTCATGGTAGGTAGGCCCGACTTTTTACTGTCAATGGGCGAAGTTACGGGCGGTGGAGCGTTGATCGGCTCGCCAGACATGCTTAACCTTGAACCACGTCTGTTAAGCGTCGGGGTTGTCGCCTCAGGCGAAGACTTGCCGCTCGAACTACTAGTTATGCTAGCTCTTTTACCTACATTTGAAGCTGCTGTTCGCAAAGTCGGGGGGCGGCTAGGCCCGGGGCCCGTCTTGGAACCAGTACTAGAAACCGAAGGTGTACGTGCTGGTGGCCCACCCGTTGGAGAAACTAGGGATGCCCGGCGGGTGCCTGTATTGGCTGTTGCTGATTGTGGAGCTGTCGATGTTGTTGGAAGAGCAGGAGGGCCCATCATGTTACCGCGGTTTCCAATTGTCGAGGATGGTCGGACAGGAGCCATGGAAGACGTTCTACCACCAACCGGGGTCGATGTCCTTGAATTGGGTCCCGACGACATCGCACTCGAGACAGCTCGTGGAGCAAGTTTAGTAGGTGACTATAATTTATTGTTAACATATACCTATTTAGTGTTAAATCAAGAGCAGCTGGTTTGGCATACAACGACCCCTGCCATTCTTGATGGCGTTCCCCCAAGTACGGGTGCCGTCTTTGGAGGAGGACTCAGAGCCGTGCTACTTTTTCGTCCATGAACCGGCGATGGCGCAGTAATAGGAGGAAGAGGTCCACCCAGCGACTGTCTGGGTGCTGGCGCCCCGAAAGTTTGGGAAGCTTTCCTAGTAATCCCAACTGGGGGCGCCGGTGTCGAGCTACTGCCTCCACCATGCGGATCTGGCAGAATCTTCAGACTCCCGGGTTTAATAAACAATCCATACTTTGGTCCGTTGCATTCGAAATAAGATACGCCGGCAACAGATCCATCATTCTTCCCTGTCGGCCGGTCTAATGCTACGCCCACCCATTCTCCAGGCGCAAAATCAGTAGTCCCGATGAAAGCGACATATCCAGTCTGGCCCTCGCCACCCTTGACGTAGGTCCCTATGGTGAGTCCAGACATTTTGTGATAGTTGGTGTCGTCGGATGGCTCCTAGCTCCGTTCTACCCTGTTCACGAGCGTCTTGGGACTGCCATATTGTGGAAGAGTTGGTATTTTAGATTCGAGGGAAGGCGCCATCGAGTGGCTGATACAAGTGAAGGCGTGTATCTTTCTAGTGGCTGTGGAATTGATGCGACGGGTACGCGTGGCTCTGTGGTATTTGATGTTGTGAATGGTTGGAGGTGAATGGTTCCTGCAGGGGGAAGCTTGAAGTTCAAGGAGAGGTTCTGTGGAGGGGCTTCAGAGCGCCAAGACTGCCAGCTTAGAAGCACCAACGCAGCACTTTAACAACCCACGAGATCTAGATCTCGACCTACCGCTACCCATTCCTGGTTAACTTCACTGCACATTGATATTGAACTGTATACACGCATACTGATACTTAGACAGCATGGGATCTTGACCATACTTTGTCCCGTCCTTATATCCTGTGTGCGTCGCTGCCCTTTCCAATTTACTACTTTCTTGGTCCCTGTCTATCGATATCGCGACTCGCGACTCGAGCTTGAGGCGAGCAAATTCTGAGTTATAGCTATAGCTATGAGTCTTACAGCAGCTGCCAGCTGAATTAGTGCTACCGTGTTCTCTTCAACATTATCACTGCTCCTCATAATTTTATAGATTGACTCTGATATCGCGATGCCCTCTATCCGTCAAATTTAATCCAAAAAGACCTTTTAACTAAACTTGAATATAACTCTCTTGTATGATTTTACTTGATTACAAGCTTCGAAGATCAGGAGTTGCTTTCGTCATCACCTCTACGACCAGCCTTTTGTCGAATATCGCGTTTTATAACATCGGGAAATCTACCATCTTTTGGCTTTGGCTACTCGAACAGATATATATTAAATTAACTATGGCAGGTCTCGATGCCATACTCCACCGAAAACCACCCTCGAGGCTGGAAGCATTGCTCACTCACCCCCATAGGCGAATAGCACGAACCCTCTATAAACTCCAACCATCTATAACACATGCATCTAGAAATGGGCTTTATAAACCCATTTCTGATTCGGACAAGCTCAAAGTTGTTTGCATATCAGATACTCACAACCATCAATTTCAGGATTTGCCAGATGGTGATATCTTAGTCCATGCTGGCGACCTCACAGAAAGCGGTACTAAGGAAGAGGTTCAAAAAACTATCGATTGGCTGGATAGCCTTCCCCATAAATACAAAGTTGTCATTGCGGGGAATCATGACCGCTGCCTTGATCCCAATAATAAACTCTCTTCGCCAGAAGATATAAACTGGAAAAGCTTGCTATATCTACAGGACTCCAGCATAGTCCTGAATATCCCAGAGAAATCTAGACCCGTCAAGATATATGGCAATCCATCGTCACCAAAGCATGGTACATCAACTTTCCAGTACCCAAGATCAGAAGACTTCTGGAAAAACAAAGTGCCTGAGGACGTAGATATCCTTGTCACGCATGCACCTCCACGGTACCATCTGGATAATTACGCCGGATGTGCCTCTTTAATCCAGGAAATATGGAGGGTACGTCCAAAGCTACATGTTTTCGGGCACATACACTCTGGCCGCGGAACGGAAGTACTTGTCTACGATCAATTTCAAAAGTGCTATGAGAGCCTATCTGCTGGAGAAACAGTCTTTTTGAACATTTTCCTAATGCTTTGGTATCTGTTTATCAAGGTACTTTATTCAATATGTGGGATTTCAAGTAGGAAGGATCAAACAATTCTCATCAATGCAACAATGGTCAGGGGGCGTAGGAATGATCCTATCGCCTCAGGCTCTATCTCTGCGGTGTTAGAGACCTCAGAATGAGCTGCAGCCACCTAAGAACCCTGGGCGCGGCGAGTCCAAATCTTCAAAGCTGCTGCTGAGTAGCTCGTCGTCGGAATACTCGATCTCAGAAGACTGGGGATCTGCCAATGATGACTCGTCACATCCTGATATCCCATCCGGAAACCGTCCCCGATCAACTATGCGCCTCAGACAGGGTCTATTATCTGCGAAATACACAAACTCCAAATGGCGCCAAAGCCGTTCATGGGAATCAACGTCAATCAGCCTCTTCTCGGCAAAGTCGCCTATTACATTCCACCTAAAAGTATTAATATTTCGATATTTAGTTCGGATCTTATGGACACTTGTGCGAGAGATGATTTGATAGAGGAGGGTACTTATGTCACCTACACCCACCAACGGCAGCCAACCCCATGAATCATTTTATAGTAGTCCCTCGCATTCATATATATCTCGCGAATGAAATACCGGCTCGGTATACTTTCCGTACCATGTGGATGCGCGCAAAAGGGGAGTTTAACAGGAAAATCCCAGTATTTCAGTGACGAACGCGGTAGTCTATATTTCCGAGACCTGACTTTGAGTTGATGGGAACTTGTATCCGTCAGAGTTCTCGTGGTATCAAGTTGGATTGAAGTTCTCTTGTCATCTAGGAGAAGAAAGATACTCCAATGATTGAAATCATCGCGGCCATCGCACTCCTGGCAAACGACCCGGACCTTTTCCACCCCGGACATCGCAATATCGCTTACAATTCCTAGATCGCAAGGCTGGAGTACTGACACAAACTAGTCACTTCTAGGGAAGTGGGCAGTTCGGCTGTATCAAAGGTTGAAAGGATAGAATAGTCAGGTTAGCAATTTTATATAGATAATATATATAGCCCCTCGGATATTAGATCGATCCCAGATCTAAAACTTGCCATAACCCGAAGATACCATTCATTCATGAAGCATCAATATGAATAGGGCTATCGCTTGAAGGTGCTGGAAAGCGCTGTTTTGCAAATCTGTTTCATTTCGTGTTCCAAAATTCTTCTACGGGGTATAGCTAGCTACAGTACTTGATCGCGAATGCGCAAGGAAAATAATTTGCCTTCAGCGCCGTTCTTCGATTGAATCATCAGCTATGGCCAAAGAAAGCTTAATTAACATGTTGCATTTTCTGTGTTGCGTCTACAGCTGCTGCAGCGCTAGCTACTTCGACACATCCAAAGACTTAATTTTCTGCGCCAATTCCGTCTTGACATTATTTGTCACATCTGGAATAGACACTTTTGAAACCACTTTCGCCTTCATCTGCCTCTTCGATACCGGGTTCAGATGCATGTAAAGTGCCACGAACCCCCAGATCATATGAAGTCTATCTTCGGCCTTCGTAAGATCGTATTCTGGCGAAAGAGTTATTTTTACAGGCTCCAGATCTTTCAAGGGTTTTCCTGTATTGTGATACTTGATGTATTTATCTGGGATAACAGCGGTTGAAAAGTGAACATACTGCCCGTGCAGAGTTATGCAAAAGCATTCCTGGTCGCCCTCGACGCTGGTCGGGTCGTTCTCATAGTTGAAGGCAACCTGCGTGACCAGGGAAAGAACTTCACCGGCAAGATGATCTTCGGCGGAACCAGGGCCTAGATGCGTCTATTCTTCTGGTTAGTAACCTATGTCGCAATACTTGGGATATCTAAATAGGTGGTGACCTACAGTGTAGAAAGCGGCTTTGATGGGCCATCGAGTAAATGGCTTAAGGATACCGCCTTTTACAACTTCAATATACTGGCCGCAGTCTGTTCTCTGAAAGCACGCCGTCCCCAGGGGTACTCTGAATCCCCGCCGATGTGTGCAGTGCACCTTGTACCCGATAGTTCGATCTATCTTATTTAAGCACCTTGAAACCTCACTGAAGAAATCCGGTAGTATTTGCCACTCGCTCCGGGGGATTCCATCGTCATTTGCTTCCTTCGGATGCCTGTACTCTCGAGAACTTCTAGCTGCCGTATCCTGAAGTGTACAAGAAAACATAGGATGACTCCGCCTATGGACTTTGTATAGACAATGTTCGAATACCTTGCGGAAGGGCTCGTCGTTAGGGACGAGGAAGAGGTTGTCGATAGTGTTTTGCATTATGTCATCGATTCTTTCAGCATATTCGTCGACCTCTGGGTCGGCATCCGGAAATACACCTGATACATCGTTGGAATATTCATATTTGATATTTATTCCTTGCCGATGAAGGTCCTTTGCCTGAATTCGAGGGGCCATTCTATCGCTATAGCTATAGCGCCAGCCTTTAATTTGGCAACTCTAAAGTTGTGTTGACCTTGGCGACAAGAAATATTCGAAATGCAATGACGATGTTGGATTGAATGCTTGCTAGCTGCGGGGCCTAACGAGAACGATATATCGATATTGACGGACTTCTTTTCTCTTTTTGACGAATCAATTAAGGTAGGCGCCGATTTAACCTCTGAGATTGCCACAGTTGTTAATGCTGAACTTGCCAGGTCGATTTCATATGCGTATATGCCAGCTTTATCTCAGATTCCGAGTCTCCTAAGGCTTTTTATATCTGATGAAAGTCCGGCCTAAAATGCATAAAGTGCAGGGCAACGATTACGCTGTTGTCTTCGCAATCCCCAGTTTTCCTATAGCCGTGTCCTTGACATGCATTCTAGCAGAAAGAAGTTGGCAAACCAGAATTAGTGGAAATCCGAATAAGCACCGACAGACTGACGGGTCTTTATAGCCATTCCTACACTGGAAACTTGGCATCTGTCGGTCTCAGAATATTACCCAGCGCTGCCACTAGCCATCTGGAAATATCGATCCAAGTTCCTTAATGAGATCTTACTTTCAGATCAAGATACTGCTCCAACTGCATGCATGGGTGGTTGGTGGGCTTGAGCCAAGCCGCTATCAGGTTTAACAGTTCAAGACAACCGAGAACTTCGATCATGCCTGCTGACGACGAGGCCTTAACCATTTTCGGGTGCGCTCCAGCTGCAGACAAGCTTCACCCTGTCCGGTACAACCCCATGCAAGCTGCGGGTGCGGATGGGACACTGTGTATTTCCCGACTGTAAGTTCTGAGGGAGCTACCTCAGAGTACTAGTTATGATGTCCTTCAGCCCTGGGCGGTCTTGACGAGGCGTTCAACTTTCGAAACCGTTTATAATCGCGCGGCGCCCCCAAACTCCCGGCACCTAAAGGGATGGTAGCATAATTGGACTACAAAACATTTCGATCTCCTACCGGTCAACTTGGCAAAACCTCGTTTCCGGTATACGCATGCACGATTACCCTTATACTATACTACACTACACTACACTGGCTACATCCTGAATTAATCAAACCCATTCGTCTCTATCCTGTACCACCGCCCCCCATCTCCCAGGCTCCGTTCGAATCCTGTATCAGCTGCGTTGAAGGGATTGGCGGGGAACGTGGTTGGCCGTCTTAGTAATGCAGGTTGCCGAATTTAATCGCCAGGATACTCTTGGTCTTCATCTGGTGAGGACACCAGCTAGTGAAATCGGATATACTTGCGAGTAAGCTTATTTTTTATGCCACACTCTCATCCTTTAACGCTTCGATACGAATCCGTCGTGTGCAGCTTGGGTGTGGAAGGAGCCATCATGACAAATGTGTTCTTCTTTGACAAGGGTCTAATACTGAGGCGAACACCCCAATATATAGTATTATCGTTCTACACGGACTAAACGGAGGACCCGCGAAGTCGTTTCGGCATCCCGAGGGCGGGAATATCTGGTTCGCAGATTTTTTGCCTACCGATATAGTCGATGTTGACTCCTGGACGAATTCGCGAATATGGACCTATGGTTACGATGCCGACTCGGCTTTTGGGTCGACAAGCTCCTCAGCTCTAGACTTTGCACGGAGCCTATTATATAAAGTTAGCAGGATAAGAGAAGGCTGTGAGGTAAAGAAGCGCCCGACGATTGTATCTTGCGATCGATTATGTACCGTTCCTTTTTTCGCTGATTCAACGGGTTTTTAGCAATACAAAATAATATGGGTGTGTCATTCACTAGGCGGCATTGTCGTCAAGACGGTAAAGAAATCCACAGCGCACACACCAACAGATATAATCTACAGTGTGCTAATATGGCCATCTAACGCATATACAGGCGCTCGTAGAAGCCCAAATCATTCCGCAATACCAACCGATCCTCACCCAAACCGTGGGCGTTATATTTCTTGGAACCCCGCACACCGGTAGCTCGGTAGCGACAGTAGCAGATCTCGGGGCGAGAATAGCTGGAGTAGTGCTTCCGGATGCCATTATGCCGAAAAACAGATCACTAATCAAAAGTCTGCGGAAAGACTCTTCTCGATTGTTTGAAACGGCGGGGAGATTTGCAAATGTCTGCGGCGATATGAAGATCTATAATATGTACGAGTCGTTGCCGTTGATTGGGGGAGCCAAGGTATGTTTATACAGGAATCGCCCACACCCAAGGTATATGCTTATACAATGTTAGGTTGTGGAGCGTGAATCCGCTGTCATGAATTTGGGGAGAATCGAGACTCAAGTCATGCTCGATAAAACGAATCATAGAACGATGTGCCGTTACAAGGATCGGACAGACCAGAATTATCTTGTTCTACTAGACGCAATCAAGAAGCTAACAAAATCAACAAGTACGCTATTTGGTGAGTATCTTCGAAGCTTCAAATTGACATGATATTCCAGCCAGCTGCTGATATCGGGACTCAAAGACCCAATAGAAGCTCCTACAGTTAGGGTCCAGGCCAGCCCCTCTTTTGATCCAAGTGCATCTACAGCATCCTTCCATAGCCAAAGGAGTAGCCAGAGCGGTCTTAACGGATACAATTCCGATACTACGAGATCGATAGCTAGCTTCTACCCGTCCTCCGTATATTCAGCCAGTACTGCCTCCCGAAATGATCGACCCTTAACACCGGCGTCGACAGTAACCTCGCCACCGCCACGACCGCCTGCTAAAGAACCGATGACATCGCAGTGGCCCTCTTATTATAATCAGGATGACCGTACTAGTAGATACACGGGGTCATCTATTTATGATTCATCAAGTCACCCGGGCTATCCTAACAATTCCCGGACTGATGGCTTTAAATCGCCCCCAGCCTACGAGTCGAGTCAACGGAATAATACAACTAAACCAGAACCGCAGCCGAGATCTCGAGGTAGTTTTAGCGTCAGCTCGAACAGCTCCTTATATGATGCGCCGTACACATCTTATAAACCTCCATCTGCTAGTCCCACCAGCCCAGGTGCGCAGTCGAGCGCAAGTTCATTTACTTCCCCCAAACCAGCCTACTCTTCTTATAAACCGCCCACAGCCAATTCCACCAGCCCCACAACTGCCACCCAAAGCGCACGAGCCCCACCCCCTCAAACCCCTAAACAAGCTGAACCAAAGCCAACCCTCCCACCCCCAGACTCCCCCCATTGGATATGTGACGGCTGCAAAAACCCCATCTATCCATTTGAAAGCCGAATACACTGCCTCGACTGTCCCGACTACGATCTATGCGGCGGCTGTCACGAACAAGGCAAAATCACCAAAACACACAAGAGAAATCACAAAGAAGAACTCATTGTCAAAGCGAGACAAATAACGCAGGAACAATCGGAGTTGATAATCCCATCAGAAGTACACCCAGAAAGGTCACCTGGACGACAGTTTGTGAACTGGACGATCCGAGATGAGCGAAGGGTCCACCACCTATCGTGCCATGACGACCACGCCCGATATCTTATATCAAGCTTGGAACCCGGGAACTACAGAGTTTCGTTCCAATTGGAGTTATTCTTAATACCGGAATTCACCGAAGTACATATCAAGCAGCTTGGAACTAATCCGCTAGGAAAATTGCGGGTAGCCGTTGGCTGCATCAAATCCAAAAAGACGTTTTTCCGTGACACATTTCCTGAGAATAGCAGCTTGATGGCAAATCTTTTTGACTCCGGTTGGTATGATGACTATACCGTTGGCCCAACATCTGGTGTGACCCCTGTCAAATTGAAGTGTATCTTCAACGTCGACGGTTCCCATGACAGAGATGATATCGGTATCGTTTTTCAGTGGTCGGATTTTAGACGATTTGAGAGGACAGATAAGGCTTTAATATCGTTTTCTCTGGTTACGGCGAGGTACGGAGGATTTCCATTCCAGTCCACGACAATTAACTTGCAATACTAATAGAAACTCTGGAATACTAGATTTGAGGATCTCCTAGAATTCGACGACTCCTTTGGGGGCGCAACCGATAAGGCCAAAGTAATCGACAGATACGCCGCGCCGCCATCTCAGGAGCCCGCCGGAAAAGCAAATACGACAGCCGCCCCGACTCAAGCTCAAGCCGATAGTGGTGATTCGGCTCTAACATTAGATGATATCTTCAAAGCAATCCTAGAAGTTGCACAAGAAGAGCGTGATAGACAGGAACAAGAGGCTTTCCAGCAAGCTATTGCAGAAGAACTAGCGCGAAGAAGAAGAGCTCATATCGAAGCTCAAGAGCGGGAAGCAGCAGCGCAGTTATTGGCGAACTACATGGTAGCTTCGCAGGCAACTATGGAGTTTGCAATGCTTAATGAGTACTTGAGGTTTCTGACCAATTCATGATATATATATCGGGGCTAAGTATTAAATGATGGGTGTAATTTTAGATTTTCTGGGGTATCTTCAGTCTTCTTCTTCTTCTACTACTACGACTTCTTCTTCTTCTTCCAAGCATTTTCTTCCTCCTTCTGTCATATTTTGCAGAGTGCCTCTGCATTGGGTTCTTTTCATATTTCTGATGTTTCCTCATGTCGTGTCATATATTCCCTCTCGTGCATTGCATTGCATTCAGCCAAATGCAACAGCACAAACCTGTAACTGGCTCGTTTTTATGACCAGTAAATAGTTTTCATGGCCTAGTACCTGTATATATCAGCGTCATATAGTATATTATATACCTTTCATGCAGAAAGATGTATTTCCCGAAAGAAACGGAACGTATTCATATTCAGCTGCCCGAAATGCGCGTTGGTGTTTGATTCCGTCAGCGGATGCGGAAAGAATTCCGTTCCTCCGAAGTGCGAAGGCCTCCTATTTGCCCTGCGCGGTGCGCGTAAATTAAATTCTTCAGCCCCCAGGCCTGTCAGTAGTATTATATCCTCGACTCTATATCGCAGTCGGGGTAGACGCAAGTCCACGTATCTTCCAGCTCCAATTCTCGTCGCTCGTTTCCCTCGAAATTTCCAGTACATCACAGCCTTAAGCTTCCTACACTCCACCAAGGCTTGGGCCGCGTATACCCAAATAAATAGATACAATGATCGGCCGGGGACCCATCTTCCTACTCTTCTTCGCAGTCCTCCTCCTCATCTCCTTTTCGATCTTCTACAACACCGGCAACTTCGGACTTCCACATCCAACCTTCGGCACCAGCTTGATACCCGCAATGGCTGCGAATACCGTCGTTCATATTGTTTTGTTACAGTTTGCGGAAGGGACCCCGTCTGATGCTGTGAAGCCTGTATGGATGCTACCCAGTACCGCTAAGTAGAAAGAGACTTTGGCCATTCGCAGGAATAGCTTGCTAACTTTTTTCGTGCTTTCTCTCTTTTTAGCTTTGTGATGCTTTCATCAAATTAAAGGATACCTGTATCCATCCAGAAACCCAGAAACCATACATCCTATCCATCAAGGGCGGGTTCGATAACAGCATTGAGAGTCTTACAGTACGAGAACCACTCCATACAAATCCGAATTATCATTAAATTCCCAAGACCACTAACGATTGGCACCGAATTATAGCATGGCTACACACACGGCTTCGTCCTCGAGTTTGGAACCTCCTGGGATCGTGACTACTACGTCGAGAAGGACCCTGCCCACCAGGTTTTCAAGGGAGCTTTGAAAGCTGGTGGATTGGCGAATGTCACAGTGCTTGATTTCACGAATGGAGTTTATTAGATGGGGATTTGTCTGGTCTTGCTTTTTTTATGAATGCCCTCTGTTTCATACATTACACCAGAAGGTTTTTCTGGCCCGTTCCTTAAAATTCTCTAGCGGATACATGAGCGGCTCGTTATCATAGAATATGAATATAGCGGATTGATAACATCAGCTACGTCGGTTAGATATACCCGGCGGTACAAGTTGGTATACTCCGAGATAGTTACTCAAGTAGATATTACATGCTTACACAATCACCCAGCACCCGTCACCAGACGGGTTCGTAAGCATCTATGCCCGATCTCTCCTCACAAACTTGATTACCACTTCCTCCACCCGTTTTGGCTTACAACGCTGGGCGATCCTCGTTATTTCGAATCTCTTCAGCTTCGTCGGCGGATCGGCAAGCCCCCAGAACTGAGCTAAACCACCCTTCATGATCTCATCCTCCTCGAGTGGTTGTGTGTCCCATTGGTTCCTTGTCGGCCATGGCGCTCTCATCTCTTTTACTTTCTCGAACCCCCTACACTCAGCATATGCAGAAATCGGTAAACACTCCCCTGAACCAAGATCCAAAAATTCAACATTTGGAAAACGGGCTGCCAGCTCTTCAAGACACGTAGGTATGAATTTGAACCGAGTATATACGGTAAGAACGGTTACGTTCGGGCACTGTGGAGGCGGATGATAATTTAGTGGCTTAAATTCCATGTTACTAATGCAAATATCGACTTTCCGCAGTGTGTTTGCGCAGGTGGACAGAGTCTCGGAAGGGCAGAAAGGCCCACGTCCCTTTCTACCCACTCCTATTGATGAGAGATAGCCTGGAACCTTGATTATCACTTCTTCGAGCGCAGGCGGGAACGCCGGTGCGATGAAAACGCCGTAATCCCAGAAATCAAACATTTCTGGATTGTTCCAGATCCTCGCCGCTTTGGGTGAATCTTTGGGTACCCTAAAGATAGAATTAACCGTCGAAGCTACACAAGAGCCAGCACTCGGGGTGGATTTAGAGTACTCTTCTGGGGATAGATATTGAAATTCATAATCTAGTTTCTTCAAGGTTTCGTACCACTGGTAGCATGATAGTTTCCTGAAGATAAAACCAAAGAGGCTGACCTTAAGCTCGAATATTATGGCGATGTTGATCCGTATGCTTGTGATATTTGGAAACTGGGAGAGGTCCTCGAAACATCTTTGGGCCCAACGAACTGTTTCAGTGACTTCAATATCAATGCCTTCGAACGTAAGGTGACTTTAGTCGTTTACATTGATATTTTGGTAAAATTAGCCAATAGAACCCAATTTTTTTCATATATTTTCTCATAGCACTACATAATAATTTGAGCCTAAGCTTTTATTGGTATGTACACGCATATAACTATGATTATTGAACGTACCGAACATATGATGCCATGTCTGCTAGGGTCCCACCCGCTTTGAACCCCGCGATAGAGTCATCACATAGCTTTATAGAACGGAAAAGAATGGGGACAGCCAGGTTACGAAAGGCCTTGCAACATAAGGAGAACGAAGCGAGGTCTGTTCGGGGTAACTCGGATACCACAGAGAGCCAAATCTCTGGCGGGAGAGACATATTTCGAATATTTCCTTTGTATCGGATGCGGACAATGATGTGAAAAGAGTAACTGGTTAGTCTATGGCCAAGTTATGCTAAACCCATATCCTTAAGATCGCCGATTGTGCATGTAGTTCCTCGTAAGTTTACGTTTTATGAGGGCTGGTTTGACCCGCTCGCGAAATGTTAACAGGGTTTATGTTTTGTCCAATCCAAGCGCAGCGGCCACAAGTGCAGATCGAGGTCACCAACGACAACACGGATTTGGAGTTTCATGATATGAAGAACCGCTGCAGGCCTCGGCGCAACTAGTTAACTAGAACATATTGTTATGCGATATTCATAATTCGTAACTTAGATAGACAGTATGAGACTCCCTAGCGCGTATGCGTATTATTATATACCGGGAACGGTATATAGTAGCAAAACTAGGCTGTTACAGCGTTTAACTAGCGCCGTAGACGTCTAGACACAGTTTGGCCCAGAACTAGGAGATTGAAGCGATAGCAATTACGCGAAGAAGATGGGGCCAATGTGCTGAAAGATATTCTGGGGAAGGTGATCTTAGACACGGCAATGATACTTAGACGGCGGAGTGTTTCTAAAGTCTAGCGATTGATCTGATCGCTAGAAGTATACTAGTAGTATGTTGATAATTCAAATTTTCGAAAGGGCTTTTGGAGAAGACACAAAGACCAAAACGTCACAAGCGATCCCTGAATATATATAAGATAGATTAAACAGCCTCCAAAATTCAGAGCAGCTAGATTGTTTAGCATGGGGCCCGCCGTAGTACACTATAAATAACCAACTCTAACGGACCTTTTATTAGATTGATCAACCTCACTAATAGTACAGTAGTCCGATATATTGAGGGTCGCCGTCGATGAAATATTGCGGGCAATATGGTACTGCCTTAAAATAAGACAACTCACAGATTTGTAAATCGTGAAATCCAACGGAAATACTTAGGGTTTACATTGAGAACGAAGGGGGTACATTTCCGTAATGCTACTGAGCCTGGACGACGCTTTATGAAATTCAAACTTAATGAATTTAATGAGATTAAATATAAATGGCACCATGTGAAGGTCCGGACGTCCCCTTCAATATTGCAGTTGTTGAAGAAGACCCCGGTGGCCAGCATACTGGCGTAAGATTGAGGTAGGGTAGATTATTCGAATTTTCGGATTCGTTTGAGACAGGGCGGGGGGCTTTATAAAGACTAGATACTGGTACAGCCCTTAACAAAAGCGGTTGTGCATCCTTCTATACTGACGAAACACTTATACAGCGCTTCTTATATTTTTGATGAAAAAGGTGTGTTGAGAGCGTTGTAATCCGAATGAGGAATAGCTCGAGCCAGTGTCGATGGCCAGGTCTTGGCAGCCGACAAGTCAAAAGGTGTGCCCTCTCGCTCTCGCGTCGACTATTCTCACCCGTCAGGATCACGAACTTCACATCGCATTCACCTCCCCCCGTACCTTGGATTCCGAAGTATAGGACCTAGTGCACCTAGGATTCTGATCGTATTCCGTCTTTCACCTCGTCAGTCATCCCAGGAGCTCCGCTATAGCTCGGACTGTTCATTGAATCCGCCACCCTAGCTATCGAGCCGGCCGACGCCAGCTACTCGCCAACATGGACGGCTTCGATATGATGGATTCGGGGACTGAGGGCCCCACAGTCACAATCCGCAAGGTGCGCCAGCATTCGATACTATGATCGGATAGCCGGATTCTCTTGCTAATACCTACACAGGCAGATTCGACCCGCGCCGACTTCGTCCTCTCCAATGTTGATCTCGCCTTCGCAAACTCCATTCGCAGAATCATCCTCGCTGAAGTCCCTACACTCGCGATCGATTTAGTCGAAGTTATCAATAACTCCAGCGTGCTTCCCGACGAGCTTCTATCCCACAGATTGGGGCTGATACCTCTGGAATCCTCAAATATTGATGAGAAGATGCTGTATACACGTGACTGCGACTGCGATGGATACTGCGAAAGATGTAGTGTCGTATTAACACTTGTAGCAAAGTGTACAGGGGACAGGAACGTGACGGTATACGCTCGAGATTTGGCAGTTGCTGCGGGGGCACAGCTAGGAAACCCTGTTATAACCGGTATGATCGAAATTCTGTTATCACTCCCAAGAGAACCCAATGCTGATAGAGTGAACAGACGAAGCACAAAAAGGTTCAATCATTTGTAAACTTAGAAAGGGGCAAGAGCTTAACCTAAAGTGCATCGCGAAGAAGGGAATAGCAAAAGAGCACGCCAAATGGCAGCCATGTGCTGCTGTCGCTTTCGAATACGACCCCCATAACAAACTCAAGCATGTCGATTATTGGTACGAGACAGATGCAAAGGCGGAATGGCCGAAATCCGCAAACTCAGGGTGGGAGGAACCGCCACAGGAGAATGAACCATTCGATTACAACGCTGTTCCGAACAAGTTTTACATCGATGTTGAAACCGTTGGAAGTTTACAACCCGATGAAATTCTACGACAGGGCATCAAATACTTGCAGGAAAAACTGGCGACCGTTATTGCTGGCGTTCAGAAAACTGCGGGAGAAGGAGCCGCTGCGGCTACGGGCGCAGACGTCGGTGGGATGGATGATGGGTATGGGGGCGCTAGGAGTCCGGATATGGGGGATTCGAATGGCTATGGAAGGAATTTCAATGATGGCTATGTTACACCTTATGGAGGAGCTGGTGGGGCCGGAGCTGGGGCACAAACTCCATTTGGTGGATACGGCGGTGGTGGATACTCGAACGGCTGGCCTTAATTGGCTATACTGTATCGAGTTGGGCATGTTTTACGATATGGTGTCATTATTTCCCAGATTGAAATTATATCAGTCTGCACCTGGTAGACCGGAGTTAAGGGAGTTCATTCAAAATTTCGTCTCTACTCTGTACAACAGAACGATTCTACGATATGAGGGCACAGAATTGAATCAGTCCCCACCCGGTGTCTGATAGTTTAATAGCTTCAAGCTAACGTCTACAGCATACTATGTTACACGAAAAAAAAAAAAAAAAAGACACAAGCTGGGTCACGTTTAGCGATAAGTTTAGTCATCCATAGGAAGGGATGGGAAATTGAAGATACAGACCGCTTCCGCGCATTAGCCACAATGAACAATGCGACAGCAGCATTTCGTAGGATCGATACACTAACCAGCCCAACTCAAAGGGGTGCTTTTCAAGGAACGAGCACTCAAAAATACAGACTCAGAATAGGTAAATAACGCAACTCTAGATTCCAAAGTTCACTTCGGAAAATGACTTCTTGAATCGAACCTCTGTGTATTTCTTGTTGCTCTTTCTTCCACCCTTCTTGCCGTTAGGAGTTGGTGCCACGGCTCCCGCAATTGGGGCATATTCAGCTACTCCGATAGATGGGTTTGCACCGGTAGTCCATTTGACAAAGGCATTCTGGAAGACAACATCTCCGTACTTCCAGTACATCTTATCCTTGTCGGCCTTCTTGTCGTAGACATTCGGTTGGATCTTTCCATATGCATTCGTTTGGCCTGTAGTATATAGAGTAAGCGCCGGTCACCAATAATAAACACCAAGAAAATATCACTTTAGAACAGCTAATATCTTCAAATCCAAAACAAGCGTGGTAAGTTAAATAGGGAATAAGTAGACAACTTACAAGTAACGACCTCTTCCATCATGTCCACACCTGGTTGGGACATGTCGTCGTACTCTTGAGGTGGGACTTCCTCAGATCTCTTGTATGTCCTCTTGTCCGCATCTAGTGGTTGCTCTGGTTCCCCCTCTGGTTCCCCCTCTGGTTCTCCCTCTGTCTCCGGATCCAGTACAGGATCTCTCTGACCCCCCTGTTCACCTGCAGTGTAGTTGCCACCGTGCTTATCACCGTACTTACCACCATGCTTGCCACCTTTTTTACCACGATGGTGCTTACCGCCACCCTTGTGCATAGCCCTCATGGGGAAACATGCGGGACCTTCAACAAGATCAATCATAGACATTGGATCGATCATGATATCAGCCTTACCAAACGGAAGGGAGAACCTGCCCGGCTTAATCGGTTCGGCCCACATCATGCCTGAGGTCCTATTATAGGAAATTTGAACAGGGAAAGTGCAAACGGGAAGGCGGCCGAATACTGCGCCAGCCTTTGGTTTCATCTTCATCATCATCATATCTTGGTCAGCGACATGGTTGCAGCTTCCATCGTAGGCTTTATAGATATTCCTAGCAGTCTCCATATCGACGAAGGTAGTACCAGACCCCAAGTCTATATTGCGTTTCAATATTAGCACACGATGTGTATATATATCTGGATATCCGAATTCTAGATATTGGATTCAAAGTAGTAATAAATTGGACATACCAAAACGAACGTTTCCGGTTTGGGTCATATTCTCCGCTGGGAATGCATAGTTGAAGCGGACCTCTGGTACGGCAGGCTGGTCACCGATCATGACGTTCTGTTCCCAGACCTTCACCTGCCAGCTCGCATCAGCAGTAACAGCCCAGTCGTCGCCTACGACAGGAACCGTGGCGACCTCGCCAGTCTTAGCAGCCTCGTCCATGTACTGGAGACCAATATACATCTTGTCGTTATCGGCCTTGTGATTGAAATAAGTGGTAAAGTAGTCCCAGCCGCTACCATTTTGGAATGGAGTTTGGAAAATATGGTCTTTTTTCTCTCCGAATTCAACTATAGAAAAATTATCGACGTTAGTATAAAGCAAATCCAAATACCATCTTTATAAGATAAGATGTTTATGCGGTTAGCAGTTCAACCTACAAACGTGTTTATCCTTCTTAGAAATTCCAAGAACACCATGATAAGTTCGCATGGTGGGAGGAGACCCGGCACCACGAAAGTCGTAGGTATTGTCTACTAAACCTAGGGCAACTGGGAAACTCGCGCCACCATTCTCGGGACATGTAATGTTCGCAACGATAGATCTGGTACCACTAACACCAAGGCCACCGGGTCCAGTATAGTTGAGCATAAACGGCTGCATGCCATCCAAAGGCATCTGCCCAGCCTTTAACATGTAACAGTAATCAAGCCCAGAGGCCATCATCTCCTGCTCACATTTATTCTTATCGCTTGGACTGTAAACCCAAGAAGTGGAAATCATACTATCAAGCATCATATCGTATTTCTCACCAGCGATTCCAACACGCGCGATCCAAGCCATCTTTTGTGAGGCTGCATCAGTTGCATTGTATGTGACTGGGATTTTTCCAGGCATATAGTACTCTTTCGCCATATCTGGACGAGGCGGCACTTCCATCCGGCGGTGGAGGGCTAATAGTTTTGACCCGGCCGGCGATGCCGTCGCCGTCGAAGCATAGAGAGCCAACAAAACGCCCAGCATCTTGCTCAAGGTGAGGTTAGAAATTAATATATATTTTATTCACAAATATATAAGAGAGGTCCAGGACGGATATATCCGTTGGAAAGGCCTAGAAACGCCTTTTATTGAATAGTAAAAAGATTGACGAGATATATATATATTCTAACCAGAGAAGTTCAATGATCTGAAGAGGTTGCGATCCACTTGCATCAGACCAACTTGGCAAGAGATCTAAGGGTCTTTATATACACGGCTAAACGCTAAATTCAATTAAAAGGGAAGTATGCTCAAGCTCCAACAGTAGTAGAATAAGAATGCGCTCCATACTGTGCCAGTAAACGGAAAGAATCAAGGAAAGGCTGTTGCACACATTAATGTAGGTACAAAGCATGGAGATAACAATAAGGAAAGATAAAATTTAGTGGCAGATACCCTCTGAAACCCGAAGGTTCCCAACCTCATTTTGTACGGCATTATCACTAAAAGTAGGTGAGCCAGTTTGAATTTGGGGAGGCACAGAGTCGGGCTGGATTGTGACCCTATAAATTATGTTCATATGGCAGAATCGGGTTTCCTAGCATAGGCAACATAACTATTCCGCACAAGCCTGGTTAGCGAAACGATTTCAAAGATACTCTATGGCAACATCTTATTGGGGAAGAGCATTCATAGTCGGATGGGGGTGGACTTACTATGGGATATACATATGGTAGTCCTTCCGTTTAAACTCTGCTTGCGCGCTCCTGATGGCCTTTCTGGTCTCCTCAAGCGATTTCTAACAAATTACAGAAACATTAGGTGGGGTTCTAAACAATATCGTATCAAAACTTAAATGATAGGGTGTTGGAACAACGTTTCTGATTACGTACCTTTAGGACCTTAGTATAAATTTGAAGTGAGGCCCCCTCTGTGCACATGTGTCGCAACGCATATTAGTCAAAAAATCCAACGTAGTCCAAACCAAGCCTGAAACGAAAGTTGAGATGGCACAGAATAACATACCAACATATTCAATCATGTTCAACAAATTGAAGGCCCCAATGTCCCTTTCTATCTTATTCTTTGGCCAAAGGCCAACTGGCAACTTGAAAACCTTCACCGTAATCTCCTCGAACCCGGCTTCTCGTAACCAGCCTTCTATATGCGGGCCAACGACAACGGTTTGGCCGATTCTTTCGAAGCCTTCGGAGACGTTGCGCAGCCATGTGTTAAGGGCACAGTCTTTTGGTAAAGTTTCATCATCACTTCGTAGCTCTGCGGCACTTTCTGCGACTTCAATCCAGCCTCCCGGCTTTAAAATTCTGATAGGGTCAAAATAGAATGAGCATGTCGGAGCTACCGGCACTACACTGGGGAAATATCTCGCGGAGCATACCTGAAGGCTTCACTGCAGAATTGCGACCAATCGGATACAGCTCCATGAACCTCACGAGCGTGAACAAAGTCATAGGAGCTCGGAGTTTGAACCCATGGTTCATTGAAGTCATCGATTTCAAATTTAACGTTTGGAGGTACCCTTGAGTTGAGCCACAAGTTAGAATGGTTCCCATTTGGGCTAGTTCGTGCATCAAAACCATAGGCGGGACCGGGTTTGTGTTTACCATCGCGGTTGTATCGGGGATAAGTCTGTTCAGGTGGATACATGCGGATTAGTGACGGGGCCGGGATCCCATGCCTGTGTAACCTTGAACTTACCGTTTCCAATGACTACTGCGCTCGGATGTAAATCTCCCATTTCCATGGCCCAGATTCCTGTGCCTGTTCCAATGTCCAGAATTTTCTAAAACGAAAAGCAAAACAGGTGGCTAGTCAATAAAGTATCCCGCACAAGAGGCTCAAGGCGCAGTCTACGCTTTGGAATTAACACACGACAGCATACCTGCGGGCATTCATCGATCGGTGCTAAGTATAATTTCCCTCCTAACCGTAGAGTATATACCTGGTGACTGTGCCAAACGGGTACATAGTTAGCCAGCTAGCCTAGTTATTGTTAAAATCCGTCCGCAGAGAGAGTGTCTCATACACGAGGTCCATTTGATTTTGTTGTTTCTGGCGCAGAAGAACGGTCGTTAGCCAAGGGGTTGCATACGTAAGCGGTCAATTGTTTTAACGTTTTGATGATGAGAATACATACTTCGTCGTTTGGCACAGGCCACTGTCCTTCCTTGTAACCGTGGTACCGTCTTCCATTTTCAAATTTATAGTCTAGGGAAATTATCAAAAAGATGGGTATCAGAGATATGCACCACTAACATTCTTGCCGCAAGATTTGGGATACATGACTCAGCGTATGTGCATGTTGGTTGGAGTTAGACTTACCTGTGGCTGAGGTTGAGAGGGATGTGGTGATACTCGCACTTTTCGTTTATAATTTACGGATAGAGGGGATTAGCTGTCGGCGAACACGGTCGAGGTTTATTAAATTGCAGGCCGGCGTATGCATAGTTTGCCATGCAGATTTTATATTGAAACGTGCGGACCGGGGGGCGGGGATTTACATGTCATCGTATTCATAGAGGCCGTCGTAGTCCTCGTCGTAGAACTCTCCAGCTGTAGGGTTACTCGACTGCGACTATATTGGACGAAGTTATTGAACAAGTCAGTTGGATGTCAAAGGCACATATAGAACACGGGGCCGGGCGCCCAGCCGAATATTAATATCACAGGCTTCTGGGAAGGCAGTAACAGACCAGTATCTGAATGGGAACTATATCGTCGTAAAGAATCATCTTGGAGGTGGGCATAAACGCGCGATTTCTTTAGGCGCCAAATCAAATACCGAGCCCTGATGCTAAGAAACCCGAACCCAAGGTTCACCGTAGTCGCAGTTGTGATAAAATCTTAGTAATATTCCAACAGGAATAAGAATGGCACCCCACGTGGGAAGAAAAACGGGCAACCAAAATGTTGGGATCAAAATATCTGCAAGTCGAGACAAGTTCGGGACGAATGCGTCTCCTTTATATCTACTCGGCTGATATTCTGGGCGACAACGGACAAATATATTCTGGGTGGAATGTCCTGACGAATCTCTAGGCATGAAATTGTGACCCTGGAGAAATCCGTGTGCCCACAGCGGGAGAGGACGGCCAATTTTGAGCCTGTCACAACGGTTCTCGAGACGACTTTGGTTAGGCTCGGCCCACCAGCAGCATTATTAGCGAGGCCAATGACCCTCGGCGCACAGTCCTCCACACACCACTAGGAAAATATATTCGAAATGAGACCGCAGGTGGGATGGCTTTGCTGGCTTATCGTATCATCCGAGCTGTTTTCATCCAATGATACCAATCCACTCTCAAGCTTTCGCAGGGGTCAATTGGCCAAACGTGTTTCAATTCAACTCAAAAGAAGGTTTTTTCAGGGAATTCGATCTTCTCGTCCCCAGATCCCCTATTAACCCCCAAAAGTCAAGAATGCATTTATGCAGGGCCGGGATTGGAAATCGGTATTGAAATAATATACGCAGGATTATAATTGGTGGGATGGAAGAGCCAAGCAGGAGGCCTTAGATCCATAGACAGGTCTGTTCGCGATATATACGTGATATATCGATATCATGGTCTCGTGGCACGTGTACTGATATTATGGTTTTCTTTTTTTCTCTCTCTTCATCTTGTCTTTCTTTCCTTTCTTTTTCCCTCCTCTAGCGCTCCATGGATCCACGATGGCCTAAACGCCGCATCAAGACTGAGCGTGAATGCAATGCAATGCATTGACGAGGCGCGGGTGTTATTGACAAGGTCTATATATCCAAGTTAATGAAGTCGTACAGTCGCAGGTAGACGCAACGGACATGGGAATTTAACCTTGCTACGTTTTTAACCTATCGAATCTACGTTTTTAACCTATAGCAGCGGGCGATGGCTTTGAAGATAGAGCAACGAGAATCTGATATATATGTAGAAGAGGTAAAAAGGATATACTACTAACCTTCGTCGTGATATACTTACCTAGTATGATGGGTAAGTTTAATATGCCGGCTTTTACATACCCACTCTAGCACTATAGGTGGAGGGCAACGGCGCTAGTAAGTGTGGCCCAAGAAATACCTGACAAGTGGTCTCGATTTTCGACTGATACTAGTATACTGCGTACTTAACATCGACAACACCCAGCAATATTATCACCACAGGATAGAAACAACCATTGATCAATCGATCGAACTTCTTAAAATTCACCATCAAAAATTTCATCATTGGGCAGAGCATTTCCCAAGGACGCAAAGGGTTTTTCTTTCCTTTTCTTTTTTGAAACCTAGACTCCTTGTTTTATCTTACGGGCAGTCCAAAATCCATGAAAATGGGAGAACCTACACCAGTTGCGCCCAATTTCAAGCCAACCTATGTCTTCGATTCCGAACCACCCGAAAAGGAAAGGCTACGGCTGAACACTCAGCACAATAGCTCTGTGGAAAACTTTGGTCACCTGCTTCCTCCCGCGATCCCTGACCATGAGAGTTTGAAGGCTGTTGCGGACATCGCCACTGGGACTGGGTGCGTAATTGGCCCCTCTCTCTGTTCTGTTTCCCTCCTAGTCCCTTTTGCAATTTCTTGATCCGGATATATTATCTCCGCGACTGGTCAAGCTAAACCTATTCAAAACATTAGAATTTGGCTCACCCAGCTGGCGGAATCCTTGCCCTCGACGGTCAAACTTGATGGCTTCGATATCACGGACCGCCTCTTCCCCGACGCCTCTACCCTTCCGGAAAATGTTAGTTTCTCGATCCTCAACGTTCTCGAGCCTGTCCCGGAACATTTGTATGAGAAGTACGATTTAGTACATATTCGAGGGCTCTGCCTTGTGTTAAAAACAGGTGAATGGGATGGTGTCGTAAAGAATATAGCAAAGCTAATTAGTAAGTTAGCATATGATATCTTGATGTTATCGAATACTAAATCAAGTCCTTTAATTCCCATATGTTTGAACCCGAGTTTGTGGGATCCAAGGCTGACGAGTGTTCCAAGAACCTGGCGGTTATCTAGTCTGGGAGGACACCAATCCAGGCAGCAGCCAGGCTATTCCACCCACTAAAGTTGCCAATCAAGCCGCCGCGGTCTTGGGCTACATGTGTAAACTTCGCGGTGGTGATCCCCTGTTAGTGCCACTCCTACATACTTTCTAGAACTGGACTGCATATTGACTGGTAGTAATAAATTGTAAAGATGCTGTCATTCTCTTCCAGCCCATTTCAAAAACAACGGATTTACGATGATCCCGCCGCCAACGGAACGCGACCCAAAACATTTGCCATCTGCTGGTGTTGAGTTTTACCTCCACATTTCCGGGAAGGATTTCAAACCGTCGACTGTGGATATCTGGAGCCGAAACTATGTCACTGCGGTATGTGGCATTGTATCCTTTATGGCACAGAATAACATCCCCAACGAGTGGTTTACCCCAGAGACAGTTGGAAAGTTTGTTGAAGAGTTGCTACAGGAGACTGGAGAGGGAGGTAGTCGCATGTTCTTTGATTTAATCAGTCTCATTGGAAAGAAGGGTGAACTACCACCTGGCCAATGATGTATAACGAGGATTAGACAATGTAAGAACTTCTGGGGCCCACGACCCTGATTATTTATGCATTTGGTATTGAAATAGATATATTGGCTACTTATGTATATAGCCGGTTGAATGTCATTACAAAGGTGCTAGAATAACTAGTCTAGCTCTAGCTTGGTGTTATGGATAGCCTCCAAGTCTTCACCCTCAATACAATCTACCTTCTCGCCTACACATCTGTCCACCGCTGTTTGAACTTCTTCTGTACCTTTCAACATATCTAACCAGCCCCTATATTCGGTATCCAACAGCGCAGCTGCAACTCTTGCAACATCGGTTCTACTAACCTCGCCTCTGCTGCCAGTCTGACCAAGTAAAACGCCCTCCCCGCCATCGTCATCTGTCAGGGTCCCCGGCCGTAAACAGATATCGGCAAATGACTTTCCTTGTTCCCTGGCAACCTTGGCCCTTGCTGTTAAATACTCGTCTGCTGCAACTTTTGCCTTGTAATAGTTTGCCA
Source organism: Orbilia blumenaviensis (assembly GCA_036872755.1). Classification (NCBI taxonomy): domain Eukaryota; kingdom Fungi; phylum Ascomycota; class Orbiliomycetes; order Orbiliales; family Orbiliaceae; genus Orbilia; species Orbilia blumenaviensis. The sequence continues at coordinate 590,680 of JAVHNS010000003.1, read as the reverse complement.
GTACGTTTTGGTTTACGTGATCTGCAGAAGTTTTATCTTCGGATGTCCACCAGGGTGGGTAGCTACGTCGAGATGCGATGTACGAGACCAAGAGGAATTTCTTGACGGAAGACGTAGGCGAGGCTGCTGCGTCGATGTAGTATCTGCATGCATCACGATCAATGGCGAATGTTCGTACAGGGCCTCCCTTACCAGCCGCACCTATGGAATAGAATAAAGAAGTTAGAAATTATATATTTTGATACCAAATTCACAACTGTTGACACAACATACCCGCGCTCCAGACAACGTAGTCTGGCTTAACTTGATTTAGAACCTTGGTTGCATCATTTGTCGATCTAACATCTTCGATGCTTTCTACAAGAACACTTAGGTTCTCCGGGTGAGATTTCGCGGTTGCAGTGATGTCCGACTCGTGGTCCTTATTCCTAATTACGGACGTGACCCGCCATGATTTCTGCAGAAGTAGAGGCGTGAGGCGAAGAGCAACCTTTCCATGACCACCGAGGATCAGAACGTGTGGAGCTGACATGATTTCGATACTTTGTGTTGAGCAGTTGTGATATTTTTCGAGAATATGTTAACGTTACGTTACGTACGTTACTAGGTATGGAATCGATGTTCAATTTGAATCTTAGAGTTCGAGATGAAGGAATGTATCTATGAAATGGTGAAATAACAGATTGTAAATCAAGTTAAGGGGTAGAAGATCCAATATATGTACGATTCTAGCTTCCCCCGGAAAATAGCCAGCCGTGGAGTGCACGGGTCCACCATGGGCCAGAGCTGCAGAGAGCTGATTTGCACATTCCAATCTCATACGGAGAAAGGCAAATTACAAACCACGTCATAGAGATGAATTCTATTCGCCTAGCTTCGGCTCCCCGCATTCCAAGAAAAGCCTGAGAGATTCAGTTAGCACGCAATTTAATTGGGGGTGGTTCTTGGTTCACCGGACCCAGCTTGGGCCGGCAGTGCCGGACAGATTACTACTTTTTGAGGGATTGAGCATCAGTATTCATAATCGATTGGACGTTGGATGTAAAGGAGAATATGGATAACCGGGCTATGGAAGGTGACACCAGGTCATTTTTGCATTATGCAGACACAGCCTTTAGTCTGGATCGCACCGATTGATGGTAGCCTTGATCATTGTCGTGAACATTCTCAGCCATTTGACTCGTAGTTTCGATGGCTATTAGGTAAGTTTTTCAGCTATAAGGGGTGGTTCCGGACATTTTTGTAAAACGTATGCGTGCTAGTGGTGTACTAGATAGGTATTTTATAGTTGAAAGTATGGGAATTTAATCCTGAGTATGCAAGCCGGGTGGGGGGGGACTTCTGTGTAGCCTTGAATCGCTGGAGCCTTGGAGCTGAACGTCGAGATCAGCGCGGGCCGTGTTGACAGATGGCCACGGTCAACACATCTGCCAACCCCAGATGACCACAGATAGGGACTGAGAGAGATAGGGCTGTAGAGCTATAGAGCTTTTGATATCGATATCTTCAACCTCAACGTCAAACCCCAATGCAACATCTCAATCGCACTTGATTTGGCTGGTGTTCCACCGCCGTTATCACTCCCACTAGACCTTCCTCCGTCTCAAGGCTGAACCAGTAAGAGCTCATATCCTCTGATAGCAAGTCACATCCGGACTGGCCCTTACACCATTTGATTAGATAAACTCCAACAGTTGGACGGCTACTAGCGTCGCGAGCCCCCGATGGATGTGCTTGAGTTGCTGCTAGAGGTGCTGAAACAACGCACCAGCATCCGCTGTGTCGCAGCTAGACAGGTCAGACCCTGGCTGGCGAGGACGCATGCTCGGATTCTTGCCTAATTGAAATGCTAGAACCCGGTTCCAACCCCACATCGGCTGTCCGGTTCCAACCCTGCGCGATGATGAACGAAGGAAAAAAAAAAAAAAAAAAAAAAGAAGAGTGAAGGGAACATGCATGTGGGATGACATGACCGACACGAGACACCACCGAACTCTCTGCATATCCCTCTGGCTAAATGCAGGCGTACAGACACCTAGGAGCTGTGATACGTTTCGTTTCTGCGCCTGTCGTGAGGGAGCAGGAAATCTGACGAGAGACCATTTCATGCAGAGACGGTTGTCATACCGCGAGCTCATGAACTGCCTGCAGGCATACATAGCCTATCTATATACTTAGACTACTTGAGCAGTGTCTGGACACCAACTGGCACGAGTCGATGGCGGCCGGAGACCGTTAGACGCATATAGCTGACGAGAGATGCCCATATGCATTTTTTTCTGGGTCTGGGACATACCCTGGGTCGCAGATGTTGAAAAGGTGTGGCTGCCCTGAGTTCTTTCTGGTCTATTTTTCCGATCCTGTCTTTGGTCCCATGCCTTGCATTGCATATTTCAAGCTAACGATGTGAGGGAAGAGGAACAGACGTGCTTGCTGGCTTGCTGTTGCTCTCTGCTCCTGCTCCTGCTCTCTGCTCTCCCATGCCTGCTTCTTGCTTGTTACATGGAGGTTAGAAAGAAAGAAAAAAATCCCAAGCCAATTTCCTCCCTCCTGGCCTTCCACTTTGGACGACGCCCAAATAAGAAGCCCAATTCCCCGTTTTTCACTGGAACAGCCTCGCCCGAGTGGCCCGCCCGCTTGTAATTATTGTTGGCGGCACCTGTTTTCCCTTATCCACCACACGACACTTATCGTCACCATCGCTTGGATTCCTACGTCCTCGACCGTGTTTCTTTGCTAACCATCGCAGGTTTCGACTTCACAGTTTTGTCGACACTTCGTTTTTTCTATCAGCGGGCAACGGCATATCTCTCTGGGTTTGTTTGTTTGTTTGAACAGAAAGGTTGCGGGCCAAGGCTTTCACACTAAGACCGATAAAAGCGATTAATTCGAATTCTATTTCTGTTGGCTTTCTCGGAACATGGACCGGCCATACCAGCCACGATTCACGAATCCCTCTCGACACCCTAATCAATCTCCAAATCTCTCTTCGACGTCATCACCGGCATCGCCAATAGCATATCATCATCCGAGTCATCACGGTTCTCCATATGCTCCTGAACTGAAGCATCACCACCACCGACCGACAAAGTCGTTCTCTTCACGAAACACGCCTCCGCCCACGTCAACCTACTCGCCTCATGGAGCGGGAATGGATGATAGAAGATATATGCCACAACCACCGCAACCACCGCAACCACCGCATCATCCACCGCCCCAGCATCCTTCATCTCACCCCCATCGCCCACCGCCGATGAGCAATAACGATAAGAGGCCAGTGTATCCGGGCGAACGTGTACCGAACCCGGCCTGGGGCGAGAATATGGACGAACGGTTTCACGACCCTCGGAGCTATCGACAGCATGAACAGCCTCCTCCTCATCCTCCTCACCCTCCTCCTCAGCATCCCTTACATCAACACCATCCCCCACCTCATCGTGATGGTATGCAAACGTCTACAAACATTCGGACGGTATTGAGGTTTAATTCGCTAATTCATTCACCCGGGAAATTCGTGCGCAGATCGACCCGTTCCACCGTTCCACCGCCAAGAGAACGCTACTCCACCGCTGTCTGAGGGCAATTCCAGTGGACGAAGCATGATCAATGCCAGTCCGCAGATGTATCATCGAGGTAGGACTCCTTCCGCGTTCTCATCATAGTTACAATTATTATCACAAGCATCACCGATATGGCATAGCATATCTTATTTTTGCATATCGGCCGTCAGACCTTTTTTCTTTCTGTCCAGATTCAGGCGGAGTCTTTTCTCCTCTTCGGTTGCATCACCCAACCGGACGCAGTTGAGCGAAAAAAATGGCGCTAAACCTTATGCATGGCCCTGGTCAGAGCCAGCCAGCCCATAGCGCAGTCCGCTTTTCTGCACAGAAGCTGTGAGCCTGCGGTTCTGTGTGTCCGTTTTTTGCAGCCCCTGTTGGGGCCCCTCCTTGGCAGACCTTTGGTCGGTTGTTCGGGCTGTATTCGTCATTTTGCGATGGAAATCGGAAGACGCGCGAAAATTAGCTGACCACGTTTCGACCGATAGAACATTCCCACCAGAGAGAACACCCGCCGCGAGACCACCCGCGAGACCACCCGCGAGAGCATCACCATCCTTCGCATTTTCCCCAGCAAGGCCCGCCACCACCGCCTCCTTACCCTAACGGGCCTTCGCTACAGTCCGCTCAACAGCAGCATCACCAGCTTCAGCAGCAGTTGCAGCAGAACGGGCCTCCGCCGCCGCCGCCAGGTCACCATTCTGGCCCCCCTCAAAGCGGTCCCTTCCCTCCCCAACCCCTGTTTTCTCAACCACCGCCGCAACCGCCGCATCCACCACCAGGACAGCATCACCATCAACATCAACGCTCCGCTTCGTACTCAGAACCTCATCATCAGCCACCGCCGCAGTCACAATATCATCCTTCCCCGCATCCTCCACCCAATCGGCCAGCATCCACAACAAATCGATCAATGCCACCTCCCAGTCCCCCCCATTACTCGCGGGCGCCGCAAGGGGGTCCCCCACATTCACAAAACTTCCCTCCCCCTCCTCCCCCGGCTAACGCACCGTTCGGTGGCGGTCGAGACCTACCATCTATATCGTCCCTCGAGATACCGCGCGAGATATCTCGGCCGTCGCATATGTCTTTATCGAGTATTTTGGGAGATGCGCCTCCGGGGCCACCTGTGCGTTTGGAGTCATTGACTCAATCTGTGTATAGGGACCCTGCGCGTTCGTTGGGGCCAGACCTATCGCCTTTGAAGCGGCCGTATACTCCTGGCGATAGACCGATCGGTGGGCATGCCATTGAACCCTCTCGTTCGAACAGTCCGCCTATGAACAAACCGCCCTTCCCGGAAACAAGGACGCCGCCTTTTCGACCAGGCCCCAGCATATCGCGCCCCCGAGAGCCTCATTTCTCCCCGCCGACCCGCCCGCTATCTCAACCCACATTCCCGCCCCAGGTCGAAACCCAGCCTCCCCCCCCTCCTCCCCAGCCTGCGCCTCCGGCGAGTCAGCCCCATTCCCATCCACCAATTTATCACCACCACCAGGAGCGGATTCCTGAAAGAGAGACATTCCCACCACAACCGCCACCCCACCTTCGACAGAATCATCTCCGTACTAGCTCATATCCCGACAGCCCGTACCAGCGTCAGGTTGTGGAACCTCCTCGTCGAGAGCCTTCCCCTCCCCGGTCCGTGAACCCTCCTTTACCGCGGCACAATCCCCCACCACCAAATATCTCGCCGCCACTGTCGCAGCAACCGCCACCACAGCCTCAACCCCACCCCTCACCCTCATATCACCACCCTGCGCCTCCCACTTCTTCGGCTGCATCCCTTGCTTTTAGCGGGTATGCTGTACCGATGCCTGAATCTCCGTTTGCGATAACCCCCGGCCTCTCCAACCAACATACCATCTCTAGCCTTCACCAATATGATAACGACCGCAAGAAGCCACTTGGAAATTCTTCCCTCGAAGACCCAGCGCAAATTCTTGCCGACCGTCTTCACGAGGCCAAGTCATGGGAGCGAGACCACCCAGAGAGAGAACGAAGCACAGATATCCCTCCACTCCGTGCTGAGGAAGCCCTGGTAAAGGGTATTCACGAGCGAAAATATCCTGGGTCATTTGCCAACGATTCCGTCTCTCAATCTCCCAAGCCTAAGCGCGAAGTGATTGTAATCGACGAGGGGGACCCGGTCGTTAAGAAGGACGAGGATGTCGAAATGGGAGGCGTTGATCTTACTCATAGCCCGATGAAACGAGCAGAAGCTCTACCAGCAGAAAGGGCGGCGAAGCGACGACGAGGATACCTTCCGACTGGCTCAAACCTGCGGTCCGATAGCACGCTATCTAACCTAGAAGATGCAGCAGCGTCATTGTCGGGAACACCAGTTAGAGGAGCGACAACATTCACATCCGTTAATCCCAGCACTGCTACTACTAACGGTAGCAATAATACCAATAACCTTCCCGTAATCCCACCCCCACAGGTTGTCGACAACTCGGAGGTCCTGACAGAACTCAAGACACACGAGCGGCACCATCTAGGGTCGATGGTCTACACTCCCACGATGCTCAAAAAATCCGGAACAGTGAAGTCGTATAGTCACATTCCGCTGTTCATGGAGCGCGAAAATTGCACATATATAATCCGAATTCCGTGGTATTGCCTATCACTTGAGGAACGGGAGCGGGTTTGTAAGAAAAGGCTTCTTTGGGGGACAGAAGTGTATACCGACGACAGTAATATCTTAGCGGTATTGGTACATTTGGGGTATTTACCAGCTGTTAGGGACGGCGCCGAGGTCGTCGAGTACGCATCTGCACACGACGCGGTTCTCGCACGACTTTCGGCACCAAAGAGACGGGTTGGGGCTGGGAGATCGAGGGAGATCGCGGCAGCGGTAATGGCCGAAGGAGGGGCACCCAAGACTAGTGCTAGCTTCCAAGAGAGGAAGGATTTGCTAGTCAAGATTGTGATATGTGGGAATCTAGGAGAGTATAGGAGCGTGGTTAAGTACGGATTGAAGAGTAGAGGATGGGACGGAGGACATGATGGGATGGGGTTTATGGTTGAGAATGTGAAGTGGGTTGACAGTACGATTGGGTTCGGAGATGTTAGAGGCAAGAAGGGTGTCCATGACCGCCTCAAGAAGTGGGATGCTATGAGGAAGAAGAATGATTTGATCAAGACGATGGTTTCGACTACGGATGGGAAGGAAGGCGAAGTCAGGAACGTGGGAAGCCGATGGCTTGTTAAAGACATCATCGAGAAGAAGATTGACGAAGATAAGAAGGAGAGTGGGGGTGGTGGCGAGATGGATTTAGATCCTAAGGAAGCGGAGAAAGAGGCCCCAGCCGTGGTCAACGGCGCCACGGCGAGTACTAGCTGAGAAAATTAGGTTGCGATTTGGTCAGCAAGAAGTCATGAACTTTTTCATATAACGATGGCGTTTTGATTGGAGCCCAGTTTGGAATTTTATGATTCTAGGATGAATAACATCCGTGTACACTATTGTGATAGCGCAGCATTTGAAATACTTGGTCGTAAATTTTGTTCTACTATTCAAAATGTCCATTCAGGTGTCCTGGCCCATAAATAGACTTCACCACCGTTGTAAAGCTCCTTTTCCCTGATGACAGGGAAGGTGCCATTAACTCTCTCACTTCCCAGATATTTCACATCCATTAACAACTGCCAACCTCCAAGCCCCGTGTCTTGAATAGTGAAGAATATCCCTGTGCCTGCTTTACCTGGCATATTCCGTGTGAACCGTGACGTATGTATAAACTCCGCAGTCTCCAACGTCTCCAAACCAGACATTACCCACCCTATTATAGCTTCTGCGAGTATACGCCATTCATTATCCGGTATAAGAGGCCACGCAGATTTAAAAGCCTTAAGCTTTTTAAAAGTGGCCATCCCAGGGTAGATAATTGGCATGATACCCACCTGTGGCACTTCGATCTCTGAAAGGCCGAGCAGGGATAGCTTTGTGACGTTCGGGAAGCAGGTAGACAAACCACGTATAAGGTCACCGCGTACAATGTCGAATTTTACAGATAGCTCTGTAACTGAGGGGAATATTATCTCAGGCTCGTCGTTTTTTCGGGTGGTTGTATGTACCACTATTAGATTCCCAGCATTTCTACGGCTCGATTTGTGTGTGACGAATCTGAGGCAGCCAGTCTCGATTTCCACGCGCTTGAGAGACTGGCTTATTACTGGGCTTAAGAGATATAAATTCGGGAACGACATCGGACGGGCGAATGGTACTGCTAAGTCCGGACGTCTGAAGGACATACTGTGGCTGTTGATCTTTAAGTTCTCAAGAGCCAGCGGGTAGAGTTCTATAACTTGTGGCTGGGATATTTTAAATATCTTGCCCGGGTTTGCTTGCTTCCATTCTTCGACATCTTCGGTGGGTAATGATATTCTACTCGATGCGGTATCAAATGGGTCGGACAGAGTGACCGATTTTATTCTGGCGCCGATTGGGTGCGATACGATGTTGGATAATGGCCTCCTGAAGAAGACTTCCTCCTTACCAGTATTGTAGTCCTCATCGAATGGGTTCGAGGCCATGATTGAAATACTGGATAGGTTGGGGAATAACGAAAGAGTGGATTGGCTTGTGCAAGTTTCAAAGTAGGCAGCTGTTAATTCCCTGTGATGTGGGATCGAAATCGACTGGCGTACGACGGAGGCGAGAGTGATATGTCTGTTAACATTATATTAGCTTAAATAATTACTTAAGTACCAGCTTCAAAAATGCAACAGAGATATAAATACCGAACAGTATCCTGTATGCAATGCAATGACCCTCCCGGCATAAACTCCTTCGTATTGCTAGCCGATAACCAGACACTCTTAAACAAATACGGAAATGCTACGACCCGGAAACATTTTGTTGCTGACGAAAAGGCCTGAATACTCGGGAGTGATAGATATTGGAATATTTCTGCGAGAAGCTCAGCAGGGAGGGAGTTGAAGTATGTGTGTGCTATTGGTACGTCATTCAGATCGGTCCCCTTGGAGCCCTCGGCGAGAGTGAAGGTATCCATCCAGTTGATTCTCTGATTTCTCTCGACAGGCTGTTGTTTGTACTCTCGTGATCGATGGCATTCTCGGCGGGCCTGTAATTCGGAGTAGTTCATGACCATTCCTCAGTTTTATTCTCCACCACACCACTCGTACGAGTTGGGTGCGCACACACATATACGTCGATAGGCTTAAAAGTTTTATATTGTAGGAAATACTGGAGCAGCTGCAGCGATAGTTGTTATTTATGGGATACCAGAGCAAAGTGATCCCTCGCAGTTTATGTATATACATAGCGTGTAGTCATGGAATTCTCGCAACGCCAGCATTACCAAATCCCTTAATCGGAGGAGCAATCAGAAATATAAATATTAATTAGGACAAAAAGTTATGATTCGAGCTCTTGGTACTCGAATCTTGCAGCTAAGTCTGAATTGATTTGTGAGCACTTGAGTGTATAATAAGCATATCCAGGGCCGATTGTTCTCTAGAGTTATCCTTAGAAACGCTCAAGGTCGAGGCGCTGATCGTTGCTGAGTGGCTTTAGAGGGAGTATTCGCTTGTTTTGGTTCGCCATGTGCTGCTAATCTGCGATTTACGTATTTCTATATGGCCATGCGATTGATTTACAAACCGGAATAGAGAAGTTGCCCTAACATACTATACTGTACGTGATGTTTATGGAATTTGCCAAAACAGAAGGGGGAAATTTAAAGGAAAAGCAAGATGCCGATTATCATGATAGCGGGCCGATAACGGGACTGGAGATATTCACTCGAGTCTATAGTCCAGGCCCCGTACCTTCGTACTTGGGTGTTACTACAACTCTACATGAGACGCTGGTAGTACTATAGTTCAGGGATTAGCTATATATAGCAATGCTAGAGATACATGTGCGTATATACAGGTTACATTAAACCGCCAGCGGTGTTAAAGCGTCCAGGTGGAGATTTCAACGACTATATACACTTCACTATTCATTTATTTTATTTGATTGTGCTGAAATGTATAACACCTCAGCGCGTTTCCTTTGCTATTTGCTATGCCCCACACCAGATCTGGTGGGCTATTTACGGCTTATTTTTCATAATTTTTATATATACTTGTAAATCGAACCGCCGTTGCAATACTGTGTTTCATACTCTAGGGACCTCTGGACTTATTGTTTTCCTTGAAAACTATAGAAATAATTATTTAATTCTGACTCACTTCTTTCTTACATTTCAAGGAAAGCAATACAGTTGCAACATTATATACTCCATAGTAACCGTTTAATTTTACCCTTTTCTATAGCTATACTGAGCTGCCGTTCTATAATTACATTTAAATATTTCAAAACCATACTTTCACTATGCATGCGTGCATGCGCCAGCAAGAGGCATCTTCGGGAGCCCCCCGGCCCCTCCGACTTTTGATTTTTAATTCGGGTAATTATAAATTTCGTTATCGAGTGCATCGCAGGTCCTATATAACTGTCGTTCGATTATCAATTGTTTGAAGTTATAAATTTGTAGAAATTATGGGTATAAGGGCTACATAGGTGGCCTTGAAATGATGTGTTTTCTTTATAGGCCAGGTAGATTCTTCGAGGAAGATTTTTTGAATTTTTGCAGTGTAAGTATATTTGCTTGGTCATCTCATTGCATACGTTACCAAGTTCCAGAACCAAATTAGATACACTAGACCGGGCGAGGCCAAGTATTATCATGATATCGATACATATCGCCAATCAGATGTCGTCTTCGGCCAAAGACATAATGCTGCACAGCAAAGCAACCTTCGAAACTGAACTCGGTTTTCATTCACAAATGCTGGCCTGATTTACAAGGATTTTAGCTTTAGCCCTGGGATCGGTTTGAGGCTTTGAGAAAGACGTTCTAGAATGTGGCACAGGCGCCAGCTTGTGCAACCGTCCGGAATAGGCAGCCCGGGCTGACCCGCTGATGACGTCGGCTTCCAACGTTCCCAACGCAGTTTAGTGGTCCGACTTCAACGTCATATCCATCTTTTTAATCCTCCTCGACCTCGAAGTTCGGCTTTCATCTTTCGGTACAGACCGCCTGCTACTTACATAAGACATACATCTACATATATCTAGCTCATCTCCACCCCGTGTGCTACCTACTGAGTTCGGTGCGATTGAGTATATACACGATAAGATAGACACCATGCCGTTCGGCATCGGCGAAAGGTTCAAGGCGTCGAAAGATGCACCTTCTCAGAAACCACAGTACGATGTCGACCTCGTCACTTTACTTACAGACCCCCAGCGTCAAGATCTGTTACATCTCATAACCGCTGCGACAGAGGTTATGCGAACTTCTCTTTTGCGTACCTTCGATACCCCACCCCCCAAGAAGAGTTCGTCATCATCATCATCACCCTCAGAGACATCAGAAAAGCCGGTCACCCCTCCAGCAACTGGAGAGACGGAGAGCACACCAAATCCAAAGGAGTCAGCCTCGTTATCTAGACTTCGTCATGAAGCTACCGCTTCGTTTGACCACTGGCAACAGGACCTCCTAACCAGGATCTATGACATCTTAAACCCGGCAGATCTAGAATCTCGCGCCGGAACAGCAGCGCACATGCAAGATGTCATCGGATCCACTGCTGATGCTAATGATAGCCAAAATCCTCTGCCTGAGGAAGAGAAACATTATCCGCTTGATAGTGACATGGAAAATACCCGCTTTCCTGCCATCCCAACCGGCCTATCCACTTCTCTCCCCAATCCCGCGAAGCCTGTAGTTCTCCATTCGATCTTACTACTAATCCTCAGCCTTGAAACTTACGACGCCCGCTCTCGTACTTTACTACGAATTCTATCGACTTCGTTGTCTCTACCGCCGCTGACGCTGGTGACTCTTGAAAAATCAATTGCGAAGACGCTGGTCACAGCTGCGAAATCGTCGTCAAATAGTAATGGCGGCGGTGGCGGCGATATGTCGGCTGACTCTTCCCGTGAGAAGCAGAAGGCGAATAACAAATGGAACCGCCGGATCAAAATCGGTATCGCGGGGGTTGCAGGTGCAGCAGTGATCGGAATAACCGGTGGCTTGGCCGCTCCCCTGGTAGCAGCGGGGATTGGAACCGTCATGTCGGGAATTGGGCTCGGTGCTACCGCTGCAGCTGGATATTTGGGAGCATTGGCGGGCAGTGGAGCGTTGGTCGGTGCCTTATTCGGGGCGTATGGCGGCAAGATGACGGGCGAAATGATGCAGCGATACTCACAGGAAGTTGAAGACTTTGGATTTGTGAAAGTGAAGCCCGGTGTTCCTGATCTTCTTCCTAGTGGAGAAGGGGAGGAAGGAGAAGAAGGACCTGCACCGCCTTTACCTCCTCGACCGTCGTCATCTTCGCCACCTTTACCCCCTCGGCCGTCATCATCTTCACCACCTGCAACTACCTTCGACGAAATCCAAGCTTCAGCCGAAAAGGAAGAAAAACAGAGGGAAAAGGCACGGGAGGAAGATTCTCGTCTCGCCTTGACTATTGGTATCTCAGGCTGGATTACTTCTCCACAACATTTTGTCACGCCCTGGCGCTCCTTGTCCTCCCACACAGATGTATATGCTCTCCGCTGGGAATCAACAGCACTAATGGACCTTGGTACCGCACTGACCTCAATGCTAAAAACCTACGGCTTCGCCTACCTCAAGATTGAAATCATAAAACGAACAGTTCTGGCAACACTGATGGCTGCAATGTGGCCAATTCTTCTGCTCAAAGTCGGAAAAGTCGTGGATAACCCGTTCAACATAGCCAAAACTCGGGCTGAGAAAGCCGGGAGGATTCTGGCTGATGCACTTATCAACCGTGTTCAGGGTAACAGACCAGTGACTTTGGTGGGGTATAGTCTCGGCTCTAGAGTTATATACTCTGCCCTGGTGGAGCTCGCTGAGCGCAGGGCGTTTGGGGTCGTCGAGAATGTGTATATGCTTGGGTCTGCCATACCTAGTGGTGGTGAAGGATGGATTGGGGCCCGAGCGGTGGTTAGTGGGCGGTTGGTCAATGTTTATAGCGAGAAGGATTATATCCTTGGATTTTTATACAGGACTTCGGCGGTGCAGCTTGGGGTTGCCGGGCTGCAGAGTGTCAAGTGGCCTGACGGAGTGGAGAGTGTGGATATGAGTGATGCTGTTGAGGGGCATTTGAGGTATAGGTTTCTAGTGGGTGATATCATTGGCCATATCGGCGGTAGTGAGCTGGTGGACTGGGAGATTGTGGAAGAAGAGAAGCGGAAGGCAGAGGAACTGAAGAGGGAGGAGGAGAGAATGGAGAAGGAAGCTAGGGAGAAAGACGGGCATGGGGAGAAGGAGCTTGAGGAAACAGCAGAAAGAGTGGAGAGGGAGCAGGAGCAGAGGCATGTCGTCAAGGATGTTGCACAAATGAAGATTGCCAGCTAGCTTAATTATATGTTCCAATTCTTTCAGCTTAGTAGCAGATGCTAAAATAACTAGAGTGGTTTTGAAATCATGTTTTGGAGTCAAATTGGGTATTTGTGTATAGTGTTATTACTTTTGCGGTCATGAACTCCTCCTGTCGCTATCAAAGATTGATATAAGAAAAACAGAGTATTAGGCGATTCTAAAACAAAACTTTGTCTTTTTGCCCACCGGTTCCCATTCCCAAAAGCAAAACCCAGGTTTTAAGCAAAACAGTAAGTTTGAAAATATACAGAGAAAGAATCGGAATTCTTGCGAAGAATAAGTAGCCCCCAAAACTGCGAAAACCCAGTAAACAAGAGAAAAAAGATGAAAAGATGAGAGTGTAAAAGAAAGAAAAAAGAAAGTTAAGCAGAGATTAGGCACCGTACTCCTTTCCTGCAATCTTCCACCATCTCGGCTGGCAGCTCCACCCGTTCAAGTCAAAGCTGTCTTTCTTTTCGAATGGACAGACACACTTCGAATATTTGTGGAATTCGTCCGGTTGGGGGCATCTGCTCCATGGGACGTGCATGTATCTATTGAAAGATGTTATTAGCTTCATGAATACTTTGTGTGCGAAACAAAAATATCAGGAGAAACCTACCCCATATCTGCGAAATGATGAACCTCTTGTGTTCCTAAGAATAGGGCCGCAGCAATCGAATGAACTGGTGCATCGCCCCATCTCTCATAAAAGAATCCACCGGCATTGTCCAAGTGATCAAAATAGTTGCGATAGGCCTCGCTTCTCCAGAGATCCAAGCTGGCAATCTCAAAATTTGACCAGAAATGGCATCCGTTGTACTCTGGTGGTGGATCCGAAGATAGCTCTTTACCCTGGTCCTTGTCTTCAAGCAGGTACTGAAGTGATGAGTTTGAGTTAAGGTATTGTGGGTTCTTCTTCATGAACTCGAGTGTTTGGGGCCAGAGAGTTGCGATGGTTGATTTGTATTCTGGAAGAGTGATCGTGAAACCGTACTTCTTGCCAGAAAGACGCATAAATTCGAAGGGATCATAATCGACATCACAGTAGAAACCGATGCCAGGCTCGACACGCCAGTACCATTCGTACTTATCGAGAAGCTCCTGTCGCCAGAAGAATCCAGAGTTGAATCTATACGGTTAGTTAGTCCAGCCGGAACTGAGGCCAGGAGCATATTTTAAGCTTACCGGCACATATGTCTGTACGACAAGGAACCGCCGTAGATGACTCGGTCTTGTTCCATCTTTTTCATAGCAGCTCTCATCTTATCCTGGTCAATGTTGTCCGGGACGCTCCAGTGTTCCTTAGGGATCAATCCGTACTCGGTTTTTCCAGACGCCCGCTTGGTGGTTTCTCGGATGAATTCCTCGGTGAATGGAACATCATTAAGAAAGGTCCAGGGGTAGTGGTATCGGTGGTTGAATCTATCTTCAATTTGCTTCATAGACTTAAGAGCGTCTTGTAGTTCCTGGTTTCTATTTAATAAGTCAGACACAGGTTAGGATACTGTTTGATGCCCAGCGACTTAAGGACGAAACATTCTGGAGAATTCCTACCGAATCAACATGACGAAAGATGCCTTCTCCTTTCCAAATTGCTCTCTCGATTCATGTGGAATGATCGGCCCATCTACTTGCGGGTTAAACCTATCGATACTGTCATGTTGCGCCTTCCCCTCGGGTTGGTCTGCTGGTGGCGTATAGAGCTCGCCAGAATTCCTCCCAGAAGTCCAGTTCAACGGGGTAACAAAAAACCAAATTAAAAAGCCGACTAAAAAGGCGATGACGATTACTCGAACGACCCGTCGTCTCTCGCCGACCTTTTTGCGGGCTGAAAAGCGGTCTGGCCAGGAACCGGTTCCGATGCCGTTTATTCCATCAGGCAGTGTACCCTCACGGGCGGATTTGTATTTGTCAAAGGGATTTGCGGTAAAGGAAGGGGAAATTGGGGAGCGATCTGTCGCTGGGTTGTACATCGCGACGGCTGTTGCGCACCCCGGCGTCTGTCTGGTCTGGAACTCCGAGCTATAGTGCGTATGTGTATATGTCGTCTTGTAGTATCTGTAGCTGCTATAACTACCTGAGTACCTAGGTAGGTATAAATCAAAGACAAATTGTCCGGAAGGTTAGACGGGAGGGGTGTTATAAGGGGCCCATCAAGTGGCCATGTAAGTGGGATCGAGAAGACGGATTGGATAGATTGATGGTGGTGCAACGGTGGTGGGACCGATGCAGTGAGGGCCGGATTTTGATGTTGGCGTTTCAAGCAGCGATCAACCTCCAACCACGGTTCAGTTCACTCCCCAGACAAACTTTCAACCCGACCGCTGGAATCTTTTCTCGCCAACTGGAATACGACTTCACCGAATACATATATATCCCAGATAGCTACTTCTGGATATATACGGTAACGATTGATAAATGATCGGTAATTAAGGTTAGCCGTGAATGGCACTGTGGAATTTGGATTCAGACAGGAGAATTCGAACGAACGACTACGGCTGAAGGGATTCCAAGGAGCACGCGTCTTTTGGAGGGCACCCTTGCCACAGCTCCAAATATAGCTGGCTGGCCCCCTTAACTACTACCATTCGGTCATTAGCTGAGTAGCTATTAAGTAAGTAGGCGTCGCTACAGTTGCATCGTTCATTTCGGCTAGCTGACTGACAGGCTTTCAGCCCTGCCAGCACGAGCCACCGTGAGTTCTTCGTCCCCCGGAACCATGTGGCGGTGGCTAGTCAGATATTGCTGTCACGAGACACGAGACTTGGCTTCACGACATGACATCCATAGTCAAGCAATTCAGGGATATGTGCAACTGGTAGTTGCTTCCAATCCCCAATGTATGTGGAATAAAGAGAGGGAGAGAAAGAACTGCGCGCTTCATGGATCCTAGCAACAGTTTGACGCTGTCACAATATTGAACTCCAATACGTTGCAAATAGTCATTATTGATACTTGCATATATGGCATCTTGCAGTGGTAAGAGAATGTCGACTCTTGATGGCCGGTATGTTACATTATAACTCATAGATCTTCCCGTTGGAAGGTAGGATATCTGGCCTGCGCGCCATGAAAAGCATCACGGTTCTGTGTTTAGGGATACAGGATAACATAACCTTTGGCATCAAACTCAACTACGTGTTGTATGTTGGTCTTGTCGGCATTAACGATGACGGTATATATGGGAAATTGTTTTTACGTGCATAACATCAAATATGGACTCGGGCGGCCTGCGATTCAAAGATGCAACTGGACTATCTTGCACTTAGGCATTACCAGAGACGAGTCCGATTACAACTGCTTTCTGTTAGCATACAATATCCGATCCGACGAGACGACTCAAAGACGCAAGTCCTGACTTGGAACCCCCAAGCAAGCCATCCGAGAAGCTGCTGTGGAGAGGCAGTCAAGTCGGTTACCATCCAATCGCCGTCGACCACGATATTTCGTCCATTCTCTGTCAATTCCCACAGTGCACCCTGGCTCGCATGCTACTGATCCAGACCGGCGGGTCCAAGAACGAACGCTTTGCTGTCAATACATACGCATTGCAGCCTGCCTGCATCGTGCATGACAGCACGCTCCCTCATCCCGCTTTCCTTTGCCCGTATCTTTAATCTTCGAGGCCATAGCCAGTAGTTACATGGTACTTCCATACATTGCCTTTCTGCCCCTCCCCGGTATCCGTTCTCTCGTCATTATTCAGTCATCGACGAAACCGAGCATTTTTTTCATCTTCCCGTAGCATCCGTCGGAATGAAGTATTCTGTACAACAAGTTTCAACAGCCGAAGGAGAAAAAAAAAAAAAAAAAAAAAAAAAAAAAAAGCTCGCTCGCAGCCAACGGTTAAGCTAGCTACCCTCGGTTCCACTTCGCACAATTTTCGTTTTGTTTTCCCGTCCGACGAAGAAGAAGGCGAGGAACATCTTCTTTGGTACCGCTCAAATATGTCCGTCTTGCGATGAGCATCGACGACTGCAGACAATACCTATTCTTCCAGCGCACAAGGAGTAAGAACCCGTCGCCAAAAGGCCGATATATAAATTCTCGCGGAAGATACCAGATAGTAAGTACCAACTGAGACACCTCGAACCATAGCGTCACCTGAATAGGATCAAGCTCCAACATAGCTCCCCGGCTAGCGAACTTGTTCCCCCTCAGCGCTTCACCAATTCCGGCGATTCGATATACCCAAGTACCCCAGGTTGCTTGCACACCATCTCTCCAAGCTCGCTAGCTCGAGGAACCACCAGCTTCGAGCTTCCAATTCGTAGCAGGATCTCAATCGCAAGTCTCTAATCCTGGAAGGCTGCACTTAGCTCACCGTAACAAAATAAACCCGAACGACGCTAGAAAGGTCGCAAAGAATTTTTTTTCTCGTCGTGTCTCTGAAAAAACGTTGGTCCAATCGGGATTCACGACGTCAGCTCAAGAAGCTCTAGAAGCTTGGATCCATAGAAGGATGAGCTCATGATCTAACGGTTGAAGCTCTTCCTCACATTTTCGCTCAAAGTCTTGAATTTTGTATGATCCTGTGACTCCGAACATCACCCTAGAACTATCCAATTGACTCCATCGGATTGCTCTCCGGTATTATGTTTTTCGATAAGAGCAGAGGATCCTATCCATTGGCCAGCCTTGAGCTTCATCCCTTGTTAGACGGTGGGGACCGCCTGGACGCCTCGAGCTGGTCCCCAGAACTATCGGTCCTGCATGAAACGTCTGCTAGGTGCATTCTACCCCAACCGTGAGAAATATAAGAAAAAAAGAAAGTACAGTGTGGCCCCGGTGAAACTTGCATTCCAGTCCTAAGCTTCCCAAGCGCCTGAGCTGGCCTTATGCTTCGATTTTCCCATCCCGCTCTTCGATTTCGCGCAGGCAAACCAAAAGAAAAAGACTTTGGGGGGCAACCTCGTCATACCTGCATATAGACGCCTTGTACCCTCGTGGTACCCATCCAGCAGCTGTGACCCTGCTCGACTACTCCGTGGTTACCTACCTTGGATTATTCTCCGCACTATCCTTCTAAGTGCGTGTCCCGGAAGTCCATCTGCAGCAAAACCTGCATTTTGGAAGCAAAAGAAAAGAAAAGAACGTAAAATGGTGAAATTTTTTAGTTTTTGTTTTTAAAAACGGAATAAGCTAACGAGGCTTGCATGCGCAACGACGTGGACAATTCATCGACAAGGGACGACATAAGCTATCAACCTTTTTTTTTTTTTTTTTTTTTTTGCAACATTGTTGGATTCGATGAGTATCTTTCAATTGATGACTACGTTCTCTTTCAACGATGACTTTGAGCTTCAGCCGAGCTTATCGGAACTCTCTTTTCGCATCGATTGAAGCCTTCTGTTATTCAATTGAATCCCGTCTTTTGCATACGCCTATCAGCTAGTCTGCTCCACCAGCAAATAGTCGGATTTATCCAATCCGCGTCCGGCTGGTTGTATCTGAGCTACCCATCTCGATCCATCGTGGTGTAGGTGGGTGACTAGTCTCAGCTGTAACTTCCACTATATCTCTTTTGATATCTTTGCCATCTTCATATTAATTTCTTTTTCCATTTTTTCCATCGATCCTGGCATTGTATCCGGATCCACATAATCCTTCTTGTCAACCATTGACGTTAATTAAGCATACCTAAACCTTGCAAGTTGGCCTCCGTCTTGCTGCACTCCGTATCCTCTTACGAGAAATGATATCCGGTCTAGTCCTCTCTAAACCACTATCTTATCCCAGTCGCAAATCACATCCCGTCTCTTTCGTATAAACTCTCCATCTAGACCAATCGGTTTTTCGCAAATGGATCCCCATATCGGCTATGCTCGCTGTTACCCCCCTCTTATTTGTCTCTCTTATCCTTCTTCATTAATGGCTTATGATTAGAGGCGTTCCCCCCTCTACCAGGACCCCCCCTAGGGTTCAGACCTTTTCCTCCCTTTCGTCCTTGAGGGGGGGAGGGAGGAGGGGGTATAAATACGCCTGCTTGGGGAGGAGAAGGATAGATTCTCTCCCTTTCCTGAAAATATTCCATCTCGTAGTCTAAATCCTCGCAATTGATCCTTAAGCTTGTGCGCCGTTTCAATTATTATCATTATCAATACTACTTTAGCTTAACTTGAGCTTTATTCAATCTTACTTGCTTACTTGGAGCATACCTCTTCTATTACATCTCCACCTCCCAAAGCTAGTTACACAATCATATTGCTGGCCATTCTAGCTTAAGAGCGCTTAAGCTATCGTATCTATATATCCGGTTCGGCTACATTTAGTGCTTTCTCTCGTGTTACATAAACGTGTAACCTTGGGGGATCGTCAATATATAAGATTTAAACCTTCTCACCACCACCCATTTTTACCCCTAACTCACCACATACTCTTCGTCACCCCAACGAAGAAACTACAATCTATCGCAATGGCCTCCCGTATGATCAAAGAAGAGCGAGCAGCCCGCAATGAGCGTCTCCGTCGCGCTGGTAAGTCCAACACCCACCGCGAGCTAATTTTGACTAGCTCCAAAAAAAAGGGAGCTTGTATAAGAAACCCCGGGAAAAATGCCTGAACTAACCGAACCACCTGGTTTTTCAATCACACAGATGAAGCTCGCAAACACCTTACCCACGAAATCACGGTCCTCGGAGAATCCCTTGATATGGATCTCCGGGATAGGATCTCGAATATTCACTCCAATGCCAATGCGTTGGAAACACAGAGCAAGCAGCTTAAGTCGCGGACACAGGCGATGAACAAGACTTCGAGGCAGTGGAGCGCGCTCGCTGAGAACGGCAGGGGCAGGCTTAAGGTGAGCAATTTTCTATAATAATTGGAATGGATGTAGATTGGCGGGATCGGGAAGCTAATGGTGAACACAGGAAATCGGCGACGTCCAGAACTGGGCTGAAATGATCGAACGCGATCTGTTGATTCTCGAGGAAACTTTGAGAATCGTGAACGACGAGGACGTTGATGCCTACTAAACAACCCTTAAAAAAAAAGACGCTAGCAGCGTCCCGGTACCCGTCGACGAAAATCAAGCAGACGGATTTACGAAAAACCCTCACGATAAATGATACCCCGCTTTCCTTTGTACAACAATTCTCTTTTTTCTTCTCTTTTCGTTCTTTCTGCGCAAACAAAAAAGACGTTTATAATTTTTTTGGACTTTGGATCTGGTGTTTCTAAGGAACGGAGGAAATAACGGCAATGGGATGGGGCAAAATGGTTGAAATAAGCTTTCCTCTTTTTGCAGATTATGTTGTGTTTTTTTCTTTTCTCTTTAAAAAAAAGAAGACTTGGGTTTTTATATATATATATATATATTTAAGCAACGATCTATCATATTCTCGCTTCTGCGACTTCCTGCATCATGCACTCCGCTCTCCCCGTCTTTTTATATCTCTTGATCGATAGCTTTTATTTCTTTTTGTTATGTATGGTCCAAGGTAGGTACTTCTCAGGTACCTGTTTATCTACCCGCTGCGCAGCCCTGCAAGCCCTATTCGTCTTTTTTTTCGGTTCCCGTCCTGCATACATATACATCGCCAATCTGCTATATCTTTACGAGCCCAGATCTGCGGGAACTGCGGGAACGCTAAAGCAAGCCATCTAAATGGTTGGAAGAACCCGCAGGTTTGGAACCGCTCGCAAAAAAGAAACGGTAAGGAAAAACAAAAACAAAAGAAAAGGATGAGACAGAAAGGGGAGAGATGGGGAATTGGGGACCCACCGAGAAATCTGTGGATGGGAAAGACTAGCCGGGGGCCAATGAGCTGGCGGGGTTGAAAGAATGGCGAAGAGGGGGAGTGGGATGGATGTGTGGGTGGATTTTCCGCTAGAAGGGACTATTGGCTTATATTTTCTTTTTCCTATTATTTCCTCGTACCTCCTCGGTTTTTCATTCCTGATTATTTTTCTCGTTAAAGCGGAGACGGAAGGAATGCATGCATCCCGGATGGTGGACCCACTGGAGGGGGTTGTAGCAGTAGGCGCCGGGAGGCTTTCCCTGGGTTAAGCCCGGCAAGGGTTGGAAGTTCGGGGTCATAAAGAGAAAATTAGAGATGCGAAGACACCTGGGCGAAAGGAAAAGTGACTTACGAACCTGTTTCCTTACTTATTAGCGTATACAGCCCTGTACATCTTTTTTTTGTTAGCGTTTTGTCTTCTTAGTAACGTTGAATTTTAATCAAAGGATAAATGTCCGAATGACCATATTGCCTAATCAGTAAGGAGCTACCCAGAATACTAGCCACTCTTCTAAGACAAGTGCATCTTCATATATGCCTCCCATTGTGGCTAGTACAATGTTAGTCTGTGATCGGTTGACCCGGGGATCTGATCATGTGGGGGCTTAGCGTGGAGGGGGGGTTACCGGAACATGGCACTATTAGCGGTGCTAGTACTATAGTAGATGGCGGGATGATAGCATCATTTGTACTCTATATGCCCATAATCCCCGTTATATAAACTTTTCTATAGACGCTTACGCCCTAAAATGGAGTGTACACACTTTGGAACTGTTCATTTCTGAAATCCACTATGTATAAATAATCTCATCGCAGGATCGTTATTAGGGAATACCTAAGTAAACCTACCAATAAAATATATGTAAGAGAATACAAGCTCAACTTATAAATAGAAGGACACTATCAATCGCGATAAATGATATTTTAGGCCTCTTTATTCGAATCCTTATCCCCGATACAGTATCAAAGAAGCTTTCCTAGCCCATATAACCGCTGTTCAAATTAAGTGTTGTGCCTGTTGCATATTTTCCCGACCCCTGTCATCAAGCTCGCTCCGGAGCTTCAAACCCTCACGACCACTCAAAGAACCACAAAAGAAACCATCGACATCTCCTTAAACTCATCGAAATCGCTTCTATAAAGTTGAAGGGAACCCCATCTGTCTAGTATATCAAAACCTAGACTTCTTCCTCCAGCTCTCTTCGAAATGGCGTCCTCGACGCATCCCCCCACCCTAACAGCAACCTATACTCACCCCTCCATACCTGCCCCGCGCAACATCGCAATACCCCTACCACCCCCACCAACACCTCAAATCTCAACCTCACACTTAAAACATCATCATAATGATCCTACCGAATCCTCTAAGCCCGAGGCACTCCACACTGCGCCGTCTGCGACTGCTACACGAGCTCATCTAAAGTCGTTAAGAGATGCAGTTAAACAGGTCCAGGCAGAGATGAATACCTTCCTAACTGGTAGGATGGAAGAGGAGAAGGCCGAAGCATTAGCTTTGGGCAGTGGTGAGAAGGGTAAAGGGAAGAGCACGGGTGCTGCAAAGGCGGCCGAGGATATGGAAAGAGATGGGGAAGTTGAAGAGGAGATGGATGATGAGACTAAGGCGTTGGAAGCCGAGGTTGAGAAACTGAGAAGAGAGGAAGAGCAGGAGCGGATAGAGAAGGGTAAGGGCAAAAAAAGGAAGAAGGAAAAGGAATGATACAATAGAAGCAGAATAAGCTTATAACGTGAGGCTTGTATGATATATGGTACACGATGCAACTAGACTTTATCCAATCGTATAATTGAATAATTAATTGATACCCAGAATATTACTGATCCTAGAAACCGACGCGGACGTGGCGGAGTTCGCGGACTGACCATGGGGCAAAAGTTGACCTTGTATCACGCTCTCAAGTCTTAAGGGCTGCTGAGGCGGCTTCTCCCGACATTAAGAAGGATTACGACTCCGCTGAATTATATCCAACGACATATACTGATACTATGCCCCTTCAATGCTAAGGGTGCAATTTTCCGGCTTAGGTAACTGTGACGGGATTTAAGTTTACCCGGATAGGAATTCAATTCCAGCAAGAGATAGATCCTTCGCGGAGCTTTGCAAAATGCATACGTACGTACTTAAGCAGTTTGTAGCTTTTTAGAAAGCAAAAACGAATACTTTGTTCCAAATTTCCTGTTGCAGGTTAGTTGCGTAGCGTAATCCCTTTGCCTTGTGGGCCACCGTGAGCTTGACATATTGTATTTGTAAGGTGGTCTGGTTTGTAAGGCTGATGGTTTTCGGAATTATCTTAATTTAGCTACGGAATCTGTGGGTGTGATGTTGACCCCCACTTTCGAATTAAGTATATATAAGGCCCTCAGTGATTGGAATGGAAGGAGGGTATTCCAAAAATACATATTCAACTTTGGTATATAATCCGCGAGTACGATATATAACGGACCACCAGGGATATTCGGATCTCATGGGGTTAACGATATGAGAACCGTTACCGTTTTTCTAACGACTTGCCACCACGCGTCTAGCCTACAAGACAAAACAACTTAAGCTTTTGATAATAAAAGAAGGAAATCTTTGGGCGATTTCCTCAAAGAATTAGTTAAGAGCACGTTTATTTGGATGGACGAGGTAGCACAGGATCCGGATCTTTTTGGTATTTCCGAAATATCCGGGTTCTACGGGTCGGGTGGCACTTTGTGCTTTGTTCTCACCGTGCTGGCATTCTATCTAGACCTTCTCTCATGGTTCTGTAAATTCCACCGCCAATCTAGGCTTGAGTCTTTTGACCTGCCCGATGTCAAGTATTCTCAACCCAAGGAATCAATTTACACGTCAGTATGCTTCATTTCAAGCGCACAACGGAGACCCTTTGGCCTTAAAAAGGGATTGAACTTTGGTTTTAACGTTAACCTCCTCGCTTTATTCGTCTACCATGGTATTTCCCTTGGTGACGTCGTACTGCGCTGCGCGAAAAAATCAGACATATCACAGTTCGGTTCTTTAGTAACCGCTACAGCTCACTATGAGGCTTCTTCTTTGCTTACAGCATGGCCATTTTTCTGGTTGACGATTGCTTTATCGACAGCTGTCTCAAAGGGATATCGAAAGCGCGATATTAGAACTATTTTTCGAGAGTTCTTGATTGCCAGTCTCGGCTTTTTGGTCATGATGACCTCTCGAGCTTGGATTGTATGGGGAGGATTTCCAGCTGAAAATGTTCTTATCCCAATCCCATCAAACACATCAGACTTCCAAATGTCTAGCCAGTTGAAACAATTAATCCACGAAGCCGAGAAAACTCCATCGGTTAGAGGGATAGTAGGAGCAGCTGGCGAGTACACAATTATGACGTCGTATCTGGGGCTGTCTCTATTTGTGGTGGCATTACTTCTCACCATATTTTCGACCATGCTGCTTCTCTGCTCCATTGCTGTTCGGATATATAATCTCATCGAGCGTTTAGCCTCCCAAGGTTATGGCCTGGTGGTTGGATTTACCGTTGGATCACTTCTAGCTTTGTTTGGAGTATACATCCTTTGTGTCGTATCTACATCAGCAAAAGATCACATTCTAGCGATATCCTTCATTGTTACAGGAGGTTTCAGGTTGATTCCTGAAGCTCCAGGAGCCCTTTCGCATTTGGATCAACTATTTGCCGTTGGGGGCGGTATTCTGACTTTGGGTTATAGTATCTACCAAGCAATCAACTGGGGAGAGTATTTCAGCAATATTCGGTCTCGTTGGTAAACAGACAACAAGGTCGAGACATTGTGTGGGCAATATCGATATGTAGCCCGAAATTTAAACCGCTGAACACAAAAGCACAAGCATTTACTTAGAAGACAACTATATCATCCGTCAGTATATTGATATTGACAGCTGGATAACAACTACAGCTAGAAAGACAATATGCATTTAAGCACAATGTTATTTTAAACGCCCACCGAACCAAATAACGCCTCGCGATAAGATGAAAAAAAGAGGAAAAAAAAAAAAAAAAAAAAAAAAAAAAAAAAAGGATATCATGATGGCTAAATTCCAAGTCCACTTTTTGAATCAAAGAAAAAGGCTATAACAACTGATATTTGATACCCGTCAGTAAGGCGGGGCATTTACCACTCCACCTCCATATTGTCGTCGTCGGGTGGCGCCATAAGGGTAAGCGTTCCGTCGGGGCCAATGGGGGTCGATTCGCGGTAGAAAAGCGATCTATCAATGTCGTCGCCACTTTCGTCGTCCGATTCCTGCTTTATTAAGGGCAGTGGTTCGTTATCACTTTCTCCGCTACCTTCATCATCCCCCATATCGCCATGCTGGAATTGCACCCGATCTTCTGCAAGCCCTTCGTCAATATTCATTAAATCGTATGTCTGCTGCTGGGCCTGTAGCGTTGCTGCGGCGGATCGGTGCAAGGGCTCGACTTCTTCCTCGATATAATCGGCGGTGTCTGATTCATCGGCGCTTACTGGACCATCATTCCAGATCCTCTCCACGTCCGAGTCTGCTTCATCAAATTGATCGTTCCGAAGCGGTCTCCCGTGGAGCAGTTGTCCAAGTTGACTGAGGTCGCTTTTCTGGCCCTTTCTCCTCATAGCCACGAGCTTTTGCATGAATGGCACGGATGACACTTTGAAAGTACTCCTGAACTCGCCACCGTCTTGCCGGCGACGATGGCCAAGAGGAACAAAGCCGTCTTCGTTCCACTCGGAATCTGGATGTAGTTCGAATGTTCGTAAGCCGAGCCATTCGGCAGTATGGAGGTATGCTGTTGAATGACGGAAATAAAGTTGACCAGCAAACAAATTCAGTTGGTCTAAAAGGGCAGAGGGCAACGACCAGGATCTCTTGTAGGGTTTCCCAACATTCATCCATCTCAAGTCCTCGAATGAAGGCATGGACTTTGTCACTCTAGGCATATATACATGTAAATGCACATGATGTGAGTCTTTGATCTTCTCCAACAACTCATTTGCCTCATAGGGACTGATTATTAGCAGAACAATATTCTTCTTATCAGTTCCTTTGATACAACTTAGAATAAATGACACAGGGCGGATAAAGTCATCTTGCTGGTCAATTTGCCGCCCTCCTTCTAGTTGAGTTGACATTTCGACAGTGCGCGCGAAATCTCGAGACACTAGAAGCTTGGTTGACCATGATCCTGGCCGTATAAACTCTCTTGCGGATGTTTTCCTTAAGGAAACTGTGGCTGGTTCGACGGCTTCCGATTTCTTAGGCAGATTCCCTGTCGAGACAAATTTCCTAATATCCTTGTGAAGCTGGTGAAGCAAGGCTTTTGCAGGCAATGGTCGCTCAACTTGTCGTTCCCTCTCGACTTCCTGTTCAACCTCACGTTCTTGTTCCTCATCTAGATCGTCTGTGAATTCATCAAGGTTCTCGATATCGAACATTTTGCAATGTTCAGTTATCCTGGCGACAGTTGGGTTGTCTCTGATATTTAGACTGGCAATTCCCTCGGTGGGTCCCTCGCTCGACGGAAGTTCTAAACCATAAAGATCCGCTAATGACGATTTTTCCTGCTCAAAGAGAAGCTTTCTGAGGTCATCCCAATTTTCTGTACTCTCGTAGTTCTTTCGTGCCGCATATCTCTGGGCATAATTTATGCCCTGCCCTACCCAGAGCCCTGCGTTTCTCTTTGTCTGCTTGCAAGTTTCTCTCAGGGCCCACTTCAGTATGTCGACATTCTCGACTTTTGATCTGCCGCTCGTCGAAAGACTGAGGATTTCGCTTTCGACATCAGGTGGAGCGCAGAATATTACGGTGTGGCCCTTCCCAAGTTTTCTCATTCTCATAGCGCCTTGAACTAGGCGATCCTTGGTCGTTTTTGGTCCCAGCGTAACAAGTGCCCGGCTTCCCAGAGGGAATTGCAAGTCAGTACCACGGGTATGGGCGTCATCGAGATAACAAAGACAACTTTCCATCTGCTTTGCAAAGTTGGACGTCATTAGAAGTTCGACTCTTCCGGCGAGATCCGTCACACAAAGCTCGTCCTTGGAGTTGAAGAAGATAGCTGCTTCCCATCTTTCAGGGTTGACGTTCGAGGCTCGAGCCAACCACTCCTTTGCAACATCTTCGTTCTCGAGTTCCAGAACTTGGGCCCCGACGTCTAGGATCACCGAAACTGGCGGGTTCTGCCCTACGACGGCGTCCAACAACTCCTTAACGGACATCTTCTGTTTTGTTCGGGGCAGGGCAGCTCGCATGAAGTGATTATTCTCCGTCGCAAGCAGATAGTTCAAAACGAGTGCATTGGTGTGCTGGTGAGTCTCAAGGTCTCGCTGTTGAATCGATAAAGGTAGAAGATATTTGTTATCATTTGTACCCGAAAACCCGGATGTAAGATGAGTTTTTGTCTCAACGATATCCCATCCGGAGCTAGTGAGTTTGTATGGAAACTGTTTCGAAAACCTCGGAAAGACAAAGGTTTGAAGGTAGAAATCGATAACTTTCTTATTCCGCTCAAGTGCTGGGCAAATGATTTCAGTAAACTCGTCGGGGTTATCTAGGTTCACGCCCTTCAGAAATTGTAGATGTTCAGGAATATCTTTGTTTCCCTCTATCCATTTGCAGTATTCATCCTCGGGATGATCTGATGCCCTGACGGCTTCCAGGCAATCCTTGACCTCTCCTCCAGTGAGGCCGTAATTGTACCATGATAGGCAAGTCAGACAAAGCGAAACCTCTGGGTGTGCGAAATCACTCGCGCTGCTGGGCGTATCCTTTGCCTTGAAGGGGACGGCGAGGAGAGTGCGGTTAAAGTCCGCCCCGTAGTCTACCCTCCAGCGTTTGTCCTGCAAGCAAAATCTTAATATGCCATACGCAAGGAGTCCACGGAACAATAGGGCTGCGGAGAGCATGTGACCCCCGCGGAGAGTTTCCTTAAGCTCGACAAGATCTTCTTTTGGGAAATCTTTCTTCAAAATAAAGTTCAAAATCTTGGTTCGTCGTTCTGGGGTTACGGTCGCAAACCATTGCCGATCGGGATGATCGCTGTTGAGAAGCTCATGAGCAATGGCATTCATCATGGATTCTGCAGCCGTCGGGTTGAGTATTCTGAGGTACGGGAATTCATTTTCCACCTTTAGGACTAGTTCGAAGCCTTGGGGGAACATAGACCGTAACTTTAAAGCTTGTTCCTTCACAACGTCGAATACTTTGAGTAGATCTAACCAACGATAGGGCTGATTGCTCATTGGCTGCTGGGTGCCGACTGTGTAAATGAGGGTGTGGTTAACCCTTAGAATCTCATCTATGTAAAAACCCCGATTAGTACCAAACTCTGGACGTTGAAAGGATGTAGTCAAACTCACCACTCTCGTCAAGCAAATCCCGAGCATTCTTATCAAGCCATCGTTGGGTTTCGTAAAGTCCAGTACCTATATCTGGATTATCTGCTTCCATGCAAATCCTCTCCAGCCCAAGGAGCTTAAAGGACAATAGATGCTCATTTTGGACAAGAAGTATCCCACCATCGGACATGCACTAATTTAATCTTAGTAAGCGCTGAAATATTGGCTTCCAACAAGTGCAAATTACGAACCTCTTCACAAATCGATTTGATCAGACTAGCGTCTTGAAATGTTATATCTAGTCCTCTGTGGAAGGGTAGGAAGTATATCCTTCGGGAGCAAAGTCCACCTAATTTTAAGCGTAATAGGTTGAACATTTCCCGAGAGAGTGGCTTCAAGACCACTACCCTGACTAGCTTTGTGCCGTCCGCCAAGGTTGTAGCGACAGCTGGAATTATAACTGAAGATTTTCCTTCACCCATATTTAGTTGCATCACGGACGAGTTTCCAGATCTCGGGCTAATCATTTCTTTGGCGATTTCGGCTTGGACCTTCAGATAGTTTGTTAGCTTCAAAATCCTCGATGCGTATCAAGAAAATGATCGATATACATACATCCCGCATGCAGAAATTGTTTTCCAACTCTAAGAGCAACCATTCCGGC
Source organism: Orbilia blumenaviensis (assembly GCA_036872755.1). Lineage (NCBI taxonomy): Eukaryota > Fungi > Ascomycota > Orbiliomycetes > Orbiliales > Orbiliaceae > Orbilia > Orbilia blumenaviensis. The sequence continues at coordinate 561,981 of JAVHNS010000003.1, read as the reverse complement.
ATCTCCATAGGATCCCATTTTGGATTTTCGGTATCAGCAAGGGCCTCCCAAAAGCCTAGAACTTCTCCACGGGCAGCTAGATCAGCGAGTCTCTCTGCTCTCCCCAGCTCTCGAAGGGCGACACCGTAATTTACAACGGCTCTCTTCCACCCATCCGGAATATCTTCGGCATGATATGAGAGAAGTTTGAGCAAAGAAAACGTTGTTACGCGTGGCCATAGTCCGGCATGGTAAAGTGCTTCCTGTCCTTCAACAACCTTAGACCTGTTATCAAAGTAGATTGGCTCTAATCGAGATCGCATCGCCCTTTCCAAAGCTTCGACATGCTCTTTCCATAGAACTACATGTTCTTGGATTACACCCAAAGCAAGCGGTAACTCCCTGGATCCTATGTTTCCATTGAAGGCTTTTAATGCTTCAACACTCTGTTTCAAGTCCTCCGCATATGTTTTCTGAAACTGGCTGCACCGAGGCCCCATCAAATTTCTGAATAAGCTGTTAAGCCTGGCTAGTCGCAAAGTTGGCTGCACAACCTGAACATTCTCAGCATTCGAGAGTCCTCTCTTGGTGAAGGTTACAGGTGCTTGATGAACCGCGTCTAGCACAGGGGCGGAGATGTTGTCCATGAGTTCTTCTATCGACACTGGATCCACAGCCCGGGGCGATATTTCTCTGAATGTTTCAAAGGTATAGATCCTCTGGGAGCATGCCGTTGTGGTGAGCCTATTGTCGAGTTGCCTTTGTATGATATCTATCGGCTTTTTCAATAGACAGACATAATGTATTTTATTGAAATAATTGGTAACATCGTCGTGGACCTCCTCCGCTGAAACGAGGTCGTAGCTGAGAAGATTGGCGGGTAGTTCAGGATGGGCACCATGCGATGGCCATTGGTCATCATAATGCTGTTTCAACTTTGCCCGCTGAAGACCGCATTCCTCCATATATTCCGTCTTTCTACGCGCATTAGCCACTTGCTCATTTTCGTTCGGCCTTGCTGGAATTGCAAAAAAGCGGGAATTTTCAAACGGCTCGATATATGCCTTGATGATCTTCTCAAGTTTTTCGCGGCGTGGGTAAGGGTCTTGCTTTATGTCGTAGTGGCCTTTGGGGATTGCATATATGTCTTCTTGAAAAATAGGTAGAATTGCCGCTGCTGCAAGCGCATGCACTATACTCGGGTCCCAGCCATCCCGATACATAAGGGTCCCCAACGAGAAAATTAACGTGAAAAGGTCGTCTGATATCGAGGATTTTCGACAGAGATTGAACAGTGAGCACCAGATCTCTCCCACAGAACGCTTTAGTAAGGCGTCGTTCATTCGTATTTTAACAGAATTAATATGTCCTCGGATGCCAGTCACTTTGTAGTTTTCAAACGTGGCCCATAGTTTTGGCGCTTCCATTCCCGTCATCCCCTTCGTGAGAAGTTTGACCAGTTGGCACACTTGAGGGCCCCTGTCCTCCTCATCTTCTATAGTTCCATCGCGTGCTGTAAATAAAAATTAGATTAGAATGGCTTTAACATTTCAATCTGATAACTTACCAGTGTAGCTCATATCTTGAATTGGAGCCGGTCCATCATCATCAGGCCCTAGAATACTAAGCTCTTCGCTACTATCCTCTTGGTCGACTCGTTCGTCCTGTTGGACGCCCCATGTATTTCCCAAGAAGGCATAGAAGATCTCGGTGCGGTAGGCTGCACGACGAAGCGCCAGCTCATCGCCCCTCTGCACTCCCTCTTCTATCCTCTTGTCTTCCTTTCCAGCTTCGATAGCTGCATCGCCTTCGTCCTGTTCATCATTCTCAACAAGTTCATTGAGCGCACCATTTCCGAGAAATTTCTTCACCTTCATCCAATATTGAACAACTTGCGAGGCGCCGACCCGGAAGATATCCCTTTGACAATTGAACGACAGCTCGTCTTGCCAAATAACGGATTCAATTCTTCCAGGCCTGGAGCCATCCCCTTCATCCCTTCTGCTTCTTCTAGAAGTCCCTAAGCGGCGGTGTGGTGTTAAGCACGCAATGAGGCATAGAAGTTTGATATCATCCTTGTCGAGTTCTTGGAAGGATTTGACGGCTCCCGACGCCAGTAGGCTTGCGGCTTCCTCGGTTCCGGTTCTTCCAGTAAGCGTGTCTACCTGACATGATGGTGACGATGTGACAGCATGTAGATAAAGCTGATATAGTCGGCTAGTGATAGAACCATTCCCAAGTAGTCTTCCGAGGCGATTGTCGACATTGTATGCTTGGTATGATTCTGCATGAGTAACTGAAACTTGTGTAAAATCACTAAACCTCTTTAAAACAATATCGCCAAACGGAATCAAAGCCATACGCTCATTGCCCTTGCGAAGCACCAACTTATTTACTAGGCCGTGTAGGCACCCTAGATTCTGGTCCTCGTCCACCACGAAACCTGAGAAATTCCTACAAACAAAGTTATTGCCCTTGCTTGAAAAGGTTAGGTTTAATCTTCCAAGGTCAGCAATGATTGTCATATCGTCGCTATCTTCACTTCGCGTGGTGGTGATCAAAATCTCTGATTCTTTTTCAAGACAGCTTAACAACTGGTGAACTTGCTCGGCGCTCTTGCTTCCTGGGTCAACTACGAGGACCCCGGGGTTATCAAGGCGCGATAAAATCGGGTCATCGCTGCCAAGTGACAGTTCCCATTCGTAGTTTTGAGTATCCCATATGCGCCCTAGCTTTCTGAACTGGATTTTAGACGCTCCGAGGTCCAGCCAGTGGACATAATCTTCGACAAGCGGACTACACATATCGCTACCAAAAAGTGTTCTTGGAATAAGCTCGTAGACGCTTCCATCTTTCTGGGTCCGAACAATGAGATTGTCTTCTTTCAATGCGAAGTGGACCGAGTGGCCCTCAATAGGGAATCTAGTCTCGAATTGCATTCCCAACAAAGACGACGGTCCTACAACAAGGACATCGCTACCAAAAATCCGGTCGTATGTTTGGTTATTGGTGTATTCCTGCGGCAGCCGCCCAAACGGTATGCTGTCTATAAGAATTTGTCCATCTAGCAAGTTCAAGCTAATCTGGACATCCCGATCGCCTGATACCGGTTGAATGATTGCGCGTAGCCAATGCTGGTTCGGAGCTTCTGCAGCTTCCCAATTTCCTTTGCGCACATGTGGTCGCCACTGCTTCTCAATTGCGAGATCTATTGGAGAAGGGTCACGTAGAATAAAATCGCGAATTCGAGTTTCCCAGCGGTGTGAGAGTCTGTTCGACCTATCTATCGCATAGCGATAGTAGTCCTCGACATGTTCTCTCCGCGCAGGAACGTTATCGCGAATGATGGCTGCTGTCTCAAGATATATGGAAATATGCTTAGGGTTACAATGTTCCTCTAAGTCCTCTCCATGGGTATGCCCATCGATAAGTTCCTGTGCATGATCGGTTGGCACCTCGTAGGTCATCCGGCAAATTGCAGCGCAATGCATCAAGTGCTGCAGCTTCTCTGCAAGTTTTTCTTCCTCCTGCTCTAGTTTAACCTTTTCACGTAGGTCCTCAACCCAACCATAGACCATCTCTCTCAACTTCAGGGTTAAGCTTATTGCCTGAGTTATAAGGGCATGTTGTTCCTTTTTGATTAAAGCTAAGCAGCGACAAGTAAGTGCAATCAGTGTTGCAGCTGTCACAATTTCACGCCAATTCGTCTTGATGGAGTTGAATATTTCGTCGACTTCATTCAATATATCGAATATGACAGCAGTTCTGTCAAACAATCGATGATTTTCACGAAGAAAGATGTTCTTGATGCCCATGACGACTGGCCCAGCTTCCCAGGCTGCTTGAAGTATGAGGTAGCTGACTTCCTTTCTGTTGAGACTCAGCGATTTCGCCCTTAGGTTTTTCGAGATATTCAACCATTGGATCTTATTGCCGGCACTTAATGTGGATCTCGAGTCAGCAAACGGGAATGGCTAAACTTTTAGTCTAGATGATAAACTTACCGAAGAGTACCATATTCATAAAACTCATCCAGGGAAAGCTTCGGCGGGCACTTATACTGAAGTGCTAAGATATCATTACTAGAATGCTCTGATTGTCTCAGAGCAAACTGAAGTGGTTTGTACACACTTGAGTGAGGGAGTTTGTAGGAAAACATTCTCCTATCCCAAATTCCCTTAAGCTCAAAAAAATCTCTGACCCAGTGCCCACCGCTGGTATCGTTGTACCAATAGCGAGGACGAAACGAAAACGACACCATGACTTGGTCTTCATCCACAGGGAGACTGTGCCGTTTTACGATGGCTCTTCTTTGCGATCCCAGCATGACTCCTGTTGTTCTCTCGTCGGTATAAAAACTACGAAGTCCGGGGTACGTCGAAAGCTTTTCATGGGCTCGAGTCTCAACATGCGTTTCTGAAAATTGGAGGACCGCTGATGTATTGATTAACATCTTAAATGTGGTATCACGCCAGGCTACAAAGTGCTTTGGGCAATCAAGCTCGAAAATCATGGTTTTCGTTAAAGCTATATCCTCTTCGTCCTCAGGGAGAGGCCTGCCTTCTCGATCAGTTCATGTATCTCCATATATCACAATAGTTTTATCATTAAGGACCTAACGAGAAGAAAATAAACGGGATGCTTACCACTCATGTATTCCCACGGTGAGCTTTTTTGCCTCGGCTTCTTTGAGACACTTAGGGCATAATTTTGCCGTCCGATGGCGTCCAGTTGGCGTGAGTTCGTGATCTAGCTTATTCGCCTCCATCATAATCGTGTGGTGTTGACGGTTCATCTCCTTGATAGTCGACCGCATTTCATCTCTAGCGGCACCTGCAGCCGCCTCGACTTCTTCTAGCAAATCTTGTAGATACGGCTCTTGATCAAAGTATAGGCACTGGAATGACGTTTCGTAGAACTTATCCTTGAAAAAGGTGGGCTTCCTGTTACCAGAATCCTCAGCCTTCTCTATTCGTTTCATAATATAATTTTGGACTTCAGAGAGTCGTAGCATCTGTCGTCTTGAGGGCAACACGAGGCAGTTGAGATCACAGCCGCCGATTTCGGGGTGAAACCTGGCCAGAAGGGGCGTGCGCGAAGTAGTAACCTTATCAATTGCTACCCAGAGTTCAAAGCCTGTTAGAAATGCGATCGATAGGTTCTCCGGACTCCCCTCGTATTCTCTCACAGCGAAAAAGAAGTACTCGTTAAACAATTGACTCATTTGGATTACTGCATCTTCTTGTGTTTTATGAAACGCCCGGTTATCGGAATTCCGCTGGTAGCGGGCAACATAGGCATCAAGTCCTGTGTCGACCCAAGCCTCAATATCCATCAATAGAACCGCAAGGTCCTTTTTTGAAGCCTTTGACAATTCGGCATTTAATAATCCTTCCCTAAGAGCAAATGGGTCTTGGATTCGGGAGAACTGTCCTGGGATGAAGGGCCTTTGGGCAAGCTCAGAAGGAGTGAGGCTAGTCCCACCAAACATTACAGAATCAAGATAGCTTCTGCTTTCAGTCAGTTTCAGTCTGCAGTCAGCAACAACGTCTAGAGATCCAGGCTCCCACGATATTCTTTTAGCATCATAGTAATAGAACTGCTTCCAAGAGCGCTGCAGCTTTTTAGACTGTTGTTCAACTGTAGTTAAAACCTCAGTCTTAACAAAGCTTAGTACAGCCCCATCAAGCTTCTGGAGCCGCCTGGCAATTTTCGCCCCCATGATATATAGATGATCTTGGGAAACAAGGTCTTCATCCAAAGCCTTTTGAAGGAGCTTCGACATGAAATAGACCTGGAAAGATTTGTACCAGTCTACTCCGGGCCGTTGTTTAAGCTTTAGAGTGGACTGTAACCCAACTCTGACGACCAGCCATAATGGAGATCGTCTCCAAACAGATATTTCAGAGCCAAGGACAGCATCTGCTACCCGCTTGCAGATCTTTGTCTCACGTTTTTTTTCGGAATACCCAACCCCACGAAGTATATTCGTTAGAAGATGTGTGATGAATGCAGGGTTTGTTTGCCCCACGTCGTTAACTTCGCCGCCTTTACCATCTGAGGTTTCCGGTGCACTGCCATCTGTAAACGAGAGAAAATCGGATACAGAGCTGATAAACCGTACATCTTCAAACACGGAAGTCTCCATGCCAATGCTGGGGCCGGGAAAGGAGCATCTAAGTCGTCTACGGCAATCTGACACCGCTTCAGCAAGACACGAAGCCTCGAAAAGCTCAAATATTGCCTCTTGATCGTTTTTTCGGATGATGACACCAGCATTCTGTTTTCGAATATGCAGTGTCACGAAGTCTATTATTCATATCAGCTATTTAGAGCTCCAGGTGACAAACTATCTAGGAAAATCAGCATACCTCCAGATTCCATCTCTTTCAGCACCTGCATAAGTCTCTCCTGCGACAGCCAAGTCTGCTCTGGATCAGGCTTATATAAATGAACCATTGAGATCAGGTTCTTTCGAATCTTCCCCCACCAAGAGCGTTCATGGGGTGGGAGAGCATTCCCAAACTCCTCAGCAGCTTTCTCCAGCAAAGTGAGCAATAAGTAATTGACCTCTCTTTCTTGGCTCTTTTGTATCGCCTTGTCCGGCAGCTTTGGGGGCAGGAAGACATTTAAAACGATATGGTCGAATAGACTTCTTTGCCTCACCGCCAGTTCGGTGGGGTCTTCTGTTGGTGGCGTTAAGCCATCAGCCTCATCTTCCGAAGGGGATCGCTCCCTGGCTCCGAATCTTGAGAGACGTCGTCTCCTAGAAGGCCCGGTTGCATCGATACCAGGAGCGGTCGTCAAACGACGTTTCCTTGGGGGCATCGTGTGATGCGGGTGAGAGTATATGAATAAAATAAGCTATCTCAATAATATCTAGAGGTAAGTTTCAATTTATAAAATTCGAAAGCAAGAGACTAACAAGCTCTTACCTTGATTGGGGAGGAAAATCAACTTCGCTTAACTTTTATGTAATTTTGACCGTATCCTAAATCAAATCCAGAGCTCGAAGCACGAGGTGTATATGTGTTGGTTCCAACGTAGAACCAAACCGATAAAAAGGGGATTTGAATCTTTTAGAGAATAAAAGAAAGGAAATGAAATTGCGATTGAAAGAAAGTTATGGAATGATGGAGATGGGACGGGTTTTCTGAAGAAGGATGCCAGTTGGAAGGAAAATTTTTGAAAGGGGAGCTGATGGAGAAAGCTTTGATGCATGAAGCGTGTTTAGAATCAACAACAGCAGTTTCCACAGAGAGGGCGCTTAGTTAACGCGTAGTCAAGTGGAAAGGCGGGAGCGTGCGTCGTGGGTTTGGTCTGTCAACGAACTCTATAACTCGGAGCCGGTGCCGGTTCCTCGCCTGAACATTGGCACGTGATCAACACTCTCCGGGGAGCCCCGGGAAGCCCCGGTCCCGATATGTAAACTTCCCAGTGGAAACATTACAATACAACAAAAACAACACACATCTTTTTGTGGACAACACATTTCCACTTCATGATTATGTAATGATACCCAACGAGACCAAATGATACCGTATATTCCAGGAACTGCAGGCTACGAAGCTGTAATCACAGCATTAAGATCACTCAGTCTCGGGAAAAGTTATCCTTTTATTCCTATAATATACATATAAAACGCTTCGATAGCGATGTGATACATGCGATATCACTATATGAGGCCAACTCCCAACAAACCCTTTATTGAAACATCAATTTATCTTCAACTTTCCAATTCTACATCTCTCCTTCGATAACTAGGTAAACAGTGATCGCGGAGCCAGTGATTAGGGCGATCTCATGCCAAAAGTAGCTCCATACACCAACGAGACCAGGTTAAACATATAACATCACAACACCGTGTTGTCTGGTACCAACGAGACCAATTTAACCCAAGATATTTCGATAGTCAAAGTCGCAACCAATCTAGCCACTGCCATAACCGACTAGCCGCAGTCTGTCTGTTTCATTCCATGCTTCCATTCTTCACAGAGCTCAGGAGGCGACCGCATGTTCGTACGGGGATCGATTTGAGCTTGGTCTCTTGGGAGCTTCTCGCAGCCGTGCTGTGGCGAACCAATTCTTAGCTGGTTGATACCATTTCCCGAGTAGACGCTATCCTGTTGATCATTCTGGATCCGTATACAATCTCTCGCCTTGCTACCACAGCGTCATATACTACGATACTAGCAATCTCTAGTTTACAAGATCTTCTTTATATACCAACGGTAACAGCATTCCTGTCATATTTTTACATATTCATAACGAATCGGTATTGGAACCTGATCCTTAAATGCTCGGGCTTGAATTGCAACCTCGTAATCAAACGCCAATCTAGATGCCCCTACAGATATGCGCCCAGGTCTGAAGTACGGGGCAACATAAGTGTAAATTCAGATTTGCTTAGCTACTAGATAATTAGCTATAGACTAGATTGGTTTAAATGAATACCCACCACATATTCATAGCAATGACTAAATTCGGTTAATTACCGTTTATCAGCGTCTCGGCGCGATGTCTGTCCGCCATATAACATGTAATTCCGCCTTGTCGTGTGCCGACGCTCGCGGCAGCGCCATTCGCGCAATCTTGGTATGTCAAGTTTTAGCCGCGAGGACTCCCGCTTCATGTATATAAACCCATCTGAGACCCCACCCAAGATTAGTCTTATAGTATGCTCAAGATACAATCAAGGATACTATCAAAGCTTCATAAACTCCAGGAATCCTCAATTCGGCCAAAAGATATCCACGCAGAAATCAAATCAAAACCACAATCAGTGTCTATAAAAAATACAACGGCCACAACACAATTAGCAATGTCCCTAACCAACATGTGGTTCGCCCCACCCACAGACACTTCAGAATCCGCCTACATACACCCTCCACCCCCAAACAACCGCCCACACCCCATCCTTCCCCCAGAACTCCACTTCAAAATTCTTGAAGAGACACACTGGACAAGCCACCCTACCCTCTCCAAAACCTGTAAACTCTGGCATCACTTCCTCAAAACCTCCCCCACAATCCAAAACTCGCACTACGAACCGCCCCTTGAATCACTATATTTCAAAGGACGGGCTAGACCACAATTCCACAATGTCTTGGCCCATATACAAACTTTTGCTCGTAAAGAAGGCGGAACTTTCCACATCAGGAAGATACATCTAAATGCTCCACGTGATAAGTGGGGTAGATATAAGCAAAAGGGAAGTGAGGAATGGGTTACTCCCAAAATAAGACTCGCGGAGTTCGACTACGATTTCTTCAAAGACGAGCCGATAATGTGTTATACCGACGAAGGGGGTGATAAAGTACCCCTTATGGTCACTGAGACGTCTTACACACCTGAGAATGCACCAGAGGCGTCTGGTAAACCGGCCTCCGCGAAGTGGCCTGGACAGGAGAATATCTGTGAAACTGTCAGATTCGACGAGAATGTGACAGTGGGCGATCACATTACTCAATTATCTTTAATAATTGAGTCCGAAGAGGAGAAAGTGGAGCAGCAGAGACTTTTTCATCAGCCGGGGAATGAGAGTAATGTGGTGTGGTTGAGTGTTTATGAAACCGTGAAGCATATGGTGTGGTTGCGGTTTGCATTGAGAGCTGTGCGGTATGAGATCGAACCGGAATCACTCTCCAGCTAGGACGAGCATCTAGGTTTGGGGGCCGGATTATAAGAGATCCAAAACTACAAAGAAAGTGTGTTTGTTACATCAGACTACTACTACTACTACAATTTACATCCGCTGTAATACATCCAGGAATAAGAAAGAACACCTAGCTATCATATCTACTTCTACACCACTAGTATTCTCATTTCTAATCCACGCGTAGAGGTCGACTGGTTTGCTGGCCCGTGAAGGAAGAGGTTTTGTTCATGTTAATTTGCAGAACTTCCTACCATGCCTCACCTGATAAGAGCACAGCCAGGTCTCCAGTGCCATACTAATAAACGCCGCGATACAGATACCCCCAGAGTCGCTCACAGTCGTAGCCCCCAGACTAAACTCCCGATCTTCATGCGGCACATTATCCGTGATCTCTGCGAATGTATTCTAAATTTTATTAGTTTCCAGTTTCGATAGACCATTGAAACGACATGTCGATAATGGAAAATACTTACGACGTAAACTAACCCCCCGAGAATTCCCTCCCAAAAGATAATCAAAAATATAAACCAAACATTCGGAATAAAATTCCAGACCGCATGCGCCGTCAATACCGTCAAGTTCACAAACTGCAGTATGCTAGGTGGGTACAGATACCTAACCCGAATGAACGGTGTACTGCTCCTCGAGATAAACACTCCAACCTGATAGATCGTATTATATGTCGGATAAGCATCTCGATAGTTTTTGAAGGGCATCTCGTTCAGCGGATATAGAAGCGTTGGTGCTACTCCTTGGTTGATCGTATATTCCGAGATATAAACCAGCAGGAGCGGGATGATGTATGGTACGACCAAACCCTTCATCCTTCTAAAGTTATTCCTCAAAGATCTCCAGGCCCTCCCGATAGTTGACCCCTTCGCACTCCCAGCTGTGAAAACCGATCCATTTGAATGCATCGAACTCCCCATGATATCGTCATCGCCCTCCATAAGCCCTTGCTCTTCTTCCCCAGGTACGCTTGCATAACTCCCCTTTGCACCTTCTCTCTCCACCCCAGAAGGCAGTACATCCCTAGGCAAAATCCCAAAGAAAGCCACGAGCATAACCACTGGCAGAAAGCAACTCAGCATCAACGTGCTCCTCACGCTAAGACCAATCCAAGTCGATAGAGCTAGATAGAACGCTCCTCCAACAATCCCAGCACCGCCGGTCCCACTACCCCACATTGCTAGTGAGAAGTGGTCGTAAAAGTGTGTCATAGATACAAACGTCATTTCTCCACCGCCAGAAGCCAAAGAAGCTATGGCGATGCCGAATAGCCTCCAGGCAATGGAGTCTCCGAAAGCGACCACTATCATTCCACATGTTGAGAGGAGGTAGAAGCTGATGATCCGGACTCGGTATGATATCAGGTGGATGAAATACGGTCCCATAAGTTTGGTTAGGAACGAAGGCATGACGTCGAATAGTAAAACAACGCCTTTGGGGACATCAGGGCCAACAAGGTCCAGGGCTGCAGATAATATGATGACATAGAGTACATTGTTTATCAAACCTGGAATAACTGTTAGCCATTTTCAAAATAGAACGCATGGTAGTGTCTTCAGACATAATTATATAGATATACATACCAAACAGCCAAAATGCAGCACAGACTCTCGGATCAGCACCTGCGAAGGAAGCACGGATGTTATCGCGCAGAGTTGAAAAGCGTGCCTTATACGCCGGCCACGAGGACCCAGCCGAGCCAGGCATCGGAAGTCTAAACGCTGGAGAGCGTGGCCGTAGCTGTGACGACATATGATACGAAGATAAATAAAAGTCGAGACAAGAAATATTCAATATAAAGTTCAGCCTTTATCCCGCCAGCACCGCAACAGCATCATATACTGAACAGAGCTGGACGTGAGACGGCAGTTACAGAGCTCGAGGTTGGAGAATGTTAGATCTTGAGATCTATCCATCAAGGATCGAGGATGATGACGATTCGATGGCTTGCAGCGGGCATGCATGCATGCGCAGGGCTGGATCTCGTGCGGCCCTTTGTGGTGCGTACAAATGTATGTATCTATAGTATCCACGGAATATGTCCGCGTGATGGTTTAGTTCTGAAGCTAGACTTTGACTTCCGGGTGACAGGAGTCCCTAAGAGGTCAGCCTGGTCCTCTCTCTTGGCCCAGCTCCCAACAACACGGTAACAACACATTTTGTTTGTATATTGGTGCGACCTTAATGCTGTTGTGTCGGCCAATTTGATATACATGTATACACCGCAGGCTGTATGACCAGGGATTTATTTGATTTCTCGGACCGCCAAAGTCAAAGTCTCTCCGTTTTGGTTTGGAGACACCTGGTATAGGGACCTTCCGCCTTGAATCCCATAAGTTGCCACTGCATGCGCCTGACGGGACTCGGTCCGCAATATAAAACTGGTACGTTAGAGAGTAAATGAATACGCATGTTCATATTGATGACAAATGCCCATGCGTAACATGTTACTACATATTGATAAATTGGGCAAGATAGCACAGTTAACCGGTACTAGTGAAATGAAGTTTTCGAGGTATATATACTGTCCTCTGCGGATCTGTGTCTACAAACTTTCTAAGCTTTCAGTTGTCGAGATAAATTGGCCATTCAGATGCTTTATAATAAGTCTGAGCCTAAAATTATAATCTTGAAACTGATAGAATGGACCAAGTACAATTTTACCCATTGTTATATAGCGAGTCATATTGCTACCTACCAAGGTAGCGATATAGATAGTACCACTTACTACCCAGGTAGCTGCCGGTTAGACTCGCAGTCTAATTCTGTCCTTTTTATAAATTTTACTGTAGTATCTACCTATTGATATTACATACAGCTAACAATCAACTTGACTGCCAAGTATAATATAATTTCGGGACTTCCATTATAATAACGATCGAGAATTTATAATTAAAGACTCCTAAGCTTAATATACGCTTAGGTTGTTCAACTAGAATACTTGACTGCTCCAATAGACTGAACTATATATATTTAAGCAGGTAAGCAAAAAGGCACTGGTTGCAACGTTGAAATACATAACTAAATACCCACGATACAATATAAGAGGTACCAAACATAGATACGCCCATCTGTGCTCAAGATGCAGGAATCTTTAAGGTTTTGAGGCCGGTCTAAATCACAGGGTCGACCGATGTAAAGTGGCAGGCTCGAGACCGGTAAAATGGTACCGCGGTGGCTGGTTTAGCGCAACACAAACGGCGGCCACTCGCCTGACTGATGTTGGCTATTATGATGAGGTCAACCCGCATCGCCAGCACTCTCCCCAACAAAGACGACTATTACTCTACTCTCTTCCTCGTCTTCCAACCTCGTCCTCACCTAAAGCTACTAAAAACACTCGCACGAAGCTCCACCACTCCTTCCCACATGTCGCCGTAGTCCACTCCTCCATGAGAATTTCCGAATCGACGGTACTACCGTTCAGGCGCACGGAGCCATGCTCACAGCCTTTCACGCTCGCTCCATCCGGGAGCTAAGTTCGAAGGATAGGTCGCGTCAGGAGTGTATCCTGGCATATGGTACCATACCCACTCCGCTCCATTCTGTACCCTACCAAATACTTCTAGACCTCTGCTGCTATCTAGAGTATGTGGTGGTAGTTTATTTATATGTAACTGAGCTAACTCCCGGTTTTGCGTCGTCGCAGGTGAGAAGCTTCTCGTCGGCTTGAACAATGGCACGCTACGTATATACCGAGTCTCAAACCCCACGACCCCTACGGAGGCCATCGATATCGAATGTATGCGTGAGGTCGAGGGGTTTACAAAACGTCCCATAACTCAGATGGGATGTATCAAGGAATCTTCGATCCTGGTCATCCTGGCCGATACATATGTATCCACATATGACATGGCGACCTACGAAAAGCTGGAGACGCTGTCGAAGACTAGAGGCGCTACGTTATTCGCCCTGACAAGCGGTGTGGAAAGGGATATTTCTGGTGTTCCGTCGGTTGTCTCTCGGCTGGCTGTGGTGGTCAAGCGAAAATTGCTGCTATATCTGTGGAAAGACGGGGAGTTTCATGATTCGAATGAGATTACATTGCCGTCGCAGCCTAGAAGTTTGACTTGGGCTGCTGAAGGGAAGCTATGTGCCGGGTTATCGAGCAGCTTCGCAATGGTGGACGTGAATACAGAGGTTGTCGAGGATATTCCTATGGCAGGGGGTGGAGGAGGCGCTGGCGGTTATCTTAGCTGGTCAACCCGCAATCCATTGGCGACAAGGTTAGGCGACGATGAACTACTACTTGTTAGAGATTGTGAGTACTTTTAAGCTCCCAGCAACATAATTTGGACCACCTAGCTGACAAGCGCTACAGCAACATCAATGTATATATCTGCTCGAGGCGACCCCCTCGAGTCAAAGCAAATCCCGTGGAGCCACGCCCCAGACCAACTGGGGTATTCATATCCTTTTCTTGTATCTTTGCACCCCCATAATACCTTGCAAATACGCAACCCTGACACTCAGAACCTGTTACAAACGATAACTCTACCCGGCGCAACTCTACTCCATACACCACAGCACAACCATGCCCTATCGCACGCTGGCAAGCAGTTCTATCTTGCATCCCCAACTCAGATATGGAAGATGGTGTTGGTGGATTATGGAACCCAAATCAAGGAATTGACAGCAAAGGGCGAATATGACGAAGCGATTAGTATCCTAGAACAAATCGAACAAGCGCTGTTTTTGGAAAAGGAGGAGCGAATCAAGGAGATACAAATGCTGAAGGCGGAAAAGTTATTCTCTATGGGCAAATTCAGAGATTCTATGGACTTGTTTGCGAAGGTAGCTGCTCCACCAGCAAGAGTAATCAGGTTATACCCTCCGGCGGTTGCTGGAGAAATTTCCAGCCAGCTCGCTGAGGAAGTAGTAGAGGAAGCACCACAGGACAAAGAGCCACAACCAGAGGAGAATGGCTCGCCGGTGGAGGATGTTAAGCAGAATGGCGAGGGCGAGGATAAGGCATCGCCAATGGAAGAGCAAGCGCCTGGAACCCCACCGAAGGAAAACGGGAACCATCCATCGACACCAGATGTCGCGGTGCCGAGATCATCGTACTTTAGTATCCCAGCCAGGCTGAAGCTCGGTTCTACTGCAGACGACACCGCATCTATCAAGTCCGGAAGGTCTGGCAAGGGAGACGCAGAAGCGACGGCGACGGCGGCGCCTGCTACGACGGCGACTCCACCACCAGCTGCACAAGCGATAGCTCCGCCACCTACAACAAATAAACTTGGTATAATGATCCACATGTCTCTAATTTTTTCTGGTTTGAAAAACTAACAATTCTTATAGAGGGCAAAGTGCTCAAGCTAGCCGTCCAGGGCTTGGTCTCGTATCTCGTAGAAATGCGTCGCAAACTCCTTAAATACGTAAAACCAGATATGGACACAGATGCTCTCGGCGAATCGGCCATCTCAGAAGGACCTGAGACCGTCCCCATGTTCGGTGACACAGCCTCCAAATCGGCCGCTATAGATTTCAGTGAGGTAGCGGCGTTGCTCCCTCCGTCTCGACATGGCGGAGAGATGAGTGTCAGGGAGCAACTTGAAAACCTGATGGAGATGGCAAAGCTGATCGATACGACCTTGTTGAGGTCGTATATGTTTACGAATTCAAGTTTGGTTGGGCCACTTGTTCGTGTTGAGAACTTCTGTGACCCTGAGGTTGTACACGAGAAGCTAGTCGAGACTGGAAGGTTCAAGGAATTGGTGGACTACTTGGCCAATAAGAAGTTGCACGACAAAGCACTGGTCCTGCTGAAGAGGTATGAGAAGTCTATAGTAAATTTCTCCAGAAAGAGGATGGCTAATAGTGTGATTTGTGCAGCTTCGGTGATCGAGAAGAACCAGATGATAGGGAACCAGATCTCCATGGGCCGCAGGCTACTGTTACGTACCTGCAAAAGCTACATGCAGACCAATTACCCCTTATCTTCGAATACTCGACATGGGTGTTGCATAAAGACCCAAAACTGGGCATGGAGATATTTGTGGATGACACTCCACAAGTAGAATCCCTCCCTCGAGACAAAGTCTTAGATTTCTTGAAATCGATAGACGTAAAACTCGGGGTTAAGTATGCAGAACATTTGGTCCATGAGCTCAAAGACGACTCACCGGATTATCATAACTGGTTGATCGAGGGCTATCTGACCTTGATGAAAGAAACGAAGGAACCTGGACAGGATGGCTGGGAGTGGGAGCTTAGTAAAGAAGAAAGAGAAGACTATGGGCAAAAGGTTTTGAAGTTCACAGAAGATAGCCACCAGTATTGGCCTGAGAAGGTTATACGATGGCTACCAAAGGATGGTATGTTGGAAGCTTAATATATCCAATTGCTTTTCGCAGATAGTTACTAACTCAACTATTGTCAAGACCCGACATTCTACGAAATCCGGGCTTCGATTTTAAGTAGGCTCGGTGAACACCGGCAAGCACTCGAGATATTTGTGTTCAGGATGCAAGACTTTAGTAAAGCAGAAGCGTAAGCAGCAGCAAATTTGGTCATTGGAAAGTATTTTGTATCACTAAACGGTTTTAATAGGTACTGCAATCGCATACACCAATTGTCACCGCCAGAATCGGATCCTGCCGAAACTTCGACGGAAACTGTATACTCAATTCTTTTGTCTCTCTATCTCAACCCGCCATCAAATTATGAGGTCCAAATGCCACCAGCCCTTGATTTGCTATCCCGGCACGGCGCACGTGTCGACCCACTCGACTCGTTAAAGCTCATCCCGGAGTCAATCAAAGTCTCAGACCTGGGCAACTACTTCGAGAACCGTATCAGACATTCCAACTCCCGAGTCAACATGAACCGGGTAATGGCACAGTTGTACAAATCCGAAGCGTTCAGATGGGAAGAGCTCAATGCTGAAGCGAAGAAGAAAGCGGTTGTTATTGGCGAAGAACGTGTATGCCCTGTGTGTCATAAACGTCTCGGGAAGAGCGTTATTAGCGTTTTTCCGGATGGGCATGTGGTGCACTACGGCTGTGCGAATAGATTGGCGGGGAAGAAAGGTATGGAAGTTAAAGAAGCACCAGCAGATCTGGGACTCCGAAGAGGATTTGGTACCGATAGGTGGGGCTCGCCGTCGGCAAATACAGGGGGCTGGAGATGACATTTTAGATCGGATCTAAGTTTCGAAGTTTAATCCTCCTTTTCTTTTTCTTCTTCTTCTTTTTTTTCGTTCTCTTCTTCTTCTTGTGGGTTGAGTTCATGCATTTTTGTATGATGACTACGGCGGATGACAGCGACGGACATTTCTTTTTTCATGATTGTGAGCCGTGAGCAATTATTGCGATCCATTATACCAGGCGTCGTGGGATTTACTTTTGGTCAGGCATTTTTCTTTTCATGACTGGTTTATTTAAGTTACCAAATAGTAGGGAGCACTTAACGTTATTAAGCCCTTTCTTACCCCGTTGAATGTCCAAATTTGAATCATCGATACTATATAGACTATACCTACTACTATCCTATATATGATCAGTACGTCAGTAAATCAATGCCGATATCGTGTTACAAATCCGTTAAATTATAAACCCCCTTGTCTGATTCTTGTAAAGCTCGCGACATCATCCTCGCGGGAAAGAGTATAGCCGCGTGAGTCACCCAGCTGCAGCAGCAGTCGTTATAGCCCCGGCTAGTACCACGACATCCATCAGCCTTGCATCGTCATCCCAGCCACCCCAGCCCATATCTTATATGCACGTACAATGGTAACGGCTACCCGACCGAGTCCTTTTTCCCCTTCCGCGAGCTACAACAAATTAGAAGTAACAAACTGCCTTTTGACCTTCGAGGCTACTATTACTGGCCTAAACTAGCCTGGAAGGGCCAAGTTGACGTGTTGTGGTATGAAAGCATGCATGCAACCAATGCAGTCCACGGTCCACACGGTCCACACGCACGGCCGCATATTCTAATACATGAGCGAGCTGAGGGAGAGACTAAGAACCCCGGTCTGCCATGGCGGTTGTCGTTGTCGTTATGTTTCTCAAAGAGCCGTGACATCTGCATATTACCGTCTTTTTCTTCTTTTTGACGTGAAGGGTTTATATCTCCATGAATAAAAGGGCACTTCGATTTTTGGTTCCATCCTATCCATTACAGCAACCTGCCAGGTGCTACGGCGTCCCACCAATCCTTCAAGTTCATCCATTCTATCTATTGCCCTCAGATCTCCCCTCCATTCATCTCGGCTCCCGCTCGCGCGTCCAAAAAAGAGATAAGAACGTAGAAAAGGTGTCGATATCGCGATATCTCTACCTATCCATCCATATTCGATCCATAATCGATCCTCACATGCCAAAAGAAACTAGCATTGGGCAGGTGTGCTTAACCCGCTAGATTATCGATGAGAACAAGAAACTGGCATACAAGTAACCTCTGCAGCTGCTGTCTTCCACTCCCCAGGTCCCGACGGCGTTCGAATCCGGACCTGCGCCCGCCGCCGCCGTCAAGACTAAGCTCCCGCTTTCCCTTCCTCCTTTCCTCATCGGCGTCATCATCGTCATTATCCAGAACAACAAACAACACTATCATCCGTCGCGCAATCCGGCGCCTCCGTAAAATGGCAGCAGCAACAAAGCCCGCAACCAGCCCGGGTGTGCTGTTCGAGCTGCCCTTGGAACTGTTTAACGATATAATGTCGTACCTAGACCGGCCGGATCTGGCGAAGTTGTCTAGCTGCTGCAGAGCGAGTCGGAACCTGCTGTCGAGGGATGTATTCGGACATCTGTCCGAGTCGTTGACAATGGATATACGGGATAATATGCTGAAGCCGTTTCCGGGACTGCCGAGTTTGAGACATTTGCAGTCGTATTTTAGGTGTGTTCATTTTTTTCATTTTATTTTCTTGTTTTTTATAAGCTGTGGTGGGTCTGTTATGGACTGGGTTCCTTTTTATATACCGCCTAGACAGCTTAAGCGGCCATTGGGTCAAGCCCATGCTGTATACCAATTCAAAAACTACAATACTACCTCCATTTATAAGTCACACACCAGGACATTCAAATACACTAGTATTATACATAAAAAAGGACATTCTAGATGAGCAGAGCAGCCAGCTAACCCATACCATGAAAATAATGTTGTAAGAAAAAAAACAGCTACGTAGTCCTAAAACCCCCCATCTCATTCGACTACACCAATGTCACCTCCCCTCTCCAACTCACAAAAATCTACGAATACGTCGAAGCCATAAAATACTTCCCAAACATCGATCGATTATGGATATGCTGGGAACTGCCTTCAGACTGCAAATACCACGACGCAGACGCCTACCGCGAGGCATTAGTAGCCGGAATCCTATCCCGACTTATAACATATGAATTCTGGCCTAGGTTGAATCTATTCGGATTAGAGCGTTATAAACCGATTTCAGGTAGTGAGTTTAGGAGTAAAGAACAGATATCGGTATCCTGGCATTTTGGGGGGATAAGAGTGTTTAGAGACACGGAGGCGTTAATAAGAGGTGTTCCGGCGAGGTATATTATGGCTTCGAGCTGTGGAGAGGAAGAAGGGCATGGTTCTGGGTGCAGTTGTTTTGCACCAGGGTTTCAGACGACTTATATGGAGGTTAAAAGATTTGGATTTGGAGAGGCGGCGGCGGTGAAGGGGAGGTGGGGGATGGGTAAAGAGGATGTGGTTATGCTAAATACATTGGATGTTCATACGGACGTTTTTGTGGGTACGCCGATGGAAGAGGAGGAGGAGGAAAAAGAGGAAAAGGAGGGTGAAAGTGAAGAGGGTGGGAGAGTCATTACGCTTGTTGGCCGCGTGGACGAAACCGAGATCGAAAACCACGTCAGCGAAAGCGAGGGCGACAGTAGCAGCAGCAGTGAAGAAGACGAAGACGAAGACGAAGATGAAGATGAAGATAATAATGATGCAGAAGGCGAAAACGGAGCTGCCGCCACCACCACCACAACTACAACCAAGCGCACACGCCCCGGGCCTCCAATCTATAAAACCGGCTTAATTTACCCCTTCGTCAAAAAACTAGTCATGTCCGTAAAAAGCGGGATCACACGACAAAACATCGCAGAGATGGCCTGGCGCTGCCCCAATGTCTCCCATTTACGCATCGACGGCGAATTGCTGACCGACTGGGACATCGATAACGGCGGATATGCATACCAACAAGGCGAGGTGATTTATAGCGAGCTCATGGGTCTTAAAAGCCTAGAAACCGCGATTGTACCCTGGCCTTCAATCGGTGGCGGATCCGGATCCGACAGGATGACCCTAGATTGGAGACAAGCCGAGGAATCAATAATAGCCTGGGCAGAAGTCGGACGGCTGAAACTACTCAGATACGTGAGCTTCGTACACAATAGTAAAAAGTATCCAGTCTCGCATTGGACGAGAACGTATGGTATCTGCTGGGATGGCGATGGTAGAGGCTGCTCGGTGGGTGTTACATACTTCAGTGGGAAAAAATCCTGAATGGGATAAAGATAGTTTGTACCCTAATTTTTGGTATTTTTTATTAGCTTATATTTCTCCTCCTTCTGTATTCTCTTGCGATTACGGTTGTAGGTCATTGAGGCGCCTGTGTACTACGACTTCCAGCGCGAAGAGTATTCCTGATCAGCCAAGCCGGTGCTGGGGGCGGAGGGCTCACTGTTTCAGAAAGGGGCTTATGAGGTAATGCAAATTTGATATTTGCTGAGATATTGATAACCGGCTCTTGATATTACTTGAGGTATAGTTTAGTCTTGCATAGTCTTATAGGTCTTGTCAGCGATACAGCGCACCGACTCGAGATCCAAGAAATAACATGTAGCCGTATGTGTACTAGCGGCATTATCTAGACCAAAGAAATACAAACCTGGCTGATTGATAAATTATGCCATCGCCAGTCTTTAGGGAAACTTTTATAAGTTTAGCCGATCATTAAGTGTTCCGATTTTTTTAATATTAGAATCCTATTTAGTCAAAAGCTAAAGACGGCTTGTTACATATCACAATACATTGAGCTACCATTGGTTTCCACTTGAACCCAGACACTATAATTTTTCTGGAAGAATAGTTCGACCATGCATCCAGACCTTAGTAGCTCTTTCTCGTATCTTCATTGTTTCACAGAAACAGAGCCACCTCGAAAGATCTCGAGACTATATGACTGTAACCGAGTTGAAAGAAAAACCTACTGTTGTGGAGCTCGCTGTTATACGTCCTCGAGCTCGGGGCTATGCATTGACAGAACACAATCAAGTGGGTTTGATAACACGAGATGGTGATATTTGAACAGTCGGGGAAATTATACACTGTATAAACGGCAAGAGTCCGTGGATATAACGGCCTAAAATCAAGATTACCCATAATTAATTTTTACAGTCTCGTGGTCTATATTTCCCAAGTAAAGACTAGTAAAGATAGCCCTTAACTTAGTAAGAAGGCGTGGCTGGAACCGAACCCCGACGATTCGACGTTGGAAATGTTGCAGGGAGTGCGTTGCATTGGATGACCCTGGTCCCAGCATGAGCCTGAGCATGAGCCAGCTTCAACGTCCTGGTCAACACACGAGACTTCAGGACCACAGTCGCTTCCAACAGGCTAATGCCTCCACTGCACTTCCAATATTTTCCGTGAGCTCATGCATCTTATAATTGGAAATTGTGCGTCGTCTCTGATATACAACATATGACCTCCAACCTCCCCAGGCCGAAAACTCGGCCATGCCCGTTGCCTCCGTGGTAATTTATTCTGGAGCTCGGCCGAACCTGCAAGAACCACTCAAGCTTTATGCTTCCCAAACGGCCAGGACCAGACAGATCTCTAGATCTCGGGAGCAGGGCTTTGATGCCTCATCCGGAAACCTTCCCGTCGGACACTTGGACCACCTTCGTAACGCCTATTTCCCCATATATTTCGTGCGGTCCCTGGCCATTCTGTGGGGGTCAATCAATCGGATAATTTCCTCGTGGTGAGCCAGATCACCATGTGGGCTCAATCTGTCAATGATATTGGTCACGTCCAGCGCAGAATTAAGGTTAATTCTTAATATAAAACGTTTGAACACATAGTTTTTAATGCAATTCGTGATTGTGTCTTTAAAACGTGACGTCGCGGCGCATATTTTTCGAATGGTTGTGACGATAGCGTGGGGAGGTCCGAAAAGCCTGCATCCAATGGAACGGCCTCAATTGCTCGCCAAAGCCGGGGCTCAAAGCAGCTGATCGGCCAGTTCCCACTACCACCACCGCTTCCGGTCCGTGTCTACACACACCAACAATGTGCGGCGAAGACTTTTGAGCCAGAAATGGAATCCCGGGAAGTCCTTCTGATATCGGCATCCTCTTGCGAAGTGGAACTAAATTAATTTTCTTGAGGGCCCCGGAGTCGAGCACCCGATGATCACGCGAACGCTGTGTCTAGTCCTGTTAGCAGCTACTTAGCTTAGTACTAGTATACTATACAGCTGTTGGACCTTGTATTCAAACGCACCTCGAGATTTGGTGCTGTGTCTGAATCTGTGGAGTATCGAAAACTGTGGAGAAAGGATAGGCTCGGCTGTCATGCAAGCACGCCAACGCTGGAAGGAATCCCCTTCTTTCCCGTTCTGGCTGAGCATTGGATTTAGCTTGCAGCTTAAGCTCTGCTATCTCCCTATCTTACACACCTATTACTTTAAATTTCGCTAACACCATCCCCTCCTCCCCTCATCTACCCCAGGTTTCCATTACTAAAAGGTGCATCTGAGACTCAACTGATCAACTGACCGCTTGCCGTTCGCCTCGATTACGTTGCATCGCAAGCAAGAAGGCTGTCAAATTACAATCAGGCCATTGCACAGTCCCGTACCTGTTCGCTACCGTCTAATTCTCGATCCCCAGAAACCCTCGCACGCACGACAGGAACTTTCCGAGGCTTAAATTCCCGGCAACAAGGAAGGCTGTTAGAAAGCCGCATTATAAATACGGCCCTGATTTCAGACAGGATGGCGGAGGCTACTAAACCTGTTGCTGGTCCGTTGTCAGCTCCTGGCTCCAACGCGAATACCCCACGATTGGAAGCATCTGGAGTGAAATCGCCTACGCCGATATACAGCATGTCTGCAGTAAGTGATTATAATACCACGTTTTTCTGATCCTTCAATCTCTACTGGCTTAGTGAGTGAGAGGTGTGGATCTTGACGGGGTCACCAATTGCAATCTGTTTCAGTTCGGAGTTTTGCAGTCTGGTCTTGCGATTATATTGCTATCTATGGGCACAAGACTTTATCATTACTTGCTCAAATTTGCCTCTTCCCCAGCTTTTTTCATTTAAAGTGCATGATAACTACTACCCCGTTGGAATTCGCCTCAGATGACGTTGGGGTAAAGCAATGGGAACGGAGTAGACGAAAACTCCGCAAATCAGCCCACCGCGGCGTTGAGCCTGAATTTATCCTATCCTTATCACAATCCCTATTTCATGTGAAGCTTGGTTATTGGCCAAACACGGCTACCCGTGGCCGCGGCCGGCCCCATGCTGAAAAAAAGAGGGTCGAAACACAGCAGCACTCGGGTTGGGATTTTTTTTTGTTTGAGGGATTTCGCACCCATTTGCCGAATCGTCTCCTGGAAGGCAAGCGATGATTGATATTCCACTTCTCCGAAAGCTGCCGACCCAAGCTCTCGAGACGGGTCATCCTAGCCGATTAAGGGAAGCGTTTTGAGGCTGGGGACGAATCAGAAAATTTTTCCCATGCGGGTCTCGCACATCTACGAAGATATTTCGGAACCGTGTTTTTGATTGCATCCTCTTTTTTTGTTTTTGCCCTTCCCATGAGGTCGTATCGGCAAGGGATTGGTTGTGTTCGACCACTCGAACGGGCCGAAACAGGGAGTTCAAGGCACATAAACTTCGGTTTCCCGAAAACCTGCGTTCCTCGCTTTTCACTGGTCCACATGCCGTCCATCTTGGTGTTTGAGGATGCCCCTGTTCCTCCCAGAATTTAGCCGGCTTTGACCTACGGCTTTCGGGCGGTCTTTCAACGACACTTTCATGGGGAAGTTCCGCATATGGGGCACTAATGGCCCCAAGACTTCGAGTGGTTTTTTTTTCTTTCTGGGTTTTTTGTATCATCGGGATACTGCAGAGAGCTGCACATAATAGCCAAGCAAGGTCATGGGGCCCGCAACCGACCGGTCTGGCTCGCAGCTTTGGCGTGACAAGCATGCTACCATCGTGCTGCATAATTGCAACAAGCTTTTGATTATTAGTTTTCCTTTCTAACACTTTATGTGTATCGCAATCCGGG
The DNA here is from genome assembly GCA_036872755.1 of Orbilia blumenaviensis. NCBI lineage: Eukaryota > Fungi > Ascomycota > Orbiliomycetes > Orbiliales > Orbiliaceae > Orbilia > Orbilia blumenaviensis. Next base: position 538,066 of record JAVHNS010000003.1, on the reverse strand, counting down.
GCATGGTACCAGTTCTTCCGACGACTTTACTCGTATATTCTGTGGAAGCCCAGGTACCAGCCCTTGTTTATTCTGCGACATTACCCTTTCCTGAAGCGTATGCTCGGGTGCATTGGGGAAGGCCCTGTGCGATCTCCATACGCAATCTCGAGGGCCCCAAGGTCGTGTGCTTGCCGTCTCTTAGATATGCAGCTATCCAGAGCAGATTGGCACCATAAGCTCCCTTTCCCATGACTTTACTTTTTCCGTCTTATAAAGTCGACCCTGCTTGTGTTAGCTCTGTTTATTATTTTTTTTATTTTAGCTTTGCGACATTTTTATAAGAGCTTGGACTATCCCTTTCGTCATGACAGTTTAGTCCACCCTTTCGAAAGAAAGAAAGTTGCTTTCTAGCTAGTACCTAGTGGCAGCTCTGATTGTTTTATCCCTCCATTTGAACCTTCGATACTCCCTCAAGTTCTGCATTGTGCCTCCATATTAATTCTAAGCTCACATTTAAACGTTTCTGCCTTTCGACCACTCACAAAATAATTTTTCTATTACGACAAAGCCCTTTTGCTCTCTTCTTTTTCTTTCTTTAGTTGCACGCCTACAAAAGTATACATAATGCCTAGGACTAATGGGACTGTGGTTGGGACCCAGGTGGAGGATACGAGGATTTGTGTTGTGATGGTGGGTCTGCCAGCCCGTGGCAAGAGTCTGATAGCTGGCAAGAGTAAGTACATCTAAACAGTAGTGGTGATACTCGAAATGCCCCTGAGTCCGTTACTGATAATTGCTGCTTTCTGCCTGCAGTTGTCAGATATCTTCGTTGGTTGTCCGTCGACGCCCGCACTTTCAATGTCGGAACCTACCGTCGCCAGGATACACCACAACCCACCGCGGACTTTTTCGACACCAACAATAAGGAGGGTGAGCGCATGCGCCGGGCCGCGGCCGAAGCTGCGGTGAAAGACATGCTTAAGTGGTTTTCCCAAGAAAAGGGAACAGTTGCCATCCTTGACGCCACAAACTCGACCCAGGCTCGTAGGAGATGGATCGCACAGACCATTGGCCAGTATGGCATCGAGGTCATGTTTGTGGAATCCAAGTGTGACGACGAAGATCTCATCATGAGTAATATCATGGAGGTTAAGACCACATCTCCCGACTACCGTGGCCAGGATCCTGAGCTCGCAGCCAAAGATTTCAGGAACAGAATCAGGAACTACGAGAAGATCTATGAGACTATCACAGAGACGGACTACACCTATGTCAAACTGATTAATGTCGGAACACAAGTTGTCATCAACTGTATTCAAGACTACTTGCAAAGCCGAATCGTCTATTTCTTGATGAACTTGCACATCAAACCAAGATCGATTTGGTTGTCTAGGGTAGGTTTTCCCCGACTCTTTCCCCACATTTCGGAAGGAGAAAGAAAAAAACGGCTAACGCGTGTTCAAAACAGCATGGTGAGTCCATGTTCAACCTCGCAGGCAAAATCGGCGGAGACGCCGACCTTTCCCCGCGTGGCTTCCGCTACTCCGAAGCTCTCCCCGAAATCTGCCGCCAAGCCGGTATTGTCCCGGAGCAAAACATCACTGTCTGGACTAGCACCATGAAACGCACTATCCAGACCGCCCAACACCTTTCCTACAACAAACTGCAATGGAAGGCTCTTGATGAGCTCGACAGCGGTACCTGCGACGGCCTCACATATGAGGAAATCGAGGAACGATTCCCAGAGGATTTCCGTGCCCGCGATGACGATAAATATAATTATCGATACCGCGGCGGAGAGAGCTACCGTGATTTGGTGATTCGGTTGGAGCCGATTATCATGGAAATGGAAAGACAGGAGAACGTGATGGTTGTGACCCACCAGGCTGTCATTCGATGCATCTATGCATACTTCATGAACGTCCCACAGGACCGAAGCCCATGGATGGAAATTCCATTGCATACAGTTATCAAGCTCACACCAAAGGCCTATGGTACCAAAGAGGAGAGGTGAGTTCCTTTACCACAGTTTGCCGTATGATCTGAGTTTAATACTAACTAGATTGGCTATAGATTCAAAGCAAACATCCCAGCTGTCTCAACTTTCAGACCAAAATACTCCTCTGCCAAGCACCAAGAAACTGATTCTCCCGACGTTAACGAGTTGAGCGTTAAGATGAACGTATAACAGTTACCTGTCATTTCTTCGTTTTTTCAATGACTTTCGTCTGGCGTAAGGCCTGTTTTGAGGGGGGTTTTTCCAGCCACCACCTTTCCCCCCCTGGTTTACGAATAATCCTTTTTGCTTCGGTTGCGACAAAAGTGCTCTTGGGAACAAGGACCACACTCTCTTCTTCTTTGGACTATATTGCTACTATATCTCTGTATTGGATCTTGTAATTGTATCTCTCGAGGTCTTCTTTTTCTTCTTCGCTCTCAAATGCGATCTAATGCTTTTGTTTCATTCCTTTGTTTTGTTTTTATTCTTTCTTTCTTCTGTATGTACCAAAACTTTTTGGAGGGCGACAGGCGAGGATATGTTTAGGGCGTTTTTGGGCTTTTTCATGATCGATACCAACGGCAATGAAAAAAAAAATCTAATGCCAATGATTATATGAGGTTATTTCTCGCATATAGCTTGTAGTACCTGACTTCAGAGTTCGGAAACCCAGTTGGTTCGTGTAATCATAGGATTCACATTTGTGCGACAACATCAGGTAAAGGGTATATAGTAACAGTTGAGATGTATGCACAACTGACTCTACGGTGATACTACGTCTCTATTAGGAAAGGAACACCAATGTTATATATCGCTCAGTTTCGACGAAGAGGCGGATAATATATGGTTCATTAGATATCTTGAAAGGATCAAGTCATTATTCTCATTAATTATATTACAAACGAGGCGCACGACTCCAGAATTCCGCTGATATACCAGCACCCTGTTACACTATTCTGTACCACATTCTAATAAAAGTTCGGGATCTGATTCCTAAAAATCTGTCCCCACGCCCTCTGCTGTTGCGCCGCTACAGCAGAATCATACTGCCCATTAGGCTTCACAATCCTACAACTCAGATCCGCCAGCTTATCCCACACGCTCTGTGGAATACTATTATAAAACTGCACCTGCGAAGGTGCATAATTATTCTTCGCTACTTGTCCCATAAAAGTAGCTCGGAGCTGTGCACCCGTTAGCTTCGCTTTCCGCTTTTCGAGATCCGGAACCGCGTTATTGTCAAGGCTCCGCTTTTTTGGCTTTTCCGAGGCTTTGGTCGGTGTTGCGGTCGGCGCCGGAGCGAAATCTATCACAACGACGGTCTGGCTCGGTAGCTTTTCGGGGATAGTAGGTGTCTGCCCGGCTTTCAGCTGTCCGTAGGCCTGCTGTAGGATCTTTGCGATTTCGGGATAAAACGGCTGGCCGTCGCTGCCGCCCACTCGGGATTGTAGGTCGAGGAGCTGGTCATATATGGAAGTGGGCAGGGAATCGAGGAATTTGATTTGTGTGGTGGGTTCTCGCATTTGTTTTGCGTCCTCTAGGATTTTGGATTTGAGCTCTGCGCCTGTACTGGACTTTGCGCGGCGGGCGAGCGGCGAGGCGAAGCTGCCTGTTGCGGTTGAGAGGAGTGCTAGGATGCTGATGAGGGGGGTTGTGAAGCGCATCTTGAAGTTATCTTTTAGATACTTGATTGTTTAAGTTGTGGATCAGAAAAGCAGGCTAATCCAAAAATCGAATAGCAAACTATAATCCCAGAAATAAATATAAATATATATAGGGTAGATTATAAACGTTTTAGACTTGTCGTGAGGCCTGCCTCGTCAAATGGTAGTATAATGAAGATATGGTGATTATGAAATGAAATGCAACTAGGCTAGCTAGAAGGAAGAAAACACTTAGCTTAGCGAAAGGAAGGAAGAAAACCAAGGATTGAGTCGGGCTGCATTTTATATTTGAATTGAAAGAATGGATATTATTTTCGATAACGTCTATGGGGCATAAATATCTCCTAGGTTTCATTGTCATGCATTACCACATATAACACTATGCATATGTAGTGGCGCTTTCACCAGAAGAGGTGCTGGATTCAAAAATACCCTGGTGCGTTTTGCAATGAACCAGGCGTTCTCAGAAAGTGACCTTACCAAAGAAGGCAGGAGCCATGCTGAAACGAGGTTGCACTAACCATAATTGGATATTGAAGAGCCGGGTAGGAAAGCGAGAGCGCATCGCGATATCTTAGAGTGAGGGTGTGGCTTTGGTTGGTGAGGGATGTTATTTTTGTCCAATCAGTGGATTCATATTTACGCGGTCTAATTATCATTGAGCTGCTGCTATCGATTGCGGGGAAGAGGAGTTCAAAGTGGGTTCAAAATGTCATCAATTGTGTTGAGAACGTTGCATTTATAGTGCTCCCCCAAAACGGTAATTCGACATCATTGCATATGATTTCGAACATTTCTTTTTTTTTAAAAATTTCTTTCCTTTCTTCTTGGTAATATTTTAGCCAACTTGTGGATTGACGATAATTCGGTAGATTAGCATCACCGGGAAGAAGCATTTCTTCCCAACGAAATTTCCACTGACAATCAGCTGTTATAAAAGTACCCTTGGTTGGGGCTGCCTTCTTTGCGCTGTGGGGCCGCCGAAGCTGCCCTTTTTGGTTGTGGAGAAATGCCGAAGCGCACATGACGCCAACCAAACATGTGAAAGCCAAACCACCTTCATAAACTCCGTCCTCGACACTAAAACAATCGAAGAAGAAGACAACTAATATCATCATCTATCGCGTTTATTTTCATTGCTGTCTTTCATTTCGCCATGATACCCGTTACTGTTATCGCATTCGTTTGAATTAGATCCATACCGTATATTTCCGCATCATCTCCGAACACAACAATAGAGCGACGATGGGAGTGCAATCTAAACTACTGCCCGCCGGCAGCCAAGCGGCTCTATTCAACGTTCTAAATTCGTCCCTAACGTTCTACTTGGCGCATAAAACGAAGATTTCTCGTGGGCTGTACCTATTCACCTTCCTCGCTCTGGTATTCCGAGTCCGCGCCGCTATTTCCGATCAAAAGCCAGCTGTAAAGCCCACACGCTCGACAGCTGATAGCTCTAAGCGACAAAAGGTTGAATTAAACAGAGAGTTCTTCCGCAGTCTTCTTAAGTTGTTGAAGATCGTGATACCAGGATGGAATAGCAAGGAAGCGAGGTTGTTGGTCAGCCACTCAGTGTTTTTGGTGTTGAGGACTTTGATTAGTTTGTATGTCGCCGAACTGGATGGTCGACTAGTTTCGAACCTCGTCCGGGGTCGTGGGAAGGACTTCGTGCTTGGAATAATATGGTGGATGGTAGTCGCCATCCCGGCGACATTCACAAACTCTATGGTAAAGCCTCTTTTTCAAATTGAGGATATGGGAATAGTTGGAGCTAACAACAATTCTAGTTGTCATACCATCAATGCAAGCTTGCCCTCCAGTACCGAACTCGTCTCACAAACCACATCCACAACAAATATCTATCCAATATGATTTTCTACTCAGTCGGCAACCTAGACGACCGGATTAAAAATCCAGACCAGCTGATCGTAGAAGATGTTCGTAAATTCTCCAACTCACTGGCAGAGCTCTACTCCAACCTCGCCAAGCCAGTGTTGGATATGGTTATCTATAACTACCAGCTTTCGCGGAACGTTGGTGGCGAGGGTCTATTCCTCATGGCATTGCTGGTCCAGATTTCTGCAAATGTTATGCGTGCACTTACGCCACCATTTGGTAAATATGTCGCCGACGAGGCTAAGCTGGAGGGAGAGTTTAGACATCAGCATTCAAGACTCATTGATAACGCCGAGGAAGTTGCGTTGTACTACGGCCATGAGAATGAGAAGAAGACTCTCGACAAGGGATATTTTAGGTTGATCAAATATGTCAATCACATTCTTAGGCAGAGATTGTACCACGGGATTATGGAGGACTATGTTATCAAGTATTTCTGGGGAGCTCTTGGGTTGGTACTTTGCAGTGTACCTGTGTTCTTCAAGATTCCTGGTGCCAAGGGTGGCAGCTTGGGAGATCGAACGGAAGGTAAGTGGCCATTTCGTAGTTTTGTCTTTTTTATGTTAATGCTAACCAGGTTGATTTAGGGTTCGTAACCAACCGTCGTCTCCTGCTCTCATCTTCCGACGCCTTTGGCCGTGTTATGTTCTCTTACAAGGAAATCACCGAGCTGGCAGGTTACACCTCTCGTGTATCCACCCTCTTGAATGTCATGGAAGATATCACAAATGGCCACTTCGAGAAGAACCTGGTCTCCTCGGCTTCTACCGAGGAAAACGCAGCCGTTCTTCGCGGACGAGGCAAGGTCATCGAGGATAGCTATATTAAATTCACAGACGTCCCTATCGTCAGCCCCAACGGTGATGTCTTGGTCAGAAAGCTTTCATTCGAGGTCAAGCGAGGAGGGCATCTGTTGATTGTCGGGCCAAACGGTTGCGGTAAGAGCAGTTTGTTCAGAATCCTTGGTGGTCTATGGCCGGTGTATGGCGGCGAAGTCCGAAAACCTCCTAGTGAAGAGATTTTCTACATCCCACAACGACCTTATTTGAGCCGTGGGTCGTTAAGACAGCAAGTCATCTACCCAGACGGACTCAAGGACATGATTGAGAAGGGTGTCACAGACGATGACCTGATGGCACTCTTGAGGATTGTGGAAATTGAGTCTGTTGTTGAGAGGGAAGGCGGATGGGATGTAGAGAAGGAATGGAGAGAGCACCTCAGTGGCGGTTTGCAGCAGAGAATTGCTATGGCTAGATTATTCTACCATGCTCCCAAATTGTGAGTACTCATATTATTTGATATCATAGAGTGGCCGTGGAAAAGCGACTAATTTGTTTCGATTGTATAGTGCCATCTTGGATGAGTGTACAGCAGCACAGACCCTCGATATTGAGCGAATCATGTACGAAACCGCTAAGCAGCTAGATATCACCCTCATCACTGTCAGTCACAGGAAGAGTCTGTGGAAGTACCACGAGAATATCTTGCAGTTTGACGGACAAGGTGAATTCGTGTTCACAAAACTAGACGCGGAGAGACGACTGAGACTTGAGGATGAGAAAGAAGACCTTGAGCTGCAGTTGCGTGCAGTACCAGAACTGAGAAGGCGGTTGGACGAACTCAAGGAGAGTGTTCTGGCCGAGGCTTGATCTTGATCATCTGGGGGTTTTGAAGGAGTGTAAGATACAGGTATATCGTCGCGTTTATAGACTGGCAACCGTATTAGAGTGTATGTAATTATGCAGAAGGAGAAGCTGTTGTGCGCAGTATCTTCTAGCTATCCTTCCTTCTATGTACTTAATAATACTGCATTGGCATGGTACCAAAGCTAGCGTCTATCTCGAACCGAATCTAGTTCTAACAAGTTTACAATGTTTACGAGTCAAAAAAATAACGTAAAACCACACCCGTCTAGTATCCAAGACTCTGGGCTATGCATGTATGTGTGTGTATGGATTATCTTATATCTTCGTTATCGAGAGGTAACGCACTAACATGTATCTTATAAAACGGGTCACACCGAATCCTTGTTGCCCCCAAGATTATTTAAGTAGTCGGATTGACGCTCTTTACCAAGCTACGGGGTAGACGGTTGCACAGAATCTCAACTTATTGCATGGTGGGGCAGCGACAACGCAAAAGCCTGGAATCTGTAACACCCAAAACTGCAACTAGGTACGAGGCTATACTGTGACCTCGTGATGTTTTCTTCGAGATTCGGATGATTTCTAACTCAAGGCTTCATGGTCCTGGTATATCTGCCAGGAATGGGCTCTTCGTATGAGTAACGGCGCAAATTTCTAGGTGCGGTATATTATCCTTGCCACCACGCTAATCCCAACTCAAAATAGGCAAAAAGAAAAGTTTTCTTCCCACAACCTTCCCTGAGGCATCACGGCCTTCAAAAAATAATTCAGGAAGTCAAAAAGAATGATGATTCAAGTTAATGCGTCCGCCGGGAATCGAACCCGGGGCTGATCGAAGCTGCTGACTGGATCCGAAAGAACCGGTCATGGCAACGATCAATTTTACCACTAAACCACAAACGCTTGTGTCTTGATTTGATGGAAGAAGAGAGTCTGATGCACTATATAAATGCTTAATATATTCGCCGAAGCTTGAGGTTCCAGCGCATAAATACTAATTCACAGTATCAATCAAGGACATTGGGCCTAAATTCCTAAGGCATGGGGTTTTTATTACTATTCGTTAGTCACGGGAAGTGTAATTTAATACCATTTAATATCTTTACTACGAGGGAAATGCCCTTAGTCCGTGCCCATAATATCCACCTAGCTTTTGGCTATCCAAGTATTTGGGGACTACAATGGTGGATTCTCTCTTTGAGACCACGACGGATAAGCTCACTTTAGAAATAAGATTGCTCCTCACCTTGCTAGAAATTTGTATTAGCGTGATTTAGTAGTATGTTACTCTAAAACATTCCAACGACCTATACAGATCGTTTCGGTCCATATGAAAATTGTGTATTGCCCGTACTCGCGCGATATTTCAATGGTCAACTAAATTGTAATATGTTGTGTTGGGTCGTTAGGTTACCTGGCAAACCTATAACTAACTGGTGCTCAATTATTATCCACTATGGTGTGTCATTCAACGGTAATCAATGGAGTTACGAGTGGTACTAAAATTGACCCAGGTCCATAAGAAGACGCTGGGGAGAGAGGGAGAGACAAAATCTCGAGAACCTTTGGCGGAGAGCCAAATAAGTAAAAACACTTTAGTACAGCAGAGTTTCGATTGGACTCCTGGCCATCTTTCCCCAACCTAAACCTTTTATCTTCCACATCGTTCGACCCGCGTACATATATGTATTCGTGAAAAGTCGACAAATCAACCAAATACTGACGATGCGCTATATATGTGTATTTAATAATAGGACAATGCTAACTAAGCAATAATGCTCACGTGCTATATACCTCTGAACACTCGTTCATGCATCAAATCCTTATAGCAAGTAGGAGGCTTCGACGATTTCCAATTTTGCGCCGTCTCGTCAAATTCTTTCACAAATCGCCATGAACGCCAAACCCAGACCGTTATTTCCGCCTTGCGTCCGCTATTCACCAGAATCTCACTTTGCCGAAAAGCCCGACGCCTCCCGGGCTTTGTGTATACGGTTCTGCTTGCATCTCCCCTGAGTTTTCCTTACTTGGGATCTTCTTTGCGATAAGAGGACTTGATGGTAAAGGGTGGTCCATTATCTTGGCGGCATCATCAGGGTGTGCACTTTTAGATATTTCTGTAGAAGGAAGGCACGCGAGTGTTCGTGTATTAGCGATTGAAGATGGTGTTTGAGAAGTCCCAAAGAATGCTTGGGGTTGCTCTGGTTGAGTGGCGGGTGGCTGCGTGGATTGTTGCTGTGGTGCCTCTTCGACTTTTGGCGGTGGCGACATGGTCTCTGTCGAAGGCACCGAAGCCTGTGCTTCTTGTTCTGCCTTTTGTTGTTTTTCCTTTTGCTCAAGAATGAGTGGCTCGAAAAGATATTTTCCTACATGAGTTTCAAATGCAGAAGTCAGCATGAGTTTCGCATTACAGTACCAGTAGATGTCGGGACATATGCAATGTTTGCCAACCGAGTTGGCCGTTAGGACGAAAATGCATGGAAACCAGATGGTGGAACGATAATACTGACCTCCAGCAATGCCTGCGCCTGCAGCAACCAGGAATCCGACTATGCCTCTTGACATACTGAAATTGCGGGGGAAAGCCTCCGGAATTTATAGTTGTGCAAAAGTGGGGAATTTCGTGGGGTGGTTTTGAGATAATCACGATATTGGATGTCGCCGAATTGGATCGATGCTCTTTCGCTCTGCTTGGAGGATATCAAAACTAATGATATCGATATCGATATCGGTATGCAAGCCGGAGATGACCTGCGATCAAAACAGGGTTTTTGGCACTCCTGTTTTGTGGGGGTGCCGCAACGGTAAATGGTTGACTTAAGCCCGGCGTGGTTTAGTTCGGAAACTTGATGGGCACACAAAAGGCAAGAAACGATAAAGGACGATGGTGTTGGAAAAGAAGGTTTTCAAGTGGCGATTGGATAGGAATAGGTCCGAGCTCGCGACAGCAGCTTTAGAATGTCTTTTTTTGCTCTTTTAAGGCATGGGGAGGAAAACTATGTCGCAGATGCAGAGGTCGAAGGGGGAGAAGAAGAAAAAGAAAAAGAAAGAGACTGGATCTTGGGATCCTTCCTGCTAGCCCGTGAGTCGCTTTATATATATATATATAGGGCTTATCTTGTGCCTGTGCTACACGCCTTAAAATCCCACCGGACCGGATGAATTAACTAGAGTATATTCCTTTTCCGCTTTTTAAAAATGTAAACTATGGCAGTATGGCCGAAAGATCCCCACTTCTGTGCTTCCAGCTTCAAGGTCCAGTCGCCTATCAGTTCAAGCACGCATGTCCATAAATTAATCGGATGGCAAAATTTCTATGCTCCTTGCTTGGCCGCTTTGGAGGACACCTGCATGGGATAAATACGGAAATTTGAAAGAGGCTTGCTTTGGACCGCACGATAAAAAAAAAAAAAAAGTGCGGATGAACTCGAGGTTCAAGGGGCGCGACAGTATCCGTGGGAGGCCAGAAGCTGGGGATTTCGATTATGAAAAGATTCCAAGGATCTGGTGCCTCTTTCCTTTTCGTCTTGTCCGGAACGGAGAAGCTAAGTAGCTACTGCAGCGGTCGGTCGGGAAGACAAATAGTGGGGAATGGTAATAAGCCTAATGCCTGTTCCCGCCTCCGCGAAAGCTGGATGCTGGACTGACTTTGGATTGGATCCGGAATCCCAGTTAATTCAAGGCTCTTGCGCTGATGCTTTGATAACTCAAGGAAATTTGGGAAAGCAAGGTTCGAGAGGATAAGGACTACCTTGATTTTATCGCAGGGCTGCTTAAATATATATATATTCTCGGCTACTGCTTAGGCGATATGTACCTGCCTCTAGTCCACGGCATCGAATTTGCGAAGCGATAAGGCCGTTCTTGGCCCTGTCGATGTAATGAGATTGTAAATACGCCTCGGCATCGACTTTGCATAAATTAGCGAGGCTGCTTATAAGATATCAATAAAAAGGTGGAGTTGTCAGGCTTGATCGCCTTAAAGTCATTGCGGTTTTGAGTAACGGTGCAAATCAAGTCTATCGGAATGGGATGAGAATGGTGTGCCACGATGCCTGCATGGCACCAGCAGGGTTTTCGGAGTGCATTCAATCGCCAACAAAGTTTACTCTGCAGCTATGGACCGCAGATAAGAACCTTCAAAAAAGTTTGTGCAGGCGTGTTTTAAAAATCCTTTGCACAAGGGCTCACGGTTTTCGGAATTGCTTCGGCTCACATAGACACTTATGCATGCTGCAGAGTTGTGAGATGTGATAACAAAAAGCAGATAGCAACTAGGTTGCTTTGCAACCCTTGCGGGTGGAGAGGAGAACAAAAGAGGCATGCAAAGACGGAATCGCGGGAATAGCTGTGTAGACGTTAATAGGCATGTCAACGAGTTGCATTTGCATTCCGGCCAGCCAATGGCAACAGGATGTGATACGACCATGTAACACGAATCTCGAAGTTGGCGCATATGAGGCTGTCAGAGCACGGTACGCGACCAGTGGTACAGCACTAGACCGTAAAATGTCGCAAACCAGGCTGGGTGTCAAGCCAAGGCTGATGTGGGGGCGTGCAGACCCAGGCTAAGATGTTGCCCCAGTGCATCCTGGCCATTGGCACATCCCGATTTGGCGGCCTTGAATGAGATCATTGGTGTCATGAAACAGACAACCGATTGCTCCTCTTTTTTTTTTTTTTATGGATCTACCAACATAGGTCGTTACTATATTTTCTACATACTATCGTGTATTCCATCTGTTAGACATCTTGAATAATAAACTTTGACAGAAAACGGTTGATTTGGAGGAAGAATATCTCTCTTCAGTAATTACGGCTATATGCTGCCAGGAGACCACAGGTCTCGATCTACCCATGATTGTATTTGCTCCCAGGAATCTCAGACGGTCATGGTATATAGATATTACTTAATTAATAGAGAATAAGTGGACAAGAACCAGGCTCCAGGGAGTCATTGAAAACTGGAATGGTGGAACGCTACACATATTAAGCTTAACAACTCTTAGACTGTTTCCTTCTTATTAGAAGTATTTTCGATTTCATGGACAGTCAGGTCCGCGCCATCTTTTGCGACACCAGTTGCACTCTCATGTTCGACAAATGCTGCTCCTTTTTCAGCATGACTGACACCGCCGAAAAGTGTATCCATATCCTCGAGTGCCATTCCCTTGGTTTCTGGGACAAAGAACCAGATAAACGCTGCGAGCAAAACATTGATCCCTGCAAACATATACATGGCCTTGAACCCAATCTTTTCCAAAATGAGTGGAAAGATCTGATTGACGATAGCATTACTGACGTTTTGCATTTGGGCGGACATGGCGACGGCTTGAGCGCGGACGTTCATAGAGAAGACCTCAGATGTCCAAATCCTATGGTTCAAAAGCGGTTAGTTTTCTAAAGGCTTGGGATCTAGTAATCGACCATCCGAAAGTAGATGCTCAATGTGTATATAACTTACCAGACGGCAGCACCCCAAGAAGGTTTATAGAAAAATGCGAACAAGAACATGAGGAAAACGATGCTACTGGCAACACCAGTGGATTTGGCGCCACCTTCCTCAGTGGGCGTCCCAATATAGACACTAGCTGAACAGATCATACAGACGGCCATACCGATGGCACCGACGAACAAAAGGAATTTTCGACCATATCTATCGACCGTCCATGTCGCATTGAGCGTGAACAGAATACCGAAGGTTCCGTTTAGGGCGTTGATAAGTTGAATAGTTGAATTATCCTTAAACACTTGTTTGTACACAATGGTGGAGTAACTGTTAAGAGATCCCTGTCCAGTGATCTGTTGCCCAAAGTTCATAATGAAAGCCAAAACTAAATTTCAGAATTAGTTTTGCGGCTCGATCGGATGACAGGCTGCATGGACGATGATTTCAAGACAACTTACCAAGACGTTTGCGAATGGAGGGGTCTTTCCACAATGGTAAATACCTTCCGTCGAGAACATGTTTCTCATATTCAATAGCCTGTTTGATTTGCTGAATTTCGGCGTCGACCTCTTCTTCCGTTTCTCTGACCATCATCAAAGCTGCCCTGGCGCCCTCCTCATTACCCTTTTGGATATACCAACGTGGTGTTTCTGGGCAGAAGAAGATCAAGACACAAATGATGCCTGGAAAAACAACTTGGAATATAACAACCATTCTCCAGTCCCAATTTCCTAGCTTTGAAACGTTCTTGGTACAGGCGAAGTTAACCCAGTACGCCAAAAAGCTACCAACGCTGAAGAACATCTGCCAGAAACTCATGATCTTGCCTCGAACCTCGGGCGGTGCAAGTTCGCCAATATACACAGGCCCAGCAGGTAGCGCAAGACCTTGTCCCATACCAACAAGACATCTTCCCGCCAGAAAGGCGCCAATACCGTGACCAGCGGGTGCGAATGCTTGAATAAATGTACTCCAAAGAACAACAAAGGCGCCGATCCACATAGCAACTCGACGGCCAAAGTAATCACTGACAGGTGCAGAAACGAACCAGCCAATCACAACGCCGCCGACAGTAGTCGCAGTATTAACAGCACCGATTTGATTTGGGTCCGGGTTTCCCCAATAGCTGGTCCAGTTCTTTGAGCCTTGAACTGCGTTAAAAACGGCTGCATCATAACCATAGAGCACCATACAGCTGGCAGCTACTAGGGAGATATACCTATAAAATCCATGAGTTTGAGATAGCCAATTGCATGGAATGAACTATCACCTACCAGTTATAAATCCTTTGCTTTGATGTGTTAACCATGTTGGGCAATTGTTTTCGGCTGTACAGCCAAACAATTCTGGTCTTAATAAGTATCGAGTAGTACAAAATTGCCTTGGACCTAACTAGGCTTTGAGGGTTCGAGTCGACCTGTGTGTTGGGGCCTGAGGAAGATCCGAGTATAGTTCGACGAATATGAGAAGTACGGAGGGAACCTAGCACTATTTTATGTTGACCCTGCCTCTTCCATGATACTCCTGTTTAGGGAATTTATTCAGGAATGCCATCTGGAAACCTAAGTGCTATGGCTAGTATTCACAAGATTATTCAATAATTACTTGTTACAAGACGGAAAAATTATGGATCGCGTAGTAAGGCTCGGATAGTGCTAGCCAAACGTCGACCCAAACTTTTACTACTAGTAAACATGTAAAAATGGGCACCCTGCCAATAGGAACCGCAAATCCTCGTTCGAAGCAGTTCCGAAAATTCGGCCACGAGACTAGCTATCGACGCCACGCAGAATGCCTCCACCCCAGAATCATTAATAATTCCTCCGTTGCGGGATCTCCACGAGGAGAGCATCCCCCAGTTCGGTTGCATTCAGGCAAAATGTGGTTTCCGTGGTTCAGATGCTTGGTGAGGTTCCCAGCACCCGGTTTGAATTTAGGCAGAATGGGAAGCGAGGAAGGTCGTTGTGGGGAAGCTTTTCCAAGAGTTGGGGCTACTGCTTGACCTAGCGTCAAATTAAGCCGAAAAGGTATTAAGGAATCGTACGAATGAGATCATGATTGTTCAGCTAAGCCGTTACGAGGAAAGGCGAGCTGGAATATCTGTGCTTTTGCGTGAACCATTGATAATATGATTCCCTCCGGGGCGAGAAATTCCATCAATGGCACCGCAAAACCTGCGGCCAAGATCAAGATCCTATAGAAGTGGTTGGATCAGTCTCGGCACCATGGTTGGATTTCGAGGCTCTGGTGAAAGATTCAACAACGTCTTACGAGAGTACGATATCACGCCACCAACTGTTCGTATCAGTGTTCTTACTATGATCCGGTAGTTAATTTTGTGGATGAAGCTGGTAAGTAGTTAGTTTTCAGACTTTAATGTAGCCGTCATAGCTTGTAACTAGCTTTTTTGCTTTAAATTAAATTCATACTATGAATTGATAGATGCCTGCCTGCGCGATGCATCGATTTCTCTGTTATTTTATCCCAGTTCATAGAGAAAAACGAAAACGGCAAGGGAAGCTTCTTGTAAGGTTGGGTGCTCTTTAGTGTGTTCGGTTAACCGGCTACCACCCGATGATGTGAAGAGATTTCAGTCCCACGTGGGTAACTTTTTTTTTTTTCAAGACCCTTGATTTCTACGTGCATGGTTACTGTGCTGGATTCAGATTTATTAACTGGGAGGTGGCCACATCGTTGAGGCTGGTTTACGAGCAGGCGGTGCCAATCAAACTACGTATATAATTGAAAATGGAGCCAAAACTTAGAGTGTACATTGTACATAATTTTTTTGATATTCTGTCTTAAATTCAAGAATTTAAGTCGATTTATCGCACCTCGGACCAGAACAACCGCTTTCGAATTTAAAAATAAAGAAAACGGGGTAGCTTCGTCCTAAGCAATTGATCAAAGCGCTAGGTATATACATATTTTGATCTGTATATGTTGAATATTGAATGCTCGAACGTGTTAGTAGGTATTGTCAGTCCAGCTTTTCCAGTCGGCCCCCAGCACTGTTGTCTTAGTCACTGCAGCGCTGATAGAAGACAAGTATAGGCGATTAGAGGTGCTAGCACCCGCTCCGGTATTTCCATATTCATAAAACAAACTACTCCAAGCATTAGTACAAGCTGAAGCTAATAAATCTGTAAATTTTGACCAAGCAACTAAGCAAGTTTATGAAAGTACTTACGGAGTAGCACCGGCAGCGAGTGTGGTCCACCCAGCTGGATTAATGAAAACAGGAAGGACAGAGTTCTGAAAGATGACTCTAGCGAGCGCTCTCCAGGGTCGGCCGAGGTAACCGTTGTTGGTCAGGGCAACGCCGCTCTTAGCGACAATTTTGCAATGATCAAAAGCGTACCATGCGGGGTCGGATGAAGTCTCTCGGGAACTAGCTGTAATTGCGCCGCCGCCTGCCTGAACAAGCGTACATTCTCCAAACCAAGCGGAAGCGTCTCCGAAAACATAGTCAACCGCTCCTAATACGTATCATTTTATCAGTATGGTTTACTAAACACAGCTGAGCTTTAGTGAGTGAACCTTCGATTCTGCAGTTAGAATAATACTGGACACCAGATTTGGCATACAAGGTATCCTGATATCCCACAAAAGAGCATGCATAGAATCCTTGCCTTAAACCAGTGGCGGTAACGGCCACAGCTTGCGCTCCGTACCCATACCCGTTGGTGAAGTCAATGTTGTACGCCTTGAAATCGTTGGATGTAACTTTCAAGGTAGAACTTGCGTCGAGCCCACCGGCGGCTGGTGAACTCAAGGTATTGGTGACGAAGACCTGGTTATTTTGGTAGGAGCCAGTGTCGGTCGTATAGCCGTACAGAGTTAGCGGACCCTTGTATTGGATATATAGTTGTTCGTTGTATGTGCCAGGCTTAATAAATATACACGCCGTAGCGGTGCCTGAGCCTAAAGCTGTAAGGGCCGCATTGATGGTTGCATAACCGCCAGAGCCTACGGTAAGACATCCGGATGGAGCCGATGTTCTCGCTACCGCAGAAACAACCGGAACTAAAGCGGCGAGGAAAATGGAGATTAAATTTGAAGTATGCATAATAGTTGAGTACCGCGGGTTGCAACGCTGGGGTTTACTCGTCGAAATCTATGTTAGAAGGGAAATAGGGAATGAGTACTATTTGAACATAGGTATCGAGCCACCGTAGGGCGGTATTTAAACTTAAAGATTTCCCAAAGAACATTGACACATATAAGTAGGGCAGTCGCGCTTGTGGATTGTTTCTTCTCATCCCCTAGCCCATTTGGACTACAGGATACAGATCCATTGGGGGAAAATTCATAACAGCGGTAACGGAATATTTATTCATTCTCTATCGATTATATGATCCTACGAAATATATGAATTAACCGGTGACGCGTCCGAATGTGATCTAAGGTGTCACAGGAATTAAAAGCAGCGAGATTCTTCATATGAAAATCATAGTTTAAGATTTTTTGAGGAAAGAATGCCGAACTTTGGTCTTCTATCCCAGATTTTGTATTCTATGTGAAACGACCACAGCTCTAGTCAGACTTATTTAGGCGGGCGGGCCGTAGATCAGGCGTTTAGGCTTAATTCAAACGGAAAAGTTTACCATGGGTCCACCGCCAGGCGCAAATTTTAATTCCAGACTTTTTCCACATCATTAATTTGGAGGGGAATAACGTGAAATTGACCGCTCGATGGACCAGGCCACATATCTATATAAGTTGATATGACTACACTGAAAGACCTAGGTATTTGCATGCCCAAGATATGGAACTATCTAGGAGCTCGATAGCATGTTTGATGAAAGCTTTATACATTTTATTTAATGACCTAGCTGTCCAAAGTATTTCGGAGCCTGAAATCCAACATGAAGTTGTGTCGAGTATAATAATATTATAACCCTAATGGCATTCCATTCAGTGTTTAGAGTTCACGCATAGCCGGACTTCATGCAGTCAGCTTAGTTTGGATGCGAGGGAGTAAAGTTATGGAGGCAGCGAGTATTTGCATTTGCCAATATCGGGTATATCTCTCAACAGAAAACGTATGGATTTTAATCTAATAGTATTTTTCTTGGAGACTAGATGAAGCCTCGCGCTTTATATTATAGCTATTGCAACGCTTGAAATTCAAAACTGTGTTGGTTTTGTTCTGGCCAAATTCAAGCTTTGCCGGATAGCTTGGCTGGTGCTCGGTTCCAATGATTTTGCCCGCAAGTTAACCAGAAACGGGCAGGCCTGTCTCAGCTTAATTAAACCGAGGGAATGTCTTCTCTCGTTCACTGGCTAACCCCTCCTAGGATCTTGCATTCTGTTTGAAGAAGTGCCACTGTGCGCGGTAGCTGACTTACAAATTATTGGATTGGAGATCTCGAGATTATAGCGTATTCGAACTATGGTAAAGCGAGGAGAACTAAGATTTAGCTAACCGCGAGTCTCTGTGATCATAGGTGTAAGACGCTGTTGTATTGCAAGTTCCGATGACTGGCCGCTCATGCCAGTGCAGGTTCGAAGCACTATTCCTCGGTGCGCTTATAGTGATACATTTCTGAAGAATTTTACTTTTTCTATTTTCCCCTACATATAGCGTACTATCGAAGATAAATTTCACGCAACTAGGAAGTTCCACCAATTGAGACCGCTCTTAGGTCCCCATTATGCGTTACTGAAGGGAGAAGTTTTAGGTATGCACTTACGTTGATATAGATAAATTCCGTCAACAAAAGACCGGTTAAACCGGCTAAATCAAAATCTGATTGTTTTTGGGGCGCTCGGGCGCCCTGACATATGATATCGATAATAGCACAACAGCCCAGGGAGAAACCGAACCACCAGTTTATAATGGATCATAAATAGAGTATTTCATGGGTACCAACAACCAGGACGCATATCTGGATCATCCTCAACGTCCGGTAGGCTAAATTCGAACCCGAATTTCAACATTAACCGGTAGCCTCTAGATCCAGAATTAAAAATGTGCGGAATTTAGCCCTGAGTTAGGGGTTCCAAGCTATCGGGTGGCATAGTCAGTGTAGCAGAACGACTAACCTACGAACTACAAAGATTTACTAATATTATAAGTGCGTACATACGTGCTATGAACGGTCTGCGCTGCGTGGCTAGGCTAATTCATATGCCCCGCTTTGAGCCGCTGAGGCCCTTCCCTGGTTCCCGAATTTCGGATGGCTTTGATTAAGACAGCTTGGAACACAACACTTAGCGTTGGGCCGATATTATGATCATTGTGCATACACTATGCATAGAAATGCGGGGATGTGCTGATAAATTTGAGGATCCATGCCTGGTCATATTTTCTCCGGTTGAGACATTCCCCGGATTAATTTACTGAACTCCGTTGCGACTATACATAGATGCATTCGTTTGAGGAACTACGAGGCTAGTGCGGAAGGATATGTTATAGCTTCTAAGGTTGGATCAAGTATGAGGCGGCATCAATCGACTGCAATGGCGGTTTTGTTCAAGTCTCCATCTCCAGATGTCTTTCTAATCTAGTATGAGATAGTATATAGCCCCTAAGATTAGTCTTGAAATACTAAATCCGCCAAAATATACCTTGTATCTATATAAGTACGGGGAGCTACCTGGAAGCACTGATATCTCATTGAAGCACCCTACTACTAATACAATAGAATATTTGAATACATGCTATTGTCATACTTTACATATTTTAAATACCTACAATGTTTTCCAAGTTGGTCGCCCCAGTTATCGCAGTTCTTGTTGCACTCTCGTCTTTGGCTGAGGCAACAGGCCGAACTCATAACGGACATACTACAGCCCCCCGTCCGACGATAAAGCCATCCCCTTATACCACTGGAAAACAGTTTCCTGTTTCTCCTAGACGTACAAGGCATTGCTTCGTTGATGCTCTTGGCAACGGTAAGGACGACAGCGATAATATCCTTGCGGCCGCAAAGAAGTGCAACGATGGGGGCACCATTGCATTGATGGATGATCTTTACATCATCGGAAAGGCACTGGATTTGACGTTTTTAAAACATGTGGATTTTGATATCCAAGGAACCTTGAAATTTGTTCCTGACGTTGCCTACTGGGAAGCGAATAGCTTTAAGTTTACATTTCAGGGAGCCAATACTATGATCTTATTTGGTGGCGAAGATGTCAATATCTTCGGATCTGGAAAGGGTACCATTGACGGCTCAGGTCAGACGTGGTGGGACGGATATGCGAAAAACAGTTCAATTTACAGGCCAATGATGGTCGGCGTTTCCGGGATGAAGGGTAGCACTTGGAGCGGCCTGAGAATGATAAACCCTCCTAATTGGTTTAACTGGATTACGGACTCAAATGACATAATATACGACAACATTCGCCTCGATGTCTTCAGCATCAATTCTAACAACCCCAAAAACACAGGTAAGAACTATACACATATATTATCTAACTACCTATAACCCCTAGCCTACAAACGATTTTATAATTATTAAAATGATTTAACTCTATATCTAGATGGCTGGGATACCTACCGCACGGACAACGTTATTGTCCAGAATTCAATCGTTAATAACACAGACGATTGTTTTTCGTGGAAGCCAAACTCCACGAACATCGTTGTCCAGAATAACCAATGTACCGGCTCCCACGGAATGTCTATCGGATCGCTTGGACAGTATTATGGCGTTTACGATTTAGTCGAAAACGTTCTCATTTACAATACTACAATGAACAAGGTCGGAAGCGCTGCTCGTATTAAGGTCTATCCGGATGTTAACCCCAATGTCCCGAACAACGGTATGAGTGGTGGTGGCCTTGGAATGGTTAATAATATTGTAAGTTGTAAAATATGCCAAATCCCCATAGTATTTTAAACCATTAGTGCTGATATAGTTATTAGACTTACGACGGCATGCATATTAATAGTGCAGACTGGGCTATTGAGGTTACGCAATGTTATGGACAGAGCAATCGAACGCTTTGCACAGAGTATCCCGTAAGTCTTGAAAGTCTCTTGCAACCCACTCTAGATGCATGGAGGTTACTAAAAGGAATATCCCTTACAGTCAAAGCTAGCAATTCAGGATATCTGGTTCAAGAATTTTGATGGCGTTGCTAGCAAGAAATACGACCCCAAGGTTGCAACACTGGTTTGTAGTAGCCCGAACGTAAGGAAATCTATAGTCGCCCAAATACTCCATGATAATTGTGTCAAGTCTAACGGAATTAATAATTTAGGTCTGTCAATGTATCCATACCGACAATATTGACGTTAAGCCGCCGAGTGGTAAACCAGCACAGCATGTTTGCGCAAACCTTTATCGTGGCTTCTTGAAGACTTTGAACTGTGTTGATTCGTAAGGAATGGTTTTAATAGCAATAAGTTGGACTTCTCTCGCACGATATATACTACAAAGCTATTGAAGCCGATAACAGTCGTATGCACCTGTCTCGAACTAAGGAAATTTTTCTTTTCACTTGTCAGGTACAATACTAACTTTTCTAATCGGCTCAACCATCATCTTCAACACAAATTGTTATGTTGTATATTTCACAATGCTGTTCTATTGATCTCGACGTAAGTAAATATTGGAATGGGCGAACAATTTAATCTCTTAAGCTCTATGTATCCCTCCCTTTTCGTCCTCGAGTTACTCTCCGAGATCATCGCTCTCACTGTCAGAAATCCAAAATGTATCATCTTCCAGCATATACATCTCCTGTATATGCTCATCTATATTCCCAATTTCCAACCTCATAACTCTCTTCGATTTAAGCTTAGCTGACGGACTTGACTTTCTTGATCCCTGCTTTATGATAGAAGGCATTGTTTTTCTTTTTTCTCTTTTCTCTTTTCTCTCTTTCTTCCACTTCCTTTGGCTTTTATACCGAACAATCTTCTCTTCAGGAGCTATGAGTTCCGCGTGCACCATATTATCCATTTCCATTTCCCAGTCCTGCTCCAACTGACAATCATCATAGCTGTAATTAAAATAAGGGACATAGCCATAATCATCATAATCCTGGCTTTCCACGTAGTTTACATAATATCTGGGGTTGATAAAACATACCATCTCAAAGGATTGAAAATGCCAGTGACAGAACTGATAGCCCCACTGTTGCAGCCGCGTCTCGTCCCACAACCCAGCATAGAGATCAAACCTGTCTTCCATTTTGTGCTTTGGGTACAATCCATCAGTGGCTGATACAAGAAACTCGCTGATGTATCTCCCCTCCTTTTGAATCGAAA
This sequence comes from Orbilia blumenaviensis, assembly GCA_036872755.1. Classification (NCBI taxonomy): domain Eukaryota; kingdom Fungi; phylum Ascomycota; class Orbiliomycetes; order Orbiliales; family Orbiliaceae; genus Orbilia; species Orbilia blumenaviensis. Next base: position 516,204 of record JAVHNS010000003.1, on the reverse strand, counting down.
TCGACATGGTAGCGAATCTTCTACCTTCTGGAACGTCCCAGTATTTCTTAGCCGGTACCAGCAGCCGCATGCGCTGGACTAGAGTCCCTTTCCAGTTCAACATCGAATCGTCACAGTAGTTAGAGCAATCCTCTGGTGACTCTCCCATGAATGGCTGGAGCGATAGGAAGTAGAATCTGGGTATGTGGGGGCAGCGGCGTGGTTTTAGGTAGTCATAATGATAGAAAGCTTTAGTATGTGTTCTGCATTCCTCCCTTATTGTTTTTGATCTCCTTTCGAGTCTCTCAAAGGGAGTACTGGGATGGAGCCATAGTATAAGATTCTCGGGGAACTCATATAAAATCGGAAACCGAACTAAACCGACGTTTTCAGAGTTAGGTTCTGGCATAAAATAATAACCACATGACCAATATCCAAGTTTCTAAAGGGTAATCGCACAAGGGAATTCGAAGTTAACGTTTAATGACGAACTAAACTTACAGTCCCGGGCAGACATTTGTCCCCATGACGGATTCGACAATTGCCATCGACCACTCCTATAAAGCTCTTCGTACAAAAAGTCCCTGATCGCCCGAACTCCAACGATACCCCAGAGGTTCCAGAAAGTCGTCAGGTCAAAAAAGTACGGAGGCTTAAGCATATGTCTCCCTATTTCCATCGATGCTCTCATGTCAAAACTGACAAAGAACCGGTACACGGATTCAATGATCCTTTCTTCTTCTTCGATACTCGCCCATAGATAAATGCATCCTCGATCCCTCCTTGGAGGTCTAATACCCAAATGTTTTTCTGAAGAAACCCCCCGACTCTTCTCCAGAGACTGCTGAGCAGCGCTGGCACAAAAGGTTGTCTCCCGCCTCAAAATCTCATGCTGAATGAATCGCTCATAAATATAAATAACCGTCCTGTGATAACTGACAATCTTGTACCTATCATCCCTGCTAAGCTGGGGCCCATTATAGGATTGACGACTAATTTCGAAATAATCATCATCCCGTCTGGCTCTAAGTTTGCAAGTCTCATGCTTAACCTGACTGACAAATTCGTCGTATGCGCCTTCGTCCACCACATCAGGGTCGTCCGAATGTGGGAAGCGATATTTGCCAAGCTCGCTGAACGGTGAAGGATCAGGGTATGACACATAGTCCGCGTATGCAAGGCATACCTGTATACGAGAGTGCCCCACAGAATTGCGCAGCTCATCATGGTGTCTGGATAGCCAAATCGCTTCGGCAGCATACCGTCCCAGAGCTTCCTGTAGAAATATTTTGGACTCGATAAGAGACCGGTGGCATAAGAAAACTGCATTGTATACTTTGGATGCCCGACAGACAGCTTTAAGACCACGGACTGTCAGGTAGCATAAAGTCAAAATAATAATATCGTCGGGGAGAGATTCAAAGGCCGCCATGTTTAAGAGTGATATCATAATGGATAAGTATCAAGACCATTGTTTAGACAGTAGGCCAAAGCCATCAATTTATACACCACGGAAGAATGCGAATGCGTTGGAAACTACATATAGCCGCAAACGATTGATATACCACAGGGTATGACCTTCGCGATTCGAGCTTCCGGCGAAGGTGCACGGAACATCATAGAAACTAGAGGAATGGTCTCTCGAACTTCTACGTTTACCACTTTACCCATGATTGGGAAAAAATAAAATCACATTGAAAAAAGAAATTAAGAGAAACAAAGTGAAGATTTCACAAAAAAATAATTAATCCCTTATCTGGTTCTTCTTCTGCACTAGTAAATAAGAGTTGCCCTCCGTTCGTTCCAAAAGGGTCTGCACACCCCCTTAGTCCTCCGGCAAGGAACCTTTTGTACCCCTTTTTGTTCTCCCATCACAGGCCCGTTTTTCTATCCCAATGCATGCAGGGTAATTATAACATAAAAAGAAGACAAACGACTGCGAGTTAAAAGGGGACCCAGGAAAGTAATGATATCTATCCCATCCATGAATATTAAACAACGGACAAAAAGGGAAGGGGAATAATATGCAAACAGGAAAATAAAAACCCGTAAAAATGGAAAAACCATGGAGACGTAGAAAAATAAACCATTTTGTTTAATACCCCTAAGTTAATGCTATGAATGAAAGAAAGAAAAGAGAGGAGAGAGAAAGTGAAACGAAAGGGAAAGCATGCGTATCATGAATTCATGAAAACCAAAAATCAGAAAAGACACCGCAAGAGTGGTGTTCTTTAAGCAAACCCGAAGTACTCTGCACCAGCTGTGATAGCCGTAAGCAAGTTCTTGCGAAGCAGCTCATAAGATTCATACTCGGGAAGGTCGATTTCTATAAGAACACATTAGTTAGCGCCAAATTCGACAGGCGGCAACACCAAATTAACGGGGAACTTACGGTTGAAACAAGTATGACTGCTTGGTAACCGGTCTTTATTGCCATAATCCCGGTGAATGTTGAACTTAGAGTATCCGTTCATACCCTCGAGCTCCTTGAACCCATTGAGAGGAACCTTCGAAGTACCAGTAACAAATTGAAGAAGCTTGGCGCGTTCTTCCTTGTCGAAGGAGCGGACAGCTCGCCAGAACCACTGCACCTGTGGCGACGAGGCAGTATAGTTATGATACCTGGAAAGAAATTCAATGTTAGTACATTTATTCACCAAAATATCCACATACACAGATAGATACATACTCAGTATTGTTCCTCCAATCATCAACATCAATATCCGGTAGGCCAGAAATCAACAGTTCAAGCTCCTGCTCGTTAAAGATAGCAATCAACTCCGCAGGGACGATATCGTGGAACCCTTGCAAGAAAGAGTCCATCTGCTCCTTCACGCTACCGACGAGCCTAAACTGCGTAACCTTTTTGACGTAATCCTCCTTGTTCTCATCCGTAACAGGAATATTGGATCCATTGGGTACCAAATCTAACACCCTCTCGACTCCAAAGTCATCTGTGTCAACGCTAAAGCTCAGCAGAAGGACATCCTCAATGGTGTTCTTAAGCATCCACTGAAGTGATTTATAGTACTCCAAGTCTAGATTTTCCATGTCTTTCAGGCTGACATTTTGACCTAGGATACGTTTGTACATCGCTCTGCTGAAATGGCAGTCGAGGACACGACCTTCGTAGAGTGCTTTACCGATGATGCGACCGATGAACTTGAAGAAGCTCAAATGCTCGGAGTTGACGCTACTCATACGGTTGGGATGGAAAGTTGTGCGGTCAGATGCGACAGGTAAGAAGAGCGCATAGCCGGGGTTGAACATCTGTCGTGCGAGAACTTGGAACCATTCTCTCGTAACGCCGCCAGCATCAACACCCTCTTCACCTTGGAATCGAATGTTAAGCTTGGAGTACTTGATCTCATCTCCGCGCTTATAATGCAAGGATCTGTAAGAGTCCATAAAGACCTGGTCACGTCTGACATTAAGTTGCAAGGGTCCATAGTTAAGATTCGAATCCCGACCGGGAACACGTGTGTGAAGTCGTCGGTTGAAGTAATTCCTCTTATTGTCGAAGTCAAGGACCTTAGGGTTGTGAACCAACAATGCGAAAGATCCGCTCATGAGCTTAGGGTTGTTGCGGACCATTTGGTTCAAGATCTTGCGGTGGGCCTCAGTGAATGTAAAGAATAGTGACTGCATATTCGACTCGGCAACAGCAGAAAGCGGTGTCTTTTCGTGCTGTGATTGCGATTGCGATTGTCCGCCAGAGGAACGTTTGTTACTGACTCCACTGTTCTTGCACACAACCATAAGGGATTCGATTAGAGGAAGGAGAATTGTAGCAACGTGGAGCATATCCTCTCGGTCGTGAATAACGGCCAAGCAGTCGCTCAAGCAAGACCAAAGAGGACCGAACGACAGGCCTTCGTAAAGTTGTCCCAGAGCTTCCGCATCAGTAGGGCAGGAGTCTTCGGTCTTGGGGGGTTCGGCTGCCTCGCCGTTTCCTTCGCCCTGACGTTGTTCCTCCTTCTTCTTCTTGCTAGTATCGAAGAGGTAATCGAGAGCCGTGAGAGTCCTCAACAGCTTAGCTTGGTCGGAACTGCCTTGCGAGAAATTGGCAAGCCCCTCAATCTCAGCGCCGCTCTCTGTTTTCTTGAGGTGATAAGCGAGCTCAATCAGAGATTCCAAGATAGTAACTCCTAGAAGCTGGGCCTGCCGGATCAATTCCTCACCAAAAACTTTCTTAGCACCGGGGATAGCAGACAAGTTGATCATAGTGCTTAAGGTTTCGCGGAAAGTCTTGCTAGTACACTCCCGACTCGTGATTATGCCAACGACAAGGCAAAGATTGTGGTTAGGAACAACAGGTGCTTGCAGACCACCCCTCTTCTTCTCGGTAGTGGGCTTGACCTCATCCTTTGGCTTGTCCTTCGATTCCTCAGTAGCTGGCTCGGTAGAAGTTGAAGGAGCAGGAGCAGGAGCAGGAGCAGAAGCAGTTGTAATTGACGGTTGCTCAGAAGAAGTAGCCTGTGTCTCTGACTGGGTAGGTTGCTGTGCCAATGTGGTCGTACCAGCCTGCGCAGGTTGCGAAGCCTGGACCTCAGAAGAAGCCGTAGCAGTACCAGAAGCACCAGAAGCAACAGTATCCGCCGACCCACTAGCAGTAGTATCAATGGTAGCAGTAGCGCCTTCAGAACCCTCAGCTTGCTGTCCCTCTTGTTGTTGCTGTTCAGAAGCCTTCTTCTCTTCTTTAGCCTTCTTATCCTCCAACTGCTTCTTCTTTTCCTTCTTCAACAACAACAAGAGCGGCCTCGTGATCTCACTCAACAAAGTAGCAAGCTGCTCCATACAACCCGAGCTCTCCGTCATTAATGGCCTTTCCAAAAGTGCAAGCATAGTGTTCAACGGGTATCGGTTCGCTTTGCTCTGTTGATTCTCTTTGCCTTTCCCCTTCCGACTTACCGACCGTTTAAGCCCCGTCTGGATGTCATGTTCATTCAAAAAGAAACCGCTTATGTGTTCATTGAAATTCACAAGGAACGCAATAGCGCCAAGACATTGCTGTGCAACCATCAACGGTGACATTTCACTATTCGTCTGCGGCAGCGGAATTGTCGGTGCCTTCTTAAGTGCCGACTGTGGTGTCTTAGTAGTAACGGCCGAAGTGGTCTGTTTGGCTCGAAGCGATAGTTGTGCGAAGCTTCTTTCGACGGCGTTCATATCGGTACTTCCGTCTTGCAAAATAGACAAGAGCAGTCCCAAAACCTCATTCCTTGTAATCTTGTTGTCGGAAATATTAAGAAGGATCTCATGGAGCGAGATCTTTGTACTACCTTGCTGTGGAATGAACATGAGTCGTAGCAAAGTAGCAACTCCGGCCTTGTCAAGCATCTGTGGTGACTGCTTGCGCACCTTCTTCTCCGGAACAAGCCGCGGCTGAACCTCTTCAGGTCGCGAACGCACCACCCGAGTGATATCTCCGAGTTGCTGGATCCGAGATCTGTCTCGTAGTGCATTCGCCTCAGCTACAATGTTCTCGGGGAAGTGGGCGAGCATTTCATCGTTCTGCTCCATAATAACCTCCTGACGAAGTGTAGGATCAAGGGTAGCCAAGAAACTTGCGAGATCGATATCTGCGGGGCCCCGTGGTGCTCCAGTCGCAGCTCTTTGTGCTTCACGCTCTCGTCGTCGTTGCTCAGCCTGCTGTTGCTGAATGATCTCCTGTCTAATATCCTCAGGTAAGGCGTCTAAGAACTCAGGGCTGATCTCATTTGTCTGCTCTCCGGTATTTGAAGCCTGCTGTTGTTCACGAATGTGATTCGTAAGAACTTCCTCTCGGACCTCTTCCGGCAGTGCCTCCAGGAACTCAGGATCGATGCCCATTCCAGTGATATCAACTTCACGGCCGCGAATGTAAGTAACAGCTCGCTGCGGTGGTTGCTCTGATGGCCCTGCCTCCGAAGACCCTGGCTCTTGTGCCTGAGATGACGACTCAACACCCTCCATAGCCCCACCATCAGTAGTAGAACTCTCAGCATTAGCGCTTGAAGCAGCAGCAGCAGCGGCGGCGGCGGCGGCGGCAGCGGCTTCAGCAACTCTAGCAGCCTCTTCAGCAGCCCTAGCTTCTTCTTCTTCTTTACGTTTCCTCTCCTCTTCTTCCTTTCGCAACCTCTCTTCCTCTTCAGCTTTCTCCCTAGCAATTCTAGCCTCTTCCTCCTTGCGCTTCCTAGCTTCCTCTTCCTCTTTCTTCTTTTGCTCCTCCCTTTCTTTACGTAATCTCTCCTCCTCAATAGCCGGTGGCACAAGCTGGCTCAAAACCGAATTGACAACACGTCCGGCGATATCCTGTCCTCCAGATCCCCATCCTAGTCTCATCTCATCAAGCCATCTCTGTATCGTGGAATAAGGTGTAAAGGCAACCGCGCTCAATGGATCAGCCCGCTGTTCACGTGTCCGTGTATCCTGATGGCCTGGTCGTCGAATATTAAGTAACGCCTCGATCTCAGGCGGGAATAGCCCACCGGTGCCAGGTCCAGCTTGAATGTGAAACTGTAGGGTCCCACCGCCAGCGGCCATAGCAGCCGGTATGCTCTGCGCGCGGCCAACAAGATTCATGAGCGAAGTCAGCCAGGAAACCGCACCTGGACCCCCAATAGCAGGAGCGTCAAAGGCGTCAAAGGCATTAATCCATTCTCCGCCATGCCCATGACGATGTAGGGATGTACGGGCATGTGTGGTCTGAGCAGTCGGCTGAAGAAGTGGATTCTGCATGTTCTCTTCGTTCGGTCGACCTCCGCCTCCGGTAACTAACCCATTAACTTTAAATTAGTAAAACCCCGTAAATGCACAGTTAAAAGTATCAAGCGTAGCTATAAGAGTAGGAAATACTTACGGATAATATCCCTAGATGTCCCACCAAGCGTATACCACCCATGTCCCTGAGGATTCGGATGTCTGGCACGAGCCATCAGCGGCGCATCTCCGTAATCATCTGTCCACTCCCAAGGAATGCCCATATCATCTTCGTCATCTTCCGCCTCGTCATCCTGCGGCACAGCTTCCTCCTCATCCAACTCCTCCTCTTCCTCTTCGTCCTCATCATCTTCCTCGGGGTCTTCGATGAAGCCATCCTCGCGATCCTCCATCATCTCTTCAGCAAGATCGGCCTCGCCGGCAATAACGCGGTTAACGTGTTCGATAAGTCCTTCTTGATCCTGCGGCAGCATCGCACCAAGATCGTCGGCGTCGCCGGGATCACTTGCTTCCCAGCCGTCTTCGTCTGCATAATCAAGTTCGTGTTGTAATTGGACTGGGACTCCATCTTCACCGATATCGTCATCGTCATCGTCGTCGTCGTCATCGTCGTCCATATCTTCGTCTTCGTCATCACTGTCTGTCTCATGGCCTTCATCGACGACGATTTCCATCTATAGTATAAAAAACAATGTATCAGTAAAAGTCCAACCCTAATAGACAAAAGGTGAATACAATGCAAAAGGAGTGAAGTGTCTTACCTCCATACGTTCCCTAACCCCAGCTTCATGAAGCACATCCTCCTCATCACTAGCCTGACTATCCTCTTCCTCTTCTTCATACTCATCCATCTCATCCATATACTCATCTACATCATCATCCCCATATTCATCTTCATCCTCCATCTCCCCACCTTCCAACATGCCCAACGCCGAATTATGGAACAAATTAGGAGTTTCTTCTCTAATATCATCGACGTCGTCGACATCACTCAAACTTTCCATAGAGACCTCATCGTCTGCCAGACCAGCATAATGTTGTTCCGCTCCCACAATGTTAATCTCCTCCTCTCCAAGATCCAATGCTGTCTTAGAAAGCAGCTTGAGAGGTCGCAAGATGTACTTAATCACCCTACGCGCGCTCGGGAAATTAAGGTCGATCTCGCTCAACGAGTTGGTCAATGCGTTCACAAAGTTCTTCTCGAACATAAATTTAGCCAGTTGCTTCTGTGATTTTTCAAGGAGATGGTTGTTCTGGGAAGCGTTTGGTCGTGATGCTAACATTCGGTAGAGTAGATCGGAGAGGTTGAGCATGCGTGCGTATTTGGCGTCTAGATGTTCGGAAGAGGTACCGGCGTCCTTGAATGCCTTGATTGAAGCGTCCAAAACATGTTTGCGGACAAATATCAGATCCGGCTCCTCATCCACATTAGCTGTCTCACCAGTATGAGCGCAGAGAGAAACAACTACTGAGATAGCCCAATTGGAAGTCATAGTCCTCTTCTTAAACGCCGTATCATCAGGCTGAGATAAGGTGCCAACGGGGATCAAATCTGTAAGGAGGTAGTTCAAAATGCCTGTGCGGGGCTTCGAAGGTGTAATTGGGTCTCGAGCATTAGCACGTCGTGAGAAATTGATGAACTCAAGCTTGCTACGGTTGTAAGACGCCAGGATTTCTGTGAGGGATTGTAATAGGAAACACCTATACAGATAGTTGGGATGATCCGCGCCATTGAATTCAACCTTCTCGCTCTTGCCAGGTTTTTCGGATGGTGTAGTGGGGTTGGCTCCAGATGTCGATGAGCTCTCTTCAGTAGTCATCTCAACGTCACCACCAATCTCTTTCTTGTCATCTGTAGTGCTAGTAACGGTAGGCTTCTCGTCCGTGGTAGTCGCAGGATTAGCGCCCTCATTGGCATCAACATCTTTGATCGCCAAAAGCTCGCAGAGCAAGTAATGAACAACTCCATCCGGCTTCTCCACGCCCGGTGGCTTAAGATCAGTAACCACCTTCGGCTTCTCCGGAACAGGAGCATCAACATTTGCCTTGCCCTTATCGACGACTTCTTTGCCCTTCTCGGTATCCTCAGAAGAAGGTCCAGCAGAGGTAGTACCCGAGGGTCCAGCCTCACCTTCCTCACCTCCCTCCTTATCTTCTTCTTCCTCATCCTTCTTATCATCGTTCTCATACATCTCCTTCAACACAATCTGCTGATGTCTGACACTTGGCTGATAATTCATCAACTTGCAGAGCTCGTTCGTGGCCTCCACAAAGACTTCAGGGTTTCGGAGCACCAAATGCGAACACTGTCGGCAAAAAGTTGCAGGGTCAATATGTCTGCTGCCACGCTGACCTCGATTCTTGAAGAAAGTCTTGATCTCGCTGGCCATGAATGTCTTCACTGTTTCGTCGTCCTCAATGATGTGGCGGACAATGAGCATGATGCAGCTTCGGATCTTTGATGTGTCACTGCCAGCCATACCCTTAAACATATGGAATAGTCGGTGGATGTTCTGGTACTCTCCCATCTTGAGCGCGATCTCCCGTTTCCTGGTTAAGAGCACTAAAAGACGAACGATCGCAAGTGCGGTAGCCTCATCTTTGCCAACGCACGGAACAGCACTCATGATAGCATTAAAGATCGAGACCTGTTGATCCAGTGGGACCACGAAGCCAGGCTGAATCGGTGGCCGTTGGGACCCTTCGTCGGAATCTGGCGAAACGAAATCAATCTGCTGTGGTTGGGAAGACTCAATCAAAAACTTCTCAAGAACTAAGAGAATTCTTCCGATCCAGGGACATGGCTCGTTCTGGTAAACTTTGATGTATGACGTGACAATTGGAAGTTGGTCTTTATATTCATCCAAGCCAGCATTGAAAAACGTGGTGTTCTGCAGAACCAAACCAAGGAAGTGAGCAACGGCCGCGATGGTCTTGCCCTGCGGACGGATGTCATCGTCAAGCTGAAGCGACATAAGGGACTGGAAGATCGTAGTCACAGCTTCCTTGCGGAGATCCTCGGTACCCTTCGTGTATGCGCCGGTAACCAAATTTGCAAGTTCAAAAGTCACTTCGTGTTGCATGGTGAGGATTGCAAGAGCACGGTCAACAAGGCCGTTGCTGATAACTTGACGCTTGTCTTCGAGATCTTCAATAGTAACAACGAAGACGGACGAATCCTCCTCTTCTTCCTTCCCTTTACCCTTATCGTCAACGCTAGGCGTGGGTACGGATCCAGCCGCTGTAGAAGGCTCGCCCTGTGGAGCAACAACCGGAACTGTAACTGGCGCATCGTCGATATTCATTGCCATCAGCCCACCATCTTCAGCGTCGTTTGAGGCACTAGGTGCGGGATTCAACAAATCTGCCAGAGAAGGCCTGGCAGAAGACGAGCTGGCCTCTGTTGGTGGGGCAGCCGATGTGGAACCAGTGACGGTTGGAGTCTGGGACTGTGATGGCTGTGGAACAACAGGAACGGTCACGGACAGTAACTCCGCAGCCGAGCCCGGTGCGCCACTTGTGCTGGGAACAGTTTGGATAGCCGCATCTAAAGCCGCACCTACAGCCGCATTCAACTGCTCTCTAAATATGGCTTCATTACTAGTAAGAACGGGCACCACAGGAACGTTAGTGTCAGCTTGAGTGGTAGAGCTCTCAGCGGTTGTAGCGGGGGGCTGGGCAGGAGCGCTAGCACTCTCCCCGGTAGGTTGACTCTGTCCAGCGACAGCAGGTTCGTCGGTCGGGCCATCAACATCGGTATCAGCCTCGGAATCAGAACTAGAATCGTCATCACTGGAACGTCTTCTCAGTCCAGAGCCACCAGTCCTACTCGCCTCATCGGGGTGGTTGATAAGATAATCCGTAGCGCTCTGGACGTTATTGTGTGAGCGTAGTAGAGCATGAAGGGATGCCTCACGCGAGAACCCCATATCAGTGAGTTGCCGGACATGATCATCATTCGGCTCGAAGGACCTCCATGATATCATAGTTGGATGCTTGCCCTTATCGCGTCTTTGGAAAGCACCGGCTTCGCTTTCGGCCTTGAGCACAGTGCCCAGAATCTCCACAACAGCCTTGACAATAGTAGGGAATACCTTCTCGATTGACGTAGAGTCCCACATAGCCTGAACAACCGGAAGGATCAGGTACCTCAGTTCAACTAAGAACTGATGAGCATTGAAATAATCAGGTCGATCCCTGTCCCTATCACGTGAGAAGTGTAGATGTCCGGTCTGTGGAGAATCGAGTAGTGCCTTGGCGTTAACGAGCTGAGAGAATAGCGACAGAATGACCTTGATACCGCCGAAGCAGTGAGCTAGTCTGTTGCGCGCGCTCGCGTCAGAAGTATCAACCGCAATATTCTCAACATCCTTCCAGAAAGTCTCAAGAATATCGGCCACCGTCTTCAGACCGTCGTTCTGCTTAAATGTAATCAAAATAATGCAAATGACTTGTGAGCCACCATTTCGATCACCGCCCTCTAGCAAAAGCGAAGAGATAGCAGACAAGACAATTATTAGATAGCTATATCGGTCTGTGACAGAGTCCCATAGTTCTAAACATAAAAATTGATGTTAGTCTTTCTGAATCCTTACCGCCCTGAAGCGAAGCGAACTTACCAACTCGTTTCCAAGTCAAATGCTGGAACATGACATCCGAGATGCTATCCGCAATCTTAAAAGCGTGCTTCTTGTGAGTCTGATCCGTGGTACGTCTTGTAACTAAAACCCTCGCAAGTCCTATATCCGTTGTTAGCACATAACCCCCCCTTTCGGGACGCTAACGTATACAGGGAAGTCAAAACCTACCCTGAAAAAACGGCGTGATGCTACTTGGAATCTGACTAATCAAAAAACGAATAGTCTTCACATTCTGGAACCACGGAGTCTTGCCCTCACTTTCACTAACCGCCTTCTTAGCCGCTTCCTTCTCATCACGTTTTTCCTGAGCGGTCTTTTGCGGTAGCTCCTGTCCGTCAGGTCCAATGAGGTCGTCGTCCGGGCTAAACCCATCTTTGAACTTTGTGGCCTCCTTCCAGGTATCCGGTAGGTTCCTTTGAAGAAGAATTTCTTCCCAAACACAAGCTCGGTGTAAAGCGCCCAGACTGGGGACGAGTGTCTCGTAGAATGTACGCTGTGCAACCGGCTGGAACAATTGACTCGTGGTCCGGCTGTTGTATAGGGTTTGAGAATAAAGCTCCGAAAGTAGGGTAGTAAGAGCATGCGCCGTCACAAGATCCTTGATGAGATCGGTTCCTTTTGTCTTGACAAGTTGTGCAGCTTCATCAAGGGGTTGTTTTCCAGAAGATTCCGAATCGCCACTAGGGGGTGACGTTAGTGGTCGGAAAAATGCCTCCTTAGATTCGTGCTTCAGCAGAGGTTCAAGATCCTTGATAGCTTTCTCAGTGTTGCCAAGCAATGTAGGAATGGTGTTTCCAGGAGATGCCTCCCCACAAAGGTGCATTACCCTTGTCATAGCGAGTGACACCGCCCGGGCGGCAAAATCATAGGGAAGAGATGGTAAAAAGTAAATCGCAATCAACTTGTCGAATCCGCCACGCTTGACAAAGTCACGTGTGTGAGACTGGTGGGACAGGAACCCTTCGAGGAAACGAGACATGACATCGATGTACATAGAGATGGAAATTTCGGGGTACTGAACGTCAGAATCTTCCTCCTCCTTCAATTCGGACATCAAGACCTTCTCAATTGGAGAGTCGTCAACGGGTTCTTCAACGACAGAAGGTTGTGCAGTTTCTTCCGTAGTCGTTGGAGGTGCCGGATCCGCATCTCTAGTACGGGGTGGCGTTTCGTCGTCCTCGCCCATTTCAACGTCACTGTCATCTGTGTCACTGAGGTCGTCGTTGTTTGTCCTGGGGACATTGACAGATTTTCTGTGGACGCCGTTGAGAGCTCTTCGGCCTCCAGAAACAACGTATTCGCCATTTTCTTCGATAAAGACCTTAGCGCCAGCGCCTTCTTTCGCCGCGAATCGGTGACCAAGTTCAATAACCTTCCCGACCATCTTAACAATAACCTTCATGATGTCCTCCTTCAGAGACGGATGATGCCGGATCAATTCATCGAACTGGCTACCGAGCGCTGTCGAAATATCGGAATCTGACATACACTTGACGTGCTCAGCGCTTTCGAAGATCTCGAAGAATTTCTCTAGAGCATCAGAAGATTTGAAAAGGCTAAGCCCAGAGTTGTTTAAACAGATAGCGCCGAAAGCCAGAGGAATAGTATTCATGACGTCAAGGGCTGGCAAGATTGTAGCAGCAGGATTCTCAACTAATAAACTGGCGGCGGGTTTCTCCGTCTGTTGGCTATCAGAGGTTGACGTCGCAGCTGCGGGCTCACCGGGAGCAGCGGTTTGAGAGGGCGCCTCCAGTTGATCCGCGTCAATTATCTGTGTATCCTGCGAGTTTCCTACATCCTCTTCTGCTGTCGGGGCCCGTTCAGCGACAGGCGAAGCAGCTGCAGTCTCTTCTAAGAATTGCTCAATAGGTCGACCAGTAACCGCTGCAAACAACCCATGACTGAGTTTAGCTTCGTGGATGATCGGGTAACTTGTTGGCTCGTTGTGAATGAAAGTTGTGAGGATATTAACAGCAGACGACCAAACAGAGCTTCCAAACATTTTCCCGTTTGCAATGACCGACTTCAACGCCTCCAGGAGCTTTGGTGAATCTATCAAGTTTCTAAGTAGACGTTCTGACGTATTTCCAGTTTGGCTCAACATATGATGGGTGAATTTGAATGCCATCTTTAGAATATATGCGTGATACCACCCTGTTTCAAAATCGGTAGATGGAGACCTATAAGGTTCCGGAAACGATCCACCGGGAACCTTTGACTCCACCAGCGCGGTAGTAACCTGCCAGCTAACTAATTCTACCATGGCATCTAAACCGTTGGCGTTCGCAAAGTTGCCAAACGCTGGTGGAATCCCGTAGACAAGACCATCGAGGAATTGTAAAGCTTTCGGAATGTAAGGGATACCCTTGTAAGTTCGTAGATTCAAAACTGAAACAAGGCAGTTGATGAGTCCGGCGCCGACGAGAAGGCCTCCAGATACCTGCTGACTTGGCAAACTACTAGTTAGGTCGAAAAGTGACTTTCGCCATTCTTCGTCCTCTCTGTTTGGTTTGAGGTCGTTTCCTTTTTCATCATCGGCAAGTTCCGTAATAGCTTTTCGTAGAAGCGTCAGAAGAATACCATGGCTGACGTTAAGGCCGAGGGCAACATTGACGTCCGCATTCCTGGTTTTGCACTTGGCCAAGGCCTCTAGTCCGGAGAAAGCGTAGGTCTGCAGGGCCTTTGGAACGTTTTTTCCACGGTTGGGAGAAATTAGGTCTGCCAATTGGAAGACAAGTTGGTATCGTCGAGGTTCATCGTTGTCAGGTCCCAAAATTCTAGACTGGAAGTTGCTTTCGCTCAGAACATATGCCAGATTGGTGACCGCAAGGATCCGAATTCCCAAAATCTGTCGTCTTGCTTCGGCGGACTCGGAGAAAGCCTTGGCGACACGAACACGCTGCAATAGCTCATAATGGTACTCAGATGGAATCTTAGGTAATTCGGTTTTCAGGATTTCTATAGTACTTGTTGATTGGATAACTGAAGCGGGAATATCGAGATTCTGAACACCAGTGGGAGCAGACTTCGATTCACCCACACCTGCAACGGCTTCCTCAAAAGACAACTCAGTTTTTGCACTATGCTCTTTGCTTAGGCCGCTAGCCTTGCGAGGAGTTTGAGCTGGCGTCTTTCCTTTCTCAACAGTTGGCGGTTTTGACGTAGGAAGTGTCGGATGGACGTAGTAGTTGAAGTTAACAGACCCGTACACAGCCCATGAGTCAGCAGATGAGCCGTCTTTAGGTGCAGGCTTTTTACCCTTTCCAGCCGGAACACCAGGCTCCGAAGTATCCGTAGCCAACTTGAGTAGATCATTGGCGACGATGAGCGGCTTTATTGGGACCTTGGCCGGTGTAGACTGGGAAGTATTTACTGGAGCACTGCTAACAAACCCACCAGCGATCTTTGTAACCTTGTCGAGGCTGATATTATAGTGGTTCGTGAGAAGGACGTTATTAGCAGCCGTAGAAAGCGCCCCTGTACGTGACCTGGAGCTGTGGTATCGCTGGGCAAGCTTTTGACCGAGACGGAGGACACTAGTAAGGAGCGGCAGCGAGTCGGTATTTAGAAGGTCGTTTAGATACTACGTCGTCATACCATATTAGCCTAAGCTTTCACCCCGGATTTTGTCTCAGAAAGTAGATATAACTTACACTACTGCTCGCGTATAAGCTTCTATTACCACATTCCTCTATCAGCAGACGGCTGAAGTCGATGATATCGATAAGGAGGGCTTCATCGTGGGGTTCGAAAGGTATCTGCTGTGGTCCAGGTTTCAGATTATACTTCGTAACGAGTTCCTCGAGAACCTCGTCGAAACGGTTCAACAAAGCGATCCAGTGATATAGATCTCCCCGTGGAAAAGGCCATATCGAGGGGAAAGAGGCGAGATATTTCGAAAGTTCCCCGCGGCGTTCTTTATCGCATAGTTCAATCGCTCGCGTCGAGAATTCGCGGACGAAAGGCGACTATACACCAACGAAGAAAAAAAAAAGAAAATCGCGTTAGTTATCTAGACCAAAACCAATGTGCTATATCAACGGAGAGAGAGGTCCTACCAGCGTCTGCTCGTGCTTTTGCGAGGGCGTCTTTTTGATTCGCATTTTGTGAAACAACCAAGTCCGTACTTGGGTTGTGACACCTATCTACGGTTATATCCCCTCCAACTTCAACAACTGAAACCTCACCTTGCTACTACCGCAAGGCTTGGATTATGCAGTTATGTTTTTTTTTTTTTCTTAGTAGTATGCTGAAGAATCGGTGGATGCCGAATGATCGAGAAGATTGTAGGCTTTAGGAGGGGTAAAAAAGGTAGGAAAAAAAAAAACAAGGTGCCAGACACGCTCCTCAAAAAGAAAATTGGTGAAAGGAAAAAAGTATATATCCAGACGTTGATTAGAGGAAATTGTCGGTCTGGGATTTTTTGGGTTTTGCGTTTCGTGTAAGAGTCAGACGTCGAAAGGACAAAGAGGATCCTTTCGTTTATCGACAAACGGTGGTATTAATGATGACGGTGGTGATGATGTCAGGTTTTCAAACTAAGGATAATGCAGTATCCCGAGCTATGAAGCCAAACAAAAAAGAAGAAGAAGAGATCGTGATCAATAGCGGAAAGAGAGAGAAAACGATGACCGCGGAATTATGAATGATAGCTAGACTGTGTATATTAGTGAATACAAAGGTTAGTAGAAGAGAGGGGGGAGGGGAGTTGTGTATGTGTGGTGTGTGTGGGGTGGTGGGAGTTCGAGAGTAGATTGGGGAACACGACGAAGGGTGCAGCCTCGTGTGATGCAATCTGGTGCAGGGAAGCTCTCTGAGCTCGAAAATTTAGCGGGGAAAAAGGGTTTGTGATCCTGCAGGGTATCGAATTTACGCGTATCAGTATTACGGCAGGAAGTGGGGTAGAAGTTTAAGGCATAAATACTTACGTAGAAAAAAAGAGATGAGGTTGAGATGACAGGTGTTTGGCGATGGGCGGGATGGTTGTCGGGAACGGTGAAGTTCGGTTGATGGGGGAGGATTGGTGGGAGAGAGGAATCGAGAGGCTTTGGGTTGGCGGAGAAAGAGAGCTCTCTGCGGTATAGCTTGAGCTGGGCTGCCGCTGCGGATGGGGATGTGATGTGATGAACAGCCAGAGTGTTGATGTTTGCCAGCAAGCCAACTCCAGATAGGTAGATCCCACTATTTTCTATTAACTACTCCTACGTATTGCTATTCTTAAGCACTGACCGACTTGAACTGACAGACCAAAACCTCAACAGTTTCCAGTAGCTTCATTTCATTGCTAGGGCAAGTGCTTAAGTGAGGGAGTACTAAATATTCACTTATGTCACATATGCACGGCGAGATCTAGATGGATAATACTGTGCGATAGTTGTAATTACATAATCCGTTTGGCATAGCTTGCAGGTAACCAGTGGAGTCATAATAGCCATATTGCAATGCATCCTTCCCTCCCCCCGGCTCCGGACAGCCACATCCATTGCATACATGTAGATAACCAAACATGTTCAACGGCAGCAACGCGGGTCGAACATGGTATGGAATATGGGCATATACATTCGGTTGAACGGTCGGTGCTGTGCCAGTCAGCCGTTATCGATAATGCAGTATAGCAGACTATGCACCGTGTTAAAAAGGCATCATATCGTGCCTGTTAACACATCCCACCCCTTCGGCCTTGCCATGCGCATTTCTCACAAAAATACTTATTGATAATTTCAACCGATCCTCTTTACATATAAAAACATCAATTTTGATTTTCCATAACTTTATGAACTCCAGAATTTGGTATGCATTCCAGGATAGTGGAATGCGGATCCGAATCATTTTATATTTATATTTCTAAAAGCATTGAGTTGTTTATAGCCGTCGGATCTCCTCCATGTACAATACCGGTCTAGATAACGCTACCAATTATCAGGGCCTGCTAGTTGACCAGCTCGCGCTCGCGGTCTTGCAAGCTTAGCTGCCCAAGTGTTATAAGGCATAATGTAACTACCTAGGTATCTACTTGGTACCAGGTAGTAAGCCCAGGATAGTTAGGTAGCCTATGCGGCAATAGAGCTTTAAAGACGACGAAATTAAATCAAAATGAGATATATATCAAATTGTACGGGCCCAGCGTCTTTCTCCTCCCGCTGGAACGTTACCTCGCATTGCATGCATATGCGTTGCTCTATCGTAAAATTCTATCAGTTCAATTTGATTCTCAGTATGGTAGTCCGCCACAGCATCGACCGTCTCTAGTCGAGACTGCTCTAGAATCCCTTTAACTTTGTTCTCCACAGGTATATACTTTAAATCTAAGTCACCAACATAATAATAGTGTCTTCTCAACTGCAGCATATTACACATGCACACGCTACCTATATATAGCTTTTGGGGATGACCGTGCCGAGATTTAGTTAAGGACCGATCCAGCCCGTGAATCCTTTCGGCACACCTACGTAATTGATTGATTCGAGAGGTATTGATACTAGTACGTCACAAGTTCACAAATAGACCTCTTTATTCCAAAAGGGATTTAGAACTAATTGATAATAAAGAATGAAGCAACGATTTGCTGCTATCACTATTCGTATTGGTAGTGGTTAGGGGTCAAGGAGGCGAATCACGTGCATTCCAATGCAGCATATATACGTGATAGCTAGTGGGAATCAGGGCTAAAAATAATACGCATTCCCGGGCGTCTACAGGCGGATCGCGCACCTTTCTCTCTCCGTCGAGGTGGGTGCCGCAATGCCGCCTGCAAGGCCCAGTCATTGGACATATTTCTTCCCCACCTTTTCTTCTTCCAAAAAAAAAAAAAACAGAGAGAGTGCTAATTTTCGAAGAAGGTATTTCCAGACGGAATTTAAGATAAGAATAGTCAACTAATTAATATAGTTGTGTGCCTTGGCTAAGGCTAAAACGAAGAGAACCCAGCCGGGAGATATTGGTCGGCGGTCGTGAAACAATGTTCCCCAACCGGCCGTTTGCAGGGCAGGAAGGCAGGTCCCATCTGAAACGAAGCGAGAGAACGGGAAGCTGGCAACCAATCGTCTGATAGGAGTCCAGCCACCAAAAATCCCGGTTGCCATATGGTGAATATCCAAGTGTTGTGGAGTTTTGCTGGGCTGTGAGGCAAGTCTTCCTCTCACCGCTCTAGATTTCTGCTTTGTTTTTTCTGTTTCTGTTAGGGAGGCGTAGTGCGCGTCGACCAGTCGTAAAAAAAATTAATCTGGCTAAAGATGACCCACCACCCCTAATGGACAATATGGAGGTAGACGGCAAGATCTATCGATGACGGCAGCTCTAGACCGGTTACAAGGCACGATGGGGTAACGTTTGGGGATCGTTTTCAGCCAGAGCCGGGGTTCGAAAGAGGGAAAGGAAGAACTCACTGGCTGAGAGGGGTGGGTGTTACAGGTAAATTGGCAGGCTCGTGCCTGTCATGCCAGGGCCACCATTTAGCGTGAGCCAGGCCTATTCATTCTTCTGCTCTATATTCCCAATGCCGGTAAGGATGTCTTGTCTGCCCGTCCGTTTGGCTGGCTGGTGCACGCGGGAGAGAATTAAGCGTGACATTGACATCAACCCCCTTAAAATGGCAGTCCCGAAGGAGAATAAAATAAAAGAAAGAAACAACCCTCTCTCCATTCGCATGCTGATGGTTATTTGACTTATCATCTTTCCCCCCTTCTCCTGCGTATGTACTGTGTACCGTGGATAGGTATTGTATTCAATGTGTTAGTATTTGGCCAGTCAATTGAATTGCATTGGTGGTGTGTATAAGAAAACAATTTTAAAGGGAGCAACTTCACTGCGTACATACGCACGATATCTGTCAATTGCAAAGAATTGGAATTGGCAGCTGGACATCTTCCCCTTCATTTGTCTTCATTTCTTTGCGCCCGCCCTTTCCTTCCGACAGTAGTGGCCTCGACGGTCCAGCGAATTCGAAATTCGACATTCAGACAGGGAACACAGGCAGAGTCTTAGGTATTTGACCGGTCCATTCTTTTCTTCATTCCCCCCTTCCGATCCTGCTAGCCAGCCAGCTAGCTAGCTTGTATTCTTCCCGTTTGTTCTTATTCTCCGTGTTCTTCTTGTTCTTCTGTTGCATGAGCTAGCTGCCGCATGTCGTCGTCGGCACATACTTAGCCAAATAAGTGAGCTGTTGGTGAGCGTTGGCGGTTGGCACTTTGAAATCGCAGTCAGTACTGTTCTGTTGTCTTTTTTGATGTTCCAGAATAATGAAAATTGCCCAGTCTATTTTTGACTGAGAGTGTCTCCGCCAGCTGTCGGTCTCTCTCTCTTCTAATCTTCCTCTCTCCCTCCTGTGCTTTCACTCTCATCCTCTCATCGTCTTCTCCCTTTCTCTCTCTCCCTCCTATTTCTTGTCAATCGGATCCTCTCCCCTCTCCCTCTCCTCACTCTCCCTCCTTATCACCATCATCATCGCCGCCGTCGCCGCCGTCGTCGTAGAATTCTTCCAACTGTAACTGCAAAAAGCAATTGGAACTGCGACTGCAACTGCAACTGCAACTGCAACTGCAACTGCATGGACGCACATAAGCGCCCCGTTCATCCAACTGCTAGACTCGATTCTTCTTCTAACATTATAACGAAACCAAAACCAAACCGCTGACTCTTTCTCTCTCTTTCTCTCGAATTGACCCGGCAGATAATAAGGATTCAGCAAAATCATATCACCAAACCTACCATCTACAATCCATTCATCTTCTCCTTTCTCTTCCTCTCCTTCTTCGTCCTACTATCCTTCCTCTTGGGTGCTGCTACTGCTACTGGTGTTTCGCTTCGAGCTCTGGTAGGGGTAGCTACTTAGTCTGGAGCTAGCTCCAACACAACAACAGAAGAAAAAATAAATAGAAATAAATAAAAAAGGGACTCCACAAAAAGAGGACCCGGAACCAGCTGCATTGAGTGCAGCCAACCCAACCAGCCAGCTTCAGGAGGCGACCGTGCTCAAATAAATAGCCTACACGAACATTCAACTGGAGCTGTGTTTTACTTTACAGTCTTCCCACCAGCAAGGTTTCTTCGATTGGCCTCCCACAAAACTCTCAATCCGCCTCTCTCCCATCGCCAAACGAAAAGAAAAAGGAGAAAAAAAAGAAAGAAAGACACCATGGCAGCCGAACCTGCTCCTTCGCCGGCTCCAGTAAAGCCAGTCGAAGGCCTCAAGGACACCGACATCGACCTGGCAGAGAAACCGGTTCTAAACGTCAAGGTTACTGAAAAGACCGCTCCTGCTGCTACTACTACTCCTATTATTACGACCAGCAAGACTGTCGACATAGACGATTCTTCAGATGAAGATACCAGTGCCGTAAGTACCGAATTCCGGTAGCTTTGAATTTGCTTCTTCCCACCCGTACCCATATCCCTATCCCTATCCCTCTTCTATTCCTCTTAGGTTGCGTTCCGTCTTTTGTATTCGTCCTTTCCCGGGGATAAAACGTGGCTGCAGTTGTAGTGCAGTAGCAGCAGCAGCGGTTGCAGGGCAAATCGATTCCTGTTCCTGTTCCCTTTTCCTGCTTCCTGTTCCAATTATATCTTCTGCAGAGTTTGCCTAGCTTCTCTTCCCCGTAGGGATCGAAGGGAGGTCAGTCGAGTGGTGTCCCCGAACGGGTTCTGCAGCTCGCTCCCGCTCTGTGGTGGGTGGGCCTGCTGACTGCCCTCATCTCGGGCCATAAATCCATCCACACATAGCATAGCATACATACATACCTTCGTCCCGACCCAGTAATCCATCGTCTCATCTCCACATCTCTGCATACTACATTCTATCCTTCTGCATCCTGCATTCCGTCAACCTGGCTTTTTCCTCATTCTTATCCTTCTGTCTGCCCTTTTCACCTGGTAAAGCGAAAATACTAACATACTCGCCCTGCCTGTCAGGAGTCTTTTCACTCGCCTGCCGCTTCCGAGCCGGCATCACCTGCTGAAATGAAGCGTGAACTTACCCCTTCTGTCAAATCCATTGTGCATGATGACGATAATTCTTCGACACCGGCTCCAGTGTCCTCTGCCTCTAGCGAGATATCTCCCAAGACTTCACCTGTGCTAGCCCCTGTCAAAGACGACCCAGACCGTCGTCCTTCAAATGCCATTTCCACAACTTCTATGGATGATGTCGACCTAGTAGGAGAGGCTCCCGCTACTGCTTCAATCAAGTCACGTTCTTCAGTATCTTCCCAGTCTGCACCTCCCAAAACAACTCCTACTCCTCCACCAATAACCTCCAAATTTTCTCTCCCGTGGGGGTCGTCCTCGTCCAATCCTCCTCCTGTCCCTGCCAAGGACGCTCCTGCTGCTGCTGCTGCTGCTGCAACTCCAGCTCCAGCTCCCCGACGAGGTCCATTCAGCTGGCTCTCCCGGTCAAGCACTAGCTCCGTTCCTTCGACCACCTCGCCTCCGGGAACCACAGCCACAACTGGCTTCTTCTCCAGCAGGAGGAACACCACATCTTCTGCAACCACCACAGCTTCCTCAATTACAACACCGACACAGAATAATGGCCCAATTCTTCCAACTCTCAACACTCCGACCATCCAAACGTTCCTAGCCAAACCCTCCGGACAGGATCTCACTCAACAGAGAATGGAAACCACAAAGGACAATCTCTCCCACGCTGATGCTAACCTCCAAGAGGAGGCCGCTAAGGGCATTAACTCTCTCAGGATCAGCTTCCAGAAAATTAAGGAAGACGAAGAAGCCAGTATCATCAATGTCCCTATCGGGGATCAATCAGAGGGAGCTCCATCACGCCCGGGAACTTCTGGTACCGGTCGCGAAACAATCGGAGAAGATGAAATCGACTGGGAGTTCTGGTCGTCGGTTGTTGAGGACTACTATGCCGTTGCAGCTAAATCGTCCAATCTCCTCACCGAGAAGGTCCAGGCAGGAATCCCGGCCACGATCCGTGGAACCGTCTGGCAATCCATTGCTCGTTCCAAGACAGAGTCCATTGAAGCCATTTACCGTGAATTCAATGCTCTTCCGGGAACTCATATGACCACCATCCCCATTCACCGACCTCCATCGATGGTCCCGGGCGACCCGACACCTCCATTGCCCGTCGACTGCAAGACCGTCACCCAGCTCGAGAAGGAGATCAAGAAGGATATGGGCCAGCGTACTAGCTTTGCCAATTATAAGGGATTCCGCCAGGAAGGCCTTATGGGTCTAATGAAAGCATATGCCATCTACGATCCCGAAGTCGGCTATGTTCAGGGCATGGCCTTTCTTGGTGCTCCATTGCTCCTCAACATGACCGAAGAAGAGGCCTTCTGCATTCTCGTCGAGTTGATGAGAACTTACTCGCTCAGAGACATGTTCACACCTGGAATGAAAGGTCTTCACCTTAGACTCTACCAGTATGACCGTCTGCTTGAGGACCTCTGCCCAGCTTTGTCCGTCCATTTAAATAGGAGAAAAGCTCAATCCAGCTTATACGCAACACAATGGTTCTTGACATTGTTCGCTTACAAGTTTCCCCTTCAGCTCGTTCTCCGAGTTTATGACTTGGCGATCACCGAGGGTATTGAGGGTGCTGTCCTGAAGTTTGGTATCGCGTTGATGAAGAAGAACGAAGCCGCCCTTCGACAAATAGACAATTTAGAGGCATTGCTTCCGTTCTTGAGGGAGAAATTGTTCGACGCGTATATCGATAAGAACCCCAGTGCCAATAGCTTGAAGGAGGCAGGATTCTTCGGAAACGGCGGCGAGAAGGAGATATACAAGGCCAATGAATTAGTTCGGGATGCTTGCGATATCATTGTTACCCCGGAGATGCTTCATAAATATACCGTCGACTGGGTTGAGATGGATAAGCGAGAGATGGAGGAGATGCTTGAGAAGGAAACGTTGAAGAACCAAAACATGCTTCTTAACGCGAAAGTCAAGCAGCTAAGCAAAGAGATTGAGAGCTTGACCGAGGAACACGTCGCTGTTGCCACAGACCTTGTTCACAAGAAAATGCAGAACTCGCAGTTACTAGACGAAAACGAGGGGTTGAAGATCGAAGTTGATGAGTTGAAAGTTGTGGTCGATAAGCAGCCTAAGGAGGTTGAGTTGAAGATGAAGGATGAGATGGAGAAAGTCATGAAGAGAAACTTGGAGATTCACAATGAAAATCAGTCACTGGAAGACCAAATGCGCGAGATGGAAATGGAATTGGTTGGAACTAAGATGAGTTTGGCAGAGGTATGCTTTTTTTTTTCCCCCTTCACCCAAATAGCCTCCGAATAGACTGATACTAACATATACACAGATCACGGAAGCCCATGAACACCTCAAGACACGCTGGAATGAGCTGCGCAAGGCGCTAGGCGATTAGCAATTACTGAACCCTGCCACTCAATCCGGCGGAAAACACGCCGTTCCTACCGATGCCAACCAAAAGAGCGGTGCTACAACGCCGATTTCAGCCACTTCTTCATCATTTTCGCCAATCTCATTAATCCCCGAGAAAGACGGGTTTGCATTCTTGAGCGCCGCAAGGTCGCGTAGTCCGGGACCTTCGCCTACTACGCCCAACTCTGCTAAGCAAGAGAATGTTGGACCCGAAAAGAAGAAGTGGGGGTGGTGGGGTTGATAAGGGAGCCCTATTTCTTTCGTCATGCTTGTTTACCATTGTAAACCCCTCCCTTTTCGTTTAAAATAGGAATATTGTCTACGTCTTTCTCCTTTTCTGATAAGTTATTCAGCGCGCGGGTTACTTGTATGCTCCCTTGTCCGAGATGTTTTTCTTTTTTTTCCTTGCTACTATGCACTACGGATGCCTCATTGTATATCCTTCATGGGATTTCGGATTTACCGAATACGCCGGGCGATAAAAGTGATGACCTGGTTTCTCTCACCTTCCTCCTCTCCTTTTCGTTTGATTATATCACAGCTCTCCTTTGACTCCACGTTTTTAAAACATGAAGCTTTCTGTGTACTATCACACACACGCGCGCCACCCTCCATTGATAATGTTATTGGGAAATCAAAAAAAACCTACCAGCCAAGCGAAACGATGTCGTTTCGTTATCTCTTTTTCTTGTTATCTTTTGCTCTTCTGTTATCAGCTCCTATACTTGTTTTAGACTGGTCTTTTCTTTCCCAGTTTTTTGCTATGCTCATAAGTGAATCAGTTTATCGCTTTTTTGTTATCTATTCCGTTCCTTATCTCTTTTTTTCAAAGTCGAGCTTGCCTGGTTTTATGGATTCACGAATTGACGATTGGGAAAAGAAGGGTTCGTTCGTGGAGAGGTTCGCTGCTTAGCTGTGCAGGATGGATTGATGGGTAGATGAGTGGTGGATGGATTGTGGGTATTAGAGATTTTTGGCGCAGGCATAAATAGTTTAAGTAAATATACTATACAGCAGTACTGTACAACTATTTTCAGTGCACTTTGAAGATACATCGCATCGAACCCGTTGCATCGAATATGTGATTGTAATACATGACCGGAGCTGGACAAGTAAATAGAGTGAATCCGGAACTTTTGGTCGGCTTCTGGTGGGATTTGTGCATACTTTGTTGCATTTTTTCACTGACAACACAGATTTCGCCCTTTAAATTTTAGGTCTTGACTCGGGCCTAGCTGGTTGCGAGACTAAACCTAGCTGTTTGTACTGTTTTATATTGAATTTTGGTGCCTTTTGACTTGTGGGCTCCTTACTACTACAAATAATTTTGTATATCTCGGTACCTAGGTAGGTATTTATACAATTTATTGGACTACTTACCTAGGTAGGTAGGTACCAGGTATATAAGAGGTACTGATATAGACCTTAGACTGGTATAGTCTCGCACCCAAGTCTGACACATATTAATATTGGTTTAAACTACCTAGGCAGACATAGACATATTTTGCTCTGCAGATTCAACGGATTTTCTATAAATTATGTTAAATTGTGAAGATCAATATACTGTAACTCAAGAATAAATATACTGAAGAGGATTCGAAAGGAATTTTACGATATATAACCCCCCGATCTTTCGGAGCTACTCCTTAGCCTTCCTTTACCTTAACCCTTCTCCGTCCTTTCTACTTTCCACGCCCCTTTCACAGAATATCATGCAATTCGATCCTGCGGAGCCTACACCGCTTGCTTATTACCAGTGGGCTAACTATTCGCAACCCACTCAGCTTCCTCCATCGCCTGATTCTCTGGATTACCTTCCGCCCGGATTCTATTATCACGGCTTACTCAAAACTATCTTCTGGTTCGGCCTTTTTCTAACCATATTCCTCCGTATTATTCTTTTTCTTGACTACCTTATCCGCGGATAGCTCTCGCCAGCTGGGCATATACCCCCTCCCTTTCCTCTGCTTCCGAGTACCTTTTCCCTTTCTTGTTAGCGTTTGCTTCCTCCTCCTCCTCCTCCTCCCCCTCCTCTTCTTTTTATTACGACGTCTTCGACCTCTTGGCGGCATAAAGGGTTCTCTGTTTTGTTTTGTGACTATAGAAAATGGATGATGACAAAGGAAAACAGCCAAGTGAGCCTTGGTCCGACCGACCATTCGCTCACACCTACACTAGGTACATGCATGATACAGAGACATACCTAGACGATTCCGGCAATCCAATCGGTGAATCGGAAGCAGGACCTTCAAATCAGCCTATGCCTACGCTCGTACCGCCCCCAGACATGTCATTAAGATACCCAGGAAGCCTACGAACCTTTAAATCCTATCCAAATCTCAAAGAGGTCGTTGTGAATTCATCAGAATTTCAAAAGCCGTCTTTGCGACATATAATATCGCAACCTAGGATGGTTGCAAAGCATAGTCGGTGTCTAAGACAATTTTCGAAGGAGCAGAAGCAGTTGCAGAAGGAGATAGAAAGTTCGACGTTTAGTGCTGAGGAGTATCATCAGATACTGCAGGAACGGGCTGAGGATGTGAGACATCCTGGACATGATATTTTGGGGAAACTTAAGATGCGGGATCGTAGTGGGAAGACGGTGGTGCCAAGTGTGTTGATAAGAGAAGTCGGAATGGCGGTTTGTTATCACGCCGTGCATCGTGATGATGAGACGATTTCAGATGCGGTTGCAATATTGAGAGAGATGCCGAATAAGATGAGGGATGAGTTGGTGAGGTATGTTGGTAAGGTTCTTTTGACCTCTGGAGGGAATTCGGTGGATTTGTTTAAGGGAGCGGCGTATGATGATATCATGAGGAGCATTCTGGGGATTACGGCGATCGATTGGGAAGGCCCTGGTGTTCGAGACCATGTGCAAAAATTCAAGCCGAAGTGGCCGCCTTGGCTTAGGAAGTGGGAGATTAGGAAGTTTTGTGGGATTATGTGGTATGCGATGAAGATTGTGGAAAAACGTATTCATCGTGAGTTTTCCCTTTTACTTGATAATTTTGTTTTACCTCTACCCTGAGGATTTCTGCTGATGTCTACGCTGATTTTGACGATAGCATTTGCTGAAACGATTCCGGACTATGCGATCCGTATGGGGGGTCAACGAACAACTGTTCCGAATGACATCACAATTATCAGCCCGTACTTCTCCGAAGGAAAGGATGTCCGAGAGCAACTGCATGGATACATTAATCAACTTTTTGATCCTTTTTTCTGGAAGTCGCTTGGACCGTTAATGTGGGTTGTCACTCCCATGAGGCTCGTATCAAGCGACTTGTCAAGAGAAGAACAGATAGCCGTGCAAGTCGATGATCTATACTGTCCAAAAATCGTCCTGATTGAAGTTGGGCAGTCACAGTTTGCGATCTATAGATTCTTTAATGAAAAGGAGGGTCAGCAGTATGAGCAGTTCAAAGCTTCGATTGGACGGCTGGGGACTTATAAACCTTCTAAACTTAAAGAAGATGATTTGGTTGAGTTTTGTAGGATGGGGAAGACTATGACGGATTCCGAAGAAAATGACGTCAGATTTAAAGCTAATAGATTGGCAGGGAGGATCGGAAATGGAAGGTTGAGTGGGGAAGTGAGGTTTATGTTTGCATGCATGGAAGTTGGGATTGAAATGGCGTATACGACCAGGAATGGAGCTTGGTTGGCGGTTGCTGGGGTTGTGGATGGCGTATTGAAGACGGAATATCCAGATATCCAGGAGAAGTCTATGCCGAAGAAGCCGGATCTTAAGGAAGAAGAGGAGGTCGCAGTTGTACCTGTGGATGATGAGAAGCAGAAGAAGGATGCTGCTCTTCAGAGGCTGGTGAGTTTTATGCCCTTTCCTCCACCCCTTTTGTGTATACCATACTGGTTTACGATTTTATGTTGTAATGTGGTATTTTATATACTGACTGGTTGACTGTATGTAGACGAAAGGCGTATGGTCATACTACGGATTCCGGGTGCTAGACGTCAAATATGAGAAGGAACCTAAGATGGTCGAGTTTTTGGACCAAATCGTGCCACCATCCGGGAGGAAGTGGAACTCTTTTGACCTACCGCCAACCTGGCAAACTGGGCATCAACAATTCCCTTGGGAAGCAGGATATGAAAAGTATATTCACCGGGCGCACAACTTGAGGGTGGCAGTGATGTACACGAACACAAAGACGAGGGTTATCCCCCCGTTGTGGCAGGAAGTTTTGTTGAGAAAAGTAGAGAAGGATAGGAATACTGTTTCTGAGTGTCTCTATGGACTTCAGGGAGGGGAGTTTGGGCGGTCGGTCAAAGATTTGGGGGATAAGTTGAAGAGGAAGGAGTCTAATTGGTATGGAGTCTCTGGGCCCAAAAGAACTGTGTTTGGGATGCTGAGTTGGAATCTTTTGTTGAGGGGGAGGAAGACTGTGCCTGTTATGAACAGGATGAGGATTAAAGAGATAAGGTGTTTGGGGTTTGAAGGGGAGAAGATGTGGGACAAGGCTTGGAATGAGGGGCTGGCTAAAAGGGTTTTTGAATAATTCCTTCATTCTTGTTTTTTGTTTCTTGTCCTTTTGTCATTGGGTGATGTTTTGGTTTATTGGGCCTTTGGGTTTTGATACAACGGGCTTTAGAGGTCTATCGGTATTGAGGATATAGCCGGGACTCTTGTTTTTTATGCATGCATGTGTTATTGGTCTATGGGAAGGGTATTGGTGATACTATTGGGTCTTTTTTTTGTTTAATAGGTTATTTCTTTGTTTGGTGGGATGGGTATCATGCCGGAGTCCCTTTTTCTGCATGGACTTGGCTGGGATCGGTTAAGGAGTAGGATCTCAGGATTGATAGGGACTAAATACATACATGGATTCATGGATTGGGTACAGACGAGAGTATTTTAAGTATTAAGTAATCGATCGTGACGTTTGCATTTGCGACTATAGGCTATAAATACATATACAGATATAGACCTGTCAAGGAATTGAATGGGAAGGATGATTATAGACAGGGTTTGCTAGCGTGATATTTGGCATTGTGGGAGTATGTAATATTTCCAATGTATGGCCTATAGAAATTCTATTGAAGGCCCGCTACTCAGTCTCATCTTTTGCGAGTGGCCTCTGAGTTGCTTTCGATTCTATATGCTCCAGCTCTTCTTCTGCTGGGCTGCTCGCACCTGAATTTCTATCCTTGACAGAGGCCATGAGGTCTAGCATCCGGGATTTAAGGTCATTAAGTGGGTCTTTTATGGCTGACTTTGCTTCTGCTGCTGCTATTGCCGCTGTTGTTTGTAATTGTAACTGGTGTTCAAGAACCATTTGTTGGCGGTCAATGGCTATGGTCTCTGGTCGTGGGTGGGTATCACCGTTCTTTTGTATCGTATGGGCTAGAGGGGTTCTCCAGCCGCTATTTTTTTGTTGGGGGGTTTCAAGGGCTGGTTGTGCGGATTTTTTGGCGATGAGCTTTACGTCCTGTCGGAATGGCTTTGAGGAAGGGTTTTGTTTTTCGGCGGCAAGGTTTTCGAGGAGGGCGTCGAGATCTTGGACTTCGTCGAGACGGAAGGAGTGGGATGTGGAATCGTTGGTGGCCGTACTGGATCCATGCGGAGGGGATATCCAGAACCCTGCTTTGGTTCGTATTTTATCACCAAACCGAGACAGTGGGTGATTGTATTGTAGTGGGCGATAATTTAGTCTTGATGTCAATTCGTCTCTTGATGGGATTGGTGATGGGGCGGATAAGTCGCGGGGACTTAGTTCGAATATACTGTTCATCGTGTGTTTTCGAGTATTGTTATTCTCTCCATTATTATTTCGCGTATGTTTGGTGTGCGACAATAGGTCTGAGGGTGTGAAGTTCTTATTTTCACTGGAGTCTTCGGTAATGTAGTCCCACCCCCTTCCAGTTTCTTCGCTATCACTGTTAACCTTTGGGGAGGAGGAGCTCGATTGTGGATATGTGGGAGCTAGTCCGCCGACAGGTAATCTTGAAGGCGACTGGTCGAACCTATCAAGGATATGCGCCCCAGGTCGCGTATTAGAAGGTGGATTTAGACTAGCTGCATCGACGTCATCCTGTTGGTTGGATGTGCGCGGGGTATAAAGCTGTAAAACTTCATCCAAAGAGACATCGGTATTACTACCCTTGTTATTCTCCTCTTCTTCTGCCGGGGGTGCTTTAGAAGCTACTGTCTTCCCTTGCTCCTTGAACTCTATTTCCGCATGATGTATACCACGGCGTAGAATCAAAAATACAAGGTCCCCACACAGATCTATAAACCAACTGATATCCCTCTTCGCCCAGAAGTATATATCAACCGCTTCTTTGGGTTTGTGGATACCCAAGGGATTATGTTGGTGTTCTTCGATAGATGCAACCAGTTCCTTGCGCAGCATTAGAAAACCTAGCGCGGGCGATACCCTTCTGATTGCAACTTCAAGGTCCGGGTCACCTTCCGCTATGGCAGCCATATGCTTTGAAAGATTGTCTAAATTTTGGACTGAGGCGTTAGCATCGCTGTCTGATCTTATTGGAATCCGGTTGTTGGCCCAGCGGTGGAGTGTTCCCATATATCGGCGGTATCGCAGGTCGATTGGGAATAGTCTGAATTCCTTCCGGCAGTAGAGCTGCAGCCTCAATGCAAGGATTAGGCGGAAGAGTGGATGTCCTTCAATAGCATTGTAGAGATTCTACTATTTGCAAATTTTTTATGTAATTAGGAGACATGGTTATATTTTTTAGGGTCGTATTACAAGAGGACGACATACCACTGGGAACCTTATTGGCAAAGTATTCGCCAGAGATTTCCTCAAAATCAACTCTATCATATCCCGTAGAAACCTGTCGCCTTGACGCTGGACCTCGCGAATATTTGGACCTAGATTTACCTCCCCACGGCGATACGATACGGCCGTCGCAGCCCAATATTCATCGTCGTAGTCGCTTTTCAATATTTCAGCAAGACGCCCTTCCCCTAATTCTTTATCAAGTAATCTCAAGGGTAAAGGCCGGTCGACAGCAAACAGTGGCGAGTCTGCCGCAGCCTTCACTAATCCTGGCTTAATTTTCGGATACCATGAATTGCGATATTCTAAATATCCCTGGAGAGGCGATGTATCATGCTCTCCCCACAGAGATTGTGGTGGGCCATGACTCGAGGGCGATGTGGTCGAAGTTAGGGCGCGGGTGCCCATTAACATCTCGGGCCTGAACCTTCCAGGCCTCCACGATGTATTGCATCGTGAAGGTTTTAGCCCGCCGTTGCTGCTGCATCGTATTGCTAGCGTGCGCATTGGGGGGGGCTGTTTTATTGCCCTACCGTCACTGGTACGCGGGACCGCCTACGCACCGGTGAGGTTTGAAGGCCTCGTGGACTCCTTGGCCTTTATCGTTTGGTCTTTGTCGCGTGGTTACAATTATTGTTCGCTGGCGTGGTTGCAATTGCGAACATTTTGGTGGTTGCATCTCGTTGCATGCCCGTAGACTGGCTAGAGAATCGGTAATTTTTTTGTCGCCACTACAAAATCCAACAGCCTAGTATGATACTGAAAAATAGTCTACCTCTGGCAAAACAACAACATTAATTTGGTACTTATTCGGATGTGGACATACGAAATTGCCCAGTCAGTGTGGGAATGAAAGTACTGATTGGTGGCTATAAGCACTATAGGCGGGTGTATTATCGTGACATTCAAGGACTTCTGAGCGACTTTTCGATGCATGCTTCAGAACTTTCCACTTTACTGCAGGAATATATCTACTGCAATGTAGCGAGATGTCCGTCAACGAAGGTTGAATAGTGTAGTTGGTTATCACATCGGATTTTGATCAGATTCTTCGGAATCATCGAAACTTTCCGATAACTTGGGTTCGAATCCCAGTTCGACCTTTCTTTTGTTTTTTTAGCATTGGGAGTTTTTTTTTTTTTGGCCTTGAATGCAGTCTCGGCAATAACGTAGATGCGTGTTGTTGCCTGATTAAATACAACAAGGGTGTGTGTTGGCTCGCCCACTCCCGCACGTACGGAGGTCGTCGAGATATGGACTTATCTAATTGAAATGTATGTTATCGACGAGCTAATCTGGACGGTTTCCTGGAAGAAATTTGAGGTCTTGGTGGAATGCTTCTATCGAACTCATGGATCGAGCTCACGCATCACCTAGCATATCTGAAGTAGACGAGGTAGCAAGGGCTGCTACCATAGCTAGAAATATTCGGACTCTATTCCAACCTGTGGTGATTACAAACAAACAAACAAACAAGCCTAGATGTGAGCCGTCTGAGCACATGTGAACATAATTTGAGATTCTAAGATGTCGAGATAACTACCTACCTACGTATACGTAGCTAGCCAGTAACTGCTGTTGTATTTTATAGTGTTGAGGCTCCGCACTTGTCTCGTAGATCTATAGTACTACGGGCCTAAATCTATAGACCAGTTCGTATTATTTATATAACGCTAGGTCCAGAGTTACCTGAATCAAATTTTAGGTCTGAGCATACGCACCCGGATATACCCTCAGCTTCTCACGCCGTACAGTCAGGGAGCCGCAACTCTACAAATAATTTACACTCCATGTTTCAGACTCATTGTGTGTATTTATATATTTCAACCTGCCGTTTTGGTATTCGGTGCCTTTTCTGTTCAGGTTCGGACCAAACTGCACACCACAACCAGGGGTGAAGGGCGTGAATTCGAACATGGATGTTGGACGCGGACATCGTATTGACTTCACCGCAGTTAATTAACAAACTGTTGGTACTCCTTATGCTACCTCCCGGAATTTCTTCCTCACATAATTATTTTTCACCTACAGCATTAACTCCGCTACGGAGCGCTACGGGCCAGCTCTATAACTTGAATCTTCAACGAAACGCTACACGCTCTCGAACGTTCCGGAGCCGGGACTTGGACTAAAATACCACACTGTCAACGCATGTGTCTACAAGATTATATTGGTGTCTCGTCATTAACTTTTCGTCATGTTGGCCAAGGTTCTGAAGGCGTTCTCGGGACAGTCATCTAAGGATTCCATGCCATCACTATCTCTCAGATCTGAGACTTCTAGTGACCATCATCACTCTAGCACAGACTCTCGGTTATCACAATCCGATGTCCCAAAGCTATCTCTCTTAGGCCTCCCTTTCGATATATTTTCTCTGATTACTAGGCGCCTTTTACTTTCCGACCTGATTTCCTTATCCCTCACTACAAAATCGCTTCGGCATATTTGCCCAAAGCCCAAAGTGCATGCATACCCGCCGGATAACGCAGCTGAAGCGAAATGCCTTGCTCGTATCCATCTCCGACATCTTCCTCCCGCTCCCCCGGCTGTTCAGGAGAAAACTATTCGAAATACTATCCTCCCATGGACTAATACTTATAGGTGTCCATACTGCTCCCATCCGTTGTGTCCTCCAAGCTGTAGCACGGCGTTGTTACTTGATACTTCGACTGGAATTTTCTATCCCAGCACCGCCTATAATATTCCCAAAGCTATTTTTAAGTACTCTCCAAAATATACGTCCACCTTCCCGCGGGAGGATGTTCGGCCATTCTTTAAAGTCCTCTCTAGGAACGGATACCACACCCACGTTTTCTCCGAGGTATTCGTATATTCCACGATATGGTGCGCCCACCACCGATGCCCACGGGGCTTACTTATTCCAAACCCCAAATCCGACCGTCGGACTCACGGGGCTAGATTATTCTTGGAAGAATACAAACAGTTTTGGGGCGAACTCCGCTTCTTGATACGAGTTAAGGCACCGCAGTCGGCAACGAGGTGGTCAATATGGGCGCAGGATCTTGCTGGATATGAATTGACAATGCAGCCGATCAGAGGAGGAGCGGAGTATAGTACGAGACCGGTTTATGAATATGCATTTTATGAGACGATGTGTAGACATTGCAATTTTGTTTGCAAGGAGATTTTCATATGGAGTACGGTATTTGAGAGGGTGTGTAGGTGCGCTGGACATACTACTGATCTTGGGTTGGGAGGGTGTAGGAGGTGCGGATTGGTCAGTTTGAAGTTTGAGGTTGTGGAGCCGTTCAGTGGCGATGAAAGGAAGTTGGCGGTTGCTACGGAGTGGAAGCAGGGGATGGGGGGAAGAATGGTGCCGATTGATCCAGAAAAGAGGGCGAAGCAATTGGAGATTGTGAGAGGAAGGAAGTTGATCGACGTCAAGAAAGGGAAAGTTGGTATAATGGATTTACCAGCTGGAGTGTTGAGGAGAATTATGAAGTTTGTGGCATTGCAGGGCGAAGATTCCGAAGGGCAACCTTATGAGATGCTAGTGGCCTGTTACTGGTTCGCCAAAGTTTGGTATGAACTGGAGTTCCATCGATTCTGTGAACGCTTTGAGCTGCTGGAGGGTATTATGAACGAAAAGAGAGGAAAACGAAAGGGAGTCCAATCGATTAACTAACAAAGCGCTGTAAATAAGATGTAATGTAATCAGGTGGGGCTGTGAGCTGGGGAGCGGGATCGCGAATCACCCCTGTGGCTAGATCGATGATGTCGTTCGCTTTCCTCCCTGCGATTATGCCGACTACTACGATGGCGGTCCCTACTCCGATGGCGGTCCCTACTCCTATGATGTCTTCGAGTGCCTTCCCCAGAGTCTTCAGAAACACCATGGTCGGATATTCGTTCCGCATGATTGTCGCCTCTGTTGTGCCTTGATCTCGATGCACGTCCCTCGCTTTCGTCTCCACGGCGCCGATGCTTCCTGTCTCTGGAATCCTTTCGATCTCTGCTCCTTCTTCGCTCTCGCCTGTCATCATCCTTTCGCTCTCCTTTCGCTCTTCTTAATTTTTCAGCACACCTTTGGCACACACATACTTTGACTAATGCATTCTTCTTTACCCCTTTTTCGATGTATCCAAAATTCATTTCAAATGTTTCCAGCCCAGAACCGCGATCGCTTCGTTCGCGATCGTTTTTGTCCCGTGGACCTGGGCCATCAAGGCTAAAGTCGTCTATAGTTTCCTCAGACGGCTCTGTAGCGTGCCGAGGGCATGTTAATGAGGCGCATGTAAATTGCCCCAAGCCCTTCAGGACTTCTTGCTTTGTCCGCCAACGTAGTGCAACCTATGTGATCGCATTCCAGATTAGTTAGTTGAGCGCACTCTGAGCATTAACACGAGTTTATTATTTATATATAAAAGAAGAAATGGGGAAAGGGGCAGAGAAAATAGAAGAATTTTAAAAGGGGAAGAGAAAAAGACAGAATAGCGGCATACCTGTGCTTCTCTCCATCTCGAGAGATCAATCAATGCGAATTCTCTGAATAAGTTGTCGTAGTACTTTTTAGCTATTTCTTTTGCTGTGTTATTTGTGGTATCGTTCGAGTCTGAGTCATCGCGCAGGAACTCAAACTCTTGTTCCAACAAATCGCGTTCGGTTTTGCCTTTCGAGACAGTGGGAACGGCCCCGCCGTAGAAATCTATATACTGGAGACATTTTTCAATGTGACGGGCATACGCAGAGTTTCTCGGCGCGCGAGCGAGGGTGTCGCGGAGCTGCGCTGTGGTTGCCATTTGATTTGATTGTCTTGGCTTGGAGGGTTCATGCGGTGTTTAACATGTTTGTGGTCGCCGCGTGGTCACGAAAGTACTGTTCTTACCGAGCAAGGGAGTTTAAGACCCAAGCTTGGAATAGTTACAGTATTACGGTTAGCATATAATTTAGAATTTTATAACTGTCCAAGTACTTACTTAAGTACTGAGGTAAGTAATTACCTAGGTATCATCGATCGGACCGGAGACTGCAAACCGCACGCTATACCTAAGCACTAGCTAACACTAACTGCCAAAGCTTGTAAATTTTAAGTTTCAGTTCTAAGCTACAGTTCGTCGGCGAAATTCAATCAACATATTGTGATTGGAATTAAGTATTAAGTACCTAGCCTCAGCGAATTAGGATAGACCTGAATACATGTGATCTCCAATGAAATACCGGCATCGATGCAACGTAAACCGAGCAAATTTACCTCCGTCTCGAGATAATTCATTAATTTGCGAGAACAGATTCTATTATCTCAACTACACAACTAAGCTTCCGTCACCTCTATTCTCTATTACCCCCCAATATATATATATATATATATATACATATACCAACATTTGCATTCTCAACCAAGTTTGTTTGAAGACTGGTATCGGTGCCTAATACCGAGACTGTTTCTCCTAGCCTAGATCTATAGAAGGTGGGTCCACAACTTGCAACACGCTGCAACACGCTACGGCAGCACTAGACTTACACCAATTAAATATTGCAAGACCTCTAGGAAAAGATGAGGGAGAAGATGTTGGCAGTAATTATAGCGCTACGGGTAAGACGATCGGACTCACGGTACCGATGGTAGTAGCGGCGGTAGTGATATGGTGATGGCGGCGACTTAGACATCGTAGGATGACTTGATTTTAACGATTTTTTATAACCCAGGCCTGTGGATATATATAAGTATACTTATGAGGTATCTAAAGGTTTTGATACATGTACCATGCCAGCCGCAATTTTGTTCGGTTCCTAACATCATAATAATGTGGTATTAAGGCGTGTGGCGCAACCAAAACATATAAGCAATAGCCAACACTCGCATACATCCTCAGACACACTATTAGTGACATACATCAGCCTATCATATGGTAGGCCGCACTCGAAGCACTAGTACTGGGAGCGCAGGGGGGATATCGTGCAACCCCTTTGCAGGTTCTCGGTCTTGCAGGCTTGGGTGTGTGCATGTCTGCATAACGCTACCCCTCTTTCAGCCTGATCAGCCGGGCATGCAAGAAGTTTGGGTGAATCCGAAAGATGACGAAGCACACGGCTGATAAAATTAAACTCAGAATCGAAGATACGCAGACCTTTTGTACTAGTACTTCAGGAGACTGGCTCTTCTACATCGTCAAAATAACTTCTTCCTACGCTGCTAACTTTCCGGGATATTGGTATTTTCGGATGCTCCTAGCATAGTTTACATACGCCGTTTTGATCCAGCCGTAGCACCAGCTGGATCGATAATCCAACCCCGCGATTAGTATCGATATGCCGTCTTATCCTCAGCCCCGAGGCAGCCCGGTCATCGACCGGACAGATTGCCTCCCAAAGGATTATTATACTGTGCTGATAGTTTGCCCTCTTGATGTCGAACAAGACGCGGTATTCGAGCATCTGGACGAACGGCATCCGAGCCACCCTTGGACTCCTTGGCAGCAAGATCTCTACACTCTCGGTAGAATAGGGAATCACAATGTCGTTATCGTCTCCCTTGCATCTGTGGGTACGAACGCTGCCGCCGTCGTTGCTACCGCTGCCTGGGCAATGTTCAGAAGTCTTAGGTTCACATTGCTTGTTGGAATAGGGGGAGGTATACCTCAGCCAGAAGGAAAACCAGCTATCAATATCGGAGACGTGGTAATAGGTGATAAGATACGCCAGTGGGATTTCGGGAAGGTCCTCCCAGAAGGGGGTTTCCAGGCTACGGGTCACTTAAATAAACCTCCTCGGGCGATGGTTCAAGCAGCTAAGAGGGCCTCTTCGAAACCCATC
Organism: Orbilia blumenaviensis; assembly: GCA_036872755.1. Lineage (NCBI taxonomy): Eukaryota > Fungi > Ascomycota > Orbiliomycetes > Orbiliales > Orbiliaceae > Orbilia > Orbilia blumenaviensis. Next base: position 478,982 of record JAVHNS010000003.1, on the reverse strand, counting down.
GCCCCGCAAATCGCTGCCATGATTAAGGCACAGCCCCCAGAAGGGATACAAAAATCTCTAGTAGTCCACCGTGGCACTATCGCATCAGGAAATGCCGTGATAAAAAACAAATCGATGAGAGACTTCATCCGCAATCAAACGAATGCACTCTGTATCGACATGGAGGCTGCTGGTTTGGCAGACGATCATTCATGCTTGACTATACGAGGTATTAGCGACCGCGCAGATCCCGCAAAGACGGACCTTTGGCACAGATATGCAGCCGCAGCCGCAGCCGCAGTTGCCAAGTTCGTTCTTGGAATGATTGAAATCACAGGTATTGTCACTAACGCTGTATAGAATGCGGTTAAATATAAAGGTGGTGCCTTGGTTAATCTAACTTTGATATCGAACAGAAGAAGAAGCAGCGAGACGAGCACAAGAAGTGAACACTACTGCCACAGAAAATAGACCTCCATACCAGAGTGTTCAGAGCCCCGGCGCAGATATCTCGTCAAATCGTCGACCCTCGAACCATACTACAGACTCGTACGGCACTCAACAGAACTTCGAACTAGGGAGCAACCTGGGTACCCTTCCATATACTAACGTGTACAGTGACCTTACCAATAACACCCAGAATGAAGGATGTTCCAATAACAACGATTTACCGGAAGATTTATCAAAAGCAAAGCTCATCGCACTAATAAACGAAAAACTTGAGCAGTCCAGGAGCCACGTGGAAACAGCGTATAAATGCAAAATATTAAGGGACCGTTTCAACGAGATGACGAAAGCCAAGTTAACCGCAAAGGAGGCTATGACTCAGGCTCAGCAAGATAAGTTGGAAATACCCAAGGTGCTCCTGGGCTTTGCACAGCTCCGGTATGCGCAAGCCACGTTTAATTTACTCCGCATGATTGCAGAGGATGGACGCACGGAACAGAAAAAGGATATTTCGCGCCGCTTAAAGTCCTGCAGAATGACATTAGATTCGGGTCACCGACTTATCCAGGGATACAACAAACAAATGCACGCAGAAACACGATTCCAGGGGTTTTCAGCGATGGCAGATACTCTGCGTGTAGCTTTTGCAAGTGAGAAATGGGTAAAAAAATACACGTAGCCTCGAAACCTCTCTGTATTTATGGTTAATATCAGCCCGCCAATGTCATAGGCAGGGTGTGATTTATATTTAGAAGCCGACGAGTTGACTAACTTAGGCTTTGATAGATTCATGTCGCTCAACTAACATAATTTGATGGATATAACGTTACTCAATATCATATATAGACATGATTCTTCACTAAATTTTGCTGGGGCCACGGACAAAACCTTTGAATAGCAAGTATTAAGTTTAAACTTCTCGAGAGGTCTATATCCTTCCTTGCCTCGGGTGGTGCAATAGCGACAATGGTCTATACTGACTTAAATTCGACTAAGGCTATAGACCCAGTTTCTGATATTTGCGTATCCCCGATCACCGAAGGTGGAAAGGCTGTAATGATATCATGATCAGTAATCGCGCCTTGAGCTCGAGATTTGCGATAGTTCAGACGACTCCTCCAAACAAAGACAAGGTAGCCTAAGAGGACAACTGTACTCAAACAGCCGACCACAATACCTACGATGGCACCTTTGGACAGTGTGGTTCTAGGTGTAGGAGTATTTGTAGGTTCCAAGGGAGCTGCATACGTCGGCCCTGTTGAACTTGTTGTTTTGGACGATGCAATATCAGTTTCGGTATCGTCATTCTGCGCGAGACTAGTACTAGTAGTGTGAGTTCTGGTCGGAGTGTTGGTGAGAGGGGTGATGGTCGTGGCGGCCCTGGTCGGTTTGGGCATTGTTGAGTACGATTCTGCGATAACTCATAAAATTAGAACCTCTTTCAAAATTCCAGTAGGCTTTACCTTGAAGCAGAAGACACGTGTACACCGACCATCCTTGTCAAACTCTTAAGAGAAATGAATAACCTTAAGGGTTGTTACTCACCACCAAAGCTAGTTCTGAGATATTTACAGTATCTCACGACCCAGGTCGCCCCTCCTTCACTGTCGGCATGAGAACAGTTATATGCCTTGCAGCATTGCGTGAATCTATGCTCGAAGACATTAACCGGCCCGGCTGGGCTGCAAACGCACAACGGTACTGTAGCACCCGAACCACAAGAGTAGTCGGCGGCTGTATCTGTAAAGGCTCCTTCTATGCATACACGGGCCTCTGACGGTTGGTCTTCGTATCCTTCGAAGTCGGATGGTGTTGGTGGGACCCGAGGTGCAGTTTGCCCTCTTGCCGCATCCCGAGAGAACAGCAAGGCCAGGAGAAGGGGCGTTTGAAGAACACAGTATGAAGGATACATTTTAAAGTTATATATTATGAACAATATGGGATAATTCGATGTTAGACTGTCTATGCCGGACCGAGCGGTAAAGCAAAGGTGGGGTTTATAAAATACGACGAGGCTGTCTACGTACGAGTATATAGGATGTGTCCCTGCTTTAATATTTCATTAACAGCGATTGCCAGTTCACATGATGGTCGAGAACGCGAACTTTGATTGGTGCACACGAGGGCTATTGTCCTAAAAGATTGTGGCAGCCTCGACCAAAGAGCCTTACGGCTGAAGTATTTCCTTGGACTAGGCTATAGGCGGCCCCCACCGGCGGCCTTATACTCAGATTGTAGGTTCCTATGACAAATAAAAAAGGGGGTTGATGTCACCCTTTTTTTGTTGAGACTATTGTTTGCATACTGGTTGCATAGTATCAGCGATCTGATATAATATTATAATGCGGCAGGACTGTGCAGCTGCGCTAGCTGGAGCTCCGGAGCCTTCGAAAGTAGGCCTTCAGTCCCTATAAAGCCTCTGGTCCGATCTCTAACAGAGTTCGAATAATACTACTACACTCTAAATTCGAGATGTATGTTTTATTATTCAGAATTAAGCGAAACGAATATCCAGCTGATTTTTGGTATATAAGGTACTGAGGTACCGAGCACCCACTTGGAGGCTGTCGTGACGTCGTATATCCTGAATACGTAAAGAACTGCACGCAAAAATAACACAAATACAACACATCTACCTATATTTTAAATTTTTGCTTCGTCATGAATGCGTATATGCTCATTGATGAATCCATTCCTTATGTTTCTATTAGCATCAAAAAATTTATACTTTTGACCTAACACGTTTGTTCCATGCTAAATATAGGGTTTAGACAGTATAGTGAGATTCATTTGCATGGCTACTTGCGATCCATACAATCGACTAGAGGTGTATGCGTTGCGTGCAGGGACCACGAAATGGCCCCTGCCCTGTCTCTTTGAATTTGGGTTACAAACTAAGCTAAGTAGGTAAGTACTGTGTTGGAAGCTGGGGACTGATACGGCATTAATTTGGTAATGTGGTAATATGTACCAGACTGGTATCGTACTTATCGATACAGTATTGAATGATATGCCCCATATATTATTTGTTTTACGTGATATTACGATAGTCCCGAGAGGGTGCACTTTTCTAGTACATTAGTTACCGAATTCAATACCACACACATACATGCCCACATCCATAGTTACAGACATAGGTGCTTCAACTAGGTACAATTATACACGCGGGTTGCACGAAGTTCAGGAATTTTGGATAAGATTGACCATGAACTTGGGGATTAAAACATGGTACAGGGACAGAACAAAAAATTAAAAGCAGATATATAATTAATTGATCAGTGGACGATACTTGCTAATACTATTAAGTGAGGAACTGAAACTGAAAAGTAAACTAAGATCAAAAGTGCGCGTTACCGCTGCTCATGCGATGAAATGTCTCGTAAACCAGAACGCACGTGCTCCTATAGGACACAGTTAATGCAGCAAGTTTACATGTAAGCACGGATATTGCCCTTAAGTAACGAAGCGTCGTCGATATCACCATAAGGGTGCTCGATTTCAACGGCTGTAACTAAGTCCGCATGTGTCTTACTTCTTGGTGTGATATTGAAGTGGTATGTAGTTGGGTGAGTCACCAATCCAGGAGTCGCGCCCACTATCCGTTCAATAGGCATGCCTGTCTTTGGGTCGATTGGTTTTTTGATTTCAAAGACAGCAAGGCATTGCGCAAGGGTAATAAAGACACTCGCGTCTGCCAGACGGCGTCCAGGGCAAACACGTCGGCCGAACCCGAAGCAAAAAGTGTAAGGGTCTCTCTCTGGATTAGGTCCAAGGAATCTTTCGGGTTTGAACAAATGCGGTTCGGAGTATGTATTCGGGTCTTGTGAGAACCATGCAATAGATGGTACTACTATTGTGCCTTTTGGGATTCGATATCCACGGAACTCGTCCTCGACATCACTAGTATGCGGGACGCACAGTGGTGCGATTGGGATCCATCGCATCGTTTCTTTGGCCACAGCTTCAATATATGGTAGGTTAGGACGATCTTGAAGGTTGGGTAACCTTGAAGCGAATCCTCCGGTAACCCGATCAATCTCCTCTCTTGCCTTGATCTGGATATCAGGAAATAATGACATAGCAAGGAAGAAGAAACCGATCGCTGCCACAGTTGTGTCTGCTCCACCACCGTATAACGACGCAGCACTGTTCTTAATAAGCTCTACTTCCTCCTCGCTAGGATTCGTGTCAAGTAGTTTTGAGATATAGGAAGGCTTATATCTGCGGTAGTTTTCAGTGAAAGCGTACGGGATATCCATACAGTCTTTGTAAGTTTGTGTGTATTCCCGGGCGATTTTCTTGAAGCCAGTGCCTGGCACCCAGTCTGGGAGGAATCGGAGCCATGGGATCATATCAACGATCCAAGCGCCTGCGACAATGGCCTCGCCGAACTCTGCCATGAACCTGTTGGCAAGGGTAACGAGTGGGTCGCGGCCCTTAGGGCTAACATTGTAGCCAAATAAAATTTCGAGAATGATAGAAGCCGCTTGTCTAGTGGATTTTTAGGGTTCAAATTAGTCGGAGGGGCCGTAGACTAGTCCCGTGGTAATAGTCTCACCCTTGTATACTTTCTAGTAGATTATCGGGATTTTCCAAAATCTGAAGCAGACAGCGTCGTGTCTGAAGCTCAATCAAAGAATGAAACTGCTTTATCGATGTTGTTGACCCTATCTGTCCAGCAGCTAGTTTACGTGTCTGCCGATGATATTTGTCGTAAGGCAATATACCCATCTCATGTTCGTAACCGCACCTACAATAAAAGTCTTAGCACGTCTCTTAAATGTCAAAGCAAGCCTATAGTTTAGGAAATCATACATTTTGGGAAAGACCATAGATGGTCTCGAAGAAAATTTCACCGATCTCTTTTCTAGCAGTTCGATTGCCATATCTATGTCATGCAATAGTATAATTGTCTGGCCAAGAACAGTCACTGAGCTGATAGGACCGTAAACGTCCTTGTGTTTTGCCCAGTGTTCCCATTCTGGTAGTCCTTTAGGTGGAAGGTCGGCTACGTTTCCGAGGATTGGCACGCCCTTGGGGCCTGGCGGCAGCGGCAGTTTCTTCGCGGAAAAGAACGCTTTTCGTACAACATATACGAAAGCGCAGAAAACACCACCGTACAATGCGTAAATGGGTGGAACTAGCTCACTGACCGGAAGGATCATTTGTGACCGCATCTTTGGTGGTACAAAACTTTAGAATTTTAAAATAGTATTAAAGGGGAGGGAAACTAGATCCAAGAGCCTGGTTGCCGGGAGGAATGGTTTCCTTTACATTGTTCGAGGAATATCTAGCATTTAAGGGCCAGATTCCTAACTACCGACTTATGTCACTCGAGAAATATCCGGGGTTGATATGATAAACAGGATTCATTCAATTGGTTCGAAAGGCACTACAGGGTGGGGATGTTTTCGAGGTACATACGTGGCTTGCAGTTTATTCCGCCATTATCGCTAGGAATGTACTAGATGTCTATTGCTTACCCCGCTGTTGATATCAAAAATGTATTAAATGAGAGCGTGACAGGAAAGAGAATTAGTAAGAACTATTACAACTTGTGGGCATTCCAGCCGCGCTAGTAAATTGGTCCACCGCGGCCCGCGGGGCGAGCCGCTCAACGCCTGAGAAATATTAACTTGTACACGTGTACGGCGGGGAAGACCGGAAACTTAAATTCTGTCAGAAAACAAGGAAATTCCTCTTTTTTCATTAATGCGACACCTAGGAGTTGTAGGCCATGCAGGCGGCCTTCTTCCAATAATTTGACGTCCACGGTGTCATTTATGTTGCTGAACATCGAAATATCAAATATCTTAAGAATTGTAATCACCAGAGACAGTTATAGCCGAACGATGAAGTGTCGTTTAAATGGCTGATTCCAAACATAAATGCACTTGGCCAGCAGCCTCAAATGTTGAGCCCAAAATACGGGCTGGCGCGCTTACCTGAGCTTGTTTCGAAAGATGTCGAACCGGAGCTATTCCCAGTTCCGAGGTTTTGCAAATAAACTATTCCTGTTCAAGGAAAGATAAATTGTTCATGATACCTAAATCGAACTAGTCGGATGATTGGGACAGAGAAAACCAGGATCTTGTTTGACACTTCGTTGGGACGGTCCCAGGATTTTCGTCATTGTTATCACAAAGTGATTTGACATGCATCACGCGGTAGCAATTGCGAGGTTAACCCCACTTTTAAAGGGACCAAATCTAATATGATTCGTTCATTTTGATCAACTGTTGAATATTTTCAGTTCAACGGAACTTTCCATGTGAATCCATTGCATCCGTTACTTTGTGGTTGTAACTTTTGCTTTGCAACAAGAATGTAATCATCCATCGTGTTGGTGTTGCATTTCGCCGTCACAGCGCGACCCGCGACTCCAAGGCTGTTCCGCGACCCAGTTCCAGGATTATGGCATCCCGCAGCTTCGGAACGCCGATGCAAGCCAGAAGCTCTCGGAACGTCGTAATAGGCGCTACATATGGTTGGATTGCTGGTGTTTGGTAAATGCCAAGATCGCGGCTTCCTTGTCTTTCCCAGAGGTGTTTGTTGGCACGATCGTACGAAGCCTGCATGCTGTTACTTGAGTCAACTTTGGACCCAAACATACTTCAGTCCCTTATATGATCTTGCAGCTTCCTAGTTGTAGCCTCGTCTAGCGGGAGGCATACTGTAAAGTTCATCATGCACTGTACGTATACGCGCGTGTATACGTCCTATTTGATCTCACCCAACCAGTCGGAAGTTTATAGGGCGATTTCACCTTGCCGAAGTTGGTACTGTTGGCAACGGCGGCCATTTGTCTTATGAATTCAATATCATAAAACGAAGCCGGCCAACAATTCAATCGATCCACCATAATTGCCCAACAGTAACAATGACATACCCAGTTGTTTACCTACATCGCGGTTTTAACAATACCCTGAATTTAAAGGCTCTCGCCTGAGAAGTGATTGGTAACTAAGCACCAGTAACTATAACGTATACCGTAAGTAATTCTAATATGCTGGTTCCAGTTAACTACTCATCTAATATATATACTGGCAGTAATGTATATCTAACTAGCCTAGGGCCTGCCAACGCTGGCTAGCTATGCCGGCGTCTTGGTCAGAACTTGAACCATCCGGGTTTGTTATGGACCGCCCGGAACTTTACAATTTCACGGTTGCTGTTCCACCTAAAGTTACGAAAATGGTACCAAAGTTGCCCCGCTAATACGAAAAATTGTAAACATGATCATATAAATTCTGTGGAATCATCAAGAAAGGTTGGGAATTGTCAATTCAGATTCGGAAATCTCAGGATCAATTTGAAGGGTCAATGAAAATAAACCTCAAATTCGGTAAAGCCCGACCAGGGCAACAACAACTCTACGAACTGATTGAGGACGGGCTAAAGAGAACCCGGAGCTCAATTTGCGACCAGAGACATGTCGAAACAGGCATGCAGGGCTCGGAGATGTTCGCTGGTGGAAAAGGTCCAGGATCGCAAATATTTTTGGCTACCTTGGATAGCTGCAGAATTTAACCAGCTTCCCGTCGCACAAGCTTGCATCGCCCAATAGATGCCTGGCTTTGCATTCGCTGGGGTTGAGTTTAATGCTGTCATCTTTTCGAAATTTCCCCTCGCTATAAGATTACTCAACATGCAAAAGAGGCTTGGAACGCAAAAAACATTGTCAAACGAACCTTCCACTCTAGACTTCAACGCCAAATTCGCACCCAAGTCCACACGTGCGACCACTGCGTTTTCTAACGCACTTAGAGCTTTAAGAAGCTGCGAGCGATTAGTAAACGTTTGTGTATGCATAGCATTGGAGCTGATATATGAAGAGCGAACGGAGAAATTTCAGACTGGCCCCACCATCTCCGCAACCTTGCCTATCTCCACAGCCGAATGCGGTACGAGCTCCATGGTCCCATACATTCGCTCTCTTGCCTTCGCCTTTCGGAAGGACGCGAAGTGCGAATATAATTACAAAGGACTCTCCATTGAGACTGGGCGTTTATCAATCTCTTCGTTTATTCTTTCCTCGCCGCGGTTTTTCTGAATGCACCTCCTGATTGATGAGCTCGCAGAACTGGGTTTCTTGCATCAATGCACCACGGCTCCGCCCGAATATGTGCCTGTCGACGGCTTTCTAGCCGATATGTCGGTGGAACGTCGAACGGGAAAAGCCTCATTTGGCCAATACACGGTGACCTGCATCCAAGCAGGGGCTTCTCTGCAGAGTTTCTATTATTACTAAACCTTAGGCTCGACCGAGCCAGCAAGCTGACATAGCCCAATCGATAAAAGAACCCGGGCCGCGAAGTAAATGCAACCGAACGACCAGGATAGTACTGGCCTTCGACAGGGGATTTTCATGACACGAACCTAGTGAGCCGCTTGCATTTTGATAGGTAAAGCCAGTCGCTCTCCAAATAAACATGATACCGTTGCCGTCATGGATAATTTGACTATGTGAATCTCACAACAGGCGGTAAAAGGACTCGAGTATATAGAGGCCGCAATATCCTTACTTCTGGATGGCTCTTTTTTACAACGCAGACAACGCAGTTACTCCAAGCACTATCAATTAGGTTCCTGGGTACAGAATAGTCAAATTTTATTGACTAAGTTGCTTAAATTTAGAAGTTAACTGTCAAGAGCGTACGATATGCAGTTAATACGGCTAGCAGCCGTGCTGCTTTGTGCGTATGGCACTCATTCCCTTCCGACCAGCCCAGAGCTAGTCGAACGACAAGCCGGCTCGAAGATCGTTACCGCCCATTTCATGGTATGGTTCCCCTTTATTCATGCCTTTTATGAATCGATGCCTCTTCTCTTTTCAAAAGGATTTTAATTGACATACCGTAGTTGGGTATTTCGGGTGGCTATACTGCTGCAAACTGGCAAGAGGATATTAATGCCGCTAAAGCGATGGGAATCGACGCATTTGCGTTGAACATCGCCCGTGTAGCTGTTGATGCTTTCACACCGACTCAACTGGCCTTGGCCTATAGCCAAGCTCAAAGTTTGGACTTCAAAATGTATATCTCGTTTGATTTTGCTTGGTTTGCGCCAGACAGCAGCTCTGTATCGGAAATTGCAGGGTACTTGCAGACCTATGCCGCCCATCCGGCCGCCCTTAAGCATGACAACAAGGCAGTAGTTACTACCTTCATTGGTGATAACTTCGGGAACAACTGGAATACTGTTCGAAGCCAGGTCTCTACACCACTTGAAATCCTTCCGAACTGGCAACCACCAAATGTCCAGAACAATGCTGCCGTCGATGGTGCTTTCTCTTGGGTCGCTTGGCCAAACAGCAATAACAATCCTATTGCTGGTCCTATGACTACCGCTTCGGATACTGCTTATCTCTCTGCTTTGGCTGGGAAGGTTTACATGGCTCGTAAGTATACTTTAATTGAATCCGTTGGTGTAAACGTTCCGGACTAATATCGATAATGTGTAGCTGTCTCTCCATGGTTCTTTACTCACTTTGATTTCAGCTCTTGGCAAAAGAACTGGATTTTCGCAAGTGACGACCTTTATGTGACTCGTTGGAATCAGATATTGTCGATTGCTCCACCTATTATTCAAATTGTTACATGGAACGGTCAGTTAAAACGGGCATTTAGGCATTGAGAATTTCTTTCTAACAAACCATTTTAGATTTTGGTGAATCTTCCTACATTGGACCATACAACTCTGGTCATAGTGACGATGGCTCCAGCCAATGGGCAGCTGGATTCCCCCATGATGCATGGCGTACTTTGAGCAAGCCCTTCGTCGCTGCTTACAAGGCCGGTGCCAGCAGCCCGACCGTTACTGAAGAAAAACTTGTCTACTGGTACCGTCCACACCCCAAAGGACTCACATGCTCTGATCCACTCGCCAAGCCTACCGGCTGGGATTTCGCCCAGGACAAGATCTTTGTCGCTACATTGCTCACATCGCCTGCTCAACTGGTTGTCAAGTCTGGAGGCAACGCTGAGGTAACTATCAACGTTGGCGCTGGCGTCGTTCTCTCATCCGTCGACATGGCTACCGGTGTTCAGAGCTTCAAACTCCGTCGTAATAACTGCGACATCATATCTGGTAATGGTGGTATCCAGGTTGCCTCCACCTGCTCTCGCTACAACTTCAACGCCTACGTGGGTGAATTCTCACCATCATCCGGTACGTGCACGACTACTACTACTACTCGCTCTACTACCACCACCACCCGAAGCACCACCCAAAGTACCACCGCAAGCCCAACTCCCACCCCAGTTAGCGTCTGCAACCATGGCGAAGGTGATGGGAACTTCATGGGTCTCTGTGATTTTTCGTGTTACTTTGGATACTGCCCATCTGGGGTCTGCCGGTGTACTTCCTGGGGAGCGCCAAATACTCCACCACCAGAGACTGGTCAGAACGGAGTTCCATTGCCCGGACTCGGGGATGGGTACTTGGGACTTTGTAGCTTTGCTTGTAATCACGGTTACTGTCCTTCAACTGCTTGTATGCTGGTGTAAAACACTAGTGGCAAGTTAAGTGCGTGATATTTTGTCATAATAGTACCTGTACACGACGTGATGATAATATGGACGATGAAAGAGGAAGAAATACTATTTTCCTTTGTTTATTTGTATGATTTTTTAGACTCTCCCGCGTTCAGGCTTTTCTTACACGGGTGGGATGGGGTGTTCATATTTCATAGTGGATTGCTAATCAGTTGCGTTTTGGAAATTTTTGTTCTCTGAGGTCCTTCAGATCTTTGTACCCCTCCTTCTTCTTCTACTACTACCACTACCACTACCACTACTACTACTACTACTATCACCAGCGCCTCTTCGACTACTCCTCCTACCACTACCACTACTACTACTACTACTACTACTACTACTACGAGTTTTAGCCCAACGACTACTAGCCAAACCACAACAACGACTCAGGCAACGACTAGCCAGAAAACTACCAGTCAGGACACTACTAGTCAGACAACTGCTAGTCAGACGACCACGAGTCAAACTTCTACTACAGACGTGAACACTAGTAAGACTACCACAAATAGTCTCACGACGAGTGCTACTACAACTAAGACTACAACTGCTCCCTTGTCTCATACTACATCTCCAACTACCACGAAGAAAACCACAACTACGTCGAAAAAGGCAACTACATCCAAGAAAATTACGACTAGTTCGAAAAAGACAACTACGAAGAAGCCAACAACCACTTCCAAGAAAATAACTCTAACTTCGAAGAAGACTACTACAACAACTAAAACAAGGCCCATGACTACTTGCAAGACTACAAAATCGACAAGAGGCAAGACAACGACGAAGAAACAGCCAAAAACCACTACTAAGACGAAGTCGTTGACCCAATGCAAGTCTAAGTCAAAGCCTACTCCAAAGTTGTAGCCAAATGGCGCAGGGACCACATACCTATAGTTTCCAAAACTTTCAATCCATTGTATAATTGTGAATATTCGTTTCTTTACCCTTGTATGAATAGCTGGAGCCGTTTCATGATCAGCACATTTTTCATTTAAAGCACTGCATTATTACGGCAAGCATGGTATGCATACATGGATGGATATATAGCATTTATTTTAGCATTTTGTAATACGATCAAAGCACAACACTGCCAAAAAGGATTTTCCCTCTTAAAACTCATAGGAACAAATGTGGGCGTCTGGAACTGAGACTACGAGCAAATATCATTAAGGCAGAGGCTTTTTAAAGGGTATGAGCGACGTCCAGATGCGATTCTATACCCGGGCCTGGAAATCTAGTAGTTATATTATGTAAATTCGAATTGAAGCTGTCTTCATTAGAGTCCCCCAATCCTTAGTGGAACATAGCAATTGATCATTAGTTTCAATATTCATAATAGAAGTTAGCCAAGATATGAAATAGAAGCCAGGTCCCTATTTTGGTTCCGTGATTATCCGCAAATCTCCCTTTTCAAGATGAAGAGGCTGTTTGATCGCGCTATAGATATCCGCTAATCGGCTTGACTTGGGCTCATAGATTTTAACGTACCGAATAAGCTTCATACCCCTAGGTATATTTGATAATATGAAGGGAGCCTAAAAACTTGAAACTTCATGGGCTCATAAGGGAAATGGACAACCTGATGTCAACCATGGCCACGACCATTGCATCTAGGGGTCGGATGATATCTAAACTGCGTTGTGTTATATTTGACGCTTTCGGAATCCAACCCAATTAGAACACAAAATTCTTGGCTGTCGTCGGTTCGCGTAAAGTGGAATTTGTTGTTGCCCGATTCACGTCTTCCCATCCCTCCCATCCCAAACAAACATTCAACCTCTCTTACCAACGAGCTTACCACGATATAACGACCCAAATGAAGCACAGATGAACGATTGGCGGTCTCTGGGGTATGTCCCAGATAGTGAAGGCGAAGATGATTGCGATATACTACTTTCCCCTCCAAGAATAGTCGAAGAGACTACAGTAGCGGATAGCAGACACTCTCATGATATAACGAATGAAGGGACAAATGGGGAGAGAAACCTGGACGGACTGGATATCTTCGATTTACCGACATCAAGCGTCGAGAATGGAGAACATTCTAGGGCACAAACCAGAAGGAGAGGACGGCCTCCTAAGAGAGGAAGAGGGGTAAAACGGTTAAGTGTCGGTGGCGATCAACGGCCGAAGAAGCAGCCTAGGATCGGGGAGCATCCTGTCGAAGTAGTCGATCTGGCCAGCACTCCCAGCACTCCTAAACAGCCAATCAGTGATGGCGGTATGGGAGGGATACCGTCATCATATCCATCCTCTGGGAAGAAGACGCTGTTAAATCTATTCTCAGCAAAGGACGACGGCGATACGGTATGTGGGCTGGGGATGGTGGGACGTTTATCTACAGTTATGCTGATACTATCGGCAGACATTCGATACAAATCTTGGAGGAATTAGTCCCGGCCAGGTCGATATATCTACGCTTGAACCGCTCGTTTCGAAGCCACATATCGACCCAGCGCAAACTGATGAGGATGTAATTGAAGAAGTGGATCTGATCGATGTATGTGTATTTTATCTAGGGTATTCGATGGCATAGACTTATAGTGTTTTAGGAACATGGCCCCGATTCAGATATGGAAGATGCTCCTGCACAGCTTCCCATACCAGCAGTGATACCCCCGAGTTCTCCTCCCGTCCCGCCTCGGATCCTCTCTATAGAGTCGATCTTTAACTCCCCAGCGTTGCCGTCGCGAGTTATACCCGTCGAATCAGGTGCAAACTCTCCTGCACCGCCTACTCCAGCTTCTATCTCTTCAAATCTTGAAGTGCGGATACCGCTATTCTCGCATACGGGTCTTACTGATCCTGCTACCAGAATCAACCTTGACTCCGCTGCAACAAATTCTGATGAGCCTGTTGTCCCACCAGATGACTTCACTTCTGGAGTTGCACGTAACTTGCGGACTAGGAAACCAATTCAAATGAATCCTTATCAAATCGAGGCTGAACGATATAATTCTGATTGGAAATCGAGAGGCTTGAAACCTATCAGATATGTGTATAATGAGCCTATATTATTATCAAATAAAAAGGTAGCTGAAAAGGACTCACAAGAGGACGAATGGGCTATTCCGGAAGGCGAAGACGAGGAGACTCAACCCGCGACTCTACAACAGACGCAGAGCTTTCAGTCTGTCGATCAAGATTCAATGGATATAGAGGGCGGGCGAGCATTAGATGACGACGAAGAATTGTTGGCACTCGATAAGCTCTTTGAACGATCTACCAAGGAGAGACCCCCTAGGCCAGGCGCCCAGACGACTGGTAAAGGGGGTAAAAGACGGAAGACTAGCCATCCCTTAGGACTGAGTGCCAAATCTAGAAGAATCATCGAGTCTGCTAAAGCGACGTTAGCTCGTGGCAGCAATTTGTCCGTTGTACCCGAAGAAGCCGTCAGACTCCAACATGGAGACGTAGGGCCTATCGATATCCAGAGGACTCCAGTTATAGAATCTAAGAAATCCCGCGACAGGTTTGATATATTTGATTTGGGGTCTTCTGGTTCGGATTCCGATTCTCTAAATGAGAACCCTCCTGTTTCGACATCGAGAAGGCAGGTGATTCTTGATTCCGATGATAGTGATGGTGGAGATACCACGCCTCGCGCTGGTTCGCCAATCCGACGAAACTTCCCAGTTTTAAGTCCCTCTGAGCCTGAGGAGGAAGATGAAGAGGAGTCCCCAAATGACCCTGAAGCTCGGGAACAAGAAATCCAACGGTATCAGCGGAAAGTTCGTGGCGTTTTACCTGCATCTTGGATCCGGTTTAATCAAGCAGGCGACCAAGAGAATAAAAAACCTGGGAACATGCACCACTCTCCGGAAGCACGACCGGTCGTCAAGGGACTGGCACAGATGAGGATCAGGGCTCGAAATAGCCCACCTCCTGGCTCTATGGCCAATCCACTAAATTTGAGCTCACCCGAAACCTCTGAAGACGATGCTCATGAGGTTCAAATAGTAGAAGAGCACACCACGGTGCCTTCCATCGCCTCACCTGCACGACTGCCTGCTCCAGCCCTAATGAAGCCTAGTGCTTTCTTTGAAAGGTCATATGCCTTTGAAGACCGCAGTTTTGACAGGATGCTCAGCAGGCCAAGGGCTGCCAATTCTGGGACCAAGGGCAAGATAAAATCTTCCAAATCGCGAAAACTTCAACAATCGAAACTACCTAAAGCGTCATTTCAAACCTACAATAATAGTGGATCCAAACGTACCTTCAGTCATTCAACCCCTAGGCAAAAGTCAGTTGCTCTTAGTGTTGTTGATGCATGCAAACGGTACCGGAAAACAAAAGGTACAAGCCCTCCATCATTCATGCGCCTCGCGGAGAGGCTTGCAAAGAAACGAGAGAACTTTGGGCGCCATCTCCCGGACCACAAAGTGGTACAAATCGATCAGGTTTCTGAAGATGAAACCGATGCGGAGGATACACTGATTCGCTGGAAGAAGACGAAAGTTAAAGAAAGCTCCTCTTTTCACTTTACAAACCCACCAACGAGCGCCGGACCCCACCAACCCCGAGCCAACTTCAGCAGAACTACATCGATTGCTGGGCGTCAAACTACGTACCTACAGACAAATCTTCAATCATATCGTCTTCGACGAGAGCCAGGCCTTCAAAATAGCAAAAAACCGAGACTTAAATCCCATGTCATTGCAAAACCAATAGCAATGATACCACCCCCTATCCACAAGAGGAGAAAATGCATGGATGATATTATAGAAGGGTTGAGGTCTAAGCAACCATCTGAAAATCATATTGAAAATACGCCCAAGGTTCGAGATTTGGAATTGACTCTACCTCAATCACGGCTGCTGGCTCCCGCACAAGCGTTGAATAATGGGAACTCAATGGCTCCACAAACCAGCCGCCGAAAGTCAAGGAAGACCAATATGCCAAGAAGGATAGAAAGAAATAAATCACCAAGTCCATTTCAGCCGCCAGAGAGACAATTAGCTGACTTGCCGGAGTCAATGGAGATTGACGCGAGCGGCGGGGAAACACTCCTATTTGAGGGGATGGGGGCCGCTGGAACAGTTTATTCGATAAGCTTTGATATCGAAGTCCCGCGAAATCGGACGCTATTCCATGGATCAACTTTTATTGGCAACGGGAGCTTCGCAAGAGCCCTACAGACTAGTAGCGGAAGGACATATCGATCTACTACTGGACTTCAAGGTGTGGAAGTGATGGAGAATATCCTCGAGTGGGGCGTTTACGAAGAGGCTGTCGCAGAGCAACTAGAGAGCAATCTAGACTCTGTTCTAAGTAGGGTCGAAGCCCTGCTCGGTTGCAAAGACCTCTCTACGTTAGGATTCACGACTGCAGTTCTGGAAATGAGAAAATTCTTCCAATACGTTGTTGATTATTTGTCGACTGGCGTATTCTTCTCGGACCTTATCGACATTGGCTCCTTTGCTGTCCGGCTCCTGGACATTCTATCGGAGTTTATCTCCAAAGCTAGGTCACTTAGGATAGTCTTTGGCGAGGGCACTAATGTCTCTGCCCAAGAGAAGCCCGAAGGAGGTAGCACAGCGAATGATCAAGTCGCTCTCGAGAAGCTGAGAATATTTCAGACACAAATATATGCCTTCACGTCTGTTTGGTTGCGGCAACTATCCTGTATTGCGGATAAATATATCCCGGCTCCAGATGAAATAAAGCTCCAAGATTTCTGCAACGAGGTTTCGAAGAGCCTAATATCGGTTCTAACTAGTTGGAGGCCCCACAAGCTCCAGAGTGGATTCTCGGGATCTTTTCAAAGTATCTCTTCCGCCAGTCATTTGAATGAAGAGGCGGTTTGCTTAGAGTCTTGGATAATTGCGTTTCATACCTCTCCCCCGATGAATCCTAGTGGCCCTTTACGAAAGCCCTCGTTCTGGGAGCATGTGAACACATCCATCTGTCTGAAGCCTGTCAGAATTTTAACAAGTGTCGCAACACTCGACGCCCTGTGGAGGGAGATTTTCCGTCTACTACCTCTGTTAGCAATCGATGCCGAGGGTCGAGTGTCGCCTTTTCAACACAAGGACCCGGTGCCTGATAATTGGGGACTGGTCAAGGAGCTGATGGTTCAATCACTGACAATTTACAATTCCTCAGCTCTATTAGGCCGAATTAATGCCCTAAGATATATCAAAACTCTATTTACTCGATGTTTGGTCTTTCTAAGGGATTGGAATTGGGGTCACCCGGAAATCATAATCATAGCGCTCTATGACTCCTTTGGGAAACGATTGGCAAATTTGACAGGCGAGAAAGATCCAAAAGCTCCCGACTTCCTCGAGCATTTGGACAGCCCAGCCTTTTCATCGGAATCGTCTGAAACATGTTTTTCAACGTTCTTGAAAATCGTAGCCCTCGGGATAAAACAAATGAGGTCTCAAGAGTCAAAAGGCCTCGGTGATCTCGTGATAAGGATTATCCCTAACCGTGGTAGGGTATTTCTCAAAGAAAATTCCTTTGAC
The DNA here is from genome assembly GCA_036872755.1 of Orbilia blumenaviensis. Taxonomy (NCBI): domain Eukaryota; kingdom Fungi; phylum Ascomycota; class Orbiliomycetes; order Orbiliales; family Orbiliaceae; genus Orbilia; species Orbilia blumenaviensis. The sequence goes on along the minus strand of JAVHNS010000003.1, from coordinate 461,551 downwards.
ATGTTGGAATTTGATATCCTAGCAAACCATCATTATTTACTCACAGCCTTATGCTACGGCGCGACCCACGACATAAGAAAACGGGTTGCCGGGATTGTGAGGCAACTCGTTGACCCCGGGCAATCACACTCGAGGGTCTGCGCGCTTAATTTACGGGCGTGGGCAAATATCCTAATTTGCGAGCTGGCGGAAGGCAAGAGACGGGATATCTTGGAGGAGTTGATGAAATGGCACGCGGGGATCGTCCAAACTAGTGCGCGACTACACAAGGAGAACGATACCAAGCTTGAAGAGGAGAAGAAAAAAACTTCTGACCCAACCCGAATTGCGGGGCTTGAAGGATTGGCTATCAGAAATAAGGAGAGCGTGGAAAGTGTACTAGCCAGTGCAATGGACCTCTTGAAGATGGTGTTCAAGAAGGACATCTGTGACTTTTATTCTGCTGAATTTGTGCTCGGTGTTGATTCCTTGAAGACCATTTGGGCAATGGCTGGTAGTTTACCACAGTCTCTAGTGGCTAATGCAGTTCAGATCCTGTCTTACCATATTAAAGTCTGCCAGGATTTTGAATTTTCAAGTAGTACCAAAGACGATAGTCAGGGGAGTTGGGCTGGGTTTGAGGGCATAGAGAGTGAGGGAGTCAGAAAAGAAGCGGCGAAGGTAAGTTTTGGTCTATCATCAACTCATTTAAGCAATTCTACTAAAGAATGCACGGCTTTAGAAACTCCTGGATGAAATCCATGATCCATTGCTCGCACTTATAAATGCATATTTCGCCGGGCGGGGAAAAAATCTGGACAATGTCCTTGGTCCTTGTACGCAGGTTTGGGTGGAGCTAGGTTCGCTGCTGGTAAAGTGCGGGCTGAAGGTGCGTATCACGCTTACTCCATCATTTTCGCGCGCTAACCAAATGATGATTGTGATATAGACCTGGGACGACTATTTTAACCCTTACCAGAAATCGTGGTTCTCGATGATCGATACAGATACTAAGAAGGCATACTCGGTTGCCTATGTGACGAACATCATAAAGATTGACCCGGGTGTCTATGATACACACAGGACACAGATTCTAGAGTTGTGGGCTCAATCATTGGTTGAACGCGATTCCCTACTGAAGTTCCAGCATGAACTGACGGCTGTACTGTTTAACCTTGATCTCACAAACAGTCTGTTTTCGAATATGCCGTTTGTTGTTAACCAAGATATCGAACAGTACGAAATTTCGGCAAAAGACTTCAAGGAGCGGCGGTTATCTCTAATAGGCACATTATTGGAGAATATTCAAAAGGAAATGGTTAGGGTTTCCGACGCAGGAGATCAGAGCAAAGCCCGTATAGCCAAGAGCGAGTATATTTCTATTTTACAAGAGCTTATGAAAACAATGAAGCTGAACTACATGGCAATACACGCTGTGCAGAACACCGGCCAAAATGCCTGCCAAAATACTGGCAACAAAACAGCTGATACTAACAAGGTTGAAATATGGATTACGGATTCAGCAGCCAACAGTTATGTCGGCTTTTGCCAACGGGTTGTGGAGTACCTGCAGCAATACACCACCGATATATGCGCCATCGACAAATTCTTTGTTGATTCAGTAATTTTCCCGTTACCGAAAAGTGATCCGACATATGTGACCTCGAAGCTCAAAGGGTATTTCATACGACTGGAAGCCGAACGGAGGGGGTGGTTCATACAGTTCCTGCAATTTTGGCAGAACACTGTCGGCAGAGTGGCAGTTGAGAAGCAGCAGGAGTACTTTATTGAGCAAATTTTGGGAGCATTTGATGTTGGGGAAAGACAGATTATTGAACAAGGCAGGGGGGGCAGAACGCTCAGAGAGTTCTGTGTCATTGCTATGTTCGGTACTTATCTTGAAAGGTGTATGGAAGGGATGGCAAACCTCGTTGTCGCCGTGCCGGTGCTAGGTGTTGTGGAGCAAGTTGTCAAAGGATTGGTACTTGAGTTCGACGGGGTGGAGGAGGAGAAGCAGGTTGATCGGCGGATTTCGGGGCTCTTGGTGGCAGTCCTGGAAGCGGTCGGGTTGGCGGTTGAGAGGGCTATCAACCTGAAGGAGAAGGTATTTACTGAGCCTCTAGCGATGTGTGTGGTTGAGGCGCTTGTCAAGATTGTAGAGGCTTGTGATCCCATGGTAAATCTGCTACACCCAAAGGCTCAACATGTCTCTGAAGAACTACCGCAGGATCTATTGAAAATCGCTGTGCGGGGACTTTCGAGACTCAAGGCATGTTTGATGGCGCGGGAGCTACCTGAAAAATTGGACCTGGTGATGTTTGAAAGAGATTTGCCCTTTCAAACTGAAAAGAAACGTTTCAACTCTGAGTATGTGACTGAAATGGGGAAGTGGAAGATTGAGGGGAGAGAGCTGTTTGTGAAGAGGGCTGCAGTGAAGAAAAAAGTTGAATGGGACCATCTGGTTCCTCAATTAAGCGTGGTAGAAGGGAGAGCGAGGTTGGCTAAGAAGATCGAAGACGTTCTACAACTGGCAGGTTCAGGTGTCTGTGGGGTAGTTGTGAGGGGAGCTGGGGAGAAAGTGGTGGAGTCGAGGCCCAGATGCAAATGGGGGAACGAGTTATTAGGGATTCAGGAAAGAGAGGCTGGTTTCGATGCAGAATACGAGCCTTTCGATATGGATGATTAACCTAGCCAATTGGACACCTGAGTGCGCGTACTATTCTAACAGCAAGCATAAGATATTGCAAACCAGCGTAAACCCCTTCCTGTATATCGATTTTACCAAATTAATATTTTCGGAGGCTAGTCATAAACAAGGTATCAGAACCCGGAACTTAAGCTTGACCGGATGCGCAAAGGATAAATATTTCTACGTAGCATATGCTACATTAGAATACCTTCCTCTTCGTAAAGTCCGCCTAAATTCCCGCTCAGAAATTAAACTAGACTAGTGCGTATATGCCACCGAAGCTAGTGTGTCTTAACAAGCCGAGAAGCGAATGAAACCGGTTCCATGCTGCCTATTCTGACGTGATACTGTCGAAACAAACAGTGTGGTGTGAAATACAGATATATGCCAATCTAGAGTAAATGCCTTTGTGTTGTGTGTGGCATTTCAAATCCCTGCGTCAGCCCGGACCAATGGTTGGATTGTAAAAATAGTCCGGGGTAGGTTCGCCGAAGCTAACCGGATTTAATCCGGAGCCAATGAGATGATGCATGATTCGGATCCAAGGGGCTCCACTAACTTGCAGGATTTCACATGTCATTGCTAGCTATCGCGTCGATATCCCCACGTTTTCTTGTGGAGGGCCCCATTCACATGCTTCGTTATGAGGTAACTCTAGGCGCAAAAGCGGCCAGCAGAGCTCTAGAAGAACAGATGAAATCGCGCAGAATCGAGGACCCTGGACAAGATATGCAGCTCGTGATCCAAGATATAGTTAAGTGCATACTAGTAATATCCTGTTGTTAATTAATACTGTCCATTCTCCAGTTGTCGGAATTCTTCCGGATGTCATGAATTGAGGCTTGAGGGAGCATGAGGTTTACGTTGACCTCATGATCAACACTGAAACACATAATGCCATAGTACAGTGTTTGATTCCTCCTCATCGCGCTATTCACTTCTGTTCTTTTCTTCCCATCACCATCTTCCTTTAACATCCGCCTCTTCCCCCCCATTCTCCTTGTTTCTTTTCGCCACTTCTTTTTCATCGTTTTCTCCTTCTTCTGCTTTTCTCCCACTTCTCTAACGATTCCCTTCAGTCTATATACCCCTCTTTCTTCTATTTCTGGTTTATTCTGCTTCAGCTTAAATTCTCGGGTTCATTTTTTCTTTCTCTAGACGTGGTTGCACTTTAAATTTCGGAGGCGTTTTAACGTTTTGACGTTGCTTTTATTAGCATTGCTTACTCCTACAGCCCTCCGCATTATATTATAACTCGACCCACGTCTCCATTTTTTGTCTTACGACTCTTTCCATCAGCGCTCTACTCAATAATATTATTCAATTTATAGATTTTTCCGCCGGTCAAGTCGAATTACTCTATATCACCCATACATGATCGCTGAAGGCTCATGATATCGTGTTGAACCTGTTGCGGTTCTACAGCTGGTTACACGGATCTCAAGCTACTTGACATTCTCGGCGTCAAGATCTGAAACGTTTCCCAATTTGGCCGTCGCCCGATCGCCCGTCCATTGACGTTCATCTAGAAGGCTGTCGCTCCCTGAGGTCTTATAATGATTGGTATGTTTTATTCTTTTATTTCTTTCAATCGCATCTCACCCTCCCAGCTGCTTCCATCATCCTCACCGACATCTCGATATCTCTTTGAGAATACCAAACCGATAGAACTTCCCCAGCTTCATCCCCATTTTTTACCTTTTTGAATACCTGCTAAGATGTCTTCGGCTGTAGACCATGTGCTTGGACGACCGTCCAATAAATACAGGAAATTCGAGGTCTTCTGTGTTGTTATCTTTTGGACAGGCATTCTAGGAGCGTGAGTACCCTTTTACCTTATGCTATGCTTTTTCATCGGGTTAATTGCTAACACTATCTTTTCAGAGGTAATAAAAATGGCCCTCCTTTTCTCCGCAAGTATTTCAGAGCATTATCAACTCGCCTTACACCATGGCAGACAGTAGTGTCTACTATGCTTTGTCTATATGTTTCTCAGAACTTTAGCAAGATAATGGGTCTCGAATCCCCAGAGCCACTTGCAAATCTCTATACGAAGGCATATTTTAGGGCTACCTGGGTCACTACCGCGTTGGATGCCGGATTTTGGACCGCTATGCCGATTAGATGGAAATGGCTTAGAGATTTTTGTGGCCCATTGTTCTCCATCTTTTATCTCTTCGCTACTCGACTGGCTGACGAGAAGCAGCGAAAGTGTCGTGCTACTATCACCACCGAGCATATGCGAGTCAGCTGGAATAAGATGCGTAATCCCTATCTGCTTGCCGCTCAGAAGCTAGTCTCTCCACCACTCGGTGTCACGCCCAGGCATATAAAAATCGCTCGACCGAAGGAGTCCCCGAATAAAGAGCCCATTAATGCTGTGCTCTACTTTAACGGTTCTCGCGCGGATCTCTATCGTTGCTCCAAAATCGTTTTGGATTTCCCTGGTGGTGGGTTTGTGGCCATGTCTCCCCGCTGCCATGACGATAAGCTCTGTGCGTGGGCTAGGAAGCTGCCATACCCCATCATTTCGGTTGACTACAAAAAGGCGCCAGAGTATCCGTATCCGTACGCCCTTAATGAGTGCTACGATGTTTATCATTCGATCGTTTATACGAATGGCAAGTGTGTTGGGTTAAGCGGAGAGAAGAAACCGAGAATTGTCCTTGTCGGCGATTCGGCCGGTGGGAACTTTGCGGTTGGGGTCACTTTAATGATTTTGAACACGGTCGGAACAAACGCGAGATACAGGCAGCAGGAGTTTAAGAGCCTTCCTTTGCCTGATGGGTTGGTCCTGATCTATCCAAGTTTAGATATGAATATTGGGTGAGTTCTTCTAACCTTGATTTTTATGCTTGAAACATCATGTCGCTTTATGTCGCTAATCAGGTAAATCGAATAGATCTTGGATGTCTGAGGAACAGATGTCACTTATTCGTGACCGTCAAACCCGTAAGACTAATCGGTCTTACATCCGCCGCAAGTCAGAATACTTTGAGCAGACATCCGGTATCCATGGTATTGTTACGGAAGACTCTGATTCTGAAAATGCAAACTCTATCTCTAAGTCGGCAGCGACTATCAAGCCTACTTCGAACCCTCCTAGTGTGGCTAATACGACCGCCGAGGAGGCTAAATCTGCCGTTACTGGCCCAGCCGCCGAATCCACAGGCCGTAAAGTCGTCCAGACACGCCTTGCGACCACCAGCCGGATCAGCTACTTTAACGACCGTATTCTGACGCCTGAGATGATGCGCGCGATGGTTATCCTGTACGTTGGGCCTGATAATCGACCCGACTTTACAACCGATTTCTTGCTGTCACCCGTTGTTGCTCCAGTCTCCCTACTTGAGATGTTCCCCAAATGCTACTTTTTGACGGGTGAGCGAGATCCTTTAGTTGATGACACGGTTATTTTTGCTGGAAGGTTGCGCCGGGCGAAGTTCGACTTGTGGAAGCGACGGAAGGAGTTGGGTCTGGAGAGAGGAATGTTCGATGAGAAGAAGCATTTGGAAGTTTCTTTAATCCCAGGGATCTCGCATGGTTTTCTGCAGATGTGTTCTATCTTCCCGCCTGCGTGGGCGCAGATCGACAAGTGTGCCAAGTGGATGACAGATCTTTTGGAAGATGAACGAGTTGATGACGGAGGGTTGGCGAGTCCGGAGGATTACTTTTCAATGGGCACCAAGAAGGGTGATGGGTTTAAAGGATTTCCCGGAAGCATTGATTTCGGAGGATCTAAGAGCAGAACTGGAAGCATGAGTGAGGATGAAAGGCCGTTGGAGATTGGGATGGCGTCTTTGATCAAGAAGGAAAAGAAAGCCAAGGCAGAGAGGGGTGCAGCTCCCTCAGATGTCACACTGAGGAACGGAGATATGGGACACATCAATGGGAACAGTGCCTATCGCATGGATCCTACCCATGACAGCAATGTTGTCGCCCCAGGTAGAATGATCAGCGAGGACCACCGAAGCAAGAGTCAGAGAAGTTTAGCAAGTGATGAAGACCTTGTTGGAAGGAGAATGGAAGGGCTTACGAGCACCCTTGGAGGCGCGGTCAATGAGACTTAGTGCTTCTGAATTGAAATTAGAGCCTCCGGGGTGGGAGGCTTTTCTAATTATAGGAAGCAGTTTATGAACATTAAAGGACAGGTATATATATTGTTTTTTTTTTTTTAAGCGGAGGACGTGCTCTCACCTGTCGACTTGTCCTGTCTCTTTTGTCCAAGGCCTGTATAATAAGGGCCCTTTATTTGTTCCTCAAGACGATGGGATGATACATGTTTATCGACCTATAGGTCTTCTCCTATAGGTTTATTTTTCATGAGGAAGACGAATGATAGGTTGTTAGCCTAGCGACTACAGCAACTTTATAAATGAATATGAATTAACGGCATTATATGATTTTGCGAACTTTTCAGAGTATGCTATAATGGCATGCAAATAGTATTGTTCCAAACTCGTGATACCAGACCTTCGAGTCCACTATTTATATATAATTATTACTGCAACATCAAATTAACCATGGCCCCATATCTAGGCTATGGCCGGTGTGACAGCTTATGGAACTTCTTCGTTACCATATCAGTCACACGCCTTAAATCCCAACTCGGCCTTTCTAAAGTCGGAAACTGGTAACCCCACTTTTTTAACCGCGAGTCGTCCCATATAGCGGCATAATAGTCCGAGTCCATCGAATTTGGGTTGCTCAATTCCAGCCCCTGCCAAGATACTAATGCCGCTTCAGGACCAAGTTTGAGATAATACTTATGGTATGCACTCGTACTTTCCCATTCCAATTTGCATAGACGTTTTGTAGATTCTGGGTTTCTGGGGTCTAGAATTGAGTTTGAAACAAGATATGTATCTTCTTTGCTGATTGTTGAAATATCGGCAAGGGTGTCTATTGCCGTTAAGCGGAACTCATCGAATAGGCGGTCTGGGAAGAAGAGGCAGTTGTGAATGCGGTTGGTGTTTTCAGCTGTGTTTTCGCTGATTGCGAAGTTTGTGGCTGCATGGACGAGGGCTGAGAGTGCAGTAAAGTTTGGAGTGACGGATTTGGGAGCGTTGGCTTTGAGGAAAGGGAGTGAGGTGTAGGGGAAAGAAGTGAGTAGGAAGGCGGTAAAGTGGAATTTCTGAAAGAAGTCTAGACGGAATTAGTTAGTACTTTGCTTCTTCTCGGTGCCTATGTTGTTCGCTGCGATAAATTCATATATATCTTACATTCAGCCCTTAGATGCTTGTCATCACCATATGGTATTCCGTCTGGATAATTATAAGGTCGTCCTTCCCAGAGATATTCGCCTGAGAAGTGTTTCTGCAGTTCCTTCGGGTTTGGTTGAAAGTGCTTAAAGACAGGCCTTGTCTGCTCTCTTAGATGCATGGCAACTATCTGTATCTCTTTGACTTCCCAGAAGCCCCAGCGCGCTAGAAGCATATGTAAACTGTCGCGCTGAGTATACCATGGCCTATGTCCATACCCGCCATCGGTTTGGGTTGTATAAACCAGAACTAGGATCCAGAGTCTGTAGAAAGCGCGGACTATCCGTGCTCTTTCCTCCAGAGAAACAGACTTTTCCTTGTTACATCTGCTATATCTGCTTTTCCCTGTCGCATTTGAATCTCTTAATAATCTTGGGAACCGCTCAGTATTGATGAAATGCTCGCAATGCTGCAGGATTACCCTATGGTTGTCGACTAGACTTTTCTTTGTTTCCTCCCCTCCATCGATAAACTTCTGCCGGTAATCGCGACCCAAGATATCACGCCCCCAACTGGATCTCTCAGGATCGAGATAAGAACTAACAATCTTTTGAAACTTCTGCCATTTTAGGGTACCATCCGAACGTCTTAGAACATCTGAATAGCAAGCAAGGAAGCAGGATTCATTTTCGTACGCAAGCGCGTCTGCGTAGAGCGGTTCAGTGGAGACCAAGGATTCGTAGTGTTTATAAGTTGTAAAAAATCCATGGGACACAGATGTTAGCGCCAGAAGGGATAGATAGTCTGGGATGTTCAGTAGAATTAGGAGTTTGATATCAATTGGTAGGGTTTCGAGAGTTGCGGACATTTTTCTTTTAGGTATGTCGCTTCTTCCTCCACTTTGTTTGATTTATTTCCTTATGTAATATAGGTACGAGGTCGAATGGACTAAAGGAATAGAATGCATGCAATGCAATGCATTGGGGGATGAGGCTGAACGGTTGCGACTGGCGCAGCCTCATGGTTTAAGTATTCGCGACTTCCTAGTGTTTGTGCGCCGGCGTTTTACTCCTTACGGAATGATCCTACTTTCTTCTTAGCAAATGCGCTGGACGAGGAACGTCATGAACCAAAACCGCAGATCTCAAGCAGCTTCCAAGCGACAGGGACAGCCGAAAAATGTTTGAAGTGGGTCGGTTGCCTAAATAAGTAGCTGTCTTGAGAGATTGATTGAATTTTAGGATCCTAGTCGAGTTAAAACTGGACATTGTCAAATGAGCCTCGAAGACTGGCGGGCTTTGGGCGTCGTCCAGGCTGTTTACGAGGCTACACGATCCTATTCAAAATGCAACAGGCAACACAAAACGAAGACAAGTTATTAATTCTTCCACCAAAAGCAGCTTGGTCACGAAGCTGTGTATCGCCTTCAACCTTCAACCTTGCTTTCAACGTAATAGTGACTTCAAAACTCATATTATTCATTCCCGCATTATAGAATTAAGGTAACTACTTTAATCATTAAAACAGACATATTGCTAATATCAAACAGGCGCGACTCCCCTTCTCCTCCGGATTAAGTGGGCAGAGTGATCTTGTAATTCCACGCCGACGCGAGTCTCATCCACACCCATATTCTTCATTTCCTTAGCCACCGCTGCCCTATCTGCATCAATTCTTCTGCTAACCTCAAGAATGGCCTCCATGCCCTCGAACTCCTCGCCGGCAATTTGTGCCAGCGCCTGCCAGGAGTCACCGATACGAGTCAAGTTAGTTTCACGCAAGAAGCGGGCTAGAATGACAGCGGAAATGATAATCTGGAGGCCTAGCACAATAGCAACGATAGCATAGCCTACAGGGAAGCTGCCTTCAACCTGGGTGCTGAAGAGACCTTGTTGAAGCAACGCATACTCGCCGCCACGTCTAGTCCCGTACGGCCCCCCAGGCGATGACACGTTCCGAAAGGTAACTAACGAAACCGTTTCATTTCGACTAAAAGTTTGGAGGTTTGAGTAGTATGCGTTGCTGGCCACAACTGTAAGAATTCCCTGGAGGGCTCGAGCTATGTTTCCATCGCGGTGGTTATTAATGCCAGCGAAAAGATATTTCTGCCAGTCTCTACCAGCAATAGCCCAAGATGAGGAGCCGAGACCGGTTTCAGCTTCCGCAAATTCTTCATCAAGGACCACCGATAGATTTCCATATATATCATATGGAATGATGTCGTCAGAGTCAGAAAAGTGCTTCGCGTATGGCTTATGATATTTCAGATGGAGTGCATCCACAAGAAACTGCAATGCGAGGGGATCCGTCATGTAACTGTCAGTCGCCCAAGGCCCATCGCTGTTAACCGGATAATCGTAGGATTCATCCATAGCCCAACCGGAAGGGGGGCGTTCCAAGTTAAACAGCCCTCGGGCTTCGGGCTTTTTTCCTGACTGGCCCGGCAACAGGAGTGGCAAAGTATCTTCAAATACATAAGATAATTTCGTGTAATTGTCAGAATTACTGTCTTTAGCCGTGGTCCTGCCAAATTTTGCAAAATCCGGTTCCTGTACGCTTTGTGTCCTATGGATGTCGACTTCGCGGACAACTGCATCCAGCGGGGTGTAACAGAGGCTGCCGACTACAAGTAGGGGATTCGTTGGATCCTCCTCTTTCTCATTAGGGTCTTTCATATATCCCACTTTTCCCCAGGCCGAGCTTCCATCGAGCTTATCTTCCTCAGCTAGAGCCGTCCTGTTCAAAATCAGATATGCAGCACCATTTCTCTTCTTACGGCCTGGCATGCTAAATTCGCTCACCAGGCCCCCACTATAAGAAAGGTCGGGGAAAATATCCGTTCCGTTCGTTCGGCCCAGGCTTCCAAGATCAGAGTTTGGGAGCTGGCAAATCACGATTCCGTTAAGGGCGTAAAATGTATCTTCGGTGATCCCGCAGTAAAATTCCGCCGTTTGTGGTTCTGGGAGTTGAATTTTATCGGACGGGATACTGATACGGACGTTGCCAGTAACCGCTAATGCGATATCGGTTTTTGGGTCCCGAAGAACTTCGAAGTTTGAGATATCTGGACTCTGGCAAATGACTCTTGCATCCCAAACCACTGATTTGCCTTTGTATCTTCTCACACTACTACGTTCCTCCGGGGTTTTAAAGGGAAGAAATGAACGTATGGTGGTTCCGGTGTCCAACAGGCCTGGAACCACTGGGGCTTCTTCGGAATATTCTGCAAATGAAGGCAAGGTGACGGGTGAATTAGACCACCAATGGGTATTTTGACGCGTGGGGATAAAGTTGAAAGAGGTTCCACGCCAATCATAATCTATCGCAATGCTGGTTTCAACATTCTCCGAAGGTATTGGCTGTATGACGACGTCGGACAGTAAAATAGTAGAGGTGAAACCGAGTATCGAGGATGTCAGAAGGATTAAAGCCGAGAGGGAGGCGATGGACAAAGCCCCAAGATCACGGACGCCCGGCGCCCTTGCCAGTGGGTAAACGAAATTCAGCAGGGTCTGTGTAGTACCCGGTGGCGTTGCACGCATCATAGAAATCGCAGCGAGCTAAATGGTAAAATTGAATGAGATTCGTGCCTGACGTTGATAGTTGATAATAGCATTCAAGAAGGCAGGCTAGTTATTGGTACTTACATCAGGGAGTGGGACAACTGATTTCTCAATAGCGAGCGCTGCAAGCATTGATAAACACTGACCCGCTTGGAGCGTTATAGCAATCCTGAATACTGATGAGGGCAAAGAGATGGCTCGAACTGCCCAGTCATTAAGGACGATACTCCTCCATAGCTGATTGTCCGAAGTCCCCCACCATAAGAATGCAAACCATCCCATGCAGCCGATAGAAAACAATGAGCTGCCTAGGAAGAGAGCTGATGATAGTGACCCAACTCTATTTGCCATGCTGGCAGTGAATCTCAACTTTGAGCCGGATTCACTACTTGTTTGAGTGACTGAGTGTTTAGGCCGAGTCTTCGAAAACGATTCATCCTCTGGGCCTTGCTCGCCCACTGGGCTCTGTTTCTCGTCCATAGCGAGTTAGCCTTCTAGTGACGGATGGTATATTTAGAATCCGGTAGAAACGATGGTAGGACGAAAAGGGAATATATTAATGGAATGTTGTAAAAATTCTTAGACAGTCATCGCGATATTAGGAATCTAGTCGCAGAGTTAGACATGTGCAAGATACTACGAGGTCTTTTAACCCAAATCCAGAAAATCACTGAAAGTGGACAAGACACACTTTTATATATATGAGAATGGGCGCACTGGGCTCCCTATCCGACATTTGTGCCCCCGGTCTGGGTAAAAACCAAACCCCTCCTTAGGCGACCTGTTGCGCCACAGATAATCTCAATGGTAAATAACAAAGCACCCCGACTGCGACAAGTCCAGGTCTCGAAGTTCTGTGAATTATTAGCACGAGTAGGCGAGTTCGAAACGCTTTGGCGCCTTTACATGCATCTGCATATGCATTTCAGCCGTACTCGAATACATTAATCTTTTTTTTTTTTCAAATAGGGACTGTGACCCGGAGAAGTGGCAAACCGCAGCGCCGGGTCCTATGCTAGATAAGCATTTCATACACAAGGCTTGGGAATTTTAGAAAACAGTACCCTGGTAATATATAATTATTATTGGCTCATGACAGGGCCCGAGTACAGTGCCGCACAATAACCCCTCACAAGGCTCGGGAAGGCCTAGAAAAGCTAGGATTTTGATTGGCCTGCGAAACCACTCACGCGCGAAGTGATTCAAGTGTGGTCTCGAAAGAAAAAAAAGCCACAAATAAGAGAGATGCATGTAGAAGGGTTTAAGTATGATAGGGGTAATAGAGCTAACAAAGCCCCTGGGGGTGTGTTATAATAGATTTCTCCTGTGGCACCGACGGGGCTCAAAATGCGCAAAAGAAGCCTGCATTGTCCCTTGTATGCAAATGCGCATATCGCAATCTGCTTGAAAGTTTACGCTCTCGGCCTTGCCTTGGTTGTATACGGTCTGGGTCTCTATAGCTATAGGATAGCTAAAAATATCGGCGCCGAAGTCAAGTTTGAATGTTCAGGAGATTATCACACAGTGTGTACTATCCCGTGCGCTGTATCTTCCTCAGACCATTTCGAAAGCGGGGCCTTTCCAGCGCCGAAATGTCAAAGCTGAATTGATTCTTGCGTGGGCAATCTCCACAACCCGGTTGCTTGTTACTAGAAAACCTTGGCGTGCATATTCCGAAGTGCGCAGCCAATTAAATCATAGAATTTATGGCACAATATGGTGTGCCGTGAGCCAGAGAGCCCAGCCGCAATTCTTTTAAGAATTTTCTGAGGACAATAACTATTACACTATCATACGCATCTTCGCTAACGAGGCAACTTGGGCGAGCTCTGACAGGCCTAATGACATTAGCCGGGTTGTAATACCTTCAGCCTATGCTGGGGGCAAATGGGGAAAATCGAGACCGCGAGTCAAGAATTATACCTACACATATACCTAACCAGATGGCCACGTTAATTCGAGCGAGAGTCATGGGTCGGGACCTGAAAGTACCTGAAAGTACCTAGGTAAATATTTACAACAGGGTCAACACCACATTAGAAGTCTTTCGGCGTTGAAGGCCAAACCATCCCTTAGCTGATGTTCCTAAAATATCCTGGCCAGCTGGTATGGCATGCCGTTAGCTGCCCATAGTTTACTGAGGCAAACTACAGAAGTGGAAATATATTGCAATACGCTACAAACTACGAAATGGTGGTGGTTGGCAGCGAGAAACAGAGCAAGTCGTTCTGCACCATCCGAGAAGCCCCGAGCGAGATCTGACTGAGGGACCTACAGTGAAACAGTGTCTGGCTTTCTAGCTTGTAAGAAGAGTCTATTGTCACGAAATAAGATATTGATATCTATAGAAACGGAGTCGGTTGAGTTGGAAGAATCAACCAACTTGTCTTCCATCTAGGTACCTAGCTAACCGGAGGCTTAACAGGTTATGAGCCCGCGCTTTCTGTTAGGTACTAGGGTTCGAGACTGTCTATTTGTTCAAGTTATTGCTATACATTTTATGGACTGAACCCGATTTATGATTTCTTTAATTATAAATTGTTTGGTAGTAGTATTTGGATCGCTTTCCTTCTAGATTAGGATTGCTCGAACTTTGCTGGTCCAATCACAACATCCCACAATCTTTTCAACACAAATACGCTTTCCAACTGAGTTGGCCACAACGGATAGTCGTCCGCGGTGGTCAACTTAGTAACTTCTTTGAAATCCGAGGCAGAAACGATAGATAAGTCCATTCTACCCTCTTAGTTATTACTAATTGAATCGGATCTATAACTGTGCAGAGACGGCCTTCCATGTGGAGTTAATGTTAAAGCAAAGCCTTCTATTATCCTTTGTCATCCTATGCGCATATGCCTCATCTACAAACAGGGAGTCGAAATATACGCCTCAAAAACGTCATCCAAGGAGGTAGTTTCGGTTATCCTGGAGATAATCTTAGACATTCTAGCTGGTTTCGGTGCCACCTATGGGATTTTAGCTAGCATGGTCTAAAGTACCCAAGAGCTACCTGGATTCTAGCGCCGAGGTTATATCTAAAAACCGCCACAATCTCGGTGTTAATCGAATTCTTTCAAATTGGCATACAGCTGAGTTATATAGATATTAATCTTATTAATTACTTAGCTGGCTGAGTATCTCGTAATTTTGGGTTGGTTCCTGTAGTAAATACGTTAACAATACCTAGTTCTCTATCGGAAAGGTTGGAAAAACTCGCCATAATTTCATTTTTGATCTATTGCTACATTTACAACCAGCCCGTTTAGGTTCCTGTTTGCTCTTTAACCTATCTTTATTACGCAATAGACTTACATTTGATAGACGAGCCAGGAATCACACCCTCCCTACAACGCTTACAAGGTTTATATGGCCTCGTAAACCAGTCTCGACGAAGTGGCCCGAATTTATTCCATTTTTAAGATCCATATACTATTTTCATATAATAAAATATAACTGTAGCTGTTGCTTACTCTTTATATTATTCCTTGCGCTTTTGGGGCTTCATCTTTTGAGGATAGCATTATAATCCTCAGCTTTGATTTCGGCGATTGCCATTCTTTTCGTTCTATGCCGCGTCCGAGATCGAGACTTTGGCGTGTAAGCTTGGTATATGGTCTCGACAGGTCTGTTTTGCTTGCATCTGGGGTTACTTTTCCACTTCTTTCTATCTTTATACCTAATGGTCCGCCCAAATATATCCCAATCATCAGAATCCGTATTCAGTAAGTGCTCATCCGCATGAATATCATTCTCATATGGCTCGCAAAGCAAAATGCAACCCGACCCAAGTGATCGCCACATATTTTCAAACTGCACCGGCGCTTTGTTATCTACCGGCTGGTAACGCTCCGACCTCGATAACCGCCAGTTGCAGGAACAATAACCCAGCCGGTTTAGTTTGTTAAAGTCCCAAATGGCCGCCTCGGGGTCAAAGCCTGGGCTGTGTCCACGAGGACCGAAAAGAGCTTCGTTAATTTGATAATATCGAGATGCACTTTCGTTGACTTCGGGGTAGCTATTTGTTGCGAAGGATCTTCGGTGTGGTAATGAACTTTTATTGCTTATCTGGCCGTGAGAATATGTTGCTGCATATCTAAAGTCGTCGTTGTCGCTAGAGGGTTGCACGTTTACATCTGCGAAGAAAAAACTCTCCGCCTCCCAATAATCGGGGTTGACGCTGTAGTCTCGGGATCCATTTATTGCGATTTGAATTTGTCGTAGTCTTTCATGAAACCAGTCTCTATTTTGGAAATATTCCCCATCTAGCCAAGGGAGTATTTTGTCGGGAAACTCATTAAGTAGTATCATCCGGGCTATAAGCAAGATATATCAGCCGTATATTCAGTATTACAACCAAATAAACCAGAGTCTAGAGGAGATTCAGGCGGACAAGGAGAGTGACCGACCGTCGAATCGAAACGATAATTCCAAACTGAGGAACATTGATACTCACAAGGTAGCAAAGGCTCATCTGGCCGCCATCGATAAACCTCCGCGTTCACAATTCCAAGTTCCCAATGCCTGTCTTTTGGTAGAGCCGCTTCGATCGGGGCGAACACCTCAATAAAGAAGTCCCTAACAGCCCTCACTGCCGCTATACCTCTCGACCCCCAAGTGTCCAAGCCTTCTTGAAACCCTGTTCTGCCCCTGCTGCTATAAAGATACGTAACATTGATTCCTACTAAGAACCGATATATAGCGCTGATAATTCTCTCTTCTTCGGCCTCACTTATTAGAAGATAAACGCTTTCCTCAGTTTTCCTCCAAAATCTTTTACTATTTGGTAGAAGCTGCCCCCAAGATAAGTCCTTTAATAATTTCTTGATCAGAATTCGCCGTGTTATTTCTAATATCGTTTTATGGTTTTGCACGACTTTTCTTCGGCATTCGCTACCACTCTCTGCGGAGAACAGTGTAGGATTTCCGTAGCTTCTGCTGGTTTCAGGTTCCCGCTCTATCTCTTCCTTTGCACTCTCTATGGTTCCGGGACAAATATAATGCCCAGAATCTGGACGAAATTCTGGCGGGATGCCATGTGGATATAGAATATACTCCATTTTCGCCACGAAGTTTTTTTTGCTATCCGGGTGGCGCTTGCTCTCGGCATTATTCAAGGAGTTGTGATACCGTGCAAGCCATAGGCTGTCCCGTGCATACTGCCCCAAAGCATCATTGTAAAAGACAGATGACTGGACAAGAGATTGGTAATTTTCATATACAGAGCGATACACCGCGCTCGCGTAGCAGAGGGACCTTAAACTTCGCGCGCTGGGCAGAAGGCTTAGAATGATGAATTTAATATCGATAGGTAAGGATTCTAGGTCTGTCATTCCGATTGCTTTTGGATTTTAGGTTTCGAGTAACTGATGTAGATGCTTATATTGGGTCCTGTCCCCAAGTTTTATGCCCTGAGTGCTTAGTGGAGGATCTGATTGCGGCAGTTCAAGTTCACGCGAATCCTTACGCACAAGTACTTTTTTGGAATGCTAGGCGTGCTAGGCGTGCCTTTCGCTTAGGTGTGAGTCTTTGCTGACCCTGGTCGATGTCTCACAAGGCCGACCTTTTTCTTCGAAATTTTTCACTCTTGTTGATTGTGTACTGTGCTCATGATGGAAGCCATAAAATACTGAAGTATCTATTCCGATACAATTCCCCTTAAGTCCTTGACCCTGGCACTCTTTCTTTCTACACAGTTTGCGTTGATTTTTGGCAGATACCTGTCTTCAGGTCTTAAAATCCCGTCTTGAATGTCCCTCTCCCAACCAATCCACTCATAGTACCAAACTTCCTCAACGCCCTGTTTTTCAAGATAATCCAGACATTTTTCGTACCCAAAAGCGACTTGTGCAGTCCCATGACTGTCATCGCTAAGTACAAATTTCACGCCTTGTTCTTTCATCAACTGCAAAACATCAGGTCCGGGGTAGGGATATTTCCACCCCTTCCGTGTTGCCGCAGAATTGATCTCCACCATTCCACCATACTCGCTGATAAATTTGACGTTCCGGACAATCTTCTCCCAAACGTTGCTCATGGTTGTGAAATCGACCTCGTAGTCGCTACACTTTAGTCGGATTAGATCGAAATGTCCAATGACAGGTGGTTTTAGAGCTGTAAGCATCGAATATTGAGTATCAAAGTAGGCTTCGAATAATCTCTCCTCGCCCGTTGACTGAGTAACTTGAATTTCCGGGAAACGTTCGATTTTTGCGCCATTGTTGTAGGTTTCGGGGCTATCGGCGCCGGTATCAAGAGCCTCAACCGTCGAAATAGCCTTCAGGAAAACATCTTCTGAAAAATCGATTGGGATCTCGTCAACATGATGGACCGACCCCACGAACATATCAAAGTTATATGTTTCTTGAAGCCGTTCAATTTCTGCTAGCATTGAAGGGCGGATGTAGTCAACCTCAAAGCCGATGAGGATGGTGATTTCCTCTTTGTATTTATCACGAAGCGCAACAGCGGTCGTATAGAACTCTGCAAAGCGATTGGTAAGATCCTGGGGTGTCAGTCCCAGCTCCACTTCCTCTGGGTACAAGTCACGCGGTTCAGCACGTGGCATGTGTTCTGTAAGACAGAAAATTCGGAGTTTCTTTGAGATCGCTTCCAAGATGCATGATTCGAGGGAATCCTTGGCGTGGGCGCAGAACTGCCCCGAGTGGGAATGGTGAGAAAATGGCATCGTAGTGAGCTATAGTATTCAAATTGGCGTTTTGGAGTAAATTTTCCGTGACTAGGTTTTAAAAATAATGGGCTGGGTATGCATATGCTTCCCTTGTTCTTGAATGGAGCGTAGAGATCGGCGACAAATTGCAAATGCGTTGAAGATTTAAAATACAACGAGTTGATAAGAAAAAGGTCTGATTTCAATGGATGAGCCAACAGAAAGCTGAAAGAAAGATAGGACAACGGGAAGTTGAGAGTTTTATCGGCGGGGTATGGAGTCTTTGGCGGCCTCCACTGAGCTTGATAGAGGGGGCCTAGGTAGAATATTTTTTAAAGAAGGTGGTTAGCATTCCTCAACCCTCATCCCGTCGGTCCCGACACCAAGAGGCCTCCACCAGTTGCAGAGCCCACATGTTTTTTTTTTTTTTTTTTCCCAGCAATGTGCAAGGATGCCAAAATTTCTGTGATCAGATAAGGTTTGCGGTTGGAGCTTTCGATGAGGTAACGTAACTATTCACTGTTTGCCCTGTTTGGGCCACTACCCAAAATCGGATATCGAAAATACCCCTGAAAGCTGAGTCTTCCTAAATCTGGACTAAATCTAGATAGCTCAGGCTAGCTAATTAGTGTTATTGAGGCCCAAATCCGTGAGGATTGGGTTCGGAGCACAGATATGACATTGTTAGCTGATTTGGGCCAATAGCTGACATGCATTCGTCATGGTAGCTTCGGAGCCGAGGCTATCACTATCGCACATATTGATGCAAGAATTTAAGTTTAGGAACGCGTCCTTTTTTCAATGCAATAACTGTCCAGGTGCACATCGGTTTCGAAGAGCTAACCCACATAGCTTACTCCTCTTTAAACAATTGAGAAACATTCGGATCCTGCTTGAAGCTTGAATTCACCATCGCAATTAATGCTGCTGTGTACTCAATCTCTTCTTGATTTGCCTCCTGAGCTGGTGGGCAGAATGTTCCAGTTTGTATGGCGAAACTGATACCTTGTTTTAGCTACCATTTACCCATGGCCAGCCATTTCTTTACGAATTTACGCGAGATAACTAATATAGGATAAAATATATGGATTTTGATGCCAGGTAGTGATATTAGAAGTATGACATTGACCTGCTCCGCTGCTTTTAATATTGCTGTCCCAATACTATACCGAAAATTACGGGTTTTCTAGGATACATTAGGCGCTGACCGCACTGCGACGATTGGAATTGAGTCGCATCAAGTCGAGGATCTGATTCGTTTAGAGGATGTCACATGACAGAATTCAAAAGTATTCTATATCAGAAAAAACAATGATGAAACTGAAGCTGAAGACTCTGCGGTTATTTATCCAATCTTGCCGATACGATGATATGGTTAGATTTGGCGCGATTTCGCTTCAAGTTGGAATTCATTGAGTAAGTTATATTTTCATAAGCATAAAGTATTGATTCGCCGTAAACGTACGAGTAATCTGCGTTAAATTGGTATTTCCATGGCTCCAATAAAATATCGTCTAAGTTTCTTGCTTTGCACATTTTCGATTAGAAGACGCGACGACGGACGTGACATTTCATGCACTTCTCGATTACTAGAGTTACATAAAGTTACGCCTCGGTGACCCCACCATGGCGGGTTAGAGATTTAAAGATGGCCTTCAATCAATCCCACATCCAAATTTTCAGAGGCTTGAATTCGCAGGTTTAGTTTCTGCTAGTCTTGGAATAAATCTCCATCATACATAACAATTTACCTTTAATATACCTAAAGAGAAATGCCGACATACTTTCTTCTGGTGACAGCTGAGGTACATGAGGATTTTATGTTTACGACACCCATGTGCCTTAGCTTAGAAGCTACCCGAAGGAGGAGCGCAGTGTCTGAAGACCCTCGAAATAACTGGAGATTGTGATAGGGATTTACCCGGTGACCACGCTGAGCTGCATAGTATTCTGCTAGAGCTGCCATGCTTTGTTGATCTGCTAACACAATTGGTATACTCCTATCTGGGCGAAGTTCGCTTCATGTATGCGAGTCGATATACGATAAAAAGACTATGGATTCAGCTGATCAGCCATCGGGAGCCAACAGTTTTCGAAAAGATCGCTCAACAGCCTTATCCCTAAGCCCCTCGAGTTCATTTTCTCTATCCCCTGATTTATGGTCGTATGATCGTCGCTGGAGGAGCTCGAAATTGGGGTCACAAAGCAGATTTATACGGCTATGGCCCGCGAAGGTTGGGTTGTGAGTTTCGATTCCTGTGAAGAGGTATGCATATACCTTATATGTATCCCTTCGATTCTCATCTACAAATAGAGTGTCTAGCCTATCTTTTCACGTCAACTCAATTCTGGTTAGCCCTTATCTTTACGAAGCACTATTCTATTTGTCCCACCCCCTTTTTATGTCTATTTCTTGCCGCGGCATACTGAGCTCATTATATAGTTACCAATGCTCAAGTTTCTGAGGACCTCACGTCTATTGTGGTAGGGCAGGCACAATGACCTCTCTGGAAGAGGAATATACACCCAAGATGCCAATACATATTATTACACTGTCGACAGCTGGTCTGCTGAGACTTACCATTGTACAATTAAACCCCGAACCTCAAGATTTTTACCATAGATACATTCAGGCGTCCTAAGCGCCCCTACTTCTACAGGATTACGTTCGGCCTATAATGATATTAATCCTCCTGAGTCTATTCAGATGGGTAGCTGATATACGGTAATTGTTAATGAACAAAGGGCGCTAAATATTTGCAAGGCTATTGGCTGCTCTACATATCTGCTGGGGGGCCGGAGGATTTGGGACAACGTCACTTGAGAGGAATAATATCTGCTATAGAGGCTAGTTGACTTTGCTTATGGGCTACTTGTCCTAGGCATCTCAATCTTGAGATGTCTATTCCTACTGCATCCCTCAAGAATATACCCCAGCATTTAGATACAAGTGCCAGCGAATGTAATTTCTTTTCTTCTTTTTCTTCTATATATATCAAGATTTGGGAATCCTCGGGCGTCCTATTTAAGTGTTGAGCAGCACTCTGTAGTTTGGCGTGTTCTAGGAGTAGATTATTCGGATATATCAACGAGCCCAGATATATCCTTCTGAAGCTTATCGCTTCATTAATAATCCTTCATCTTGAATAGGATGGGGGTTGGAGCACCTAAGTAGTTGACGGCCTAGCAATGGAATGTTTGTCCCTGAGCTAGTATACCTGGCTCGATAGCAATGCTATTCCTAGTACTAGCTAGCTAGTCAGTTCCTAAAATTATCGGTAGCTTAGCTTAAGAACTACCCCGCCACTATATGCACTATCCTGCCTTGTATAGCTGAAACAACCCACAGCTGACAGGCCTGATTCAACGTTGGTTTTGCTTAGGGTATAATATTAAGCAAATTATAGGCTCACAATCATGAGACCTAAGCGTGGAATTCAAGAACCGTGGGAGGCCCGCCGGGTGCTGGTATTACAATGCCATCTGCCAAGCTTATAGCCAATCACACTACTCCAACACATGTAGAGCTGCAGAGCCTCATCGCTCAGGGTGGGGAGATATCCTCGCGAAGGCAAGCATATCAAGATCCTGATCTAACTCCTAGTAATAAATTTTGTGTAAGGTCAATTTTCCGTCAACGGGGCCAGGACCATATCCTCTTGATGATGGTGTGACACTGCCTTGTAGTAGGTATCTGACGAATGCTGTTCTGACAACGTCTAGCATATCGGTGCGTATGCGTGGGACTCTTTGAGAGGAACAAACAACGTCGCACGGCAAATCGCGCGAGCGAGGCTTTGATATTTATATGCCCGACAGGTGCCCTTTGGTTTGGCCAATCCCTCATATGCAAGATTTCCCACGAAAAACTATTTAATAGGGTCAGGCACCCCGCTTATCGAATATCATTCAATACATCTTCTCTCAACTCCCGTCCCGCGATATATTGCCCATCTTCTGGGCACCAGCCAAAAACGCGTCTTAAAGGGTCTGCAGCTATTTTTCCGATACAAAACATCATTTTATTGCTAGATATTCCTTCCTTTTGATCTGTAATCACAGCATCTCTACCCATATCTGGGAAACCACAAAATGCCTAGGTTGGAGCTACTGGATATGCCGCTAGAGGTCGCCAGTAACATATTTCAGCTTGTAGGTTGAACCTGAAATGCATATGCCTTGTCTCGTGCGCGTGCTCCAAAAATGTAGTTGAATTATAGTTGTCTAAAGCCCAAAGCATATCAATGTTGCCCTTCTTCCGTAGTCTGTATTTGGAACGAACTTTGAACTTTGTCCTATCTTTAAAATAGATCCCTGAGTGTCGGTTATTAGCTAACATAAAAGTGCGAAAATTCATCAGTTACCGGGTAAAGACCAGAAGAATCTCGCCCTGACTTGCTCTGCTGTTCTTAATATTGTGGCCCCTACCTTATACAGCGCAGTGCGATTATACTACGATGAACCAGGGGACGATGGTGCCTTTAATGGGCTACCGCGAATCAATGATATTCAACATTTAATTTCCTCGCAGCAGTTCCCACTGGCATATGCGAAGCATCTCTCTATCGAAAGGAAAGAACCGCATTCCATCGCGGCAAAATCGAAACCAAGGCCATTTACGAGTGCAAAAAATGACCAGATAGAGTTGACTGAAATGGCGGATAGGGGACTAGAGCTAATTTTGAAGCGATTTGGAGACAACCAACTGAAGAGTATAAGGTTTGTAAAGCATATCTCGACGTTTTACACGTAGCGTGGCACTACCAGATATAATTCAATGAACTCGAGGAGTATAGGCATCCTTCGCGAATTATGGCTGACTGACACTTTTTTGTAGGCTCGCGCACCAAACCACTTACAAGACATTTGCTCTTATCTGCAAGCATCAGAAGAAATTACGGAAGCTAGACCTTGGACATTTTAAACCAGGGGGACGTAGATCGAAGGTCCCAAACCAAATCCTTACACCTGGATCGCTTGGGCTAGAGTTCCTGGAAATCCGGGATATCGATGATCGGGTGACTTGCTTGACGACTGTTATGGGGATTCTGCACCAAAATTCGGCTACATTACGTAGGTTAAGGATAGGGGATCCAAAACACCCCGGAAAACCGCGTCTTACTGCGAGCTCATGGGCCCGTCGTCCTCGCTCCAAGACCAAGCTTCCCTTCGCAAAAATAGATCTTCTGGCACTTAAACAAATTTCAATTATACACGACCACTCTGCTGAGAGGTTTTGGGATATATTTCAAAACGTGGTTCACTGTGGAGGGGAACTATCCCATATAAGAATTTCCTGCTTTACGGACCCGTATGTATTGGTCCAAAAACTTGTTGCAAAGGGTGCAGATGGGATAAAATCCATCCAAATTAGTAACTGCCGCCGCCGTGGTCAGGGTGCTTTCCAAGTCCCGGTGCATAACCAATTACCACGACTAAGTTTACTGGAGACTGTACAACTACAAATGTGCACACATGAGGAAGGGGAATTTCTGCCTGCCTACATTAGCCGTTCGACAACTAAAAGGCTGTGGTTACAATGCACAGCTAACTGTGACCCAACGACTTGCCGCTCTATGTCTGGACTACTGGACACAAAATCTAACATCACATTATCACCAGATAACTGGCCCATGCTCGAGGAACTCGCAATTGGGGCACCGCAGTTGATAAATCCTGCGACTAGTCACCCGGAAGATAGCCTGTCGAAGGTATATTTCACTTCTCACCTTTGTTCGCACCCTAGATACGTATGAAGCTAATCTTTCGCAATTTAATAATTCGTAGCTTCCAATGTTAGCGTCTCTCAAAGTACTACGGCTGCTTCAATGGCAAACCGCTGTGCAAATAAAATGCCCACCAACGGCTGAGCGGTTGCAACTACAAGTCCAGGCTTTCGTCGACACGTTATACTCGTGGTGTGCTGGTGCCTACAAAAAGCTTCCGAATCTTAGACTAATTGTTGTGGATACCGAAATCGGCGGAGGTTGCCCTGGAACAGCTATACATGCTCCATTATACTTTGTCGTTTATCACTTTGGACAGATGCCACAAGCTGACGGTATTGGTCTGCCACTTACTATCAATGTGGATTATGACAATGCTTTAAAACTTTGTAACGAAGTTGGATGTTCCAGCTATTTGCTTGAGCATGGCCCTCCGGCACCGGAGGGATTGTGGGATGATTATTCTACTAACTCTACTGGCATTTCAGCGGAAATATAGATCTCGACTCGACATATATTGTTATAAAAGAGTACAGGAAACTTAGCTCGAGATCTTGTGTATCTTTTGGATATGTGTTATAACGTTGTTGAGTATATCGCTAATATTATAAAAACGCTCTGAGCACGATATGAGCTGTCTTATGGCAACCCTCCCAGGCAATTTCAACGGAATTTTAAGTGCTATTGTAACTAATATATCGATGTTCTAGATTGAGTAGTTATAATTTAGTCGCGTAATAAAAAATGGTTTTGTAGCAAGGTGAGTTTTCACAGTGTATATAGGTACCTACCTAGGTATCAACCAGTATACCTCGGCTAGGGCCCGGAAGCCCTACTTGCGACATAAATTTATTTGAATATTTAAGGTAGTACGTAGGCACCGGCCCAGTTCGTGAGGAAACGTCGCCGGGGATGGCTTTTTTTGCGTCGGGCTTGTGTTTGTTACACCAAGCCAGATTGGAGACAGGAGCGAAGCGGGAACCATCGCGCATCGTCATAACTTAAATTTTAGTCGACTCATGCTCATGAGCATTCGAAATCATGGCATGTCAACGGAGCTATATTCAGCATTATGCCAACATGCACACACTCTCTTCTTTACTCGTAAAGCTACTAAACCGGTTTCCACGTTTGAAATACGTAGATATAGCGCGCTGAACTCCATGGGCTCAGGCTTCGAATCGCTGGCGCCGGTTTTCTACGCAGGCCTCCTAAGCTTGGCCATGACATCCACCTGATGATAAAAGCATGATATGTGTACCACAGACTTTCAAAAGCCAAGAAGGCGAGACGCTGGCGATACGTCGCTAATATATGTATTCGTACCAATGACTATACCTATCTTCAGGATGATGCAGACGCTGCGTTTTATCTTGTCGTTCGGTTTCACCCAGCCCTCGCGAACTCCGAAGAAATGATGTCACAGAAACCATTAAGTTGGGTATCCATAAAGGGTATTACTAGGGATGAGACTGCAAAGAAATATAATTAAGCAAGGCGCTGACAGTATCTGGAGCTTCCAGGAAGGGTTTTGACAGAGCGCTTTTGGGACGATGCATAAATAGTTTGTGAGAATAATGGCCGTAGCGTAGTCATTCTGACGGTAACTAAATGGAGGAGAGATCAAATGATACCAAACCAGCTATATCCACATACACACACACACACACATATATATATATTTATGCATTACACTACCAAACCACATATATTTTCCAGTGGGGTAGATGGGCATATGGGCAGCATAGGAGCGGTCACAGAATTGCGGCCACAAGCTTACATTGGGCTTGCAGTATACATTAAACGGTCGACCGGCCGTTCCAGAAATTATTGCCATTGATAAATTTATAAATATAAAATATGATTAACCCCACGATAATAGAACCCGTAATAGAGTTTAAAGTAGTCCTGGCCTTAATTGTTAGCTCCCGAGTGTAAAGTTTTAGCATAAAATGAAATGCACGTTTCATGAAGCTTTTCGTGGTAGGTCCAAGGATGCTGAAACTTTCCCTCCAGAAATAACACACTCCGAATGAAGTTTCCCTCAAACTGATCTACTCAGTATTATATATAACTATTTAATGAAACCGCTCCAACTAGTTTCATTTCGAATATAAATGACCATATATACGTTGCCCATAAGTCAGGAACATCAGGATTCAACTGCAACAGCTTCAGCATCAAACTTAACTTATCAATCTACCACTTCCGAAACCCATTTGTCTAAAAACTCAGCTACAGGCTTACTCCAGACCGGAATCAATCTATACATATGCACAATATGTCTCGCAATACCATTCATCGCAGCGGCAACGAATCTCTAAGCTTGGGCCCGCTTTCTCCCTGGCCTAAACGTTCTCTTCTCGATATGCCTCTTGAGGTTGTCGGCAAAATCTTCAAAGCGGTATTTTTATTCACCGACCTAGTTTCCGAACTGTGAACTATCTCCTATCTGAAAATCATTGCTAAATTTTCAAATTCTATACAGCTTGGTCGGCAAGATCTAAAGAATATTGCACGCTGCAGTTCTGCAACTTGCAACATCGCATATCCAATTATTCATCGCTCCCTAACAATCCACTTTCACCATAAGCACCCAGTAGCTCGAGATTCTTGCGGACTATCACCTCGTTATATCGAGGGAGTCTTCTCACTAATCCGGAGAGAGACACTGGCCCACTATCGAAGATTATCAACTGTCTTCACTTTTTCAGTGCATCACCGAAAACACGCACACTCCGGCTCTAGGTCTAAAGGAGTTTTCATTAACAAGACACCAATCACCGGGGTAGATGATGCGATGCTGAGACTGATTATCAAGAGGATCCCAAGAGATCAGCTCTTGAATGTCAAGTGAGTAACTTCAAGTTTCTATGAGCATGTTTGGATACATATGATACCAATGACAATGGTCATTAACTTGATTACTTATCTATTTTGGTACTTTGACCGTGCGTTGATACTAAAAGAAGGAGACCATTTTTTCTTGATTGTGCGTTCGAATCTTTATCATGACAGTCGCATATCTGGTTTGCGTATTATGATCAGGATAACTTGACGCTCTGAAGATTGCTATACTTAGGTTCGCACAGCTACTTACCACTAGACACATAACAGATTTGACAATGCCACATCTCTCAAAACGCTCTATACGCTCCTGGGAAGACAAAGATGCATAAAACAACTTTCCCTTGGCGACATCGGATCCTCCCTTGACCCTAAAGAGCGCCGTCAAATCTCTTCCCACAAATTTCGCGATATCCCAAACACGCTCACAAGTTTGGAGGTTGATGATATTATGAGAGAATCCGCCAAAACCCTTCTCATAATTATCCGACAAAGCTCTGCTACTTTAAGAAGACTGCGAATTGGCAACTACAACCATCCATGCATTAGCCGCCTGTCACCGTGGACGGCGAATACAGCAGATTTCCTCCAGGAGAGAGAGGAGACGGCGTCAGCACTCCTACGCGATGATCTAGAAATATCGTTTCCAGCCCTCGAGAGACTTCACATTGTTCACGATGAACAGTTCCCCTCGTTTGCAAGAATTTTCGGGGAATTGATCAAGGACTGCTCCAGACTAGCTCAAATAAGGCTATCTGGCTGCAGCCATCCATACGAGCTTGTTTCTCGTCTCGTCTCACTAGGGGCACAAAATATACAGTCCCTACAGATATGCCAGTGTAAAGATGTCAATCGCCCAAGGCGGGAACTTAAGAATCAGTTTCCCGATGAGGATACGATTAAAATGGAGTGTGCTTTCACGCACTACAATCTGCTAAAGACGGATTCCCTTGATACTCTTCAGCTAACAGGATACCACTGGCTAAACGAGAACCCGCCGCTCACATATCCGTATCTAAACAAAATGCGGATCAAGAGGCTATGGATAGGGAACCAATGCGGCGACCGCGATCCAGCAGTATGCCCCGTGACAGCGGCTCTTATTATGCCCCCCGTTTCGATGCCTTACGACAGAATATTCTTGAGCGACGGCAATTGGGAGCTCCTTCAAGAGCTTGCTATTCCATATCCAGGGGAGTTTTTAAATAAGGTGAGTGGCTCTTCGCAAAAAATATATATTTTATGGTTATGCACGGCTGCAGTTGAGTTCGTTATGGTCAAAAAGGTAACGTTCTACTTAAATTGGATATAGTTGATCTTTCTGAAATCCCTGAGGGTCCTGCGGCTACTCGAATGGCGATTTCTTAGATCAGAGGATGTGCAGAGAGCTTCTCCCCACCGTAAGGACGGCGAGATCTTTTCCGAAATCACAGATCTTTTAAGCCACTTCTACGAATTCCCATCCTATCAGGCGCCATCCGTCAAACTTATTGTGATGGATAGGAAGCCGTGCACCGATTACTGTAGTCGGACAGAAGCATACACGCCATGCTTTCTATCCATGACTACCGTAGTCCATGTTAATATCGGTACAGCAGCGACGCTGTATAAACCGATGATCAAATGTGTGGAGTTCCCGGTTGCCGCCGATATTTGTCGGCAAAATGGTTGTTCAACATACCTCCTGAGGAATGGGCCTCCTTCCCCTGAGGCGTTTTGGCAGGATGTTAAGTGATTACTCTTCTAAACCCTTTCGTTTCCACTCACTTAAGCTTACTCTACATCAAAGCTCGTTTGGCAATTGTGTTATTCTATGCGTTGTTGGATCTAGACTTGGGAATTGAGAATTGAGAATTGAGAATTGAGAATTGGCTCAGCCTCAGAAATATTTTGCCTACGTTATGCCTCCCAGTTTTTTTTTTGCTATTTGTGAATGTTGACTTCTGGTTAGTTGATTATTCGTATGGTATAGAGGAGGCTGTATACATGTAGTGGCCAAAATGCGTCAAAACGATACATAATACAACCTCGCGAAATGTGTGTTGCGGCTTGGGCGAGGCATAAGTGTGCTAATTTTCAAGAGTTATGCTCAACCATCAGCCCGTCATTAGCCCGCCACCTGAGAGTTGAGCATAACTCTTGAAAATTAGCACACTTATGTCTCGCTCAAGTCGTAGTATATATATTCTGCACGGGTTGTATTATGTATCGTTTTGACATAGCAGGCGCTAGTTAAGCTTCTATATTTCAACGAAATTCTGGAAAATTCCCATGCATGTGGTTTTTCATTTTTTTGTTAAGTCTACAAAATGGTTATAGATTCGTGACAGCCATATTCTTTAGTGACAGCCTCACACGATAGTAATGTAATAATAATAATAATGCCTCGAACCCATGCGAAAAGCACCTTCAAAACTAAATAAATTTTATGGGAATCTTAATTTATATAAAACTTACAATCAATGAAAAAGCGGAATGGTTGTCTAAGCGGGTCCCGCAGCACCTTCCTCTTCAACATTTTCAAATGCAAAGGTTGGGATACCAGGGACGGCTGCCTCCGCTGCTGGTGGTAAAGCGCCATCAAGTGGTTTCAGGCTCCCATCTGCTTGTACCGAGCTTCCGGTCTTTCCGCTGTCGTCTACGACAATGATATCCATAACTGCACTTCCAGTCGTCTTCTTCATAGCTGCCAGGACTGCCAACAAGGTCTTGACCTCGTCGAACCTCAGCTTCCTATCCAGAACCGTCTCAGGATCTTCCTTTGCGCCAACAAGCTTCTGCTTGAGCAATTGGATGAATGGCATGGCCTTCTTCATCTCCTGTTTGGGGATTTCGGAATTCAGGGCTTTGTCATTAATGCTGATCTTTACTGCGTCGAAGTGTTTTCGGACAAGCTCAACATAAGGATCTTGCCAAGCTGGGTAATTCCTTGCAACGAAGATAGAAACCTTCTTTGGCTTCTTGGGATCGAAGAAACCTTTCTTGCCCTTGCTCATCTTCTTCAACTGCGCAGCTTCCATCGATGTAATCTTTCCACTCAGAGCCCTGACATACTCAAGGGCCGCACCGAGCGACTTGTCAAATGGTGCTGTAGGTGTGGGGAATAGCTCGTTCTGGACAGTGGTTGGGTGTTCCAAGACTTCCTGCCAGATGTAATCGGCCCAATGAGGGGCAATAGGGGTGATCATCAAAGCCTGGACTTCAATCCAGCGGCGGACTAGGTCCTTGTGCATTCCGATTCCGGATTGGAGACATCCCTCACGGTATGTGTCTCTTGCGGATTGGAATTCATAGTATCCGGCTTTAAGGGCCTGCTTGAAATGAGTTCTGTAGTCTATTGTTAGCATAAATATGAATTAGAAAAGGGGGGGTTTGCTGGACATACGCAGAGTAAGCGGCTCTCGCCTGCTCAATTAAATCGTTCATCTCATTTTCAAACACAACATCCCACCATTGATCTTTTGGACCATCTCTTAGCTTTCCTTCCTTAGCCTCCAAGATAACTGTCTCACACCACTCCTTCAAAGTATGACTTCGAAGGATAGCAGCATTAGCAGTTGACTCCTCGAAATTAGCATCCTCGATACTGTCACCAGCATCTGCCAACGCAATTCTGCTAGCGTCAGCTCCAAATTTGGCGATGGTTTCCTCGAGAGTCAAGAAGTTACCAGTCGATTTGGACATTTTGTTTCCGTTGAGGAGAAGATGGCCATTGGCACGGACGCCGCGGGGCCAGTATGTAGGTGGGAAGAGAGCACAGTGGATGTACAGGAAGAATGTGAAATGGTTAGGAATCAAGTCTTTGCCCGAGCACCTGAAGTCAAGAGGATAGAAGTACTCGAATTCACGCCTCATGGTTTCCAAATTCTCTTTAGAAATCCCAGATGCAAGAACTTCATCGGAGAGCTCACGGCGGGTGAAAACATAGTCCCAGACTTCATCGGTCATCTGTTCGACGGAGATTGGTAGGAGACCAGCCTTCTTTCCATCAAGAGATGAGTGAAGGAAGTGGCAGATTGTATAATAAGCCATGTAGATTGTGCTGTCGCTGAGAGATTCGACAAGGAACTGTGGATCCCATGGAAGGCGGGATCCTAGACCGAAGCTTCTAGCACATGCCCACTGATTTAACCATCCCAAAACCGATTTGAAAGCGTTGAGGGTTTCGTGTTGGTATGTTTCGACTGTGTTCTCGAGGTGGTCCTCGACTTGCTTGCGCCAGTGCTCCTCACCGTAGTCAAGGTACCACTGATCTAAGAGGGCGACAACGCACTCGTCTCCAGATCGAGAGATAACCTTGCCCTCTGGTTCATTGTATACGAAAGCCAATCCCTCGCTCATCAACTTCTCACGAACCAATGGCTTAGCTTTTTGAACTTCCATGTCCTTATAGTCACCAATCAACATAATTCCCTGGTAGAAACCTTCTTTGTAGGCAAGTTCTTTTGCCTTGGCCAAAGCATCCTTGTCCTTCGGGGAAGCAATCTTGAGCTCCTTAATCAGGAAAGGAGCTGACATGTCGCCATAGCTAGGAGTCTTGATAATCGGGACAATCTCCAGCTCCGCCCATTCTTTCTGGATCTTGTAGTATTCAGGCTTCTTGGCGAGATCAGTGACAGTTGCGTAGTCGTCTGGGGAATCGGACGGGACGCAAGTAACAACACCAGTACCCTTCGTTGCAAGAACCGTCTCCATAGGTAGAATCCTAACACCATTCTTGTGTACCGAAAGTGGAGCGTTGACCAAAGTTCCGATCAAAATGCTACCCTGGAAACTTGCAAGCTGTGGGAACTTGCCATCCTCTGCGAATATGCGCTGGAAGGCCATATTTCTCGCAGCACGTGGTGTGCAGAGGTATGCTTCCTTGTCATTAACCTTGAAGATGCCATAGTCGATCTTAGGACCGACGAAACAGCAGGTTTGACCGTACATGGTTTCTGGTCGCAGAGTTGCGGCAACCATGTAAATCTTCAAGCCCTCGAGTTCTTTTGTGGAAGCAATCAACTCTTTAACGTCACTACCCCATTCCAAAACTTCGAGCTTGACACCAGTGTACTCCTGAGGATTCAGCGCTTCACCCTCACTTCGGTCGTGGTCCATGCATGGCTGCTTATCCTTCGGCGAGTAGATTGTGTATCGTTCTCCATACTTGATTTTCTTCAATTCCTTCAAACGGTTCATCTGCCATCTAACAAAAGCATCGTAGTAGGGATTTGCGTCTGTGGTCAAAAAGCTTCGTCGCCAATCAATTCTTGCGCCGAATGAGTTGCAGTGCTCCTGGCACAGTGGTGGGAAATAAGTCAACCAGTAATACGGGTCTGCGAACTTTGTAATCTCCTCCTTGGGAACGCCAATGGCCTTCATAATCTGGAACTGGTATTTCAGGTTGACCTTTTTCGCGGCGGCCTTTCCTTTCTTGGCGGCAAACTTTGTTGGGTCTTCCTTCTCCTTCCCAGCAGCAGGTGGAGGTGGAGGCGCACTCTCACCGTGGTCCTCAGCCAATTCTGCGTCCGCACCACTGAAATCCTCGCCGAACTGCTCGATTTCTCGAACAATTTTATCAGCCGACGCCTTAATTGGCATACCAGTGCAGTGGAATCCAAGTGGGAACAGAGCTTTCTTGCCCTCCATCCTTGCAAATCCGGTACTGAACTCGATCTTGGACAAGGTAAACGAATGGCCAGCGTGAAGGACACCGTTCATATAAGGGTAAGCCATGGTTCCAAAGAACTTGGGATGTTTCGAGCGTAGGGTATCTGGATCGGTGGTAGAGTCTTCAGCGAGGGTAGGGGCATCGATCTCGAAGAGCTTTGCCTCCTGCCATTTCTTCTGGTAGCGCTTTTCGATTTCGATGAGGGAATCTCGCTTTTCGGTCTATAGGGATAAAGACAAGTTAGATTGAAGCTGGCACATATGGAAATACTGCTAGTGCCTACGTTTTCAAGCTTGATTGTATTTTTCGAGGCATCTTCGACGGATGCCATGCTGGGCAACTGTGGTCGCGAGATCGCAGACGGTAAGAATTAGGAGTATACTATAAGCTATTGTCGCAGTTGTAGACTCAAAAAAAAACAACCCAGGTGGTGTTGATATCCCGTCAGGCTGAGAAGCTTGGTAGGTGGAGATGAGATGCTGCCGATTCGAATGATGGAGTAGATACAAGGAGGGAGGGGCAGCGAGGGGCACAAAAATATCTTCTGGGGTGAGTCAACACAAACCCCACAACGAAGTATTTTGGCCCGGCCGCCGGTTCAGGCCAGAGTTAAAACCGCAGCGCAGGTCATTTTCCCAGAATAGACGCCATACCCGCGCGCAAGTGGATTAGGTATGCAATATCCAAAGTGACAGTTTAAATTTATAAGCTCTTGAAGACAGGTTTTTTCATCCTAAACGCTATAAACTAAGTCCACAGGTAGGTAGGTAGTATGCACATCCTTATGGGAGCATTACACAGCCGGCCGTATGGTTACGTAACCTAGGTAGTTACCTACTTGGGCAATTATTATGATAACTGCACTGTATTATTATAGGCATATTGATGTGGTTTAAATTGTACATTTGTAGCTGACTAGGTACCTACCTAGATAGTATGTACCTATATATAACTAGTCTAATTTGGTTTGCGCCAAATGAATCCGAGTTCCTGAAAATCATCTATACATCTAATTGGCCTTTCCAGACAGACAGCCTGCCAGCTTGTATTTCGGGTCTCTGTTACTCTGATCCCATGAGTCTCTAGAGATTTATCAAGTGTCAACTGTACGTCAAAAACCATACTTTCCAGGTTCCCTACATAAGTTTTTTGAAGTGAAAGTGAGGGTTTGCCTTTTGTATAGCTTCTCCAGATTGGGCAGCGAAGCACCGGTATATACGAGGTCGCCCTCGTTTGTCTGCATAAGAGGATTCATAATCTTCAGTTTGCGTAATGATTCTCCATGGTCTTGTTTTAGTCTCTTTACGACCCAATTTAAACGAATCTCAGGATTAACAATTCCACCAACGGTTAATTTTCGTAAACCCGATGTACTTATTTGCAGGTAAAATAGTGATCGCATCGGTTATCTTCTTTTGGCAGACTTATTGTCATTGTCGTTGAGGCACTTTTGCTAGAACTACAAATTTCGGTTGTGGTTTGGTGATTATCTCACCTAACTACACCTCGTGGATGGGTTGAAAACTCTAGTTAGCTCGTAACTAGGCCTGTAGCTAGCTAGCCACCAATACCAAAGTCTGGATACATGTATATTTGTACTCAAGCGAGCAAACGCAAATGATCAATACGGCATCATGGCGGCCCATAGCATTAGATCGTTAGGCTGTCAAAACGTACACTAGCTCGTCTCGAGAGAACTTAAAGCTTCAAGCTCCCCGCGAGTTACGTACATTTGGCGGCGCTGTTTCCCCAGCTTCTGTCCGATTAGCCTTGTAATTACGCGCTAGAACGGATGGTACTTTTGACGGAAATCCGACTGCGTACCGTAGGGGGTTTGGGTACTTTTCTGGGACTGCTTCCGAATAATAAAACATTTTAAAAAGAAAGCAAGCCGTCTTGTTGTCTTTCAAGTCGTTATTTATACCGTTTTAAGTTCCCTTTTTTCTATAACCCGTCTTGAGAAACCAGCCAAAACCCCGTAACTACGGTATTAACAACAGATTTATGGTTTGGCTAGAAGTATGTGGGTCCAAATCCCGCTCCCATGCCGAGCCGGCCCCTCTTAGCTAGGTATAGGCGTCGGCGCACGCCACATCACCGGGCATCGAGGCGCTGACTCGACCGACTGAGAATTATAAAATTACCAAACCAAGCCCGAAATCCTTCTGAAACCACAGACCGAATTAAACCAACCTCACTCCCCGTCGCAATAGACTGCGATGACCCTCTTTTATCTCCCCACCGAGATACATATCGAAATACTCTCTCACCTTGAGGAACTCAACGATCATGAAGCGGCAAGCCAGTCCTTTCCACTTTGGCGTGATATACTCGCCACCAGTTTCCTCGGCGTACGTTATCCAACCACCTCGATAACGGATAATGGGCTACGAATCCATGGGTATCTCAGTCTCGGCATCCCCTTGGTCGTCACTATCAGTTCGCGTGAGACCGGGGTTATTACGGGATGGCAAAGCCTTTACAAACGAAGAGGGATGGATCTAGGTTGTAAAGACATATCAATGTCTGTGTTCCTTGATGATCCGTTTTTTTTACCAAGACACGGTGCCGCCGGCTCTAGCAACTCTGCGGTCGAGGTTGATGTCCGCTTGCGGGTGGTACAAAATCGATGTGAGGAAGTCGTTCCTTGGAGGCAGTATTCCTTAAAAGGGTCAACCTCAAGGGGTCTGGCGACAGTGAGAGATGTGGCTACATCGGTCGTGAATGATATGCTACCATTATTGGAGGGTAAAGTGGGGGAAGGTGAACAGTTTAAATTACAGATCTGGGGAGTGTGGGGTAGATCAATGGCGGATAAACGCCCTGAATGGATTCTGCGGCTGCTAGAGCTTATGTTAGAATAACAGGATAAAGGAACAATTCGGCCGCCTCCGCCTCCGGTGCAGATTGCTGTTTGTCCAAATCAACCTGCATGCATGCAAAATCAACATGCGACTCATTGGGGCTGATGTCGGAGCGCCATAGGGCACCGCCAAAGACGTCAATACACCGCCTGCTAGCTGATTGATAAAATAACAACCTATGTTGCGGGTATTAAATTGCAGCAGTAGATCTTAGTTCGGTACTACGGCTAATATATCACAAGTAAAACATTAAATAGAATTTTCAAAAGGAATCAAGTGCGCTTTTGCCCCAAGCCTGCGCCTCAGAGAAAATATTGGTAATAAATTAAAAACAATGAAATTAATCAATGAAATGGAGGGAATGGAGGAAATGGAATCTGCAGAGATAGATCACTTCCCATGCGACTGTCGATTTTAGAACTCCCAGCTTAGTTTTGATCATGCACCCCAGGCTATTCTGGCTTCCGTCCGATATACCGGTACCTAGACCGCGTTAGTCCTAGTATGCCACCATTGGTTAATATCTAATATGGGCAAAGACACTCACAAATTGAAGTATGTATGGATTGCCTTGTTCTTCATCTCCTTCCTCACATTGGCCAGAAGGACATTAATCTCTGACACTGACATATGATGAAACGTCGTAAAAAAGAACAAGCTCAGACCCTCCAGGCCCTCCATAAATGTCGCCATATGGTACCCACCAATCTCCTTCATGTGCGGATCCTTTGGCCACGGTGAGTTGGGTAATTTAAAGACTTCTTGTGTGATTTCAGTGAAGCCGGCATCGCGGAAATAATCTTTGTAATTTGGTGAGCCTATGACGGATGTTCCGTTGGCATCAGCGGCGGAGATGAACAATTTGTTCCATTGGACCAGAGCCGAGTCTTCAAGAAGGGTTCCATCATCGCAGCGCAGAGTGGAATCGGGTTCGAGAATTTCGACGTAGCCACCAGGCTTTACGGTCCTGTTAAATCCCCCCCAGAAAGAGAGGAGTGTTGTCAGCTCCTGTAGCTCAGATTGCTATATTCTAGTTCATCCGGGTTGATTCCGTACGTAAAAGCTCGACGAATCAGTTGCGGCCAGTCCTTGATAGAGCCGAGCATATAACGGCAGTAGATGAAATCGAAACTGCAGGGCTTGTGTGTCCACTCTTTCTCAACATCGTCGACCTCAAAAGTGAGACTTGAAATATCGGTTTAGTTCCTAGATTCTACCACAAACTTGATGCCCAGTAACATACTTTGGGGGAACCCTATCGCCGAATAAACGTCAGAATTCCACAACATGTCAAGCCATTTATTTGAGTAATTATTCCTACCATCTCGGTTGAATGGGGCTAAGGTCGTTGCCAACCACCTAAGTAATATTAGTCGCCACTCTCAAAAATAAAGCAAGAAGTTTCAGAAAAATGCATACATGTGCACCGGGATATTGGTCCGCTATGAGACATGAAATTCAGCCTACAATCATTCGCAACTCAAGGCATTGATATAGTACTAACCCATTTCTATCGCCCATATACCTATTAAGCACTGTTTGTTAATATCGGTATCCCAATGCTTCACAAATTTGTCTGAAGAGAAAAAGAAGAGTACCCACCAGTTCCGGTTCCGAGATCGAGAATCCTCTGTGGGTTGTCCAGCGGGGCACCATGCAACTTTCCACCCTGCATGAGACCCATGACATGATGGTTTAAATCCAACCTATCATTCTCCAGCTACACTCAATATTAGCATCTCTAATTTGTTCCCATCAGCGGTTACGGTATGTAATATGCACCTCGTCATTTGGCAGAAAGTAATCTAGAACAAGCTCAATGCGTTGAAATTAATTAGCAACCTGTAAATTCTGCGTTGCCACTAACAAAATACAACAAGCTCGAATATTCCATTCAGAAGAAGTGTTGACGTACTCGAATCCGTTACTGACTGTGAGTGGTAACGTCTGCCATTCTCAAAACGATAGTGCATGACCGAACTTGACAGACTGGTCGTATAGCTTCCTCTATACTCTCACAAAAAAATTTGCAGGCATTGAACCCAGTTAGTCCAACTCCCTTAATTCGGAATACATATATATTTTTTCTGTTTTTGAAATTAAAATATCCACGAGGTTGTAAATCTCCCTTGCAAGCAGGACATTCCAAGTGGATTGTCGCACAACGAATGCCGGCTCAACCATGCAAGCGGGAGGTTGGGATTAAAGGGGAGGGGAACAAACACTTCGGATTCACTGTATGCCGACTCGGTGTAGGTCTAGCATGATTTGTTAGTAGTTTTTTTTTTTTGGGACCAAGGCGAAAGAATTCTAGGGGTGATCCCAGGTCCGGATTCTAGAATCAGTTGTAGCGGTACCTCTGCTTCGATCACAGGGTGCATTGTAGTAGTGACATTATCATGGACCGTAACATCTGCTCCGGGTGGCGGAGGAGAAGCACTTGCGCTTTTCGGCGAGGCGACTTTGGAGGATTCGCTTTTCGGCGAAGCAACTTTGGGGGATTCGCTTTTCGGCGGTGACGTTGGAGCTGGAGTTGCCATGACTGTAGACCCTTTTTTTTTTATTTGTTTCTGCCGGAATGGATAAGTGTATTGATTGAAGACAAAGTTGGGATTGGTATTGACTAAGGTTGGATTTTTGAAGGTTGAGACCTCACCAAAGAGACTTATTGAAGGTTTAAACGGTCCCCTCCAGGCTGGGATAAGCCTGGGCCCACCTCAAACCTTCACCCCAAATGCTCACAATTGTGATTCCTTCCCACACTCACGCCGGGCCTTTAATGCCCACATGGCAAAATTGACCGTTGCCAGCACACTTTTTCCTCCCTCCCTTCCCGTCCGCGCCGATGAGGCACAGAAGGTTATAATTTCAGAAAATGTAGCTTCGACAGGGTACCCATTCGTTTAGCGTTAACGAGAATGGAAACGGAGGGAGGGATAGGTTATACGGATAGAATGCCCATTGGCTGACCCACAGGTATGGATACCGGCTGGGATTGACACTGTCGGTGACAGATGATATGATAAGGTCAGGCAGTCCCAAAAAACCTTGCTGGTACAACTAGATCAGGTCGGGGTGGACTCGCTTCCAGCGGTTAGGCCAAGCAAAAAATTTTAAAAAGGCTATTCCGACTGACGGTGGAGATGTTACTTAACTAGAACCAAGCACTGAGTTATCGATGGAGCTCTTCCTTGCATCGGCAGCTTTTACATGATTATTTCATCCCATTTGGAATCGAGTTGGGGGTTTCCGGCAGCGGGTAAATTGAATCCAATTGAGTGGATGCGCCTGTCATACCCTGGCTAAGCTTCCCAAGTGTCCCAAAACCCAGAAGATCTAGGTCCCAGCAGATTTGACAGGTAACAAGTTAATGGAACGTCAAATGTGATTAGTTAAACCTTTTTCAGATCCGATTGGACCAATTGAGATTATAAAACAGAAGGGCCAGTTAAAGTTATGATCTAGAGTTTGGATACATATGAATAGCGGCGTAGGGTGGGATTGCGCCATATTAATTATATTCGATCAACTCGATCTCGTTAAGTTCGAGACTTAGGGCTCGGGCGACCAGAACCACAAATTGAACAGGCTTCGATGCGACGAGGCCAGTCAGTTGAAATAATTGAACATGACTATGCTGGCCCCTAAATCTAAACTGTCTTCAGTCCCGCTGATCGCGACTTGTATCTCGTGATCAAACTGCTGCAGGATGAAGATCCACAATAATTCAGCCGCTATATATCCCCATGCATCCCGAACGGCAGGCGCCAATGCTACATTGGACACGCTGACAGTATGCCCCCATATTTCAACTCTGCTTAACCCTACATGCAGGTGAATGATATTATCCAAGGCTTCGTTCATACCCGTCTTCGTATCTAAATATTTATCGTTTCTAGATGCATCCCGAATCGAATCCTTTTGGAATTCACTATTTCTGTCTCACACCATTTTGAGCCCTTGTATTACGCCCCTAGTATGACCATGCATGCACCATTCGCATAAATTCAAGTTCATGCGGTAGCAAACACAGTACACAGATACGAGAATGTTAACCTTGGGGGGGTTGAGTTTTAATATTGCGACATAATCAATTTCTTTTGGATCTGACCTAGGAGGGTGTTACCGCGCAATTTTACCACTAGCAGTATTATAAATACCTTTCACGTTTATTTAGTATAGACTCTTTTACGCCCCCGCAATTGTATTGAAGGAGCTAAGCCCATCGAGGAGACTTAACAATGTTCCTATCAACCGTCCTGCATTCGATTTGCTCGTAATGCTGCGAACTTTATTAGTTGATTGATACGGAAGCTTACCCACCTGAAAATTAATTGACAGCTTCCTATATCGGTAAAATAACCTCGTTGAGTAAACTCTTCCTAGTTATCCTGTTGTTTAAGTTACGTAAGATACCAATACATATACGCTATGGGAATCTCCCTCAGATATTGTAAATTAGACAACTTTGTACGTGGTAGCCATGATGTTACCCAAAAGCACGAGCCAGATCTAGATTCCGCGATATAATATATTGATATCGATGTTAATATATTAAAATCTCTAATCTAAGCTCGAGATATTGATCATATAATAAGGCACTTCATAAGTGCACAGGTATAAGCATGCCGGTAGGCACCTAGCTATGAGTTCCGAGTTAAACGAATCAACTCGATCCTGGTTCGCAAAGCTAGCTGCATCGAGATGTAGGGGTTGCATCCGGATCCGCGGACATGGGCTCGAGCTGCATTGGCTTTGTGGTATTGTGTAAGGTATTTTGTGTTGTAGACAGCCTGTATGCACCCTGACTTAAGTCATAGGTAGGTAAACAGACTGCATACGAATGTAGGTCGATTTCGGGACGAATTGTATTCTATAAACTATCTCTAATAAAGTACTTCCCCTGACACAATCCGAAGCCGCACTATCCACGAATCAGAAACTCTAAGCGCTCATTGGTAATATACCACCACGAGAGCTTTTCGGACTGTCAGCCCTTTTAGCCAACCAAAGAGCCTTCCCATTACCTCTAACAGATTCCGTCCATATCGCAAACCGATGAAAGCGACGACAGTAGCCGGAACTGCCGTTGCGAAGAACAGCCATAGCGGCAAGTGGGCATTGTCTATAGAGTCAAAATTCATCCCGAAGAAACCTGCTAGAAAGGCGCCTGGAAGGAAGAGAGCCCCGAGATAGGCAAGTTGATTCATGCCCTTTGCCTCTTTTAGGCTTATTCGTCGTAATCTATTTAGTTCTCACAGTATTAGTTCCATGTACATTTTGTTGGTCATGCCTATAAATTATAACACTATATATCTCCGGATGGGTGATCGACGTACCATGGCGTGTGCGTTTGTCATTCCTCATTCCATTAGCTTATACTTCTTAAAGATGGCTTCGAACTGTTTTCTAACCGATCCCATTCATCTTTCCAAAATGTTAACCTGTTTCAATCTAGGAATATCCTTGAATGATGCGCGACCACCGATGAAGTGATATAGCCATTCAAAGCCATCCAAAGCCTTCTAAATGTAAATTCGTTAGTACATTGACAACTTCATCTGGATTGTCTCGTACTTTTTCAATCTAAACTAAACCACCAGATTAGTTTGCTTGTATTAGTATAGATAAAGGAAAGCATTAAGTAGTTATCTATTCTGCAGAGGATATGGTAGAAAGTTAGGGTTTCTCTACTCCAAGGAGTTGGACAGCCTCTCGAGTAAATTTTAACCCTTTGCCTGAATATTAGTGTATGTATATAATATAACTATCGCTTTTAATATAATGTACTCTAGAGTTATGGTATTATTGAAAGGCATTTGATAATTTCATGATATTGACTAACGACTAGACCGTAAAGACGTTTTTTTAGCCATATTGACTTTTTTAGATCCCGCAGAAGCTCTAATGCCATGGCATAATTCAAAGTTCCAACTCATTTTGAATTATCTTTGGAAGAATGTAGGGCTCTAAAGAACTTAAAAACAAAAGTTGTGCAAATGTAGTCTCGGAGTAGTGCAAATGCTAACATTGACAAAATTCAAAGATGGCGTGTTGATGAAACGGGTATAGGCGGTGCCGAAATCGTTAAGGGTTTGATGCCCAAAAATGCAAAAACGCCTTCGCCGCAGATGCAGCGGTTGCTGCGGCGTACGGTTGCCATTTGTCATTCTTATGACTGTCCGCATAATCGCTCACGCCTTTGATAACCAGACATGGGCCGTGACTCCAGACTCCTGATCCTTCCATTTCCAACCCGATAATATCTTCTTCTTTCGCTAATTGGTCACGGTGCGTCCCGGATTTCATGACCGTATCAGCACACCCGATCTTTCCAATATGGAAAAGAGGTTGAGTATTTCCTTCATTATGTCGAACTCGACTAACTGGATTCGCTGCGCATCCAACGACATTGCAGTCTCTCTTGCGCATCCTATCGCACATGGGGTCATCCTCGACTCTGCAGTGGGAACATTTACAATGGTTGAGAGACGCTTGATTGCGAGGCCTGTGGTTATAATCTGCTGGAAAGAGTTTGTCGTGTTCAACCCCAGGGTATTGGTATTGTTTTCGCTGCTTCTGAAGTGCTTGAAGGCACTGGAGCATATGTTCTTGGAAGTCATTTTTTGATTCTGTAGTTTTTAGTTTTGCAAGAAGTCCCTGAACTCTAGGTCCGGGAAGTCTTAGTGCTGACTCGTATCCTCTGCGCTGGAACTTGTCGGGCAATTGTTGACCGAGGTCGTATTTGATTAGACTATCGCTGATGATAATGTCCCCGAGGTGGACCTCGGCTTCATCATTAATTGCTCGCAATGGAATACCTCCACAGATTCCAACCACTAGTGTAAGCTCTATGTCGGGGTAGCTAAGCTGTAGACTTTTCGCTGCGCTAGCTGCGCCCGTGTTTCCTATTCTAGGTAGATGGCATAAAACAATATTATAATTGCCGATTCTTCCAGTTGTATATATATTCTCATCCTGTGATGCTTTAGTATAAGCTTGATTGCCTTTATGAGTCTTATCAAACATCGCTTGCACTGCATCAGCCTCAATTGGAAGAGCACAGATGATGGCGATGTTGAACTTATTGCGAGATTCTGCGAGTGGTGTACTGGGAGGCCTGTGGTCATATCTGTTGTGTCGGCGTTAACACGTTAGCCTGGTTGATAAAAATGAAAACCTTGAATTACCAAAGGTATCCTACCTATAGTCCGGTGTGGCATTCTGGGATATAGGAATGGGATGTTTTTCGGACGGATTGTGCTCCACAAGTTGCCGCTTCCGTGTGAGCCCTC
This sequence comes from Orbilia blumenaviensis, assembly GCA_036872755.1. NCBI lineage: Eukaryota > Fungi > Ascomycota > Orbiliomycetes > Orbiliales > Orbiliaceae > Orbilia > Orbilia blumenaviensis. Next base: position 419,067 of record JAVHNS010000003.1, on the reverse strand, counting down.
CCAGTTCACTTTCCAAGTGTTTGACTATCTCTTCATAAACCAGTTCCCTCACTTTAGCATCTAGATCTTCGCAGTCTTCCTGCGCATATAACTGCTGGGTCAGACGGAGACACCCAGAAACAGCTTTTAAGTAAGAGCTTTGGTCATGGTTTTGGAGCCGATCAACGGCAGCCGAGAGTTTAGCCCACATAAAGAGGTGTTCTAAATTCTCATTTTCAGGTAGAAAAGGCTCGCCACAGTATATTTCCAACAGCAATCTCGCAAAAGCTGTCAAAACGGGGTGGCCGGAGAAGTATGGTTCTTCATGGTAAGTCTCCTGTGGAGAACAGTGGATATAAAGAAACCCGTCCTGAGTTCTACGACTTTTAGGAACGAGAAATAGGATGCTTGATGAGTTCCAACTTTGCTTCATGAACCCTGCATCAAAAAAATTCAAGAAGCAAATGCCGAGTGCGTGGGCAAGAGTGTATTTCTCCTTACGACTAAATATGTTCGCGGGTAACGAGGAGATATTCTTAAGATTGATTTCTTGCAAAAGCCCGGCCTCAATGAGGTAATCGAGGGACCTCGAAAAAGTAGCTTCGGGATAGGTCCGAGATGTTGACAGTGTGGAGTAGTGAACCTTGTCGGGGTCGGCGTCAACGTCAACAATTAATTGAATTCGTTGGTCTGGGAACTCTGGTAGAGTTTCACAAATATTATCAACCTGGTGGGTTGGAATGCCTGACCTGGGATTATATCAGAGAGTGTATAGGCAGGACGTCTTGCAACATGAACTCACATATAACATTGACATCGAATTTCATGCCATAGCTCCGTGTTCTGGCAGCCCGATAAGAAAAGGTCCAGTTCACCCTGTAGCTCCTTTTCCAGTCGTAGCATGATTTTATGGGCTTTACAAACAAGATGACTGTGGAGCGCGTTGATGGTAATTTTGGTGTGCTCTCTAAATTGGGGGTCACTCACTCTATCGATGGAGTGTATCAGGAAGTCACCGGATTCCCTACTAGGACTTCGAGCTCGTTTCCGATGCGCAATAGTGCTCGTTGTTTTAAGTGAATTCAGGATTTCAATTAGAGAATCGTGAAAACGAGAAACTTTCTTGTAAGCATCCTTCGCTATATCGGGACTAGCTATGTGAAAGATAGGGAGATCGCCCCGCGTGGAGTGAACCAAATCGAAAAGCTGTGCCCTGCGATCAAAATCGTTCGAATTCACCTGGAGGAAACTTATCAAGCAGCGTAACATTGAATATTCGCTTTTCGGACTCGAGGAAGATTCCTCGCTGGTGACTACGCGTTTATTCACAAGTGAATTTAGTAGCTGAATCATGGGTCTCAAATATTTCCCCTCATAGGTTCTTAGCATATCACTATCGGAATTTATCAGTGCCAGGGTTTCCCGTAATGTGACTTCCAAGAGAATGCACCGCCGTGCGAGTTTGGTTTTGTGACTTGACGGGCCGTACTTGGCCAGTCGCCCATTCAATATCCATCCAAGAGTCCGAAGGATGTGCCATTCAGTGGAGTTGCTCTGGGACATGGTTGGCGGCGGAGCTCGGGCGTCAGATATATATAGAGGTTGGTCTCGTAGTATACAGTTGCAAGGCTTTGCAATTTGTAGCTATAGCCATGTAATGTACGTTACGAGGTTGTGTATGTGGATGAATCCAGGTGAAGATTTTCTTCAAAGAATACAACGCTACCGTATGAGGAAAGGATGCGTCTTCTGGGCCGTCTATCAATCGCGAGTCAGTCTTATATCGGGCTTCATATATGCATGCATAGTAGTAAAGACATATAATCGATATCGCTGTGCTGCTATGTTAATACTTGCACTTGTGAGGGGTAGTGTTGATGCGATCAATCGACATGAGCAGCCGACCCAGGCCATGTACCATACTTACTTAGTTGTATGGCCGTAGCGATTCGATTGGCCAATTGGTGAAGATATGGCTCCAGCCTGGTTACCCCACCATGCGCGGGGCGGAGTCTGCTGGCCAAAAAGTCAGCTGATCCTGTCAAACCCACCAATCGATGCAATCAACTACCTAGGTACCGTAGGGGGTTTGGGTACTTTTCTGGGACAGCTTTCGAATATGAAAACGTTTTATGAAGAGGGCAAGCTGCCTTTTTCTCTTTCAAATCGTTATTTATACTGTTTTAAGTTCCCTTTTTTCTATAAACCGTCTTGAGAAACCAGCCAAAACCCCGTACGGTAGTAACGTTACTCTATATGCATCGTAAAAGGTATACTATCACGGCCTAAACGTGATGTTGTGAACCCTGTAAGACTGATCTAAACCCGTCATAAGATGCCCAGCGAGTGCTCGGGGGTCAACTTTATGCGGTCCGGTTGTATACGTTATAATTGTACAGCTAATGTTACCCTACGCAGACTTGTAGCTATTTAGCCTTATAGCCATCGATTCTAGCCTTTGACTCTAGAGCTCTGGAATTTAAATCTCACAGCCAAATTTGGGAACAAACACTGCATATCTTACAAACCTGACCCACGCAGCCAGCTGTAAAGCTTAGTTACCCCTCATCTTAGCTTGCACAAATTAGCCAAACCTTTGCCGTCTTAAAAGCCTCAATCACAAACGAAAACAGAACTAACTTTACTTGATGCAGACCAATACGAGATTAAATTCAACATATTCCCCTGATGGCCCTAGGTAGCTAGTGACCACGCAATTCCGTATCCAGCTTCCTTTCATTAACGGTTTACCTTTCGCTGTTTTCTGGACCTAGCACTAGTTCGAAGTGTATAATGGAGGCAAATAGCGAGCCAATCTACCACCTTTCAAATAGCTGCAAGGAAATTTTCGCCAAATATGCATCAAAAGATCCACCTTCTGCTATTGACATACTTTTCCTGGAATATGAGCAGCGTTTCCTGGCTTGGTCTGCCTATATGGGTGTATTTGCCGATAAGTCAATTAGTCTTGATCGCCGACTAAGGGATCGGTCTGATATTTCCGATCTTGTAATTCGACTTCTGGATGTCCTATCAGATAGTTTAGCGCAGAGTAGATGCCCTTAGCAAAGAATCTTATTTACGGGTTGTTCTAACGGGGGCTATTTGTTAGTTATTTCTAATTGCGACAAACTTCCTTTAAATGAGAATTCGCTAATCGGTCTCGACGACGAACCGTCTATCGAAGATGATGATATATCGATGCTGGAGCCCGACAAAGAAGTACTTGAGATAATTGAAGTCTCATTAACCAGACTTTCTCGGCTTGGGAACATGATCCGACAATCATCAGATACGAGCCGCGTAGCACGGATCAGAGATCTGGCCGAGAAATTAGACCTTACACCTTTCGAAAGGCGTGCCAGGGTCGCACTAAATATTTTATATCCAGATTCAAATGAGGGCCTTCGAGCACAGCTCACTAGATCGATGGTCGATAGTTACGCAAGTATCCTCTACACTAGAACGCACCAGCAAAAGTTGAACACACCACGAACCAGCCAAATACCACGCTTTCAAGCTATCTTTAGAGGGCGAGATGATACTATCGCCGCCCAGTCGGGTGTAGATTTTTCGGATATAACCGAATCTTTGCCAGGCTCCTCATCAAAACCTTCTCCTAACCTCAAGCCGAATCACCACTTCATGAATCTGAGAGCAACCCCTTCGACAGTGCGTTCTATTCCAAAAAGTTCGCTACAAAGAATGCTTTTTATCCCCCATAAACCAGAATCCCGATATTCGGCTTCGTCTGTTCAGCGTGGTAAAGTAACATATCCCCCGCCTCCAAAAGAAAGAGATGCATTTAACTTCCTTACCTGCGAGTGGTGTCTCCAACGTCACCCTCACACTTTATTCGAGTGCAACAAAAGCTGGAGGTATTTTGCATTCTATTGGTCTGTTTCCTGCTTGGGTCAAATACGCTAATACCCTCTCCCCCCATTTAGTGCACATCTGGATAAAGACTTTAAGCCTTACGTATGCATTTCAGAAAGATGTATGGACAAGGGGACACTACCACGCTATGAAAGTTTCAAAAGGTGGCTTCATCATATGAACACTTTTCATACTCCTAAATGGCAGCAGGAGGTCCACAAACCGATCTCGTGGACTTGCAATTTCAAGCACCCAATTAGATACTTTTCAACAGTTGAGCTATTGCACAACCACATGATAAATTGTTACCCCGAAGATCTCGCAACCGAGCTTGAAGCAATAGCAAGGAATAGCTATATAAAGCGTTCCCGGTCTCCCGAAATCTGTCCACTCTGTTGCCGCGATTTAATCCATGAGAAGCGCCAGAAAAAGCATGCTCAAACTGGAAGTCACAAACGCTTGAAATTACGGAATAATCGAAATGAGGAAGCTATGCATGCCGGTGCTACCGTTCCCGATAACCTAGTTGAAGAATCAGAGCATCTGGACAGCGAAGAGGAGCATAGCGAGCCACCAGAGATTTTAATGGCCAGACATATTGCCTCACATTTGCAAATGTCTATGTTCTTGACTATTCGGCTAATTGAATGTCAGAGCGAGGAAGAAGCCTCAACTGAAACTGAAACTAGCTATCTCTTTAGCGCTGGGGACTCTTCCGATATTGGTTCTACAAGAGCCTGGTCTTCGCAAATGTCGGAAGAAGAAAATGATGGAAGTTTTAATAATCTCCCTTATCCAATAAATCCTAATTTTAAAGAGAGAAAGGATTTTACTACGGAGATCCACACAATCCTTTGGCAGAACAACTTTCCAAGGGATTCTCTGGCCCACCGCCCTAGTCGCCGGGCGGTAACCCTGTACGGCACCACAGGAAGTGGGAAAACACAAATTGCACTTCACTATGCCCACGAGTATGCAAAAGAATACCCTGCAACCTTCTGGGTCGATGCTACAAATGAATCTCAGTTAGCCAGTAGTGCTCGAAGCGCGGTTCAGTCGATCATCGATAATTACACGAAAGAACCTTCAAGTGAGACTTGCCGGAACGTCGCATATTCTCTTGGTCTCAGCTTTGATAACTTGGATATCACATCCAAACAAAGTTTGATAGACTTGGTGGATAGGCAATCTCCCGTAAAATGCTTTAGGAACTGGTTATGCCAGGAATTTAATGACAGATGGCTTCTTATAATTGACGGCTACAATGACCAAGTTGTCTATGATATTAGCGCATTATTGCCGACGCAAGATGTCGGGCATATACTTATAACAAGCCGTAATGTGCGACAAGATTTAGGGACTCAAAATATCGAAGTACCAGAGGCAAATATCAACGCTTGGAAAGATGAAAAGAATAAAAGAGCATACAATCAGGTATGTAATGATACGTATCGATATCTACTACAATATAGACCAATTTCTAACGATACATTAACGAGGTGAAGCGTGAAACCTGGGCGTTGTTAATCGGGATTGATCATTATATTCCAGGAAGAAATCGCAAGATGGACTTCAATTTCTCGGACTTAGGGGGTTGTGTCAACGACGTTAGGGCGGTGAAGGGCTATTTACAAAAGATCAATGTTAAACACATCGCAATGTTGACGTCAACGAGGGGCGCTGACGGCCCAGAGGAAGAAGAATCTCGACTGCCAAACTCCCCGAACATCATCCGCGAACTAGAGCGTATCATGGATGATTCTAAGCCTGGTGATCTCGTCTATATTCACTATTCGGGGCACGGTATCCGGAAAGCTCATACCGCAATTGGCTACGGTCGGTAAGGGGATTACCTAGCAGGGACTGCACTAGCTCTGTACGATGTTAATGCCGGAGGCGCTTATCTCACCAGTGATGACCTTGGAGTATACGTTAAAAACATGGTTTATATAAAAAAGCTTCATGTTACGGTTATTCTTGATAGCTGTTTCGATGGTAGGCGGTTAGACGAAGCGGAGTCTGAGGGGTATACAGTTAGAACTCACTCCTGATTAAATCTAGTGAAGTGAACTTGGTTTAAACTAGTGCCTTTCTCGTTGCGTATAATTGACATAGTTACCACAAGTTTGCCTAGGGTCTAGCACTGAATATGCCATCATGTACGTAGGGGTTCAATATTTAGGGAATTCGAAATCTTTTGAAAATATGGCTGGGGTATTATCTAATGTTGCACGAAGCTAACACCAGGGATCTAGGATACGGTAGTAGTCATGCAGCATAGGAAATAAAATGTATTCGTGTAACATTGTTTGAGTTATAGCAATCTATGAATATTCTGAAGGTGGTAAAATCCACTAGGCTCAAATTTTTCTCATATGAAACAGTATTCTAACCTAAGCTGACTTAATTAGCTTAAGATCTTAGGAGCTAAAGCTAGCTAGAGATTGGATAGCACGGATGAGGAGTTTAAATTAGATGATTAACCGAATAACTAGAGTAAATATCAACTGTGGGTTAGCATGGATGTATAAAAATATCAACTGCAATATTGCAATGCATGGGATGATACTTAGAAAACAATATATTTAACATACATACCAAGGAGACCCTAAGCTGCTGTTCTTCCTATGATCTCTTAAACAAGAAACCTATAGTGACATAAATGGGGATATCTAATCGTCAGGTCAGAATTCTCTATTGAAAGCCCTTGGTTTTTCTTGCTGCGGGTAAAAGGACACTTACAATTAAGCACTATCAGATTCTGAAGTTTCCTCATTGTTATCATCCTCATCCCCGCTGTCTTCGTCGTCATCTTCATCTTCACTAATTTCCTCATCCTCGAGGCTGTATTCCGAGCTTTCTTCAGTTTCTTCAGTCTCATACCCAACTCCTACACACCGAACTCGGCCTGTGGTATTCCCGTACTCCAGAGTTCCCCATCTATGCAAATCTCTCTCCCTCTCCCTCTTAACAAGTCTGTCAAGAACAAAACGAGCATCAATTTGAGAGTGTCTCAATCGTTGAACTGCGATTTCCAATCTCTCCAATCTTTGAAGATAGTAATTGAGCAATTTAACCTCGTTGGCTAGATTTGTAGACACCCCCACGTTTTTCTACCGTTAGCCGTGTTCCAATCAATGAAATCAATATTCGTAAGAACGACAAGGAGGGAAAGTACAAAGATGAATGATATCTTGAATGAAATCAGTGATGGAAATCATAGTCGCAAAAATTGCGGCCATAAGAATGATGAAGAACATTGCGTAGAGCCAAGTTCGGATGAAGATCCAAACGACATCGAGGAACCCGGCGAATGTGAAAGGGCGGCAACAGAAAAATATGCAACGAAGTTCACAAGACATCTTTGGGGATTTTTTCGGCTTATCTGGAGGATATGACGGCTGATGGTGGTAATATCGTCGATGGTTAGATAGTAAATAAAGTATTTGACAGTAGTGGGTTTGCCTGTGACGACGGTGAAATTAAAAGAGATCGATATTGGCGTCGAAGAAAGATGCAGGATTCAGATTGGTCAAGATAGATGTGGATGCTGTGTAGATGGGATATTTTATAGAGAAAAGAAATATTCAAGATTCTAAATGGAGGTAGTCTCAGCTGGAGGTGGGCAAGCAAATATATTTCCAATTGCAAAAATGGGCCATAGGTACAACCAAAAGACTAAATTACAGCCACAAACGGGATTACGAGTTGGGATTCACAGTATCCCCATATGAGATTTGTAGGTTATATCGATTTCAGATACTATAGTATCAGCCTCCACAGCTGGTTAGTTGAATTGAAACAGCGAATTGACGAGCTCAATTAATTTAAATTTCTTAGTTTATGAGAAAGAGCAGGTCGGTTTAAAGTGAAGCCTAATTTCTGTAAACTGCGAACATTTACGAAACAGTAACGTATGTGTACCTAATATAACTCTCCATTACCATCATATCTTACAGTAAATGTCTATATACAAATGTAAAGACCAGTACAGAGCTGGCCTAGCACCATAAAACAGTGCCCACAAGTTTGAGTACCTATCCTCAGCCAATGCAAGAATCTTATGGATGAAGCAGTCTTCCTCTCGACAAATCAAAGCTTCTGTCTAAGCCTGGTCGGGGCCATATCTTAGATAGCCAGCAGCATCTGCTTCGCAAGGAAGCATGCTTATCGTGAATATGATACCCATTTCTAGGGCAATCACCGAGAATTATTATTCTCCTCGAGCGCCTTTCCTCTCTCCAGCTTCCCACCAAAAGTACCCTTGCCAAATGCATCTACTTTATTCCACATCCATTCGCGCAGCTACGTATACCCTTGTTAGCTCTAGCTGAAAAAAATTCGCTATATATAAGAATAAAATGATATAAAAACTTACCGGCCCAAAAGGATGCTCCATTGGCCAATCCATCACCAAAACCATATAAGCCGGCAAAACCGTGACGGTTAGCAGCTGCAGGATACCCGTAAACCTCATCCAATTCGCCGGATGCTGACCACGTATTCGTACTCGACGTTTATATTTTCTTTCTAGACGGTATTGGTCGCTTAGGCTCATTTTGGAGAGGTCGGGAGGCCATGAGCGCCGGAGGAGTGGGTGGTGATATGGAGTTGAGGTTGAGGAGGGAATTTGGGGGGGGTTTGTGGGTCTATCCATCTTCAATTTCGTGGGGGACACCTTTCCCGCGGTAGTTATTACTACGAGACTAGGTGGGTACCTATATATCTTTTTCTTTGAGATTTAAATTCAACTCGGATGGATATTGATCCCAAATCGAAGATTTAAAGGTCTGGATGCATGCTAATGCAATGCCGCTAGTTAGTCAACGTCTCTTCGACAAGGACAAATGGATGGCGCTAACCCAATCCCAGCCTAGCTCAAGCCCAGACCTCCCCGCTCAGGGAAAAAAAGCGGCGGTTGAAAAGGCGGGCGCCGACCGAAAGCAGAAATCCAACAACTCCGGAAAAAAAAAAAAAAAAAAACTCGGCTATCAAAAAAAAGTTTCAACCTTTCCTTTTCCCTCCTTCTACTTCCTTCATGATACCCCTCAACGAGTCAACATCATCCGAAGAGGATTTGTCGCAGTCTCTTCGCTCAAAACCAGATTGAAACGATTCATTCCGGACCAGCTGGAGAAATAAGACTTCTACCAGTTGATATCTACTAGGACGGTTGTTTTTTGTTGTTCAGATCAAAACTTGGAGAAACAATGGCGACGAATAGCATCAAGCTGTTGACTGGAAACAGTCATCCCGAGCTGGCCAGCTTGGTGGCGCAGAGGTACCCACTTCTCCCGATATATCATATACATCAACAGATACTGATAATAAAATTGAGGATCATATAGACTCGGCATCGAGCTTACCAAAATCATGGTCCTCCAGTACTCCAACCAAGAAACCTCCGTCACAATCGGTGAATCCGTCCGCGACGAAGACGTCTTCATCCTCCAATCCACCGCTCCCGGCGAAATCAACGACGGCTTAATGGAACTCTTAATCATGATCAATGCCTGCAAAACCGCTTCTGCCCGTAGAATCACAGCCGTAATTCCAAATTTCCCGTACGCCCGTCAAGACAAGAAGGATAAATCCCGAGCTCCGATCTCTGCGAAGCTCGTGGCCAATATGTTGCAGACCGCCGGCTGTAACCATGTTATCACGATGGATTTGCACGCTAGTCAGATCCAGGGTTTTTTCAACGTCCCTGTCGACAATCTATACGCCGAACCATCAGTTCTTCACTACATCCGCGAAAACTTCGATGTTCAGAACGCTGTTATTGTCTCTCCCGACGCTGGTGGTGCGAAACGTGCAACTGCAATCGCTGACCGTCTGGATCTCTCCTTCGCTTTGATCCACAAGGAACGTACCCGTCCTAATGAAGTCTCACGAATGACCCTCGTCGGTGACGTCAAGGACAAGACAGCAATCCTGGTCGATGACATGGCTGATACCTGTGGTACCCTCGTCAAGGCTGCCGATACACTTATTGACAACGGAGCTTCGTGTGTGGTTGCCATTGTTACACATGGAATATTGAGCGGCAAGGCGATTGAGAGTATCAACGGGAGCAAGCTTACGAAGGTTGTGGTTACAAATACTGTACCACATGAAGAGAAGAAGAGAATGTGTCCAAAGCTGGACACTATTGATATCTCGCCGACAGTATGATACCTTTTATATCCCTATAGTTTTGTATGGAGAAAGATACTAACTATCAAACTAGCTGGCGGAGGCGTGTAGACGAACACACAACGGCGAGTCCGTTTCCTTCTTATTCAGCCATACACCTTCGTAGTACGGAGATTATGTCACCAAACCAATAAGAAAGGGATCAGTTTCGCCGTTACAACTACCAGAAGCTATGCTAAAACTGGAACAAAACGGAGAAATGGATGAAGATTCCAAGCAATACGACGACTAAAGCTACGGCGTGTAAAAAAGTAAGGTAGTAATTTCTTTGTTTTTTTCTTCATATTCATTTTCGGATAAATTAGTGGCTTTTGAGAACTATGGATTGGGTTTATATCCTGGCGAATGGGGTTTTATTACACACTTACTCTACTACACGCACGCACGCACAAACACACACATACACACATACATAGAAGTACTTAGCAGATTTTCGATCAAGCTTTACAATTTTGAAACCGCCTATAGCAAAGGCTCTGCCTCAGAGGAATGAATTGAAGGAAATCCCACTTTGAGGCTCGAGAGTGACGCCAGATCCTTGACCCAATCTATATCCCGAACCGTGCAGTAACTCTGTAATTTTGGGGATCGGTGTAGCCTTTGCTATATTAAGAACACCATAAAGTCTGAGCCTCCATAGACCTAGTAGCCCCATCACACCCGGAAATAAGGATACTCCAGATCTATAGACGCTAGTACATCATATCACGATATCGTTCAATCCAAGATCATGCCAAGGTGTCGCCCAAAAAATGTCGATCAATAGATATTAATATCATAAATACTCGTGCATTGAAAAAGACCGATCTGCAAACCCACGCTGTTAATTGATCATTCATCTATATAGAGCCTTGCCTGTCACGTTTTCTTATGTCCGGTCCCAACGATCTCAAGAACTAAAATAGCCAAAAGTCATTGTCTCGTCGACGCGTATAAAGACATAAAAGATCCGTAGAAACGTAGATCCAAATTTATTTAAAAAAATCCTTACACAAACACGCCCGTCTATACATCCAGATCTCTAATATACGCAAGGTAAATTAATCTAACGATCTGCAGGATACCCGCTCCACATCTACCAGATCCATAAGCCCCCAGCAGATCACCGAGCCTGTGCCAGCAGACGAACTGGCCAGTGAATACTTGCAGGCCTCGCTGGCCCCAGACTGGAAAACTATAAAAGCCGGCTCCTCCCCCCGGTCCCTTTCTTTCCCTCTTCCTTTCCTCCCCGCATAGGAAGTCTTACAAGCATAAGAAACCTACACACTCGTTTTACGTATACGAGCTCTGAGTATTAAGACCTTCATTTCATTTTTTTGAAGTGGGCCTCTTATTATTCAATATTATATAATACATTTCGAGAGAGGAGAACCTCTTGCTTTTTAAAAGCTTCCTATATCCACAGTCGTTACCTACCTCGCTTTAAGCTCTACATTTGAACAGTACATTCGTTTGTATCCGTTCACTTGTATCGAAACCTTCCTACTACTCAAGCTTCAGAACTCCGAATATTTTCGTTAAAAAACCCCTACCTATTCGTCGAGTCCTCTTTTTCCTTACCAAAAGGGTAAAAAAAAAGAGATAAATAAAAAAGAAGCCATGTCTCCAGTAATCTGCAGACTCACCACTCTCTTCTCAAAGCTCACTTCCAACGGGAAGTCAAAGCATACCATCCTCTCCCAAGAAGATGAAGACCTCCTCTCCACCCTCTTTTCGCAAAGGGTTCTTAAGATGTTTGAACATTCACATCTTTTCCTCACATTCGCTTCAGTCCTCTCTCCGCCGCCATCCACTTCTACTACTACTACTACTACTGGTAGCGGGCCAGAAGGACACGAGTTCTTAAAAAACGATGATAAAGTCATTGAATTGGCGAGGAAGAATGTGAAGGAGTACGAGAAGATGAATGGAAGAGTTCATGACGCGGGGAAGTTGGAGAGGTGTTTGACTGTTGAAGTTGGGTTGAAGGGGGTGGTTGTTAGCGGTTATATCAAGTGGAAGAGAGACAGTGCTCTTGGAGGGATGGGGTTTGATGGTGCGGAGTGGAATGAGGAGTGGGTTGGTGAGGTCGGTGGGGTTGAGGGTGCTTTGGCGGAAATTTTGGAGAATTTGTGAGGGTTTTGTCTTGTCTTGTCGGGGGACAGGACATTCTGACAGTCAATCAAATACAAAAAAAAAAAAAAAAAAAAAAAACATAAAACCCTTTTCAAAATATAAAAAGAAAGGTTGTTTTTTGTTTGAGAGGGTTGTGGAAAAAGGTTTTGGAAAGGTAAAATGCAAGGCGTTTAAGGAGTTTATAAGAAGAGCTGGCTGTTGTATTGTATGATTTCTGTTTATTGGTCTTGTGATCAGACTGCTTCATGATGGCGATAGATTAGGATATCCAATTCATTCATTTTACGCTTCATTAAAATCCAAAGTAAATTTAAACGTAAAAGGTTGTGTAAGTACGTGATCATATAGTATGAATACCCGTAAAAGTATAGTGTAAGTAGGGTCTTGTAAATGCATGTACGAAAGTATCTACAAGAATACGAACCTCCGTCAAACGGTAGTGGTATTGTGAGGGGAATGACTAGACAGAATTCATTACGGCCTCCGATGTATCCCGCACGTAATTAACCATTGATACAAATGGGCCCGAGAAGTCCATATCATACCTGCCAAACCGCCTGTTAACTTCTCCATTTAACCATATGCAGAATCTGAAGCCTGCCAAAGGTTACGTGATAGGTGTCGCAGGGGGGCAGGACTTACCAATAATTAACGGCTACACAAACGCCTTCATCTTCATCTACCCTCTGTGCAACCTGGTGATACCACAACGCTGGTAGATATAACATCTCACCGGCTTTGACTTCCACCCTCATGGGTGTTGATAGCTTTGTCCATTTCCAAGGATCGGAATCAGATATTTCTTCAAGTGGTGCATTACGCTCTGATTCCGGGAGTGCAAAGTAGTCATCTAGACAGACAGAGGGCCAGGTAATCATTTCTCCCTCTTCCCCCCCTAATTCTGGTCCCTTTTCTCCTTCTTCCGCTAAAGCAGATGGATTGACGGGATCAGGCAGGATATCAAACCCTCCACTGTCATTCCTAACATAACTTGCACTCCTAACCTCCCTCTCATTTACACCTGCCACTCCAATCGGGCTAACTAAATAAAACACTTTCGTTCCCAAAATAACTCCATAAAGATTCTGATAAGGATCCTTATGTAACGAACTTACACTATGCTGATTTCCAATCCAGATGTTTGTGGCGTCGGGAAGGGGTTGGGAAAGGGATATTGACGCCCATGGTATTGTCTTTGGGATGTCGTTTGCGAGGAGGAGATATTCGGACGTGAGGTTCGAGTCTTGAGACTGCGCGTAGAGGACTGTTGGCGGGTGTGCGGCTTTGGTGGAGGATTTGAGAGTGTCGAGGAAGGCTGTGAAGGGGTGTGGTTGAGTGTGCGGTTTTACTGTTATTTTTGGCTAATTAATTTCAAAGTACTCCCATGATAAATCCCCAAACTACTATATTTAGATGACCATCAGGGGACATCAAGGAGATAGAGTCCTTAGTGATTAGGGGATGCTCACCGAAGTACTCTGTCCCATTATGGTTGACTATCGAATCTGCGTTGCTGTGGTATTTTGCACCAGCGGATAAATCGCCTATTAGCCGCCATTTCCTTACATCTTCCCATTCAATACATTTCACCAATGCCCTCCCATGCTTTTCAATCAATTTTTCATATGTATAGGTCAAAATCAAAAGAAAATTACCCTTTCGGCGTCTCAGCGACCATAACCTCCATATCTCCCATTTTGGAAGATAAGTAGGCGGGTGTCCATTTATTACTGCCAGTGTAGGCGGGCCAATCTGTCATAGCATTGCGGATGATGACTGGACGGTTGCGACTGATGATCTGGTGGAATTCGAGAGGGGTTGGTGGGTCCGGTAGGTATTCTATAGCGGTTGGGGGGTAGTTCAGGGAGGCATAGGATTCGAGGAGGTCCCTGAGGGCTTTGGAGGACATCTTTCCGGTTGTAATAAGTATATACAGCTTGCAGTTGGGATTACAAAATGCATATGCTAGTCTTATATGTATATGGGAGAGGAGAGGTTGTAGGCGGTTATATCTAAGTTGACCGATGATACGAAGATATACTACTACCTCTTAAGCGTATGTATTGCATAGGACAGGGAGAGCCATTTGAACTTTTATAGTATATACCTATTAAGGGTCATTAAAGAATACTGGACATTATTACTACTATCTCAGTAATTTCGAGTATCTTAGCAATATCACATTCAAATAGCTTAGACAGCTTAGACCCGAAAGTGAAGCCTCGTTCATACTCCTAATATAAAAGTCGACTATATGGCCTGCTGGGTGTGTTGACTTTAGTCTCAAGAAGAGTTCATGCCAAGAAGTGTCATGTTGCCGTGTTGCCCTGAGACCACTGTTTGACTGCAAATAATTACCTAATCAGGATCGAGTACCCTAAGCCCTTTCCGAAAGTCGCAGTCACTTTTCAACTGACCGGCCAACGCAAACCAACCCGAGCAAAAGAAACCTCGAAATTTTAGTGCGCATCTTTGTTTGAGGCAGCTTTTTCGATTTCGACAACCCCCAATAATAACCTATCGACACGACATCGACCATCACCAACCATCACACATACCCGGCCACTCGCCCCGACGACACTTCTTCCCCTCCCTCTCCTCCTCCCGTCGTATCGACTAATATAGCTCGCCCAGCATGAAGCTGAATATTGCGTATGTTTACTGCTTCTTTCTTTTTTCAATGTTTTGTGCGGTTTGTGGGTTGGTTGCTTCTTGGATGAGTTTACTGGCTGGCTGGTTGAGAATTGGATCTATGGGACCTATGGAAGAGTTTGAATTGCTGGGATTTTTGGTTTCGACATCACGACTAAAGATTGAAGACGACGACAATGGGTGGAATGGGGTGTTTGAAAAGATGGGAAAAGTGGAAAGGAAGGATTCTCAACCAGCTGGCCGGCCTCGTCCAAACCATGATGCAACCAAGTCCGAACTTCAAGAGGAGGATATCAGAGAATGAATGAATATACAAGAAATTGAAAAACAATTGAAACAAGGAGAGACGAGAGAGAGAGAGCTAATACAAGGACACTAGATACCCCGCCAACGGCTCCCAGAAGCTCATCGAAATCGACGATGAACGTCGTCTCCGCGTCTTCATGGAGAAGCGCATGGGCCAAGAAGTTCCCGGTGACAGCGTCGGCGACGAGTTCAAGGGATACATCTTCAAGATCACCGGAGGAAACGACAAGCAGGGTTTCCCAATGAAGCAGGGTGTCATGCACCCAACCCGTGTCCGTCTCCTCCTCGCCAAGGGCCACTCTTGCTACCGCCCCCGTCGTACCGGTGAACGCAAGCGTAAATCCGTCAGAGGCTGCATCGTCGGTGCCGATCTTGCTGTCATGTCCTTGACCATCGTCAAGCAGGGTGATGCTGAGATCCCCGGATTGACCGATGTTACCCACCCAAAGCGTCTCGGTCCCAAGAGAGCGTCCAAGATCCGTAAGTTCTACGGATTGACAAAGGATGATGATGTCCGCAAGTTCGTCATTCACCGTGAGGTTCAGCCAAAGGGTGAGGGAAAGAAGCCATACTCCAAGGCTCCTAAGATCCAGCGTCTCGTTACTCCTCAGACTCTGCAGAGGAAGCGACACAGGATTGCTCTCAAGAGGAGACGCTCGGAGGCCCAGAAGGAGGCTGCCGTAAGTTTACACCCACTCCCATACTCTAGATGCTATTTAGTAGTATATGTCGTATAATACTAGTGCGCATGCTAATATTCTTAACAGAGCGAGTACGCCGGCCTCCTCGCCAAGCGCGTCCAGGAAGAGAAGGCCAAGAAGGCCGATATCCGCAAGAGAAGAGCCAGCTCGATGAGAAAAGAGTAAAGCAAATAAATCTACAAAGCTTTTCGTTTCTCATTTCTGTGTCAAGCCTTTTTCTCTGTTTTCCCTCCACCAAAACCCTCGGAAACCCCCTTACGACGGACCTACCCCAAAAAACCGTCATTCCACTCTCCCGCGTGTTACATATCCATCACATTCACGCAATTACACTATTAGTACTATTACTACAGCTACTACTACTACCAACCAACCTACTACCTTCCTCTTCTTTTGTGTCAAGTCTTCTTATAGGGCATATACGGTGTTTTTATTACGTGTTTCCCCCCTCAGGGTCCTTCCTCCTAAAACCTCTATCCCACGCTTGTTACGTTCCTACTGTGTTATATATGGGAAATGCTTTTTTTTTCTTTTACTTTTTCTCTATTTCCTCCTTAATGAATGACCACCAAAAAAACACGAACTCCAGCTGTCCTTTATAATAAGACTAGATTCTTTCACGGGTGTGACATGATGATGATACTCTATAATGCCGAATTGCTTGATACATATCATATATTACATAGAAGTAATCCGTGTAAATATACTACCTATACATATGCTGCTATGTGCAAGGACCCAGGTAGTTACTTAATCCTTAGCTATAGCTTATCCTTCATCTCCCGCCACCGCCCCCCCCTCATCGGATCAACCTCCATCAGCTTCTCCAGCCACGCTTGCATATCAGCCCTTACGCCTTCATCATCCACATCTCCACCACCAACAGCTCTTAATAACCCCCCAACAAATATCATCTCCTCCAGTAATAGCCTACACTCCGGCTCTTCTTCTAAGAGCTCCCTCATCCAGTCTAGCGTCCGAAGCAGGGTTTCAGACTTTTGGTCAGTCGCCAGCGGGAATACTTCACTCGTATCGCTTGGAGAAGAATTAGGAGAGCAGGATTCGAGGAGTAGCCAGTGGTTATAGAGCTGGATGCTTTGGTCGTAGGGATCGGTGTATACTGCTGTTTGCATTTCTCCTAGCTCTATTTTTTATTTATTTATAATGATCAGCAATCGTGCAGCCGTACGTGTAGGAGAGAGGGGTTTTATACGCACCACCGTCTAAGAAGGTTATCCGCTCTTCAAGCGTCGCACCACGCTCAGTGAGCATACGCGGGATGAGCTTACTCCTATTATGCCATGCCGAGAAGTTGGATAGGTCCTTTCCATACATCGCCGTCGTATAGGCGAATTCCTGCTCTACCAAACTCTCTTCTTCGTCGTCATCTTTCCCACTACTCTTCTCTTCCTTCTCTTCGCTTCGTTGTTGTTCTTGCAGTTTTTCAATGCTTTGGACAAGGTACCGTCTATACCCCCACCCATGAAAATTTCTCGAGTCCCTTGACAGCATCTTATTCACCAAACCCATCTCCGCTTTCCACAGCTTCAGTGCCGTCACCAGACTTAGCTTCTCAGATGCAGTCTGTAGTATAAACAACCGGTAATTCCATATCCAGTAACATTTCGGAAACTTTTGCAGCAATGGTAAGAGAAACGTGAGTTCTGAGGATAAAAGGGATAATTTATTCTCTTCCTTCTCTTTCTCTTCCTTCTCTTCTTCCGTTCCTTCCGATTGTGCTACTTCTTCTGGGGAAGTAAGTAAATGAAGAACTATACGCCGTCGAAAATTCCATATTGTGTTAAACTCCGGGTTTTGTTCTAGTAGGCTTGAGGTGGACAAGAGCGAGGCTTTGGTGTAGGTTTTCGAGGCTTTCTGGGTTGTTAGTTAGTTTCCTCTTTTTATTTACTTTGAGTTCAACGACGGTTCTATATATCCCTTTTATGGTTATAGGATATATATGGTAGTAAATGTCAAGAGGTGTGACATACAAGACCCTGAACTTCACCCACAAGCGCATTATAAGCGTCGATTTTGACACGGTCTTCTTCGATTGCTTGCGCAGTTCTCGGAGCGGTGGAGGCGCGGGGCACGCCGTGCTATTTGTCTACAGTTACTATGTATCCATAGTCTTTATCAAGGGTTGGAAGCTTACGCTGGTCATTTTTTGTTTTGGGGGTCTTTTTCTTTTGTGAAGTTGGTGATATTTAAGTCCGTTAGGTAGGTATATTACAGTGGGGGGTGACGAAACGTCGGTTTCGGCCGGCTTGCTGTTGTGTGTGAGCTTGTCGTGGTTAATGCCAAGACTTTAGGCATAGTTAAATTTCGCGCGACAAACCTTTTTTTTTTCTCTTTGCCTCTCACATCCAAATATCTTCCAGCTCTACATCTACATTTTCCACCGCGACAATGGCATAAATAAAATGTCAACCGTAAATATCCCTACTAGTAAGCTTTACAATTCCATCTTTCCCCTTCTTTACTTTTAACATAAATGTATACCACCCATTTGGGGGTGGTAAGTGTTTTTTTTTTTCACATGATGAACAAAATTTTCACCCACATAACCTGACCAGAGGTAGTACTCTGAGATGACGTTACGGGAAATTTAAAAAGATCAAGCTCAACAGTCTGACTATGTCCTTTATTATTTATTGCTATTATATGACCCTCGTATATCATTCTGGTTGAGTCTTTATGCTAACGGTTGGGTTTTGAAGATTTGTGTGTTATTGCACTTAGGTTTCGATCGGACATTGTATTACGGGTATTAGGCTGTGAGAAGGGAGCGTGGTACTAGATGTGGGTGTGATATTGATATTGATACGATATGTATGATACGATGTGACGGTATGCTACATACATGCTATTTTATATGAGAAAATACAATTTAAAATACCCTAAGTATGCTGTATGCATTGTGTCCCGTCTCGTAGTATATGAAACCTCCAGTAGCAATGTACCTTGTGTCTTCCCATAATCACCATCGATGGTATATTGATGTTTGTTATTGCGATATAGAGGAAGGCAGAGTTGAGAAAGCCCATAGTGATCCTTGGTGTGGTACTAAGAGATCATTTGTATCCGAAAGACAGCCCATGATGTCTCAACAAAGTATTTTTTTCCATGAGGGATATGCAACAGCCCCGGCGATCGGGTTCAGGGTAGTCCCATAAGCCAGCTTGCAAGAAGTGGCATGGTGGGGGATATATCCATCGATATACCAGGATATCAGAGACAGGCTCTCAGGCTAGTTAGGGTGATGGACCGCCTATAGGTAAACAGCTTTCGCTGCTGGTGGAATCGCCGGGCCAGACCAAACCCTCTGCCTCTGCTTGTCGAGAGGAAGATGACGGATGTCTCGATAACATCCTCTAACTCCGTGTGTAGCTGGCGTTCGATATTGGTGATTCTCAGGCATCCAGCCTCCAGTGCCGATTCAAAAATCCCTTTCCAACAATCTATACTCTCATATCCCTCCACTTTCTTATCTTCTGCTGTTTCTTCAAGCCTTAACAGCGATCATCCCACCCATTCCTCCAGCGCCGGTATTTTTATCCAAATCCTCCTATATAGGACTATTAGCGACATCTCCCCCACATACCCACAAAGAGAAGTCGAAATTAAAGAAGAATCAAGCTAGAAAAACACTACTCACCACCTCAAAAATTACCCTAATCATCAAGCTACACCCGGGACAGACAGCAATATCCTCGCCTTCCCTCAGATCTCCGATCGCAATTTCGAAACGGTCACCGCATGGGCATGGGTAGTGGAAGATTTGGAGGGTGGGGTCGTAGGTCATGTCCTCGATTTCGATCTCGTCGTAGATTGATTCCTCCATTTTGCGGGGGTTTTGTGGTTGCTATCCTTTTGGGATTGGTGGTGGTAGTGGGGGCGATGAGGTTGTAGCAGTGAATGTTGGAACAACCTTGAGGCTTTTTGTGTGACTAGTCTTGATTATGTGGCGGTTATGTGGCGAGGATATGTGGCGGGTGAGGATAATACGATGAAATCAAAATGCAACATATTCACAACACATGTCATGAGACATAGACTATTAAGCCTCGACGCAATTACAAGACTACCTCGGTACCATCGAAATCCATGATCATTCGAAAGATTTTACTACCACAATCTAGATTCTTTATCTCTTTGTAGATTCGATTTAACATTCAGGATTAAATTATTTAATGATGATCGCTGTTTTTATATACAAACTTCCGACCCATCCACCATCGTTTGAGGCGACCATGCTTCTTTGAACCGCTTTGTGGAGGCTGGCCAACGAGATCCAGAGGTTCCTCGACAAGTTCAAAGGGTTGGTCAGTGAGATCAACCGCTGCTTGTTTTGCCTTAAGTCGGTCGATTTTTGGGCCTACTTTGTTAGTCACGAGCTCCCTCAGGTTTTCGGGTATCCCCCGCGGCCCGAAAACTATTTCGCCTGAAGATTTATACATGCAAATAGCCATATATTCGGCAGCTCGGTTTGTCCACTGATGGCCCGCCGGGAATGTGATTTGAGTGGTATTCAGGATATACCTAAACTGTTCGATGGCTTCTGTATATCTATCCTGACGCCCATAAAGAAGACCTAGCAAAAAATTACTGTCGAGCCATTCGATGACAGTAGGGCTAAGTTCCCTGCCTACACCTTTCACAAACCCTTCTAGTAAATTTATAGCTTCGTCACATTTCCCAAGTTTCTCTAGGGATATGCAAATACCCTGAAGCGCTGGATAGATCCCAGGGTGGTCGTTTCCGAAATATATTTTTAGCATATCCAGAGACTTATGAAACCATTCAAGGGCTTCGCCGTATCTCTCGTTTTGGTAATAGACACGAGCCACATTTGTAGCAGCGTTCAGAAAATCAGTGGCGGCACGGTTTAGCTGCGAATTTAAAACAAAAATCACACGCTCGCAGAACTCCATGGATTTATCAAACTGGCGCAGCAAACTATAAGAAAAGGCAATACGACTCATCAGTGGAAGTTCAGTCGTTTTTCGATCAGCAAAGTCAACGCATTTAATTTCTGAAACTGTGAGGGCCTGTTGGAAAAGTTCGATAGCGCCAGCGTAGTTTTTTTCGTCGTGACAAATTAATCCCATTCCGTGCAATAGCTGAATATGCAGCCTAGGGACTTCATCGAAGAAGAAAATTGGTTTAGATAGCGCGCGCTGAAAATACTCTCGTGCTTCTTCGTAACGATGCATCTTGTAAAGACACCAGGCGAGAGCGTCAATGTATTGGACTGTTATTAGGTCGTCCTCACTAGAATGTGTCGTCCTATACTCGATGCATTCCCTCAAAAAGGGCACCGCAGATTCCGGCTTGCCTCTCCAGCGAAGATACGCTGAATATTGGAACTTCAATTGAAAAAGCTGTTCATCAAGTATAGAGTTTCGGGCTGTGTTATCTAGTAATGCCCGAACTTGTGCGACCAAACCGTATTCCTCCCATTCACGGAAACTCGATCTATCCACCCTGTTAAGAAGGATATCCAAAGCAATTGCTTTAGTATCAAGTCTGTCTCCGATGTGATTACGTGTCCGGAGACTGACAAGCCGGTGTAGTCTTAGTGCAAACTGCTGGTTTGTAGACTCGAAGCCGTAAACAAGGTTGAATGAAAGCAAGGAAGAGATTGCCTGATCAAAGTCGAATTCGTCTTCGATCCGAATTTTTGATAGAGGATGGTCCCCTCCAAAATCGAAAAGGAGTTTCGGAATCTCCTGGTAGGCAAAAAGCGATAGAACCTCCAGCAGTCTTGCTGCGGCTTCGTTCTGCTGCTCGATCTGCTGGTAGGATATATCCCATGTTTTCATAACTGCCTGTTGAGGCGGGCCGCCCATCTCTCCATCAAATGGTTGTGATAGTAGTTTAAATTCGTGCTGTCGCAATCGGTGGAGGTATTCGGCGACTTGAATCCCAGTTTGATGCATATATGCAGCTGCCTGGGCGATCGCTAGAGGGAGAAATTCGAGCTCTTCAAGGAGAGCAATGACAGAGTCCGTATCACTGGTATCTGTATCTGGTCCTGGCCGAAACATAGAAAGCGTCTCATCTAACGCCATTCGACTATCAAGATAGAGACAATGGTTTCGATGAACTAATTTACCAACAATGTTCCTATTTCGTGACGTAAAAATAACCGAGCCCCTGTTGTTTGGTAAGTAGGTTTGGAAGGTCGCCATGACTGCTTCCTCGAAGGAGTCCGCAGCATCGACAAGCAAAATCCAATTGCCCGATATTTCTGAATCCAGCCAGTTTTTCAGCTTAAGACATACTGCTTCTGGTTCTAGGTTCTCCGTCGGCAGTCCCACGCCAGCCGCAATTTGAACATAGCCATCTTCGAAAAGTTTGGAGGATGAACCATAAGCCCAGAAGACGTTAAAGGCTAACTTGCTCCGGTACGCAAAGTTCAAAAGAAATTGTGTCTTCCTAGAAAGTTTTAAGAGATATGAGTGCCAAGCCGTCTAGGACACAGCTAAGGTCATACTGGTTACACATACCCAGCGCCTCCAAGCGCACATATTGCGATTCTGATTTGTTCGTCGCCAATTTTCTTTTGGAGAAGCTTTTCGAGCTCTTTAGACATCTCCACTCTTTCGACATATCCTGGATTCCTGGAGTATGGAACTTGAAAATGTTTTTGTTCTAGAAAAGTATTAGAGACTTCGGTTCTTATCCTAAGATATGATATATTTTAGAAGAATTTCATACCCATGGTCTCGTCCCTATCGATAAATGTTGGATTGGTTTCATCAAAGTCTGTGCTCTCAGTCCCCTTAATACACTCGTAGATCTTATCCCTCAACAGATCATACTCGGGGTCATATTGTGAGTCGAACTTAGTGATACCACTATGGTCAGCGTCGCGACTCAGTATGTCATCGTCTGCCTCGTTTATGTTTGACAAAGCGGATGAGTAGGGAACCATAAGCTTTGTTTTTCCCGCCCGTTTCCAAGTTCCGTCAATGTTCTAAACAGATCATATGATCAGTTTTCGGGTGTATATTAACAAATGGTAAACTCCAGCGTTTTGGTTACCTCGACGGTTGGTGTTTCCCTTGTTTCATAAATAGTGACTATTCGAAAACCCGGGAGTCTTTCTCGAACGCGATTACGAAAGCTCTGGTGTAGGAGATTAAGGTACTTTGATCCAGGGCGCAGGTCGTGGATAAAATCCCAATTAGGTTGGCTTTCTATCATGTATTTCCATTCTTCAACTCTAATCCCACTATTTGGGACCCCGAAGAAGAAGGCGGCAGACGTGTTCTGGATAACATCCTGGTACCCGGGATTGGTTATACTCGCAGCGGCAGCATCGCAGATTGCCTACAAAAATACCGGGCCTCGTTAACCAATTATCTAGGTAGATATATAAAACCGTCTATGCGTCTGTGGAGATAAACCCAGACAGACCGGCCGCTTTCGAATTAATGACGGTGCGTACCTTCTTAACCACCAAGCCGCCCAGGCTGTGCCCAAAAAATATAATCCGATTTCCCTATCCCAGGCATAATTGTATTAGTTATAGTCCACGTGAGTAATTAGCTGTATTTAGTAGTGCGACTATCTCACATTTTTGTTTTTCAGCCTGTTACTAGCAACCACTCGAAGGAAAGTATGCCCAAATTCCGCTATTCCTGCTACGGAAGCGCTTTTTACCAATGTCGAATTGTATCCGTAAAGTAGAACTCTGAATCGATCTTTAAACTCTTCTCTGATCAGAAAATCCTCAATCCACATAACAGTCTTGCCAGATGCTTTCCAGGAGCCGTATGCGTGGCCTGCGAGTCCAGTGACGAAAATGAGGCTTGATTGTCATTTTCGAATAACGGTCAGCTTTAGCCCTTGTGGTTATTATTTCGTTCAATTAATCCGTCGAATGCACAGGCTTAATTATGTATACGCTACACTGGTCGGTGCCCGAGACTGCATGAACAGAAAGATACGAATGAGAGCTTCCGACTTACTCAACAACTCCTTCCCCATCCACATGGTGAAGGCAGGTGAGCCCGCGAAAATGTTGATCAACATTCACGCTAACGGGTTCATCGTTAGCATCGAAGCTGATGTATACTATCTCTTCATCGGTGTTGTCGTTGAGTAATAATGGGAGTTTCTGGTTCAGAGTTAGAATGGCGACTTGCGTCCTCCCCGTGTCGTTTGGATCCGGCAATATCAATGACTTGATACATTTCAAAGGTTTATCCCCGGTAATGTATTCCGAGAATTTAGATACTGTCGCTCTCACAAATTGCTCCTTAGTTATTGCTAATGGCAGATTGGATATGCGAACAGTTAATGAACCTGCTGAGGACATTTCGGGGGGTTGGGGGGTCGCCAGCTCGATAAACACATTCACTCGATTGTGGCTGAGAAATCGTCGAAAAGGTAAGCGTAGCCCTAGGATTAGAATATTTCAGATTTCCTGGGAAAGATCGTACAGAATATCGATTTATATATAGGAAGGCTGAGCTCTTGAGCTCGAGCGGGGTATTAGCCAGTAGCCAATCATTGTCCAACGCCAATACAATTGTTCGCGACTATTACGTTGTTACAATGGTGAAGTGAATTTGCGAAGCCTCGTTGATGGACAAAAGACAAACGTTACTGCTATGGCTACTAAACCCTTGCCTGGACCCTGACTCAAATTTTTTACGAAATTTTATGCTTAAGAAATAGTCAATTAAAAAGTTGGCCATTAACGTCCACTTGATACATATATACAAACGATGTCTAACGTGCCGTATGGCTCGGGCCATGCAGTGACAAAGCAAGTATCGGCGCAGGTTTGTCATGATACAGATTCTTAAGCCATATCTTCCCCGAGTTAGGTTATGTCGAATCCTTCTGATATTATGCCAACTATAAATCTAGAGTAATTCCCTAGGGCCACTCGCGGCCGGCAGACTTCCAGTTGCCGTAGTTCTCGACAACCAAGACCAGGATGACTACATAAAATCCGAGTTAAACTTCTCTCGATTCGACAAAATCGCTGCGTCTCTTTTTTGGGCAGGCCTGCCGGGGAACATATCCGCTTTGAACCGCCATGCTGCCTTACGCAGACAAATCATTGTGACTGAACAGGCAGACCTCCATCTGGTATGGGGAGGTAACATCGTTTATATAAAGCCGCTACCACCTTTTCTACTCAATCATAAATTCTTCGATGAGGTTATCGCGTCTTCAGAAAACCACACCGCGGCGCGATGGATGCTACTCACTTATGCAAAACTTATTCACCACCCAAGCGACCTTTTGGTAGCGCGCCAAAGCGGTCTGCTTGCTGGACTGGAAATTGAGGAGACTATAACTTGGCCTGCTTGGGCTGCTTTCGCATCCGAGATCCTCAACAAAATAAACGCTGAAGAATTCCAAGGGAGATTCCATTACGGAGACCTGCGACTCGATCGCTTGAATCTAATATTTAGATTCCGCCTAGGAGTCCTACGTGGATTCTTCATCAGTTATGATAAATACGGATCTTTTTTTTCTGTCAACTTCAAATGGGTCGCTATATCCTTCTTATATATAACCGTCATTCTCTCAGCAATGCAAGTCGGCCTGGCGGCGATGGCAATTGAACAGAGTGATAACACGCAGAAAATAATGTCAGTTGTATCCTTTGGTTTCGCTGTTTTCTGTATGGTTCTGGTTATCTTTGTCTTGTTTCTTTTGGGCTTCACGTTTCTTGCACTTTTCATTTGGAATTTTTGGAAGACAAGGTCCTTTCATGGCAAGATTAAAGTAGAAAAGAAGGAAGAAAAGCGTCAACCTTGAACATGAGTAATCCGGGTCAGCCTTGTCAGAAGTATATTCAGATCTTGAACTGGTTCTTGTGTTTTATTTAGTTGGATTTGCAATCGACGACCCGAAATAGTTAGTCTAGAACTTTAATATTGCTCTAGTTATATGGATCAACCTAGTTTGGGTAACCCTGGGGGTTAATCCAACCTTATTACCACTTAAGTACCTGTAAGTTATACCTGAAAAAGAAGCTAGGCGGGTAAGAAAGTCGTTTATTGAAAATGAATGGATATGATCTATAGATACAGCACCAGGCGCGCCTATTTTTATATTAAAAATAAAGTAAACCTAATCATCTGGACATATGCAAAAGAAAGTATATAAAAGGAAAAGGGAATGATACCGTAAAACAGAGAACAAAGTATTTCAGCTTGGGGGGGCTATGGTGCTATGCTAAAGGCTTAATAAACTATATGATAAAAGAAGTAGATACCGACAATATAAAACGAATGAAGATAAAAAAATTTAACCAAAAATACCAGAACCTGATAAGTGATGATTGTTGTTGGTGGATGAATTAAAGTATATACGGAAGCCCTCCCTCACAGATTGGAAAAATAGGGGAATATTTGTTTTATTTTAAGCCATTTCTTCTCGTCGCGGCATTGCAGGCGTAGGCATCCTTCCACCTCCATCCATCATTCCGAACCCATCGTCTAGACCAGGGTATGTAATCCCGCTAGCATTTGTGTTTAAGCTTTTCAGCCCTCTACCGCTACCGCCACCTTGCGGAATATGCGGCGGCATGGGACCAGGTGGCGGTCTTCCACCCCTCATTTGTGGCGGCGGTCTATATTTCCTTTCCTGGCCTGGAATCTGTCCGACTCCTAGTGCGATATCCAAATCAGCCTCCGACATCGAAGGCCGCCTGTTACCACCTCCAGCGTTGCTACCACCGGAATTTCTTCGGCTACCAGGCATTCCACGCGGCGGCATCCCACCGTTGAAGTTGTGCGAAACAGGTGGATGCCTAAACGGCGATTGTGTCCTGCTGGCGGGTCGGCTTCCAGGCCCGTTCATATGCGGCGGCATGCCAGGCGGCCCACGGCTTCCAGCTCTACTTCCACTTCTGAATCCCTCACGCGGACCAGGCGACTCTGCCCTTCCGCGGTACGCGCCGGGCGGGGGACCTCGTGCGCTGAAGCCTTGAGATTCGCTTCTTGCACGGCGGGAAGCGTCTGCTTCCTTGGCTTCGTACCGGAGCGCGGATGATGGGAGTTCGAAGTCCACGGCGAAATTTAGGATCTCCATTGAATTTGAACGCTTTCGACCATGGTGTGGTGGTGGTGGGCCTTGGCGCATACGAGGATCTCCTCTCATGCTGAACGCTGGTGAAGAGCTACGTGGTGGCGGCGGGCCTCGTCGCTCTGAGAATGCAGGTGATGCAGAACGAGGCGGTGGAGGACCACGGGGAGGGCGCATGGAACGTTCACTGAAAGCCGGGGAAGCAGAACGGGGTGGATAACCAGGACCCATTGGGCCGCCGGGAGGAGGAGGTCGGAAACCCGGTCTACCTCTTAGCTCTGGCGTAGACCCTGGTGGGCCCGGCATTCGTCCGCGCGGTGGCATCCCATGAGGACCTGGCGGACCATGAGGGCCCGGTGGCATACCGTGTGGGGGCCCGGACGGGTACATGTTGTTGCTTGGCGGGCGAGCGGAAGGTGGCATATTAGGAGCGCCTGACTGGACCCTCCTATCTACGACTGTCTCCTGTGATGGCGGACGCTGTGGGTGCCCTTGCGACGAGGAATTCCTGGCAGGATATGGCCCCTGCTCGCCGCTTGGGACGCGGGGTGTCGGTGTAGCTACTCCGCTCGTAGGGCCATTAATCCCAGATGACAGAGACGTTCTTGACGATGTTGCGCTTGGGGATTCTGTGTAGCCGCTACTTGATCGAACACTAGAAACGCCACTTGCATAACCCGCTTTAGCTGGTGCAGGAGACACTGTAGAGCTAGTAGCCGAGGCAGGCGCACTTGTAGAGCTCAACGGAGACTTTGTTGAAGGGTATGGCCCCTCTTCTGGAATATCCTTCATTGGTAACGACGGAGGACCTGAGCTTTCTCTCCCAGTCGGTGTCGACGAAAGGATTGATCTATGAGCAACGGTTTGTAGTGGCACAGGGTGTTTATCTCTCAGCTCCGGTTTCGAGGGTACCCGTTGCACTGTCTTTTGAGCTTCAGGTAACGATGTCGGAGCTTGTGTATCTTCTGGGATGGATTCAGGGATTGCAGGTGATCTTCGGTCAGCTTTGGGTGGCACTACTGGGATTTCTGGTAGAGCTGTTGTTGGCGGGGCCGAAGCTGGCGCGGAGACTGGTGCAGCAATCGATGTAGATGTAGCGACTGGGTTAGGAAGGGACTTTAAGTCTGGCAATGGCGGCATAGGCGGTTGTTCCCGTTGAGTACTTGTCGAGCCGGAGTGCAAATTATCAAACGAGAAGCTAGATGAGAAGTCGCCTGACGAGAAGTCGTCCCCTAAAGAGAAGGGAGCAAACGACTTGATTCTGAAATTCAGCTTATCATCCGACTCATTCCTCTTGATATTCGGTAGCCCCTTAACAGTATCTACTTCTGGCGGCGACTGAACCTGCTGTAATGACGAGCCATTGGCAAGCTCCGCAGGTTGCTCGTCTCCATCTTGGTTGTCTCCAAAGTAGTAGTCTCCAAGGAATGAATATGTCTCCGTCCGGCCTCCTCGTCCAGGTGCGAACCCAGGGCTTGGTGGTGGTGCTAATCCTGTATTTTGCTGCGGCTTCTCCACTGATAAACTATTCGATGTCGAGAACTCTAGTGTCAACGGCTTGAAGGATGTGGAGGGTTGTAGCTTCCCAGGTGGTGGTGGTGGCGGTAGCTCTGTCTGTTTCGGCGGCGCAGGTGGTGCCATGTCTATGGGTACTGTCGGTCTCGTTGATGAACTTGGAAATATCGAAAGTCCTCTTGATGAAGAAGTCCTCGGTCTTTCTGGTGATGATCGGTCAAAAGGAGACGTCTGGTTTCCCTTCTCAGGAGTACTTGGAGGCTCCATCGAAAGGCTCTCAATCCTCTTCGGCAGCGGTAGCTCATACTTGGCGGGCGTAGGCGGTGGAGCCTCTTCTGTCAACTTGGCAGGGGTCGTCGGGAGCGCATCGTCACTCAGGGGCTCTTGCGGCGGACTAATTGGGGTCTGACTGTTTACGTAACCATTCACGGAGTGCCCGCTAGACTGAGATTTCCACGTCTGAGCTGTTCCAGGGTATGTATTTTGTGGCGCAGCATTAAACGATGCGGTTTGGGGCGGACTTATGGGATGACCGTAGGGGTTCGGTTTCGCATTGGCTCGTTGTTCGATTTCCCAGGCTGCCAGTGGTGGTTCTTGAGGTGCTTGAGGAGGTGGTGATTCCTCCTTGGCCTCCTTTTTTCTGAGTGCCCTCAATGCGGACATCTTGCCGGAAAACTTGGCAATTGCCTCAACAGCCTTCTTGTGCTTGCCCTCAAATCTACGCGGAGATGGCTCTTCCTGTTGCTGGTTAGGCAAGGACGCTTGGATCCGGTCGAATAAGTCTGTTTGGGGTGCAGATTGAGGCATGTATTGGGATGGTGTCTGCGGCGTTTGTGGCGGTGGTGATGCTCTGTACTGAACTGGTATAGCAGGAACTGGTGTGCCAGCGTTCAACTTCTCAGGCGGTATGGGCGGCAGCGGCGGCTCATCTTTAGGCCTTGGGTCGGACGATGGGTAGTGTCCAAGGGCTCCTGTCGAAAAGCTTCTCTGATCACCGGTTGGCGAAATTGGTGACGACACCGCTTGAGCCTTCTTCCTCAACCCTTGCAGTGACTTTTTCATTTTCAGCAGCCCTCCAAAACCTCGTTCAGTTACTGACTCTCGGGCGGGAACATCGAGACTGGCCTCGGAAGGCGATGTAGGGGGTAACGGTTTCTCGCCATGCGTTGAGTCCGTCGAAGACATCGAAGGGATAGTCCGGTTGTCCGTATAATTAGTAGCAACAGATAGATGCGAAGTACTGTAATCGTTTGGGACGGAGTTGACGATGCTTCGCGGAGCTTTGGATGGCGGAGTTGGCGGTCGGTCCGTTGCCAACGAGGAAATATCTGGCCTTGAATTGTCCTCTGAACCCCTGACTGGTTTACGCTTAGGAATGTCGGGTGTCTGACCTGGCAATGGTGGTAATTCAGATTCCGTGACGGTGGGTGCTCGTCGTGGGCGAGTGAAGATTCCGTCGTCGACGATGTATTTCGTACTGGTGCTCTCCTGAGTGTTTGGAATCGGGCCAGAGGCAAACCCCAGGGTCGAGCTAATTCCGACAGGGCTGGCCAGAGAATCCGACCGATTGGGACGGGTGACAGAAACTGCGGCGTTTGAGACATGGGGACTAGGCACAGCTGGCTGTGTCGCGTGGGGACTCCCAATAGTGGCAGAGGCATTCTGGTGCCCTAGTTCTGCTTCTTCAGGCTCGGGCTCACTGTCGTAGTAGCCGTACTCATCAATCAGATCCCCTGTAGCAAGTTCATCTCCGTCCTCATCCGGTTTAACCGTAATTGGGAGGTTTTGTCCGTTTATAGAAGCAGCAGATGTCGCGGATGGGGCGCCGCTGTCGCGAGTTTTTTCAGACGTTTCCGTGCTTTCGGGTTCGAATGTTCTATTTCCATACTCATACTCATCTTGGGATGCCATCGGCTGGCCTTGTTGCTGGTGGTGCTGCGCCGCGTCGGCTTGCGCATAGAATTGCCCCTGTCCTTCACTTAATTTCGGCAGGTCCTTCTCAAGAAAACTAGTAAATTGGATTTTATCATGTTTCGGTACATCGGGGTTGGCAAATGTCGATGTAAAATGCGAGGTATTGCTTGTAACCCCTATATCATCTCTATCATCTCCTTCAACATATCTTCCCGGTCCTCCCTGTCTTTCTTCTCCTCCTCCTCCTCTTCCTCCTCCCCATCCTCCCTCTCCACTCTTTCTTTCTTCTTCACGAGCCTCGATTTCTCGACTCAATACCGGCAGCGCACGAGGCGCTTGTAGCGCTACCGGATCATCTTTTTTTGGCGGCTCGGGCGTAGAACCATCGGCTATGTCCTGTTCCCCATCCGCTCTTGCCTCGGTATTTGCCGATGGATCTTGAAAGAGTGGAATGGGGTTCCGCCGCCTTGTGCTTGAGCTAGGAGAGAGAGGGTTACCGACTTCGGTGTTCGCCGGAGTAGGGGCGGTATCTGATAGAAGGGACATTCTCTTGCTCTGCTTTGCAAGCAGTGCTTCAGCGGCCTTCAGCCTAGCTTCGAGGGCATCGAGCTCTGCATTTTGTTGAGTGAGTTCGAGTTTTCTGCAAAAGGGGGTGGCCGAAGTGTTAGTGGTCTCGTCAATTATAGCAGATAACAATTAATTGTCAATTAAAAGTGTCAATTAAGCGTGCATACTTCTGGTCGACCTCTTTTTCCTTTGTTGATAGAATATCGTCAAGTAAAAATATGTCGTTCAGCTGTGCGGAGAAGCTCCGCGCCAGCGTCCTATCGATACCGGGACGGTTAGCATCACTGCATATGCCAAGGAAACTTCCGATTCCCTAGGCAGGACGGGTAATGAATGCACGTACGACGTCGGTAGCTTGTCATCCGAGGACGACATGATGGAGCCGTTGGTATCCAAATACCTCCTTTCGAAGGTCTTTGGGATATGGAGGGATTTGAGAGAAAGAGAAACCACTCTCTCAATTAGAAGCTTATCAAGGGTTCCCTCTTGGTCGACCTCCTTTACTAATTAATTCTAATTAGTCCCGTTTTCGCCCACACGCCTCCTCACTTTTTACTCTTAACTGCAACTGCACCTTGTCCGTGATGCAGGCGGTACAGGATTACTTTCTATGTATGGGTTGGGGTTTGACTTGCAGAAGGGAAAGGAGCTGCCGTAGCTAGGCGAACGGACCTCTCTCGGTTTGTTCAATAATTCTCTCAGCAAGGAAAGAAAGGACCAAGTTCGTCTTCCGGTTTGGGCGGGCGTGGGGCGTGGCGACTTAGAAAGTATGTACTGTACTTGTGACTTGGATTCAGGGACAAAAACTCGCAGGGAGGCGGGAGCCAATCGTTCCGCAAACAGCTGGTTCGGAGCTTGAGTGGATCTTTCCGTGACTTCGAGGTGCGTCGAAACTATTGGAGCGCAAGTTGTCGAGAGGTAGATCTTTGATGCCAGCGAAATTTCACAAACTTTAAAGAGACAGTGATAAGGAGATTGAATATTTGAGAGGAAATGGGACCGACAGGTCTTAAGAGCCTCTCAATTTTATCAGTCCGTTTTTTTTGTGGCAGTCACTCCTTTTTGCCAGCGATTCAAATGTTTCTGAAACTTTCGGTTTTTCCTTCCAAATCTTTTGCCGGTGCCTCAAGTGACCCTGGTTTGACCTGGTTGGAAATTAGAGGCTTGGCTTGAGAGGTAGCCGAACTTTTTACGATTTCCGATCCAACTGGTCGTGCTCTCGAGCAGTCCTGTGGGTTCAACATGACTTGATTGGTATTCGGGAAGTTGTGTTAATATGCGCTGCTGGGGGGTGGCACCGCGAGCAGGAGGCCTTTCATAATGTCAATTGATGTTCTGTTTTCTCTGTATACACGCTTTCATCATGCTCCACTCTGCTCGCGATATTGGTGATGGTTTGAATATCAAAACATGCATCTGCTTGCGTGCGGAGATCCTTTCCGCTCCTACTGCAGCTTAGGAGCTAGCCTTCATCCGAACAGCCTGCAGTATCCATAACAGCCAGCCAGCCAGCCAGCTGAGGCTTCTGAGCACCCTGGTATGCAAGCAAGCATATGTGCCTCCTGAGATCGCAGGTGATCCAATTCCTCAGTCTTGCATTCGGAAAACGAGACTTCTAGCGTTTCCGACATTGATCTCTCATAAAGGGCTTTCGGTGGCACAGTCGAATTCGTTCAATATCTATGAGACGTGAACGTAGCAGTAACCGCGTGTCGACAATAATAACAACATCTACATCTCTGCTGCGCCAACGGGCTCAGGCCTTTTCGAAAAAATGATTTTATGCTTGATAACATCGACAATTTCGAGCTCTTCTTCGACTGCGTCGTTTCCAGCAGCGCGCCCATCACGATCATGGTCTTCTGGTTTTCGCTTTCTCAAAACGCCAAGTGGCTTTGGTAACGCCTTGACCTCACCAGTTAACCGTTGGTGTTTCCCAACGTAAAGCCAGACGCGTTTAACATCTTTAAGATCCGTAGAGTCAGACGTGGCATCCGGGAAAATGAGGTTGCCAACCGTTGTGAAGTTGATGTTGGAAGTCGAGTCTTCGGGGTTGGGGAAGTTGATATCGCCCTGTAGCTCGAGGATGGCTAAGCCTGTTGGCAGACGGAGAATTTGAGGCAGGGGATTGGTATTCGAAGTTGCAGACTGGGGGTCTGGAAGATGAACCGCCGTCGATGGCATCTTTGCCGGTCTTAATATCAGATTAGAAGTCGTCTTGATCAAATATTGATAGTAGCTCCATAGACCTAGCTTTGGAAAACAGTGGAGACCTTGTTGTTCGCAGCTCGCAAGCTCGTCGCGATATGCTTTTGCGACGACGTTCAGACAACACATACGGAATACCACATGGTCAACACGTTTCTTCGTGAATGGAATGTGCATGTTTACTAGTACGAGACCAAGTCTCGTTGGATGTTTACCTACCAATGAGACTATGTTTACCCCCAACTCTTCTCCCTTTGTCATGAACATGATATCGATGTTTGGGGCTCGGGATCTATGAAATAACGGATTATTTTTGGCTTTCGTGGGTCATTCTATTTGAAAATTTAAAGTACCGCCCGTTTAGTCGCCTACCTGTTTATCTTGTTCAGTAGCAGCAGCGTACGTGATGTGACTGTAACGATGTTCTCGCAATCCGAACATCCTTAGTAACCCCGTCAGCTCCTTGTCACACCGCAGCGTATGCGCTCTACCAACGACACATTCGATATGCATATGGTCCCCTTTATACCTCCTAATACAGATACCCTCGTAGAACCCACAGATATACTACCTGCCTTCATAGAATAATATATCTCGGCTCCTCTCAATCCCGATGTGGTAGATACTACACAACGGGGCCGTGCCCTACCCACAGGGTATCTACGAAGATGAGCCGTAGATCCAAACACGACATAGCTGCAGCCTCTAAACTCATAAAACAGCTATATGCCTCTTCTCTGTCATAGCAGACTTATTCTGATCAGGCTTCCTCCTAGCCTCCTCCTCTCCTCTTCTTCTACCCCCTCCCTCACAGCTACCCCATCAAGCCTTCTCTGGGGATATATATACTCTCACAGACATCTTCAAAACCTGCATAAGCTCAGCCCAGTCCCAACTATTACCGATCCTTCTGTACCCTTCATGTCTTTATATATATAATAAAATAAATATTCCTTCCAGTCCCATTACCGCTACCATTGGCCCGCTACCTGGGGTGTGGAGGTATACCTTCTTACCAAAAAATGAATTCGGACTCTCAAACCTCAATGACGCCTCCTGCAAGGCCCAGCCTTCAGATGACACCCCCCGCAAGACCAAATCTTCGTTTTTCGCCCTCAAACAATGGCGGTGGCAGCGGGTACTTTGAAAGTTCTCCAGTCCGTACAACACCTCCACTTCTCCGTCATAGAACTAGCAGTCGATCAGGAAGTACTCCACATACCCCGGACCGTTTCATTCCCTCTTCGGCTTCTGTTCAGTCCTTTCGTATCAACACTCCCACAAATCGACGTTCGGATGAAGCAGGCCGTGTTCGTAGGCGTTCTGCGAGTCCCACTCCTCGTGCCCGAACTGCCCGAACTCGTTCTCTTTCTTCCAACCGGGTCGGAGTCGGGCATTTGCCCGGAATCATTAATCTCCATGGCACTCGACGTCCGCCTCGACCGGCCTATATGAGCTCGCCCGACGGCCAGCCAATTGCTACTCAACCACAGCAAGGGTATATTGTCAATGCTACTATGGACACTGCAGACGCTGTTATCCAAGAAGAAAACGAAATGCATGAGGAACGTCTTGCCTTGGCTCTAGGTGTTAACCTTGACGGAAAAGTCATGTGTTTTGATTCTTCGCCTTCGCCTGAGAAACGATCGTACGGATTCGGACAGTCTCCGATGAAGATGGAGCTGGGAACTTGGAGCCCGACCAGTCCGCAGATGGAGATTGCGGCTGCTCAGTTGAAAAAGCGACGGGACGAAATGCGCAAAGTTGTTTCTACTCCATTCAGATAAGTATATCTTTTGATTCTGATTCCTAGGTCCGTTTAGTAATAATCTATGCACAGTTCTTGATGCTCCTGGCCTGAGAGACGACTTTTATTGCACGCTTTTAGCGTACTCTCCCGTTTCTAAGGTTCTGGCCGTCGCTCTTGGCAGCGATATATATGGTTGGACAGAAAGAGGAGGAGCAAAGCCTTTCAAACCGTGGGCGACAACTCAGATTACTGCCATCGCATTTTCATCCACTCCTGGGAAACTGGACATCCTTGCTGTTGGACGGGTCGATGGTGTCATTTCTCTATGGGGGCTCGGTGAGTCGGTCCCTAGGGCTGAAGCTCAACACCAGGCTGCTGTTGCTTGCGTCTCATTCAAACCCTTCGAGTCAAGACGACGTGGATTGGGTAATCGCAAGGAGTGGACTCGCTGCGAAGACCTTTTGCTTGGCGATGAATCCGGGAACATTTACTTTTACGCCATCGAGTGGGATCCCGAACCTGGAAGCGTTGCTTGTGGAATGACTTTGGTTCGACGAATGAAGGTTCATACTCAGCAGATCTGTGGTATCGCCTGGTCTACTGATGCAAGCCAGGTTGCGACTGGTGGGAATGATAATCAATGTATCCTGTTCGACGTCGAGACCCCGAAGGACGAGGACTCTGATTCGAGAGACGCAGATGAACCTAACCGCGAGTTGATCATTCGCCACAAGTGGTCACACCAAGCTGCGGTTAAGGCTATTGCGTTCTGCCCCTGGCAGAAGAGCTTGATTGCGACAGGTGGAGGATCAAATGACCGAGGTATTCATTTCTATCATACATTTACCGGTTCAGCAATTGCCACAATTAATGTCTCGGCCCAAGTCACGAGCTTGGTCTGGTCTCACCAACGTAAAGAGATCGCGGCTACTTTTGGATATGCCAACCCTGAACACCCTATTCGAATTGCAGTCTTCACTTGGCCAGACTGTCATAAAGTTGTTTCTATACCGTGGGCAGAAGATATGCGCGCCCTTTATGCTTTACCTTACCCTGGTGGACCTCCAGAGTCGAAAAATGGGCGGCCATCGAACTCTGAGAACGGAGGGATTGGTTCGACTGGTCCTGGGTCTACCGATCCGAAGTATGAAGGCTGCCTGGTTGTTGCCGCCAGCGATGAAACTATTAGATTTCATGAAGTTTGGGGCGTGATCGGGGGCAAGGGTCGACAGAGGCGTCGGTGTAGCATGAGCGCTCTGGGAAGTGAGATTTTGGAAACATTGGAAGGGATCGAGAAGGAAGGGCCCTATAAGATACGTTGACCATGCGACCGTTACTTAATTTTATTTTCTACTTTCTGTCAACCTAATACGTAACGTGCTTACCCTGCCTTGTGCGTTTTAGAACCCTGTTCCCCTTCTTTTATAGAGCATATAGGCATGGAGGTTAGACGCAGATGGACGGTCATTGGGTTAACCATGACTTGTATCTGGCTGTGCTGTGCTTCGGTCTACTAGCTTTGCTGCCTGTGGATGGTCTTTTTATACACTGTTTCTACCTCTTGTATTCCATTTGCATTATAGCTTCGTTCCTTTTTTCTTATTCGCGCTGTACCGTCGAACTAGTTTTACAGACTAGCTTCTAGCTAATGGTTCTCTCTTTCTCTTTTCTTTATGCGTCCGTGTCATCGACTACGCTACGCCATCCGTCTTTTTCTTCGACCAATTAAACTTCTTGTCATAAGGCAGATACAATGCGCATGAACACCAATAAATACATGGTTAATGTATAATGAGGGCTCCTACTCATATTCCCTCGATAAAATACCCTATGCTTGAGATCAAAATATATCCGACTACGATATACTTAGGCTGTGGTATAGTTATTAGGTTTGTAAGACACTCAGCCGGCTGTACCCAAGTGTATTCTCAATGCACCTCTGACAGGCCCTGGTCCTAAACGCACACAAAGTCAACCTCTAACCCTCTTTCTCCTTATGTATCGATAAATGTTATATAGATGCCGGATTAGTCTATTTTTAATGTACTTAGATATATCTCTATATATGTTATTGTTTCGGATACTGGTATATCACCAGGACCGCCCCTAGCTTAGTTGGAGTGTCTTTGAGCCTCCCGAGTTTGTGTTGCAGTCGATAATTTCCAACATTCTTCTGTCGCCAAAAGGTCTGATTTGGCGAGACTGCATGTCGCCATTACATGCATTCAATTCGCAGACTTGATATCTTCCAAGTAATTTCCTTCGGCCCGAGGTATCAAGATCAGCTGGTATACTAGCATCATAGGGGTACTCATTCACATTCGACGCCCAGACAGACGGATAAAGTATCACCAACAGCATAAGCTTATATTGATATGGTATGGAAGCTTTCCTGGGTACTTAAAAATCATACTAATTACTAATGCATGTGCAATGCAATCATAGTTCCAACCAACCCACGCGATCCGACAGTTGCCACGCTGCAGCTCGTCACGGATATGCCAAAGAACGGCCCGTCTGGCTGCAGGCCGGGAAGCCAGGCAGATCTGTACCCGAAGCTTTGCATCGTATAGACCTCTGTCAAGACGACTACGGCCTGCGTTAGCTGCATCGTTGCAGCAGTCTGTCGTTCCGGCGGTACCGACTCCTACAAAACTTGCATTCCACACCACGACAAGATGTCATGCTGCAACAGATTATACATCACCATCGGCGATATCAATGGATAAATACCATGAGATTGCGGATGAAACTATGGATGATATCTTTACAAAACTTGAGGAGCGGGCGGAGGTTGAGAAGGAACTTGATGTGGAGTTTAGCGTTCGTCCTGCTTCCCTTCTTTCTTCAATGCTATTTTATATTTTATACGATATATATGATAGTACAGGAATGACTAACGAGAGAGTTGGTATTAAATGGGACTAGGCCGGTGTATTAACGCTGGACACGCCGAATGGAACATATGTGATCAATAAGCAGCCGCCGAACAAGCAGATATGGCTGAGCAGTCCGATTAGCGGACCGAAGAGATACGATTGGATTGAAGAATCGAGGCAGTGGGTTTATTCGCGGGACCAGAGCACCCTGAGCGGTCTGTTGACTGAGGAGGTTGGGATTGAGTGGGATTGATCATTCGATTCCTAGCTAGGTCCGCTCTGGATCCCGCCCCTCTTCGCCGTTTACTTGATTATGGGATTGGTAACTACCTAGGTATCTCATGGAGATACGGTAAACAGGTATAAGGATGGTATAGGCAAGTTTGTATATAAGGAACTGTAGATATTGAAGTTGTGCCCGAAGCACATATATTGGCAAACG
Organism: Orbilia blumenaviensis; assembly: GCA_036872755.1. Classification (NCBI taxonomy): domain Eukaryota; kingdom Fungi; phylum Ascomycota; class Orbiliomycetes; order Orbiliales; family Orbiliaceae; genus Orbilia; species Orbilia blumenaviensis. Next base: position 380,907 of record JAVHNS010000003.1, on the reverse strand, counting down.
GAATAACCAAAAAAGCCAAATCACGACCCAATATCATGTCCCACAGACAGCATATGATAGCTGGTATGAGGCTCTGCTAGATGCATTGCAGTGGAGTTTTCTGCAGGAGCTAGCCAACCAAGCTGCAGTTAATGCGGAAGAACAAACGTCTTTTCTTTCGTCGAAATCTAGCTTGTGAGGAAATGTCGGGCTGTTCTAGCCGGTTAGCGAACCTAGCAAAAAAAAAAAAAAAAAAAAAAAAAAGAGTTCAACCAACCACAAATTAGCTTCCAAGCAAAATTACCGGCTATTCTTTTTCGCGACATTGGAAACTAAGCTTCTGTTCCTGTTTATCTTCCCCGCGCTGTTGCTTTAAATTTCCTTTTTTCAAAAACTGTGAAGACGACGTGTAGGGAAGCTGGAGGACGTGGGATACGCAACGAAGAGAGTGGACCGAAAAGCTTCAAGCAAGAGATATTTTTTTCCCGGCCGAAAAACCCGTCGCGTCTTCCCAAACCAAGGCCGAAAGCCCATCAAGAGGTCATCTCAACACCACTACCACCACTCGAACACACAAATACACTTACCAACGGCGCAATGCCGTCCACCGCCACTTTATCCGCCCCGACCAGTCCCAGCTCCTACGATACCCTCGAAAAGCTGCTGCTATGCGCAGAAGTCGTCCAGTACGGCGAGACTGGGCAGTCGTTTAATGCCATCTCCAGCGCTCTGAAAGAGAACCCGCTGCTCACTTCGTCACCGAATTATGATCCCGGACGGCTGTCGGGCGATACGTTACGGGAGAGATGGAGGGACTTAGTGAGGGATGAAGGATTTGGGAGTGCGACTACGACTAGCTCTGCTACGACTGGTGCTGGTGGTTCTACGGATGGAGGAGAGGCTGCGACTGCACCCGTGGCCCCCACTCCTGCTCCTACTGCTACCACTCCTGCACGGCCGAGAGGGAGTAGAGTCGCTATGAGGAACGGGATGATTACGAGCAGTGCAGCTACACCTGCTGTCCCTCCGCCGCCGCCACCGCCGCCGCTTCAACCAGCGATGGCTACTGGGCTATCGGTACCGATTGGAGAGAAGGCGGTTAGGGATCTTACCAGACGGATGTGGGAGAGCTATCAGAATATGATGAAGGAACAGATCCAAGCCGACGAACGGTCGATAGCACAGCTATTGGATGAGATTGGAAATTTGGAGAATGAGAGGGCGAGGGAGATCGAAGAGATGGAGGCCGAGGAGGAGAGGAAGAAGGAAGCTGCCAGGGTGCTCGCGGAACGGGAGGCAGCGGCTGCCGCTGCTGCGAAAGAAGCTGCCGCAAAGGAGGCTGCGGCCAAAGAAGCTGCTGCTAGAGAAGCTGCAGCGAAGGAGGCCGCCGCGAAAGAGGCTGCTGCAAGAGAGGCTGCGGCTAAAGAAGCTGCTGCCAAGGAGGCCGCCGCAGCTACTGCAGCTGCTAAAGAGGCCCCGAAGCCTGTATCACCAGAAGCTGTGAAGACGGCACCGGTGGAGAACAAGCTAGAAGAATCACCTGTGGATGCTTCTGGGCAGCAAGGGGCTCAACATACTATGTTACGAACTACGCCTCCATCGCCTAGTAAAGCCAGTCTGAAAAACATTTTATCGGACGAACCGGCTCAAAGTGTACCGTTGGAACGACAGACATCTTCGGACCGTGTGGGATACGACCCTATCCGTGACGGAGCCCGTCCACCTGTTGCACCCGAAACTCGACATCGGTACGAGCATATGCCACCCACGGAATCTCCTCAGGGTATCTATCCAATATACGAACCGTCATCAGCAACGAATTCGGTAAGGCGTATGAGCGCATCTGGGTCACGTCCGCTGGAGTTTGTGTCTCGCTCTCCTGGGCGGCCGCCTCTTACCCCTACAGGGCCGAGGATCGGGACATTCCCACAGGCGACACCGAGGGCTGAGATAGCATCTTCACCTGTAACCTTTAGACATGAGGTTGAGGCGGGAGGGTATTCGAATGGCCGTCAGAGTCCGATAAATTCCCTTAATCTGGTTCCTAGACCTCCAACAGACGAGGCTCGAACACCTCGCCAAGGACATCCGCTGCCTTCGTTCTCGCCGACTACGCCTTCTTACCCTCAGTCCCATCCTTCGCCTTCAAGGCCTCACTTCGTGCAGCCTCTTCCTTCAATTCACCAGTTATCACCGCAGAGAGCCCCTGTGCAGCCGCCTGGATATCCCGCTCCAATGCAGCGATTGCCGTCATCTGAGTATCTGCCGCACCATTCACCAGTTTCTGAGCATCAGTCTTTGCATTCGCCGTATAGCGGCGGTGTTCCTCATAGTCCATTTGGGCTACCACATCTATCACAGTCTCCGCGAACCCCTGGGTTCCCGCAGTCAATGCCACCACCTCCTCAATACAGTCCCACACACTCACATTATCAAAACCAATACCCACACGCACAGCAACCACAGCCGTCACCCACACAAACCGGATTCACACCTCTACAGCCTGCGTTCTCACCGCAGCAGTCAACTAGAGAGTACCAAACAACTGAAGATAATAGATTACCGCCGATTAACACACCCGCGCAGTTGCCGCCATTGCAGTTTACCACTCCGAAGCCGAACGAGCAGTCTGGACGTCCGCCGTCACCTGTCCGGCCTCGACCTGAAGAGATCTCGCCGGTATTGGCGCCTGATGATGCCTCCGCTGGTGTTCCCGACTTTCCGCTGGATAAGGGGAAGAAAAAGAAGGGTAGTAAAAACGCTAAAGAGGAGACCGAGCCGGTTCGACCGACTAGTAAAAGGGAGGAATCCGCGGACCCAGTATGGGAGAAAAGCACAGTTAAACCCACGAAAAGCGGGACGGGATCATCTAAAACCCGTGAAACAGCAGCATCTACACGTCCTCGTCGCGGTCAGAGTGTCAGTAGCGTTGGCAGCCGAACCGCCGAACCCGACGATATGGACGTGGATGAGCCACCCACTACCACAAAGCAAGAATCTGTAGCTCCCGAAGAAACCAGGCCGAAGAAACGACCGCAGAAGAAGAAGACTGAAACAACAATGACAGAAGATGAAGCTGAGCCTACAAAGCGTGGCGTGAGAAGGCAACATCATTATCAGCCGTCTATCTCAACAGAGCCGGATCTTATGGATACCAATGTTGAAACTCCGCGTGATGATGCAGCAACTCCTGCAGCTGACCCGGCTACACCGAGACCTTCGTTCCATCTTGACATGTCGGTCAACGCTACGCCTACTTCTAGCACCTCGGTGAAGAAGTTTGCGCAGAGAGCTAATCCGCTGTTGAACAATGTGTCGGCACATCGGTATGCGAATTTGTTCATGAAACCTGTGGATGAGCGGCTGGCGCCGGGATACAGTAAGATTGTATATAAACCCCAGGATATAAAGAGTACGTCATTCCCTCTCCCTCGATATTTTACACCCCTCCATGTTATATAGGAATCTAGAGAAGAGGTATACTGACAACGATAAACACAGGCATCCGAGCATTAATCAAAGCCGGTGCCGCGCAAAACACAACTGGAACACCAACATTAACGCCTACGCCCACAGCAGACGGACCATCAATGTCCTTCGGCACCACTCCATCCACACCGACCACATCAGTTGCAAACGCGCCACTAAATGCCAAGGGCGCAATTACAAACTCCTCACAGCTCGAAAAAGAGATCTGGAGAATGTTTGCAAATGCGGTGATGTATAATAAGAGTAATAGCCAGGTTGCGTCGGAGGCAAGGGAGATGGCGAGGGATATTGGGATTGCGATTGATAATTTCAGAAGCGCGGAGAGGATTGGAGAGAGGAAGGCGGCGGAAGCTGCGAAGGAGAAGGAGAAGGAAAGAGACAAGGAGAAAAGGGGGAGGGGGAGGCGGGGGAGTTTGATTAAAAGTGAAGTATTTGGAGAGGATGATAGTGAGAGGGGGGATCCGGAGGAAGAGGAAGAAGAGATTGAGCCCGAAGCTGTGGTTAAAGCAAAGAAAACAGGGAGAGTAGTCAGAGGGAAACGGGGGAAGCAGGATAAAGATGGCGATGTGGAAATGGAAGACAAAGCTGAGGATGACGAACAAGAGGGAGAAGAGGAAGAGGAAGAGGAGAGGGATGAAGAGGAAGAGGGAAGCGATAAGACAGCAGAAGATGGGAGTGAGGAAGAGGAAGAAGGAAGCGAGGAAGAAGAAGAGCATGAAGATGAAGAAGAGGAGGAGGAACAGGAGCAGGAACAGGAACAGAAACCCGTCAAGAAAAATAAAGGTGCTGCTGCTCCCAAAGTTAAACCTAAGACTACTAGGGCCGCAGCAGTAACTGCGAAAGGACGAGGCAGGAAGGGAAGTGTTCACGAGGAGGTTGAAGATGAGCCAAAAGGGAGGGGTAGAGGTGCGGGGAGAACCAGGGCAGCAAAACGTTGAGAGTTGAATCTGTAAATTTTGAATTTGCTATTTTTTTTCCTTTGAATTCTGGTGATATCGGGGTTTGCATGGGCTTGACTTTGACTTTGTTTTTGTTATTGTTCTTTTACCGGCAGCGTGGTGTTCTGATAGAACTACACTATCTTATATTTTATGCCATAACTCGGTCACATCCGGACTCCCTTTACGCTACCGAATTTCGAGGGAAAAAAGAAATAGAACTTAACTTCTTATGGAGGCGTATGGCTAGTAGTTTACAAGACCAATATAGCTCCGCATGATGGTATGCTGACGAACAGGGCTAATCTTTGAAAACAAAGCCAAACGCATGGATTCATACTCACAATCAAGCGTTCTGCTCGCCGCGCACGACGCATATATCATCTTCATCAGCAACAAACTTTAGCTTTTGCACTATCTTGAGTAGCAGCAGTTCCCAATCCGCCCACATAAAACGGATCAAATCCTTTTGGAGTATTTCCTCAATGTCTGGGGCAGACTGTAGAGCTCTAATCCAGGCCCGAGCCGCCGTATCCTTTGTAATCTGCCGGGAACCAAACCACACCATTCTGTCGTATACTAGGATCTGAAGACATAGCTCTATTAGAAGGGCTTTATAGCGATAGAAGTCCAATGCGGTGCCTATGCCAGTGCTACCTATTTCTACAGCGGCTGCGACGACGGGGTCGAGACCTTGAACGGACTCCAAGAAAGACTGTGCCACCGCCCGCCTGATAGTGAGTGTTAGGCTTTTAAGTGATGAAGATGCCAAAAAATCCTCAACAGCCCGATTTCTTCTGGAGTTAACTGTAGCAAAGATATCTGCAAGGTCATCAAAACGTGCATCTTCGACAATCTGGAGTCCGAAGAGCTTAGGTAGGGAGGATTCAGCTTTCGCTCGGATTCTTCTCCCATCCTCGATACTGACAACTCGGGTGGGATCTACCACAAACATGAAAGGGTATTCCGAACGCAAAGATTTAAACTTCGCTGCCTCCTTACATGCCATCGGTAGGACTTCGTCTATATGCGCTTTGATGGCTTGGTTGTGTATCCTACGGAGAACACGGCTGTTCCTTGACGCTCTTGTTAAAGCTACCAGTTTGGTAACCTGCTCGGTATCTGTAGGCACAAATATTCAGAATAGTCAGGATACTTTCTTGACAATTAGAACGAAGAAATACAGAAGAGACCCCTCGAACCTTGGTTTACTCACGCACCTCTTCGATTTCGGCTGACAAAAATAGCTTCAACTTCAGGACCGACCTCCAATATTGCTTTTACCTCATGGATCAGTGTAGACTTTCTTATATTATAGATTATTTCTCTGCGTCTGGCTATCTCGGGTCCGAGCTCTGAAGGGATAGAATAGGCATCCAAGGACCCTACACAGCCATTTTCTTCCTCATACTCTGTTATGGCAGCCTCCTGACACTCCCCAAAAAGCTTGTCGCACTTCGTAAAGACGAGGATTATTGTTACCCCTTCAGGATCTAACTCTTTAAGCAGGTTTCTATCAACACTGTTTACACGGCTTTGTGAGGCTTCTATACAGAACCTGTTTAGAACACCTACGTTAGTGGCATATTCAGCTCTATAGCTAGCAAGACGTCTAGACCTCGAGATAGTGGTAATATATACTGGGGATACTGACCAGACGCAGTGTAGCTGCTCCGAAAACTCGACTTTAGAGCGGCGAGTTTTGAGGAATTCCTTCACTAGCAGAAATTGGTCATTGGTGCCGCTATCCCATCCTCTGGAATCGTGGAACCGAAATCCGGTGTGCGTCGAAAGCAGCTCTGTTTCTATGTCGTGGGGCGTTGGCGTTTGAGAATTGTTCACCACAGCCTTCGCATCAGTAAGCTACTATTAGCGGCTAGTATTAACGGTCGTAGTATCCTGGCTTTATACGTATGACTGAATGCAGGCACAGCATTCTACTGTAATTCTCATTAATGAAAAATATACCTACAATCTGTTTATTATTTGAGACTACATTTATCAAGGTCGATTTCGCGCTGCCCTGAACCCCGCACACTAGGACTCTCGGATTCCGGAGTGTAAGGTCTACCTTTTGCCGGAAAGATCGGTTCCAAAACAATTCCCCCCAGCTGATTGTAATGTTTTTGGAATCCGCTCGAATCCGCGACCTGACTGCTAAATAGTTGATATAAAGAATGCCTAAGGGGGTACAGTCATCGTGGTAGTGTACCGATGGGTGTATTACTGTAACTGTGATGTTTTCAGTACCTCAAGGAATACTAGAATAGATTTTTCTAGAGTATAAAGGAGACGATGAGACTTACCAACTCCATTATTAGTATTGCCAGACCCGTCATTGAGGCCGGTTATTGGACGTTCCCCAGTGGGTAAAAACGACTTCGCAATGGACTCCGACAGCTTAAACCCCGGAATGTTGAAGACATCCGCCAGGTCCCACATTCGTATACTATATCCATTCTTGTAAGGGACTGACTGAGGCATTTGAATAGTCTCTGTGTCATCTGTAACGTCCATCTGGGAAGGCATTGCATAATCAAGTGGATTCTGGATTTGAATGGCACCCCGTAACGGCTGGAATTTCAAACACAAACCACTGGCTTCTGCCTCCGAAAGTAAGAATTGCAACGGCCATAATGACCAGCCGTCTTGTATAGCAGATCCTCCAACATCGCCATGGGTACCAAGAAACCACGCCTCAATGCACGTCTGTGTATCCCGCTTTTGCCAGTCACTGAGTGCGCCCTGATTCGGCAGGTTAGCACCCGAGGACTTTTCCAAATCTGAATACTTTTCTGGAGAGAAAGCATTCCGGTCTTCGAGGATAGCGAGGGCATGGCGAACATGAGCGATATTGGGGGTTTGGCTGATGTCGTATAGCCCGCCATCGTTAAAGGCTTTGACAGTATCAATGACACCGATGAATTTTATTTTTGCTGCCTCGCGGGTATGTGTATCGCTATGCAACGTTAGGCATGAATTAATTCGCTCTATAAATTTATAAAACTTACAGGTATAGGTAGGCCTAGAACGCTAGATGTCAGCCCTATGGTTACATGTACAAATAACTTGGCTAGGATAAAGCTAGAAGTAGAATGGCCTTAATACCTCGTTTTTGTGGAAATCGATTTTATTTCTGATTCCCTTATAGATACGCAGGCTGTCCCAGTAAAGTTTGTCAAATTCCTCAGTCGTCGGCTTGAGGGTACGCATATGGTAAAATAGAGCAGCAACCGCCCGGACCACGTCTGTATTGTAGTTCTACTGGTTAGATATTTGTGAAGTCGTGTTGAAAACGAAATTACCTCGAAAGATGTGAGGCTTACGAGCACCGCGGCTGTATCCAAAGAAGTAAATTTCATCCTGGGAAGGGCAGCAATTTAATGCACAAAACTACCCAAAAAACAACAACCAAAATTTGTTAATATCTAAGTACGTAATACGGTACTTTGGTTTTACTTGACAAAATTCTGGAGGCTTGCCTTGTAAACTCTGAAGATAAGATCATCCAGACCTGATCCCGTGACCCCACTGTAAAGTTTTTGAAAGATGCCAACATCGGTTCCAAGGCCCTTGAAGTATCTTCGAATTTGCTGCCACTTGCCATTCTCATCTTCCACTATTCCGGTCTTTATTGAAGCCCAAATACGAAAAATGTTGCTCGCGTTTCCATTTTCACTTCCTTTTGGTGGTTTCGGTTAGGTGAGATACGTTTTTATAATATCATATATGGATAGTAGTTCTGAAATTAGCCCGAATTACCTGCGGCGCCGTCAGGTCCCATCCAAGTCCCATCAACACAGCAAACAATCCGCTTCCGTAAGTGATCCTTCCCACAATCGGCGCAAGGTTGTAGCTGACTTAGTGATCCTTCGTTCTTAACCTCCGAGATAGGTTGTTGGTCAATCTCTGTCGCCAGTGATTTGAGCTGCTCAGAAGTAGCTAAGGATTGCGGCATGCTTTTGGAATGGCGAACTGGTTCGAATACAAGTAGCGGTATTAATACGTATTAAGCCGCTATGCGGCACAAGTTCCTCTATCGGGATAAGTTTAATTTAGAATGATAGTTGATCAATACACTCGCAAGAATACAAATAGTAACAAGGATATAATGAGGGCTTGAGGTTCTATATCTACGAGGCTGGCATTGAAGATCTTTTAAGTCGTCGGTGAAATCTCAGAGCCTTGGGAAGCCCCTCATTTGTTGGCGTATCTTGCATGAAACTGCAGGTTATACTGGGTGGATTGACAACGGTCTGGTCACGAGACCAGGTACTAGGGCTGAATATTCACAGTCTCCAGTATCGCGCCACCATGGTGTGTGTCACGGGTAAGAAACCATCATCGCGCGTTTTTTAATAATGCCACATTCTAAGCCTCCGTGCGGATATCTTCCATTGGCTGTATAGATTAGCCTTGAAACCAGATTTTCATATGCGTCTCTAGCTCTTCAACTAAAATCGCAATTGTTGCATATTTTGCGTTGCAGTCGCCCTCGGCTATCTTTTTCATGATCTGACAATCAATTGATGCGGGGATGGAAACGAGCTGGCGGATGTTGGAACGTTAGTCAGCTGAATGTCTTACAAACTGGATTGAACGAAATAGCTATAGGATCTCGATCCAATGCATACATAACCAAACCTCTCGCAGCCATTAGGGCATCGAACATCTAAAACACTAATTGGAAACAGATGGCAGGACTAGTAAAGTTCTGTGGATGGGCGGACAAAAGCTTATTCGGTTTTAGAAGAACTGCCGGCGCGAAAAGTTAGCTCGATTGATCAATCTAAACCAGGGTTCGATGTAGCCCCAGCCTCCCCGGTCGCTGCAGAATGACATAAACGCCAGGTCATGGTTCACATTCCCCGGATAAGGCGGTTCTCTCCTTCCCTTTTCTTCTCACTTCATGGAAGTGGCAAATTTCCGTCGCACTGGGGGGGTTTTTTGTATATATTTATATGGACGTCCCTTTTCCCCGGATTTAGTAAATTTTATTATTTTTCTTCCCCAGAGTTTTTACATAGCTCCACATTTATACTTGCTCCAGTAATCGGTCAATATTTTGGTTAATTCGCCCCCCCGCGATGGTCCGACTACATCCGATACTCCCAGCACTGCTGCTGGCGCTTGCCCCTTCTTTAGCTTTCGCGGACGACACACCAGGATGTGGAAAGGCCGTTCCGTCGGCGGATATCGGCTCGACTCGCAAGCTATCGATCATAAGCTCTAACGCCAACCGTACGTTTTATGTTCATCTACCAAGGGACTATGAATCCGACGACGATTATCCTGTAATTATTGGGTTCCATGGCGCGCCTGGTATCGGTCCTCATTTTGAGGCGGATACAAGGTTTAGCGCGCCGAGGTGGGGGGATGATGTATGTCCCTCTTTTTTTCCCCGCTTCTCCAATTTAGTATTTCATTAGAGCTAACTTGGAGTAGAAAATAATGGTATATCCGGATGCGCTGGGTGGGATATGGGCGACTGGAATGCCGGGGGCTGTAACGACACCGGTTGACCAGGATCTTAAGTTCATGAGCGACCTGCTCGACTACCTTCGAAATAACTACTGTGTGGACAATGAGAAGATTTATGCTACTGGGTATGCCCCCTCATACGTCCTCTAAAACAAAAAGAAGAAGAAAAAAGAGGGAGAAAAAAGTTTTAATATTATAATACGTGAAAACAGTATCTCCAACGGCGGCGGCTTTCTCAACCGCATAGCCTGCGACCCAGTCGTCGGCGCCAACTTCGCAGCCTTCGCTCCAGACGCAGGTGCCTACACCGGCTTCGAAGCCGGCGGCAATGCAACCTGCAACCCCTACAAAACCCCAATCCCCATAATCTCCTTCCACGGCACAAACGACACCACGGTCCCCTATAACGGCCGCAACGGCACCATCGCCACCCCTCCAATCGAATACTGGCTACAAGGATGGATCGAACGTAATAAATGCGATAACATGACCGAAGTCCTTTTCAACGGCTCAGCTCACCATTTCACATGGACTTGTGATGGTGTACAGGGTGCTATGCAGCATTATAGAGTTGAAGGTATGGGGCATGTGTGGCCTAGCACGGAGCCGAATTTTAGCCAAGTCAGCTCTGGTGGGAAGCCGACGGTCATTGAGGCGAATGATTTGATATTACGGTTTTTTGATAGGTGGGATGTGGAGGATAGAGGTACTAGCCCTAGTTCTGGTGGTGTTACTACGACTAGGGTGGGAGGGCCGAGTGCTACGGAGACTGGAGGGAATATGGGGACGACGACGGGGGCTAATCCAGGTGCTACAACTACTACCGCTGGAGGTGGGAATGCAGCTGGGAGGGTTGAGGGGGGGATGTGGAGCTTGGGAGTGGCCGCTTTGGCGGCGGTGCTGATCGGGGCGGGGTTGGTTTAGGTTGAAAAAAAAAAAAAAAGGGCTTATAATATGACGATGTCGAAGCCTACTGCCGTATGCATCTGGCAAAATGGTAGATTGTCTTTTTCACGTGGATATTTGATGTTTGCGACCATAGCGTTAGACTGAGCACTACTACCATAGCATAGGCGTTTTACCAAAACAAAAAAGGAATGTACAAAATGCATGGCTATTCTAGATGTCAACGTCCAAAAATGATGTATGATGTTAGGGGAGCTCAGAAGAGTGGTTACTCGCCCCTGTCGTCATAGGAGAGAGCTCACTAGACAGCCCAGAAACAAATAGAGTTACACAAAGAATTGGAACGTCCATCCCCAGTGCCTCGTAGGCAACCGATGCCGTGTCGTATTTGAAGATCGTAATGCGACTCGATAATTGCTTCTGACTAAGTTTGTAGCGCTGTATCACAGCAGTGACGTCGTATTTGGTATAACAATGCTATATCAGTCGACCATTGCAGCAATATAATAAACTCAGAAGACTTATTTAAGGAGCAAAATAGATAGGAATGGTTACAAATGACAAAGCCTACAGTATATCGTTACATTAGCAGACTAACGCAGAAATTAGGAGTGGGTGCCTTCTGCCTGCTATCAATTGATCCAGCGTATAGTAAGAAAGCAGTCAGCCCGCTATACATCTACAATGCATTGAGAACATTCAATGCCGTCCCAAATATATCGAGATAAGACGTACGGATACCTTTTTCGGCTTTTGGCAACTTTAGCCAGACCGCCGTCGGTTATCGATATCTATTACCCAGAGACCATAGTGCATATAGAACCAAAAGTATAAAGATACTCTCTTCATGATTACACATCAACTCGTAATCCGATGCACTGCACTGCAATGTGGCTTGCATCACATCATCCGCTGTTCACCTCTCCATACATGTCAATTAACGTTCTAGAACCCATATCTATATTACTTGTCTACACGTGCGTTGTGTGGTATTTTTTACCCCGTTTATCAGCTCCCGATTGAACGGCGATTCAACCCTCGACGCAATCGAAATATGCACAATTGCGATTGAACCGCGCTCGATTCCGCACACGGAACGAAACAGACGTCACGGCATTTTAGGTAATCCCCGCGGACTTCCTGTTTCCTTTTTTTTGTTTTCTATATTTGAGATCACCTTGTCTTTTTTTTATGACTTCTGGGGAAAGAACTCCGGGAACGTGTCGTTGTACCGTTGGTCCCAAGGTAATAGAGCTCGAGTACGTATTCAGGCATACATATATGCACACGGAAGTTGTGATATTGAGCAAGGGGGACTATACTAAACCCAACTCGATTGTTTAAGTAGTTAGGGACCAAAATCCGCTTCATCGGTTCCAGGGTCTTCTCCAGACTGCCACTGATCACAGACCAGGGGGCCTCATAATCGCCGGCCTTCATTACTATACTAGTACCACCTTCCAAGAGCTCCACTCCGGTAATACCCTACCAGTATACCGTTGGACGCGGCCGGTATCTCTGTTATAGATATCACTGCACCGGTTTTCTCAGCCTTATAGACGCAACCGGCAGGTGCAAAGAATCCAAGAAGCTTAGTTTAGGCTCGGGTAGGTAACGACTGGTTGTTTTTTTGGTCGGCGTTTAACGTTTCGGTTAGTTATCCTCCCTCTCGAACTCTCCACGTCCCCCGGCTTATTTTTACGTTTTTATTTTTGGGGGGGAGGAATTCGGGAGTGCGGGATTGGACGCCTACGTTTTCTTCGTTGTAACTAATTGGAGGTGCAATTGGGTTTCATAGATTTAGTTATCAGGCTGCCTAGTCTAACTAGTCTAAATAGCTGGCGGGGTGCTGACGATTATCTTCGTTTCCTCGGGCTTGAGCTTACAGGGGGCCTGGAATTATATCATTTTCATTGATAAGGGTCGCTATTCCGATATTACGGCCAGTTTAACTAGCTTGCTGGCTATTTCAATCGACTGCTTTTTGCCTTGTTCTATTCTACTCTTTTTTCCGCCGCGTCTGGGGTTTTTAATATCTGGTTTGCAACTTCATGCTTGGTACAGCTGAGCTTTAATAACATCGCCATTACGTAACCGAAATTCGACCTAACACTTTCCAAAAAACCACACATATATAAAAAAAAGATGAAGATACTGTTCATCCGCCACGGCGAAACGACCGATAACCTGCGCCATGTCTAGTACGTTCCTCTATCAAAATTTCCTTCCATCTATTCTATCCTATTCAGTTTCATTAGTTCTTATTATATTGCCGTTGCTAACCATTTTATATATTCGACCTTGTATTTACACAGCGCCGGAGTAACCGACTCCTCCCTAACATCCCACGGAGTCCTCCAAACCGCCCGACTAGCCACGCACATCGGCAGTACAATCCCACCGATAACACATATCTTCTCATCGCCGCTTTCGCGAGCGAAGAAAACAGCAGAGGCGATATATGAGGAACAAAAACGGGTGCGGAGGAACAAACCCGTTGAAACTGGTGCGGATGTTCCGGAAGCGACGGGCGAGGGTTTAAATGCCGGTGGTAATAATGATGGCGTAAATAATGATGACGGTGGTGGCGGTGATGATGATAATGGTGATGAGAAAGAGGGACTGCACTACGATGTATCGAACGAAGACGAGGAAATTGGAGAATCGATATTATTCAAGATCGACGCCGATCTCATAGAGCAGGATTTTGGAAGTTATGAGGGGGAGACTTTTTTGACTACCACTCCTAAAAAGAATTTGAAGAAGAGGAAGAGGAGTGATAGCGTTGGATCTGGATCTGGGATTGGGGGTGGTGCTGCTGGTGGTGCTGCTGGTGGGGATTCGAAAAAGAGGAAGGGGGATGATAATACATCTACTGCTAGTGGCGCTACTGGGAATCCGACGAAGGATGTAGAGATGACAGCTGGTGAAGAGGGACCTTTATCCGGGAATTTGGAGACTCCTTTGGCTACGGCGGCGGCTGTTCCTCTACCTGAAGAGGAAGAAGGAGAAGAGGAGGAATTCAGGGAGATGGAAACACCGGCATCTATAAAAGCGCGAGCGGATTCGTTTATTCGCAGATGCATCATCCCGCTTCTCCCAGGCACGCCGACCCTCCTCCCTCCATCCCTTGCAATAACAGCAGCATCACAAAATACAACTACATCAACAGGCGGCAGCAATAGTAGTAGTAGTAACCAAGACCCTCCACCACCGGATACTTCATCACCAGTGATCGCAATAGTCTCGCACGGTATGCTCCTCTCCTGGCTTTGGAAGTCATTCGTCGCACTATTCCCGCCGACTTCAGTGCTTGCGACTACACCCGTTGTGCAAAAAGGGTGGTATCAGGGAAAACATCCGGGATGGGGGAATACCGGTTATTTAGTAGTTGAGGTGCTACCAAAGGGGGTTGTGAGTAAAGATGGCATGACGGTGGTGATTGAAGGGGTTAATGAGAAGGTGCATCTTGTGGGGTTGAAGAGGACTGGCGGCGGGGTGGGGAGTGAGAAGTGGGATGAGAAGCAGACGAAGTTGGATGGGTTCTTTGGGAAGAAGGGGGCGTAGATGCTCTTTTTCTTTTATAGATACATTCGCTCTCTTTGCGTCCAGCGCCGTTCTTCGAGGCTATGTTAGTCCTTCTCTTGTGGGAGTTTCTGATAATTGTATTTTTGAGCGCTGTGAGATCGCCGGGGGATATAATATATCTATTGTGGTCAACAGCGTCTGGGACCGAGACTAATATATCTACATGCATCAAGTAAATTGAGATTATGACACAATCGAAACTAAATACATCAATTATATGAATATACTCGCGTCATGAAAGCCCCAAAAGCAAGCCCTCATGATCCCTGATCAGTAGTCTTCTTCTGTCTCGGGCTCCCATGGCTCTCTATGGATCCCGCCCAACTCCCACCCTCTACACCCCCTCTCGTACTCAATTTCATTCTCTGGCGTCGTAAGTGTTGCCGAAAATCCGAAGATTTTAACAGACTGGGGAGAGAAGTAGTCTCCAGAGCACAACGTATTCACCAAAATGGAGTCTATCGCAGCCTGTGCTGTCTGTCGAACAGTTGGAACTTCCATCCTCCCCGCAGAGCTAGAAGTAGTAGTAGCAGAAGAAGAAGGGGAGGGAGAAGAAGAAGAAGAAGAAGAAGAAGAAGAAGAAGAAGAAGAAGAAGAAGAAGAAGAAGAAGAAGAAGAAGAAGAAGAAGAAGAAGAAGAAGGATATGAACTTGAAGACTCAGAACTACCATCATTAGGCCAAACCACCTTCAGCATATATTCATGATCCCCCTCCATAAAAGGCTCCGGTTCATCCAATGGACCAGGGAGATGCCAACTCTCACCACATTCTTCACAACAAGGATCCCCACCCGTAAAACTACTAATCCTTATAATCCCACCCAAAAATTGACTCGTAGAATGAGTGAAAGCGCGCACCCTACCCTTCGGACCAAACGGCATCAGACTCACCATCAGACTTTGCATGTAAGATGCCATATCAACCTCGCAAATTTCCTGTATTGATGCAAAATCTTCACTTTTTTGAGCTGTTATTTTTAAACCATTAGGGTTATAGAACAGAGGTTCGTTTAGAAACGGGCAGGCTGTGATATCTATCGGCGGCAATAACGGCCTATCATTATCGATATAATCAATATCAGAACGCCCCCTTTCGGAATCTATCGTTTGAGGATACGGTAACCATTCGGGACTGTAATTTCCAAAATGGTAGGAATATGTTAAAATCTTGCCGGTTCCGTAGAGGTATTGGCAGGTCAGTCGTATTCTGGCTACGGGACCGGGGTGGTCGAAGAACTTGTGGACGCTGAGTGTGCCTGACGGGGTAAGTCGGCTGTAGCGGGTTCTTTTGAAGTCTGGCTTGTTGAGGATGGATTGCCAGCGTTGGCAGGTGAGGGAGATGGCGATTTGGTCGGAGATTGAGGGGAGGTATTTGAGGATTTGGACGTGTAGTTCTGTGGGGAGGGCGTGGATGTGCATTTTTGGTCTTTTCATTTTCGTTTTCATTTTCGTTTCTTTTCTTTTCTTTTCATTTTTTTTTTTTTTTTTTACAGCTTGGTGTTATATATATGATACCGTAAGGGCTCTTTGGATTCAATTGGCGATGTCTGAGAACGGAAGACTGAGTGCTAACTACCTAGGTTGGGATGTAGGTAGGCTAGGTAGGCAGGTAGTCGGAGGGCCAAAATGAAAAAAAGAATTTCGATGTGCAATATTCAACTTGAAGTATGTGTTTAAATTATATACATCATAAATTTTATTAGTCACAATACAGCCACGATCACAACAATGACTAATTATAACACTTAGTAATAATCACAACACTCAGCAATGACTATAACACTCAATAATAATAATAAAACCATAGTTAAAATTTTTATTAATATTGAAGTTAGTATTAATGCCATAACTAGTGTTAAACACCATAACCAGTATTAATATTAAGCACTGTGGCTAATATAATGCTAAGTGTTATAGTCATTGCTGAGCGCTATGGCCATCGCTGAGTGTCGTGATTATTGCTGAGCATTATAGTCATTGTTGTGATTGCAATTGATAGGATATATGATGTATGTATGTATGTATATTTTATTTATTTTTCATATTTATGTGTAATTTAAACAGATACTTGCAATGGGTATTGCACATTGAAATCCTTTTTTTCATTTTGGCACGCCATACAGTGTACCAGTAGATCGGTATGGACGCTCTATCTAATTCATTCCCTGCAGAGATACTTTCGCTCCACGAATTAGTGATTTACGCAGTTGGTACTATATATATAATTCACTGTATAAATATATTTATTTGGCAAGCTGATCAGTGGGTATAAGGCTATATTTAGATGAGATATAGTACTAGATCGGATACCATTATATAGACGAGCCTACTATGGAGTCCTTTCGTCAAACCTGTAAGAGACTCTATTGGAGATAAAACGGCTTAATTAACGGAACTGTAGATAGTATTATAGATATCGATATCCACCAATCAATGATACAATACACCTCCTTGAGTAAACACATAGCGGTCGTGAATCCAACTAGGGATTGCAGAATATAAATCGGCTGACTGAGCTCGTATATACATAAGATAACATAACGTATCACAACGATAGCATGTATGCATGCATGTATATAATCAAATTCTAGCCTTATCAGCGTCGTCAAAGAGCGCCAAAACCCCCGCTACAATCTCCTCCTCCCTCTCAATGCTCGGCGGGGGGTTATTTCTCATATAAAACACAGTATCCACCAACATCATAACCCTCACACCCCCAGAATACCTCACCTCGAACATCCTGATCCCACCCCACGGCCCGGGTCTCCCGTTCAACGCGTTCGTCAAAACCCGCGGTGTCTCCATCTCTGCGGCCTTATGCAAAAGCTGTTGGACGGTAAGATCCCATGCTGATGGTCCTAGATACGGTAGAAGGACTTGGTGGTTGCGGAAGTAGTGTTTTTCTTCGACGTCCATGTCGCAGGAGAGTCTGCAGTCACGGACTGTGACTATGAATTTTATGAGGTCTGGGTCTGGGTCTGGTTCTGGTGAGGAGCTGTGAGTATCTTCGTCGTCGTCGTTATCGTTGTCATCGCCGTCGACAGTAGTAGTAGCAGTAGCAGTAGAAGTAGCAGTAGTAGAAGTATCCGTAAAGTCTGCAGCATCAGACTGAGACGCCGCAGGTTCTGTAATCCGTAATACCCCAGTACTACCAGCAGCCACAGCCGCAACAGGCAGCCTCTCAATCCACACCACCCGCTCATCCAAAAACCGATGACCGAATCCTAACACCTCCTGCCGCCGAGAAAAACAGCCGCAAGCCCTACATGAATGACAATTCGTATTCCCATACGCAAATTCCTCCATCGTAGACCTTTCACTGTTATACACTGTCTCTAAACGCAGAGAGGGGCCGTACCATTGGGTGTACCCATCATCCGGGTGGAATAGAAGCTTGTGGATTCCGACGCTTGGTGAGGCTTTGGAGAAGAAGTAGCGGGATTTGAGGAAGGTACGGGAGGTGGTTAGGAGTTCGCTCCAGAGCGGGTAGGCGGCGCTGGCGGCGATTTGGTCGAGGATTTCGTCGGTGATGTAGGTGAGGATTTCGATGTGGATTTCGGGGGGGAGGCTGGTCAGTGGCATGGTTGATTTGATTTGATTGATTATTTAATATCGAGTCGGTACTTGTATACTAGGTATATTCTTCTGAAAAATACAAATTGAAAGAGTTGAATGTTTGTGAAATCTGAGATATCTTGTGTATGTATATGAGTCGGTATATATATTACAAAACGAGATTCAAGATGCTAATTAAGATATACACGGTGTCTTGATTTGGGAGTGTATTCAGATCGCGACTAAATGGAATTAATTAATTCGATTTAATGCTGGCATCGAGCGATCTCGAATTTTCATGTTGACCTTTATAATTAAAAATAGTATCAGAAGTTCTAACGTGGCTGAAGATATAAATGGAAGCTACTCGAGGTGGCAGAATCGAAAGTAGAGGCCACTGTACTTAAATTAGATACTGAATTTTAAGTATACACACGTAATCGGCTAATTTTACCTTGAGAAAACAGAGAATCTAGTATGGTTCCCTTAAGTTAAGACTAACACTTCGTGCGACTAACTAAGGACGCCGGTCATGTTTGAGTATATCTATATGCGTCTTTTATTCTTTTTTCCATTCGCTGGAGAAAAAAAAAAAAAGTTTTAAGATACATAGTAGAATAGTGTCTCATGATATACCATAAAGCGTATGCATGTAGACGATATAAGGTATCAATTCCCAAGCCAGACCTCCCACTATCGTATACAGAAAGCCCCCAGGGACAAAAAAATATCAAATCCCACAAACGGACATATTCAGCATAACCGTCACCTCACTAGAATACCTCGCCTCGAATATCCAATGCCCGCCCCACTGTTTACGATCACTGATCGCATGAAAGATTTCAGATAAATTCCTCGATATCACTAACCTTGTAGCTTCAGTCACCATCTCTCTGACAGTGAAAAACCGTGAGGGGTCGGAACACGGTGGGAGGATGATTTTATCATCATAATAATCGTACACTGCATCATCGATGAGGAGTCTACAGTCGTGGACTGTGAGGAGGAATTTAATCGGGTCTGAGCGTTGGCGTGTGCTCGCGGGCCGGACAATGCTGGCTAATGAGGGTTTTGAAGCCGCTGAACCGCCGTCGTCGTCATCGTCGTAGCTACTAGCAGCAGCAGGAGAAGTAGGAGAATGAGGAAGAGGCTGAGTCGCAGGTGCTGCTTCAACTCGATGTCTCTGCCCGCCGCATCTCTCACAGGAAGACTTGATCAAAACAACAGGTTCATCCAAAAACGGATGATCAATAGGCAACTTTTCCCACCTCCTCCCCTTCCTCGCAATATCAGAACTAGCATCAGCACCAGCACCCTCATTATTCCATCCCCACGGCAATGTAAAAACAGGACCCCCGATAACACACACATGCCCCAGGCCCAAACCGGCATAAAGACACAGCTCAATTCTAGACGTTCTGGGGTTGTACACCGCCTGCAGACCGTGACAGGCACTGTTCGATCGACATGGTTGATCCGTGTGATGTAGAATTTTGTGGATTCCGACGTCCGGTTGGTTGCGTGAGTAGACGTAGCGGGTGGTGGTTCGGATGGAGCGGGAGGCGGCCAGGAGGTCTCGCCATATCGGTAGGGTTTTGCTGGCGAGTATTTGGTTGAAGAATTCGTCGGCGGATAGGCCTAGGATGTGGGATAGGATCTCGAGGTGGAGTTCCGGGGGCAGGGAATTTATTGTCAGTGGCATGGTTTTCTTATTCCTTTTTTATTATTTAGATTTGGATTTGAATCTATTATATTATAATAAATTTAATTATATTGGGCTGGCCGGCCGACCAACTTTTCGTATCCAGGGTCTGTGAAGCTTATGAAAGATAGGTAGATTGTACTGGAAGATACTAGATAACTACCTAGGTAGGTAGGATATATATAGTTTATCAAGTAGGTAGGTAATAGGTAGACTCTACGCTCGTGATTGGCATAGGATGGGCGGTGAGTGGCTGTTTCTCCCGCGTATCTTTTAACGAAAGCGTAACAAATCCGAAGAACATAACAATCTGCTATTTTACTTCATTTTATTTTTATTTTGTATTGTTCTATATTCTCACCCCCGCGGGTAACAGACAGCAGGTGAATAGACAGCTTGCTATATTTTCATTTTATGATAATCCACGAGGCGGGGTATAAATATAGAAATAGAAAGCAAGATGTCCTCTTTGCTGGTTAGTCGGCTGCTGTTGCTGCTGTTGGTTATGGGTAACTTATAATGCAAAGGTCGCAGTCACAAGAAAAAAAAAAAAAGAAGAAAAGCAGCTGATAAGGTAGAGTAGAGCTGAGGTATGGTAAGGGCAGTTGGATAGACGCTTTAATATTTACTTATATTTGTATAATATTCCCCATCCCTCCCTCCCTCTCTCTCTCCTGTGTATGTTTTGGTTTTAATCTGAAAGATCGGCGGTTGGGGAACTAATATTATACCATTCACTGCTTTATTAGGGTTATAGATTCAATTGGCATAGTGCTAATGTTGGTGTATGGAACTAACTAGGTACCTAGATTCCGGATTGATAGGTTAGTCTGCAGAGGGGTGGCGTGTTTGTAGTCTCGTGGGAGGGGTGACGTAAATACGCGGATACTTTACAGTTATGTGGGTACCGGTATGTTTCCCCGCATTGAGGATCTAATTAGCTTCAGTACACTCATCTTAGACCCATTTTCTACGGCATCTATCTTTAATTCGCTACAAAGGTAGTTTTTAGTTTTTTTTTAAAAAAGTTTTTTATTAAGAATTATTTCATTATCATTGTTTTTTTCTCTTTCGTTCTCTCATTCTCCGTATTTAAAGTAGCTAAAGGAAACGGGAAAAGAAGGAAAAAAGGAAAGAGACGGCCCGTGTGGAATTTCCCCGCTTGTTTCGGTTCAGTTCATTATCATTAACATTTCGATCAAGGGTATTTTTGCTAAGGGAATGGGGGTGACATTATAAAAAGCGGTACGATATTAGACGTGAATGCATTGCGGGCGTCTGGGGATATAAAAGCAGCATGCAAGGCGGGTTTATGTAATGCATGGTAACAATAAAAATAAAAATAAAAACAGAGAGATGGGAGAACAATCCCATCTCCTTGTAAGGTAGAAGAAGTGAAAGAAAAAAAAAGGGAAACCGTTCCATGCGTCTGATCGGTCATATAAAGAGAAAAAGAAGAAGTGAGGTGGATACTTCAACTAATTCAAAACAACCCAACGGCCATCAAGACAGCCAACACCAAACCTCCCATCTCAACCGGAACCTTGATGTTAGCAGCAGCGGCCGGAGAGCTGGTGCTTGTGGTGGGTCCAGTCTGAGTGCCAGTGCCAGTTGGTCCAGTACCGTCGGTCTCCTCTCCACTGCCAGTAGTGGCAGTGGCGTTACCGATGACTCCCGTGGTGCTGACGAAGGTGGTAACGGCGGTATCTCTGGATGTGGAGGTGTAAACACTCTCAATGGTTGAGACGGTGACTTCGGGAATGATGCTGGTGACACCGTTGGAGACGATGGTGGTGCCGGAGGAAACGAGGTAGAGGGAGTTGGTTCCAGTGGTGACAAGGGTGTTTTCGACGGTGCTGGTGACGAGTGTGGTGCCGGAGATGGCAGCAGAAGCCTCAGAGGAGATGGATTCGATGGCCGAAGAGAGGGAGGCAAGGTCGGAAGAGATGGATGCGATGGCTGAAGTGGCGGATCCAGCAATCGAAGTGATGGAACCCTGGGCACCGGTGGGGATGGGGAGGGTAGTCGAGACTTCAGTGGTCAAGACTGTAGTGGCCCCGTCGACAACAGTGGTATACGGGACGGCGACAACAACGACGCTGTCGGTCGCAGTGATACTACATATTCATTTCACGTATTAGCCAGGCTGCCCTAGTTCCATCTAGTTCGCATGATGATATCCATATATCGATATCTATCTATCCGTTACAGTAGGTGAATAGATGGATGGATAGATATATGGATAGATGGGGGTGTTTAGCCTGTCTAGGTAGTAGGTAGCCTAGCTGGCAGCCAGCCAGCCAGCCAGTACCAGCCAGTGCCAGCCAGTGCCAGTGCCAGTGCAGCCAACCACCAACAACACACCTCCATCATACCAGCAGCGTCAAGAAAAAGAGGAAGGAGTACAAGACATCACAGCATAACCACCCTCAATCACTCAATCAAACGAAAAAAGAAGGAAGCCAGAGATTGAAATACTTACGCAGTGACCTGAACCACGGGATTGGCATCAGTAGTAGCAGCCTGAGCAGCAACACGGCCGCTACCAGCAAGAAGGACGAGAGGAGCGTATGTGATGAGTTTCTTGAAGCCAGCCATTGTGTCTGATTTCTGTGTACTGGATTCGACAGGGGAAAAAAACGAAGGAGGAGGAGAAGGGATGATTTATTATTCTTCTTTAAGAGGAAGAGCAGCGAATGGAATGAACCTGTTTATTCGAATTGAAGCAATTGCGAAAGGTGATGATTGGGTATCTGATGGGGATGTTCTTATAGACACAGCTGGGAGATGAGGAAAGCAGGTTGAAGAAGAAAGAAAAGGAAGAGAAGAGGAGGAAGAGAGAAGAAGATTTATTTATTTTATTCTATTCTATCTAATGTAATTGAGTTCTCTCCTACGTAAGAGCCGCCAGCCAGGAAGGACGGGAAAAGGTACGTTATCAGTTTGAAATGGGCTGGTCGCTGCGAGTCCAATTGGCACAGATGGGACAGTCGCCACCGCGCCCGCTGTCTTTTTTTTTTTTTTAAGACATCAAACCAGGGCAACTTTAGTCATGAAGAACACAAAAAAGAAAGAAAGAAAGAAAGAAAATAAGAGGGGAGGAAAAAGAAAAATGAAGAGAGAGAGAGTGAGAGGAAAAAGCAGGATATGCATGCATGGATTTGGGTGGGAGGAGACACCAGCGACGGGACGCCCATTGGATGGGAAAGTCGTACACGTAAACAGCATATGTCCGACGACGATGATGGCCCGAGGCTTCCTGCAAACTAGTTCGAGAGCGCGAGAGAGAGGCTGGGTGGGGCGCCTGCTACTCTACTCGACACTACGATTCATGCATACATACAGCTTCAATGCAACTGAGGCAAGGGAGAGAGAAAGGAAAGTGAGTGCAATTGAAGTGCAGTTGCGGCCTGGTAGCTGCTGGTTCCTGTGCCTTGATTTTCACACTTTACTGACTTACGCCTAGCCTTGTCTGCTTGCTTGCTTAAGCTCGTCAATTTGAAGCTTCCATGATAAGATACGATACGGTCCCGGGCGGACTTTACAAAATTACAAACCAAGCCAAAGTTGACGTGACCTAGCCTGGGTCCATCAGCCCGGCCGTCCAATTATGACAGCCTCTTTCGATGCAATGGGGCTTGAAGCTAACAATACCAAGCGACATCGCCAGAAAGGATCGAAGTTACATCATCGGACTTGGCCTTGGTGTGTGTGTATGGAAAAACAGAGTCGGCTGGTAGACCAGATACCCGAATACCCCTGATCCCTGATCCCTCTCAGAAAGGCCCCACTCTAGACATACAAAACCCACGTCGCCTAACTTGGACTGGACAAAGAAAAACCCACACAAAAAAGTGACGACAGCCACCCAATTTTCCCGAGGTTCTTGGTGGCATGTGTGGCTCAGGATGGGGTTTTGAAAATCGTCGTGGTGAGGCGATTGGATGCTAGTCGATTATATCATTCGCCATCATGCATTTTGTAGGTCCTACATGCACAAGTATTATGCATGTATGCCATGGGCAGCAGCGGTATATCCTGCTGTGTTAGAGAGGTGGGGAAGGCAGTAGGTCGGGTACACTTGCCCCTGACGTTAGTATGCGCTCACCCTCTTTCACGCACTCTCACTATTTTGATTAAATGGATAGGGATTGGTGAAGCCCGTCAAAGAAGGAGTCGACGATGCCGGTTTGTGTGTGACGTGATACTCGACGTGGGCTCTGATTTGTTCCCGCCTCCCAAAAAGGGTATTCGTCCTTGAAGCCGGATCTCGGAACTCCTCTAGACAAGATGTTGACGTTTAACGTCTCTGCATGTCTTTTTTTTTTTTTTTTGTTCTTTTTGCGAGTAAGTACGGAAGATCCTATGGCGTACTGGGTATGGTATTGCCGTTTTTTTTTTCTGACGGAACGGATTACGTGGGACGAGACCTTTTCCCCTCGCGTGATTTTGACGACAACAGCTTCGTTGTTTTTTTCTTTTCTTTTGTTCTTCTTTCATAGCTTGGGAAGCTTAAGCTCTTTCTCTTTAGTTGGTTGAGAGTTGGGCCCGGTTAACGGTAATACTTAGTCTCGAGTAATACTGGGGTCTTTTGGTTGCCTTATATTGCCCTTGCATCCGATCCGATGCTTCGAGTCTCTCAAATGTATTGAGTGAGGTCTGTTATATTCACATCTTCATGACGGCCATTCCGAGCTTACAGTTGATGGGCTATGAAAATCAAGCTAAGTTTTACTATACATGTAATCAAAAGTAATCGATACCTAATTGGTACTGTTAAGATAGCAAAGGAATGAAGAGGGAGAGAAAAGGATATTAATCAGGTTCACTGGCCCATCGCGGCCCTCGCGGCCCTCTCATAAGCTCTACGGTGGGTCCTACTCGCCAATCTCCGATTCTTAGCCCTCCAGAGACGTATCCTCTCCATCAACTGCGCTACTGTCTCTCCTTCACAAGTGCCTACCAGCTCCAGCTCCTTTTCTGTTGTAGTGCTGACAGAGACTACCAGCCCCGGTACATGGGTTGCTGAAATTTCCCTTGTCCAAACATTATCGCTGACAGATAGCGAAGGGTCAGACTCGCTTTTGAGCCTCCAGACCACAGTCTTGACGTAGTAGCTCAGCTTATTGTGGTCGATCTCGTCTCTAAGCCATCTGAAGCCATGCCAGGTGCTCCCTCCAGTCCACCTCATAACCTCCATCTCCCCTTCCACCTTCTTAGCACTATTATTACCATCCCCACCCTCTGTTCTGTTGTATCTATTGTTATTATTATTAATAACGGCAGACAGAACCCTCCCATCCTCCCTCATAAAGCGCCAATTCTCCACCGCCTGCTGCGCAATCTCATCAACCTGCGCCTTCTTCCTCTCCAAACTCTCAAACTCGACCCTAATAACCTTCACACTCTCCGGAAACCTACATTTCCCGACCCATTGCCCACCAACACGCAACGTAGCATCTTGCTCCCAATACCAGAAATCGGTATGACGGATCGTGATCGTAAAATATTGAGGTTTGAAATGTGCCATCCCGAGGATGTTTTGCAACTCCACACCGTCTTCGAGACGGTATAATTGCGCGAAGACACGGACATTCGCGGTTGTGGTGTCCACGCCTTTAGAATGGAGATCATTCAAAATATGCTGTACACGCTCAACGGTCTCAACTTTTGGCGGTCGCCTATCTTCGGCTGTAAGGTAGAATCCTAGCTCGGCGGTCGTCCAGGGTAAGTACCATGCTTCCATATATACTGCTTTACAGGTACGTAGTAAAGCTACAGTCGAGATTTTGGGAGCAATGTAGTCTGGACGGTGGTATGCTGTGGTTTGGGGATATGGACGGGTTGGATCGTTGTATGGTGCCAATGCGTATTCCCAGATGATGTTTCGGAGTTCACCGGGGAGGGAGAAGAGTGGGCTTGTGGATTGCGGGGAGGGGTCTGTGAAGGTGAGTTTTTTGGCTTGTTGGGGGGGTTCTGAGGGGGTTTCTTCTAGCTGTTGCTGGCTGGGGTTGTCATCGTCATTGAAGACGAGGGAGCCCTCGAGTTGAGATGAAGTTTCGCAATTTGGGTTACTGCCTCGGGATCGGATGGCTCTGTGGAGTTGCCTTAGTTGCCTTTGAAGGGACTCCATTTTTTTTTTTCCCCTTCCTGATAGATTCTTGTTAGATACTTGAGTATGTAATTAAGTCTGTAGATTGTGTAGGTAACTGCTGAGAAAGTGGCTGTCGATGATTTAATTGTGAAATGATAGAAGTAGAGCGGGCGGGGATGAGTTGTGGGTGTAGTGTTTTTGGCAGGATCCAGAAGAGCTTAAGATGGGGTTATATAGCCAGCTAAGTCCTCTGGCTGGCTGTGGGACTTCCTTCCTTCGTTCATGCTTCACCAATTATTGGCTTCCCCGCAGTTCCAACCAACAAAACAAAAACTACGTAGGGGAAAGAAAAAAAGGTACGATCCTGTCGTGGCACTGCATGCTACTTTCTATCCCGTCTCTCGTATCCATGTGTTCAATATTCCAAGCCTTGCCGCACAAACAACCCTCAGCTCGAAATCCATGCGACTTGAGATACCAGGTAACATCCTACTAGCTACCTGTTGGAATGTGCCGCTTGCCGACTATTCTAACGGCTAGTTTAGCCTGGTGAACCCTAGTACTAGTAAAAGTATAGTACCCGTTACACAAAGGTACCGGATAGTTACTAGTGTAGTTATTTGTACTTGGTCAAAACGTGAAAAGTAGCTTAAGTACTTGGTACCCTGATTTTGTCTTATATTATGTACAGACGTGCATGCATCCAGATCTATCCGGGACAGGGCGTCGCCTTTAAATTTGGTTGGTACATGCGTTGGGGCAACATTATTGTACAGGAGGTATTGGCAGTAACTAGTCTCGTTGGCAGTAACCGCGAGCTTAGGGAGCATATTGATCTGAAGGTTCCTGCATGCATATACCTAGGTACCTATATGCTGCATGTTCTTGGGATGCAATATCTATCTATCTATCTATCTACCAAGTAGGTACCGTAAGGGGATTGGGTAGTTTTTTGAGGCGTTTTTTGTAGGGTCTTAAGATGGTCTTCAAAAATAAACTCTTTTACAAAGATAAAATGGCTTAATGCCGACTGAAAACACAAGGGCACTACATATAATAAAACCACCTTTAAATATATGTGTTTAAGTATTTTAAACTACTTTAAATTAAATCTATATCTTTATTTTAATAATAATTTTTAATAATTATAATTTATATTTATAAAAGTGTTATAAATTTAGAGTCATCTTTTTTATTTAAAATGAATTATTGGATTAAAGTGTTATAAAGTTTAAAAAGCAAATTAATAAAAAAAATAGCTTTAATAAAAAGTGATTTTTTATTTTAAACTAATCTTATTAAAATAAAGTTATTTTAAAATTATTTTTAATAATAACAATATCTTAATTTTAAAGTTAAGTAATTTAAAAGATAGTTTTAAAATTCTAATTATTATAGAACTGCTTTAATTCAAAAAAAAATCTTATTTTCAAAAATAGATTAATTTATAAAACAAATTTTATTTAAAAAGTGATATATAATATGTATTAATTAATTTTAGTTAGTTTATTTTATTTATTAACATTAAAATAAGTAATTTATACCTTAACCACCAACTATAACACCAATATAAATATCATTTTTTATTAATCATACTCACCAGTTTACTTTTACTACCTCTGCTTCTACTACTTCTACCTCTGCTTCTGCTTTTACTTTTACTTTTACTTTTGTTTCTACTTCTGCTTCTGTTTTTGCTACTTCTGCTTCTACCTCTACTATTCCCATCATAGCATATATGAATAACCTATTCTGAAATATTGGATTTATTCTGTAATTAATATTTAATAAATTGAATTTTTATTTTATTAAATTCTAGCCTTTTTATGGCTTAATATGCTCTTTTTATTATTATTACTACATTTCTAACTGGCATTGTAGTATATATCTATAAATTATAATTTAGAATTTTAATTAAAATAATAATATTAAAAGATATAATACTATTAATTTTAAATTATTTTTTTAATATATAAATATTTGTAAATAATTTTTTATATTTTAAAATTAAATAATATATTTTTTTTTATTATTTTTATTTAAATATTTTTAATTTTATTAAATTTTTAAATAATATAATTTTAATAAAAATAAATTTTAAAATTTTTATTAAATAAGTAATAAATATAAATAAAAATATTTTAATTAATTATATAATTAATAATATACCTATTAAAAAAATTATTTTATTAATTAATTTTTAATTTTAAAATAATCAAAAATATATAAATAAACAAATTTTTTTTTAAATTATAAAAAATAATAATAATAAAAATAATAAAAAAATTAATAACAAAAAAATTAATAATAATAATAAAAAAACCAAAAATAATAAAAAAACTAAAAATAATAAAAATAACAAAGAAATTAAAAATAATAAAATTAAAGACAAAAAATTATAATTACTTAAACTTTATTAAAAATTTATTTAAATATTTATCTATAAATATTATATATATAATACTATTATAATAACTATTATTTAATTTTAAAAATATTTATTTATTTACTATATAATTATATTATTTATATTATTTTAAATATTTATAAAATAAAAATAAAATTAATTATAATAATAATAATAATAATAATAATAATAATAACAACAATAATAAAAAAAGAAAAATAAAAAAAAAAAAAATAGGTAAGAAAAAAAAGAATAAAAAAAAATAAAAAAAAAAAAAATAAATAAAAAAAAAATAAAAAAAAAAAAAAAAAAAAAAAAAAAAAAAATATATATTAGTAGATAATTTTTTTGGATAATTTGATTTTATCAATTATAATATCATTTTATAGTATGATTGGAAAATTTATTATATAAATTAATTTTAATTATATTATTATTAAACTATATAATAAAACAATTATTAATATTTTTAATTATTAAATTTAAATTATAAATAAATAATATTTTATATTAATTAATAAAAATATTATATTTAAAATTATTATTATTAATATTATTTTTAATATAACTTTTTATTTTAAGATATTATCTTTTTAATTTTTATAAAAAAAAAATTAAATTATAAATTAAAAATATAAATATAAAAAAAATTATAATTAATTATAAATTAAAATTTAAAATATTATTAAAATTATTATTTTAGATAATTTTATTATTAATAAATAAATATTATAAATTAAAAATTATATTATATTAAAATTTTAAATTTAATTTTAATATAATAAAAATAAAAAAAAAATAATTAAAATTTACATATATTTGAAAATTATTATTAATATTATTATCAAAATTATTAATAAAATTAAAAAAATAATTTATAGTATAATAAATTAAAAATTAATTTAAATTTAAATTTTATATAAATATAAAAATTTAATTAAGTTTAATTTTATTTATTCTAATAAAATCTAATAAAAATAAGTAAATAGTTTTTAATTAAAATATAATAATTATATATATTTTATGTTTTAAATTAAAAAAAGAAATTGTATTAATATTTAATTAAAAAATTAAAAATAAAATTAAAAAAAAAAAATATTATAAAATAAAAACTAATAAAAATTTGATAATTATTTACATAACAAATTAAATTAAAGTTGGTTTATAATAATGATAATAATAATAATAAAAAAAATTAAATTTATATTTTATAAATTTAAAAAATATTAAATATATAAAATAATTAAGATTTAATATATTTAATATAATAATTTTATATATTATAATTTTTAATTTTATTTTTATTTTTATATTATTAAAATTTTTTTAATAAATATATAATTTTTTTATTATATTATTATTATTATATTATCAAAACATTAATTATACTTACATTATTAAATAATATTTATTTATGTTTAAAATATTATTATAATTTATAATTATTTTTAATTTTATTTTACTTTTAGTAATTATAATGTTAATTATATTTAGGTTTAAGTTTTTTAATTTATTATAATATAAAATTATTATATTAATATTTTAAAGGAGATATTATTTATTTTTATTAAATATAATATATAAAATTTTTTTTTTTAAAAAAAATATAGTTTTTATATTTGATAATTTATATTATTTAAATATATTTTTATTTAATAATTTTAAAATTTATTAATAAATTTAAAATTGCTATATAATTAGAATATATAAGATTTAATTTAAAATTAAATATTAAAAATAATAAGAATGATGATTTTAATAAAAAAAAATTGATTAAATAGATTTTTACAAATTTTAATTTTATAAATTTTAATATTATAAATTTAATTAATATATTTAAATTAGATGTAGATTATGGAAATATTTTTAAATAAGATGTTATTATTATTATTTATTAAATTAAAATTTATTTTAATAATTTATTATTTATTTTTAAAATTGTTGTTTTTGAAAGTTTTTAAAATCTTATTATTAAAAAAGAAAATAAAAAAAAAAAAAAAAAAGAGAAAAAAAAATATTAAATTAAAAATATATAAATTATTATAAATTAAATTTTAAGTTTTTTTTTTTATTATTATAATAAAAAATATTAATTATAATTTTTTTAATATTAAATTTATTAATAATAAAAATTTAGAATTAAAATTAAAATTAGAATTTTTAATTAAATTAAAAAAAAATAATTAGAAAATCATTTTTATTTTATAATATAAAATTAATAAAATATTAAGGAAAATTTATGAAAATTTTATAAATTTTTTAAATTTTATAATAAAAAAATTAATATTTAATTTACTAAAAATTTTAAAAATTTTAAAAAAAAAATTTTATTAATAATTATTTTTTTTTAAAATTAAATTAATAAAAATTTAATTTTTTATAAAAAAATTTAATTTTTTATAAAAAAATTATTATTAAATAAATTAAAATTTATAAAAAAAATTTTAATTTATTTTAATAATTTAAATATAATTATTTAGTTTTAAATATAAAGCAAATGATTTTTTATTTATTTATATTAAAATTTTTAAAAATTAATTAATAAAAATAATGAAATTTATTATAATAAACTTTAAAAAAAATTTATTTTTATAATATTTAAAAAAATAATTTTTATGTTTATTATAATTAATTTTAATAAATTAAATTATATTTTACTATTTGATTATATTTTATTTTAAAAAAGTGAATATTTTAAATCTAAATTAATAAAAATATTTTTATAATTAATGGGATAAATTAGATAAATTACTTTAAATAAAAAAAGCTTTACTCTTATTACCAACCTTTTAAATCTTCTAATTTTATTAATAATAATTAAAAAACTCATCTTTTTAAATAAGATTCCTACTAACATCCAACTAATTAAACAAAATTCTGACTCCAATTCCATTGTTCACCTAATCCTAATTAAAAATCAAATTAATATTATTTTAATTTTAGATATAATTATTAAAGTCAACATTATTTTTATTAATTAGGAATTTAAATTTATTATCCTAAAGCATATGGAAATATATTTTAATAAATAAAAAAAACAAAAAATTAATAATTCTGATTATAAAAATATATTTAAATTTATTAGTGTGTTACCGTGGAGCGGCTAAACCGGGTCCAAACCGCTCCAAACTGTGAAGCGGTTTGGACTTTTATTAAAATGGATAAACTTAAGTCTACAATGGAGTGGTTTGGACTTGGATTTTTAGGGTAAATCTATAGAGTGATTTAAACTTGGATTTTTAGAAGATAAAACAATTTAATATTCATTTTTTAAAGTTTAAATTGTTTTATTAATAAATTTATATTTAATATTTAAAATTTATTGATGGATTTATATATATTATTTAAAATTTATTAGTGGATTTATATTTAATATTTAAAGTTTATTAATAGATTTATTATATTTAGTATTAAAGTTTATTAATAAATTTAAATATTTATTTATTAATAAATTTATTATATAATTATAATTTATTTAATAATTATTAATATTTATTTATTTATTATATAAATATAGTAAATTAATATATTAATTTATTTTATATTAAAAATATTATAAAATATATTAAATGAATATTTTATAATATTTTAAATTATAATCTAAAATCAAAATAAAAAATATTTTATTTTATAATAAAATATATATATATAAAATATTAATAATTTAATTATTATAATTAAGCTTTCTAATATTAATATAAATATAATTATATTATAAAAAATTTTTTATAAAATTTAAAATAATTTTAATATAAATTATTATATTTTTTAAATTTATAATAATTTAATTATAATATATTATAAATAAATTAATAAATATAAATATATTTATTATTTAAATTTTTATTATTTTTTAAATAATTAATATAATTTTTTTTAATTATTTTATATTTTTATTATTATTTTAATAGTTATTAAATATTATATTTGTAATAATATTAAAAATAAGTTTTTTAATAAAATGAGAGAATAAGAGTTTTGGAATTAAAAGACTAGTATTTTTTTATTATTATTTTATTTTGCAAAATATAATGATTATATAGTGAATTAATAAAAAAAAAAAAAAAATTTTTTAAATAAAAAATATAAGGAAAATATTTATTATTCAATTTAAATTTTTTAGTTTTCTTAATACTAGATATTAATTTGGTTTTTATTTTTTTAAGGGGTATTTTTTTTTTAATAAATTTTTTTTTTTTAATAAATATTTTAATTTTATATTTTATAACATAAATTTTTTTTACAATTTTAAAATAAAAAAATTAAGTTATTTTTAATTTTATTTTAAATTTTAATTTATTAAAGGTTATAAATAATATTTAAAATTAAAATAATGATAAAATAAAATATAATAAAAAATTAATTAAAAATAAAAATAAAAATATTATAAAATAAATATTTATTTTATTTATATATTTTAAAAATTTTAAAATTAAATATAATAAATTAAAAGAATTTATTATAAAATAAAAAATTTAAAAATTTTTATTTAAAATAATTAATGTTACACCTGTCCCGGGTATTTCCCAAATAGGAAATTCCTAAAACAGCCTAGCGTTCTTTGGCTAATCGTATTCTCAATCTAAAGTATTCAGATTATTCTCTCAAGGTAAGCTGGGTTGAATATAGAGATATCAAATAGTGTAACTCCTAGTAAGGGGATACTAGGTTCAATGGGTAAAGGTAGTAAACAGAGTGTATTGAGTATTGATAAGTTGACCGATGGAGTCTAAGAAAGAATCCTGAGACTGCCATCGTTCAAAGGTCCTTATATACATGAGCGTCGTCCATACAAATGTGAATCGTCTATAGACTTGGGCGTTATGTGCCCCGGAGGGCGTTATGTGCACATAACGCGCCAAGCCACACATAACGCTTTCTGCATGGTTTGTTCTGGGAGTTGTGTTGTCGGCACAACACAGTCCAATCCGTCTCTTTTCTGGTATGGTTTTCTCCCGCCGGATATTTATAATAAAAATCATCTCGGTGTGAGAAACAGCCTGCGAAAACGGACTCATGTTTGACACGCCAAGACATACCTAGTATGGCTGGCCGTGACACTATCTCCTCCTTCAAGGGAAACTCCCAAAAGGGAAATTCCCATGCGGGATCTTCTCGCACATAGGAGATGCAACAAAACTGGGTAAAGGGCCTTTGTACAAAATTCGTCTACAAAATTCTACCGTACGGGAAAACCGTCTGGGAGAAATTTGTGTACAAGAATTCTCGTGTCCGAAGGCTTAGCCTTCATGATCACGTTACATGATTATGTAATCAAAATCAAACATAAATAACTGCAATTCGCACCATAACTAAATTTCAAAACTTAAACCACAAAATATTCTTTCATACATACAAAATAATATCAAATCTTTCATTCTGATCATGCAACGGAGCGCCATTCAAAAACCTAAAAAAAGATCAGAGAATCGCGTCCAAGCAAAACGAAGAAGGGCCATCTTTCTTGAGCGGTTCAAGTCAGAAGGTTTAGAGGCTGCAGTTCCGTGTTCACACTGCGTCGCGAACGGTCATATTTGCGTCATGTTGGAAAAGAGCATCAAGTGCGAAGTCTGTCATAGACAGGGCAGAGTAGGAAAATGCAATGCAATTCCTTGTAAGTGATTTTTGTTTTTCTCCGCTTTGTGGGGTGTTTCTAATCCAAAATCTTTAGTGGATCGTATTGCGGAAATTCGAGACAAGAAGTTCAAAGAATTGGAAGAAACTTCTGCTCGGTATGAAATAGCACATCAAAAAGTCATCGAAGGTCAGACAAAGCTCACAGAGCTTCTGGCTGAGTTCAACACTGTTGCGGCTGAATTAAAACGTCAATCCACTGAGGCTTCAGTAATCGCGCGGAAGTATCGAGAATCTCTTCTTCATGAAGAACAGAGAGTCATAGAAAATGATATGATATTCGGAGATGATCCGATCGTTGAAGAAGGGGCTGGTGAAGGTTCGTCAGCGCCTGATGAGGTGCTTGACTTCTTCTGCGACATCCCAGCGGATGCGGTGGATTTTTCTGCTGGGTGGGATGAGAGTTATCTCGCGTTTTCCATGGAGGATTTCCTTCAGAGTACTATCTGAAACTTTGGCTGGTTTCCTGTCATGTATTCGTAACTTCTCATTTTCAAATCAAATCATGCCTTGTTATCTTGCTATGATTCGCGCTGAGTCGTTGACTCCAATAATTCGTGGTATCGCTCTATCGATACAGCTTCTGCGCAGTCGCTCGTTAGCGCGGCCAGAGTACAGGGTTCTGCTGGTTGAGGAAATAAGGTATCTGGAGAGGGTCGAAGAGTGGTTGGACGATCAACACCGTAGGTGTCTGTTCAGACCGTGTGTCTGTGGAGGTGGATGTTTGTAAAGAAAATTCGTAAGTGTAGGAACTGGTTGGGTAGAGAGGCCATATCCTTGTAGGTCGAAAATCTACAAAGTATGCTAATCTCTATTTTTCTTAGGTCTTCCTCGTCCTCGTTTAGGTGCAGGGGCATCAGGTTGATGGGGTGGGTCCCTGTTCCTAAGGTAATCCTGTATAGTTTGTGGCGAAATATTTTCTTCTGGTTGCCAAGAATCGTCTTCTGGTCCGTAGGGAGCAGCCCAACGAATAAGGTATTCGTTGTCGCCGTTAGGTCCGTCAAGGATTCTTTCAACTTCGTATTCCGCGTAGTCGTCGTATTCGATTTCAATCTCGTTCGGGTCTTCTCTGAGTCCTGGAGGGGCTCTTTCTAAGACTGAGACATGAAATGTCTTGTGTATCCGTGTTGGTCCAGGTATGTCAAGTTCAAAATGGTGCTTTCCAAGTTTCTTCTTGATTACGTATGGGCCAAATTTCTGAAAATCAAGTTTTTTATTAGGTCGCTTGGTTTTCAAGTTTCGTGCAAGCAGATATGCTTTATCTCCTTCTTTAAAATCTGGGGCTTCCTCCCGTCGTTTGTCGTAGTAATGGCTCATTCTTTCTTGTGAGAACTGAAGGTCTTTTACGAGAATATTATGAGCATTCTTCATTGATTTCATATGTTCTTCAGCTTCGGGGACAACTTCTTTCGGCGTGAGAGGGGGAAGAATAGCCTTAGGCGTCCATCCTCTCAGTACTTCGTACGGGGTGTACTTAGTAGTTGAATGTTGAGAAGTGTTGTAGGTGAATTCTGCCATGGGTAGAAGGGGTATCCAATTATTTTGAGCGTAGTTGAGGAAGTTTCGAAGGTAGATTTCAAGGGTTTGGATGAGTCTCTCGGAGGCTCCGTCCGTTTGAGCGTGACCTTTGGTTGCAATGTTCAATTTAGTACCAGTTTGGTTCATAATTGACTGCCAATATTTGCTCGTAAAAAGAGGGTCGCGATCAGAAATGTGTTTTCGTTGGATTCCATATTTAGAGAAAACATGGTTGTGGTAGACTTGTTGTAATTCTTTGGCTCCCCATTGGCTATCCCATGGGACAAAAATAGCAACTTTTGTCAACTTGTCCGTGATAACCAATATTTCGTCGTACAGCTTGTTGGTGAGGGGGTCTCGTGCTGGAGGCATTCCTTGTACAAAGTCGTAAGTAATAACTTCGAAGGGTGCACTTGGTACGTCGTGTGGTTGAAGGGTTCCGTAAGGTTTGTGTCGGTTAGGCTTGTTTCTGCAGCAAAGATCGCAAGTTTTGATGTATTCTTCGATCTGCTTTCTCATCTGAGGCCAGAAATAAGTCTTTGTGATAAGTTCCTGAGTACGGTCAATTCCAAGATGACCATGAGCTGGGTGATCGTGGTGTAAAGAGATGATTTCTTCTTGAAGTTTCTTAGTTGGGATGTAGAACGAGTCTCGAAACATAATAATTCCGTCGACTAATTCAAAGTGAGGGGGTGTATCTTCTTTCTTCAAGATCCGTTGTGCAACAGGGTCTTGTTCATAGGCTTTGAGGACTTTCTGTCGAAGATCATCTTCGATATTGTGTTCTGTCAGATTCAGGGATTTATTGATGAGAATCTGGTCCTTAGTATCGCCATATTTGAGAATTGCTCCTTTGTCAGGTTCAACGCCTTTGACAAGGTCTGGTCTCCTGCTTATCGCATCTGCGAGAGCATTCTCTTTTCCTTTAAAGTGTATTATCTTCATGCTATATTCGCTGAGGAGTTCCCACCATCGAACTTGCCGTCTGCTAAGTTCCTTCGTGGTTAGGAAGTAAGTGAGGTTCTTGTGATCGGATAGAACTGTGAAAGGTTCTTTGCTTTGGAGGTAAACGCGCCATTTTCGACATGCTTCTACAATAGCCATCAATTCCTTGTCATGAATAGCGTATCGCAGTTGCGTAGCATCGAATTTGTGAGAGATGTAGGCAATGGGGTACCATTGTTTGTCCTTATGGAGTTGGAGTAAGCAGGCTCCTAGCGCTGCTGTAGAGGCGTCGGTTTCAATCTTGATAGGTAATTTCGGATCGTAAAGTTTGAGAATGGGGGCGGAGGTAAATGATTTTTTCAGAGTTTCAAAGGCTTGAACTCTTTCGGGCGTCATTTCAAACTTCAGTTGTTTCTTGGTGAGTTCGGAAAGCGCTGCTGACATGAAGCTGTATTTCCGAATAAATCGTCGATAATAATTGCAAAGTCCAAGAAATGACTGCACTTCTTTGACATTCTCAGGGAGAGGCCAATCTTGAATGGCTTGAACCTTCTTTGGGTCCATCTTAATTCCATTCGAGGTGACTATGGCTCCTAAGAATTCGCATTCAGTAACAGCAAATTCTGACTTGTCTAGCGCCACACGTAGGTCGTAGTCCCGGAGGGATTTCAACACTGCGTTGACGTTTTCCTTGTGTTTTCCCAGCGTCTTGCTGAAAATCAAAATGTCATCTAGGTAGACAACACAAATGACATCTATGTGCTCTCGAAGCACATGGTTCATAAAAGCTTGGAAAGAAGCTGGTGCATTGGTTAGCCCAAATGGCATAACCAAGTATTCAAATAGACCGTAGCGGCATCGAAAAGCCGTTTTCCATTCTTCTCCTGGATTTATCCTGATATTGTAGTAGGCATTGATAATATCCAATTTGGTGAAGTAATTTGCTCCTGTTAAGCGATCGAAAGACTCGCTTATCAGTGGTAGGGGTCCAGTGTCTTTGATCGTAATGTCGTTCAAGCTTCTGTAATCGATACATATTCGCAGTTTTCCATTAGGTTTTGGTACGAATAGTATAGGGTGTCCTGCGGGTGAGTTAGAAGGTCGTATGAATCCATTGCGAAGGTTTTCGTCAATGTATTCGCGTAGAGCCGCAGTTTCTTCTTCTGTACATGCGTATATAGGTAGAGATTTTGGTTGGGTTCCTTCCTTTAGAGGGATATGATGTGTGAATTGATTGATTTTCGGTAGGGGGTCCCTTTCGTCTGGGGGCTGAAAGACCAATTTATTATCTTCGAGAATCCAATCTGGAATCTCCTTCTTTTCTTTGTTAATTTCTCGTATTTTGAGAAAAACATGTCTTATGGAATGAGGTTTGTTTCGGAGACGGTTGTTAACTTCTTTTTGTGACATATGTTGGGTGAGTCGGTGATGAGCTTCTTTTGGGGGTCGATTGTCCGGTCGGATCTTGGAATAGATCTTTCTACAATCGCATCTCGAGAATTCAAGGTGTCGAGTTTTCCAGTTAATACTTGGGTTATGTTCTTCCAACCAAGGGAATCCGAGAACCAATTCGTGGGGGGTCTCTAGGATATCCATCGTGATTGTTTCCAAGTGTCCATTTATAAGAAGTGTGAAAGTGGTTTCGTGAGTGATTGTTCCAAGAGGGCTATTATCGAAGGCGGTAACATGTGTTTTCTGAAGTTTCTGAATGTAAGGTAGTTTAAGTTGTTTGACAACTTCGGGGTGAATGAATGAATCTTCTGCTCCACAGTCTAATAAAGACGTGCTGGAGTTTCCGTTAATGTTGACTGGTAGAAAGAAATGATTTTTGGTTGACTGTAAGGAAAGTTGTTTGGATGGTCCATTTTTAACGATGCGTAACTTGGACCCTTCAGGCGGCATCGAGTCCTGAAGTTTTCTTAGTTTTTTCCTTCCATGTTCATTCTTCCATAGACGTCGGCAAATTCAATCTTGTTGATGTGGAGGAATCTGTTGGGTCTTGGTTCAAGGTGACCTCGTTTAAGATCGGTGATTTTAAGTCGGTAGTAAGGTGAGGCAGGGTCATCCTGTCCGTGGTTGGGGTGATCTTCCTGGAAATGATGTCTGAAGTCAAGCCAGGTGTCAAAGGTGAGGTCTCGGCAGTACATGCATCGCCATCCTACGTTTCGAGCATTTGGTTTGATTTCTAGGACATGAGGATTTCCAGTGAAGGTGACATATTTTCGGGTGTGGTTGATACAGAGGTCGTATCCTCCATAAAACGAGTAGACAGCTGGTTTTCTGCAGAGTCGGCATCGGCGATTCTCCTTCTTGATCAAGCCGTGCTTGGTGATATGTTTGGTACCGGCTGTACAATAGTGTTTGTCCTTTCTGTGGTATTCTGTGGTTTCTTCCTCGTAGTCGGTGTCGAATTGAGTGATGCAAGTATCTTGGTGAGTTAAGAGTTGAATGATGGTTCGAAAGGGATATTGACAGGGGCATTTCCTGCAATTAAAAGGGGTATTGGGATCGTAGGGGGTAAGTTGGACGAAGTTGAAATATCCAGTGTATAAGCTC
Organism: Orbilia blumenaviensis; assembly: GCA_036872755.1. NCBI lineage: Eukaryota > Fungi > Ascomycota > Orbiliomycetes > Orbiliales > Orbiliaceae > Orbilia > Orbilia blumenaviensis. The sequence continues at coordinate 342,115 of JAVHNS010000003.1, read as the reverse complement.
CATCCATCGTGGCAGAGATCGCAAAGATAGAGAGCGTGGTCGTAGAGTCTCACATCTGAGGGTCGGGTCTCGCACAGGTGGCAATCGGGAGCAACTTCCCAATATTCCGAAGCAATGCATCCAATCTCATCGGTTTGTTCGTAGGTAGGAGGGGAATCGACGTCTTCGATTCCTTTATGGTAGGTTTCCCAATCTTCTGCAAAGTCGACTCCATAAAGGTCGCTATTAGCATAGAAGAGGGCATCTTGGTATTTCTTAGAGGAGGGCCATTTCCGGTTTTCAGCATATCTGTATCCGGCACATCCAGCAGTGAAAGTAGTGTAGCAGTCTAGACATCTGCGGTCCGATCGACTTTGAGTTGTACGGTTGTAACTTTCGCGCCAGTTGTGGGTTCCTTTCTGACAATCCATACATCGGACTTGTCCTTCTTCGAGTTCCATAGGGATTATGTCGTCAACGTAGGTCTCAGGGGCAAAGGCTTCGTCGTCATCCCAGCTCCTGTAGGACGTAGTTGAAGGGCTAGAGGGAACTTCTTTGTAGGCTTCCTCTTCATCACTTGAGTGTTCCATAGGAAGATCTTCCCATCTGTGGGAGATTTGGTCGTAAGCGAGTGATAAATCCATTTTGGTGAGGGGGTCCTCTACTACATTAGTGGATCGTAGATGAACCTTAGGATTTCGTGGTATGGGGTCAATATGAACTAGGCGGGTATAGTGAATCCCTTCAGACATGTACTCCTGGAAGAGTTCTCCGTTAGGGCGCCTCTCGTAGTTCAAATGAACTCCAGGCGTCGGATTGTTCCAAAGCCAATGATATTCTTGAGGAGTTGGATCATGGGTGACTGGGGCAACTTCAAGTCCAGTTTCTTCTTCTTGGGTGGTAGACTCGGGGGTGTTCATAGGTTGATCGGAGGTGGTTGAGCAGTTTGAGGCTTGCTCAAGAATTCGCTGCTGAAGTTGTTCGATCTCCTGAGGAGTAGACTGGTGTGTCATTTGAACTTTCTTCGTAGTAGGTGGTGGTGGAGAGTTGGTGTTCGCGAATCTGACATTTCTGCGTTGTTGAAATGTGTTATTTTGTCGTGGCTCGTCGCAATTTCTAGCAATATGCCCAGATTTGTTGCAATTGTAGCAAATAGGGCTGTTAGATTTTGGTCCCTTGGGCTCCTTGTTGTGCGGGTAATTGTGTCGAGTTGTGTTGAGATCCATGGGGGCTGGGCCAAAAGTTTTATTTGGAGTAAAACTTCCATCCTTATTCTTACGCCAGTTCCCATTTCCTTTATTATTCTGGTTCTGGGGTGCCTTCCCCTTGTTCTTGTCCTTCTTAGGACCATGGTCGTGGAAATTCTTCTTTCCCTGACCGTGCTTATTTCGCCAGTAGATGTCGTCGATTTCGATGACCATCTTCTGCATTTCCATGCGTTCGAGGGGTTTTCCGAGTTGTTGTTCTCTGAGAAGGACTTGAACCTTCAGCTCTGGTTTCAATCCTTCTCGGGCTCGGTAGGTGATGTTGGATTCGTCCCATTCGGTGAGAAGGGCGATTTGGTTGAACTTGTGGAAGTATCCACGAGCTGAGTTAGTCTGTTTGAGTCCTTCAAGGTCCCTACGGGCCTTGTTAACCTTATCGTCTTCTCCGCATTGTTGTTTAAGGAACGTGACGAATTCCTCGAAATTCGTCATGATCTTGAGGATGTGGGCGTCAGAGGCGGTTCCATTCTTGACATAATGATTATTGTAGTTGATGAATGCTTGGAGGATCGGGTCTTCCAAGTACATTCCTGCAAAGATGACCTTGAGTCTGTCATTTGGAAATCTGTCACCCTGTACTTCAAAATGGGTTGAGAGTTGGTGGAGAAAGTGATCAATTTTCTCGGGTTTGCCAGAGTACTTTATTGGGTCTCCGATTTTAGGTGCCTTGTTAGTACCGGTTCTGACTTTTTCCTTGTCGTAATCCGTTTTGAGGGTTTCATATTCCAATTGTTTCTGTAAGAGCGCTTCTTCCTTGTCTGCGACAGCTTGCTTGTATTCTACTTCCAAAGTGGCTATTCTCGTCATGAGATCTTCCACAGTTGGTGGAATCTGTCCACTTGAGGGTCCTCCTACGCTGGCCATTGCGTTGAGTAAGTCTGATGCTGTGCTAAGTAGTCGTTCGTGTCTTCGAAAATGATCTAGCGTCGGCTGTATCCTAGTCGTAACGCTGATGTATTCAGTGTCTCTATATTGTCCGGACGGAACACTGATTCGTACTAATTCTAAATCTTCACTGTCAGTGGTTAGCTCTAGAGGGGGTAATTCAACCTGTTCTGCAGATGATTCTTCTGTCTGCGTCTGTTGATCTTGAGTTGCAACTGGTAGACGTATTACTCTATCAAAGAGATTGTCTCCTATTCCGTAAGTAGTGCCGTGGAAGTCGTGATATTCGGCGTCACTGCTATTGCTTGACATACGATTCTCGCCTTACCGTTGAGAGTCGGATCGGTCAAAGTGTTACACCTGTCCCGGGTATTTCCCAAATAGGAAATTCCTAAAACAGCCTAGCGTTCTTTGGCTAATCGTATTCTCAATCTAAAGTATTCAGATTATTCTCTCAAGGTAAGCTGGGTTGAATATAGAGATATCAAATAGTGTAACTCCTAGTAAGGGGATACTAGGTTCAATGGGTAAAGGTAGTAAACAGAGTGTATTGAGTATTGATAAGTTGACCGATGGAGTCTAAGAAAGAATCCTGAGACTGCCATCGTTCAAAGGTCCTTATATACATGAGCGTCGTCCATACAAATGTGAATCGTCTATAGACTTGGGCGTTATGTGCCCCGGAGGGCGTTATGTGCACATAACGCGCCAAGCCACACATAACGCTTTCTGCATGGTTTGTTCTGGGAGTTGTGTTGTCGGCACAACACAGTCCAATCCGTCTCTTTTCTGGTATGGTTTTCTCCCGCCGGATATTTATAATAAAAATCATCTCGGTGTGAGAAACAGCCTGCGAAAACGGACTCATGTTTGACACGCCAAGACATACCTAGTATGGCTGGCCGTGACAATTAATAATTTATTTTTTAAATTATTTTTATTTTTTAAATTATTTTTATTATTTTATAAATAATTTTTATATTGATTTTATATTTAAAAATATTTTATATAATTAATAATAATATTTAAAATTGAAAATTTAAAATTGTAAAATATATAAATTTTATTAAAAAAATATATAAAACAAATAAAATTAAATATTAAATTTAAAATTAGTTTTTTTTTTTAATATATATGATTATTTAAGTTTTTATATTATATTTATTAATTATTAAGATATTAATTTATTAAAATATTAATTTATAAATAAAAAAGTTGTGTTAAATTATTAAAAATATTATTAATAACCAAAAAAAATTATGATTATTTAATAAATATTAAAATATAAAATTTATATTTTATAATTTTAATTTTAATTTTTTTTATATTTTTAATTAAAAATAAATTAAATTATATTTATAAAATTATATTTTAATATTTTTATTTTTTTTATTAATTTATTTATTTTTTTTATAATATTAAAAAAAAAAATTATAATTAAAAATTTATTAATTTAAAAAATTAAAATATATAAAAAAAATATAAAAAAAATATTTTCATAAAAAAATAATTTAATAAAATAAACTAAAAAGAAAAATAAAATAAAAAACAACTAAAATAACAAAAAATTTTTTTAAAAAAATTAATTATATAAAAAAAAAACTTATATCAACAATACTATAATTAAAAAAAAAATTTTTAATAATAAATAAAAACAAAATTATTTTAATAAAAAATTGTAAAAATTTTTTATATAAAAAAAAAAAAAATTATAAAAAAACTTATAAATTCATACTTTAAAAAATATAAAAATAATTAACAATAAAAAAACAATTTAAAAAAAAAATTTAATTTTAATAAAAAAATAAACTTTATTTTATTATTTTTTTTTTATAATATTTTTACTTTATTTTTCAAAAATAATATTTTTAAAAATATTAAAATAATAAATTAAATATTTTACCAAAATTTTTAAACTTAATTTAATAAATAAAAAAATTAAACAAAAAAAAAAAATAAAATATTTGTCACGACCAACCATACTAAATATGTCTTAATATGTCAAACATAAACCCGTTTAACTCTGGGTTCAACTTACAAATCAAATTTATAATATAAATATTTAAATTATAAATTTAAAAACAAATCAAACTAAAATCAAATTATCTACAAATATATTATATTAATAATACATTTCCAAAATAAATTATACAAAAAATATTATATATAATTTAGTATATTATATATATATAATGTTTATTTAAGTACATAATATTTAAATTTATAAATAATTTGTATTTATATAAATGATACTTATATATATAAAAATCTTTAAATAATATTAATTTTAAAATTTTTTTTTAAATTTTATTAATTAATTTATTAATATTTAATATATTTTATTTATTATTTTTATTTATTAAATTTAATATATTTTTATTAAAAATTATATTATTTAATATTTTTATATTTAATTTAATTTATTTTAAGAAAATAATTTGAATATTTTAAATTAAAAATATAATTAACTAAAGAATATTAAATTGTTTTAAAAATTTTTTATTTGGAAAATATCTAAAATAAGTATAATATTTTAATTAATTTAATTTTTAATAATAAAATAAAAATCATATATTAAGTAATAGTAATAATATTGAATATTACAATTTTTATAATATTATTTATGAAATAAAAAATAATTTTTTTAATAAAATAATATATTTATTAATTATAATTTAAAATTAATAAATATAAATAAAAAAATTATTTATAAAATAAATTAAATTACTTTTTTTAAAATTAATTATTAATAGTAAAAATTTAGAATTAATATAAATCAATATTTCATTTAAATAATACAAAAATATTAAATATATTAATATTACAATTAAAATATAATTAATATTAAATCATTTTTAAAAACATAAATAATTACTTAATATAACATTAAATTTATTTAATATAATAATTAATATAAAAAAACTTTTAAATAAATAAATTTTATTAATTATAAAAAATTTTATAATAAAAATAATTATTTTAAAAGTAAAATATAAATAAATTATTATAAATAAAAAAAAAACATTTTTATGAAAATAATTAAAATATAAAATCTTTAAAATAAATTATAATAAAAAAAAAGTTAAAATTAATATTAATAAAATATCTAAAATTAAAAATTTAATAAAATATTTTAATAAATTTAAAAAAATTAATTATTTTTTTTATTAATTTTTAATTTATTTTAAAATATAAGATAACAAATTTTTAAATAATAAATTTAAAATTATTTTTATAAAAATATATTTAAAAAATTTAATTTTTTAAATATTTATTAATTATAATAATTATTATATTAAAAATAAAATTATTTTTAATATTTATATTTTTAAAATTATAATAAATTTTAAAAAATTTATTATATTTTTTAAATAATAATATAAAAAAAATAATAAAATTAACAAAATTTATAAAAATTTTAAAAAACTCAAACAAATTAATTTAACTTATAAATATTTTTATAAATTTAATTAAATTATTTTTTTTATTAAATAAAATAAATTTAATATTATTTACTAAATTTAAAAAAAATTAAAATTAAAACTAAAAATTTAAATTTTTTTTAAAAAATAATAATTTAAAAAATTTTTTAAACATATAGAAATATAAAAAATAATTATTAAAATTAATAACATTTATTAATAAAATAAATATAATTAAGAAAAAAAAAATTTTTACAATTATAATTTTAAAAAAAATAAAAATAAAAAAAAAATATTCCAAAACCAAAATAATAAAAAAAATAAAAATTAATATAAAAATAAAAATAAAAATTTTATTTTAAATAAAATTTTTAACCCAATCCCTATAAATCTCAATACAACTCAATATAATTACTTATATAACAAAAAGTTTAAGGAATTAAAATTTAATAACCCTATTTATTATAATTATAATAAATTTAAACATATTATTAAAAATTATAAAAAATTATAATAAAATAATATATTTTAATAATATAAAAATATTAAATTTATAAATATTAATTTTCCACCACCACCTATTACAAAAAAAATTTAAATAATATATTAATCTATTTTTTAAAAAATTAAACAATTTTAATAATAAATTTTTAAACAAATTTTAAATTATTTAATTATCTCCAATCAACCTATGAATATTTTTAAATTTATTATTTAAAAAAAAGAAACTAAATTTGAAATTATTTTAATTATTTATAATTTAATTTCTTAAAAATATTATTAACTTTAAAATAATTTAATATTTAAAATTTATTTAAATTATAAAAAATATTTTAACAAAAAATTTTTTTAAAAATATATATTTAAAAAAATTTATTATATTTATTTAATTTATATTAATTTTATACCACAAAATCCTAAAATTCATTTACAATCCATTAATATAATAAAAAATTTTTTTATTAAAATAAATTTATTATTTATTTATAATTAAATCTTTTATAAATAAAAAATTTTTTTTATAAAATATTTAAATAATAAAAAAAAAACTTATAAAAAAATTTTTTTTAATTTTTTAATTACATTTTATAAAAATTAAAATAATAATAAAATTTTTATTTTTAAAATTTATATTAACAATATAATTTTTATAAAACTTAAAAAAAAATAAATCTAATATATAGATTATTAAAAAGAAATTTACAACTAACATAAAAATTATAATTATATAATTTAAAATTAATTAAATTTTAAATATCTAAATTATTACACTATTTTTATTATTAAATATATTAAATACAAATATACTAAAAACTAAAAATAACCTTTTTCTAAAAAATACTAAAATATTTTTTTTTATATTAATAACAATTTCTATAAAATCAACTTTACAAAAAATTAAAAAACCTATTATAAAAAAATCAAAAACATCAATTTTTTTTTTACTTATAAACAAATTAATAAAATTAAATATATTATTTCAAAATATTAAAAAATTATTTTTAATTATTATATATATAAAAACCAATTTTTAAATATAAAATTTTATAATTATATTTTTTATTTTTACAATTTTTATTATAATAAATAAAACTTATATACTAAATATTTTAATTTTATTTAATTTACCTTTTATAATCTTAATATTTTTTTTAATTACAAAAAATATTTTTATTAATATTTTTTTTAAATTATTATTTAATTTTTAATTTATTAAAATATTTACATTATTTAATTCAATATTAACTACAAAAAAAAAATTATAAAATACTATAAAAAAAACAAATATTATTATATAATTAATATTAAATATATTATTAAACATAACTTAATCAAAAAAAAAAATTATCAATACCAACTCTACAAAAAACTAATTATTTATTTATTTTATAAAAAATATAATTTTTATATTAATTATATTTAAAAATATATTATTTTTATTAAAAATTTTCATATTTTAAAAATTAAATTAAATATTTAAAATATAAAATAATAATATATATATTATTAAAACCTTACTTTTAATATTTAATTTAATTTTAAATATTATTTTTAAAAAAATTATTTTAATTATAAATAAAATAACCTTATTTTATTTTACTATTAATTTAAAATTATTAATTTTAAATAAAATCATTTTAAACCAAAATTTAACAAATTTTTCTATATCAATAAAATTAAATTTATTAATGTTTATAAAAGAATAAACATAAAAAAAAAAAATTAAAAAAATTTTAAAACTCAATACCACCTAAAAAATTTAAATTATATATTATTAAAAATAAATTATTTAAATAATTTTTTTTATAATTAATTAAAAATTATTTTTTTTTATTAATTAATATTAATAAAAATTTTAATATATTTTTATTAAATTATAAAATAAAAAATTTATTTATTTATTTTGAAATTATTAAATAATTTAAATTATTTTATATTTAAAAATTTTAGAAAATATATATTATTATTTTTAATAATAATTTTTTTAAAACAATTATTTATAAAATTATTTTTACATTTTTTATAAATAAATATTTAAAAATAATTATAATAAATATTTTAAAAATTTTTTATAAATTAATTTTTAAATTTTTTTAATTAGAAAAATATAACCCAAATATTAATTAAAAAATTTAATATCTTAAATTTTTAAAATACAATTATAAAAAAATTTATTTTAAAATTTAACTAAATAATTAATTTTTAAAAAAAATTTATCACCAATTTATTTAACATATATTATAAAAAAAAATTAATAATTATTTTTAAAATAAATTTTATTTTATAAAATATATTTTTTTTAAAATATAAAAAATTAATAAAAAAAAAAAAAAAATTTTAAATTAAATTTTTAAAAATAATAAATTAATTTTTCAATTTTTAAACAAAAAAAATTTTTTATTAAAAATTAATTAATTTATATATTATATTTTTTTAAAAAAAAAAATTTAATTAAAATTTTTATTTATATATGTATATATAAAAAAAAAAATTATAATTTTATATAAATATATTAATAAAAATTTTTATAATAAATTTATATAATTTTTTAATTTATTTATAAAATATTTTATATTATTTATATTAAAATTTAATGGAAAATTATAAATATATATTAATTATAAAAATTTAAATAATATTATGATTAAAAATATTAAATTTTTATTATTAATAAGTAAGTTTTTTAATTATTTAATAAATATAAATTATTTTATTAAATTAAATATTATTAATACTTATTACAATATTAGGATAAATTTAAAAAAAAAATAAAAAATAATTTTTTAATATTATTATAATTTATTTAAGTATTTAATTATATTATTTAAATTAATTAATATATTAGCTTTTTTTTAAATTTTTATAAATTATATACTTTAAAAATATATAAATATTATTTATATTATCTATTTAAATAACATTTTAATTTTTAATAAAATATTAAAAAAACATAAAAAAAACATCAACATAATATTAAAATTCTTCCAAAACTATAATCTACATATAACACTAAATAAATTAAAATTTATTATTATTAAATACAAATTTTTAAAAACTATAATTACCTCAAATAAAATTAAAATAAATCTAAAAAAAATTTAAATTATTTAAAATTAATTTTTTTTTAAAAATATTAAAAAAATATAATTATTTTTTAAATTTTATAATTATTATTAACAATTTATTCAAAAATATAATTTTATATTAATAATATTTTCCAAATTTATTAAAAAATAATTAAAATTTAAAATAATATTTAAAAAAATTCAAACTTTTAAAATTTTTAAAAAATCTTTTATTTTTATTTTTATTTTTAAATTTTATAATTTGAAATTATTTATTAAAATTAAAACCAACATTTTTACAACAATATTAAAAACTTATTTACTTCAATTTTATAAAAATAAATAATAATATTTTATTGTTTATATTTTTTATAAATTTAATACAATATAATTATAATATATTATTTATAATAAAAAATTAATAATTATTATAAAAATTTATTAAAAATAATATATTTATTTTTAAAATAAAAAATTTTTTATAATTTTATTTAATTATAAAAATTTTATTTATTTTTTAATTATAAAAAAATTTAATAAATAATAAATTTAATAATAAGAATTTTTTAATAAATATAATATAAAAATAATATATTTTAAAAAAAAAAAGAATATTTTTATAAATATAATAAATAAAAAATTAGATTTTATTAAAAATATTAAATTTAATAAAAAAATAATTTTTAAATATAATAATATTAAGGATTAGATTTTTATTAATAAATTTTTAAATTTAATAAAATATAATATCAAAAATAATTTTTAATAAAAAATCTTTAAAGTTTATAAATAAAATTTTATTATATAACAAATTTTAAAAAAAAAAAATATATTTTTTTATTTTAAATTAATTAATAAAATTATTATATTTTAAAATTTATTTTATATTTTAATTAAAAAATTTTAAAAAAAATTTATTTTTTTATATTATAATTATTTAATTTATAATTATTTTAAAATTAATTATATTTAAAAATTTATTATAAAAATTTATTTTTAATTTTAAATAAAAAAATAAATTAAAAATATATTAAAATTTATAATTTTTATTATAAAAATAAATTTAATCAATATAAATTTTATAAAATTTTTTAATTATATAATATATTAAATATATTTTTTGAAGTTATTATTTATAATTTTGTATAAAGAATGTTTTTAATATAAAATTTTTTTATTAATAAGTTATATAATGAAATATTAATTATTATAAATAAATTGATAAAAATTGTTATTTTTATTTTATAGAATAGTTAATAAAAAATTAAAAAATTATAATAAATTTATTATAATTATATTTTTTTTAAATATAAATTTAATAAAAATATATTTTTAATTATGATTTTTTTTTTATAAATAAATATTAATAATTAATTATAAATTAAATTAATATTAAATTAAATATTGTAATTAAAAATTATATTTAAATAAATAAAATTTTTAAAAAATTTATTTAAATTTTTAAAATTTATTTTTGAAATTTTTTTAATTATATTTAAAATAATTAAATATTTTTTTTATTTATAATAAAATTTATTTATAATATTTTTTAATATTTAATTATTAAATATATTTTATATAAAGTATTAAGAAAATAGATGTTTAAAATTATTTTTCCTTTTTTTACATTAAAAAAAATTATTTTTAAAATTAAAAAATATATAAAATTAATAAAAAATATTTATAATATTTTTATAAAAAATTTTTAATTTTTATAAAAAAAAATAAGCTATTATTATGATAAATAATAAGAAAAAGTTTTAAATTTTAAAAAAAAAAATAAAATATATTTATTTATATAAAATTTAAAAACTAAATATTTTAATAAAAAATTTAATTTTTAAAAATTTAATTTATATATAATTAAAAAAAAATTTGAAAAATATTATTTTAAATTTAATATATTTAAATTAATATAAATATATAAAATATTTTATATTTTAATTTTAAAAAAAACTTTTTTAAAATTTAAAAAAAATTTAAATAAAATTAAAATTAAATATAATAATTATATAAAATATAAAATTAAAAAAATTTTTAATAAATTTAATAATAATAATAAATATTTTATTTATTAAATTATTTTTTATAAATTAAAAAATAATTTTTAATAATTAAAAAAAAATATTTTATTATAAATTATATAAAATTATTTTAAAAATAAAAATTTATTTTATTAACCTAATATTTTTATATTTAAACAAAAATAAAAAAAATTTAAAAAAAATAAAAATTAACATATTTTATAAATTTTCAATTTATAAAAATATAATTTTTTTATTTAATTAATTTTTATATTTATAAATTTTTTTTACAAATATTTATTTCTATAAATATATAATTTAAATAAATATTTATAATATTATTTATTTAATTATTTTTTAATTTTTTTTAAATATTTTATTTTTTTAATTAATAAAATTTTATATTTTAGTAGTATTAATAAACAATTACATAAAAATTATATTAATAAAATAATATTATAAATTATTAAAATTAATAATTTAATATAAATTATAATAAAATAATAAAACATAATTTAATTTAAAAAAAAAAAATTACAAATATATAATAAAAAATTAGTTAAAAATTTTAAATAATATTTTAAAAAAAATTTTTTATAAAAAATATAAAATAATTTTTATTTTATTTAATAAAAAAATCTATTATATTTATTAAAATATTATAAAAAAAATTAAATATTTTATTAAATATTAATAAATTTTTATTAGTTTTTTTTTAATAATTAAATTATTTTTAAATATTATATTATTTTTTATAATTTTTTATTTTTTATAAAAAAAAAATTTTTAAATATTTTTATATAATTATTAAAATTTTAATAAATTAACATTTTAATTTAATTATAATAATATTAAATTTAATTAAAAATTTTATAAATTTTATCTGATTTTTAATAATTTTTTAATATATTATTTTATATTAAATAAAAATTTTTTTAATTTTTTAAATTTTTTATCTTAAATTTCTATAATACAATTTATTAAAAATTTTAAATTAAAAATATTTTATAAAATAAAAAAAAACAAAAATTATTTACAAAAAATTATATTATATTTTTTTATTTTATTTATAATAAATTTTATATTTAATATTTTTTTTTAATATAACATAAATATAACTATTTATAATATAATATAAATATAAAATTATAACTTTTAAATTTTCTAATTTAAATTATTTAAAAAAAATAGTTTTTTTTTATTTTATTTAAATATAATTCTCTAATTTTTTTTTAAATTTTTAAATAATATTTTATTATATAATTAAAATAAAAAATTTAATATTATTTTATATATATAAAAAAATATTTTATAATTTAAATTTTAAAATTTAATTATAATATAAATTATAATTATTTATATTTAATTTTATTTATATAAATATATAATATAATTACAAAAAATTATATTTTTAAATATATAATTTCTTATATATAAATTTTTTTTAAATAATTTTTTTGTATAATAAAATTTTATAAATAAATTTTATATAAAAATTTTTTATTTAATTTTATTATATTTTTTATATATAAGAAAATTTTGTATAAAAATTTTCTTTTTAAAAATTTCCCTTAAAAAAAAAAATAATATTATAATTAATTATATTAAATATATTTTAACATATTAAATATAAATTTATTTAACTTTAGATTTAGTTTATAAATTAAATTTATAATATAAATATTTAAATTACAAATTTAAAAACAAATCAAATCAAAATTAAATTATTTGTAAATATATTATATTAATAATATATTTTTAAAATAAATTATATAAAAAATATTATATATAATTTAATATATTATATATATATAATATTTATTTAAATATATAATACCCAAATTTATAAATAATTTATATTTATATAAATAATATTTATATATATAAAAATTTTTAAATAATAATAATTTTAAAATTTTTTTTTAAACTCCATCAATCAATTTATTAATATTTAATATATTTTATTTACTATTTTTATTTATTAAATTTAATATACCCTTACTAAAAATTATATTATTTAATATTTTTATATTTAATTTAACTTATTTTAAAAAAATAATCTAAATATTTTAAATTAAAAATATAATTAATTAAAGAATATTAGACTATTTTAAGAATTTCCTATTTAAGAAATACCCGGGACAGATGTAACAATATTAAAAAAAAAATTAAAAAAAACTAAAAATAAAAAAAAACTAATAATAAATAAAAAAATATAAAAAAATAAATATCTTTTTTTTTTTTAAAATTTTAATATATTATAATTTTTATTATTATAATTATAATTAAAAATATTTTAATATTTAATAAATTAATATATTATATTATTTTTATTACTTTTTAAAAAATATTATATATTATTTTTTTTTTAAAAAAAATAAAATCATAATTTATATATAATATATTTTTTTAAAAATATTAATAAATTTATATATAATATTTCAAATTAATTTATATTATTAAACATTTATTATTTTGCTTTTAAACTTATAAATTTATTTTTTTATATTAAAATTTATTTATTTTCAAAATTTCAAAAATTTTTATTTAATTTTTATTAAAATAATTTTAAAATAATATTTTATTTTTATTTTTATAAATTAAATATAAAATTATATATTATTTTAAATATATTATTTTATATTAATAACTTTTCTTATATAAATAATAAAAAATTTATTATTTTTAAATCTAAATTATTTAAAAATTTTCTTAAATAATAAAATAAAATAAAATAAATATCAAATCTTTAAAATAAAATTAAATCAAATAATATTCAAAAAATACAATAGAATACTAAAACCTCATCAACATAATTAAAATTCAAAAAAATAACATTAATAAACACTAAAAAATTTTTTGTTTACTATAATTATTATTAATTTGTTTTTTTTTATTCTTTTTCTAAAAAAAAAAATACTAAAATTTTAAAATTAAAAAATCATTTAATTATTGTTACACCTATTTTAGGTATTTCTTAAATAAGAAATTCCTAAAATAACTTAATATTTTTTAACTAATTATATTTTTAATTTAAAATATTCAAATTATTTTTTTAAAATAAGTTAAATTAAATATAAAAATATCAAATAATATAATTTTTAATAAAAATATACTAAATTCAATAAATAAAAATAATAAATAAAATATATTAAATATTAATAAATTAATTAATAAAATTTAAAAAAAAATTTTAAAATTATTATTATTTAAAAATTTTTATATATATAAATATTATTTATATAAATATAAATTATTTATAAATTTAAATATTATATGTTTAAATAAACATTATATATATATAATATACTAAATTATATATAATGTTTTTTGTATATTTTATTTTAAAAATATATTATTAATATAATATATTTATAAACAATTCAATTTTAACTTAATTCATTTTTAAACTTATAATCCAAATATTTATATTATAAATCTAATTTATAAATTAAATCTAAAATTAAATAAACTCATATTTAACATATTAAAATATATTTAATATAATTAACTATAATATTATTTTTTTTTTTAAGAAAAACTTCCAAAAAAGAAATTTTTATACAAAATCTTTTTATATATAAAAAATATAATAAAATTAAATAAAAAATCTTTATATAAAATTTGTTTACAAAATTTTATTATGTAAAAAAATTATTTAAAAAAAATTTATATATAAGAAATTATATATTTAAAAATATAATTTTTTATAATTATATTATATATTTATATAAATAAAATTAAATATAAATAATTATAATTTATATTATAATTAAATTTTAAAAATTTAAATTATAAAATATTTTTTTATATATATAAAATAATATTAAATTTTTTATTTTAATTATACAACAAAACATTATTTAAAAATTTAAAAAAAAATTAAAAAATTATATTTAAACAAAATAAAAAAAAATTATTTTTTTTAAATAATTTAAATTAAAAAATTTAAAAATTACAATTTTATATTTATATTACATTATAAATAATTATATTTATATTATATTAAAAAAAAATATTAAGTATAAAATTTATTATAAACAAAACAAAATAAAAAAATGTAATATAATTTTTTATAAATAATTTTTATTTTTTTTTATTTTATAAAATATTTTTAATTTAAAATTTTTAATAAATTATATTATAAAAATTTAAAATAAAAAATTTAAAAAATTAAAAAAAATTTTGTTTAATATAAAATAATATATTAAAAAATTATTAAAAATTAAATAAAATTTATAAAATTTTTAATTAAATTTAATATTATTATAATTAAATTAAAATATTAATTTATTAAAATTTTAATAATTATATAAAAATATTAAAAATTTTTTTTTTATAAAAAATAAAAAATTATAAAAAATAATATAATATTTAAAAATAATTTAATTATTAAAAAAAAAATTAATAAAAATTTATTAATATTTAATAAAATATTTAATTTTTTTTATAATATTTTAATAAATATAATAAATTTTTTTATTAAATAAAATAAAAATTATTTTATATTTTTTATAAAAAATTTTTTTTAAAATATTATTTAAAATTTTAATTAATTTTTTATTATATATTCATAATTTTTTTTTTTTAAATTAAATTATATTTTATTATTTTATTATAATTTATATTAAATCATTAATTTTAATAATTTATAATATTATTTTATTAATATAATTTTTATATAATTATTTATTAATATTACTAAAATATAAAATTTTATTAATTGAGGAAATAAAATATTTAAAAAAAATTAAAAAATAATTAAATAAATAATATTATAAGTATTTATTTAAATTATATATTTATAAAAATAAATATTTATAAAAAAAATTTATAAATATAAAAATTAATTAAATAAAAAAATTATATTTTTATAAATTAAAAATTTACAAAATATATTAATTTTTATTTTTCTTAAATTTTCTTTATCTTTATTCAAATATAAAAATATTAAATTAATAAAATAAATCCTTATTTTTAAAATAATCTTATATAATCTATAATAAAATATTTTTTTTTAATTATTAAAAATTATTTTTTAATTTGTAGAAAGTAACTTAATAAATAAAATATTTATTATTATTATTAAATTTATTAAAAATTTTTTCAATTTTATATTCTATATAATTATTATATTTGATTTTAATTTTATTTAAATTTTAAAAAAATTTTAAAAAAATTTTTTTTAAAATTAAAATATAAAATATTTTATATATTTATATTAATTTAAATATATTAAATTTAAAATAATATTTTTTAAGTTTTTTTTTAATTATATATATGTCAGGCCGCGCACCCACGCGGTGGTGCGCAAAATACAACAAGGTCAACACAACGGCTAGAGCTACCCGGTCCGGGCAACACGAACACGCGGCGACCCACCCGGAGACCCACCCGGGCAACTTCGGTCCTCGGGCCAACGTCAGTTCAGTTCCCTTGATCCGGAAGCAATAGAGAGCCGCGGCCTGACGCTGTGATACGCATATCCTTCAGTATATAAAGCATAGATAGCAGTCATGTATATAGCTCCTTGTCTTTTAATCTATAACCATAACTAAGGTCATATTCTCAACCGTCGTGACACGCACACTCTCGCACATATAACCTTACATATTAAAAGACCATCTTTCAACCTACTACCATGAGCGCCTCGCAAGTACCCGCAGCGTCCACCGGAGAGGACGAGTTAATGCAAAGCGCTCCACAGAGCCCAACGGGTCCTGGACCTTCGGGTCCTGGACCTTCGGGAAGCAGTGGAACGCAGCAGCTCGCCCCACGACCCAGAGACGACAGTCTAGCTATAGCTACCCAATTCGCAAAGCTGGTTAATAGGCCAGACGAATTTACGGGTGACCGCGGCAAGACGCGAGCCTTCATTCATCAGATGAGATTGTTCTTTAACTCCAACCGCTGGATGTTCGAAAATAACGAGGAACGCAAAATTAATTTCGCCCTCAACCAGCTGCGAGGCACTGCGGCTGAGTGGTCCGAACCTCTAGTGGCTCTGATGAACACAGGCAAAACCCCCCCAGAGCTAGCAACATGGGAGGCGTTCGAGCGAGCCGTCACGACTCACTTCGGGGACTTGAACGAAGAAGAAGTAGCCAGACTTGCTATCCTGAAGATACGACAAGAAGGCAAAGTTACCGACTACACGACCCGCTTCAACACGCTACGAGCCAAACTACCCCTATGGCATGAGGACACCCTACGTACCCTTTACCACAAAGGCCTTAAAGAGAAAATTCAGAAGGCTATCCTCGCTGCGACTGGCAGCATGTCGGGGGGACCCAAAGATCTACAGGAGCTCATACAGTTAGCGGTTCGCGTCGAGGGACTGCAAGACCTACATATCAAGAATCATCAAACCCGAAATAGTTTACCTCATAACCCACAAGCCCAAGTCGTACCGCAGCAAGCCGCACCGGTATTAGATCAACCAGATCCTATGGAAATAGACGCCTTCCAGCAAAGAAGATTATCCCCCAGCGAGTATAAGCGTTACAGAGCGAGCAACCTTTGCTTCAAATGTGGAAAATCTGGCCACATGGCAAGGCAGTGCCGCAGCGGCACGCAGCACAAGGGATCAAAAAAATAATGGAGGCGACAGAACTCCCGTCGCCTGGAGAAAAGGGTACCTATGTCATACGCAGCGTCACGCTGGCTGCGATATGTGGAACAAAACTACCGGAAGGATATTTCAACCATTTGGTAGTAGAAGTAACACTATCATGGAACGGCGAGACGGTGCGAGCCAGAGCATTAATAGACTGCGGTGCACCTAGCAACTTCATAGCGACGCGGTTCGCGGCGAGGCACGGCATACCTCTAGTGAGAAGGAATGAAGTCATCCCACTCGAAGGAGTGAATGGCGCCTCACTGGGCCGCAGCGTCACGCATAAAACAGAAGACTTGGGGATGAAAATAGACAATTTTGAAGAATCTATTTCTTTTGATGTCATGGAAATCAGATCATTCGATCTCATACTGGGACTCGCGTGGTTACGCAAAAATAACCCAGACATTAATTGGAATACGGGCCATCTTCTAATGCGACGAGCCGCAGGGCCTCGCGTTATCACCATAGGACTAGTTGAAGCGGAACAATTCGACTCCCTACTAGAAGACTCCGTACTAGTGGGAGCAACGGTCCTGAAAGAAGCTGCTTCTCAAAGCGAGTCGATGCGGCACATGCCAAAAGAATACGCCGATTTCGCAGATCTAGGAGAAAAAGAAGCAGCAGATAAGCTACCGGAACACCAGCCCTGGGACCATAAGATCCCACTGGTGCGAGACACCGCGCCTCCCTTCGGGCCAATTTATAAGCTTTCTCCAACCGAAGATGAGGCACTAAAATTATATATAGAGGAAATGGAGTCGAAAGGCTTCATCCGCGAATCCTCTTCACCAGCAGGGGCACCTATTCTTTTCGTAAAAAAGAAGGACGGCTCACTGCGGCTCTGTGTGGACTACCGGGCACTTAATAATATAACGATAAAAAACCGGTACCCACTACCTTTAATAGACGGACTCCTCGACCAGCTGCGGGGCGCCAAAATATTCACTAAATTAGACCTGAGAGGGGCTTATAACTTGGTGCGTATCGCAGCGGGGGAGGAGTGGAAAACAGCGTTTAGAACAAGATATGGCCTCTACGAATATTTAGTAATGCCGTTTGGATTAACGAATGCACCAGCGACCTTCCAGTCGCTGCTGAACGCGTTGTTCCGCGACTTGCTAGATACCTTCGTTATTATTTATTTAGACGACATCCTAATCTTCTCTAAGGATTACAAATCTCATGTGGAACACGTACGCACCGTGCTGCAGCGACTCAAAGCGGCATCATTATATGTCAAAGCAGAAAAGTGCGAGTTCCATAAAGAAAAAGTGGACTTCCTAGGCTTCACCGTGTCGACTCGCGGCATCTCGATGGACGAGAGCAAGGTAGAAGCTGTACACCAATGGAAAGCTCCTCAGAATATAAAACAGCTACAATCCTTCCTAGGTTTTGTGAACTTCTATCACCGGTTCCTTGCGAGGCACAGCGCCATAGCAGAACCAATTACAAGACTTTTATCAAAAGAGAAGACATGGGAATGGGGCGAGGAGCAGCAAGCCGCATTCGAACGCATCAAAAGAAAATTTACAACTGAAATAGTACTACCATACTACGACTGGAAGCGACGCACTGCGGTCGAAACCGATGCCTCTGGATTCGGAATTGGAGCCTGCCTCTCGCAACAGGACGAAGAGGGTCGCTGGCACCCTGTCTGTTTTTGGAGCAGAAAAATGTCAGGAGCAGAGAGGAACTACGAGGTTTTTGATCAAGAAATGCTAGCGGTGGTCGAGGCACTGCGACACTGGGCGGCGTACCTGAAGGGAGCCCAGTTTCAAATCATTATTTACAGCGATCACCGAAGCTTAACTTATTTCACAACCTCAAAGCGACTCAATGCGAGACAAGTCAGATGGTCTGAGGAACTAGCAGACTATGACTTCACAATTCAATATCGTCCAGGAAAGGATAACGCGGCGGCAGACGCATTGTCTCGCCAGATAGAATACACAGAAGGACATGATAGATCACTGCCACCTCCATTGCTGAAGGCAGGGCAGCTGGTCGCAGCGATACGCAGTAGGCCACTTGGTACCCTGGCACTGATATCCGCTGGATTTTCACAAGACATCAATAACATCAAGAAAGCGTATCTCAAAGATGAGAAAGTAAAACGCATTATCAGCGCCATACAGCGAGACGACACGGCATATACGACAGGCTATACATTAGAAGAAGACGGCACGCTGCGGTTCGAAGGCAGATTATACATACCCAATGTTTTGAAACTGCGTAAGGATGCGGTACACCGCGTACACGACGCTCCTCTAGCAGGCCATTTCGGTTATCGTAAAACACAAGAATTGTTCTCTAGGAATTATTACTTCCCAGGATACACCGGATTTATTTACAAATACATTGCGGGATGCGACGTCTGCCAGCGAAACAAGACAATTAGAAGGCTGAAGAAAGGAAAACTGCTACCACTCCCGGTGCCAGACGCACCGTGGCGCAGTATTTCCATGGATTTTATTGTCAAATTACCTCCGTCGCGAGACCCTACGCTGGGAGACGCAAGCCCGGAATTTGACACAATTTGGGTGGTAGTAGACAGGTTAACCAAGTTTGCATACTTTGTACCGCTTCGCGGTGAGCCGCAAGCAGAAGAACTAGCACAAGCTTATGTGAAACACTTAATTCATAACGGTCTTCCAGACGACTTTGTGTCTGATCGAGGACGAGTTTTCACCTCTAAGTTCATAGCGAGTCTCTGCGAGGCGACAGGTATCGCAAGGAAGCAATCCACCGCGTTTCACCCCGAGACGGACGGTCAGACAGAAAGGGTCAACCAGATCTTGGAACAACTGATAAGGAACTATTGCAATTATAAGCAAAATGACTGGGTCGGCTTGCTTCCGCTCGCAGCGTTTGCATACAATAATACTTATCAAGTGACAATTAAGATGACCCCATTCTTTGCTAAACATGGTTACCACCCACGGTTCGAAGCGAACCACCTCGTGAGAAATAAGGTGCCAGCCGCAGAGGAACGCATCGAGGAGTTGAAATTGCTACATCAGGCTTGCAAATTAGAGATGAAACAGGCTCAAAATGACCAAGCTAGGTACAGCGACTCGAGGCGAGACGAGACACCAGAATACGAGGTCGGGCAAAAGGTTATGCTCTCTAGCAAGAATATAGACACTAAGCGACCCTCTGCAAAGCTTGAAGCCAGGTTCTTAGGTCCATATAGAATCACGGCCCGCATTGGGACGCATGCCTATGAGCTAGCATTACCTAAGAAGATGAGACAACATAATGTTTTCCATGTGTCACTTCTAGAGCCATATATCATAAATGAAATCCACCCAGCACCCCCCGAGCCGCAGCATGTCGAGGTAGAGGGAGAGGAAGAATGGGAAATAGAAAAGATATTAGCAGAGGATAATTTCAAGAAGGGCGCACGGAGCCGCACCGAGACGAAGCACTATTTGGTTAAATGGAAAGGTTGGTCGCTAGCAGACGCATCATGGGAGCCTGAAGAACACTTACTGCACGCTGAGGCTAAGATTAGAGATTTTAAAAGAACACTTTGAGAGATTTTGCGAGTCGCAATGACCCGCGGAAAAAACTTGAAATTACTATTAAAAACTCTAGAGTCGCAGCGGGCCGATCTAGTAAAACTATCAGGAACAAGGCAAATCTAAAAAGACAAAAAACTCCCACAGAAAATTAAGAAAAAATTAACGAAAACAGACGCAGCGACACGCAGAAAATCTACTCATAATGCAACCAAACCGGACGACTTCTCCTCTTGGAGACCTTATATTTACGGGTCTTCCCGTCTCCATCCTTCTTCTTCCTCCTTCCACCACGGTGAGGACCGCGGTGACCCGCATTTCTACCGCAATAACAAAGAGCGGCCCCACTACCATCTCCTCCTCCACCTCCACCAGTTCCGCCATCTCCTCCATCCCCCGCACCGCCGTCACCCGCAGGGGGAGGAGCTCCACCACTCCCATCTCCTCCATCACCACCCCCATCGCCACCTCCCGCAGCGCCATCCCCACCATCACCTCCATCACCTCCAATAACCGCTGGAGGACCCCCAACCCCACAACCACAGGAAACGAAAGAACTTAGCGCGCTTTCCAACGCAGCGACACGCGAAACCAAAGAATTCGGCCCAGGAACCACGGGAAGACCTCCTCGAAGCAACAAGTGCTCCAAAGTTGCGATTTGCTGCGAGGGGGCGTTGAAGTCTGGAATATTGTCGAAGCGACCCGACGCGGCACCCACAGCAACTGGGGCAACCTCAAAGAAGGCTGCTTCCCACCAATCTCGACGAACCACCACACCAGCAGGAATCCTCATGGTCAGGGTGACCGGATGAACAAGTTGACTCATGCGAGTCGCAACGGGTCGAGCAGCGAAGCCAGCAGCTGTAGAATTGACACCCCCAAATTGACAAGGCCGAGTCGCACCGAGTCGCCTCTTGCGGCAACGAGAACAAGCGTCGTGGTCACCGGGGGAAGGGTAGCAAGCAAAGCCTGCAGTTTGACATTGGTCGCATGCGGTACGCAGCGGGGGACCGAGGTTAATACGAACCGCTTCCGCGATATCGATAGTACGCATACCAAGTTGGCCAGCCATTTTTTTCGAGCGAGGAAGGGCGAGACGAGGCGAAAAGAAATTGTTATACACTCCGCGAGGCAGAGCGAGACGAGGAGGGAAGAATTGTAAGTTGTTGACTTGAAAATTTTAGAACGTTTTAGGACTGTTGATCCAGAAGAGCTGTTTATTGGAATATTTTGGGGTGAAGAGAAGAAGAAAGGGACGAAAGGGCGCGAGACGCAGCGTTATATGTTAGATTTCGGCTTTCTTTGAGATTCTAGAAGCTGGGATTCATACAGTTTACAGTCACATCCTCACGCTACGAGCCGCAAAACGCAAGCTTTAAGGCCACGGGCCGTAGAGCACGGTTGCTGAAGGTCGCAACCCATGGAATGCAAGCTTCATGATAATGCAAGCTCGCGGGTCGACGCATAGCACGGCAAGTTTAATTTTATACGGTCGGCCGCCCACACCACACCAAAAATCCCTAGAATACGACGTGCCGCGGGCCGTCGCAGAACAAACCCAAGATCTTTCATACAACTTCACGGTACGCAGTCTCCCGCAGAGTCACAGTGCATAAGTGGAATCCCTAGCATGTATAGAGTTTTGTTTTGAGTTTATAGCTAGCGTGTTGTTTTTGTTGCATATTGTTTTCATACGCTTGAGCCTAGCGGCCAAGCTCAGAGCCTCCGAAACACCCGCGCAGAGTCGCAGCGGTATGATGACACTGGTAAGCTGGAGCCTAGGACTGGCCCCCTAGAACACTCTCTAGGCTACGCAGGAGAACTACAGCTTCAACACGGGTCGCAGCGACGAGGTCTCATTTAGTTTTTAGCAAGCAAGCTTCGAAGGCTATTAGAGAGGGATGGTGTCAGGCCGCGCACCCACGCGGTGGTGCGCAAAATACAACAAGGTCAACACAACGGCTAGAGCTACCCGGTCCGGGCAACACGAACACGCGGCGACCCACCCGGAGACCCACCCGGGCAACTTCGGTCCTCGGGCCAACGTCAGTTCAGTTCCCTTGATCCGGAAGCAATAGAGAGCCGCGGCCTGACGCTGTGATACGCATATCCTTCAGTATATAAAGCATAGATAGCAGTCATGTATATAGCTCCTTGTCTTTTAATCTATAACCATAACTAAGGTCATATTCTCAACCGTCGTGACACGCACACTCTCGCACATATAACCTTACAATATAAATTAAATTTTTAAAAATTAAATTTTTTATTAAAATATTTAATTTTTAAATTTTATATAAATAAATATATTTTATTTTTTTTTTTAAAATTTGGAATTTTTTTTTATTATTTATTATAATAATAACTTATTTTTTCTTATAAAAATTAAAGATTTTTTATAAAAATATTATAAATATTTTTTATAAAAATATTATAAATATTTTTTATTAATTTTATATGTTTTTTAATTTTAAAAATAATTTTTTTTAATATAAAAAAAAAAAGAATAACTTTAAATATTTATTTTTTTAATATTTTGTATAAAGTGTATTTAATAATTGAATATTAAAAAATATTATAAATAAATTTTATTATAAATAAAAAAAGTATTTAATTATTTTAAATATAATTAAAGAAATTTTAAAAATAGATTTTAAAAATTTGAATAAGTTTTTTAAAAGTTTTATTTATTTAAATATAATTTTTAATTACAATATTTAATTTAATATTAATTTAATTTATAATTAATTATTAATATTTATTTATAAAAAAAAGATTATAATTAAAAATATATTTTTATTAAATTTTATATTTAGAAAAAACATAATTATAATAAATTTATTATAATTTTTTAATTTTTTATTAACTATTTTATAAAATAAAAATAACAATTTTTATTAATTTATTTATAATAATTAATATTTTATCATATAATTTATTAATAAGGAAATTTTATGTTAAAAATATTTTTTATATAAAATTATAAATAATAATTTTGAAAAATATATTTAATATATTATATAATTAAAAGATTTTATAAAATTTATATTAATTAGATTTATTTTTATAATAAAAATTATAAATTTTAATATATTTTTTAATTTGTTTTTTTATTTAAAATTAAAAATAAATTTTTATAATAAATTTTTAAATATAATTAATTTTAAAATAATTATAAATTAAATAATTATAATATAAGAAAATAAATTTTTTTTAAAATTTTTTAATTAAAATATAAAATAAATTTTAAAATATAATAATTTTATTAATTAATTTAAAATAAAAAAATATATTTTTTTTTTCAAGATTTATTATATAATAAAATTTTGTTTATAAATTTTAAAAATTTTTTATTAAAAATTATTTTTAATATTATATTTTATTAAATTTAAAAATTTATTAATAAAAATTTGATTTTTAATATTATTATATTTAAAAATTACTTTTTTATTAAGTTTAATATTTTTAATAAAATTTGATTTTTTGTTTATTATATTTGTAAAAATATTTTTTTTTTTTTTAAAATATATTATTTTTATATTATATTTATTAAAAAATTTTTATTATTAAATTTGTTATTTATTAAGTTTTTTTATAATTAGAAAATAAATAAAATTTTTATAATTAAATAAAATTATAAAAAATTTTTTGTTTTAAAAATAAATATATTATTTTTAATAAATTTCTATAATAGTTATTAATTTTTTATTATAAATAGTATATTATAGTTATATTATATTAAATTTATAAAAAATATAAATAATAAAATATTATTATTTATCTTTATAAAATTAAAGTAAATAAATTCCTAATATTATTATAAAAATATTAATTTCAATCTTAATAAATAATTTTAAATTATAAAATTTAAAAATAAAAACAAAAATAAAAAATTTCTTAAAAATTTTAAAAATTTAAATTTTTTTAGGTATCATTTTAAATTTTAATTATTTCTTAATAAATTTAGAAAATATTATTAATATAAAATTATATTTTCAAATAAATCATTAATAATAATTATAAAATTTAAAAAATAATTATATTTTTTTAACATTTTTAAAAAAAAATTAATTTTAAATAATTTAAACCTTTTTTAAATCTATCTTAATTTTATTCAAAATAATTATAATTTTTAAAAATTTATATTTAATAATAATAAATTTTAATTTATTTAACACCACACATAAATCATAATCCTAAAAAAATTTTAATATTATATTAATATTTTTTTTATGTTTTTTTAATATTTTGTTAAAAATCAAAATATTATTTAAATAAACAACACAAATAATATTTATATATTTTTAAAATATATAATTTATAAAAGTTTAAAAAAAAACTAATACATTAATTAATTTAAATAATATAATTAAATATTTAAATAAATTATAATAATATTAAAAAATTATTTTTTATTTTTTTTTTAAATTTATCTTAATATTATAATAAATATTAATAATATTTAATTTAATAAAATAATTTATATTTATTAAACAATCAAAAAATTTATTTATTAATAATAAAAATTTAATATTTTTAATTATAATATTATTTAAATTTTTATAATTAATATATATTTATAATTTTCTATTAAATTTTAATATAAATAATATAAAATATTTTATAAATAAATTAAAAAATTATATAAATTTATTATAAAAATTTTTATTAATATATTTATATAAAATTATAATTTTTTTTTTTATATATACATATATAAATAAAAATTTTAATTAAATTTTTTTTTTTAAAAAAATATAATATATAAATTAATTAATTTTTAATAAAAAATTTTTTTTATTTAAAAATTAAAAAATTAATTTATTATTTTTAAAAATTTAATTTAAAATTTTCTTTTTTTTTTTATTAATTTTTTATATTTTAAAAAAAATATATTTTATAAAATAAAATTTATTTTAAAAATAATTATTAATTTTTTTTTATAATATATATTAAATAAATTAATAATAAATTTTTTTTAAAAATTAATTATTTAATTAAATTTTAAAATAAATTTTTCTATAATTATATTTTAAAAATTTAAAATATTAAATTTTTTAATTAATATTTAAATTATATTTTTCTAATTAAAAAAATTTAAAAACTAATTTATAAAAAATTTTTAAAATATTTATTATAATTATTTCTAAATATCTATTTATAAAAAATATAAAAATAATTTTATAAATAATTATTTTAAAAAAATTATTATTAAAAATAATAATATATATTTTCTAAAATTTCTAAATATAAAATAATTTAAATTATTTAATAATTTTAAAATAAATAAATAAATTTTTTATTTTATAATTTAATAAAAATATATTAAAATTTCTATTAATATTAATTAATAAAAAGAAATAATTTTTGGTTAATTATAAAAAAAATTATTTAGATAATTTATTTTTAATAATATATAACTTAAATTTTTTAAATAATATTGAGTTTTAAAATTTTTTTAATTTTTTTTTTTCATATTCATTTTTTTATAAATATTAACAAATTTAATTTTATTAATATAAAAAAATTTATTAAATTTTAATTTAAAATAATTTTATTTAAAATTAATAATTTTAAATTAATAATAAAATAAAATAAAATTATTTTATTTATAATTAAAATAATTTTTTTAAAAATAATATTTAAAATTAAACCAAATATTAAAAATAAAATTTTAATAATATATATATTATTATTTTATATTTTAAATATTTGGTTTAATTTTTAAAATATAAAGATTTTTAATAAAAATAATATATTTTTAAATATAATTAATACAAAAATCATATTTTTTATAAAATAAATAAATAACTAATTTTCTACAAAATCAATATTAATAATTTTTTTTTTTAATTAAATTATATTTAATAATATATTTAATATTAATTATATAATAGTATTTATTTTTTTTATAATATTTTATAATTTTTTTTTTATAATTAATATTAAATTAAATAATATAAGTATTTTAATAAATTAAAAATTAAATAATAATTTGAAAAAAATATTAATAAAAACATTTTTTATAATTAAAAAAAATATTAAAATTATAAAAAATAAATTAAATAAAATTAAAATATTTAATATATAAATTTTATTTATTATAATAAAAATTATAAAAATAAAAAATGTAATTATAAAATCTTATATTTGAAAATTAGTTTTTATATAAATAATAATTAGAAATAATTTTTTAATATTTTAAAATAATATATTTAATTTTATTAATTTATTTATAAATAAAAAAGAAATTAATATTTTTAATTTTTTTATAATAAATTTTTTAATTTTTTATAAAATTAATTTTATAAAAATTATTATTAATATAAAAAAAAATATTTTAATATTTTTTAAAAAAAAATTATTTTTAATTTTTAATATATTTATATTTAATATATTTAATAATAAAAATAATATAATAATTTAAATATTTAAAATTTAATTAATTTTAAATTATATAATTATAACTTTTATATTAATTATAAATTTTTTTTTAATAATTTATATATTAAATTTATTTTTTTTTAAATTTTATAAAAATTATATTATTAATATAAATTTTAAAAATAAAAATTTTATTATTATTTTAATTTTTATAAAATATAATTAAAAAATTAAAAAAAATTTTTTTATAAATTTCTTTTTTATTATTTAAATATTTTATAAAAAGATTTTCTTATTTGTAAAAAATTTGGTTATAAATGAATAATAAATCTATTTTAATAAAAAAATTTTTTATTATATTAATAAATTATAAATAAATTTTAAAATTTTATAATATAAAATTAATATAAATTAAATAAATATAATAAATTTTTTTAAATATATATTTTTAAAAAAATTTTTTATTAAAATATTTTTTATAATTTAAATAAATTTTAAATATTGGATTGTTTTAAAACTAATAATATTTTTAAAAAATTAAATTATAAATAACTAAAGTAATTTTAAATCCAATTTCTTTTTTTTAAATGGTAAATTTAAAAATATTTATAAGTTAATTAAAGGTAATTAAATAATTTAAAGTTTACTTAAAAATTTATTATTGAAATTATTCAATTTTTTAAAAAATAAATTAATATATCATTTAAATTTTTTTTATAACAAATAATAATAAAAAATTAATATTTATGAATTTAATATTTTTACATTATTAAAATATATTATTTTATTATAGTTCTTTATAATTTTTAATAATATATTTAGATTTATTATAATTATAATAAATAAAATTGTTAAATTTTAATTTTTTAAACTTTTTATTATATAAATAATTATATTAAATTATGTTAAAATCTATAAAAACTAAATTAAAAATTTTATTTGAAATAAAACTTTTATTTTTATTTTTATATTAATTTTTATTTTTTTTATTATTTTGGTTTTAAAGTATTTTCCCCTTATTCTTATTTTTTTTAAAATTATAATTATAAAAATTTTTTTTTTCTAATTATATTTATTTCATTAGTAAATATTATTAATTTTAATAACCATTTTTTACATTTCCATACATTCAAAAAATTTTCCAAATTATTATTCTCTAAAAAAAACTTAAATTTTTAACTTTAATTTTAATCCTTCTCAAATTTAGTAAATAATATTAAATTCATTTTATTCAATAAAAAAAACAATTTAATTAAACTTATAAAAATATCCACAAACTAAATTAATTTATTTAAATTTTTTAAAATTTTTATAAATTTTATTAATTTTATTATTTTTTTTATATTATTATTTAAAGAATATAATAAATTTTTTAAAATTTATTATAATTTTAAAAATATAAATATTAAAAGTAATTTTATTTTTAATATAATAATTATTATAATTAATAAATATTTGAAAAATTAAATTTTTTAAATATATTTTTATAAAAATAATCTTAAATCTATTATTTGAAAATCTATTATCTTATATTTTAAAATAAATTAAAAATTAATAAAAAAAATAATTAATTTTTTTAAATTTATTAAAATATTTTATTAAATTTTTAATTTTAAGTACTTTGTTAATATTAATTTTGATTTTTTTTTTATTATAATTTATTTTAAGAATTTTATATTTTAATTATTTTTATAAAAATATTTTTTTTTTGTTTATAATAGTTTATTTATATTTTATTTTTAAAATAATTATTTTTATTATAAAATTTTTTATAATTAATAAAATTTATTTATTTAAAAATTTTTTTATGTTAATTATTATATTAAGTAAATTTAATGTTGTGTTAAATAATTATTTATATTTTTAAAAATAATCTAATATTGATTGTATTTTAATTATAATATTGATATATTTAATATTTTTATATTATTTAAATAAAATATTAATTTATATTAATTTTAAATTTTTATTATTAATAATTAATTTTAAAAGAGATAATTTAATTTATTTTATAAATAATTTTTTTATTTATATTTATTAATTTTAAATTACAATTAATAAATATATTATTCTATTAAAAAAATTATTTTCTATTTTGTAAATAATATTATAAAAATTGTAATATTCAATATTATTATTATTGTTTAATATACAATTCTTATTTTATTATTAAAAATTGGATTGGTTAAAATGTTACACTTATTTTAGATATTTTTTAAATAAGAAATTCCTAAAACAGTTTAATATTTTTTAATTAATCATATTTTTAATTTAAAGTATTTAAATTATTTTTTTAAAATAAATTGAATTAAATATAAAAATATTAAATAATATAATTTTTAATAAAGGTATATTAAATTTAATAAATAAAAATAATAAATAAAATATATTAAATATTAATAAATTAATTAATAAAATTTAAAAAAAAATTTTAAAATTATTATTATTTAAAAATTTTTATATACATAAACATTATTTATATAAATATAAATTATTTATAAATTTAAATATTATATATTTAAATAAATATTATATATATATAATATATTAAACTATATATAATACTTCTTATATAATTTATTTTAAAAATATATTATTAATATAACATATTTACAAACAATCTAGTTTTAATTTGGTTTACTTCCAAACTTATAATCCAAATATTTATACTATAAATCTAATCTGTAAATTGAACCCAGAATTAAACAGACTTATGTTTGACACGCCAAGACATATCTAGTATGGCTGGCCGTGACAATTATGAAAGAGTATTTTTAGAAACAAATCAAAAAATTAATTTTTAATAGGGTAATTAACTTTCTACAAAAAGTAAATAGTAACTTAATATATTAATTTATTTTAAAATTTAAAATACATATTTTAATTAAATTAATTAAATAAAAATATTTCTATTTTAAAAATTATTAATTATAACAAACATAAATTTTATTTAATGATTTTAAAACTTTTAATTATTAATAATTTAAATTTTAAAACTATAAATAATAAAATTTTTCAATAACTATGTTTTTTTTTGAAATTTAATGTTAAAACTGATTTCCCATCAAGTAAATTAATAAAAAATCTTCTTAAAAAAAATATAATTTAATTAAGCAAAAAATTAAAATAAAATTTAAAAATATTTACAATATATTTTTAATTATTAATATATGGAGTTTTCTAAACCATTATTTTTTTTTTATTATAATGAAATATTGAATTAATTTAAAATAAAAATTACAATAAATTTTTTTTAATTTTAAATATTTAATTAATAAATATATTAATATTAAAATTGTTAATATAATAAAGGTTATTTTAAAATAATTTAACATTAAAAACCATTTATTTAATATCATTATTAACAATGTAATTAATAATTTTATTATGATTTCTATTTTGGAAGATATTTTTAAAAAAAAAATTTTTATTATAAAGTTAATAAATTTTAATTTTTCAATTTTATTATTAAAAAGTATATTACAATTAAATAAAATAAAAGAAAATTTCACATTTTTTATTTAATTTATATTATTTAATTAATAATTAAAATATTTATTAAAAAAATAGAAGCTATCTTACAAAATAATAATATTAAAATCTCTGTTTTTTTTCAAAAAAATTTTCAAAAACTAAAAAAAATTAAAACTTTATTCCACAAAACTCTTCAAAAAATAAACTAACTATTTTTTATAATAAATTAATATATTAATTTATTTTATAATTTAAATATGTTTTTTATAATAAATTTAACATTTTAAATTATTTTAAATTTAAATATTAATCAAAACTATTAATTAATTTTTTTAATAATTAAAAATATTTAAAAAAATATAAAATTATTTTAAATTTAAAAAAAAATTATTAAATATAAAAAATAATATAATTTTAATATTTATAATTTAAAATATTTAAATATAATAAAATTTAATTTTTTTAATATTAAATTAAATTATTTAATTAAAATTAATTTTTATAAAATAAATAAAATTAAAATTTAAATTTTTGATTATTTTTTTAATTTATAGAAAATAAAATTAAATTTATTATATTATAATAATTTTAAATTTTTTTTATATTATAATTTTAATAATATTAAATTATTAAAAATTAATTATTATTTTTATTTAAAAAATTTATAATAATTTTTTTAAATATTTCAAAAATATTTTTAAAATATTATAAAAAAAATATATTAAATAAAAAATTAATTTTATAATTATTTTTAATAAGGTTTTATAAAAATTTAAAAAATATTATAATAATATTTATTATTTAAAAAATTTATTTTATAATTTAGATTATGTAATAAATTTAATAATTAAGTTAGATTTTTATTTAAATTTGGATTGGAGTGTTAATAAGGATAGGGTAGTATATAAGGATATTTATGAAAATGAATTTTTTATTTTTTATATTTAATAATATATTAAGTATGAAGAAGATGAGAAAAAAAAAATTAATTTTGAAATTTTAAATATAGTTATTTAAAAATAATAGTTTAATTTTAATAATTTTGTTAGTATTTTTAATATTAATTTTTTTTTTAAATTTTTTAATTAGAATATTTAAATTTTAAAATTAAATAAAATAAAATAATTTTTAAAAAAAGAAATTATTAGTATTAAAAATTTTTTAAAAAATTAAAAAAATTTAAAAAAAAAATATTTTGTTTTTATAATAATAGTAAAAAATATTTTAGTAGTATTAGTTATTTTAGTGGATTTTGAAAGAATATTTAATAAAGTTAAGAATATTGTTATTTATTAATAAAATTATTTTTAATTTAATATTATTTAATAAAGTATAATTAATTGATTTTAATGGTAAAAATAAAAAAAATATTTCTTAAATTATTTATTTAAAAAAAAATTTAAATTAAAATAAAAAATTTTAAATAACAAAATAATATTAAATAAAATAACTAAAATTTCTGAAAATAAAAAAAAAAAAAATATAAAAATAATAAATATAATTTTAAAATAAAAATCAACAAAAAAATTATTTATAAAAAAAAAAAAAAAAAAAAATTTAAAATAAGAAAACATATTTTAACTTTAGTTTAAAAATTATTTATTAAAAAATTTAAAATATAAAATAAAATTATTTATTTAATATATTTTATATACTTTTTAATTTAAAATAAATTAACATATTAATTTATTAAAACTATAATAATAAATATTATTATTTTTATTTATAATAAATATTATTATTTTTATTTATAATAAATATTATTATCTTTACTTATAATAAATATTATTATTTTTATTATTATTATTTTAAAAATATTAATAAAATATCTATCAAATATATTTATAAATTTTAATAATTTTAATAATTAATATTATATAATATAGTATTTTTATAATAATCTATTTTTAATAAATCCATAAAACTCCATAAACTTAAAGCAATTTATAATTTTCAAATCCATTAAATTATATAAAATAATTTAATAAAAATTTTAAATTTATAAAACAATTTATGAACTTAATTTTTTAAATTTATAGTCCACATAGTTTGAACTTACAGACCCATCAAACCGCTCCAAACCGCTCCATCCCCTCACTAAAATTTATAATTATTTTATTTTATAGTATTTTAACTTATATTTATATTTATAATTCATTTTGTTGCATAATTTATATGTAAAATAAATAAAATTTATTATAAGTTGAATTCAAAATTAAAAAATTTATACAAAAATATTTAATTAATAAATTTTTTAAAATAAATAATATTATTTTTATTTTTTGTTTTATATTCATGGATGATTTTAATATTTAGTTTTAATTTTATAATATAATTATTAAAATTTATTCTATTTTAATAAATTTATTTTTATATATATAAAAATAGTATATTAATTAGGAATATATTATACTTAGATTTTTTAGATATTTATTCAACATTTTTTACAATATCTTATAAAATTAATAGATTGAATTGAAATAAGAAATCATAATAATAAATAATAATAATATTATTATTATTATTATAATATTTAATATGGTAATTGTTGTTGATATATTTCAATATACAAAAAA
This sequence comes from Orbilia blumenaviensis, assembly GCA_036872755.1. Classification (NCBI taxonomy): domain Eukaryota; kingdom Fungi; phylum Ascomycota; class Orbiliomycetes; order Orbiliales; family Orbiliaceae; genus Orbilia; species Orbilia blumenaviensis. The sequence continues at coordinate 308,400 of JAVHNS010000003.1, read as the reverse complement.
TATTAATATTAAAAATTATTAATTAATATATAATTATATATATTATTTATTATTATTTAATAATAATTATATAAATTTTAATAATATAATTAAATAAAAACAATACTATAAATATATAATAAAAAAAATAAAAATTATTAAAATTATAATTACATTTAAAAAAAATAAAAATAATATTTTTAAAGAATTTAGATTTAATAACAACTAACCCAATTTTTTAATATTAATTTAAAAAATCTTAAATTTTTATTATTACTAATCAATAAAATTTTATTATTCTAAAATTAAAAAAATAAAAACTCAATATATTAACATTCTAATCAATTATATTTTTATAAAAAAAAGTAAAAAGATTTTTAATAAATTTTTCCAATTAATTATTTTTTTAAAAAATTAATTTAAAATTTAAAATTTTAATATATATAAAAAAATCTTTTTTTATAAAGAAATTTTTAAAATATTTTTAATTATATTTTTTATTTTTTATATATATTTTAATATTAAAATTATAAAATCTTATATTATTAAATATTTAAGTAATAATATTAATTTTAAATTTTTAATAAAAAAAAATAATTTTTTAATTAAAAATATAATTATATATATTTATATTTAATTTATAATTAATTTATTATATATTAATAAAATATATATATTTTTCAATAATTAATAATAAATTATTTTTTTTAATTTTAAATATTATTATAATTTAATTTAATTTATAATATGTATATAAAAAGCTAATAAATAATAAAAATAATAAATTTTCCCAAATTTACATCTTAAATTTTATTTTTATTTTATTATAAAAAATTTTAAAACTTTCCAAAATGTTTTTTATTTTATTAATAAAAAAAAATATAAAAATTATTATTAAAAAATTATTAAATTTAATAAATATAATATTTAAATTAATTTATTAAAAAATAATAAATTCTATTAAATAATTTTTAATATTATAAATAATATTTATATTAAAAATTTCTTATATATAATTAAACTTATTTATTATCTTTATTAAATCACACCAAATATATTTAAAAACATTATTTTTATTATATTTTTATATTTAAATTTTAAAATTAAATTATTATTAATTTTTAATAATATTAATTTTTATTAAAATTTAAAAACTATAAATTATATTTTTAATAATAAATTTAAAAACTCTTAATATTTTACTAAATTAAGTTTTAAAAATCAAGATTAATTATTTATTTAAAAATTAATAATTATTTATAAAAATCTTAATATTAATATTTTAAAATTGTTAATAAAAATTTACTATTATTACAAAAGAATTATTTCTTTAATTACTAATAATATCTTTAACAATAGTATTTCCAACAATAATATTTTTAATAATAATGTTTTTAATAATTATATTCTTGGTAATCTAGGTATTTTATAAAAATTGTTTATAATAGTATTAGGAATATTTGTTCAAATCTAAGTTTTTATTCCTTAATTTGCTTAAATATTAATAATATTTATGTATTGATTTAAATATTAAAAAATTTTCATCTTAATTAAATTATTATAATTTATTAACAAAAATCTAATTTTATAATATATTTAATAATAATTAAATAATAATTAAAATATAGTGTTATTATTTGCTATTTTACTATTATCTTTTTACTTCATTTTCAATATTAAAGGAAACTATATTTAACAAATGAAATAATTTTTTAATATCTATTAAAAATAATTTTCTATTATATATCTTTTTTATTAAATGTTAATATTAAAATTAATTTCCAATTTTTAAATAAAAGTTAATTATTTTTTGTCATATATTTTCTATATTAAATATTAATATTAAAATTAATTTTTAGTTTTTAATTTTCAGTTTTTGATTTCCATTTTTAAATCTAGCTCCTATATTTTAAATTTTTCTGTTTATAAAACATTTACTTACTTACTTAAGATAACTTTAATAATTTAACTAATTTTTTTAATTATTCAGGTGTTATGTATTTTTATTCTTATTAAATTAATTAAATAAATATTTTTTTTATATTCTTATTTTTTTTTTAAATATTAGAAAATAGTAGTTAATTAAAATTTTAAATGTTTTTTTTAATTTAAAGCTTTTCTGCCTTTATTTAATAATTTTCTAATTAATATATTCATTTTATTTTAATATATTTATTTAATTTTATATTTTTTAAAATTAATATTTTGAAATTAATTTTATTATATTTTTTAATTAAAAAATTATTAAAATTTTAATATGGTATATTAAAAATCAATTTTTTTTAATATTTAAATATTTGACTAATTAATTTTTTATATTTTAATAAATAATATATTAAATATTATATATTTAATTTTAAAAAAATATATTTATTTTTAAATTTTAATTTTTAAAATTTAAATAATAAGTTAATTATTTAAATATTTTTTATTAATATATTTTTTAATTTATTTAATTGATATTATTTTGAATTAATATTTTTAATTTTGGAAAAAAAGTAAGAGGAGGGAAGGGAGAAGGGGAAGGGAGGAGGAGGAGGAAAGAAAGAAATAGAATATATTATAAAATAAAAATATTTTTAATTAAACTTATTTTTATTGTAAAACATTATTTTAATTTAAAACATTTTTAAAATAAATTTAAAATAGGTTAAAATTATTTTAATACTAAATTAACTTCTTATAAAATTATTTTTGTTTATAAAAATAGTTTAAATTTAAACTATTTTAAATTAAAAATTATAATTATATATTAAGATACATATAAAATAAGATATTTTTAATTAAAAATTACAATTATAAAAAGATAGTTTAAAAATTAAGATATTTTTAATTTAAGTTATAATCATAATAAAAAGAATTTCAAAATTTAAAACACCTTTAATTTGAAAATCATCATAAATTTTTAAACCACATTTTTTTTTAAAATAATATAGATTTTTAAACTAATCTCTTTTGTAAATGAACTTAAAATAATAATCAATTTTAAAACACCTTAGCATTTTCGGGTGCTTTAAGAGTGTTATAAGACTTTTACTAAAACGCCTCAAAAAACTACCCAACCCCCCTACGGTACCTACCTGGTTGAGTACCACCAGCTGCAGGTACACCTACTTATGTTCTACAGATACCTACTTAAGCAGGTATTTAACGACTACATAGCGCATTGCTGGAAATAAGCGGTTCCGAGCATGCTGTTTAATTTATCTGACTTATAGGAATGGGTCATTATATATTATATGCATTATCAAACCTTAGAAAACGACCCTGGAAGCGGATTGCATCTATATACTCAATCACGTAGGTAACTTATAACTAGTGCATTGGTACTGAGGTCATAAATATACCTATTACCCAGGCACTTGTATTACCGAAAAAAGCAACTGATATTCGTCGCATGTGGTGCCATATGCCACGACCACGTTTTATACAACAGCAGCTGAAGCGGCGATAATACACGCTCGCACGTTGTAACTAAGAAAGAAATTGATTTCTAAAATAATCTAGGGATCTATAATTTTACACCATGGTGAAAGTAGGACCTCGTTTGGCCAAGGGGGGCAAGACCACCGATGGAGGTTAATAGTTAGTAACCCGGCAAGCCAGCACACACCACCACTTAAAGCGCACAAGACTCAAGATAAAATATTGTTATAAGTAGCTTGACATGGAGAGTCTTCGAACTTTACAGACAATTCTAGGGCTTGTCAAAAGGCGCTCTAGCGACCCGGATACAATGCAAAATGTGGTCCTTGTCGCCCTGGACTCAGAGAATCCTCTTCAGATAATCAAATCCGACTCCCTCGAAACCGTTAATTCTCAAATCGGATTCGCCATTCTCGACACTAAAGATCTCCTCGCTGATGCTACTTCATCAGCGTCAACCATTTCGACATATAATTTTGTGACTGGGACTTCAAAATACCACAACAAAGTATCGCGACGCTTTCTCTTCGGAAAGTCTAGTAAGGCAGAAGATGAACCTACCCTTGCAAAGAAAATAAAATATATAATCCCGGGTTCTCGCAATATAGTCCTCATCGGACACGATATAAACGCAGATTTACGGGCCTTGATCCATATAGACCCCCGATATAAAAGATACGAAACCCTGGATACGCAAGAAATCGCCAGCCAGATACTTCCTTTGATAAATAACGACAAAGGCCAGAAATATTCACTTCATCGTTTGTTAACACACTTCAAGTGTCCGTTTTACAACCTACACTGCGCGGGGAATGACGCGAACTTTACACTGCGACTGCTTCTGCTTCTGGCGGTCTCTTCTGTGAAAGATGGGGTTTTATCAGGTTCTGAACAAAATGAAGGGAGTTTATCGACTTCTCGGAAAGAGCTGGTTAAAAAGCTTAAGGAGGTAGCACGTGCTCCAGTACCTCTGCCAAAACATTGTCCTCTTTCTATTCACCTTGTTAGGAAGAAGAAGCGGGATGAGCGACGACGACTTGTTGGTTTAGAGGAGCCGGACTGGTTGGCTAACGTGTATATGGAAAGGGCTGAGAGGATCTTTGAAAAAAAGAAGCGACTATGCGTCTAATATAGAAACTATAGAGATGCTATAGCTAGTGTAGAACTTTTAGAATATTTATTCTTTAATAATGGTTCTTGATCGCGGGTCCAACCGGTCTCTCGACGAAGTTTAATGCTGCTAAGTAGCAACCTTTGAGCTCGCGCTGTTTTGAATTTAAAACATCTGGTGATCTTCATTTTATAACGCTTAACATGGTTTTTTTTTGGTTTTTTTTTTTTGCTGTAAAGAAAAATACGATTGAGAGGCAGTCGAAGACTCATTGTACCTACATGTCGCACATTGGAGGGCTTGGCAGCTGTGCTTCCGCTTTAGGCCAAACAACTGTTGCATTCTGCGAAGGCAACACACATCTGCTATGTTCCTGGGTTTGGGGTATTTACAGGTATATCAAGCTTTTGGCTACCAGTAGGTAGGCCGCCTGGGTATTGACTAGTCTCGGTCCCAGGTATTGACTATATATTAGTACACATAGATATACCGCAAGCTTTTGAAATATAGTACTTCGTTATTAGTTAATGGCTTCTAGTACGTTGTTAGTGGAAGAAAGCTTGAAGACTTCATGATAGGTCATTTGGGGTGTCACATGCACACGCCTGATAGCTATGTAGTCAACTTCTATGGCATATTGCGGTGTGGTGTAGTAGAGTGTTACGGATAGCAGCGTTGATAATGAACTACTGCAGTTGGATTTATTAGCATTGTGGTCGTAATATACTACGAGACTAGGTCGTAATAAAAGTACTCATTCCGGGATGAGAACATCAATTTTGTGCGAACAGCAACTGATTGGATCTAATTGCAATAAGACCATGTCAGCCCCATTTGCTCCCTAGTCTTTCAAAAAGTTTTCTTATGTAAGTACCACAACAGCTGGGACCGAGACTACCACAACAGGTATGAATGCACATATGCTAATAAAAAGACAATAGGACTATTAGCAATATCATCCCCACCGGACCATTGTTTGTTGTTGCACGTTTACGCTGTTGCTATGTGTGCGTCACGTCGCCGTCGTCCATATGCGTTCCAGCTGGCGACGTCACTAACGTACCTCACACAGACGTCGGCCACAACGTACACGGACAATGGAACTACGCAGAATAGGGCTAATCGCGTCGAAACCCTACCCTACCCTACCCTACCCTACCCAAACCGAAGACACGAAAATGTGGAGCCCTAGCGTTCGCGAAAGAGTCCCAGCTCGGCTGGAGGCCGTTCCCTGGTATAAATTCGGGGAAGGAAGTTGCTTATTGTTAGTCTGCTTTCCTTCTTTCACCACCATCCTCATCATCACCACTATCGCGTCGATCGCCATCGTCACCATCACCACTACTAATAATATCGACACCTACCGAAGTCATAGTATCCAATTGTTCGCAACTACCGAAACTTCACGGAGTTATCAATACACAGTCTTACGACAGTCGGTGAGTAGGGCGTCTTCCCGATTTTTTTTACGAAGGCAGCGGCTTTGGAAAGCTTTTGGGGGGTCTCTTTTGCATGAAATCAGGAGGGCTAACGTGGTAAGCTCTGTTAGGCTCGTCCTATCACCAACGTCCTGATTAATCGTCATCATGGCTGAAAGTTCCACAAACACCCCCCACCGTTCTGATTCAGCTCGTCCCCAGGCGCAGTACCCGTCAACTCCACTTGGTAGAAGCAATCCTGCTACCCCAGGCCGCAGAAGATGTAGCGCCCCGGCTTTAACCCCCTCCGCTGCACGTTCTGCTACAGTGGATGTACATCCCTTTAAAACTGCCGAGGCAGTCACTGCGAAGAACATTAGCGTTTTCGACAGGGCTTTGAGGGACTAGGGATCTCTTGAATCCTTTGCCGGAAACCTTTTGACTGCTGGAGCAGTAATCCGGGTCGAATTCTTCACAGGTATTGATGCTGTCATCGTTCGTGTCCTGGTTCCACTTGCGAGCCTTCGAAACGCCCCTCCAGTCACTCGCGGGGTCATCCCTGGCCCTATCGAATTGGGACGTATTACTCTATTCACTTCTCAGGTCGAAGGTCCTTCTCGCCCTGGATATTTTGCTGTTCGCACCCGTTTGGAACTAGTCGCTCTAGAGCGTCAATTTGCCAATGTTGCGGTCCCAGAGACCGTAGTTTTCAGCATTGTAAACATTTCAGAACCTGCTCTTCTTGAGGATGAGGGGCTCGCGCGACAACCTACTTCCTTCGCCTCCCTGAATCAATCGCTCCAGCAGGCTGTCAGAAATTGGTGCGAGAGGCATGGTGCTTCTTTGCCAGATCCGCTTTCCAACGAGATCACAATTCCGAGGAACGCGCCGCTCGCAAGATCTAAAAATACGTCTACTTTTTTAAAAGGTCATAATGTTTTCCCACGAAGCCCTGAAGGGCATAGCGTTATCGTGAGTATATCACATTCTTTTCTCTTTTATTTCTTTATTTAACATTTCTGATTTTCCTTCGAGGTTGAATTCTGAAGTATACACCTTCGTAGGTGCATAGCTTAGCTGGGGGGACAGTCATCCGAATATTTGTGCTAATGTCATATATTACCGCAGAATTATATCATTTCCCAAGAAGTGAGAAGGTTCCGCAAATTCATTGAGCGAAACTCGCTATATGAACAGTCCACAGACCTCCTCCAGCGATTCCAACAACTTTTCAATGAAACCCTGGCCGAAGCCACTGCCCGGAACAGCATTCGCCCTGTCTCAGAACGTGAAGACATGGAAAGCCGTATCTGGGTCAAATTCGATCTCAATGGAGTTATCGAACGACCTGATCATGCTTCGAGCAGAACCAGGGCTCGCTTTGTCGCTGGTGACGGAGGCGGACAAACTGATCGCGATGTTCGAAACCGTCTTGACCACATTGACTGGGAGTTAGCCCAAGATGTCTTCTGCAAAGCCCTCCCAAGGGTAACCGTTACGACAGTCAATCGTAGGGATTCTGCGGGACGTATGACCAGTGTCACCACCGTCAATAATGTTCAGAACGACCCGGAAACCCCAGCTACTTCTCGTATAACCAACCGGCTTACCCAGTTCGGAATCGGAGGTACCCCTCCACCAGGCGAAAAAAACAGTCCCTCGCAATCGACCTCCCCAACGCAGATATCTTTTTATGCAGATACAGATTGTCGCAGCGCTCAAAGTCCCACGGAGTACGCCGAATACCAGTCTCGCCACGCCCGCGCCCGTCGTCATTGGCCAGATGCAGCCCGCGCCTCTTGCAACGAAGAACGCGAGGTATCCCCAGGTCTCGAATACTACCAAGATCAAAACCGGCTTTACGAATCAGACATGCCGTTCGTCAGTAGCAGCCCCTTTCCGATAACTTCTGTTCTCTCGGGGATCCCAGGAGGTATCAATACTACAGATTTGAGAAATCTGGGATATCCGCTTGGACCAAGGAGATCTACTGAGGTGAAGCGTAGACTTAACGCTGCAAGCTACAGAAGCCCTCTCGCCAACTCCGAAGCCCCACCCGTTTTGAGAAGATTCCCGACTCCAGAACCATATCAGAATCGACGTGTCTTGCAAGAGATTGATCCTGAAATGGAGAATAATGGAGACGAAATGGAAGTCGTCGAAACCGAAGAAGAGGAAACGACTGATGAAGATGAGATGGACGAGAGCGAGAGTGAGACTGATGATGAGAGTAGTGACGAGGAAAGTGATACCTCGTCGAGCTCTTCTAGCGAGGATGAAGAGTCTGACTCAGATGACGACTAATCAGAGTAATCCTGAATGTTCTCTCATTTGAGGATACTCATAAGATTACGCTCTGCGTCCATTCTGCGTACAACACTCTATTCTTGATACAATATTTCGCTTTTTCATTCTTTTCTCTTATTTTTCATCCTTTTACCCTCTCTATTGTGCTACCAACTTCCACATACCTCTGTTCCTTTCTACTTTATTCGTGCAGTGTATCCACTGTACTGATTACTTCTTTCATACGCACAAAAGTGTATTTTTAGCAAGGTCATTGGCTGTCTCTTCGTTCTTAAGAGAGACTGTCAGACGGCTAACCAGCAGCGATTTCAATTAAAAAAATAAAAAAAAAGCGAAAAAAAAAGAAATTTTAAAAAAAGAGAAAAGGTCCCCCGTAAATACCCCTAGATTAGTCTCGTAGTACCCCCAAATGTAGTAACTCGCCCTCAGATTCCCATTCGTAAAAGTCGCAAAAAAAGGGAGTCCAAACACTCCAAGTAAAATCAATCACGACATACATGCACATACTTCTTTCCAAAATCACGGGGATATAATATATCACAAAATAGTCAAAGATACCGAAATATATATTAAACCCCCTAAAAATCTGGTGGAACATGCGAGAAGTGGGTATCTACAAAAGTTTTTGAAACATAGGATTTAAGGTTACTTAAGCGAGGCCCTCTTTGGGGTATTGACTAGTTCATTGCGGAAGGTTGTGTCGGGACACTTTGCAGATGTGCTTAAGTCCGGGGTGGTACTGGTCAGCTTGAAATGTCTGTCTTTCTTTTGTTTTTTTTTTGTTTTTGTTCTGTAAGTTGTGTCGCAAACCTACCGTTCAAATTCGCCCACGTAAAATGCTCTGTGGTGGGCTAAATAAGGGTCAGAAAAACATATTTTGTCAATTTAAGCTTAAGAGGTGGGGAGTGCGGAATCGCGGTTCGTCCATGCGGCCATGCATATGCCCAAGCGGGATGTGGTTCGAACAAGGAAAGACCAAGACGGGTGGAAGTTTGCCGAGGGAGTGGACGGTGTAACCGAGTAGCCATAAATTTATGTCAATAAAATAATGGAAAGCTCCGGAGCACGGGATATTCCATTCAGAGCTATTAACCAGAAGCTTTCAAGGTGCATGAAATTCTAACACGTATTGACGTTTTATAATAGATCCTGGGTAGAAGAAAGTACAATCCCGGCACAAGCAAGTGTGGTGCTAACTACCAGAAGAATGATTCAACACAGTTGCGGCTCTGAGGGTGTGTGGTATTTTAAGAAGGCCAGGTTTTATGGTGCGCTGCACGCCACAGACCAACAAAGGCCAAATTGCAAAGACCACTGACATTCAAGTTTGATAATATCCTGGCCTAGAGCCTAATACATTATGACCTATATTCTCTATCTTCATTTTAAGAAAAGGTTACTCTTCTCAATTTTCTCAAAGAAACCAAGGGAATTAAGAGACAAAAACAATAAAATTTGACACCACTATGCTGCATGCTGGCGCAATCGGGATCTCGAGGTCTGGTTTAAAGTAGGGAAGATATCACTGCAGCTAACGCAATGCCGCTAATTCCTCCAGATCTATTTAATCCGAACTTTTGAGTTCCTGAAAACGAATGTTGGGGATACATTTAAGGTTTTATTCTACTAGCTAGGACCAAAGCAATTCTAAGACCCGTCACCGCTCTTCCTGGAACAGACCACTTCCACTACCATTGTTTAAGACCCCGCTAAGCGGCTACGTGGTGATTATCGCTGTCTTTGTTTTTCCTGTTCGAATATTCGAGTTAATCGAAATCCTACCAAAGGATATGGGATTTAGTTTGAAATTGCATGGCGGAAAACTCAAGTTCTCCGACAATCGGTTTGGTACGTCGTTTTCAGGGCCGAATTCCTCGTGCTCACAAGGTGAGGAAATCCGGGTTAGCTAAAGCTACAAAGTCACCTAAGATGGTTAGACCTCTAGCTCTACAGAAACATTTGTTCGGCATTAACTGAAATAGGTTCACGGGGTTCTAGAAGGTGCTATAGGATTTGCTCCTGCACGGGAGAGAGAGAAAAGCCATATTCTCCCTTCGATACCCAGTATGGCCACCGCTCCAATTGCCAAGGTGGCATACATTTCTCAAGCGCATAAATTTGTGTTGGCATGTAGAGACACAACATTTTTTGGTTTCTTTGAACCAAAAACCGATGTTAAAATTGGGTCGAATTGTGGGAAGGGAGTTTCGATGCGAGATATTAATACATTTCATAAGTATATCTGTGGACTGCGGGGAAGCGTGATATTATATGACAGTAATAGTTATTCATATAGCTTAAATTATGGGCGACGATCGTGTTATGCGAAATAGCTGACATTTCAGTCGAATGATCATGGAGGTATTGTCATTTCTCTGTGTTCGCGTTCGGCGTGAGGTTGTTTTCGCATCGAAATCCATGGTTTGGTATAGGGACGCCGGGGCGAGAATCATACCACGATGGCTTTATTGGCACGCCAAACATGTTAACACTCGTATTTGGTTTTTGACTCTCATCGCTGTCAAGTGCTGTCAAAAGGGAAAAATAAGAGCGAAAGAAAGAAAAGAGAAAAAAAAGAAAAAAAGAAAGGGGGGGGTTCTAGATCGACAGATGTATAGATTGTAAACTGGATTGGCCTATGGGGTATAAGGGCATATAAAAATAATTTCTTATATTCAGCAGGCCCATGAGAGGTGGCGGACGGCCAAGCGGCTCTTGGCTTGCTAACACTTCGCTTGCGGCTGCTAGCAGACGAGATATCCGAGCCCGATCTACCCCCCAGAACATTTCTTACGGGGTTTGTGCGTGAGATAGAGCTAATATATGAATGTATGTATGTATGTATGAGGTATGGATGAAGGTCTGTATTGATCTGAGTTTCTATGTTAGAGAGCAGATGATCAATTTCGTGTAACGGTGTAGTTGAAGCGATTGGGGGGGTCGACCCAAATACAGTATAGCCATGGACTCCAAACTTTGCTTTTCTTTCCTTTAAGGAATGATGTTTAGCAGATCTTGTGGCAAGTTTTTGTGAACTTGCACAATTTGCGGATAGTTCCCAAGTCTAGTTCTGGGATACTTTGCTAGAATTTCGGATTCCAAGCATATTGGCAGTTGTCAGGACTTTCAGTTATCGCGTTTAGTAGCTCGAAGCTGGATGAGGCTTCCGCAAAAAGTAATATTTGGGGCGAGAGAGGGGTTTTGTGATTCCAACAGATCGCCAGGGAGCGGATAGCTTAGCTAAGGTTAGTGACACCGTCCTTCTTTTCCGTCTGCCGGCTAGCTAGCTAGTATTTGTGCACCCAACTGTCGGATGGTGTACCTGGAGGGGAAGCCTTGTGAGGGTATGTGGAGAATCCTAGGAAAAGCTATAACCAATTGAATTTGTAGCAGGTATTATACTATTATTAATGTCAAATAGGTCTGGTGAGGCTGGAGTATCATGAGGGGGAGGATAAATAGCCCCCCTCCTGACATTCCACCTTTCCCTCTTGCTCTTTTCCCTCCTCATCAGCGTCTGCCGTTCTCCTTTGCTGTCTCTACAGTCACAGATCTCTACGATCATACCCCACATTCCTTTTTTTTTTTAGATTTACACACTCGTTTTTTACCAGACACACATTCGTTTCCCCCACTCCCTGCACATATATTCAAGATGAAGATCTCGACTCTTATGTGGACCGCCCTTGTCGGCGCTACCGCCGTCTCGGCGACGAATAAGTATGGGTGCACCGATAGCTGTCAGAAACACTGGCAAGGAAAGTATAAGCACTTGGAAGGAAAGTATAATAAGTGCGGCAAGGATCTCAAGCACTGGCAGGGAAAGGTGAATACTTGCAACGCTAAGATCAAGTCCACTGAGGCCCATTGGAGGGGTATGATACATTACCTTCCCTTCTTTTTATCTCTAGATAGGATTCGTGATAGCGCTAACACCCACTTTTTTTTTTTTTTTTGCGATAAATATAGCTAAGAAGCCCGCCACCGCCACGGTCAAGGTCTGGGTCACTACCACCGCTGCGGCTAGGACCGTCACCGTAAACGCCCCTGGAAAGGCTAGTGTCGTTACCAGTGTCGTTACCAAGACTGTCACCAAAGCCTGTAGTGCCACCGGCTACTTGGAGAAACCAGCTCCTGGTAAAGAGAAGCCAGACGGATCAGATGGAAAAGATGATAAGGGTACTGGTGAGACTAACCCAGGCGGTAAGGGTGAGACACCAGACAAGAAGACGGATGAGAAGACGGAAACGCCAAAGCCAAAGACGGAAGAACCGGATAAGACGGATAAGACCGACAAGACAGGAGAACCAGAGAAGACGGATAAGACAGACAAAACAGGAGAGCCAGAGAAGACGGATAAGACAGACAAAACAGAGCCAGAGAAGACAGATAAGACAGATAAAACAGGAGAGCCTGAGAAGACCGATAAGACAGACAAGACAGGAGAGCCTGAGAAGACCGATAAGACAGACAAAACAGAGCCAGAGAAGACCGATAAGACAGACAAAACAGGAGAGCCAGAGAAGACCGATAAGACAGATAAAACAGAGGAGCCTGAGAAGCCTGACGGCAACCCAGGCGGCAAGGGTGAGACACCAGACAAGAAGACAGATGAGAAGACAGATGAGAAGACGGAAACGCCAAAGCCAAAGACGGAAGAACCGGAGAAGACCGATAAGACCGACAAAAAAGAGGAGCCAGAAAAGACTGATAAGACCGATAAGACCGACGGTAACCCAGGCGGGAAGGGTGGCGAAGAGAAGACGGACGAACCACCAAAGCCAATTGCATCAAAACCAGAAGAGACCGACAAGACTGATAAGACTGACAAAACCGACAAAAAAGAAGAGCCAGAGAAGACTGATAAGACAGACGGTAATCCAGGCGGAAAGGGTGGCGAAGAGAAGAAGGATGAGAAGGGCGATGGAGATGATGGCGAATCTGACGATGAGGCAGGATACTACCGAAGACACCGTGCTGTCCGATTCCGTGCTTAAATATCTGTACATCCATACAACCGCTCCTGACGCCTAGGCTCATCGAGAGAACGCTTGGCTTGGCGGGAGATTTATTACTTCTTGTCATTCTTTTACTTTCTGATTCTGATGCCCTCTACATTTTATCACACGACAACTGTGTCCGCTCTTTGAACCAAAGATCCCGGCGACAGATTGCTTCTTCACTCTCTTTAACGAACTTGATGAGCCCCCATTTACCCCTTACCCCTTTTATGTATGATGAACGAACAATATTATGACCTTATGAAAGCGTTCTGTTTGCAACTTTTGGCTGGGACTGGATTGGAGGATTTGTTTTTGTATGTAGCATTTCCAAGGAGGAACAGCAAAAATGTATTGATTTAGACAAAACACACAATGTTTCTTCTTTCATATACTAAATTTAAGTAAATCTCGCGGGCAAAGGCAAGATTCATTTCCGCAAAAATATAGATCTTGATGTCTATGCTTAGGAGGGATCTAGATCCTTGGTTCGTCACACAGTAAGCCGTATCGTATATATGCTAATTTGTGTTGGAATTGTTGCGTTGTGAGCTCGAAACGGACAGGGATTAGCAGTGTAACGTCGATATGGGCGATTTGAGCGAAGGAAGGAAGGAAGGGAACGTCAAAAGCGGGATGGGTTCGATTGGCATTGATAGTGGATTTTTTCATATGGGACATGTCATAACAATGCTAATATCAAGAAATGCATCGAATCGGGAAGGCTTCGGATCTATACTATAGATTATTTAATTAAGTGGAATTACTTCGGCTTCGACTTCCCTTGGAACCGCCAGAGAACATTCCAAGCCAGCTTGGCGTAAACTCCAACGGTGCTCGTATGCGCGGTGGAAATAAAGAAAAAGGCAGATCGGAGAGAGAGAGGTGGTGCAATTTGTAGCCTTACGCCCTTTCCCCCCCGTCGACCACTCGTATAAAATATCGAAGGCGTCGATTTTTCTCCGGATAAAGTCGCAGATAACTGATTGGAGCAGGCAGAGCAAACAAACCGAGCTGCATAGAATGTTTGTTGCTTTCTGCTTTTTTAAGCTAATGGGTTGCTTTATACTGTTCTCAGGCCACGTTCCGCAAAGTCAATTGTAAAAAGCTGCACGAGCACCAAAAGGAAAGAGGTATGGGAACGGGAATGTTGGCAGAGGGTTTTTTTTGGTTTTTACCCCTGACGTTCCTTTTTCTTATGGGGATGCAGGTATCTCTAATGGGTTCTCCCTCTTCCATGGAGGGATGTACTTTTTTTTTGCCCCTCGTCTTCGCTAAGACTGAGTACGGCAGACCCCTAATCTTAAAAAGATAAGGGTCCTGCTTGCGGACGGAATGATGAGGGGGAAATAATTTCGCCTGTGACGGCTTTGGCTATCCAGGGTTATGCATTCCGTGCATGGATTGGAGCCAAAGCGTGTTCATACAAAAGTGTATGGACGTAGTAGTCAGAAAGAAGTAAACGGGCATACATGATCCAGACATGGTGATGGCGTGTGGTTCGCTAGTGCAGCGCGGTCTCGTGCAGTTCAGTGCGGTACGGCGATATCCATATATGCGATATTGCAATGCCTGGCAATCAGGTGAGAAGACCAGGCATGGGGGATCTTCGAGATCAGCCAAAAAGGGAGGCAGACGAGGTCGAACCGAACGACGGGCCAGTGGTTCGTATGCGGTTGCGCTCTCGGATGTGCTACCTTTGACGTAGACGCCTTGTTGATTCATGATCATTGTTTCGGGATCCACTAGATCTCTGGTATATCGATGCATATACATTGATTTGGTTGTGCGTGTGTATAGATTTCGAGTACTCGATACTAAAAAACTTACTACTAACTACGGCATGTATGCAAGCACGCACGCATACAGCGCCCACATGATATGGAGGTTAGTTGTGGCCTGAAACGTGAAGCTGCATGGAGGGGACGGATTGAGAGTGAGACCTGGTGCCGGACCTGGTCGACTGTCTGTATGAGGTTGAGAGCTGGAGATAATTTGGGCGCGAGAGAGGGAGAGAAGGAGAGTGGTCTCGCTCGCTAGCCAACGGTGGCAGCAGCACCGTAATCCGCCCGACAGACTCCAAACCCAACACCTCCATTATTACCACCTGGTGACCACCACCACTTCCAACGTCAACCAACAACCTCCCCACCGACGAGGCTCGTGATAATACCCTCAAACCATCAATTCATCCATCCATCCATCCACCAAGCCATCTACCCGTAATCCATCGGTCGGCCGGTCGGTCAATTGGCATCGTCATCATCTGTGCTATTACTCGTCGTCACGTTTGTTACATCCTCCTTGTCGGGTTCGGTTACCGTTAGAACACACTCTCCCCGTTGGTTCGTTCGTTTGTTCCCTATTCGATTCGCCTGTCGGGACTGTCAGGGTGCTTTCCCGCCGCGCGCGACAACCCTGTTCGTCCAGTTCTGTCCTGCTTTGCTCTGCTCTGCTATATTCTTGCTGTATTTTGCTCTGCTCGATCGGTCTTATTGACGTCCTGTCTGCACGTCTATCTGCACGTCGGCCTGCAAAGGACTTTATAACACGGTCTTGGGCAGTCCCACCATTCGGGTCGGCACTACCTAATCCGTAGGCTGCTCTCCCAGTTTATTCTTCTTTCCAAAACTCCTGACGTCTCAGGAGCTACGCTACAAGGCAGCCTGTGCGGGTGGTCGATGCTCAAACAGAGGTACCGTGTACTTGCATCGACTCGGGCCATCAGCTAACAGGAATAGGGATGTTCCAACAGCTCCTCTGAATCCTTCGTATCCTGTACTTGTACTTGTACTTGTGCATGTCCCTCTTCGACTTCCAATTCAATTCACGCAAAGCCCGTCGGTTCCATTGGATCCCAGCGCCGCTCCTATCTGTCTATCTTGTTCCCTCCTTTCCTTGCCTGGGCGATAGCGAATCCATATATCCCGACTCCTTTTCTCCAAGGTTGTTTGTTGAGTATCTTGAATTCAAACTCCGACTCAAACTCGAACTTGAAACTGTCCGTCCGATTCCAACGTTCTTCCATCCAACGTTAGCAGTTGTTAATATTTACGACGACCCACTTCCATCTCCTTAGGACCGCTTGCTCCCTCTACTACTCCCACTGCATTACACGCTACACACCTCCAACACTAGTACTGGAAGGCCATGCCTGCTCACTACTTGGATTCTCTGTAGAATATTCTGTTGGTTTCTTTTTCTTTATCTTTTTCGTCCGTTTCCTTCATAACTGTGTTTTTTTTGGCTTTGGTCTTGGTTTTGGGTTTTTCCTTGCTAGCGCCTGTGTTTAATTCACGTTCGACGAACCCTTCATCGGCGGGTGTTTCGACACGCCGACGACCTCCTAATCAGTCGCCATGCCTTGGACTCCACTCCCGAAGATAGCTTTCGCCCAAGTCACGCACCCTTATGAAGCCATTGACAAATCTCATGATCTTTACCTCCAGGTCGGCGACGAAGTCTATATTTTCGAATCTTGCAATAATGGGGAGTGGTTTCGTGGTTATTTAGTCGCCGCTCCAAGTCTGCTCTCCGGTCTGACTAGTAGGAAGGGGCAAACCCTAGAAGCAAGAGTCTTCTCAGGCGTATTTCCGAGTTCGTGTGTTAAGATCTTGGAATTTGTGGGAGAAGCAATACCCCAGGCTGTTGACGACAGCGATGAAGAGTATGATGAAGAATTAGAGGAGGATGATGATGAGGAATACGACCACACCGATACTGCCGAGGAGGAAGACTCTGCCGAGGAAATTGCGATACATCTGGAGGGTGGGAAGAACCACATTACGGTTAACGCGCAGATAGGACCTGGCGACGATGCGAAATCCGTCAGCGAGTTCTCTTCTTCTCATATCGACGGTCAGACCGAATCTGATATGAGGCATTTCAACGACGATGTCGACGGCGATACCGAAACTGAAGCTTCTTACTCTGTCAGGGGTGCTGGACTCCACCCTCCGGCGCATCACCGATCTGCTGGCAAGGTCAATGGGTTGAGATCTAAGCGTGTTAGTAGGAGAGGCAAAGCTGTTGTGAAAGCAAGGCCTCTAAGGCGACGGAGCAAGCTTCCCGCGCCTGTTCCGATGCTCAAGATTGGAGACGAAACAGCAACAATGGCTGGCGAACCCCTGGTGGATGAAATTGCATCCTGCTTAAGGGAATGGCATTCCTCGAGCTTTCACGAACTCCTCCTATCACGAGATTACACGACGGTCAATAACCTCTCGACCCTTATCGGGCAGCTTGATATAGTACGACGGCAGCTTACGCATCGGGTGTTGACAGCGACAGAGCTGGCGGTTACTCGTGAGAGGACTGTTTGGGATATGGTAAAGGGGAACAAGATGCTGAGCAGGGAAATCATCGTTCGGGATCCGACGACTGGTGGAATTCTGACTGGTTTGGACTCTGCGATATCCGTTACATCGCTCCAAGCTCAAATGGCCCTTCTGGATGCGCCTCCAGTCGAGAAAGCTGAGGGCGTCACCATTCATCATATATACTTTGATATGAAGGCCTTTGCTGGAGTGTCGTCGGATCCGACGGTCATAATGTTCTATCTTGCAACTCGTCAACAGAGGATTAGCGAGAACTACATCGTGGAACTGACCCAGCAGGGCGTACCTGTTGATCCCAGCCAGCTTCATAGGATGCAGACACTATTCACTGATATATCTGCTAAGGATATCGCCGATGAAGTCTACCTTGTCGCTCGTGTATATTCATCTTCCACACATTATATGACATCGCCAGCGGTATCTCGAGATGGGAACTACGGAACCCTTAAAAATGGATATAATACCGCTGGTAAAACCCCCACTGGCCCGAACGAGAAATCTACCCGTTTTAGCACCATGTTCGCGAATCAAAAACCTGCCAGCGGGTCACCTGTCAAGCCTTCGTCTAATGGGTCGCCTCAGCTTCACACGATGCAGGAGAACAAGAGTACGCCATTAATATTAGAACATGGCGGCAAAAAGTTCATCATGAATGTTAGCTTAGGAGTTGGTGTTTTGGATGTTACAAGGTTTTTGCTGGCGCCGGATGTAGCGACGGAACACATTATGAGGATATTCGTCCCTACTGCCAAGGAACTACACGATCACCACCAATTCGGCACTATCAAGGGCTTCCAAGCCAGCAATCAGAAGATCTTAGATTGGGACGGGTTGGTTAGGGATATTATTGAGAGTAGAACTGATCGATTGTGAGTATCACGGTGTTGTTAATATTGGATAGGGTTAACTGGTGTTTTCTTTAGTGAATCATCCCCCAAGGCAGACCGTATTGTCGTCAACCTACGTTCCTTCATTTCTCCTGACCCGGATATCCTTATTAAGTCCTTACCTACACTCTTGCAGGACATCACCGTCACCCAGAAAATTGGCTTCTCTGGCGCCCCCATAAAACCTCGCTCCGATATCTACATTACCATCAAATTTCCGATAATACCCCGCCACGGAGTCCTCGTCCACCCGAAAACCGGATCCTTCCCCTTTCCAAATATTAAGACCTTGCAAGTTGCCCTCGAGGTGCGGACGCAGGATGGAGCTGTCGTCAGCGACTGTATTTCACCGGCGTCGAATCAACCGTGTGTTACTACCTGGGTTTCTTGCTTGGCGCACGCTCACGAAGCGTGGAATGAAACCGTCAAGCTGGTTATCCCAGATAGCTTGGTTAAGGAGTCCCATCTTTTTATACGATTATCGGCCTCGCCGTCTGAGTCTGGGGGGCTTCCATTCGCTCTTGCTTGGATGCCATTGTGGAATAGCTTAACATTCATGACAGATGGGGAGCACAGCCCTGTGTTCTACAAGTACGACGAACTTACATCGCAACCTCTATCACAGCCTGGGAGCGAATATGGGGGTTACTTGAGCTACCGATGGGACAACGGCACCAATGCTAGCAATTTCTCGATGATTCGGATCAATTCCTACCTCTGTAGTACGCGCTTTTCACAAGATGAAACGTTACTTAGTCTTTTACATTGGAAGAATAATAAGTCCGAAAGTGAACTTATTGCGGTCCTCCGGAAATTTGTCTATATTCCCGAAATCGAGATTGTGAAGCTATTAAAGCGGGTGTTCGATGCATTGTTCGGCTTGCTGGTTGAGAGAGCTGGGAGAGACGAGTTTGAGGATCTGGTCTTTGCTGCGTTGGTTACCGTTTTGAATATCGTCTATGATAGGCGGTTTAATCTGGAGCCGATTGTTGACGACTACGCCTCCAACCACTTCGGGTATCCCTTCGCCACACCATGCCTTATTCGTGGATTTTCGAGGTTGCTATCAAATCCGACGGATGCAGAGACAAGCAAACGGTTACGAGCTACCTTTAAAGTCGCACGACATGTGTTCCGGTTCATTAGCATTGCTAGGACCCAGCAGCAGGCGAAGGAGGCAGCCATCGGTATCACTAACTCCGGACTCTTCGGAAAGGATATTAAGGGTATCTTTAAGATGCTGGAAGCGTTGATGGAGAATCCGGCACCGATTCTCATTGGAAGTCAAACACTCGCTGTACAACATTTCCATACCTGGTTACCAGAGCTTACGGAAATGCTTTCGCCCTCGGAAATTCTCCATATTGCTATCGACTTTGTTGACAGCTGTGGTGGGGTCAAGGGCAAGCTGGTGCTTTACAAGCTTGTTTTGATTATTAACTTTAGCAAGCTGGCGCAGTTCATACATCCTGAGGCGCGCAGGGCGATTGCGGTGAATACTGTTAGATGGTTAGATCCATGCTGGGGCATTACGGACGACGTAAGCGGTCAGTATCGGGACCAAGTACGACTCTGCTGCTCTGTGTTGAGCACCCAGATCGACGACCTGAGCGAGGAGATTGCGGATTACGTGCCTAAACTTATTGAGTCTTATTTAGCTATTCGCAGTTCCGGAGTCAGGGAACGAGAAACATTCAGCTTGCTATTCCCGAAGAGCTACCCATTCCCTAGCAGAAGTATACCTGATCGGCCGATGTTCGATGAGGCGTTGCTGGAATTGAGCGCTGTTCTTGCTGCTGTGACTATGAGGCCTAGTGGGCTGCTCGACTTGGCAGAAGACGAGATGGCAGTTTCTCTAGCGAATACACTTGCCGTCCATAACAGCATACTAAGCGGAGAAGCATTCCCAAAGAGTTGGTTGAGCGTACATGTGTATCATCACCGGTGGACAGTACTGCATTTGAAGGCGATATCCAACGTCCTGATCGAGAGCTTTTTGCCGGAGCCCGATGATGCAGAGAAGTTCAACATGGAGCTTTGGCTGGCGTTCTTTGAGACATTGTTGAAGCTTGTTAGTTCAGATGCGTTGACCCTCGAAACGTTCCCTGAGCAGAAGAGACGAACTGTGTGGAAAGTCGCAGGGGATGTGAGAGAACATGGAGCAGAGTTATTAAGGAGAACATGGGAGGCGATCGGGTGGGAGACGACGCCAGACGAACGGCTGAAGTTTGGCCTGGACAGAGTGGGGGGCTACCAGGTTCAGTATGTCCCTGGGCTGGTTGGCCCGATCGTAGAGCTTTGTTTGGGTGCGCACGAAGGGTTGAGGAAGATGGCAGTGGAAGTTATGCAGAGTATGGTGATCAGTGAGTGGACTTTGAGCCAGAATTTAGTGGCAGTTCAGGCGGAAATTATTGATGTAAGTGGTGGATCCCTGTGCTTTCTTGTGGGCAGGCTGTACTAACCGGAGATGTAGGCGCTTGACCGGCTGTTCAAATCGAAGCGTGTGACAGAGACCTTGGTTCAGAAACAGTTCTTATCGGATCTGTCTTTCTTATTTGAGCCACTGTCAAAAGAACCTGAGGATCCACTCTTCCAGGCGATTCAAGAGCTCCTTGGAACAGTTAATGTTTTCCTGGACCTTTTGTCTGCAGTTCATGCAGCGCCTCTTGGAGAAGCGTCGGATATCATCAATACACTGAGATTAATGGAGTTCTTAAAGGATATGCAGAAAGAGGAACTCTTCATCAAATACGTCCACCAGCTCGTTGACACCCAGGTCAAGGCTAGAAACCCTGTTGAGGCCGGGTTGAGTCTCCAGTTCCATAGTGATCTGTACACATGGGATATGGATACTCTTCTACCGCCTATTATCGTGAATGATCGGGTCCGCTTCGGGGAGGAGACAATGTTCGAACGAAAAGAAGGATTATCGCTAAAGATGATCAGCTTCTTCGAGGAAGGGAGGAGCTGGGATTCTGCGATTGATGTGTACCAAGAACTGTCGAAACAATATGAACACGTAGTGTTCGATTTTGGCAAGCTAGCCAAAGCACATCGCGCGATCGCACGACTGCAGGAAAACATCTTAAGAGGGGATAGGTATTCAGTTCGCCATTTCTTGGTTGTATACCACGGAATGGGATTCCCCGTCGGATTGAGAGAACGATCACTTGTTGTTCAAGGTAATAACTTCGAAGGCCGAGTAGAATTTGAAGAGAGGATGAAACAGGCCTGGCCTACAGCAGTACTATTGGGAGACGGTGAAGGACCGACCTCGATTGAAGGACAGTTCATGAGTATTCAGGAAGTGACGCCAATGATTGATATTGGTCATCCGATCAACCTACGCACTAGAGTTCCCTCGCACGTTAAGGACTTCTTGCAAACAAGCCGACCGCATACTTTTGTTGAAGTTAGGGAACGAGCCGTCGAAGACGCGGTTAATGGGTGGAACGGTGATGTGGACGCTCATATGGAGAAGGTAGTTTATGTTTGCGAGGATCAGTTCCCGACAATACTCAAGAGAAGCGAGGTTTCGAGCACTAGCAAGGTCTTTGCTGGTATTGTAAAGGTTTCAGCAGAAGATATTGTTAGAAGAACAAAAGAGATTGTTGGGCTGGAATGGAGGGTTGGGAATGAAGAGTGGGGCGGGCAAGGTCGAGAAATGGTGGTCAAAGATTTTACCGCAATTTTGGCCAAGGCGATGGAAGGTGCTGTTGGCAGGTGCAAGAGGGTTTTGGAAGTTGAACAGAGGAAGATCATGGAGGGTATTGAAGGAAGGGAGGACCCGAAGAAGGTCGAGACTCTTAGAGTGGCAGTTTTGGACCACGTTGGAGTTCTAAAGAGGTGTTTGAGTCTGCATGGTAAAGTCGTGGGGAGCGGAGGGGCTCATGAGACTTTAATGAGAGGTATGTCCGAATTTCTTGGTGTTGATATCCATAGAAAAAAGTGCTAACACTTTAAATAACAGCTTTTGAACGCAACTTCGAGTCTGAACTCAAGATCTTAACTCCGCTCCCAGGCCTCGACAATATGGGCATGCTATCGCCGCCGCCAACAACCACAAACCGAGAGCCCATGTTCTCACCAATGTCAGATGCGCCACCACTTACCATTACTTCATCGATGATTCAACAGGCACCGTCAGCACCAGACCTCCATCGCACCATGTCGATTGGTACCCACAAAGAGCCATCGTTGCATTCAGCCCCCGAGACACGGGAACATTCCAAACGCGAGCGACTGAGCCTGATATTTTCGGGCAAGTCGCAAGACAATCTAAGCAACCATCACCATCATGAGTCAAAGGACTCACAAAGCGGCTTCGCGGCAATACAAAAGAGCAACGAAAAGGAGCGAGTGCCATTCAACGTTCGTCATGAGAGGAGCAGAAGCCGCTCAAAGGGAAGAGCTGGATCGGTTAGTAGTGGCAGACGACCCAGCACTACCAGTTCTGCGGGAGCGCAGAAAGTGGCTCATACCCATGCTTCTGGATCTGGGTCCGGCAGCGAAGGGAAGAAAGAGAAGGTTGTGGATAGGATGAACAGTACAGTGCGTAGACGGCTAAGTACTTTGGGTATCGGAAGGAAAGGTAGTAAGAGTAATGTCAAGGAGAGAAGTCAGAGTCACGCGGGAATAATTGAGGAATGAGAGACCCTCTCGACATGACGAGGCTCGCTCAACACAAAATTATTGTGTGGTATTTTTTGCGCTCAGGTTTTTGTTCCATAGTTACCCAACATCGATATCTTCCAGCGTTTATGATATCCTTGTCTCTTTTATTTCCTTTTATTTTTGTTTTTGTTTATTTCCCTTTTCTTCTCCAAAAGATATGTTTTCTTGATTTTTTTGTATACTCTTTAGTATTGTTTTTTTTCCTTTAAGCGGTTCCAACTCTCTTTCTTTAGGTTTTCTTTTAGTTACCATTGTGTCTGTGCCACTGACCTGGCCACCAATAGGGCTCTTTTCGTTTCATTTGTTATAACAAAATATACCGACACTAGCAGGACTGTCCTCTTTCTCTTTTCTTTACTTTGTTTCTTGTTTTTTCTTTCCCTTCTTCCTTGTTATATTTATTCAATACTCCTTTGTAAATTGTGCGGCATTACTTCTCCCTTTTTTATCGGTTAGCCTAACTGTTCCTTCGTGTATATTCTTCTATCGGCTGTTATTACTTAGTAGTGTTCATATTAGCTTTAATTACAAGCTCTTCCTTTCAATTAGTACATATATATGCTTTTGGTTGTATTATACCATGCATTAATTTCCTCACATCTCAGAACCGCTGGTTCACCCACAGAGCTGGCAATCGGTTGGAGATCTTTAATTTCAACATCATGGAGCGGGGTGGATAGTAAATATTTTTCCCCGTTTTGAGAACAAGCAGAATTATACCGAGGCTGTAAAAGTCGTGATATGCCCCCATTTGTCTCGTAGACCAGACGCGTGGTAGTGCCCCCTTTCACGGTTTGCTATTTTCACAATAAGCTCCCGTGTACATATAGATATTCAGGCTTATTGCGGACTTCAAATCTTGGATCTAGATATCATAGACCTCAACCACCTTATAAGAACCATTTTAGTATATTATCCCCGTGACCGGTGTCTTGATTACCTCTGCAAAAGTCGTCCTGAATTCAGCTACGAGATGATTCTAGATCTTCACCATTCCCTGATATGTTTATTCCAAAGTCTATAATCCTTACTGAGACTGGGTGCTTTCTCTCCATTTCATACTTGAACGATTGTCAACTTGTTTCATCTCCGAGCTAGTTTTCGTAAATTGTGCCCAGCTTTCCTTTCAGATAGCCGCACAAAACAGTCTCGGGAAACTTAGAATACGCGACGGTGTTTGCAAAAGTCCATCAACAGAATGAAGGGGATAGTAGCTACAGCTTAGGGCCTGTGACATGCACATATAGAAAATCGGTAGGAAGAATATTAAGAACCGGAGCGATCCCGGGAGCTGGTCATAAGTAATAGTATACTCCCAAATATTCATATTACCATGACGCCTACAGACAGAGCCTGAAGTTTTATGTGTATATAGCCGCTCCCCTCCTCCAGTTGTAGTGTAGAAGTTATCTTGCAATAATTGATATCTACTACCTGAAGCTAAGTGTGTAAACTGAAGCGTGAGGCTTTAGTACTGTTGTATACCACCCAGAGGAGTTGTCATTACGCTCTGTGAACGACTGCTGTAGCCCTATCGCTGTGTCTTCCCCGTCATCCCTCCAGAGCTTCTCACCACCCAGCACCTATCCATTGCGTAAGCCTCAACCATCACTCTGAGAAGGTTTCATCTACCATCTCCTCCGAAGTCTTACCAATATCGTGAATTCGCTATTCAAGATGTCAGCGCCAAAAAAAGACCCGTTTGAATGTTTGAATCCTTTTCGAAAGTTGAAGCAGGGCTCCAGCGGTGAGTGTCCTATTTTGTCACCCTTTTTTGTGCTCTAACTACTCCTTCATAAAACCATCTACTTTTGATCGCCTTCACCATCAGCTGCCCCCAGGTACCCATTATTGTCTAACTACACGTATCCTCACTTACCTACCTTCTATAATGAGCTAACAATTTGGCTATACTATAGATACCAATAACCTAAAAAGCGAAGGCTCTATCGCAGGCGTGGTTTCGGTTTCTACTATGTCCGCCTCAAAAACGCCAGACAAGACTTCCCAGCCATCTCTCTCGTATGCCGCCGTCGTCGCCGGCACTAAGACTCCTCGAGTCCAACAGCTGCAATCTCCTCAACAGCCAAAGCCTCCAGCTGGCCACCAACCACCTGCTCCGGACTATACACCCTGGACTATGCGAAAGGATGGAGAGGAATCTCCGCTTTTTCGAAAATCGCTAATCGGGCTCCATCCCTATAGCCCCCCTTCATCTGCCATACCAGAGAATCTCAAAATTCCTCATGGATTAGAGAATCCTGCTACCAAGAAGGAGAAGGGACCTGACGGATTGAAGGAGAGCACCAGCGCGAAGAAGACTGAGGAAAATGTTGGCTTGAAGGACAAAGACAGTGATATTATGATGGACGATGGTGATAAAGATTGGGAAGATGAAGAAGACGCGGAAAGGGTTGAATTGAGGTAGGTTTTACCCCTAAAGGATATTTTATCTATATAGACATATTAATAGGAATGCTCTTCTTATAGCCCCGAGATCCTGGCTTCACCAATCATTCATCTTGTTTTAGATCACACTGACCTATCCGGCCATGATGAAAAGGTGACTTTTCGGGTCCACAAAGCCCTTCTCGAGCAATCATCCTTTATTAAGGATATGCTCGGCACTACTACCGACGAGATCCTCCTTGATAGTAGACTCAAACCATACGCAGTTGACGCTGTCATACAGTTTCTTTATATTGGTGAAATTGATCTTACTCACAAATTTGGTACAATTGAGGATTTTGAAGAGAGCTTTGATAAGCTCACTAATGTTGAGTGGACTTCCTGCTATCTTGGGATTGCATCCTGTCGGAATGCTGTCTTTGAGAAAATTGAAGCCGCCTACCGATCCTTTGAGTTTGGGTTCAACCATTCTGCTGCTGGCCAAAGGATCAAAATGACCAAGTGGATTTATGGCATAGATGAAAACTATATTGAGCCCGGTGGGTGGGTTCATAGAATGCGGAGAAGGGTTTTGTCCGGCTGGTGTCGCGATAGTAAGATTTTCTTCGTTTCCTATACCTCTACGTACTGGGTCTCTAATCTATCTAATTCCAGTCTCATCTATCCAAACCGACCAAAAACTTTTAGAGTCCTTCGAAAATATTATTTCGGAGTTTCCGGAATTTGCCTTTGAGCTTAATGACTTTCTTACCGAACGAGCTCGAGAAGAGCCAAAGATGCAAAGCAGGCTCGAGGCTTTCAGGCGAGCTGAAAAAGCTGGGAATGAAAGATTTGAAAGGCAGCGTGCTCTCATGTTCCCGGGAGCCGTTGCACATCGCAGTAGGCTCCAGCTTCCGACCTATCAACTCGGCAAGCCTGCCCATGACAATCCTCTCACGTCTTCATCCAGCCCAACATATACCCCCAACGACACCAACTCTCGTCCGTTTATTTTGTCGGCCGACGCTCCTAGTTTTGTACCGAGCGGTAAAACGTCACTCCTTGATGACACCCTCGGAAACAAAACTCCAGATTATGTCCCACAAGTCGACGCTGTCACGCCCAGCAAGCCAGACCGTGAGCCAAAACTCGAGGAGCCCCCATTGAGGAAACGAGCCTCTCGGGTCACCAATCTTAAACCGGATCATTAGCCTCTCCGCTCAACGCCCGTACACATCAATATCTCCATCCCGGTTCTACGTTGGTCCCCTGTGACCTCAAATTTACATTTTCCATACTTTCGTTCTTTTACTTTGTGCCGTGAAACCTCTTAATGGAGCACGCGACAGCCCCGTTCTATTATAAGAGAATGCATGGTGATTTGCATTTTATATGGGAATAAACAGGCCTGGCGTATCGGTGTTACGGACCTCATTCTTGTACTATAATTTCTTTTGAGCTGGGGTTGCTATTGATCCCCCAACCTAACCTAACCTAAAGACTCGATACTGATAATGATAAAAACTATCAAATTTTGCCTCCAACCTGTCCCTCTAGAACCCTCTGGTATAATCCCACGCTGGTAAGATAAAACTCAGTAAAAAAGGAGAAAAGAAAGTACTATTTACAATCGAGTCCTGTTAAAGCCCATTCGACGATTTAAGCTTTTCCGGAGCTGGCGTCCCTCTTCTCCTGAAGCCTTCGGATGTGACTATTGATAAATTGACCCCCCAAAGCCTTGGTTGGGACATATTTGGCACCTTTAATATCTCCCAAACAGTTATCACTGCCGCACTCGCACTTGAATGCCTGTGCCATATCCCACTCAGTGCTCAGGTAATTGAAAGTAATCGGCTCGCCTTCTCTGATTTCCCTTACACTCCTAACTTCACCCTTATCGGTATCAAAGACAACATTGGGGTTGCAGGAATGATTGGCATAGAGCAAGTCGGAGTTTAATTCAATGTGGTCGGTTTCCGAGACCTGTACTGAACTGTAAGCCTTCTCGGAGGCTGGGGTGGCAGCGGAAAAGTCGGCGACTACGGTATTTGCGGGAACGGAGTTTGAGGCAGTGGCATATTTAGAGAAAGATCCTTCCTTGTAGGTTTTTATGGTAATGAAACCAGGGTGGGATGGCTGGTGCCAGTGGGGGACTTGTTCAATAGTCATTTTGAAGGCCAAAGGACAAACGAGAAAGGAGAGAAGGTAGAAGAATGTAGATTTGCGTTGTTTTTGTGGGATGGCAGATTAGGAAGTTGGATGGATTGTGCCGCTTCTTGATCTACGTCTTTTTTGAAGCTTCGAATGCGACGAAGAAGCTTTAAGGTTCAATTGATTGTATGGGTAGCCGGATGTCCTGTGAGAAAGGGGAAAATTCCATCCGATATCCAAGCTCGAAGAGCTAGTTCTTATATAAACTCCTAAAATGGCCTCAACCGGCCCACGCCTCATTAGGATCCATTTCCCCACGTCATTGGCATTGGCGGCTTCAGGAACGGATTTTTCTGCTTGCGGCGGGGTTAGCTTGTGTCATGGATTAGCATGGCCTTCACTCGCTTTGGTTTTCCACAAAACCTCGGTTATGGGGCCGAATGAAGTGACGCTAGTGATGCTTGGATGGAAGATGCAGTTTTGTGTTCGGTAGATGTACGGAGAGCTCCCTTGAGTCCCTTTTTCTCTCTTGAATGCTCTAAACCTCCTTCGTCATATGTTAAAAAAGGGAACAACCGGTGCGCCGGGTGTGGGGAAATCCGACGAGGTGCATATTCCACATTGGCGCCGATATTTCCTCCCCTAGCTTCCCATTGATGCTTCCGATTCCGATCAAAATTTTGTATCACTTTTTCGGGGTTTTGATGGTTGTATCATATGTTAGGGAGTGAAGTCTCGGTCCGGTGTTAAACATCACCGGCCGAACAATGACGATATACCCGGTGGGTGACGATGGCGTGTTTTAAAACTCCAATACCTCCAGAATCGCGGACAGGCGGATATCTGGAGATGAGGTGAGAGTGGAGGGGTCAATGGAATTGTGGCTGAATGTGGTGGGGGAACTAAACCGCCCCTCCTTCTAATTTTTTCTCCATCTCCCCGCCGCCTCGTGCAGACCGGCGTCGCCCAAAAGCTTAAACCTATCCTAACTAGTAACAACGCGGTTTTTTGTTTCGCCTTACTCTATTGTTTTATTTTATTTTGTCATCTTTTTGGCTGCGACCAGTATAACCGAGTTCGAGGTGCATGCATATGATAGACCTAGGTACGAGGGATCGCGTCGGGGATTCGGGAGCAAGAGGGTTATGCATTGAAGGATCTGATAGTCGATTTCTAGACTCGTGCTTTGCGCTGGAGGCATAGTAGATCCGATTCCAGGTCTCTTTCTTCTTTTTGGAAGGATGATGGAATGTTGCTCTCGTATACTGCAGATGTAAGGGGCGGGTCGACACACGGCTTGATATAGAGCTCCAGACTTTACGAAGAGCAGTTGTAAGATCGCATTCGGAACACAGGTGCAGAGTGCATATATCGCTCATATGTAGCGCGTAGTGTGCAATGTAGATGAGATTTGATTGTTCAATTCTTCGATGCAATGTAGGCGCTGGCTCAGTAATTATATCTTTATTCAATCGCGGGATTCGTCAGAAATGGTATCTTTCGGCCTTGTGTGTGCCTGAGTTGTGCATGCTTTGTACGCTTTTAGGCTTGTGCACTTGCATTGCATTGCATTTCACGGCGCGGCGAGGCCATCTCGATCGAGGAGTGTGATCTGATCGAGGCGGATTTTGGAATGTGGGAACAAGAACAACGCAGACGGCCCGAAATAACACACATCTCTGAAGTAGTTAGGTGTTGACTAGCTCTGGCGTTCCGTCCTAATGCAATGTCGCTCGGCGGGGTTGTTCCTTAATTAATATTGTGAAAGGTGAAAACCGGATGCGGATGTGCGCCATGATATCTTATCGATATATATTGAATGTGGGATAGCCCAAGCTGTTTTTTAGCGACACAAAAGGCGGGAGAACTTCGAGGCTTCTGGATGTTTAGACGTGGGGTGGACAGCTTGAGCCCGAGGTTGGTGTGAAGAAGCACCTTATAGTAAGCCCTAGTCTCGCAATACGCCCTAGCCCTAGCTCTGAGGTATGTATGAATTCGAAGGTCTATTACTAGTTGATTCCAAGCATCTAGCTAGGTTGTCACACTGTTAATAACATGTAGCGGAGCATACTCGTGGCGTAAACGGTTGCCAACCTCTAGCAGCCACTCATTAATGCCTTTGCTTCGTAGTATTTGAGGTGCGTCATTGCTGCATAGATATTCCTCGAATTCTCGAGTTTTGAAATACTTTCTGCGATGCTGTATCCTAAAGATTAGGCTGTGTGCAAGTTGGGGGATAAGGTTGTGATCAGGAATGAGCAGTCGGACAACCAAACCGACTAATTAATTACTGTTATAATTATAACGTGTCACCCGAGCAAGTGGGACTAGTTAATTATGCATATCGGTTAGCCAAGTGCCAACCGGTATTTTAGTATGCTATAATCCTAGCACGCTGATGAGTCTTGGTGAAACTATCGATAGGAGTGTTATATCTTGGTATCACTGGTGTTACGACAGCCAATAGCCTATGGACTTGCCCTGACCAACAAATCCATGCCATAGGACAAACTGCGGAAAGGCAGCGCCCCTCGGCATGGCACTGCACGCATGTCTACTTCCTAACTTACCTACCTACAAGCCACATGTCATCCCGCCCCGTGTCTCTATTCGATAGCACTGTTAAAGTTAATTATATGGGGATAATTTCGAGCTCTCCCCGAATCTTCTGATAGTTCTGCCCATTTCCCCACCATTCATGCCCACAGACGTATGGTGCATGTATACAGTGACGCATACGTATACACCTCAATAATCCTTGTTTGGGGGCAAATTTGGGGGCTTTATGGGCCGTCTTTGTTTCAACTACCTCCTGACCAAGGAAGTAATTGTAAAGTTTACCAGGGCACTACTTTATGGCAGCGAACATGTCGACTCCTTTTGAATACCTTCATAGCCATCCACTTTCTTATGGCGGGCGTCGAAACCTACTTCGGTTCCCTGAGTTCAATTTTTTCAAGCTATTGGAAAAGGTTGGGCCCAAGTCTTGGAATTCCACGGTTTGAATACATGTATATTTATGTACTGCCTGAAAGCTTAGGTACAGTTCGTCGTATTGGAGCCTTGTATTTGGTCATCGTTTCGAATGCCTGGTTTAAGGAATTCACATTTTTAGGCTACGAGGATTTGGATCCACACTGTTGTCACCTTACCCCCCGGTTTACTTATCGACCCATATGGCGGACTATACCATTAAAAATGAGAGACCACTTGCCAAACCGTAAGTCCCAGTCTTAGCTGCCGTTCCGGAATTCCTATGTATCAGTATCATTTCCACGGCGCCGACTTAATCGATCAAACAGCCGCATTGAGCTATATGCCACATTTGCCAAAAAAAAAAAAAAAAAACCCCCCATTGATAGTAAAAGTCAAAAAAAGGACCCTTGATTAAACCAAGCTGTAGCCACTTAGCAAAATGTATTTATGGGACTGCCACAGACAACAACCTAAATCTCGTCCCTAGCAGTACAATCTCGCCTCTATATAGGTTGTTATGCCACTTTCCTATTCCGTGCGGCATCTCCGGGAACTCAAATGCGGCATAAATTCCCTTCTGCAAGTCATATTTGTTCGAAATGTAAGGCGATAAGCATTCGCATAAAAGAGATTCCTTATCCAATCCGCATCCCAAACAGATCCGAAGCCCCCACCTTGATAGGCCAACCCCAAAAGAGACTACACTCGAAACAACACCACAACACCAAAATAGCCACAAAGTCAGAAAGCTTGGATATGGTCTAGTTAGCTGGGGAACTACTGAACCAAGCGAGTAACTTGAGCCGTCTAGCTCCTTTGGTGCTTGAGGGGTTCCTCACAGCTCTTAAAGGGGTGTTTAGCCTGAGTTTTTGGATAACAATAATAAATTCCGGGAGGAGATTGTTATGAGAAGTCGACCAAGTATTTGGAAACTTTGCATGAGAAGCGGGGGCTGGAAGGGTCGAATCAAGGGCTTTGAATGGGTGTGTGTCATAGTCATAAAAAAAACTATTGGTAGATCCCAAAATCAGGAATAGCTGGCGTAGGAATGATTTTGCCAGGCAAGAAATCCAAAAAAAAAAATCATGTGTAAATATTTCTTCTGAGCGTGGTACCTATACAGTTGTCTAAAGCTCTAAATTTAAAGCTGCCATCGTAAAAACATTGCCCGTGGTCACCCTGAAGGGAATGGGTATTATGCGAAAACTCGAAAGCTAGGCCACGATCTTCGTCCCTGTCAATTTAAAAGCTAAATCCTTTAGCTTAGTAGGGCATCTCGGTTATAGAGATTCTGGGCTAGGTATCGGTTGAGAAAGCACGATAAATCCTTGCTAACCGGCTACAGGCTCTCCGAGTTTGTCATAGTTTGATCCATCAGGTAGCGGGAAGAGTAATTGACTCCTAGCAATGTGCCATTGTCGAAGTGACCAATAGTACCACTTTGTTGTGTCCCGTTCGCCCTCCTGTTTCATCGACCTATGGTACTAGCCCGCGGGGCGCTCTTGGTTATGAGCAAAGTGATGAGCCGTCTATTGACACCGATGACCGGTTGACCTCTGCCACCTTTATGACCAGGATATCGATGTTCTGCACAATATTAACGGAGACCTTCTAGCACATATGCACCTGAAACAACGATAGGCCGTATTGATGTGGTAGTGATGTGGTAGTGATGTTTGTATACTACCGAACGAGGAGTATAATATGGTACCATAGGCGCTGTCATTACCCTCGGATAGCGCTGAATAAATCAACTGATCACGGCCTCGACAAACAAAGTAGCAAACTTTTCAAAAAGTATCTCCACTTCCGGGAAATTCATCGATGCATGATACACCTCATTATTTCACAGACACGGCATATTGCATATTCAACAGGGTATCCCTTGGATTTTGGCGTGGATGAAGTCTGACTTGAAACTTGAAAAGAGGTCATGTACATGTATATACGCATCTTCTATACTAAATACGTACTGCTTCATTACTATTGTCACATTTTACCTGCAGCTTCAACAACGAAGCTGTTGTGTAGGCTTTTGTAGCAAAGAAGACGAGGGCCCCACATCTCCAAGCTCCCAAGGCTAATTATTCGATTAACACTCCCATCCGCTCTAACCCCCAGGCCAAGAACGAACTAGTTGACTGCGAGAGAAGTCTACCAAGTACCTACGCTAGAACAACATGATACTATACCAGCTTCCTAAAAGCGCTTAAATTCCCAACCATCTCGACCCACTGGTAGCGAGGGACATAGTACTTTCTGAAACGCTAACATCGAATTTCAGTGAGCCGTCTGAGTGGGTCATTTGAACAATGAAGTGCACTCCGGTCTCCCGTGTTCACTGACGATTTGGAGAAGGTATATCCAAGTTCTTGATTGACATTTGGCATGTGAGTTCTTTTCTTCTAAGTTCTGTGGGGCCTATCAGAAGCTGAGGCTGCAGGCTGTGATATTGGAAGGATATCAATTGCATTGCCTTGAGTTCACCACGCCGCCAGTTCTTTCCCTGCCAGGGAAACCAAAAGGATCATCGAGCTTTTTTAGTTGCTGGTTTCAGTTCATGAAAATTATCATGTATTCCAAGGTAAAGTTCTCGAAATTTCGAACATGCTACTGGGCTGAGTTAGGCCACGCACGCATCTATTCCCTAGGTTCTCCCACGAACCGCTGACCCCCCGCCCCCAACTTAGACATCCTGCAAAGGCAGTGCCTACATCAAAAATTTCTCACGATGTGTTCAATAACTTCCCTCCAAGGCATGTCAACAAGCAAAGCCTCTGTCTTGCCGCTTACCACCGGCACTTCTTATACTTTCTTTCTTCTTTTTTTTTTTTTCGAAAACAAAACTCTAAATAGTAGGGGGTAAAAATTAAGGGAAATTCCATTGGTCGTTGAAAAAAGCAGCAAAGTTTTCTTCATCCTCGTTATCGTCTACAACGTGGTAGACATTGTTTCACTTAAAATCACCGCAGGTTTGTTTCTACAGTCCGTGTAGTGGCTGGTAATGAGGCGCACTGCCAGACTTCCAAGGATTTTGTATGCTGTTCGAGAAGTCACTAGCCACATGAAACTCTGTTTATCGAGAAACAGTTGGCGGGAGTTTTTTTTTTTTTTTTCTCCCACCGAAGTTTGAAGTCTACACGCTCATCGATGAAAGTAAAAACAGTCATTAAGGTTTCCGAGGCATACGCGTGATATCATGAAATGCGGGGACATTTCGAGACCACAGATCCAAAGGGCGGGACTAAAGATACAAGAGAAGATTCAGAACCAGACTTCAATATGAGAGATTTGATGGATAATGATAAGTTAATGCGCGTTGAAAAGCCTTCTATATACAGATTCTTCTTTGTGTGTTTTTTTTTGAGCGTTAAATCATATGCTTTATACCTCATGCTTTTTTCGTCATGAATTTGAAACTCGAGCAACAACAAAAAGGATGAAGACAGTAAAAAAATGACTCCCACGTGTGTGTACCAGTTCTAATGCAAAATATGAAAGGTTTGAAAATGAGAGGGGCGAGAAATGAAAAGAAACATGAACGCCATGACTAATAGCTACGCCTCCAGATGATTATGTACAGTTATAGGAAAGTATTTGGTTCTTCGAAAAAGAAAATGAAAAGTCCGTCATAGGAATCAAACGCCAGTAGCCGTCTGCGGGTAACAAGGAAATATTGCCTAAGGAGAGAAAGAAAGAAAGAAAGTAAGAAATTCGTGGAAACCTATTACATCGACGTATCGACTTAGGCAACGGAAGTAGGAGAGACGGAGCGGCCGGAGCGAGGAGAGTTTGCTCTCTTCTCCTTGTTCAATGCCAGGGTCTCAGCGATGGTAGTCTGGGTAGAGTTCTCAAAGCTGTAGACTCTAGGCTGTGGTGGAGGTGGGGGCGGAAGCCTCCTCTGTTGAAAGAATGCCTGTTGTTCGGGAGTTAGACCGAAGAGTGAAAGACCAGATGGTGGGATGGCACCTAGTGTCGAAAGGACACGGCCGGCGCTAAGTGGCTGCGGTAGGGTCCGTGGGTTGCTGCTACCCTTCTGTTCATAGAGGGTTGGAGTCGAGGTCAGGGACAACGAGTGGCTATGACCATGGCCTACCGTGGGGTAGCTGTTCGCGGCTGAGGATGGGACGATAGGAGTTACTAAAGATGGTTGGTACATCGACGAGGTTGATATGGGGATATATAGACCCGGCGAACTTATTGCCGGCTGGCTAGGCAGCTGGTAGCCTGAATTTGCCGCTAAGGCTGGTTGCTGAAGTGAAGGCAGCATATTGTAGCCATCGTGTCCTCCTGGTTGAGGAGCGGACATTGGCCTTTGCTGGACAGTAGCAAAGGGCGAGGTCGGTTGACTTTGTGCATACTGGGACTGAGCATACTGAGATGGTGTATACTGAGTCTGAGGAGTATGAGGAAGCTGAGCGTACTGCTGAGGGAGATACTGTCCTGCACTCAAGGGTGCAAGAGACGGTAGCTGACTCTGGCATGTGCTACCCAGTAGCTCAAGGCCGTCGCTGTTGGTCGGATGAAAATTATTATATGTAGCTTGATAATCACGGCGTCTTCGACGGCGGCCACCGGTATTCACGAACCTGGGAAAATTTGGAAAGAAAGGAATGACTGGCATAGCTAAAGATAGATCCTCTTCTTCAGAGTCTACGTAGACGTCCTCAGAATAGTAGGCTGGATAGAAGGGAGCGGCGGAAGCGGGGTGTATGGGATCCAGGTTGTAGGTAGTTTTAGGAACCTGAGTATCAAGAATGGAAAGAGGGGGAAAAAAATAGGTTGGTGGGAACGTCGGTAGCTTTTGTAGAGGCAAGTCGGACACTTTCTTCTCAAGGCTATCTGCTCTTTGTGCTAAAAGGTTGACGAGGTTGGTCTGTGCTTTGGGAAAACTTTACTTGGTTGATACTAAGTTCGACAATGTTTCTACTGTTTAGTGAGTGATGAGCAGGTTTTTTGGAAGTCCCTGAGGAACACCAAAGGCTCTATATACATAAGCGGGTATTGATGTTCAGACTTGTGGTATTCACGGGCCAAAGCCCTGCTTGGAAGCTGCAGGGTTGTCGAGAGCCTGGCGGATTCCGGTGAGGCCCAAACAAGTTGCTGGTATGTAACATAGGCAAGCTGTTGGGTATAGCTTGCTTGAGTATAGACTGATATGCAGGCAAGGCTTAACGAAATTGATATGTTTGTGGTGCTTATTTCTTGTTATGCCGTTTCTTTTTTTTGCATCCGCTGCTTGTATCAGGAGAGGTCCCTGAGCCGGCGCCCATGGGGGGCACTGACAACGATCAAGGGTTTAAGTTTTAGTAAATATTACACTAAACGCGGGAGCAAAGTTGAAGACCTATCGTATGGAATTCTGTTTGTAAGTCCTTCCCCATGGTATGCAGTTCGATTGGTGTGCATTGTGCATCGGGGGATGCTGGGAAGTCGGGAGACCATTGTTTGAGGTTCGCCTGGGGCTAAAGTGGTGTTGAGTGTGTGGTGCGGCCGCACTCAGTCCAGACCACCAGCTTCCCGCAAAACCCTGAAAAACCTTATGGCAAAACTTGCCGTAGATGAAAATTTCATTGGGAAAAGGGAATGAGGCCCCTTTCCCTAAAATTCGTGACTTGCAATCTGAAGCCAAAAATACACTGTTTTGTAAGCCCCACCGTATTCCTTTTTTTATTTATTTTTTTATAAATTTTCGTAACAATATAAGATGGCTTTCTCCGTACCGTATGTGGTGGGTCCATGGACCCCGAGCCGATTCGTTTGCTGCCCTAGCATTCATGACCTAAGTATCAGTTTCACCGCCCTGTCAAACGGGTCCCCTATATTCCGGGTCGCGGTCGGATTCGATACAGCAGTCTTCCGGTCGCCAATTTCAACCAATCATTCAGATTAACTAGCATCCATGGTTCACCGAGCCGACACAATATGATGGGAAACATCATTCAATTAATCATAGTATTCCTAGAATCGCAGTCCATCGATAATCCAATGCACTTGGCTGTGGATTCAGGATTCTCATTCTTTTCACCGAAATACTCGCATTTCTAGGATATCAATCTGCGGTAGCCAAACTGCGTCCCTGTTCCATCTTTCCTGTTAGTGAGACTGAGCCTGAGCATCTGAGCAGAAGTCGTTCCAGTTTTGCTATGCTCAATGGGGAAGGTCTCTGGTAGACGACCATGTTGTGTGTCGTGACAGAAGGAAATTTGGGGCAAACATATCGAAAGTTTAGTCTGGCTCCTTCGGCTTCCGTAGTAAAGGCATGAACCGTACGATTATCTCGCGCGACACTTCGAAGCCTCCGCTAACTTATTCGCTTCTTCAATCTTAAAAATCATTCCTCATTTCATACCAGGAAACGCGTACGTACTGTTTCAGTATTAATCTGAATCTTCTGCATCAGCTTTATAACAGGAAGGCTTCGAGATCAAAAGGCCCAGAAAATGAAAGGTAGTTAGGATAATAGTTGACAAACACAACCATGGCCAAGAAAACAGCCAAGCCTGTTACATCACTCCCTCAGGCTTGAAGTTCTCGAGCTCGATGCAATGCCGGTTTCCCAGATTCCTTGGGAAGAATCAGCTGCAGCACTATCGGCATCCTGCATTGGCAGAAACACTCTCTGTAAGGTTTCTGGAAGATCTTGAACCCCCAGATAACAAGATCACCATCAGATCTGAACGATTCCGGTAATTTTCTAGAAGACTTCTCCCGTCAGCCATTCCCTCAAGCACAATTCTTGAAACGCGGAGCAGGACCCACAATCCAACATTTCTCAACGCAATTGCCAAAACAGGCGTTGCCAAAGGTTTCCACTTCATGGGACCTGCATGCGACTGCACGTAATGCAATATATCAACACACACCCTCGCCCCCTTTGCTATGCGTTAGGATCGGTCTATTACGGTTATCTGTTATTGTAGCTGCACACCCATTTATTCTCACGGCGCCCTAGTCAAGGCTGTTCGCCATTTGGGTGCGGAAATTGGTCGATGCATCAATGGTTTTCAGCGAACATACCGATATCGAGCTCCTGGCGTCTCAACCAGGCCTAGAAAGGTCATTATGTCTTTTCTATTAAAGATTCCCCAGAACGCATTGCGAAGGGGTCCCTGGTCAATTGATTAATTGTCAAACCCAAGGAATAACGTAAGGCATGGCGCTCCCCCGTGACCGTGTCGATTCGTATGATCATACCTGTATCAAGGACCCCAACATGCATATGCACCCTGGGGGAGGCCTCGAACGCGAAGCTTCGGGCTCCTTGCCAGACCAAATTTCCATACCCTTGAACCTTGAAAGATGGAATCCCAAATACCACCCTGCATGAACATCGTTATGTCGGAGCTGTCATCGAGGCGGTGCTATTTTCGCTTAAGGGTTCTGGAAGTCTTCTAGAAGTTTGCCTTTTCCGATTTCTTTCTACTTTCTAACCTTGCCTAATAGTTGGCTAAAATATGCTTCATATTGATCAAGTAGATTCTTACACCAGGGTATCCTGACCTGACGGTGTAAGACGTTAGTCTGTGCTGAAAAAACTCGACGATAAGATAGATACGTCGAGACAGAGTACAATGCGTATCTTCCGAAAGAGGAAGTAATTCTAACACTAACTTGGAACTCAGTAGATGTGTATGAAACGCACAGCGAATGATCGATCAAAGCCCAA
This sequence comes from Orbilia blumenaviensis, assembly GCA_036872755.1. Classification (NCBI taxonomy): domain Eukaryota; kingdom Fungi; phylum Ascomycota; class Orbiliomycetes; order Orbiliales; family Orbiliaceae; genus Orbilia; species Orbilia blumenaviensis. The sequence continues at coordinate 270,077 of JAVHNS010000003.1, read as the reverse complement.
CCTAAGGGTACTCTTATTGGGAATAGGGACCACAGTGAGAATGACGAGCCTCTGCCTATTTTTAGATTTAGACTCTTTGATACGAGCCGACCTGGATAACTTTTTGCACCTGGGACTGAGACTAAGTTTATCCTATTGAAGGTTGATCTAGTTGATGGAGGTTAGTGTTACTACAACGCGGACCCACTGCTTCCTGAGTAGGCACTAAGTATGTACGTGCCCAAGTCTTTGGTCTGTCCTTCTGAGAAAGATCCATCTTAATCATTCCGCGAAATTCGCTGGAGAATCAAGCTCCGTGGCCGCAAGAATGAAATATATTCTGCATGAATGGTGGCTCCTCGGGGTCTATTTTGGCATAGATATACTTTATCTTTTGCTCAAAACGCATTGTAGACAGCTTTTAGTTCTTTAGGATGAGCTTACATTCCACAATTTGCGAACCAGATGCGATTACCACTCGTTTGGTCTACGAGACAAAGCGAGATCATATCTGAACACAAAATTTAAACACAATATGGTTTTTAATGATAATTAATATTTATTTGTACGCCTACGTACATGTAACAAGTATTAGTATTGTCTATTGAGCTTTGCCTGGTTCCTGTCGCCCCGCAGATTCTTAGTCTTGAACAAATATTCTAAGAATGCCTTAAAAGAGACTACTATCACAACTGTTAATTGAAGGATGTTTCCCCCATAATAAGGTCCCCGGCACAATCCACATTAATGATAAGACCCCGCGACCCAACTTTAATGTTTAAAATAGTCGGCTCTGACGGATCTTCAGGTTCGATAAACTCCACTTCCGTATTCACTCGTTCTGCTTTCATGATGCCTTGAACGGATATCTTGCGGGAGGTTGACTTGATCGAAGTTCCAGGCTTGATGGTGGGTGAAATCTCATGGTCTTGAACCTTTAGCTTTTGATCAGCACATGGCTCAGGGCTTTCAAAGGGACTCTGCGGACCTGTACAGCCTTTAGTTGCTTCGCCCTGTACATTAATCTGAATGTTCCCATTGACACTTGCAAAATCGTATGCCTCGTTTTCCACATATTTTGGGGGTTCGACATCATTTTGGATGTCTATATCTTCGTCCATTTGAAATACGAGTGAAGACGGGCTAGGACCAAGGTCCGTAGACTCGTTGGTGAAATAACGATTTAGTGGCGGCCTCTTAGCTACCTTCAAAGGTGATGTCTTTGGCGTATCTGGCTTGTACTTTCGTTTGTTCTCGTCCTGAACTTTGTCTGGTTTCATCTTTTGAGGGCTGCTCTGGAAATAATCGTCGATTGTGGCGAACAACACATCAGCATCCACGGCATTGTTGTGAAGCCGTGATGGTGAAGGGGTTTTTGCAGGTGACCGTTTTTCGAAGTTAAGACGACTATGCTTGGGGGATTCAAACCCCGTGATCTTTTGAATATTAGATTGCGCTCTCAGTCTCGAGGCTTTATTATTAAGCATCCTCTTGATAGGAGAGCATTCTGGCGACTTTGTTGGTGATTTCCGATGGTCACCTTCCCTAGAATATCTTGTGGGAGAGGTAAGAGATCCCACAAAGCCAGAGGTTCCCAAATTTATTTGTTTTTTGACTGGAGACGAGCTCTGCGGCGTTAGGAGTTTGTTCGGGGCTTTTGGAGAAGAAGAAATTGTGGTATCTGCCCGTCCATCGAACTCTGGTGAGTGAAACCTAGGATTGGCTTGGGAGGGCTCTGTCTCGTGACTTCTAGATTTTGTAGGTGACCTAGCCCGACGGGGATTGTGGATTATGAGGGTCTCATCACATTCGCTGTCTGTTATTACAAGAGCGTCGAAGTCTGGCAGATGAATAGGAGTGTGCTTGATTTGACGCTGCGGACTGGGCCTGGATGGCGACCACCTGCTGGCATCTACGCCATTAGTGGTCTCCTCACTGGCCACTGTGCCATTCGCGTTTTTAGATGGACTCTCTTTTGGCGAGCGCCCAGAAGTCGATTTCATGGTAATTACGCTGCCATATTTTGTCACGACTAATTGATCCTGCCAAACGTCGCAAACCGTTACACATATTAGTATAACCGGAGCAAAACCTAAATAAGTCGGTAGCAATGATTCTTCATGGCTAACGTACTCGGGCTTCTTGGAGTACTGCAACTCTTTCTACCAAAACATCGGGCGGAATACTCGGGAAGTTCTTCTGCAGAGTCTCCGCTGCAGCAGAACTGAAAGGTTGTCCATTTCTCTGTGCTTTTAGCGCAAGACCCACCAGCGTCTATGATGACCTATTAGCCCACGCGATCACGGCCCAAACGTATATAAATTTCAGCTTCCAAGGAGATATATAATTACCATATTGACGCTGGTATCTCGCTGCCTGTGGTCCATCGTATTGTGGTAATAAATGGCTTGTCGTCGAGGATATGAGGTTGGTTGTAGTTGATGACATTTCCACTGTCTCTTCCGGTCCCATGTTTACATAGATCTCTATCTGTCGGCTACCCTGTTGTTTATTGAAAAGTAACATCGCTCAGTTACCGCAGATCAATATTATCTTGATCTAGATCTATCCACGCGAATAGATCTGGCGCTGTGTAACGTTGACTAGATCTCATGTGTAACCTTGTAGGCTCCCTGTCAAGGCAACACAAGATTTCCAACACTTTCAGGACATTCAACTTTGAACTGAACTCCAGGATTCTAACCATTTTGACTTTGATTAGTCGAGAAATATTTGAAGGGATTTAGGTTCTGACGCGACCAGTAGGCCACGGCTAAACGGCGGCGGACGCTTGATGCCTAAACATATCCCAGTTCTTTGATTAGCCAACCAACTAGCGATGTCTTAAGTCATGGACAAGGGGAAAAGCTTGAGTCAGACACAGCGAAAAAGGCACTGTAAGTAAGGAATACCATTCCGTGTAGCAAGATTGCTCCATGTCTTCACCCTGGCTAGTTATCTATATAGCTAAACCTATCGAAGAGATACCCCTAGTAGTTAGTCTTGAAGCTTCGATATTGAAAGATGCGAGCTTTCCTCCAGCAGTTCGATCGATTGAGCATTCGAGTTAGTCTAGGATACGAACCTGAAATTTTTTGAGGGAGCTTCGAAACTTACCCAATATTATCCTTTCCATTCCAACTATAATTATGACAAAATACTCCTAGCCTATGGCGATAGACTCGGGCTGGCAAAGCATAGGCCAGGTTACCGATGCTCGTGCTGCAGGAGCTTCTGATTTCCAGCCACCGCTGGTAGTCCACGTGAAGATTCTCGTACTGGTGGTCTGATGTGCCCCACAGGTGAAGTATTTGTAAATTTTTAGCAATCGAATGAGGTCCGAAACAAGCGATCGGTTTCTGCCCGACTCTCACATTCGATTGATTTATATATGTGGATGTATCGATTACTATATATATCGTTGGATATATTGAGGGCTGTTAAGAAGGCGAACGTGACACGCTCCTTTGTCGGTATTACTGCTTGCTTACAAAGGGCCGAAATCCCGGCGCAGTTAATCTATTTATCTCAAACAACCCCGCTACTGCAGTATTACTGCAGACGAGAAATCGACAGATAACAGGTCGACGGTCGATCAACTCTTTAAGCTTTGATAGTCCTGCTATCCGTGCATAATCGCGTACCAGAAATAAATCGGGAATAGATATAGCTATGTGGGAGTCATCTGATCTGGAACCAGGGACGTTGTAGATTGCCCTACACAAGGCTTTCCTTGTCCTATACGGGCATTAATTATCACTATTATTGCCCACCCGCATGAATAAACCTGGTAGTTTGATGCAAGGCGTAGCTCTCAGCGGGGCCCGGATACGAGGTCCTGATGGCCGTATGCACCACTTTTATAAAATTTCTTTATAATTCTGATCTCGGAACAACATCTGAGTATCCAGTGCGGCCCTTTTTTGTTCGCTTAATTAGCCTGTACACGTGCTCAGAGACAACAGGGAGCCCCCTCGAAGTCTTTCCGCAGGCTTGCGAGGAGTGAGACGGAATATCTCGATTGAGGCTAAATACGCCACTTCCTATTTCAGGTAGGCTCGAGAGCGGGTGATTTGGCGATGCTCATTGATTGGAATGATAGCCTAATTCTTAAACGGAGTTAAAACGCGATATCAATTATCTGCAACAGGAAGCGGTCGATGCCAGTGTGGATACTAAGCTATCAGGGTGTGCGGAATGTACTGCATCTTGCATGCTGAAATTTCGTGCATCATGCATGCCCTGTGCTCAGATTGCAAACGCCAATTGCAATAGGTGTATATATCTTGAACGCGAATATTATAGAACAAGGTTAGACATGTCAAGTATAAATTGAGGACGAGCATCCAAGCAATTGATCAGAAATCCCTCGCCTTCGCTTCCAAAGTTTTATTACGTGCTTCCATGGTTGGAGGGAATATTAACCAGCCTATTCACTCGATACCTCCATCCTGAACTATTCCACCCCAACAAGAGCGAGTCAACACATACTGGTGATCGAATGCAACGTTAATACTATCCCATATTATAGACCTATACATTTCCTCTAATTGGGATATTGGTAATATCTTCGATCGACATCACTATCTATAGGTTTTTGCTAATACAAAATGGTTTCAGGCTGATCTACGGAGTTCTAGGAGGCCGATGGGGCCAGCAACATACAACATGGTACCAAACACAGGAGTCCTCTCCTTTGCAAGACTACCTCTTGAAATTGAATTTTCAATACTGGATCAACTTCATTGGACACAGTATCATACCGCTTCTCAGGTTTGCAAGCTGTGGCGTAAATATTTAAAGCACAAAGCCAAACCCGTGTGCTATCATCGGTGGCCACAATTCTTCCCGAAGACACCAAAGCTACATGATAGCTTAATATCGCAATTTCGCCGTATGGATATTTCACAGCCGTACCATAATATGCGAGATAACCCCCCCAGTTTCGTCTTTATCCACGAGCTGATCTACCGTGGAGGAATCACATTCTGCGTTCAAACAACACCTACCGGTGAGGATGCGGGGTTCGGGAGGCCACGAGATATATATCTTCCTGGTTATCTCGCCGACTCTATGAAGAATGATGGGGACAGAAATAGAGATTGGAGATTATATCTAGGTGGAATGACATTTGATGGAACATATCGACGAATCAACAACCTTTCATACCTCAACCACCCGGTTTTTCCGGTGCCGATATCGAATATCGCGATCGACTGTTTTAGGTATCGGTACCCGGAAGACAAAACTTTAGACTACTTTATTGGTCACTTACGATTTATGCTTAACAAAAACATTCCTTTGGTTTTACGAGGAGCATATACAGTGAGGGAGTTGCTTGAATTGATACGAAGTTCTGCCTTGGAAGAAGTAAAGGGGTTTTGGAGGGATCCTGCATCGCTGGTATTAGTGTTGAAGAAACCAGTACTAGTGGAAACGGGGACTGTGTATCTATCAATCGGCGTCGCGCCGGCGCCTGTTTGGAAAACTGTAAAAGAACGGGACGGAATGTATGCTTGGATAAAGTAATAAAACTTTTTTTTTTGAGCGAGCAATAATTGCAGCACATTTTAGCCTTTTTGCATCCTTGGGCGTCCGAGCGTGCGCTGAGAAGTCGTCTATCTAGTCAGGTGTACATCATAGGACATTAGCCACACCCCATTGCATATACAGCCAGCCAGAACCCATTGCCAACAGTGGCACCTATCAATTTCGTTATCTACTATCGCGTTAAGCGGAAAAATTTCCTATCCGGCTCGATATATGCGACCATGGATCCCCTACGACCTCGATTCGATTCGACCCCAATGACGACTTAACCAAAAAAATGTTTGCTGTTGTTTGTGTGCATTCATGCATGCGCATGCCAGAACGAGGATGTATGCAGTCACGGCACGGGCCGCCGGGTTCAAGTCTTGGGATTTGTTTCAAGGGCTTTGACATCCGCACGGGTCACAACTAGTGGAGTATATCGTGCCGACAGAGTGGCTGTATCACTGCTATAATCCTATATATTATTGGGATCTAAGTAAAAATACGATCATAGATTAATATAACCGCTATTATTTCAGCCTCATAGAATTGCTAATGCCAATTTGGTAAGGGGCCAAACATTTTACAACTTATATCGTATCATGATAAACATTTTATATTCGAGCACTGACGCTCTAATATCGGCTGAATGCACCGCAATTTGTGTTGCATTGACGTCGCAAATTCTTGTTTCTTCGAGTCGAGGTGCATTAGCGCACTGCTCTCATGCAAATATTCAAGCCGTTTCCCCACTATATCTCCGAGTGTTCCTTCCCAAGATGCGTCGTATACTATCAATATTCCGATTTTGGGAGCGTCAAGAGCACTCCAAGCCTTTGCGCAATGCAACGTTAATATAAACTCTTAAGCCAGCGGGCTCTAGGTAACGTTATAACGACGGACAGGCTAGGGTCGAGACGAAAGCGCTTACAGCTAAGACGACAAGAGATTTTCGTATTCCAGCCCGATCAAAGCGAAGGCATATACCGGCCTATGGTATGCATGCGCCCTAAAACATTCCCTGTTCCCTGTATGTTGACGTGCATTTCGTCCGTTCTTCAGCATGCAAGAGACAAACCGCACATGAATCACCCCGCTCCCAACCTTGCTTAGGGTGTAGGGAAACCCAGGAACTCTGGGCCTCTTTAACGGCTTCAATTCCCAAAAACCGAACACATGTAAAACCCAAACCCGGCTTTTCCGTCTCACGTCTGTGCCATAGTTGGTATCTAAATTCTGACGTAAACATTCGAGCTTTTGCTCCTCCCGTCCCGTAAGCTTAGGCAGCTGATAGCTCTGACTAGCTCCTTGGCGGCCCTACTCGCTTAGGCGAATGGTGTGCACGGCACGTTCGGAGTGGGGCTACCCCTCCATTATCGATATCTCTTTAAGCATGGTCTAGCCAGAACAATAAGATCTTCATGGAGGGACCAGCCATGACTGCAGGGGGCGGGACGAAATCTTCTACGTTCACAAGGACAAGGACGCAGGCTGCAGCTCAACCTTGACCGCATACCCCTCCATAGCTCGCTGGAGCTATGGGTACCCCTACTTTGAGTCGCGAGAGCTTTAGCTCTGGTATATGCGCTGCCCAACCGCATGACCATATCATTCGACTAGGCTTTCTGCATTCTTGAGCTGACAAGAAAAAAAAAGACTCACGGGGCTTAACATAGGAAAAAAATGTCCCGAATCCGTTTTTTTTTTTCGATCTGAAAACATTTTCAGGTTTTTATAGTTTTCGACTGGGGTAGTTCCCACTTTTTAGCCCAGACGCTGCAATATATAACCGTCACGATGGAAAAATCCCCGGCGCAAGGAGGGGATACATGTGCGACAAGGGATATTTTTTTTTTTCATTCCCCTCATAGCACCTTCAGAGCTCCGAGTCTTGTGTCCATATTTTGCTTCTTGACCTTATTTTTGAAGCCGAAATTTTGGCCGATATTCCCTGGCCAACAATATATTTAAACGAGAATGCGTTTCGTATCGCGGCTTAATTTGTGTTTATTCCTTTTGAGGGTGGTGTCGGCGAGGAGTATAATTTTGGCAAGAGCAGAACCGCCAGCATGCATAGTATGTCTATTTCGAATTTCCTGCCTGAAAAACTTCAAAAAACGAACATGCGGACATGACTAACGCCGATTCCTTTTATCCGACGTATAGGCAGCGTGTCTTCCCGGCGCTGTAGGTGCAAGTGGATGCCCAGAGGATAATGCCCCTTGCATCTGCGCCAGCCAGACTTTTTACGAGTCGTTACTCCCATGCGTTCTAATCAACTGTGGATACGCGGACGTTTCAGGTATGTCGTATTCCTCCTTCCGGATTGCATAAGAGCGAAATCTGACTGATATACTCGATAAAAATAGGTCTTTTAACTTACGGCGTTGAGTTCTGCCAAAGAGCTGGGGTCAACTCTGCCCAGCGCCTCAGTGCATTCGGAAAGTCCGCGGGTGTTGGGAGTGAAGGTGACGATGCGTCAGTCTCCACTTCGGTGGCCCCTGTAGAACCAACTCCTGCTCCAGAGCCGGAGAAAATTCCGTCCGCGGATCCGATTCCAACTATAGCACCGTCCGAGCCAAATACTATAACGGAGGCGCCTGCAACCGTCGAGCATACGCCCACGATGGAGCCAACCGCTAAGACTGGAACTAAAGATCCCGTCGTTCCAAGTACTTTCGTGGTCGTGTCTACCACTACTTCGCTGGAGTCGGTAGCAGAAACAACAGCTTTAAGTGTAGGCACATCAATTTCGTCTACGCCGATTGAGCCTTCAGAGTCATCTGGAACCAGTGACATAGTTCTACATACTTTGACTACCAGATCTAGGACACAATCTGGCGTTTTTACGGTGGTAACAAGCTCCAAAGTTGATGGTTCTGACACTGAGCTCGTCTTCATTCAAACGACGGACCCGACGCCTAGGAACACCCAACCAATAGTTACCACCGCCCCAGATAGTACGTCTGCACTGCCCGTGCCAACGGCAGATGCGCCGTCATCTGCCTCCACAAATGCACAGCACATGTTCAGCCCACTAAATATCAATTCTTCCATATTATGTTTGGTTGCGCTATTTTTCGTTTTGGGGTAGATACAAAAGTGTGCCGGAGTTTACTCTCTTCATCGGTTCTGCGGGTCGTTCTGGTGCAAAAATTCGAGTGGGATCCTTTGGGTTGATGCGTGCATGCATGGAGTCGGTTGGACAGTCTTTCATAAGGTTTTCGGTTGCGCTCTTACAGTAGACGATAATTCATGGTTTTATGTAAATATATACGTATTTTGCGAGCACTCGTAAAGTGTATGTTTTCTTGTATCGAGTTTAGGTATACATAGCATTCGGTGGGTGATCTACAGCCCCCTCCATAGCGTCTAGTTTGTCACCTTCGCTCCGTGAACGGGAACAACTGACAGAGAATTTGTTGAAATAAATCCAGGGTTTCTCAACCTGCATCTTCTTCCTCATCATCCGTATCCCCATCAACCCATTCACACGTCTTCTCTACTGATATCTCAATAGCGAGTAACCCATAGGGGTAGTAGCGAACATTCTTAATACCCCTAAAAGACACAAATACCTTGGCCCCATCTGGAAAATCATCATGTTTATATTGGAGGTATCTGGAGATGACTTTACCAATTCCAAAAACCAATTCCCCAACGGTCGGGCATTTGTGGAGATTATTTATGTTCTCGTGAAGGTACTCCCGAACTGATACATAAATTAGGGGATCCTCCAAAGATAAGAAACGAGGCAAGAATCGGAGTGGCCCAGAGGATTGCAGGATCACAGGCTCATAGGCGAACGGGATATTTTTCATCTTAAGGCACCAGGGGCCAATCGGCTGTTGAATATATTCATCAATTCCCTCTCTGTCACTATCACTGTCCACCTCATCATACTCCGGGTTGAACATAATTTTTGTAATCCTCCCTACGGTGGTATCGGGAAAATAGCCTCTTAGATCTGTTTCATTCTTTGTTGCACGGAATTTATAAGCTGTCCGGCTTTCTGGTGCAAAGAAGCAGTGTTCCTCAGGTTCGACCAAATGGGTTTTGGGATTTCGATAGAGGAAGAATGCTAGTCCAGGTTCCGCAAGAATACGATGGATTTGTTTTGGATAGTCTCCCAGTTGTTTGGGCGGTTCAAAGGCCTTATAACTAGTAACAACTTTTCCGTCGCCCCCTCGGACCTTGTGGACAACTCTGGCATCGGCTGTAGGTGAGCTGTACCGTTTAGCAGCTGACCTAGGTTGATCAAGATAATTGCGCCAGAAATGGCACACTTGTCTACAAATTGCGTGAGCTGGCCAGTCAAGGGTGTCCAGAATTAAGTGGGAGATATCGAGAGGCAGATTGGCCCAGTCGAAACCTGCCTGGTTCTGTTCCGATGGACGGGGCTCCGTGGCCATGTCGTTGGATAGCATTGGGATCCTTATAAGTTTAGCAGAAATCCATAATAGAGGGCCTAGGGAATCCGTGACCGACAACCGTCTAAGATATCGACTTCTGGGTATCTAGATACGTAATTCAGGAAAAGGGCCGAGGAAAAGGGAAAAGACTGCGAAAATCGTTGACTGTAGCATGCAGAAGATGTATCATACTATACCGAGCACTCAGAAACTCAGCCGCAAGTGACTGAATTTGTTGTAATTTCCAGGTTCAACGCATAACTAAGAGCGCCAGACACCAGTGCCGAGACCGCACCAAGAGTCCGTGTCAAGGGCTCGAGAGCCAGTGGAGGTACTTGGACACGCGAATATATATATATATATATATATACATATATACAGAAAGAGAGAGAGATATCGCTTTTAAGACCCTATTTGTGTCTCTAACTGTACATCTTGCCTTCTACGCTACAATAAGAGCCCTGTCAGAGTATATGCATATATAGGGAATAAAATAGAATGTGCTAAAGAAATTAAAAACAAAGCGCAAATGCAGCGAGTGACCCTCGAAACCGACTTTAAGATATAATTGGACGGGGCTGCATTGCTTGGTCGTAGAATGCGCAATGTCAGCTACGGAGCTCGTTAGCTAAGGGGTCTGCGACAATAGTGGCCGCGAATTTATGAATACTCGGGCTGCCAGGGCCCTTCAGGCCCTTCCCCATGTACAATATCGAATTCGGGGTACCTTTCCTGTATTTCTCGAGGTTCCGCCATCGTCAAAACCGGCACCCATACCATTTTATCATTTTCCTCGAAGCTCACAAACAACTTTACACGCACATCATCAGTGACGAAATCTTGTGTGTCGAGATATGAACGGTAGGGGCCAAATGAAATAAGTGAAAGTGCTGGCTTCTGGCCTTTGCAACGAGCAACATGCCTCTCCGCAATACCCATCGCGTATTCTATAAGCGCCTGAGGTCCATCCAAATCTGACACCGACGGGAAACTGTCGAGGATGCGCAGTAGCCGTATGTTAAGCGGAAGATTGATCTACCCGTTACTCAGTGGGGACGTTTGGATATAACAGTGAGGGGGTCGGGTATACTCACCTGGGGAATCAATCGCGAATGACCGACAGCAAACGCAACTTCCTCGGCACGAGGGAGGTCTCCGAGATCCGACCGAGGATCAGGGGTGGCGATCCCCGGAGGAGGAATTTGGAGCATGGGGTCTTCAAACCAAAGTCGTATCAGTGTAGCCCTATGGCGGTTTAAAATTTGGAAAGAGAGTTTTTCGAGATCTGCTGGGTGGGCTTTAAGGTACGGAGACAAGTACAGCGTTTCGAGCGGCTGTAGCAGTGGAATAACTTGATTGAGAGTTTGAGAATTACAACTACCGAATAGTTGTAGTGATCGAAGGTTTGGAGCAAGGTTATTCCTACCGATCTCCGATATGAACTCGTCGGCCGCCGCACAAGAATCCAATCGAAGCGTTCGCAAGCCATACAAGTTAAAAAGATTATTGCAAGAAACGTTCCGCAATACATGCAGGTTTGCGATACCCCGAAGACGCAGGTGCTGGAGATGTACTAGGTGGATATTTGTTCTCATAGCGATTAAATTAGATGTGATTTCCGCGAGGCTACATCTGAATACAGGGTCACCACCATCAAGGCAGAATAAATCCCAAGTAATTTGACCGTATTTCAGGATGGCACTCAGGTATAATGTCTTTAGCGAGTCAACGTTGTCCTCCAGAATTCCCCACAAGTCATTGAAGTCTTGGGAGCTGTATAGGTTGGTTAGTCGAAATGATTCGAGCCCCCGAAATATGCTTTTCATTGAATTTGAAGGCAAATCATCGACCCAGGCTCTGATCAGTTCTTGGGGCAGACTCAGGTGTTCAACCCTAGTTTTCAATGCATTTAATAACAAGATTGGAAGTGTTTTGAATCTGTCCTCCTGGTGGGTGAGAAGACTAGTAGTACGTTGGGTTAGTTAAACATTAGTAGCAAAATTAGACATATATTCCATGAGCATACTGAAACCCTCGCAACTGTCCAGGCTTAAATCGCCGAAGGAGAAGCCGGAGATGCATTTCCATAATTGGGCGCACGATAGTCGCAATGTCATCTGAGCTTAAACCTTCAGGGTACTCGTTACTGCTATTGCCGCGACAATCTAAAATTCTCAAATCCCTCGTAAATTTAAGACCGGAGTGATCTGGGTCCATAAGACTCTCGATCTGGTGGATAGAGAGTCCGCCTAGATTCGCGCCAATCGTAAGAGTCTTGTACAAGAGCTCGAGTGCAAGAGGCCGAAGTGCCCGGCATGTTGCTGCTATTCTCGGCAAAGACCCTGTAATAACCGCCTATCCGATATACCATTAGGAGTGTGCGATTTCCAACAGAGCCTCTACCTTCGGCTCACGATAAATGCATACTTACATATTCGAGAATATATCGGAGTATCTCGGGAGGTAATGTTAAGAGGAAGGGGCGCGTGGTGTGGGGCAGCGCGTCTTCACGGGCTGTACCGGCGCCCGAAAGAACCACCGTACTTGTTTTGTCTTTCATACCGACGGCGTTTTAATTTTGCGCGAGAAAATATCGTCCTTCGTAGATTCTTGTGTTGAAAAACCGGGTCGGTTACCTATAGTCAACAAAGGGGCGGTTCCCGTGCCTATTGTGGGACGTGGTGCAGGAACGGTATGTTCTGGTGTTGCTGTCACCCAACCCTGGTTAACATCAGCGCACATGTCACCCGAACACGCAGCAGCCTAACTAAGTAACTGACTAGCCCCCCGTTGCGTCTGCTCTATTCAATCATCACTCCCTAGCAAACCAACCTTGTTGTCATACCAAAACAATTACCAAGTTAACTAGGTAACTAGAGTACGAATTCTAGTTATAATAAAGAGATTTACATCAACTTATTAGTTACTGAGTTGTCGGGGCTGTCGCTGGGACTAGTGCTCACAAGAAGATGGAGTACATCTTGTCTTACATGTTCTTCGAGCTGGAGCTGAGGCATTGGCTGCTATAGCATCTATCACCCCTCATCAAAGAGTTAATGTCTTGATAGACCCCGGTTGGTGTATTAAACATACAATCAGTATCTTACTACTTTTCGAGGCATGCGTCAAATTTCACAGGTTTATGTATCTTAGGAGTTCAAATATGCATGCGAAAAAATGTGTTCTTCCCACAAGCTTAAGAGGTGGAGCCGCAAGGCGAACCAGCGTTGCGTTGGTGTTTGAACACAGTCCATTGGCACATAATGCGGAGGCTGAGGAGCACAAGTTGGTAGCAATCACAAGATGCTCCAGATATACTTTCCATTACGAATCTGTATATGTATCTATACGCGATACTGGAATACTGTCAGTGGGCCTGGGTTAGGATTATTTTAACTTTAGTCAATTTCAATCATCTCCATGATCCAGCTCCCAATTACCTAGTCACGGCCCTAGACACTGTTCGATCCACAAACTTCCTTTCGCGCATCTTATCACCTCTTCCGGACAAAGGTCGACACGAAAGCACACCATCATATTCTGAATTCTAGGCTTACTGTCGTTTGTGTGCGCCACCGCAACCTCACTGCCTATGTTGTGAACCAGCAACGTAACTCAACATCCCGAACTGTGCAACAAGATGCAGCCACTTAAATATAATAAAGAGTGCTACACGGTCCTTATTATCTGTCCTTTGGGCCTAGAAGCCTACTAAATGGAGAGGTGGTTCGTAGAAATCCATCAAAGGCATGATATGAGCGCGCAGATCCTGGGATCCCTAATATTTACACACTGGGCAAGATCCGGGAACATTATGTCGTTCTAACCGCTTCGCCATCCACGGGTACAAACTATGCTGCATCATAGCGACTAATGCTTTGAGGACATTCCCAAACCTTAGATTCACACTTCTGGTAGGAATCGGGGCAGGTAATCCCTTGAAGAGTCGTATAAAGGGGATAGCTTTCTTTGAAACCGACCGGCCGATACCATACCATTTGCTCTCGTGCAATACCTAAGTTTGCGGAACCAAGCTTTTTGGCAATCTCATAACCAATTGTTTGCTTTAATACTCCGTTTGTGTCATTTTTTGCGTTGGTTTTTATGATGTCGTACTTTGAAGCCACATGCACTCTTGTGCAGAACCTGATAATTCATCCCCCCCAACAATTCCCTGGGCCGTAGATATCGATCTCCAGTACATTCTAAGAAAGATACAATCCGATCCCCCGCCAATTTGAGTAGCTCTAGGGGCATTCTCTTCCGCAAAGGAGCTCACAAGCTTAAATCGCTACGCATGTGACGGTCGCGCCTGAAGTCTTCGGGGTACTATCAGCGCATTTCATTTTGCAATTTTGCTGTGCCCAAAGTTGAAGTCCCGTGCAATGTTAGCAAACACCGGAAGCCTATTGGCCGGGCCTCCGCCTAACACCGATGATGTCAATACTGAAAGCACTCGAGGAAGCGAAATGAATGATACCGATTCCCAATTACCGACCAGCCGTGTCCCGATTTTACCTCCCGAAATCTTGCACTTGATCTTCAGATACGTATGTTGTATCCTGTGCAACCCACAAATGGTTTTTTTTCTGATTTGGGGTTAATACTATCCATAACTTCTTCAATCTTTCAACGTTACCCATCACAAAGTTTGCATTATATCCTCAAGCGGCCTCAACTCTCGGTTCCGTCCATGCTAATATTTAGATTCATATAATGTCTATCTAATTCGTATATAGTTGATCCCAGTTAAGCGTACTATATTCAACCTTTGCTTGGTATCAAAGCAATTTAAAGATATTGCCATCGAATACTTATATCGTGGAGATGTGGTATTTCAATTCGACCAAGATGCGCAACCGGACGCAAATCTTGAGACATTTCTCAACCTACCGGAGCCCGAGTTCAGATCAATCAAGAGCTTATACATCTCGTCATTCCCTGAAAGGTCATCACGCCAGACAGCGAAAGCAGAAGTTATGGCAGTAAAACTTAAAAACCTCCTTTTAAGTCTTGAGCCCAATCAGTTGGATACATTTGTGTAAGTCTGGCACCTGGAGTCATTCCTTTGCTTGATTTCATAGGATATCTAACTAGATAAATTTGTTATAAATTTTCTAAGCCTAAACGGATGGGGAATAGACAACTACCTCCAGTACTTCCCGGGAGAATCGTTCCTGGGCCAACAAAAAGTCGTCCGCAAAGTCTGCCTGCCTTTTGCCTCCCTGTTTTGGTCACAGGGGTCTTCTAAGAGAGTACTAACTCCGGGTATACTCCCAAATCTTCAGTCTCTCTATGTAACGGATATGTGCTATCTTAACCATATTCGAGATCTCTGGACTGTAATCGAGGACAAAGGCCATAGCCTCAAATTCCTGGCTATAATATGTCCTCTTGGGAGCCAACTAAAAAGTTTTCTAGGTTACCCGGATATGTTTTCTAACTCGCAAACATTCCCCCAGACCGGGGTATCGCTAGAAGCACTGCGCGACTTGTATATCTATGGGTTCCCGAATCTCGGCAGATTCCTTAACGATTGCGCCAGGAACTTGATTGACTTCAAGATTCTCAGAACATTGCGGTTGGAACATTGCCCAAGAATCGAATCCCTTCTGCAAACAATCTGTAACATCGAAGAGATGCCAAACCTCAAGTCTCTCCAACTTATCGAAACATGTTCACCGGAAACATTCGAAACGATACTGCAGAGACTCGCTCCATTAGAAACCCTCTATATCATATTCCCACGAGAACAGAATTTACCGAAATATGAACTGATCAAGCACCGCCACAGCGAAACCCTACGAAGAGTGTGGATCGAACACAAGAATTCGAGCTATGTTTTAGACCACACGGTACGAAACATAAAATTTAGACTGCCGCCTGATAACGGCTACGATGGGTTCTTTCTCACCGGATGGCCCCTTTTGGAAGAAGCAGCTCTAGGCATCGACTTAGCCAAAGACAGAAGGCCCGTGAGTTTTCCTTCTGGTTAGCCAGGAATACTCTTCATATGGAAGGTGGTTTATGTGTCTTGAGGGGCTATCGCTGACAGTATCTCTGAAATTACCCACTCCCACAGATTATCCTTCCCGAAAACTTAAGATTTCTACGGATTGTTGGCACGCCGAGATTTGCTAACGGAGCACTATATGAGCCGGAGAAAGACGCCCTTGCGATTGCGAAGAAACACATACGTCATACTACCATTAGAGGCAAACAGCCTAAACTATCTGTCATCTCATTTTTTACACTAATACCGCCGCCTATATATGTAACTAAGCAGCAACCTATTATGTATCTAGTGAGCTATGGAAAAGAGGAGGGTGAGCTAGTTCCTACTTTGACTTCCACTACAATTCAGGAAGTAAGGTGGCTTTTTCCGGATATGAGGATCATGGAATTCGAAAGACGTGATAATCCTTGGGCTGATAGGTAAGTTTCGGCCGCATTCCAGTTTGTGATATGTAGAATCCATCAATCATGATCTGCTAATAAATTACAGTGACGGATCTCTGTGGTAAATATAGGAGGTATTGAAATATTACTAGGCTTGGTAACTTTTCAAAGAAATATTCTAGAGCCGAGTTCGTTGAATTACTTTACTAAATGCTAACATAACCTAATTAGTTTAAACTCGATACTGATCCTCATCCTGAAGGACTTTGCGAATTAGCCAATCGAGTTGGTGACCAAGAGCACTAGTTACCCTAGTAGTTAGCTCGGTCATTCTGAATGTCTGGACCCTGTTCAGGCGGTTGACTACAAATATGATTTTCTAAGTCTCTAGAACTACTGCACGCCCCCACTATTATCCTTGGACTAGCCCATTTTCGATATGATACACAAAGCGTGTTTCCTAAAACTAAGTACTGTTCAGATCGCCAAGACTTCAGTAATTTTTTCTTGAGATACGGATTTCGCGGGAGTATTTGATCCCTGCCGGCCTGACCTGATATTCTTGGAACGTCGGGCATGCATTCTACCCCCATTTTACTTGGCAAGAAAGCGGAGGCCGTTATCCCTCGTCTGGGACCTAAAAATGGGTTTTAACTAGTTACTGGGACTAAGGATATATTGTATTTTTAATTTAGTTTCCTTACCTGCGTTTCCTTCAGTTCCAATACCTAGCTGCTATTATAATGCGCTGAATGATATACATGACCAAACTATTACCACATTCAAGATGTCCGAGTTCTCAGCTTTACCCGTTGAAATTAAGAGATGCATTCTAAGCGAGGTATGTACGACTCCATATCTCATTTTTCTCCTTTGTAATGAACCGAAAATCGTAGTGGTGTTGACTCGACTCTTTCGGGTGAATTTGTAACCCCGCAGTTGAATACGAACGACCTAAAAGAAATCTGCAATGTATCAAAGAGTCTCTGTTCTATAGCCACACCAATTCTATACTCGACCGTCAGACTCAAACCACATCGAACGAGTGGAATCGAGACTTATCAGAAGGATAGTCTTTTCAATGATGAGCGCCCAAATCCCCGTCTCGGGCACATCCGTAACCTACAAGTTGTGCCACCATGGACGGGGAGAGGGTTGACCTCAACCTCAGTGAGGTATATCGATTCGCATATTCAACCGAAATTAAAGGACAATCGGTTGCTATCCCTATCACTGTCGTCGGCACTCAGATCTGGACCCGATATTCTGCCCTTTCTTACACGGAATACACAGTTACGAGCCGTTAGTTTGAATGTCCCACCATTATCTCAAGACGCAGAATGGTTCAACTATCTTGCCACCAACCATCATGGTCTACGAACTCTTTCCCTTCAATTCCTGGAAATCTTGGCCAGGGAAGAGGACATTGCAACCTTAACCAAACTTCTAAGGCAGTCGAAAACCCTCCATAGTCTCGATCTTAAGTTTCGGGAACCTACTTACCAGCCAGATCCTAATCCGACGCCCTGGGCTAGTGGACTGGAGCTTCTTGATACGATATTCGGAATGGCGTCACTGAGGGAACTATCTCTACTTGGGAATTCCATCCCACTTGGATATTGGGCCGAAGCAAATCCTGGCAAGAGAGTTGGGAAAGGCCTCACCTTATTTAGGGCCGAAGGCGTAGACCGAGGCGAACTTGATGGCCAAATGTGCGCTCGAGACGATATGTTCTGGTTTCATAGTTTAGACATCTCGACGCTTAAGTGTCTCAGTTTGTGTCTAGGGGTCATATATACAGCTGAATCGAACACATCTCAGCATGCACGCTACTTTGAAAGAAACAATGAACTTCGACGCATGCTTACGGAGTGCGGACCTTTGGAGGCGTTTCGGAGCTGTAATTTACCACAGTTAACGGAATTTAACCCACTCGATCACTGTTTCTTTAGAGTCAAAGATACGCTTAGGAAACTACGACTTTGTTGCAGTGATTGGTTTGGTATGGAGCCTTTCGAAGGCTATCTCACGCACGAATCCCATTCTGCAGCAGAGAGGGATATTATAGCAGAATTGAAGTCTTTACAGATCCTGGAACTGACGGTGAACTGGTTGGTGCGTTAACATGTACCTCAACTTAACTGGAGATGTAGCATACTGACAGAACCTGCCATGCGTTTCAGGAGTGGCATATATCCTCTGAAAGTATCCAGCTAGTTTACATACTCAGGGAGCCTAGGTTCGATCCCTCAGCCTACGATTCTGCAGATGAGGATATAGAAGACCTTGACGCCTTTTTACGAGCCCCAGCTAGGGATGTTTTCTTACAAGTACGAGCCCAGCAATTCGCCAAGCTGACGCAACAAACCATGTTACCATCACTAAAAATCGTCATGTTTGGCAAAACAAATTATTTCCGCGATCACTGCCATACAATGAGGTTTGATGGGGAGCAAGGGGACCGTCAGGAGTATCCAGTGCTGGCATATCTCGTGGAGCGGGAGGAAGATACTGATCTTCCCTATGGTGTCGCAGAGCCAATTACCTTTCGAGAAATGGAAGTGCAATATCCCTGGTTGTATAATGGAACCTGGGAAAGGAAAGTTTGGGATGAGACTCGTAATTATCGTTTTTGGTAATTTCACTGGATGACAAGGGCTCAAACCTTCACATTGGCAACGCTTGTAAGTGAGAAACCCCGACCGTTGGCATGTATGTATCTAGGATATCGGGTGCATCGATCGTTGATAACATATATATATGTGCAACGAAAGTATGCTTGACGTTAGTTTAACGAATAAAATTAATTCATTTCATTTTACCCCCGAGCTCCAATATTTGAGAAAAATTCACATGATATGGACCCACTTGGTGATAAGATAGCCTTGATACTAGCCAGAAACAGGACTTCGTCGGCATGGGTGCCCTTTGTTGCATTTTTCGCGTTGGCCAGGCCCATATCAAGTTCCTCTCTCGCTTTGCAACTGCATCATGCAGGCGGACTATCACTTCCACCCCAGTCATTCCTGTTCAGAAACCCTGGTTCCCTTGCTCCTACTCCATAAACATCCTTTTCGGAATACTCCATGCGAGACATTTGGTACTGCAGAGCGAAAAAAAAATAAAAATAAAAAATTTAAAAAAAAATAGGAAAAGAATAAAACTACAAAGTATTAAGACTGGCTAATACACGAGTCACGCTTGGCCGAGCTGAGATATACAGTTTCCGACCGGCCTGCATGATGCATAAGCCCTTTTTTTTTTCAGTCTTTTCTACGAGCTCCAGAGAGAGCGAACCATATTCATGATTATAAGGCTAAAACCCCCTAAGCGCCAACGACCTGAATAAGGCTTCATGCGTATCCTCTCTCAAAGCTTGGGAGCCTAAGGGCCTTATTGGGCGCCAAGAAACCCGGGTCCTTCCCCCGATACGATCAGAGTGACGACAGTGGACACATAGAAGATGCTCTCTCTCATCCTTGTCCGTGCGTAAGACCTGCATCACCATTTTTATAACTTCATGCTATGACATCGAACGCTCCCTAAACGCTGGTTGGTTGCAAACCTGTACCAACAATTCCAACAACGGATCACGAGCCGTGTGTGTTGGGATGACCTAAATCGGGGCCGGAGGAACAGGAAACAAAATGTATCCCCATTCGCCCAGACACACATTTTCTTATTCTAAATTTTTTCTCTCTCAATGCACGACAAGTAGTCTGTTTCTTCCAGTCGACCTCTTTTTTTTTTTTCGTAAGGGTTTCCAATCATGCGGTGTCACCTGTGCCCGTTTCGACCCTACCTCTCAAGAATGCGCAGTAAGGGAAACGATAAATACCAAGGAGACGGCAGAGTATGCAACATGCCGGTCCATTTAAGCCTTTCCCCGGAATCTGTATTTCCAAATTCCTGGGCCTCGCAGACAAGTTCGAAAAAAAAGAGGGCTTCGAGGTTCATAAAGGTGGTTACACGACACTCTGATTGCATTCGGAATCCGATTCGGGCTTGCTGCAGCGCTCACGGAACAGGTGTACCGTGCTGTGAACGTTTCTTGCTTAAGTCGCTCGCCCCCAACGACGAATCCTTTAAAGGCGACTGTACTCCCGCCGGTTTAACAAAGTGTATTGTTCGTTCAAAGTTGCACCCAAAAACCAGGTCGTCGGGACTGTAACGTCGAATTTTCCAACAATCACCAACATGGGTTACGAGAACCTTCCACTCGAAATCGAATTCAAAGTCCTCGACGAGGTCGATTGGACAGAAACTACCTCCTGCTCGCAGGTATGCCGTCGCTGGAAGGACTATCTTGCAAAGTCAAAAGCCCACAATAGGCGATATATCTCAAATCAACAACTTCCTGAACCGACAAATATGAAGAAATTCAAGAGTCGGCATGATACGCGACTAATACGCGACTTCAGTATGGCTTCGGCCCAGATCACCGTTAGCATATCAACAGACGAAGGCGAGGAAGACGATTCCGTAAGAATCATATCACAAGATATCATCCTGAATCGAAATCCTACAGTTCTCCTTCATAGGTTTATGCATGAAGCTGAACACTCTATTGGATTTTTCATCACCGTCGGACCTCAAAATAAACACACCTCCTTACATAGGGGGTCAGCGCCACAGGGGTTTTTCCTCATTGGGAACAAGGATCTCCATTTGCGCCCAAACCCTTTGGGAGGGCGTAAGGGGAGCTTGCTACTGCCTGAGCTATCGATAGATCACGAAAGTAGCTCCGAGGATTCGATTGATAGCGATGACGAAAGAGAAGAAATTTTTTTCAGCGAGAGAGGGCGGTTTGCAATTCAGTTGAATGCAGATTGGCATTGGAATGAAAGAATATTCAACACCCCGATGTGTGATACGGATATCATATATGGCCGGGGATTTGAGAGTTTCAAATCTGCAAGGAGAACAAGCCCATACAATCCGCGGATGGGAACCGAGAAGTACTTACGACGACTCTCAGAGCTGGATTTCGAGCCGGACAATCCGATCACTATTCGCCAGCTTATTAGGGCTATTACGCAGTCGGTAACTACTATTAAGAGATTGGAACCGGATTTAAAGGAAGGAGGCGAGGTTTTCTTTGTAAAGTTCGACGGTATAAGGATACAGGAGTATATGAAGTATATATCACATGGGTTTTTCGACTTTGAAACAGGGGGCAGGATCGAATTAGAGATATACCAGGGGGTAAATTGGGTGGAAGAGGAACCGTTTCCCTTCGGGGCTTGAGAACGAAACTGGATAACGTTCTAGAATTCTTCCATTAATTTACAGGATTAATCGGGATAGGCTGTTTGTTTGGTGGAGCTCGAGTCGGGGTTACTTACAATGGTGCTATGATGCTGATTTTTCGCAACGAATTTGGCGTTTTACCATTTTAACTCATAATTTATATTACATGTACACATATATTTCTTAGAATATTCTTTCTAGCACTGTCTATATCTTGATGTATCCTTCTCTTAAGTAATTCACAAACTGGTTAAGCATTTTCACATAATCGCGAGTATATATTCCAGGCTACACACTTTATATGTAGGTCCGGATCTCGGGACCCACACGGCTCGCGAGAGTTTCGAAGTTCAAAGGCGAGCTACCCGGCCAAAAATGGTCGAAACTTTAAACCAGAAACTGCGGCTTCCCGTTGATCCTTGCACCTCTTAAGCTGAATTGGAGGCCATTGTGGCAGGGCAGCCTCGTTGGGCTGGCATTGTTGGTGCAGCCCCACAGCCAGTGCTTTTTCTTGTAGAACCAGCCTGGTCGACTTGGATCCTGCTGAGACGACCTTAAAATCGCCTGCCACCCGCGTCGATTCCAACAGCCAACATTTCGACCTCGAGCACCTTTCAGTACGACATTTAGATCGGATTCTGGTGGACGAGTCATACAAAGGCTTGTTTGGGCAGCGACGGGAAATCTGTCAGGTAAGTGTGGCTATATGTGGCAACAATTGCATACTGAGTTTTGATATCGATTCAGTTGGTCCTTATAATTAGTATCCAGCATCCTTTCAGCGATTTCGACCTGTTTCAGCTTCATGATCAATCCTTGTCTCCTGAATTCGTCCTCCCGAGTAGCTACTATCTAGGTACCTACCTCCCTACGCGTATACGGAATCGAATCCGGTCAGCTCTGTCAAGCCAGTCAACTAGCCAGCCATCCAGCGTCCGCATCCATGGCCATGGAGCCAGCAGCACTACCTGGAGATTCCGCCTGTTATCTGCCTAGAGATCGATGCCATGCCGCAAGATATTCAGGTCGCTCTCGAGCTTTATTATGTGCCCTCTAAGCTTCCCGACCGTGAAGCTCTAAGCCAAGCTAAGATACTGCTTTAAAGCTCTGGCCCTTCCGTACGGCGGCTGGAACGGAAAGAGGGATCATCGGGGCAGATGTGTTGTTCTGGCAGCTTCGTGCACATCGACAACACCAACAACACAAAACTGCGTGTTACACAAGGCCACGGCTTCTTCCACTGAAATGACGGCCAGCTACAGATATCTGCGGCTTCCCTTGACAGGGCTCAATCCGCCTTCATCACACGACAGTACTTCTTGCCCATCTTCCATGCATAACTGTCATTATCATCATCATCATCATCGCCATCGATTCATTAGTCACATCACATTTTCCACATTCATCTCGAATCCGACCTCCTAACTTTGCGTTTCTGGGACGATTAACCAGCCAGCTATCTCCATTTGCTACAAGCAAACAATTAACAGAACGTCAATCTAGGCTACGGCAAGCTTCTACACAGTCAAAAAGGTATATATCCCCCTAGTTGTTTCTTGAAGAATCCCCTAAATACTAAAGATTCTCGTTTTTGATTACAATTAGAGACTTTACTAAACCGATTTATATAGATTCCGTGGAAGCTATATCGCACGTGGTATCTGTCCCTACATTCCTGAAGAATATATACCTAATGTCTGCCATGGACACCGACGGGGCATCGAAACGGGCGCTATCTTCCCAGAAGGCTTCCAGCTTCAGTAGCCTAATTCCTCCTGAGGGGTCCGGGAAACCAGCTGAGCTTCGCTACTCGTCCCTAATACCGGTCCCAGACACCATTGACCACGACTATGACTCGAACACAGTCCAAGGACCAGCAAAACCAGGGTCACCAACCCAGAATCACTACTTTCTATTTGAGCTCGAAGCGAAGCCACTTGAAGAGTACCCATCCCTACGAATCCCTACTCAGACCCTCGCCGAGCTCGAGAGGGAGATCATAGCCAAAGGACCTCCCGGGCAATGGTTTCGTCAAATCCCAGGCAAGAGGACGGATATTACCTGCCTGCCAGCAGAAATGCACGCCGAGATCCTTAAGTATGTATCGTTCGTCGACCAGCTTGTATGCGAACGCGTGTGTACGACCTGGCGGACGATAATTCGGCGAGATTGTGCTGGCTTTCGTTATACGACTATCAACGATTCATGCTTTACCGGAATCAAGGCCAATGAACCAGATAGGAAGAAACCTGCCAACCCGAAACGGACCCGGCCCGAAGACAAAATACCTCCACCACTCCAACTTGAAAAACCAAAGATTCTTATCCATCGCCTCCTCCAGGATGGAAACTTCGCCTTCCGCCAGATTCCGGGCACACGATGCTCTGTAGAGCTGATGTCAACATATTTCCCCGCTAATCCTTACGAACGGCCTCGACGCTTCAAACTCGCCAACTTAACGTTCCTCAACGACCCAATCGCGGTCTACACCAGCACTTCTTTCAGTGGTCGTATCGATGTTCCTAGTATTACCATTGAATTCGATCCAGAGCCCCTAAGAAATGAATTTTCCTTCAAGATTGGCGGGCGCTTCTCTACCGCTAATACAGCCCAAGTTGTCGCTCCATCACTTCCGGTCCCTTTCCCTAGTGGGCCTCTCCAGCCTACCCTTTTCGGCCGCGCTCTTAGCTCTCCTCACGCCCGCGTCGCCTTCGGTAAAAGTCTCAAATATTACCGCCCATGGGACCTAGGTAGCTTCCTCTTAGCCGTTATGGGGAAACTAGAATCGCCACGTCATTGGTACGAAGATACTGCCCTCGAACAAAACGAACGTTGGAATGGAAAAAACGTGTTTCAAAAATGGATTACTGGGGTTGACTACGATGGTGACTGGGACATGGACAATGGATTTCGGAGGCCACTTAATATCAGTCAGATTGTTGTTAAGGAAAGGGAGTTATTAGCTCAATATCAGGAGAAAGGGTTTTGGTATATGAGGGAATGGAGGAAAGATACTAAGATGGACCATATGCACGTGGCTTTGACACCTGTGAGTGATTGGGTGTGGGAGATCTGTTATTAAGTGGAGGGTTTTCAATAGTGCTCATCATTTTCCTACTAGCATGCGCATTCAACTGGTCTTTCGACGCCTGTTTCACGAATAGCATTCCTGGCCGTTTCTTACTTCAAACACGTCTTCGCGTTTAGGATAGGCCTTTTCGGTTTTATCACACTTAGCATAGTTATGCGTTCACGAATTAACGGTCCCACAAAACTACAACGCCTTTAACGGCTTATCATTCTATTCTAACACATCTATGGAACTAGTGAAACCTAGATAGTTATAAGGGCATCGCACCTTAGCGCTTTCGAACCTGCTAGATCGAAGAATAAAGAACAGGTTCAAGTTTTACCAGGGTTTCTATGCTGTTCGTACATCGCGGCCAGGGCCCTTCCAGGCCCGGATGCAAGTTGGAGATGCAGCACAAGTCTTGGTATCTGATACACTTGCTTGGTCCGCCATTAACCTCCACATGAGCATCGAATCATGGGCCATTAGGCCTATTCTTCGGCAGAGGGGCCTCTTTATCGGTGCAACGTGCCACAAACCAGATACAGAGAAGATAAAATCACAGAAAAACGGGGGTTGTCTCTGATATTTTATTGGCATTTATACCCCCAAATTTGTGCCAAAATTGCCCCAAATAAAACTTCACAAATACCCGACATACACTCATGGCACTGATATGGTGGTAGTCCTACTAAAACAGATATCTCCGAAATATCACTAGCAATATCTCCAAGACTAAACTAAAGCTTCGAAACATCCTTTTTCTGCAATGCGAAATAACATCGTCCCACTGCTCCCTTCTCGCCGCTCGTATCACAAGACACCCACCCGGCTTTCCCAATCGGCTCTTCAGCGGTACTACAAAGCTGCTTTAAAGTCTGCTTGTCTGCATGGTTTGCAACAAATCGATGGTTATTCTTCGTTAGTCTTCCTACAATATATGCCATTTCTGGCTCGCCGGAGCGATGGAAGGCCACTGTGTACGTCTGTGATAAAACCGGTATTAACATTACGACTATTAGTACGGGCTTCTAAGTGGAGCATGGCATACCTCAAT
Organism: Orbilia blumenaviensis; assembly: GCA_036872755.1. Taxonomy (NCBI): domain Eukaryota; kingdom Fungi; phylum Ascomycota; class Orbiliomycetes; order Orbiliales; family Orbiliaceae; genus Orbilia; species Orbilia blumenaviensis. Next base: position 244,378 of record JAVHNS010000003.1, on the reverse strand, counting down.
AACAGCCTCGCCTTCTGGGGTCTCATCCACAGGAGGACATGATACCTCTGTGAAAACCGGTAGAGGTGGAGAGGTAGGGTAAGGTGACTCAATAGGCCTTGGTCGGCTGGAGATACAGATTACATGCTCATATGTTGCAGAGCCTCCGTTCGCAAGTATCAAGCCTGTTGAGCCCTTTCCAGAACGCAACTGGCGGGTAATTTCTGTTATAGCGTGCATGGCATAATTGTTTCCTGCACCACCGAATGAAGTTAGGCCCCCCAGCACGGTTATCGGTTTAGGAGGGCTAACAACATCAAGGCCGAGATGGTGTCCCGCTATCTTGGGTACAATTGGAAAGCAGCTATAAAGGTCGTAGACATCGATATCTACTGTTGAGAGGTTGCTGACTCGCAATGCAGCGTCGAGGGATTGTGTGATTGCTGGGGAGGAATGGTAGTTCGGCCTTAGCCAGACTTTCAGTTTCGAACGTGGTTAGCATGCGATCCTCAGATTTGTATGCTTGGAAATGACTATCTTTATACATACAATAGGTGCTATCCTGTGTCCCGGCGCCACCAAGGGCATATATCCATTTGGCTTCCGGAACACCAAGCTCCTTTGCAAATTCCGTTGAGGTAAGAATCACTGCACCTGCTAGATTCACGCTGTTGAAGGCGTTCATTAACAAAGGATCTAAAAGTTATATTAGCCTGCATGCTTTAAATCATCATATATTTTGCTCTTACATGGGAAACAGATCATCCGATTCTTTTTGCTAACTGTCCCGATCATTTCCTCACTCATACTCTTTCCAAAATTCCAGGAATATGGGTGCTTCTCTGAAATCTTAGCGAAGTTACCGTATATTCTAGAGGATTCTTTATTATTGTCGCTAATGGATTGGTTTCGATAGGCACGATATCCGTTTTCATAGAGAGGATAGATATGGATTGGTGCGCCTATATCATGCAGGGCTCCAAGATCTACAGGATCATTGGCCATTAAGCAAAGGCTCAAGCGCCGCAAAATGGATTTTTAAAACCTACCGCTTCCCAAATCCCTTGTCGTGGGCGACGGGACTCCAGAGACTTCTGCAGCAGATGGTGACCACCCTGGTGGTGGAAGTTTTCCCGCCGCAGCACATGCTCCCACTATCATTTAGGGGTTAGTATACTAAATTCTCTGTTTGTAGGTACGAATTCATTCTTACAAGAAGCAAGCGCTTCACCACCAGTTACAACAGCAACTTTAGCTTGTCTTTTTGATATTCGTCTTGCCGCTTCGTCAAACAAAAACCCTGGTTGGTTTCCACCATGGATACTGATATGCTTATGCGACGGATTTACCCTTAATTTCTCCGCGAGAAGACCAGGAAGGTCGGGGTATGGCCATGTCCATGTATTCACCGCGTCTATACTATCGATGTTCGCTCTTAATAACTCAGATTTAGGTGACTCGGTATCTTTAATCGCATCCAGAATCGCTTGATGCATTAAGTCAGCTGGTTCCTTTGCATCTTCAATCCTTGTTGACCGATTGATGACGTCGGCTACACCGATAATGATAGGTACTGCTGGCGCCATTATAAATCACTACGACGATCGGCCTTTCAAAAATCCAACAAAAAAGTAAAACGAAGAAACATTAATATTTTAAAAACAAAAAAAGGAGTATTTACCCCGTATTACCTTTTGGCTCCTGTCGCGTGAGATTCCGAACTTTAGAACCGGGTTTATAAGCCAGGAAGCCATGGGATTTAAGCCGAGGCCTAACAACCATGCGGCCGCTTACCAGGTAAAGCTTGCGAACGTTAGGCCGCCTTCACGTGAAGTTCCTAGTACAACGAGCTTCCCAAGTGGAACCGTGTGGCAGGAGTTCTTGGTAAGACAGGAATTGCGACTAATCGCAGTTAGTTCAGCGTAAGAAATTAATTCTGACGCCAGCAATCTATGGGCATCGGTCCTGCAGTGGGCACTCTGGCAAAATATCCAACATTGCGAGCATTGACAACACAGAATTGGTGTAGCTTCGATGTTCCTATAAAGCCCCTACTAAGCTCTTCCCAATTTTCTAACATAAATATATACACCGAAGGAAGGTTATCATATTTATAACCTACGAATACCGTAGGTTCAGCAATAATTTGAGGAGGCATACTCCCTCAGCTGTGGACCTAGAGACTTTGCCGCCTAGCACTTCAACCGAGACAAACACATGTACAGTTATCATGCAACATGATTACATTAGAGTTATACATATGAACAATGGGGCCAAAGAGATCCAGCAGGGTTTCATGGTGTCGTTGAAACTGATCAGTGAAAAAAAAAAAAAGAAAAAACTATATGTGAGCCCAGTCTTGGGCTTTGCGCTCGTTCTTTAGTGGGAGACAACACGAGAATATCTACACGACCCCATGCGGTTGACACTAATATCCTAGAAATCACCTATCAATTCTACAAGTGAACCCCATTTTCCCTCGTCTTCTAATATAACAGGCGTTTTCAGCCCCGAGTGATGGTCCTTCCGAGATTTGTAAACACCATTCCTCAAGACAACCATTAGGTAATCACCAGTAGGGCAATAGAATCCGTCAAAGTCGATCTGGAACGGTGCCACAAACTCTATTGTTGATTCTCGAATCATCGGAAATAGCAGACCCCAGACCCTCTGCATGGTCTGCCGAACTGTTGCTCCTTCACAAGGTGAATAGGAAAATTCGTTCTCAACGATCATGCCTTCCGAGGGGGTTGCGACCCAGATACCGACCGTAATCCGTTTTTGCTTCATTCTGAGAAAACCCCGAAGCTGCTCTTGGTCCGAGCGAATCTCTTTGTCGACATCACTTCCATCTACCCCATCCAGTGACAACTGTGAAATTTGAGGGATCCCTTTCGCGGCTCCAGCGCGAACAGCTTCCATATCAACAAATGGCGAGAAGAATGGTTCATCTAGAATCGGACTATCGGAAATATCCGCGACGAGTTCTCGGATATACCCGTCCGAACCTAACCCTACGACTTCGTAACTGGGGCGTATGATGAGAAACTTGGAAATCTTGCTGTCGTCCTGATTGATTTCACAACTGAAAGAAATGGAATTGTGGTAATCACCAATAAAGTATCGATGAATGCCGAATAATTTGTTGTCGGCGAGACCAGTATATCTCATCTTTTGGAATTGAGGATTTAAGAAGATGTTTTCCCATAAGCGGCAGACTCGACTCGCTGGTACCTGGTCGCAAAAGGAGAGGAAAGAGAAAATATGTGCTTGGAGTTCGACGGGGAGAGTAAGTATCGTCGCCATTTTCACTAGGTTAAAATATACTGGTGCGGATATTTGATATATTCTTGCTGGCGTTTGAGTAACTGGCTAGCGCACCGTAGTAGAGACGCCAAGACGCCGACAAGAGATTCTAGTCAAGGGTTTCCGGTATCTGAAAGGTTAGGAAGGCTGCGGGTATGCAGCTGATTATGAAGTTAGACTAACCAGTGATAAATATGATTGACCGATTGCTAATATTTTTGGATGCGAACGCTGGAATCTAATCCCAGGCAAGTACAAGTGCAGTGTGACTCTGACTATCCAAAAACGCACGCAAAAATACAACATTTTAACACAAAACACATATAACATATCCTCTAATTCAATGTTTTGGTACCTTTCATCTGTTAACGTACACAAGGAATTATGAATTTTTAATAGTGTAATAATGCTAACTACCGTAGAGCTAGGATATAGGCATCGGCGCAAGCTAGGTGTCTAGGGTTATCTAGCGTGGAATTTCTGAACGTATATATGACAACCCGCGAAGTCAATATTTGGCTGCATCGCTATCTGCGCAACTTAACCATAGCTAAATACATAAAAACAATGGACATAAAGACGTAAGCGTATATGATATATAAAAACTATACTTGCAATTGCTATTCCACCTAATACGGGACCTTGGTAATCAATTTCAATTAGTATAGAATACTAAGTAAGATTATTAGGAGGTTACTCTAGATCTTCGGGCGCCATACCTTAAAATAAAAGTTTTATAAAACCAACGGGCTCCATTGTAATTGGAAAGCTCAATGTTCCCAGGGCATCCGGGGCGGGGTTGAGGTCATCGGAACCTCATTGCTCATAACTTCGGAATGGTATGTAAATACAGGATGATCCGATTCCTCACGGACGCTGGCATGTGTAACTCTCTGATGTCTTGCGTGAGGTTGATCTGGGAGATACCAAGTCTGACCCTTAAACTTGCCCGATGCGAAAGAAATGCCACTGATGTTGATGTAAGCAGAGGAGCTTGATCCTTTTCGCACGGTTAAAGATCCTTCGTAGATGGACAAAAGGGTGACATCCGAATTTGTGAACTCGTTGGTGAAGTCGGAGCCTTCCATCATGAGCGACATTGCTGCTGTAATAAATTTCTATTTTTGTTGGTTCATAATTAGTCACACTACTTTCATATGAAATCATGAAGACATGGGAAACGGGATATTTTGATATAACACTGACTTGGTGAGGTGAGGACCGAGACTGGTGAGGTGGTAAGATAATTGAAGTTGGTTTGAGTGTTTCGGAGAAGAAACAATGGTATCTAAGTTCGAGGGGTAGGGTCTTCTACTGATGATATCTCTTTGGAGAGGATGAAGGAGTTATGAGAGTGGACGTCGAGGCTTATTTATGCTCTATCGAAGCAATGGAACCCGTGGACACTTTACTAGACTTATACGTATGTTGGACAATGTGTCTGCCTGAAAGTCCCCTCTGCTATCGTTGAGGCACAACCCCATCGAGCATGGTATTTAGAATCCCAACTAAAATAGGAATGGAAATTGTGATCATCCGTCATTGGATTAAACATCTATTCCGCAATGCGAAGCAGTAAAATTACCGGCTAAGCGAAATCAGCTGCGCACTCACCTTGATTAAGCTTTTTTGAATTTCAGCTGTCCTTTAACTCAAAATCCTACCTCAGCTGGTATCGTGAACCGAGTTCCAGAAGCGGTAAATCTCAGCCGTGAGGGGCGTTTGGGCGCCAGCCCCGAAGTGCGACTCTACCAATGGAAGGACAACACTTTTGATATATAGCGCCTTGGGCGGTCTGAGATGCGGCTAGAGGCCTTCTGATATCTCTGGAAGTTTCTTTCACCTTGGAGGTTTTCGGAGTTTTAGGTAGCTGAGAAGGTTGTTAGTATATATTTCCACGTTCTGGGATATCATTTGCTATAAAAACCCATTGTATTGGTCGTTAATACTCAAACGAGTTGTCATGCTAGCTCTAACATTGAGGCGCTCTAAGACAGCACTAATAGCAATAATAAATGGCAATCCATTTGGTAGAGGAGATTTTGAATGGCGAGCATGTAGAATATTTATATGATATACGGTAAGGGAATACGTAGCAAGTTTATCATAGGATCATCGCGCCGAATTACTTGACAATTCTCTTACGTTTTCAGAAATTCTAGGGACTAATTTGCTCTTCCTGCAGAAAACGTAGTCTATATTGTGATATCCTCGATCACATTGGAGGTTGTTCTAGATTTAAATACTCCTAGATGGGAAGAATCTGTAAAAGGCCTCGGCGTCTGAGACCGAGACTATAAAGGGCCGCAAAAAGAACTTGGAATCGACATTTGTGCGGGACATGCACCGCGGCTGGTGTTAGACAACAAAAGTTGTGTTGTGGTGGTATTTTTTGGCCCTTTCACAGCACCTTCATCTTGGCATGGGTCGGGTTGACATGTCCTGGCCTCGGTCGCGTCCTCCTGGTCGAATACCCTTCTTTTTTTCCCTCATTCTTCTTGCGGGATAAACGATGCTTGTTATACCTTCCATTTGCGCGCATAAGATCCTATCCTGGTTTTAAATCTCCTGAACTTATGATAGTAAGGCATCGAGCTGTTACATTGTCTTAACGCTGCGTGCTTAGTGTACTCAGAACACACTGAACCCAGAAACACACACACTCTGAACTTTTAAGCGAGATCTTGGTATAATAGAAATCTGGCAGCCGGCCTCGTTGACACTCTGATTTAGTCGTGCCAGTAGCTGTGCAGGCTGGCTGGCAATTTCTTTTAAAAAAAAAAAAAATCCAATGGGAATAAGTTGGCATAAGTATGCTAAATTAACATACTTATGCCAGAGTTCCATTATGCCAAGATCTCGCTTAAAAGTTCGGTGTGCGTTTGTGTGTTTTGTGGGTTCAACGTATTTTGACCTCTTTCAGCTCGGCCCAGCCTAATAGCTAATTGATTCTACCAAAACTGAACTGCAAATTCGATAAATCCTTGCCCTTCCTCTAACCCAAACTTAGCAGACACTTTGTTGCCGTAAATTTGTTCTGCCAATGGATTTGGCGTTGAGAACTATGTCGATTCTTAATCTCCCTTCTGAGCTTCACTCTCATATTTTATCATACCTATTCGAAATCAGGGACCAAATAGTAGCAGCAGAAACATGTTCTCTCTGGCGCGACCTCCTCCTCACAAGGCCCGCTCAGTTGGGGAGATACAAATCTAGCGAGAAGAACGGGGCACTTCCTCCCACTCATAAGCTCCTATTACCAGCAGATAAATATAGGTTAAGCTGCACAGTCCAAAATGGGACCGTTCAATGCTACAGGCTGTCGTTCACGCACAGACGGACCGAAAATGACGACGATAAAACCTCACATTACAACACGAAAGACATTTCCAATAGCGCGTTTCTTGACGAGCCGCCAGTTGGATTTCTCGATAGCAGGGACCCCGAATACTTTGGCGAAACAGAACTAGGGATCACAGGAAGCATGTGTATCTTTTACGAGGCCAGAACTAGTGGCCTACAAGATATTGAGTGCCCAAACACCACAACGGTCAAAGATCTCATCCACGGGTTTGTCAAAAATGCACAATTCTATATGGAGGAGGGTGGAGTACAAACGGATTCGCTTCAGGAGGTGGTGTTTTCCTTGTATGAGCTGACAAAATTCGATCGCGAGAGAAAGCCTCTACCAGCCTTCGTTACCAGCCATGTATTTGCCGGCATGGTTGTCAAAAGGTCAGAGGAGCAGTATAGAGAGTGGTTGGAGTTTGACCAAAATATTCTCCCGAAAAACAAAAAGGAACAATACTAAGCTCGACTTGTGCAAGGGATGCGCTTGGGTATCGAAAATAGCGAGAACATCATTGAAATTGGGCTTCCTATTTTCCCCGGCATCAAGAACTGGCTTTAGCAGCATTTCAAGGAATAGCCGAACTGTAAAACTTTCTCCATAGTATTTGGCTCCGCGCCAGCTGCGATAAGAGACTGTGAATATGTTCTTATATAGACCAGCTTTCAACTCATCTAATAGGTCTTCGCCGTTCCAAGCCACAGATGAGAAGAGAGATTCGTCTGGGACCAGATTTGTATCCTCCAAATGGCGCCCTTTGAGGAAGTAGTCTCGAGAGCCATTATCTTTACAATCGTAGCAGAAGGGTTGAGATCTTGTTGGAATCAAGCAATACAAACATTGGACGGGACATTCAGAGCTAGGACCGTATCGTGATCTTTGCATTTACTTGAAGAGAAAGATACTGTTCCACCTTTCGCAACTCCGGCGGCACATATTTGGTCTTCGATGGGGAGGTGTGGCCGTATTGTTCATGAAGCTAACGATCGAATTTCTCGATTTTGTCTTTCAATTGCAATACTGATGAATTTTAGTTTAAATTGAGTCAGCCATCTCTTTGAAGAGGTGGTTATGATGTGATAAGCTTAGATGTCAGGAGTTGAGTCGAAATTTGCTGACCAGGTATGTCATGAAAGTTAGTTGTCGTAGAAGCTAGCAGATAACTAATCGTGTGCTTGTAAGCGAATTCATCGAGACGTACCCTTAGAAATTGTAGGCACTATTTGTAAACTTGTCTCGCAGAACAGACACCTGTCATACAATATAATCAGAACTCTAAACTACTTACACCCGTGTAATGAAATTAATTGGTATACTTTTGAATATATATATGTGGATACAGATATACCTAAACCATCTATCTATAAAACCGAATTTCTTATTTGAAATCATTCCACTTATATAGCCTCTCACGATAATCTATCTTCAACCAGTTTTTAACCCGTTACTTCTTACGCAAATTGAACACCAAAGAACTAGGTTATTCCTTAACCTGGTCCAATTAAAGTATATTCGTCGCGTCTATATATGTACATTGCTCCCCCACGCTCATTAAAGTATTATCTTTCGTTAGTTTATAAAATCAAATTAAAATTTCGACTTCTGCTCCCGTAAATTTCATTAAAAACCAATAGACTTGAGCATAGTGTAGTTGAAGAAGTTGGTTGCTTTAAAGATCAGCAGACTTATTCCGTGGTTGATCTGTAGTGTTCAGGCCTCTGCGTAAGAAAACCATGCTCGTGTATATGGATCAGATGATCAAGCTGATCGGGCAAGACGTTCAATCGTACAAGCTTGTAGAGCAAGAACAGTACTCGTCACAGCAAGTCGGACAGACTGATTCATCCCGATAATCGCTTTTCCAAACAGATTTCTTAGTGGAAGACTTGGATGACCGGCGACTCTTGGCTTTTTGCCCTGTGCGAGATGGCGAAGAGGAGCGAAAAAGAGAGATGAATTTCGAGACCGATGGCATTTCTGTAGAAGGTAGGAAAGCTGACGTCTGAAAGATTAAAAATTGAGGTGATATGAGGCTGGTTTACGAGACCGGATGGTATCAATATTTGCCGGTTTTTGTATCGAATACTAATTAAATATTATGGATATATATATTCAAGTAGTAAAACAGATTTCAATATCTAGAGGTTTTGGTGGATAAGTGCCAGCACTTTTTTGTAGGCCAGCTACTTCGGTAGGGTTTGAACCCAGGATAACTTTGAGTGATGATTATTGAATAACCCGGCGCCAATTACGTAGTACATGGGATCTTTATATAGTTTTACTGAATTTCGCTAACACGCATGATCCACTGCTCCACTTGTGAATCAATCCCACTGGATCGCGGATATATCATCGATATCAATAATGCATTGACGCCAATCCTTATCGCAGGGGATTTGAAATCGAAATGCGAGAAACTCATAACTCAAAACGTCTGGCCCAACCTTGTGGAGCTAGGAAACTCACCCGTCCATACTGTCCTCGTTTATCATCTGGGTGTGCTCAACCTTCTAGAATATCTGTTGTCTCATAGACAGCGTTCCGACAGTATTCCTAAATGGGAAGTTGGTTGACGTCTCGGATTGGAATAGTCTCGATGTCAGACAGTTTTCACGTTGCGGTATCAGACTTGGCACGCGCCAGGACCGGTGTGCAGCATCATAATTACCGATAGCATTGTTATTTAAACCTAGGTTTCGATGTAAGACAAGGACTTCCGACTAGATCTAAATCGAGAATGTGATTTTAGGTCCTCTACACTGCACGGCAGTTCTGGTGCAAAATATTCGTGTTCGAGTACGGAGTAAGGCTCGATGCATGTATGCATGCAACATAGCAACCCTCGTTAAGCTTCCCCTCGCTTCGAAAACGATTAGCCCTGCATCAGTTTTGTCTCTGAATTCTCCGTGTATAGGGACCAGTCGCATATATGCATATATATGCGAATACCTAAGTATTAATACTATGTAGCCTTGCATTGTACAAATGGGCCGATCCGCACCCGACGACGTTGCGATGTAAAGACTAAATCGATCAAGCTCATGAATATCATGAATTGGTCTCGTGAACCCTGGGGTCAAGTTAATATATAACTTCCACCGGTCACCATCAGGGCATAGCTAATCTAGCTAACCTAATGGTCCGTTAGGTCGCATTAATTAACTTATCAGGCGGGGTCGCACTGGTCTCGTTGGGAGACTGCGGTCTAATCAGCTCTGGGCTATCCCTTTTACCATCGTGCTCTTCATGGCTCTGGTGATCCTGCAACACAGGCACCTGCAACACATTTGCTTTCCCAATATTCCAACACTGGCAACACCGACGAGGTCAACTTGACGCTGGGTGGGGGCCGCGGGCGGGGCTGTTGGCATTTTCATGTGCCGAGTCTTAAGCGAAAACCCTCACCGTTGACATATGACCGTGACCCCGATGTCGGCCTTACATGCAATTACATGACCATCCTGCCGAATGCCATCGACTTGCCATCTCCATCTGCCTATCTACACGGTTAGGTAGGTCTGCTTTAGTTACTCTTGAAGTTTACTGGGCCTAGACCTCACGGGTATTCGTCGAAACCACGCGCCAAGATGGCTTCTGAGGATGCAGTCCGCACCCGAATCCTCAACCACATGAATAAAGATCATGTCTACGACTCGAAATTGTATCTCATCCACCGCCTATCCTATCCTAAAACTCTCTTGCTACCGTCTGACCCCGCAGATGTCCGACTCTCCGACATCCAGACTACACATCTGACAGTCACTATCGATGGTGTCTCCAAAGACATACCCTTCAACCCACCGATGGATTCCCTCTCCGATTCACGTGTTCGCCTAGTGGACATGACAAAACAGGCAGAAGCGGCCTTGAGAGTGGATCGTGATATGGTTTCTATCAGACCTGTCTACCTCCCACCACGCGGTGTTGGGGAATGGACCCTCCTATTCACTATGCTGTCATGCATGTATCTTCTCTTCAACCCTTCTACACTGCAACCCGGAGGGCTCGTCTACTCAACGATCCTGAAGGACTACCCGGGGATAGCGGATGCGATGTACAAACAGGCCTGGTGGGGTTACTGGGTATTGGTCCTTTGCCATATTGGGGAGACCCTATGGTTCTGCTTCGGGGTATTAGGCAAGTTCTGGGAGGTACCTGGTATCGATACTGGGACGGCAGCGCTATGGACCGTGGATGTGGCAATTCATGGATACTACGCACTAAACAAGTGGAAGAGAATGGTGAAGAGGCAGAGCAAGAAGAATGGAAAGAAGGACCATTAAGCATGATTAGGCGCTCTGCATTGTAATGCATCATTCGATTCGCGCATTTACAGGAGTCAATACGCGAGATAGAACTGGCCCTGTGAAATAAACAAGAATATTGGGCCACAATATGCCGCCATGACAGTAATGTTAGTTTAATAGCAAATGAACGAGAAATCCAAGGACATGAACAGGTAAAATTCACCTTCTTAAAACACAAACCCCAAGCCGGGCTGAATACGCCAGCCGACGTATAAACCAGCTCTCAACCAGACGACTAGCTCACTAATACCTTAAAGAGAAAATTAAATAAATCGAAAAACTAGTAGGCAGATCGGTAAAAAACCGGGTAGGCAGGCCAGATAGATGTAGTCTTTGGGGTAAAAAGGCTGGATAGACAGCCTGGGTAACCGCGTATGCTAGCCCGCCCTTGTTACGTGCCGAATGGTAGCAGGTGAATTTCACCTTTTATGTCCTTGCCTTTCTCCTACCTACTGGATGGCTACAACTTTCTAATAGAACCTCTTGGACTAATCGTACGTGCACGCGTGGTGAATAGGGAAATTATTTTTGTGAAAATGCAAGATCTCATTAACAAGACAAACAAATTTTATTTACACGAACAAATGATCCATGGATCATCCATTCATAACCTGTCATTTCCGCGTACTCAAATGAATCAAGCTAAGTTGAACGAGCTGCACCTTTTTGCTAGCGTAAAATATCCCACACTCAAAACTTTTGAATCCCACGATGCAAACGCTCCGAACCAGTCCCATAACACACCAAATTACCGTTCTTTCCACGAGAGCTTAACTTCAAGATCAGCTGCATTGTAAAGGCTCGTACTACTTTGATACCACATATGTTACATATCCCATCTCTCTCAAAGTTGCTATCCTCTCCAGAAAGGTGGGAACCAACATCAGCATGAACAACTCCCAGCCTCACTTGGCGGTTGGAGTGTTCTGAGATGTGATGGATTATTTGAGATACCGGAAATAACTTTGGTAATCTATATTATCCCGCTAGATTCGACTCTCTATTATATGGGGAGAGCCTCGACCCTTCAAACTATATTATCCCATGACTAATACGTACGATACTCGGACCCTTTGTCTGCCTGCCTCCAAATGCTCAACTGATCAAGAACCCCTCGCTGTGTATCTCACAAATAATATAGTGAATCTGGCTACCATTATCTGAACAGTAAAAGCGCCGAGGATAATATTGCAATGTTGGGCGCAATATATTCAATGCGCGGGGGGTCCAGGACATGATAATGGGTAGATGAGAACTATAAGTGGTCTGTTTCGTTACCAAGCATCCTCAAATACGATGACTGGAGTCTTAGAGATGAGACCCCACCCCGCACAAAAATTAGAAAACAAAAGTAGAGATTAGTGGGGGTTGGGGGCCAGTAAGTCCTAACCGTATTATCGGGTCTGACCACAGCAGCGGTAGGCCTGCAGGTCAGTGGCTGATGGAATTTTTCCACCCTTGCAACGTCTGGTTGCACGCATTTACCGCAGGATATAAAACAGTCACAGTAGGCCTAACCTGGTTCAACTAATACAATATTGATCTAGTACTCATGTAATGGCACAGGTGTGCATAGTACGTGTGCCATCGTGATGTTAAAAGCAAGCCAGTTGGATCGTCGGATATTATGTACATTCAGGGTAAGCTAGAAGCTCTACATAGAATGCAAGCTGCGGTATTCCGAAAAGCTTATCATCTGCTGGAAGATTAACCCATCCGGTTTCCTAGTATATGGTCCTAAGGCTAAGACCTCTAGAGACCCTTAGCTTAGCCCCTCATGACGGATCCGATATCCTGCAGATCGATATCTCGGATCCCCGTCCGACAATATGCATGCACGCGACTACCAAATAAGAAAATAGCAGGAAATAGCCTCTAGCTTGCAGTCCACTCTACATACGTAAGTTCCGGATTCGTTTAGCATACCAAAGTGTCTTTATGCAGATTTGTTTCGGCGTGGGGAGCTAGTTCGTCGACGGCACGGCAACAGCCACCGGCGCACCACAACTACTTAGCTTCACCCTCAAGCTTTGAATATCGATGCTATAGCCCGTACCATGTTTCGCAATATCCCCAGACTGTGGCATGATTGAGAGGTTAGCCGCAAGCTCGTCATCTTTGGTTTGCCGAATATTTGATAATAGAAATCTTTCTCCTCCCCTCAAACGCCGTTTCAACGAACGTTTAAACCGACTGAAGTATCATACAAAATATCGGAAGACCACTTTCAAACCCATTCACCCCCATGTGTGCGGTTCCCATCGTATGCGGGAGCTAGGATGCTAGCGAGGCTCCAGAGGCCTAATGACATGGTCCCCATGCACTAAATCTGTGGCGCTTGCTTGGCATCCAAACCATCCAACCTCATCCAACCTAGCTGACGTGATTTCGTTGTTGGAAGACGACATCGAACGTTGGAACACTTGAAGTTTCGTTTCCTTTTCGTATCAATGTCCTTGTTTTCAAAGCGCACGGTACAGCATCAGGCGAGCTGAGAGGTTCATTACCCAAAATCTGGGACTGGAAATTAAAACATGCCGCCAGAAACAGTTTTTAAATATTTTTCCTTCGCACAGAGAAGCCTTCAAGGGTCCTCGACCCAAGACGAGCTTAAATGTGCCGTGATATGGATATTACTTTGCAGACATAGGATCTAGAAGTTCAGATCACATGTGGGGGTACAAGCTGTTTCCTGAGATAGCCGATCACACTCTCTATGGAACTAGCCTCTCCAGTCCATGGAAGATGCCTGTCTCACCTAGACCTTTGACAACCTTCAAAACCAATGAGAACACACGTGAGCCTGCGCAGCATGAAGTCCCTTAGCTAAGAACACTGGTATGAGTGTCGTTAGGGCACAAATCAATTAAGGGGAATTGATAGACACAACCCGGCCGTTTGGAACCTGCACATCCGGCCACTTTCCTCTCGCGAACGTTTTCCCTGTTTTCCCAAGACATTTGAATTCCTGTCTTAAAAGTGCAGCAGGTTCAAATTTGGGCAACCCGACTGAGAGGCAGACAACTTAATGCTTGCTTTCCCTTTCGTGGGATCCAGCACGCCATTTCCCTGAGACTCAAGAGTGGGGACCATGATTCTCCTGATGCCTTTCGAGCTTCTCCACACAGCTGTATATTTGAAAGGATGGGGTCGCACAAATATGAGGTCCACTGATAACTCTATTCCATCTTTATGGATACCGAGAGAACGAATGTTTCGGTAACCTAGTCCCGACGGCATTTTCACAGTAAGAGTAGCCTCTACTGGCTAGTTTGTCTTTTAAATATGGCGCAAAGGCGTTCATCATCCGAGGACACCAAGGACACGACGTTCACCGCCCTGACACCTACAGAGTCACCCACCGAGTACCGAAGTAATATCGAAATAACGGAATTGACATCGAGATCAAAAAAGGACCTTGAGGCTGCCAGGGAACGTATCTTACGGCGACAGGCTCTCGTTCGACAAGATGCACCACAGTTGCCGTTTCTTACTTTCTTTCGAAGAGGGTTGAGCGATGAAGAATTAGACAGAGTTGCGACACAGCCCTCGGTTTATGATGATCCTGCAACAGCAAAATTCTTTGAACCGCATCCGCAATGGGAGAATTTGCATCGATTCGACCCCGACGCCCGATGGACTTGGAGAGAAGAGTTGGTAAGTCTTCAAAAATGACATCTAACTATCGATACCTCGAAAAGGAGGTCTAATTAACATCGCTTCGGAAAGCCATTAATCAATAGACTTGACTGGAAAATTATGGCGTGGGCTTGTATTGCTTTCTTTGGCTTAGATTTGGGTACGTTGGCTGAATTGGACTCTATAATAGTTCCCTGCTTGTTGACAATATTGATTACAATGCAATCTAACACAACCGATTCTGTATCTAGGCCGCGGAAATCTTGCTCAGGCTAATACTGATAACTTCCTCCCGGATCTAAATCTGACCACAAATGACTATAACATGGGCAACACCGTTTTCCAGTTATCATTTCTAAGTGCTGAACTGCCTTCTCAAATAATCAGTAAACGGATTGGAGTTGATAGATGGCTTCCATTTCTAATGTGTTCGTGGGCTATCGTTTCTGGAGCTCAATTCTTTCTATCCGGCAGAACGTCCTTTCTTGTTTGCAGATGTCTACTGGGGCTTCTCCAAGGTGGATTTATTCCTGAGGTATGCACCGTTGCCAATATTTACATATCTTAAGGCGTCTGTTTGCTAATGTCGATTTCTAAATGAAGGTTGTTTTGTAAGTTTTCACATCTTAACCGGTCGCGATAACGCATAATACTAAAAGCAAATTGCGACCACTGGAAACTAATTTGCCCACCTGCCCCTAGGTTCCTCACCTACTTTTACAAAAATACAGAACTCCCCTTTCGCCTTGCAATTTTTTGGTGCACTCGTCGCTTCACCGACATCGTCGCCCCAATAATCGCTTTTGGAATTCTACGGCTTCGCGGTCACCAAGGCCATGAAGGATGGCGCTGGCTTTTCCTTGCCGAAGGCGCCATAATGTTCTCTATTGGAATCTTTTCTGCATTCTTCATGCCAGCTTCACCCACCCAAACCAAATCATGGTACCGTCCCAGCGGCTGGTTCAACGAGCGTGAGGAGACTATTATGGTCAACCGAATTATTCGAGACGACCCATCGAAAGGGGAGATGCACAATCGACAAGGGCTTACATTAAAACTACTATGGAAGTCGCTATGCGACTTTGATATTTGGCCGATTTATATTTTCGGATTGCTCTGGGAGTTGCCATCGGGCCCGCCGGATCAGTATCTGACGTTGAATCTAAGGAACTTGGGATTCAGTACTTTTGATTCAAACTTGCTTTCGATCCCGTCGCAATTTTTCGGAGCCATTACGGTAATTAAGAAACAATCTTAGAAATAATAATATATATAGATTTTACTAATTTTTATTGTTATCCAGATGCTTATATTAACGTGGCTTTCCGTTGCATGGAATGAAAGAGCAGCGTTTGGGATCGTAACACAGCTATGGTACTTGCCGAACTTGATTGCCCTAGCTTTACTACGGAGGCAGTCAGCCCACCATTGGAACTGGTCTATTTTTGCAATCTTGACTGTCTTGCTGTCATTCCCGTCTCGTGGGTACCCTTATCCCCAAACCTCCAAGTTATCATCATTTCTAACATTCACACCTCAGCGCACGCAATGCATGTTGGTTGGGCGAACCGAAACTCAAATTCCGTCCGTACTCGAGCCGTGTCGGCCGCGCTTTATAATATGATGGTGCAGCTTGCCCGGGTGGTGTATTCTAATATCTACCGTGACGACGACAAACCCGAATGTAAGTTCCGATCAACTATTACATGAACTACATTACACTAGTAAGGTTGGCGCTAAACATGAGACTTTCATAGACCGACGAGGAAATAAACAATTAATTGCTATCTGTTGCATGAATGTTGTTGTGTACTGCCTTGCGAAATGCTACTATCTTTGGAGGAATCGCTCACGGGATAAGGTGTGGGATGCGATGAGTATGAACGAAAAAATACACTATTTAGAGACCACAACGGATTCGGGGAATAAGCGAAGAGATTTTCGGTTTGCTCATTGAAATTTCAGTGGCTTATGCACACTTTTAAAAAGAGATTCAGGGGCGTTTGGGGAACTATCATATTTTTGGGTTTAAGGGTAGGCGTTTAATGACTTTTCTCGACGCTTACGGTGCTCGTAGATATATATTACATCAATATTAATATTATCATTATTCCTCTTGATCTATGTATGCAGTTGCTCCGCCGTGAGATATATGGTTTCCGCCCTGGGCTGCGATCAGATCACATCAGAGTGACTACTCGCTGATCCACTTTCGATCCTTATCGGTATGGATTCCATCGAATAGATCCAGGCTAAGATCAAAAACCTTCGAAGCCTCCCGCACATTCCGTATAACAACAATTCCCATTCGATCGTACATCCCTAGTCTAAGCCTCATCTCAGGCTTTCCCTGTGTCTTCAGTGCATCGAATTTAAGGACATGTTTCGCAAGAACACTAATGAATCCTTTAACCGAGATATCTAGGTCCACTTCGCCGCGCACAATTTCATCAGGGGCCTCGCTTGCCTCGCCTGCCTCGCCATCTCCTCGGACGAATTGAAACCAATCCTGTCTATAGAACTGGCGGTCTTTCTGACTACCATATTCGTAGCCTAGTTGATTCCACATGATGCAAACCCCCATTTTCCATTGTTGATCTTTTATATTATCTTCGTACCTCCATCCATGGAAATGGAGGAGCCGCTCCTCGATGATTTCGCTTTTAGTTAGATCAACTGTTGCCTCTGCCCGATCCTGGTCGTCTTGGATTCCTTCGTTCTCATTCAGAACAAAGATAATTTTGGAAACATCTCCGGTGAAGACATTGACGGTGCACTCGAGGCCGATGTCCCAGAAAAGATTGTGCATTCGAGGGCAAAGGGTGGTTTGGGGGTCTACTAGGACATAGCGGTTCGACTTTATGGGTGGAGAGAGAAAGATGGAATACCACAGACGGCAAACTTGGGATGCGGTTAGATGGTCTTGCCAGGGGAGGAAGGAAAAAATGTGAGTAAGTAGCTCCGTGGGGATGGTGCTTATAGGCATTGTATCTGAATGCTGAAGTGAACCGCCTTGGAGGTCTTGTGTTGAAATTGTTGGATTATTATGATGTCGACCTTATCAAAACTTGAGACTCCGAGTCACTGAGCTTGCCTGGTAACGAGACAGCTTGAAGAAACAAGGCCATGGGAAGTTATATGAAATACCTTAGATATTGCATAGGATATTCGCCGATAGAAACTTTGCAGAAGTGACTGTCGACAGTCTTACGTAAAGAGCCTCGTCAATCCAGGACGTGCTCGCTAAGCGTCCGCGCGGATCTTACGTATGGTCAAGGTCTCTGACTGCCGGTAGTTGCAGTTGGCTATTCTAAATGTAGGCTAAAACTCATAATACTCGTCTCGAAGATGTATTCTATTAAGTGAAATTAAGATTATATATTTCGAAGCTACTCACATAAATTAAGGTTAAATAGCTAGCCAAGGCAGGGTTAGTGCTAAACAAGAGACTCTGCATTGCACTCACTAAGACAATAGTATCAACTAGAAACTAGACGGCTTGAAATCAAATATGGCTGTTATAGAGGTCATACTCATTCCCCCGTTCTCGTCCTCCCACGCCACCAGAAATAACCTTCCCGAGTCCCTTCCACAACATTTTGCTTATGCTTGAGATCATCGACTCCAAAAATGATACAGCTCGTTCCTTCACTCGTCGGTACCCAACTGTCACCGTCGTAGATTATTTGATTCCAAAACGACGTCCAATGCCAGGGCTTGACTATTTTGCCACAGATCTCTCCATCATCCAGATCTTGGACATTGACAAAATATCTCTCAAATGCAAACATCCCCATCCAGTCTTTGCTCGGGTTCCGATATGTCCAGCCTCGGAGATGGGCTCGCCGAATGTATACAGGCTGTAAATTAAAATCATTCGCGAGTTGTTCGGCAGATTTGTCCTTGCGGGCATTCCAGCATTTGCTACAGCCATTTGCCATTATCTCTGACGCCTTCTTTGCGTTAGAGATGCACCTTGAAAGCATATTTCTGATGGTGAAACCGTGGACCGTTGTCACGATTGATGGCAAGCGGTGGCTACAACCTATCGGATAAAACCAAATATCACACTCCGGCTCCTCTTCAGGCGACAGGCCACGAGCGTCGCACCAAACCGCATCATCAAGGAATGGAGGATCTGTAAATGTCATTGCACCCGGTATACTAGAAATTAGACGAGATCCAAACTGGTTTTTGTCTAAGAAATATAGGTTGCTGGGATATTGATCTGCTTCGTTGGAGCTAACCGATGTTATAGGTATAATTGTAACTGTCATTGAACCCGGGTTTTCTACGGCCCGTTTGGACTCGGGCACCGAATGAACAAAAAAATAACAATCCCGAATAAGACCATGTATTAAATATCGCTCGTCCGGGTGTGTCATTGTATACCGTAATTTAGATCGAGTGTAGCGCCGTGAAAATGTGGCAGGATCGGTGACTAGGTCGTACCATACAGGCAATACAGCTTCGCAGGCTATATGATCGAGGTATGAGAGATATGAAAGAATCATGATATGAAGTTCGACGGGAAGTGAGCGCACTCCCGTAGGCGCCTGTTGTTGTGACATTGTTGAGGTGTGTTGTATGGACGTATGTATCAGATAGGTAAATTCAATGAGACCAGGCAAAGTCGGGTCAAGATCGATTGAATCTCAGGGGAATCGCATTACATTGGCGAAAATTTAGGATTGGGTAGGTCCCCATACCTCTCTGTGTGAGGTTGGGGTAGGTATATAGATTTTGGTAGCCTCCACCGAATGGTTCATGCCCGAGGCTGGCGATTTCTGTAAGGCGGAGTTTATGGCCAAAGGTTTTCGGGCTGAAATTAAGGCCTGGTTGGGTCCCGAAGCTAACCTGAGGATCCATGGCGTGTACTCGCGCCACTGGCCCAGCTCAGCGCGCCCAGACTGAAGGACCAAACCAAAACCGGATGCATTGATCAATGGATATGTTATGGTAGGTAGGCACGTGGCAGGTTAGAAAAAATAATCCTTATTGCTTAGTGAGATTATTAGGTGAGGTTTAAATTGTAACAAAGGCAAATATAATACTGCATTATGGCTAGCTATATATGCATTTTAGGGCACCTGTCGATACCCAAGCATATAGGCCAATCTGATGATATCATGATAGGTGAAAGGCAGTTGGTGCCAAAAATGTTAACATTACCATGCCCAACTGTCTCCAGGGCAAACTCTTAGAAAGATAAGCCCTGGTCTACTATGCTTCTCCTGTTCTTGTATAATGACGCCGAATTCGTTGCATTGTTTTGCGAACTCTTCGTATCCAGCTTTCTCCCAGTCCCCAAAATCCCAACTTTCGGTATCAATACCGTCGTATTTTTCATCACCGTTTAAGTGGTACCTTCTCTGGTTTTTCGCATCGAATTTATTCGCACAGCTGGTGCAGCTAAACTCAAAGCATTGCTTATAAGTATCGAGGATGAGGTCGAGAACAGCACCGAGGACCATGTATTCATTATTATCGTCCAGCATTGGTATCTTTCTTTTAAGGCACATCTGGCGGAACCCGAGAACACATGACGGATTAATTTTGTAAGGACGCGATTCGCCATCGGTTGCAATTTTATGGGAGAGTAAAGAAAAGTAGTTGAAGTCATAAAACTTGGGCCTTTCCGCACGGGTAGGAAAGTAGCAGAGGGCGTGGTCATCATAGAATCCAAGGTCTTTTGTTGGAGCTAGCTTTATCTGCCGCTCTTTGGTAATGGGACAGCGGCGGTAGGCAATCGAGCATTCTTGGAAAAGAAGGTGACGCCCATCCCCAAAGGTACGACCTGGTAGGCGCGATCTACTATATTATGAATACGATTAATTAATTAATTACTACTTAGTACTTTCGAGGTGGCAAGCGAGTACGGAGTGTGAATGGGGGGAATACCTGTTAAACAGCCTTGGTTGTGGGGTGACGACGTAGACTTCTTGATAATATACCGAGGGGTCACGATGTTTCTTGAGAAGTTCACGCCAAGCCCGGCAAACTTGGGATGCAACGAGATAGTGGATCCAATGGCCTAACGAACTTAGTATCTCTGCATGAAGTTCGAGAGGTAGGCTAGATATATCGGTCTTCGGATCGACATTTGGGCTATGGCCGTGACCACGGATGATGCTCAGTCGGTTCATCGTGCTGGGGTTAGAATCCACATAGGCCTAGATAATGTAGCTGGCTGGGATCCGGATCCTGTAAATTGCATGCGCGCCCTGCGAATACAGCCTGGTCTTCGGTCTACCAGCTTCTGGAAACCGGAAAACCGGAAAACCTTGTGAATGAACGCTTTGACTAGCCTGAAGATTGATGGCTTCTCGATACGACCAGCAGGTCGACGACACCCTTAAGTTGGAGTATTCTCAAGCCGTCCAAAGCTAGATCCTTTGCACTAAAGCGGCACCACAATGCTTCAGCCCCTCGGCTCTCAGACCAGGGGCGGAACAGAACACCGCAACCTTCATTCCGGATTTGTGTTGAACGTCATTGGCAGACCACTAAGCTGGGCCTGGCACGAAAAATCTCATGCATCATGGCTTGATGGATAGACATCAGCAATGAGTGGATAGCAATTGCGACAATGCAAATTCCATGAGACACATGCAAACGAGTGAATGTTCTCCTCTACACCCTGAAATGTTTGTGATACCAAAATGTAAGACTCCTGGGCTTGCTTGGTTGACGATTTGATGAGCGACTTTGGTTCTTGATCCGGACTTGGAAGCCGGACGAGGGCCACTGAGAAGGGATCTTCGGTGTTGGATGCATGGACGGAGATGCCTCCGATTCATAAGATCATTCGATGGGCAGTGCCCCGTCGAGCAAGGGCAGAGGAATCGAATTGGTCAGCTTAGGGAAGGAGAAGCAAGAGGAACTTTAAGAGAAAGAGGAAGAGGAAGGGAATTAAGAGGGCATAACTTACATAGATACTTACCTACATACATCAGATCGTCTCTGCAATGTGCCGTATGAGTATCAAGTATACATATGTACCCCCGGGCTATCGCTTGTACCAATGTTAGATTCGATTTCGATTCAGCGCTCAGCATGGCTAAGCTAGGAACCCAATGGCCTTTTGAACACATGATTGGGTCGCCTTGGCCTCGAGCGAGATAAATTTAAATTTGTATTTCTTCAAAGAATCCGTGCCCTCGACAATGCAAACATGCAAATTGGAACCGACGGATGCTTGGCCGTTTGACAGCTGGCAGACGAGGCGACACCGAAATTGGGATGCTGCCTGGCTAGGATCGAACAGGCAGGTCGACCATAAGTTCAAAGCTGGCTGACAAACGTTAAACAAAGACCACCAGAGCTTCCGAGTTCGCGAAACCGATGGTTCTCTGAGCTCATGGAACTTTTCGAAGGTATGCACGGAGAAGCCTCCCATCCAGTTGTCCCCCCCCCCCCGAAGCGGGATTCGAATATTCTTCTGGGCAAGGGCTCAGACTGCTCAGTTTCTCTGGCTAACCGGATGTATGCAGGCTAAAATATGCAGTTGGCTTCACAATCTTCAGCACATACCATCATACCGCTACCACACCGTACTCCGTACCGTACCGGGGTTGCAGATGTAGACAATAGCATTGTTCCTGTCCCGTGATTAATAATCCCTATGATTTGCAGCCGTTTACCAGAATTCGAATTCGCAAACGACCTGGCCCTGAAGAAGGGTGTGATACTGCCAGTCTGGTCACCAAACCGACCCTTAACCGATAGCCCTTAAGGCTTCGTCTTGCTTTTTCCCTCATGGAAAAGAACAAAAAAGAGAGGGAACGCCCAGATGCGGATATCCTTCCCGACCAAGGGCAGCACTTCAACTTGCAGGGGCTCGAGATTCGAGTGCAATCTCTGGGCTGGACGGCTGGACGACACCCTTCCCCTTCTGGGTCTCCATTGCCTTCTCATTAGTTAGCCACTCTAGCAAACCTTTGGGCAGCTCTTGGGCAATGGGCAAGGGGAGTCTATGAGACTTTTCTAATCGATACTGGCGTCTTATCTCTAAAGGCGAGCCATTCCATATGCGGGGAAAATTCTTTCCATTGCGATAGCCTGATTCAATATTCTTGTTTTTCTCAGGTTTAAATCGGACTTACAATACCCGCCGGGGTTTAATCCTCCTGCCGGCGATGTGACAGCAACTAACATTGAAGAAAGGAAAAAAAAAAAAAAAAAAAAAAAAAAAAAAAAAACATCGGAGGGGTTATTGGATGGGCTAATACGTGTGCCTATACTGCTTGCTCGTGCCTGAAGAGAGGACATTATCCCACGCACAGTACATACATTACATCCGTACATACATCCATACATACCTCAGACAGCAGTCTTCCTCTCATTGCTCGGTGTTTCCCGCTCATGAGAGTAGAACCTAGTTCGCTGTGGCCAGTCCTGTCCGTGCTGAACCAACAAGTCTGGTCCTATGTAGTTAGCTGGCCATTGACGGGCGGACTGTCTTTTATATCGTCGGAACCACTGCGCACTAGCAAGCAGAACTTTAAATGTTCTTTTCTCCACTCGTCTTTCCTCCTCCAGTTGTTCTCCGCTAACTAACTATCGAACCATCCTTCCCGTGCTCGAGCCCAGCAGCCTGCGTGAAAAGTCGATTTCTGAACCTTTGAGCGGGTGGAAGTCTCGTTAATTTCGGCTCCGGTTTTTCTCTCTGGTCGCCCCCCTCCTTAACCAAACCATCGGGATCTTGGGCCTCGAAGCTGACGCCCAGTTTTCCCTTCCTATTTCGCGCCGCTGTCTCTTGGTTGTTGCTAATTTCTGGAATCTGGTTTCGGGTTTTGCTTTCTGTGGTGACCCTTTAAAACGGAAGGGCCACCTGCTCAACCAGATTGCCGGGTCGGCAACCACAACTCACATAATCATCCCAAATCCCGAAACTTTGGTTCCTGCAAAATATCCTCCGCGCTTTTTCAGATTCTCTAGGCCGTTGAAGGTTTCTGGAGTTTATTCGATCCATGAAGATGTCGAGTCCGGCTCCATCAATCTATCACGCTGATGCAATTCTCGTCGATGTGAGTGCCCTCTCCCGGGGCCAGGTCCCTCTCTCGCGACCCCTTCTCGCCTGCACCACTCACTTGGTGATACTTCATAACGGCCCATTCCGTCATGGGATTCATTGAGAGGCAACAAATTCATTACTCTCAAATGGTTCGATGCATAGTCTCTTCACGGAACGGCTACTAATCACTTTTTACCCGCGTTTTCCGGTGGCTTGCGGCTGCATTAGAGCGACGATACCGACTACGACCACTACTTCGATGAGGGCGGCATGTAAGGCAAAACCCTCCCTTTAGGACAACACTTGACGTGTTTGGGGAAGGACAATGACATTGTCTTATCGGGCACCTGGTAGACGGGTCCCAAACTCGCGGGACTTATATCGCCATTCTGCATTTGTGCCACACACCCACCTAACGGGTTTTTTTTCCTTTCTTTGCATGCAAGGCCAATTGACGGGCTGGCGCAATTCTGTTGGACATGTGCTGATTGTTATTTCGTTTCCTGCCCCGGCGTTTAGCACGAGTACTGCTGCTTCGTTAGCGTCTCAGATTACAGGTAAGGGTTTTTATATATCCATTTCTGGCCAATTGATACCATGGTGCCGGCACGTAGGCCGCTGTCTTTTGCCTCCGTGATGATTGTGAAGGGATACTGTGACCAGAGACCCCCACATGCCCGCTTGTCCCCACCGTATCCATCGGTACCTCCAGGCTTGAAATGTTTCAAATCTCGACTCTTTTTTTTTTTTTTTTTTTTTTTGTGTGTGTGTGTGTGTGAATTCCCGACTGACGTGGACCGGCATCTCGATTCGAATTGCTTCTACAGATTATAGATACGAAAATGGACGAAGATACCACGCTTATCATGGTCACTCGGGCTCAGGATCCTATTGGGCGCCGAACGATGAGGTATGATCTCCCTAGCCGATTGTGTTTTTTTTTTCTTCTCCCTTCTCTGTTATCTGGTGCGGTTGCAGAACTATGTGAAGTTTTTTTCCTTCAACAAAACGTTCCATTTGGAATGTTTCGGGTCCTGCCATGCACACTCACACACCCACACGCAAGCCGCCTGGCGTGAGGTCGGGTCCCTCGGTTATCCCGGATGGGCGGTTCACCATGCTTCAGCCTTATACGGTGCAGTGTTGGCTAACAAACGTGGCATTATACAGGCTCAACAGAACCAAGAAGAAATATTGTAGGTTCCTTTTTTTTTGTTTGGTTTACGGTGACCATTCATCCTCTCGTTTCCGGTGGGCTGTCACTGTAGACGACATGCTTTAGCGAGAGGGTCTTGTGATCGCGCTTTGACTAATTTGGCGGAAAATACGTAGCCATCTTGTCTACACCTTGAGATTAAATGGAGAGCTGTTTCTGGCACCGCTTGACAAGGAGGCCCCGCGCCTGGTGAGTTTGGGGATTCATTGGCTCCCCCGCATGTGCGTAATCATGCACCCTTGCTAACTTCCCGCATAGAAAGTCTTAGATTTGGGAACAGGGAATGGTATCTGGCCCATGGATATGGCACAGTGAGCCCCTTGTTGACGTTGTTTTGTACCCTCCCCCGGGAGGCAAGCAAGTAATCGAGATCTAACATGCGTCATGCAAGTCAATACCCACAATGTGAAATCATTGGTAATGACTTATCGCCAATCCAACCAACATAGTGAGTATTATGCTGGCCAATCAATTCTGATTGGTTCCTTGCAAACAAGCTGAGTCTAATGAATGTGTTTCAACTCAGCGTACCTCCTAACGTCCAGTTTGAAATCGACGATTTCAACGACGAGTGGGTCCACCCTCAAGATCACTTTGACTTCATACATGGCCGAGCCTTGTATGGCAGTGTTACAAATTGGGATCAATTGCTCCGTAAAGTTTTTCAGTAAGGATTGTCCCCGTTTCCCGACTAATCCAAACACTAAAATGGTTTGATCGCAGCACCTTGAAACCCGGCGGATGGTGGGAGTCTGTCGAAACTGTCGTCGAATTTCAATGTGATGACGGCAGTTTGCCAGATGATGCAGCTGTCAGATACTGGGTCGGCATTATGAGAATCGCTTGTGAACGTGCTGGAACTTCGTTCGATGTTGCAGGCCGTGTCAAAGACTGGTGCGAAGCGGCTGGGTTTGAAGAGGTAACTCAGAAAGTTTTCAAGCTACCTATCGGACCTTGGCCGAAGGACAAGTACGAGAAGGCACTAGGAAGTTACAACCTGGCCAATATGCTCAGTGCTTGTGATGGCTTTAGTTTGCATCTCTTGACCAAATACTACGGGGTACGTCATTCCAATTGGTTTTTTTTGTTGTTGCTCAATGTGCATGGAAAGCTAATATTCCGAATTTCTCAAGATGTCTGTTGAGGATCTCGAAAGCTTGATGGATAGGGTTAAGACAGAGATGAAAACCAAGAAGATTCATTCGTACTTCAGAATGTAAGCAGACACCGGCATCCGATCTAACCGAATAGGAGAGTATTATACGACGGTTACTAACAAATTTATAGGTATGTATGCTATGCTCGCAAGCCCGAGGCTGGTCCTTCCCGCGACTCGCGTCCCTCTAGCAGAGGGTCGACGATCCGTCCTCCAGCCTATGACCATTCTGGTGGCGAGACAGACTGTGCATCAATTCTTGAAGAACAAGAGGAACAGGGCGATGACGAGGATGATAGCGATGATGGTGAGCAACGTGGGTCTTCTGGACGCCACGGGCAGGCGGGGCGCCAAAGACCTAGGGCAAATTAAGCAAAAGAAACCCGGCTTCCGGCTTCTCTGCTTTTGCTATGCCTTCTTCTTTTTCTTTGTGTATCTTCCCATCCTTCGTTTTCTTCTCTTCGTACTTTGTGATATTTATCTTGTTAACGGCACCAGGCCTGCCGTGTTCGGTTGGTGGTCTTTTCGATATATGCATTCATTGGGTCAACTAGCGCTACAATGCATGCTGCTTGTTTCTCATTATCTTTTTCCCTCAAACGCGTTTCCCAACACCCCCTCTTTCTTCCGGTAGCTGTTACCCTTATGCTTATCCTTGTTTCCATGATCCCCTAGCATCATCTTTCGTTTTCAAGATCTCGCTTTCTTTTGTTTCTAAAGATTTCTTTCTCTATACCTCCGTAGGGTGTTCTTTTTTTCCTTTTGTGCAAAATTATTCGGCGGTTCTTAAAAGTAAAGGCATGGCGACACGGTTCGATTTCATTTCTCATCCAGCTGATTTCTCATTGTGTATTACTTTTCTCCTTTCCTCCTATCACTATTTTATAATCCCGGTGCTACTTTCCTTAAACTTAAGTCCTTATAAGTAATAGGTAGTATAAGGGATTCGGTTTGAGCTAGGGAATCCAAGAAGGCAATATTTTGGTTATTCCGGGTAGTTCCTCGCTCATATGCATCCAAATACCCGTCAATTCATTCGTTTGTTCCCCCCGTCGTCACGTCTCTTCAATGTCAATATAATTGTTTGCTCGGATATAAGAACCGCATATGCATAGCTGGTAGATACTCGTCACGCAGCCTGTGACGTAGGTGGAACTGTTGAGTGTGTCGCCGTACGGTACGCATTATACATGCAGTCATATGCGTATCCTTAGTTATTCCGACTATTCCGCGGACAAGTGCAAATGCGAATCCATATGAATTGAAGACATAATTCCAAGTGACTGGCTTCGTCAATTCTATTAGTAAATTCTTACAACTCCTTTGATCAATTGAGCCTAACGTTAACTGACCAAAAGAACCTACACAACATCCCCCGCTCTCTGACTCTCAAGCCGTGCATTTTAATACTTCTCATCCCCTGACACCAGCCCCGAGATATATGAATCAGACCACACCGACGCAAGGTCGTCCCACTCCCCAAAGTCTGAACTTAGCCTAGCAATCTAACGGTTCTTGGACGAAGCGAAATGTGTTGGATGATCGTCCCAAGCGAGCGATTTCCCGCGCCGGTCAGGCCAGGTCAAGTCAGGGCAGGCATGGCAGCTGCTGGCACAGCAGCAGGGCTACGGAGGGGAAGCCCCGTTATTAAAACCTTCTTTGGGCTGCAGATGGCTGGGCTCTTCCTCTTCCTTCTCCTCCATCAAAGTCCATCGACCGATACTCGAAATCTAATATTGGTCTCTGATACCTGATATCAAGATCTAAACGTATAGTCTGTAAGTTACCAGTTTTTCTCCTTCGGAGGCTCTTTCTTCGGTTTCGTGTTTGCGGCAGCAGCTTTGAACCTAGCTGTTGGTGGCTGTCTTTTTTTGCACTTTGGCCAGGAACCGGCTCTGCATTTGCCTGGCCGTTGGGGCCAATCGCTAAACCAGAAACCTGCATCTAAGTCGCGTAATCTAATCTGATCCGTCGACACATCCAAAAGGCAGGTCTATAGCGATGGTTTAGAGCTATAGGTCTCAGCTCAGCTCAGAGCAGGGTTGCGAAAGGGCTTCAAGATTTAAAGTTTGCTTGCTTGCCTCGGTGGCAGAAAGCTGACCGGTGTCCCCTAATTTCAGCGACCCTTTTTTTTTAGGTTTATCTCATACGACAAGATGACCGAAACAATCAAGCCTGCCGAGCCTCCTGTTGCAGCTGCGACTGACGTCGAACCGACCAAAACCGAAAAGATCGAGTCCCCGACTCCGGACCAGCCCGTCGAGACACCTGCACCAGCCCCAGTTCCAAAGGCCGAGGAGACCACTGCTCAAGCCGAACCCGCCAAGGCTGATGGTCCTGCCGTTGAAGAAACCGCTCCAGCTCTCCCGGAGCTTACGAATACTCAATGGGGAACGATTTCTCCGAATCTTGCTGCTCTCTACAGACGTCTTCCCGAGATCTTCGAGAAGGGAAAGCATAACGAAGTCTATGGTGTCCAGCTCACTTATGTCGAGAATTCCACCGAACCGACGTTTGGCACTCTTCTGATCCTTCAGAAGTTCCTTCGCGCTAATAGCGACAACGTGGACAAAGCGGTTGATCAGCTCTCTGCTTCTCTGGCTTGGAGAGCCGATAAGAAACCTTTGGAGTCCCTCGCTGCCGAGCATGACCGTTCTGCTTACGAAGGGTTGGGATATGTCCAAGTTATTCCAGGGACCGGCGAGGTCTTGACCTGGAATATCTACGGTGCCGTCAAGGACTATAAGAAGACCTTTGCCAACCTTGATAGGTATGTTGCCAAAGTCTCCGCCTTTATTTTTATGAGAAAACCCAGTTTCTGATAAAAGTTGCTGTGTAGCTTCTTGAGCTGGCGTGTCGCGTTAATGGAGGCAGCTATTGCCAAGCTCGACCTCCCGAACGCGACGAAGCCAATTCCAGACTTCAACAAGGGGGTTGATCCTTACCAAATCATCCAGGTCCACGATTATCTTGATGTTTCTTTCCTTAGAATGGACCCAGATGCTAAAGCTGCCTCCAAGGCTACCATCGCTGTTTTCCGCGACTACTACCCGGAGATGCTCAGCCGCAAGTTCTTCGTGAACGTGCCACTTCTCATGGGATGGCTGTACAAGGCTACCACCCTCGTATTGCCAGAGGCTACCGTTAAGAAGTTTAGAGTGCTCAGCTACGGGAAAGAGTTGGCTGCAGAGCTTGGAGAGTCGATTCCGGAGGTTTATGGCGGAAAGGGTGCCAAAGATCTTAAGGAACTTGGGGATCCGGTCAGGTTGTCTGCTGCTCCAGCTGTAGAAACCGCGACTGAAACTGAGGCTCCTGCTCCGACGGCTACTCAGGAGACTGCCGCTGCCGCTCCAGCTCCAGCTCCTGGCGCTTAAACGAGCTATCTTGTGCCTTCATCCCCGTATACATTTTTTCTTTTATGCCTCGCGTCTGTTTTGTTTTCGCAATCGCACATCAGACAACTGATACTTTTACTTTATTAATCACGACTAATACACTCAAGGGTGCTACATTATACGTATGGCATCTGACTGCTCAATGCTTCAACGACCTGTCTTTTCTTCCTTTCCTTTGCAATCATTCTCCTTCTGCTGTTCCAGCCTTTTTTTTTGTTGAAAGTTAGCATAGCGAGTTCCTGGTTTCTTTCTGCGGTGACTGGATAGATTCTCGTTGTCGCTGGTGCTATGCACATGCTCTGTTATAACATGTTAGCGATATAGCTATAGCTCTGATGACTGCCTCTGACGTCTTTTAAAGAATGGGAAATCCAATGCAAGCCGCTGGCCACAGTGCCGTCTATTGACCAAAGACGAATAAAACATATAACATGCCTAGGTACGGTGAGGTATTAGAAATACGGGATCAGAGCCTTGAGGTGTGGCGGTATTCCAGCCACTGTCTTGGCATATTTGATTGCTGAAGAAACGCTGAGGGTTGTAACCCTCTTGTGGCGCGGACTGTGGCGCGGTCAGATCGGTTTGCTGTGGGCAAAGCCAAACAAAATTTGGCTAGCCGGGCTGCCTCACACATATCGACATTCACCACCCTTCGACGACGACTTCACGACTTCACGACAAACCCCTCCAAATCCCCGACCAATCTCCCGTCTTATAACCGTCGATAACCAAGTCCTCCGACTAAGGTACGATACTTTTTACTCCAATTCCTGTCCGAAAATTGTGCTTTTTCGAAACCTGTCATCGAACATCAACGTCTTGACAATTTATCGATTTCATCTCAAATTCAATACTTGAGAGGAGGGAAAAAAAAAAAGGCCAACCACAAGAAACTAACAACCACCTTTTTCTTTCTTTCCAGAACACATCATCAAAATGGGTATCTCTCGCGACTCCCGTCACAAGCGCAATGCTACCGGTGCCAAACGCGCCCAGTTCCGCAAGAAGCGTGCCTTCGAGCTTGGACGTCAGTACACCAACACCCGTATCGGAGCCAAGCGTATCCATCTCGTCCGTACCCGTGGAGGAAACACCAAGTATCGTGCCATCCGTCTCGAATCCGGTAACTTCTCCTGGGGATCTGAGGGAATCGCCAAGAAGACCCGTGTCATCGGTGTCGTCTACCACCCGTCGAACAACGAACTCGTCCGTACCAACACCTTGACCAAGGCCGCCATTGTCCAGATCGATGCTGCTCCATTCAGGCAGTGGTATGAGGCCCACTACGGCCAGACCGTTGGAAAGAAGAAGGGTGCTGCTGCCTCAAAGACTGAGGAAGAGAAGGTCCCAAAGAGCAAGTCCGTTGAGAGGAAATTGGCTGCCAGGCAGAAGTCCGCCAAGGTCGAGAGCTCTCTCGAGTCCCAGTTCGCTGCCGGTAGACTGTACGCTTGCGTTTCGTCGAGACCGGGCCAGAGCGGCCGAGTTGACGGTTACGTTCTGGAAGGAGAGGAGTTGGCATTCTACCAGAGGGCATTGAGGAAGTAGAGAGGGATGATGAAAGTTGTCTGTCAGCAAAATGGAGGCGTTACATGTGCTTTTACTCTTTTTCCACCTTTTTTCCTTTTTATCAGTCCCATTTGGCGGAGATTCAAAATTACTCTCAACCTTTCACTCTCACTCTCACTCTCACTCTCACTTCCCTCTTCTCACACTACTTCGACAACGATGAAATTGAAGACTTTTCTTCCTTTTCTTCCTTCCACTCTAAGGAGTAGATGATGATTGGTGGTGGGTTTATAGTCAAAAACCGACCCCCAAATCTGCTCCCGGAGCCCCGTCCCATCTCTCGCTTCGGTGCTGTTTTTCTCATTTTCCCCCTTCGAATCCCGCCGCGCCTCCTAGTTCATTCTCTTATCATATATAATAGAAGCAGCACTCGACGAAGAAGAAGAGGCTCCAAAATACCTCCTACAAAAACCCCTTACTCCCGCATCTTTTCCCACGACCTGTCATATAATCATATACCACCCTTTTTCCTTTTTTCATTGTATTGATCACTTTTTTTCTTTTTTTTTCACCGGGCTCATCGTCGCTTATATGTGTCCTATGCAGGCTGTTCATCACAAGGGAAAGACTAAATACAATTGCTTATTTTTCTATCGGTGAAAAAGAGAGAAGAGGTACATCTATTTCCAAGGGCATACTGCCGTTTAAGCTAGTCTGCGATAAGGGCGAGAGTGGGTCTCAAATCGGATGAGCATGGTATTGGTTGGGAACGGTAGTCGTTAAAAGAGTGGGGATTAAGAGGAGAGATGACGTGAGGTCGAAGTTTTGCTACAGACTCCTTTTTATTGTAGGGCCTTTTTAATGTGATATTGTCGTGAACGAAACCTTAATCTTAATGGGACGTATACATAAACACTAATATAGGGATAAAATTTAAGGTTTTTCGGGATTATTCACTCGGTATCGATATAAAATTAATCCTGGGCCTAGCCATGAGAAATGGCTGATGATTTATATGTCAATTTTCCCTGCTAGGGCTATAATTAAGTGATAGGTATAATCTTGACCGTTGATGTTAAGTTTACCCGGTTATCCCCCACTTTGTGCTACTAAAAAGACATTAGGTGTACAGTCTCATAACTAGACTTTAGGTATAGACGAAGAAGCATTAAGTCAAAGTATCTTGTTGTTCCTAGTGTACTCCATTTCGATTAAAGATGTCTACATGGCTTGATGATCATACTCTAAATTAACCACCAAATGACAACGCTCATCTTCCAACCGAGTAGTCGGTTCTACAATACGCTGCCAGTAATAGGTCTGATTTAAGGACCAAGGCTCCAAGCCAGATATACTAATACAAAAGGTCTGCGTCCAAGGGTCCGGAGCAAAATCCGCCTGACTCTCCAAAGCCGCGTTCCGCTGCCCACGGATTCCAGCGATCCAATCCTGAATAGTTGGGTTCTTACATGGGAAGATACGGTAGGATAACTGTTGGTGGATGGTGAATGCCCCGCGTGACACCGAGTGGAGCAAGAGTCGGAATCTATCCCAGATAGGCTGTGGTTTTTGTACGCTCGTGGGGTGTTTTATAAGAGGCTCGTTGAGGAAAGAAGCCACTGATATAGGACTACCGGAAGCCCCGGATTTAACAGTGATCGATGTTACCACCCCGTCTGTAAAAACACAGGTTATGGGATTCGACGTGTCGAAGAATTTATGGATTTTTGGGCCGGGTATTGACCCCTCCGCCTCTGGAACAGTGTCATAGCGGGTTTGGAGTAGCGAAGGAGTGTGAATTATTGAGTTCCAGAGAATGCATGTTTGGCTGGCGCTGACTTGGTCAACGAAGGAATTTAGGTTTGAAAGGATCTGTATGTGAATTTCGGTGGGAAGGTGGAATATCGCGGCCGTGATGTATGCATCCGCATATGGGTTTGCAGAATTGTCTCTGGCGGACATATTTTGATCGATTTCAATTGGTACTTTCCCCCCTGAGGCTTTGCTTCCACCGTATGATACGGTGCCTCGAGTCCGGATTTCCGGTTTATATCTGGGTTTTGGGATGGAGCTGGTTGGAATGTTCCATACGATTAATTTCAAGGCTGTCGAAATTCAAAGTTAAGTTTCCTTCGATGCAGCCTTCCAAAATGCAACTTGTCCGCGATTGACATTCATTGGCGTTGTGATGTCGATGTGGAATTCGATTATTCATGTGAAATTGAATTGTATTGAGGTGTCGATATTATATCGGAGATGGTTTGAATTAGCCTCGGTCCCGGTTTGAATTATCGACTATTGGTCAGCTCAGCTCCTGGATTTTAGGATATGTATAGTACTTCATAGAGCCCGAAGGATCCACGTGTGTGGGAGATCCCAAGAAGCTCGAGCACATTTAAAGTGCAGCGCCCGCATGTTCACTGCATTGCGTCACGTAGATAGATTTGCATCTATATTTATCCGACATCACCGCACCGAATTTATCAACGATATGAGTCAAAGCCCTCAACTATAGAGCCCTTTCCAACATTCTAGGAGAGTGTTGGATTTGATCATCGTTACTTGTAATCAGCTTGATCCGGCCCTGGCTCCGGTTCTGGGCATTGGATGTTCGACAATAGGGCGTAATTATATCTGTGTTGCGCACAAGACTGAGAATTCTCCAACAATCAACACACAAACGATGCAGTCGAGTCGCTTTGATAAGCCTCGTTAGCTTTGGTAGCCGGTGGTCTCGTTGTAGCCAGTGGCTAGATTGGAAACCGTTTATTTCGATACATCATGAGTTTTAATTGATCACCATCCGTCGTTAGGTAAGTATAAACATACTACGAGACTAGGTATAAACCACAATTGTGTTCCCTTAAATATTTGGGTTGGATCGCGGCAAGCTTAAGCCCTGCAAGAAAATCTATAATAAGCTACGGAATTATTTTCATGAAAGGTCTGCGGATTTTGCCTGTTGGTGTTCGCTTACTCTAGACTTAATCAACTTGGGCTCGAGCCACCTCCCAAGGGCTTCCCCATCGTTTTCGCGATTTCGCAACTGCGCTACTACGTTGGCCAGGGTATCCGTCGGTGTCTTTCTGTTTATTGCCAATAATCGAACTGGAGCACTTAAGCAACTATGCGGCACAGCTTCAAAAGAAGCGGGGTTACCTGTGTTAATATATCTATATATTTTTATGCACACTTAGTCTTCCCAAATATAATTCTAGCTTATTACAAGGAAGAGGGAGATACCATCAATCTTGACTGGCGTCAGAATGTCGACTAAAAATCTGGATTCGAGTGGTTTGAATGCACCGATCGGGAGGAAAACACTGTCTCAGGGATTTGAAGAAGCCCGTGGGAAGTTTGTTGGAAAGTATGCTGCAACTTGTCAAAACGTACCCACTAAAAAAGCGGAATTTCAGAGGTTTCTCCAAGGCACAAACGTCAACAACCTCGAACAAATATGCAAAGAAATAGGTGATAAAGCAGATACAAAGGTTAACAATGCTTCACGACTATGGGACACCCTCGGCATGCTGAAGACAGCAGGGGATGCTTTCATAAATTGCGCACCAGAGAGTGTCTCAATGGTTTGGTTTGGTGTTAGTTCGTTAGTTCAGGTCAGTATTGTTGCGTATTTTCACAAAATTTGGGGTTATTACCTAGGTATAGACCTAGAGAGAGTACAGCCCGAGCATCCGGCTAACAACATCATGTTTTGATGTGAAGATCGGAAATGCGAAATTGCAGACGCAACTTTTGATATGCGGCACCTGTGATAGTATTGCGAACATCATCATTGATTGTATTAGATGGGAAGCTCGGATGGGCCCACCGCGCCCCGACGATCTTGAAAATGCATCCAAGTTCAAGATGTGGGATTCAGATATTCCAGAGCTTGTATTCAACGTTCTGGATTTTCTTTGGGCCGCCAAGCCATACTTCGATCAGAATAGGATGAAAAGTTGTTGGCAATTCCTCCCCTCAAATCTGCAGGCTCTGTTTAACGTTTTTATAATATGTGGTTTCTAGGGCTGGGATCTACTTTGAAGGATCTTTTCACAAAAGAACTGCAACAGAAAGTGGATACTCTACTGGAGAAGTACCAAGATGTAGTAAAATTGGTACAGATTCACTTTGAGGATTCGTTGCTCAACGAAAGTCTTAGTCAGTATACCTGTTACCAACTTATAATAAGAAGATCCTTGGGGATATGTTTAACCTTCTTTTGAAATGATCGTAATTAGGAACTGGAACCAAACTGGAGCAAATATTAGAGGGAGTTCGAAGTAAGTAAAAGGTCACACGCGCGACTATCGATCAAGCTTAAGATGCTCTGATAGGAACTGTTGCAACTAATCTCAGCAATGAAACTAGACTTTGCATCCATTAGTAGCGAGTTAATCGACGCCGTTAATAGACAAGCGCTTCTTGATGAACTTGACCACAAAAAAGAAAGAATTAGAATTTCGGAGACCCACAAGGCCCATATCAAAACACTTAATGATAACCTCACAAGGATAATGAAACAACGCAACGGCAGATTCGTGGCTGGCTGGCTGTTCCGGGAGCAGGCATATATGGATTGGAAAAGCCAGTCTAATAAAACCAACATCCTATATATAAGAGGACCTCGCGGGCATGGTAAATCTGTCGCGATGATGAGTGTTTCGAGAGCTCTCAGTGCCGAAAATCCTCTTATCTGCCACTTCTTCTTTAAAAAGGGGGAGCAAGATATACAACAGTCGCGGACCGGGCTGGAGTCCCTGCTATACCAATTGCTGGATAGTGACCAGTTAAGAAACGATTTGACGACACTAGCCCAAGCAATTGATATCATAAACCCAGGTTTCAAGGATTCGGGGAATACCTTCAGTTCTGACGGCTTTTTTTCTAGCCTTGCTTCCCTATGTGGTACTATCAGATTAGTTGCTGGACTTATCAAGCAGCGGGTATACCTTTTTGTAGACGCGCTAGACGAATGCAAGGACCGGCGAGAGCAAAATCTAGGACAACATCTCTTATCAATCGTCCAAGAGAATCCAGACAATATCAGGGTCATATTTTCGGCTAGAGATACTATCAATATTCTTGAGGAGCTCCCAGGACAGCCAGATGAGCTTAAAATCATCGACATAACGCCAGAAAAGAATTCAACTGATCTAGAAGAATATCTACGACACGAAGCCGGTGCTGCCTTGAATCGAAGGATCAATCGTGAACGGTTCCCAAAATACTTCGATAAGGAACTTATGAGAATCGTGAGAATCATACACCAGAAAGCTAGAGGTGATTTTACTATTGCAAGGTGACAGAGTAGTTTCTTCTGAAATAGTCGTGGGAGGCATAGGCTGATTTATACGGCAGGTTGATTCTAGCGAGCCTCCAACAACCATCAAAGGAGCCACTGGAGACAAGGATCCAGCGACTACCTGCTACCATTGGCGATATATACAGGGCTAGTCTTGAGTCACTGACTCCGGATGAGCAAGAATTTATGGTTGTATTTCTCAAATGGGTCGTTTGGAGCGTTGCTGGAATAACGATAATTGAGGTCTCGGACCATTATCGCGAAATCTACAAAAGGGGACTTCAAGATAGTTCGCCACGAGTCCTTAGGCTTGATGGAGGGGAATACTCGGAAGAAGCACCGAAAAGCTTAGGGTATGACGAGGAAATTATGGACCTCATCGCAAATGATCCATATGAAGATCCGGATGTTAAGGATATGATTTACCACATCGAAAATGCTGGCCGCGATTTCCTGAAATTCGACAGAACAACTGGGTTGGTCAGCGTTGACATCTCCATTCGCGAGTGGGTTCAAGAAGACCTGGTTTCGAAGTCTAAAATTTTGGAATCCCGTGGGTTTGAAAGGTCTCGCGATCAAAGAGGAAACACAGTCTTCAAGTTTACTCTCACTCGTACGTAAAAATTGTTTCTATACGCATGAATTTTGACTTAGGAAGGAAGGAAATTGATGCGCGATACAGCTTCGTTTGTACAGTACGGTGACAGCCTAAACGAACTTTTCGTGAAGCGAGACGCACAGATGTCCCTCGCAGTCGACATTTGTAAGTTCCCCGAGTAGGCGTTGACTGACACTTCAGCTGTAAAACTTTCCGTTCGATATTTCCGGGTAATCTATATTTTTCCAGTTATTTGTAGCTAACATAGGGGGCGTTATCTAGTACGCGC
The DNA here is from genome assembly GCA_036872755.1 of Orbilia blumenaviensis. Lineage (NCBI taxonomy): Eukaryota > Fungi > Ascomycota > Orbiliomycetes > Orbiliales > Orbiliaceae > Orbilia > Orbilia blumenaviensis. Next base: position 207,317 of record JAVHNS010000003.1, on the reverse strand, counting down.
ACTCAATAGTCCCTCATTTCAGAATAAATACATGCCGTATCCGGAAGGGCCATGGTATGAAGATGAATATAATGCAGAGAGCTTAGGACTGCCTCCCAAACTCAGATACGAAATTCGACATTGGAATGATCATATCAAAACCCTACAGACATGGTGGAATTATGAAAGCATATATGATAGTAGATGGTTTGAGTTATTGACTCGGCTTTCTATCTTCATCAGACCGGAAAACTTTCAAAAATGGAGGGTTCAGGTTCTCAATATCCCTGAATACGCCCTCAAATACGCGGCACCTGCGCATATCTGGGAAGAAAAACAGAGGTCACATCTACAGCATCTATTCCAAAAACCCATACACGTAGCCTGTAGTTATGGCCTCCATCTTATGGTTGATTACATAATACGGGTAGAGAAAGGAGAGGTACCTATCTCAATTATTCCAACCCCACCAGACACTATCAGAAGTGAAGCCGCTCTTAAAAAACGAGTTGGGGACTTCCTAACGGAGGACCACTGGTTGAAGCCTGGAACGCCAAACATTCGCCCTGCAGCGTTGTTCCAAAGCCTTAGCTGTGAAGAGCTAACAAGTGTTCTGGACGGGGCTTCTACCAAAATCACAGAAGACTCGAACGGGGCCCTGAGAGTAGCTTTTACAGAATGGGTGTGTTCAAATTTGCCTACAGATGTCATTGCCGCCTGGGTAGGGCTTTTTAAATCCCGGAGCAGTGACCCACGTGTATACAGATTCTGGTTCTGCCAAGAGGTTGAAAAGACTCGATGGAATGAATTATTACCTTCGTACCTAGAGAAAGCAGACGACTTTTGCAAAAAGTATGAAGATGATGAACCCATGTTGATGGCTAACTTCAAAGAGCTATTAGGCAATTACTTTTTGAAAAATCGAACATCATTGCTCGATGTGCCCGATCCTTATGGTCGACTGCCATTATACCTCGCTGCAGCACACCCCCAGACTGTCCAGAAGTTAATCGAATATGGCGCCAATCCTGAGAATATGGGAATGGGTCTATCAAGGCCTGACACCAAGAGAAGGAAGGGTTATCGTGACTGCCTGGAACTACCTCTAGTGTCCATTTTATATGACCTAATACGCTGGGGGCGCAATTTTAAGGATGAAACCATCCAGTCAATGCTCCAGTCTGCCGCACTCCTCATTCCCAGGACGAAAAACCTCGAGGAATTGCGTCTTCAAGACGGTGCGACCCTTCTACACCTAGCTGCGTGCATTGGGGACCTCGATTTCTTCAAGTTGCTGTGCCTTTCTGGGAGATGGAACATCTACATCACGGACAATAATGGAAATACGCCTATCCATTACTTATTCAGGGGGAAAAGGAGGCCGAACGACAGTAAAAAGATCAACGCCGTTCTTGAAATTTCCACAACAATGTTGAATATGAGACGGTCCGGCGACGATGATCTCATAAATATACGGAACAAATTGAACGCAAGTGCTTTGGGGCTTGCAGTTCAAGGATACTGGGTAGAGGCTGTTCGACTGCTTCTTGATTTTGGGGCTGACCCTCACGACGACGACCTGTATGGCTATAATTGTCTCCATCTGCTTGCTCAGGGCCGGTTCCGGGATTGGATTGATGCTAGTGACCAAAAAATCGAGCTTGAAATCGCTACAGTCTTAGTAGGGGCCGGCGTCGATTGCGCAAAACAGGCAAGGAATAAAATAACGCCCTTGTTTGACGCGGTGGTGGCACAGAAAATTCACCTTGTCGAGTTTTTCGTTGGGGAATATTTGGCACTGGGGAAGATATCACAGGGTTCCCCAGATGTTTCTCAAAACGAAATAGAGCTCTTTATGGACGAGAGGTCTAGCAATATCCTACACGAAGCTGCGGAAATTAGATCATTTTCTGGTGGGTGGATGGCCTCAACAGTAGAAGAGTCGGCTCGATTCTTTAGCAAGGTTATCGCAACGCTTCTACGTTACGCCATTCACATTAAGGTCATCCAACAATTGCTACTCCAGGTTAACAATGACTACTACATCCCTATAGAAACCGCGATTGCCAGCAACAACTCCCGAGCTGTCAAAGAAATCTTGGCCATTCAACCTAACATCACATCGTGGAAGTCACCAAGGGGGGTTTCCCTCCTGGGCTTTGCTAGTTGGGTATTTTCCTTTGTCGTATGTCGTGGGGAGATGCCACAGCTAGGAGATCTAGGTTCGGATGACCAAAATTCAATTCCCACACTTTCCGAAGCAAAACAAATCTTCAACGATCTCCTAGGCTGCACAGCGCCAGTTTCACTTGATATGTTTGAAACAGAGATGTTCAATCCGGGTCCAGTGAGTTTGTACCGCTGGGATTACTTACTAGATAAAGGATATCTTGATCTTCAAGAAATTTCTCGTCGATATAAGGCGCCATTCCGCGACGAGTTCGGTTGGACTTTGGTTGACTTACTAACTCATCTCAAACGGGAGGCGATGTTCGATGTTTTACGAATAACTGAACGGGAGATTTCGCCCTCAGAGGCTTTTGCGAGGCCTTCACGCATTGGACGATTAGCGAAGAATTTTGCCGGGCCATCAGAAGATGGTCTAGAGTTCCATTTACCAGGTTTGAACCACCCTGCCGACTTTTTTTCATCGTTTTTGGAACCCGCGAAACTAGAATGTATATTATTGTATCCCAAAGCTAGATCCAATCTGTAAATCTAGCTATTCATAGTATCGGAGTTAGCGATTTCGATCAGCACTAACATCCAGATCGATCGCTGACGAAGGTTGTGCCTCTAGAGAACCTCATCGATCAAATTCCACCGCTCCAACTCGATATATGCAATAGCATCTACGAAAAAGTTGATTGTTGTTATAATTGTACCAAGGTTTACGCAGATTGCCCAGTCCCCCCGGGGAATCCTTTCTACTTCGAGGTGCGGATGTGGAAGCCAATGTCGGGCCAAGATGTTGTAGACAAGAATCTTCCAAAAGTCCCTGATAAAAGAGGTGATATAGACTTCTAGTAAGTGATTTATACTTTTCTAATTGTCGATACTCAGGGTGTCTACATATTCACCAAGATAAAGTAGAAAATTATATGTGATACTAAAATACTATATTGTTCTAGCGGCTCTTCTCACCCCTTCCAGTTAGACATAGGTTTCGAGACATTGCATCCACAACATGGATTTTCTATAACTGTATATCCAGAACGTGTGCGCGTTCATTCTAAGGAATACGGGGCGGGGCTTTCCAAGGTAATTTATCAGGATCAGCTTCGGCTGGACCAGGAGACCCAATACTTTGGGTGCGGTATAGACCCGCTCCAAAATATAATGTTTCAAACATGTGATGGGGTGATAAAACAGGTGGTAAAAATATTACCTGGCCGGTATTTTCCCGTTTGCATTTTTGGATGGGGCTATAATGGCTTAAGATTCAATTTTGGTGCGGAGCCATTTCAATTCGAGCCTGCAAACGATCCGCACTGGATATGGAACGAAAGTCTCATAGATGGGTTCGAACCGTTGATAAATAAGCCCGATGAAAAATAACTACTGGGCTATGGCTGTTATGAGGAGACTTGTTGATCACATGGTAGTGCACATATTTATTTTCTACTGTCACTATAAGTAGTGGGTTTCAAACTCGAGCGCTCGAGCTCCGGAGCCCCAATCTAGTCCAGATGGATCTTCGCCTGTATCACAGTTTGCTACCTGTATCCGGAATATTTAATCACAGTCTTCGAAGTGGATGCTTATATATATACACGTTGATTTGCGCAAACCCTTCTTGGAATATCTTGACGCACGACGCTGAGATGCAGGTTTGTGCTGGTCTCGTTGTTGGAATCAGACAACACGAGGTCGAAAGGTTGTGCTGTGTTATTTTGGCGATGATGTGTTGCTAGTATCTGGGTCTCGATCGGTATCAGTATCATAACAATTAACAATCTTGATGAAATATTAATGTTGGTACTCCTCGGGAAAGTACCAATGATCAATTAGCTACTAGCTACTAGCTAGTTGATTAAGCCACTAACTAGGATCATCGTTGGGCACGAGAAAGGTCGACCTATTATATAGTATGTGTATGTATTATTGTTAGGCAGTGGTTTAATACTGACCCAATATGTTAATATTCCTTATAACCAAATTAACTAACATGGTATAACTTGTTACATTGGAGGCTTAGATCGTTGGCCGAAAATGAAAGCCCTTTACAGGAAATCCAACTTGGCTGTGCCAGCGCACTCTAACCATATATGCATGTAAATTGTTTTTTCGTCAGATCGCTTTTTGCCAGAACCGTTTCGTGGAGTCTGGCTTACGAGTCCGCCTTGCACCCTTTTGCCGGATATATTAACACTCTTGTAGATTGGGTACTTAATTTTAGTAAATATTAATCTTAAATTTATTAAGGTTTTAAGGTTTTCCGTTTAGCATCAGTTCTTTCTGCAAAGCGTTAGATTTCTGGACGGGTCGTGGGGTTTCATTGGAATTGGTGTGCTCCGGAAGCTTTGTGATACATATATCCTTTGCGCAATTGCCGATTATTTTAGTATTATTTGTGTTATTAGGAAGTATTACCATGCTTTCGCTCTTCAAGCCTTTAGTCAGGTAAAACTAGTCAGGTAAGACAGAGCTATTGGTTCTAATTCTGGTGGCGACTAGTATATATATATAGATGGCGAATTTTTAGATTTGGGTTGCCTACCAGGTACGGATTTGATCAGCAATCGCGTGTGGATATCGATCTAGGGCCGGAGCTCGACCGGCCGGGCACTTAAACCTGGCCTGGGTTTCATCCTCCTTCCCGCCTTGGACGTTGAGCTGTTACCAAGCAAGTGTGGGTCCATGGGTCTTATTAATGCTTAGCCTCGGAAAGGTAAAAAATGAACCCTGGCCTACTGCAAGCAAATACCGCCTGAGTAATGTCACGATAATCCGAGGTCTCCACAAATTAAAACGCGCCAATCACGCGCATTGGGAGATCAACCAATAGAAAGCAGCGATACATGCATGTCGACATGTCTCACACAGTTGATCCGGCCGGAGCTCTGCCGGAGGTACGGATGGCATGCATGTGCGGCTCCACATCACTTAAATTGTCTACGCGTATACGATTAATTGCGCATGATGAACCGAGAAACATATTGAACCGAGCTACGATGTCGACTATGCAGATCGATAATAGGGGCCCAAAGGAATTTCGGAATCGAAACCCTAATTTTTCTATAAGGAATTCATGCATAATATAATTTTCATTCGTTTATGCGGTTGCCCGTCTGGGTGTTGGTTTCACTGCTACCACACTACAATGACACGCCGTGTCGGCTATTGGTACCAAATTACAAAAGCTTTGTACTGGTGTAGGCCAGTTAGGAAGGTAGGTTCACAAACCTGAAGGCTAGCTGTTGGTACCTGTGGGATGTTAAGATAGTGTTATAGCATCGCAGTGCCGCAAAATTATTTTTCGCTAGGTGAATAACAGCTTATAAGTAACTAGATCAAAATTCTTTTCAACCTTTTTGAATGGGAAGTATGACTATTTATTACAAAGTGATTTTGATTAGTCTCGTAAACCAGCCTCAACGATTTACGAGACCAATTTTGATCATTTTTAAAGTATTTTACATGACCGCCGACCCCGTCTTTACATTACAATAACCAGTATAATAGCGAGATAGCGATATCTATATATTAGTGAGCCTGCTATATTGTAGCAAGCTAGCAGGCTCACTACAAGTATTGCCGTATCAATTAATTAATTGTTTATGAGAAAGTCTCAGACATCCACCACCTCAACTCTGCCGAGCCATTCTGGACGAGATCTCCATCACAATCGGCACGGCCCCAGGATCGGACCCTCCAAACACCATTGTATTGACGGCTATACTTAGCCAAGGAGTCCTTGATAAGGTCATAGATGTCTGAATTGCCAATGCGCACTTCCCAAGCAGTGTGGTAGACTCCGAAGAGACACTGGGTCGTACCACTTGCGCGGCTGCGGAGAAGAGCACGATACTTGTTTGGTGTGAGGGACTTCCAGCCGATGGCCCAGTAGCCTTTGTTGGTGCGTGCCCATTCTTGGATAGCCTTGCATCGGCCAGTCGTAGGGGCGTGAGGGCCAGTATCACCGGTGAAAGAGCTGTGGCGACACTTGTTTTGGTTGGTGTCCTTACTCTTCCACTCAGGAGGGTAACGGGATGCAGGTGAAGGGAGATTCGCAGGCCCAGTTTGACGCTTTTCCTTTTCACTATGTTCAAGGAATCCAGCATCAACCCACTATGAGGTGTTAGTTTCGTATAACAATAAAATATGGAGGACAAGGCCAGGTTTAGTTATCTTACGATCTCGTAGGTAACACCGTCAGAAGCTGTGTAGTTCTGCGGGACTAGATTGGAGGAATCCATGGAGACCGGAGCCTCGCCGTTATTTGCGAAAGGCATCGCAAGAACGCCGCTCACGACGACAGAGGTCGCGGCGAGAACGGAAAAAAAGCGCATTTTATCCAATTGCGACTCTTGCAAGAGAAGAAGAATAGGAGGAGGAGAAGAGGGATTGAGAGGATGGTGGATGCTTTCCAATTGATCAAGTCTCCTTCATGACAATGGCGATTGTACTGCTTTATATACTTTTATATTTTGCATCGAATCTGAGTTTCTGCTGCTGAATATCAGTCCACTCCCAATGCCCCTGGCCCATTGAATCAATCGGACCAGGTACATGATAGTAGCAGCTCCTAGAAGAATGTTACATATGAAGCCCGATCAAGGGTTATCTCGTCGACAGTGGTAGCTAACGACGATAACCTGGGCTTAACTCGCAAAATTCTGCAATTGGATCTCGTATTCTTCTCTAGGCGGCAGAGGCTCATATGTGCCAAGAACGGCTCTTTTTGGTCTTGTATATTCTGGGCGGAACTTGGCTATATATTTTGAAGCAGCGCTGATTTACCAGTCTCTGATGATACGATTAAATATATATTATCACCTCGTAGACCCGACTGGAATAGGGTTAGTAAATTGAACCACAAAGGATCGTTGAAGGATTGTTTTCCATTTCTCATAACATCCTGTTCACGCTGACCAGGTCCGGTTCCGATAGATGTCAGTAGATGAGTGAATTGGGTTTTTTTCTTTCCTGAACATGAGTTGTATTGTTGGCATGTTTTAACTTTTTCGCCTCGTTCTGGGCCAAGAGGTTGAACGCTCGAAAATAGGACCTGATAACCCGAGATGCCCAAATTACCAGGGCAGGGATTGGTTGTTGCCATGCTCGCTGCTTGCCCCGGCTCTCCGACAATAACCAGTAAACTACTGGTATACCCAGGCTGCCCCCACACACCGGCCTGTCCGTCTTCCTGGTCGTTAACACCATTGTACCCATAACGGTACAACCCACCTACCGAAGAGGGGAAGGGCGCGTTTTCTGAGCTGGATATCAGACAACAGTCGGACCCTAACTAGACTGGGGCTCCGATTCTTAATTCTCAATTTAAGGCATATCAAAGCGACCTTAAAAAATTACTTCCAGGCCAAGGGGTCCATAAAAAATTTGGAAAATTTCACACGGTATCCCACTATGAGAGAGCTTTTCAGGCGTGCTTAACTTTTGATGTTAAACTACCAGCTAACATTAGTGGAGCGCTGGTCGTTAACTGTTGCATTTGTCCAATATTCAATGATGGCGCTACACAATGTCATCATGAACTACTCAGTCGTTGCAAATAACGCTGTAGCAATTAATCGCTGACACATCATTGCTAGTATTAGCTGATATGTCATGATATATATACCGATAACAGGAGCTCAACTACCTAGGATGGTCCAGAGTGTTCATACTGTACCACTAGATTATAATACTAATTAAAAAGTTAAAATTAAGAAAGGAGGAAAAATGAATCGCTTTTTGGATGCTAGAGGGCACCTTTTGGTAGCTTGCCGCTGCACAGTACATGTAATTCCCAATAGTTAGCCAATGATTTATTGCTTCGCGACTATCCGACCTTTCCGCACAATTGTTAACGTTGAATAATTGAAACTCAAGAATTTAAAGTTATTCCTAGCTGGTTGTATCAAGCTTGTAGACAGCTAATCAGATCATATTCGTCAGTTGGCCAATTGCAAGTCCAACCCCTGAAACGTTAGAATGTATATAGTATTGCAGTTATGTAGACGGGTAGCATTGATCTAGACTATTTGGAAATCTCACCGCAAAAGTGCATATACCTATTATAGTTGTCATAGCTATGTAGCCATCCAGAGGTATATCTAGGATGTTACTATCGGTCTCTGGGATCGAAGTTGATTCAGAAGTCAGCATTTCTTAAGTGAGTATATAACTAGATAGATCTAGATGCATACATGTGATAGCTTTAGAACTAGCGCACTGGTAGAACAGAAATTGTTTATTTGATTAATACTAATATTTAACCCTGTGCCCTATGCAATCCGTTACACAATCGTGGGCCTGGGCCTTATAACGTTACTTTAGACAGCAATTGGTACATAAAGCAATGGTAATCATTTAAACTAGTAAATTCTCTATCTGGTAGATGCAACATATCTAAATACTCAGACAGGCTACAGAGTTGAACTAGAGTAGTACCGCCTTCGTATTCTCATTACCTGCATCACTAATGGCGATCGATAACGGTGATATCCCCAAGTTATTCATCACCTCGGCATGTGCACCCTTCTTCACTGGCAGCTCAATTGTTGTCCCAGCACCGAATGTGCCGCTCCTCACAGCGTTAAATATTGTTGTCCCACCGGACTCTCGTGAGCCCCAGCGACGACTAACACAGTTCTACCATCGCCATCCCTCGCTTCTATATTCGCGCCTATATCCAAAGGAATTTGACCATTTCCACACATTTGTAGTACACGGCGGCTGTTTGGTCCCTGTCGTACCTTGCCTCTATATTCGCGCCTTTATCCAGCAGAAGTTCTACCATCCCGCGTGCCCACCGATCGTCCGCGGTTACCGTCGGAATCAGAGGGCTCGTCCCCTGTCATCCTTTGCTTCTGGATCTGCGCCTTTATCTAGTAGTAACTTCACCATCTCTTATATATCCACCGTTCACGACGACCGTCAGGTCTAGAGGCGTTAGGCCCTCACTATTCCTAGCCCCAATATCTATACCTTTATCTAAGAGCAACTTCGCTACATCCTCACCTCCATTTTCCGCGGCGATTGCTAGAGGTGCCTGGCCTTTACGAACCATCCCCCATCTCTGCACCGCTACCAAGTGTTGTCACCCAGCCTCTTTGAAGCTCCCTTAGTCCATGCCCCTAGTGTATCCGATACACTTCTCGTTCAGGATATATACTCTCCTCTCTACACAGCGAAAACTGAACCATTCTCTTACGTCCAGACTCCGTGGGCTTGTGCTCATAGACAGCTTTAGTAGTTACATCTGACGAAACTTGGCTCCAAAATACAACAATTTCAACGTCTTTAGCACCTTTAGCACCTCAGACAGCAAGGCCCGCGCTTACCTTCCAGTTAGTGCGGTTCATTATATATCTGCATAGAAATATTAAATGCTCTTCGATTTGCCATTAGCACGATGCAACCGACATTGTATTTCTAATTTTCAGGCTCGACGTACTAGATGATAAAGAAAATATGCTTGACTTGGGTTACGCAGGCCTAGACCTTTATAAGGATATAACTGACTAGAACAAATAACTTGTTCTGACTGGGGTGATCCATATGTAAGCAAACAACGGAGTTGAAGCAATCAGACTAGTTTACAATTGACACGGAATACTGTTAAGGTCAGGCTCTGATATTCTTATGAGCAAAGTTAAAACTTTAAAACCAGTTTAGCCTAATCAAGGAGAACACGCCCCCGACCACAGCATGTGATTCAGCGGGCACGCATAGAAAAACAAATCTGCACATAGTTCGCTAGTAGCCTTCGCGGGCTGCTGGAATCGGAAGAACGATCTCCGAAAGGACTAATATATGTAAGTACCATAGTCTAGTGGATCCCAGTTGATATTGAAAAGAGAGCCACCGTGAAACTGTATGGGAGGCTTACGTTTGTCTTGAGCTCTGCGGGATATGTCAGAGCCGCATTTCTCATGCACATTTGGCATCGGAAGGGTACGTTGAAAATTCTAGGTGGGTCGCCTTCGAGTCCCTCTTCTGAAGCAACACGGTGGGTATGCGGCCAGGTGATGGCCAGGACATGAGCTCATCGGACGGGAATGCTTTCTGTTCAACACCTGGTTCCACGAAGTGACCCGTCCGAGGCTGGTTACGAGGCCAATTATTCCCAATATTAATCAAATATCGTGAAGGTAAAGGAGCACGCAAACTCGTGAATCTGTCTTAGTAGGTACTTTGGGGGTTCCTCGTTGTATAACACATACAATCCGAGAACAAGGGTACCTTGTGCGTGTCACCCACCCATCGCTGATTTCGAGGAAACGAAACAGAAGAATTGAAAAATCGGAGTCGTCTGGCGCATGCGCAGGGGAGGTACAAAATGACGAATAGCCTGAGAAGTATTACAACTGGTCTACTACAAGATTATTCTAAGATACTTTCGTATGCATGTCCACCTAGATTCGAGGCTATCAATATTGTACCCTTCTACTATGTGTTGCGGCTAGAGTTAACTTGCCTATAGCAGACCAACTCTTCTAACCGCACAATCTGGCTGTTCGTGGGAATGAGCACATGTAAGCATGAGTGTGCAGCTAGCTACAAAATATTTGATGCAGTTATTCACGACCGATTCTTATCTCGTTCATCTATATAGCTATCCGGGTAACCGCATTTAAATTTTAAATTGTATGAGCTCGGCCGCTCGGGTTCACGTTGGAGGAGTGCGTTGACACAAACTTTCATGCGGGTCGGGATCGATCAGACAGTTTCCCGTCCAAGTAATCGAGCGTTAACTTCGGACGAACTAACCAAGGTTCATCAGGCAACGGACGAATAGGATATATCAATTAAAGACAAAAACGTGTGGAACTTAGTTATGTCAGGTTGGAGTCTTTTCCCGGGTTAATTGAGCGCGGATGCAGGATGCGCAGCACATCCCACGAATTGTTACAACTGTGCATGTATACAAGTTTTGTGCTTACTTACAACTTAGCGAAGGTTGTCATTAAGGCGAGTATGTAGGTCGTAGGCTGAACGGCCGAATTTGCGCCACTGAATGAATACGTATCATATTCATTGATCGCAGAGCCCTGCTAATCCGAGTAACTCGGTGCGATGGGGTATCGGAAGGGTCTAGCGGGATGGCTTGAGAACAAAGAGAATGTGGCCTATGTAACTAAAGAGGATGGTGCGCTAACGGAGCTGAGAGGTTTATCCAGGGGGTTACGAAATATGCAGTTTCCCGGGAACTTAGTATTCCTGCAAGCATGATTAAGATGGAATAGATGTGTACCTAGCTAGATCTTGCATTGTGCCTACAAGCAAATGATAGATAACGACTGGATCGGACTTGACTACATTTATCGCAATGAAATATTTTTGAGATGTGGAGAGGTATCTCGATATCGCGAGTATCAACGAAATTCCTGTATACATGTGTACGGACGAGGCTGATAGTTAATGTCGCACAAGAAAGAGGGGCTCCCCGATACCCTTGTTCAACTGCTTGGGCAATCTAAATGGACTTGTTTTAACACAAAACTTTTGAAGAACTTGTGTGTACGCACATGTGTAACGTAGATGATTGATCTCTAAGGCGTATCGAGGAACGAACTCTTTGCGATCTTCCGATTCAAACGAACATGCAGCCCCTTTAAAAGATGACAACAAGAGCCTGAACTTACGAGGCCAGTCTAAACAGCGATCTGAATACTTCTCCTCTCCCTTTCAATATCCCTTTCCCTTTCAATTTTTCTTTACTCAGTTGACTCCAAGTGCTTCTATCTTCACTTTCATACTCTCAAATAACTAGTTCTGACATTGCGAGAAGACAGATAACATATTTGCATCTCGATACCCGCCAAAGCAAGTGCACCAAAGTTTGACAGAAGCCTTGTAGGCTCGGAAAGGACAAATTAAGGATGTCGGGTACAGCGTCCCACCGCTCGATCACTTCCCTCCCAACGGAGATTCAGTTGGAATGTCTCTCTTATCTCACGGATATGGGCAGCCAGTCGAGTCTATACAGAACTTGCTCCCTTTGGCGTCGTTTCTTAAGAAGACACGAAATGTTTCGCACAGCAAGATACTACCGCGGAAGACATCCATACATTCATTTCCCTATCGTCCACAGATTCTTTGATATCTCCCCTAAGGGGAACGGCCGCTGTAAAGTTAAGGACGGGGCTATCGTCAATCATCTGTATAGAACAGACAACTTTGATTATATTGATCTCTCGGATGTAATCGCTAGAGATCCGATGTTCTCACCGATTTACGGATTCGGTTGGTGGTCTGCGCAGCTAGCGAAACGGGTGCAAGGTATGGCTGTTAGTTCGAAATTCAGTTATAGGTCTCAAGCGCAAGCTATTAAGCTGGTTAGAAATAAAGCAGATCCTGGTCATATCACTCGCGTGCAAGAAGAGGAAGCAGAACAAGCAGTAGAAGAGAGAGGAGAGGAAGGATGGCAGGCGCAAGGGGTCTTGGGAGAAGATGCACGAGGCGAGCCAAGAGTTGGTGCCGGGTCCACGACTATAGTATCTCAGCTCGATAATAAAACCGACCACGATGCTATCCGGATGTACCTTAGTTTCGGTCACGATTACCAACGGAAGATCAAACAGCCCGAGTTCAGTGTCTGGGAAAGGGTTGCACTTCCAAAGAATTCAACTGTCGGAGCCTGGACCAACGCAATTTTGAGTGTTGTAAAGTTGCAGCTTCGCGGGGCTGGGATCTCGGTCGCTGACTTCTGTATCGACTTTCGCGAAGCCTTTGACGGGTCTCATCCTGCAGAGGGGTGGTATTTGGATGTCTGGATCATAATTCCCGAGAGTTTCGGGGATCGTATTTTGAGACTCGGAAACGAACTACGAGAGACCGGCCTGGGGCATCCTGACGATTCACAAGACCATGGGGTGGTACTTTTCGCAATTTTTTGAATACCTCCAACAGATCTAGAGCATTTATTTCGGGCCGCGGGCTGAATTGGTTAAATATGGGGCTATTTTTCTTTACGCTTAATCCACAATCAAGGTGGGATTTAGGAATAGAGTATCATTTCATAGACATGTTGTTTTCGTTCGAATTCGACGTAAAGAATCAGGAGGCGGAAGGCGCAACTTTTTCTTACCAGGATCCGTTAATAATTGCTTATTATTACCTTATAAGCTTAGCGACTATGTATTATTATATTGTGATTTCTTTTTTTCTTCGATATCATTTGCGGGCGCGCTTACCTTCATATTTAGTTACATGTACCTATACATCCTTTTCATATCTTGGAGCATCTTTGTTTATTTGTTGGACTTCGCTATTCAGTTATAGAATATACTATCTTCCTATGAACTTTTTTTTGCTCCTTTTGCTCGGGTTTTTAAAGTTCAAACTTTCCGTTTATTTCAGTTAAATATTTATAAGCAGCGCCTTAGGTATGTGGGTCACTAGACAAAGGGCTGCGAGGCGGGTGCGTGCCTTATCTAGTTGCCACATCTTCATACCTGTGACCACCAGCCGGGACCAAATTTGTCACTTTTGAAATCGCGTGTCATAAATATGATATCGCCATGGTGATAACCAGGGGGGAAATTTTGATTCGAATAGATTCCATTGCGTTAGTAACCCTCAAAGAAAACTTCCTTTGGAGAGAATAATCTGAAAAAGAAGGAGAGACGAGAAATTTAAGTCTAACACTAACTTGTGAATCAGACACGACGAGAATCAGACACGACAAAGCGCCCCGACGCAGTAAACCGTACTATTAGGCTCACGAATGCCTCTATACCGTGTGGGCACACACACCGAGACAATCGAATGGTTCTGCCGTAAGGTTTTTATAAAGGATGTTAAGTAAGAGAGGGGGAAATGGGAAGGTTCTGCGGCAACAGCTCCAGCCTTTGAAAGCACATTGTCTTAACGGCCTGTTCGCCGGCAGGATACGAAAAAAAAGACGACAAAAAACCAAAAGAAAAACAGAAAAATAATAAAGAAAGAAATTAAGGATAAAAGCCTCATTGGATAAATAATATCGAGTAAAGAAAAGGAAACAAATGCTTTGGTGAATGGGCAAAACTACAGGCATTGAAGAGAGGCTTAGAGGCTTTAGTGACGTCCGATAATTAGGCTTGGCTCGACACCCCACCAACGTCACTATTGGAAGCCTTGAGAGGCTGAAAAGCTTCGTCTGTGAGGATCATGCCGTTGAAAGTAATACTCAACGCCTGGGTCTCGCGGCATCTAACGAACTGAAGTTGTTCGATGATGACAGTACCATTATCATACTCTTTTCTTTGAGCCAACCGCTCCTTGTCGAGTTGCATTATTTCCTCAACCCCTAGATCCTCAGGATAGGTTGCATTGTCAGGGTCAATATTTTGAGCGATATATAGTTGTTTGAGAAGGTGTTCACGCATCTTGATGAGGAGAGACCCAAGAGTGAGTCGATAGTATATGGTGGTGCTACCCCCGTCTGGATTGAGGTTAACATCTGTTGTGAAACGGCTTGATGTGATGAATTTTCTAGGCGGGCAGTTATTTTCGTCTCCGCCGTCATCGCTGTCGCTGTCTCCATCGTCATCGTCATTGTCGCCGTCATCGCCGCCGTCATCATCATCATCATCATCATCATCATCATCATCATCATCATTGTCGCCACTTCCATTCCCCTCCGTCACCATTTCGTCGTCCGAGGCATCAGCAGGATCGCTTTCCTTATCTTCGACCGGGGCTAGCTCTTGGAGGTTGAAACTAACGTATAACGTCTTGATTTCATCTTCTTCGACGAAGGCAGGGGTGACAAGCATATCGTTCAAGAAAGAGAGATTGGCCACTGGAAGCTCCAGGAACTTGGCATCCTTTCCTTTACCGGTCTTCTCGATAAAATTGAACGAATAGATGCATGGAATAGCCTCGACAGGCATATCAGATAAATTGCCTCCAAGTTCGCGGAAGACAGAATCCGTGACGACATTAGCTCCATCGAACAATCTGAATCCTTCACGACATTTGAAAGCAAATGCTTTACCGTTAGTGACAAGCGTATGGACTGTCAATACATCGTAGAAGCTGATGTCAAAGTCCTGCTGTGGAAGCCAGGGAGCGACGGTAGCACGCGGTTTTGAAATTCGACCGCGGAGGTCCTCGCGCCAGGCTCTGCAGACATGTTCGCAGTTGAGCTGGTCCCTCCAGGGAAGATAGGAGAGAATCTGTTGGTGAAGTTCTAAGGGGAGATCACCAGCCCCGGCTGGCGAAGTTCGGATCGGTATTTTGAATGAGTTGACCGGGTTCTCGATGCTTGAGGTAGCAGCCATGATTTCCATTGCTTGAATGCTTATGGTTTGCTTTCCTTTTGTAGACTGATTGATTGGCCTACGAGTATTTCAAACCAAACTCTCGGTGATTTAGGTGCATAAATCCTCTGAAGCCTTGAATGGGGAGATTTGGTGGGAAAGTTGATGTTTCTTCAGGGCTCGAGATATTGATAGAAGGCTGTGGTGAACGCCAAGCTCAAAGGAGCACAGCGACCAACAGAAGGATTCAGTTGGATGTTTCTAGCGGGTAGAAGCGAGAAAGGCGTAAAAAGTGCCTGGCCTGGTGAAAAGGTTTGGGCAGCAGACGAAATGCTGAAAAAAAAAAAAAAAAGACTCGATGATATATGCAATAGTCCTTAGCACCAATCCAATTGCTACCTTGCTCGTTATCGAGACGTTGGGACCGCAGCGTTGAAGTGGTTAAGCACAAATCGAGTTGCAGTGAACTGACTATATTGCTACGCGCAACTTGACTAGGAACTTCGACTGGATCTGGTGTGGCCTGTAGCGGGTGCTGGCAGGCAGGCTAGGATCAGGTTAGGCGACGGCAAGGCTGAATTGAATCTCCAGCGGTGTGGGATCCGGAGACTTGGGCTCGACGTTTGATACCGGACCGCTATTTGAAATTCCCGGATTGCCTTCGGTTCTGGTCATAGATACAAGAAAAGATGATGATGATCGGAGACGAGGAAGAATAAACGGAAGAAAAAAGGCCGAGCGAGAAGATAACGTTGTCCACGCTGTTGTTTTTTTGGGGCCACTGGCAGAAAACTATCTCTCTCATCGGCAGCCTGTCATATGTGCTGCCATGTCGTGTTCCGCGCCGTACTTTACGTATACTTGCCACGCTTAAGTCTCCTGCCGGGGTAGTTACTCAACCAGGCGGTTGAGGAGGGGATATTGTTGCTTAAGTTGGTACTCGATTGGATTGAACACGAGTATTTTAGTTTTGTTGGAGATGGATGGATGAGTCAAGTACTTATTTGACCCCGCTGCCACTATAAGTCACGTTGGCTGGTGTTGTGGATGAGTCCATAGTAATACAGTGCATCCATGAGTAGAGAAGCGGATATACGACTACAGAGTATCCCGGCCTGTATAGACACACTATCCTCGTGCATTTCCGTATTAAAATCTGAACCGATTCCTGCAGCTGCAGATGTATGTGCAACTAGCAGCTAAGCAGTCTCGCCGATGATTATGCAGTGAAGAACTGGATTCGAGACAGGCTTTGACGTAGATTCGCTTTACTTTCGCTGCACCTGGTTTTTTTTTTTTTTTTTTTTTTTTTTTTTTTTCCTCTCTCTCCGTCTGGTCATTTGGATTTGGATCCTGCGCTAGAATGAGGAATGGCTAAGATTCCGAGATGACGATGTGTTGTCGCGTTGCTGTGTTGCCATGTTGGGGCGTGCACTTTTGGTAAATGCTGCCAAGCCAATGAGACCATGCCAAGCACAACACAAAAATAATCTGGCAACGGGACGAGCCAAGACCTTGATCCCTGCTTCCCCGTCCAGAACCCAGTTCCTTAGTAACGAGTAGCCGACCAGCTCCCATGCCCTTCAGATCTGGATGAATCAACGACATCTTTCCTCCTACCACAACTTCAAATCGAATGGCTTCATGACTTCAACATCTACACTACCCTTCTCCTCCCGATCTCCATCGACATCATGGACAAGATGCTCAATCCTCCCCATCCAAACGATGATAGGAGCCCCTTTGATCTCTCATGTGCCATAGAGCTTCTCCGATCCCTCTCTTGGTATCATCCATCTTCCGGCTCACCCTCACCCTCGTCCTCTTCCTCTTCCTCGCCTTCCTCCTCATCACCCCCCTCTAGCCCGGAATCGGCAACCACTATCGCGAAAACCATCACACCGAGGTTGTCCCTCGATACTCCCCTTACAGGCTTCCTTTCTGACCAGGAGGCCACCCAACCAACGGGGAGGCGGAACCCGTTCCTTGACATCTTGTCCGCCGATTCGATGAAAATCGATGACGGCGAACCCGGCGTAGCTTTATCGAAAGCCCCACACAAGTCAATCCATCCCAAAACCCAGTCGGCCAATCCTGCTGCCCAGAAAAAGGCACGGAAACGGTCACCGGCTAAGGAGCCGGCAGCCGCTGCAGCTCTGTCCGCCATCCAACGAAGAACCGGGTTCCTCCAGAGTCTTAAAGACCTGGACAGGAACATGAAGCGGCCACAAAATACTGCTATCCATGTCTTCGTTGACTATTCCAATGTAACAAGAAATCCTTTCTCCCGTCCTTTCTCTAGAATCATCCGGCTTATAAACCTTCAAACTGAAAATATAGATCTCAATTGGATTTTACGACAGTGTCAAGCAGGCTGTCGACTCTAAGAAGTCGCGTCGTTCTTCGCCCCAAAATAATCACCACATTCGACATATTTCTTTCAAAACCCTAGCGCTAATCCTCGAAAGAGGGCGACCCGCTGCCAAAAAAGTCCTCGTCGGATCAACCAGGAACAATGAGCTAAAGTCCGAAGCTCGAGACCTAAACTACGAAGTTAGCATTTTACAGAGGATTCCCAAGGAGATGCAGGACTCTACGTTAAACAAGACGAACCGGGGCTATGCCTCAGAACCCGAGTCTCGGAAACGTACAGGGGAGCAAGCGGTCGATGAGGTTCTAATTATGAAAATATTAGAATCTTTGGTCGACTGTGAGCCATCTACTATTGTTCTTGCTACTGGAGATGGAAACATCACCCAGTTCTCCGAAGGATTTTTTAAGTCTGTCGAACGGGCCCTGGAGAAAGGGTGGAATGTAGAGGTTATCGCATTCAAGCGCACCTTGAGTAAATCATGGAAAAAGCTTGTTTGCCCTCAGTTTCGCATCATCCCGCTCGATGGCTTTCTCTTGGATCTAATGCAGTAGCCTTGATGTATCGGGATCCCAAAATTGCCGGCAACCTTCATATTTCTCGTTTTCACGCACATACGCACACGAAACTCCGTAACCACGCCAATTATTGGGGGGGAGTTCGCATTCTTCCTTTCTTGATATTGATATCACGTTTAGCGGCTCCTTTTACACACTTACGAATCAGCATTACATGAACGGCATATTTTATCTTTTTCAATTTCCTCCTTGGATCATCGCGCTGCTACTGTCTTTTATTTTTCTTCGTTTGGATGGCGGCAGCATGGTTCTCATTCCGAATATGCTGGAATAGCTTTGTACGCGAGTCAAAACTCTCGTTACAGACACCGCATTTATTTTGAGGCTGTAAGTTATTACACTGGATGGTTAGCGGAACATTCTCGCTAGGCTGGAGTTTTCTTTTTCTGTTCTTATTTTCATGTGTATAATAAGTCATTACTTGCCTCTTGTGGTTCCGGTTTCGACTGCTTTGCAGCTCTGCGTCTGGCTTTCTTGGGTTTAGATTTCTGAGGTTTGAGGTCGCTTTCGACGATATCTTCATTCAGCATTTTCTTCTCGCCTTCTTCTTCATCATCATCATCATCATCATCGTTGTCGCCATTATCATTTTCTTCTGGTTCTTCACCTTCTCCTATGCGCATTTTTTGTGCATCCTTAGCGAGCGAGTCATCTGATTCTTCGAGGTCGGCTGGTGTCTTCTTATTGTTCTTATTCTTGTTCCTTTTGTTCTTCTTCTTATCATTTCCAGCTATTGGTTTGGAAGGTAGTTCCTCTGAAGCACCTTCATCGGCATCATCTTCTTCATCATCCTCCAGATATTGGGGGGTATTCTCTGTACTATCATTATCATCGTCCTCTTCCTTGTCTTCTTCATCTTCCTCATCGAAATATTTGGTGTTCTTGGCTTTCTTCTTTTTCGCTTTCGATTTCGATTTCGACCCGTCATCCAGATCCAAAGCGGCATCATCCTTCCGCATCTGCCGTTTTATACTCTGCACCATTTTGATATGCTTTTTACTCTTCTCATGCATTTCCATCTGGTTCTCGGTCTTGAAGGTTTTATTACAAGCGACACATTCGAACTCAACATCAGGCTCGTCATCATCTTCGTCCTCCTCGTCTGTTTCGTCGTCATACATCTCCTTCGGTTTCGACCAATCGGCTTCCTTGTATGCAGCTACTTTTGCAGCATTCTCGAGTCTTGCGCGACGGGATTGGTCCTTTGAAGCTTCCCGGGCGGCGGCGTCACGTTCCTCTTCGGATTGGAAGTTTGGCAGGTAGCGTGGGTCGCGTTTTCGAATGTACAATACAAATTGCTAGATGAAGGCAAGCGCCACGCGGTTAGTATATAAGAATATAGGGAGAAAAAAACATACCCCAAGCACATATTTAACGGGGTCAAAATGGAGGACTGAAATAACCTTGACGGTGTCGTTAAACTCCTTGATAGCAGTGTCTCTAAATTTCTTATTCTCCTTCTCCATGAGCCGCTTCACCCTCCTATCCGGTGCATCTCGATATCTGTATCTATCCTCCCAGGAGAATGACTTCATTGTAGAGAACCCCGTCCAGATGTTATAGAAGGCCCGAACGTCGTTCTGGTAATCAGATTTCGAGTTTCCGAAGGAAGGATAGAAAGGCGCATCTTCATTCAGCTCGGCAGCGGCAGATTCTTCCTCACTTGCGATCGTGGAAAATATCTTTGAAGCGATAGAATAGAAACCTTTAGGATTCGAGTCCGACTTGTCCATCCGAGATGAGAATAAAGAAAACTGCTTCAGCAGTTCCTGGGTAGTTATGGTAACATCTGCGGGGCGAGCAGCAGCGGAAGACGATGAAGGGTCGTCGCCATCCTCCCGGAGGATCTGGTCCTTATGCGAGTCGTACCATGCGCGCTCCTGTGGGTCACTGAGGACTTCGTACGCCGCCTGAACCTCGGAGAATAGTTTGGTGGCGGCTTCGACGTTATTGACGTTTTTATCGGGGTGTAGCTCTAGCGCTTTCTTTCGGTATGCTTTTTTTATTCTGTAGTATCATAATATATGCGATATATACATATATCATACATTTATATTTAGCAAACGTATAGAGAGCATATTAAGCTTCTTTTTTTTTATCTAAAGAAGAAGGGGCATATAGGCACCGACTAACTCATCCTGGTCGGCGTTACGATCCACCCCAAGAAGGGTGTAGAAATCTTCTTTCATGGCAGAACGGGGAGCTGTCGGAGAGTCTTCTTGGGTGGATTGCTGAGCGCCCATTTAAGCTTGCGGCATCAAAGATGGTAGATTTCCGATGGTAAAAATATGGAGGGGTAAAGCTCATCAGGGTTGAAGACCCAGAATTCAAAGTGGGATGGTGATAGCTTTTTGTTTGTTTGGTGGGTTGAGCTCCCTCAACTCTGACATGCTATGATTCAGAGCTTGCTTTCCTTTCACTCTTTTTTTTTTTTGCAGGCATCTTTTTTTGGGAAACCGTATATTTCTTTTTTCTTCTTTAGGAAGGCTACAACACAACGCGTTTTCTTGCGATTTCTCTCCATTATCACAGTTACTACGAGACTAGATCACAGTATAGTAGGCGTAGAGGTGCATTGCGAAGAGGGGTTTGTTAACGTCGAAATGAGGTATTCTATTGTATTATTGAAAGAAGAATATATACAGACGGCAATTGCGTCTACAGAGTCCATAAACGTCATACATAAAAAGTAAACCATTAAAAAACAACAGTCAGGCAATTGAACTCCCATTCCAGGAGTCTGCCCCTAGTTACGCATTATCCTCGACACACCCCACCTTCCGCATCTTTTTCTAAATATGGTTCTGCGCAGGGCGAATATACTAGATTTTCCATGAAAGACAGCTCTAAAGTACGTATAGAGACAAATACCCATAGTACAACGATTATTACACTGAATAACTAGTTTAAATTTATCATGACTCGTTGGCTTGGGTGGAAATTGAATGAGCCTTTAACCTTGTGTAACTTACAGCGGTGATGATCTTGAAGACAGCGCTGGGAAGTCCTTTAGCTATTTGACCAGTGGCCAGAACAAACATACTACCTTCTACAGTAATGTTAGTATAGATTGATTGTGTTTGGAGTTCTATTGGGTCTAGAGGCTTCGGGTACGCGAAGGGCGAACGACTTACGCGGGAAGACAACCCCCCCAAACCCCCATATTAAACGGATACTCTCTCGTCCTCGCAATGCCCGCGACTACAAAAAAAAAAAAACTAGCCAAGCGAGCGTGAACCCCACATAGGCAAGACCGTCCCAAACCCCAGAACGTGGAGGATCCTCCCAGTATCCTTCACGACTAGTAACGTTCCTGTTTGCGGAATTAGACTTTACTAGCCACTTTGCCCAACTTCATGATTACAAAAGCACCATATCCCAATAGTCCTGCAGGGAGGAACATGCTGAAAATTGTGTCCGGTGCTGGAAGATGGTGTAACGCTAACCGTTGGAAGTATATTACCAAGATAACCATTGACAGCAGAACTCCGCAGCCCCAAAGGACATAAGAAATTGTCAACGTCCATAGTGAATATGTGACCTACCTATTTTTAATCAAGGCATTGGCTACTAGACACCCGGAAAGTGATGTCATGATCATTGAGACAGTAGGTAGTAACCAAACAGCATTCATGGTGCCCAACTGTGCTTCGTGAAGCCGTAAAACGACGAACGGTAGAAACATCCAGCGGGCAAAGGAGATCGCCAAATCTATCCACCACAGCACCAATGCGCATGTAGGAACGTGAAGACTCCGGGCGGGTAGACATACAAGGATTAGCATATTTATGATCGTGCAGAATCCCATTGGGTGGGTACCTGTGAGCAGTGACTGTACCCCATAGACCTGGGGAAATTAGGTGGCGGACAACAGTGATGATCGTAAATATCACATGTATCCGGCAACGATACTCGCTCACTTCCCAGACCTTCAGCCGCCAGGTTTCCATGAATATTATCAAAACATAGTGTAGCCATGCTATTCGGTCATGCTCGCGAAAATCCTTTTTTGTTCCTCTTTTTCCCCCTTTTCGATCCCACAGCTGGAAAGAAAACATTGCGAAGGCTAATGCCCAATGTAGCGATGCATAGCAAAACCCCCGTCGGTTATGATGCAGCTCGATCAAATATGCAACATAACAGGCCTAATTCCTTGACGAGGTTCGTCGTTGAAGGTCAGAGGAATTAACTTAGCTGGTCTTGGACCCTTTTAGCCAACCACACCAAGCTTCATCGCCTCAACTAAGTCAAATTACCTCTGCAGCTCTGCTCATCTTCTAATCAGATATCATGAATGCATGGTTATGCAGATGCACATCCTGATCAATGCAAATTTCAAAAGCATTCCTTAGTTAATATTCGCCTCTGCACTGCTAAGCTTCAAAACCACATCCACAGATATCCCGCCCGGGACGGCTACTTCCTGTCGCATTGACCTGCCTCCTTTCGACTTCATGAAAACCAAGGTTGTATCAACCACCATTTCTATTTTGTTCCGAAATTGTCACGATTGCAGGATATTACAAAACAGTATCCGGACCGGGGGCGCAAAATGTCGTAGTTGAAAATTCGCTCGATGCTATAGGAGTGGATTTAGAGCCACATCCTTCGACATCACGCCGCATCAGCGTAAATAGCGCCTACCAATGTAAGACAGCGTGGGCTCACTACGTAGTACAATCAGAGGCGAGCAACCCTAATAGCCCGGTACGTCAAACGATATAACTAGATTAATGTCATGCATCCACCATACATATTGACAGATACTCTACCTTTGGTATGGAAGCAGCAGAATATTACCAGGATTGTTTATGGGCTTCTGGCTGCCGCAAAAAGCGTATCATATAATCTCTGACTCAATACAAAGATTATGTCGTTTGTCTTTAGATGATATTTGTTAAGTTATATTCGACTGGACTCCGGCCAGCGGAATGCGGATGTTCCAACATTAGCAACAGGCGATTCGGTCGCTTGGTTCGCACCTGACAACTTCACGGCCCCAGGTTGTGATTTCCTGAGAAATTCGAAATACAGAACCCGCCGCTGTGCATGTGTGGTATAAATTGCAACATTCTTTGTATTCTGTATTCCTATCTATTGACACTATACACCGCGTCGTTTAATCTAATATTTAAGACCAAACTGGTCTCGTGTAACCATAAATTCACCCTGCTTTACAGTGTGAGTTAAAATTTCTTTTAATCCCACTATCCAGGGTATGTTCCCATTGAACCAAAACTTGAACTTATACTCCTGTCCCTTCTCGGGTGGTATATCCGGTTCCGGCCATACCAGCTCCTCTAAGAACTCCAAAACAGTCGTGACAGACGCACGCACATATCCCGTCTCCTCAACTGTAACACCATTCAACTGATCCCAAGGAATTTTAATCATCCCATCCCCACACAGCGGTATCCCCAAAAGATAGATATTATGAGCTACCTCCTGCACATTTGACCCCGGCTCAGGGACCTCAAGTACTGGCTCTTGTAGAAGTGGAAATTTAGATGTCAGGCGCATCCTGTAGCCTTTATCCGTAACCTCTGAGGTTGAACCCGAAGCCGGAATGACGGCAGGAGGTAGTATAACCCGAAACCCATCTGCTGTGTAGACGTACTCCAGCCCGGGGGTTGTAAAGATAGCGTGAAGCCCGGATTCAGCATCAGGGGTGGTAACATGAGTGTACCACCGCCCCTTTAATGATTTACTAGAGAGAATTATAGACCCCCAGAGTTTGCAGACGTAGAAGCAGCGACAGTGGTCGTCCCAGTCTAGGTTTGTTAGAATCTGTGTTTGGAGCTCGACGGGGAGTGAGAGGAGAGGCATTGTCTTGATGAGGTTTGAGAACCTTGAATTGGCTGAGTTCTGAGGGTATAATGGTGACTGAAGAGTATTAAAATACCGTGGTCCGTATAAGACAGAGAATTTAAGACGTTGACGGGCCCACAAGGCTGAGTAGTCAGTTGATGTCATGTGCGACAGGTCGTCGGCCGCAAATGGGGTTCAGGAAAATGCAACAGGGCGATTGCGTTGCCACCGCTTTTGGCCAAGTATTAATCCATTCTTGACCTTAGCTTCGGCCGGGCTAACTTCGTGAAGGCTGGCCAACGAGACCACCCCTACAGGTTATTCGGAGACCTTTCACCAGAAAAGATGATAGGAGTAGAAAGCAGACATGTAACTACGATGCCATCTCAGCTCTTTGGTGGACTAGTCGTTCGTTCCATAATGCCACTAAATCTATTGCAAAATCCACTAATTTACACTATGCATATGTGTGTGTATCTCTACCCGAGTATATATGGCCCTTATGAAAGAATCAACTGTCGGTTATGAGATCGTAGCACTCTAACTACCTGATAACGTAGGCAATATTACTTTATCCTTGTGGCATTATTTCTTAACCCCACCCGGTAGTTTCGAGTGACTTAGAGATATATTGGATGCAACTCCACATTTGCGCAACTCCTCGGCAGGTTCTTTGCATAGTACGCATATCTCCAAAACAACTGCGGAGTAGCATGCGCCCAATCGCAGACCATCCAGCCTCCAAAAGAACTGTCACCAGGTCTTACTAGCCCACTGGCATTAAACTTATACCCGCCTTCTCCCTCTCCAGCATTAATAGTTACTGACTCCCATTGATTATAGCGGGTGTCGTAGGCGCGTGACAAGCCCCAGGGAAAGTCCGAAGAGAGGTCAAAAATCACGTTCCCACTAGTTTTGTTTAGGAAGGCGATACCATTGCCGTTTGGGATTGGATCAGTATCAAAGCAAGCGTCCGAAAGTCCCGCTCCGGTGTGATAGGAATAAACTGGTAGGATATGAGGTAAGTATTTTGGCATGTAACGTCGTTTGTTTAAAAGGGAGGTGGTTACCGAAGAGGCCATTGAACTTGGAACGTTCATAAACGGGCCCCAAGAGCTTCGTTTTTAAATGAAACTTCCTGGTCGTGTTTTTAATTGCGGAGGCAGGAGTGGCGAGGCATAACAACGCCATTAATATTGTGAACAGAAACTTCATTTTGATCGATTGATTATATCAGGGTACTTCCAGGCCTTCTCTCAGAGTCTTGAAAGCTTAAAGTATGGGTTAGAATGTTATTAATTATTAAAATCAAGGGAATCTCATAATACCTATGGTATGCGGGGATACCGACGTCTTTAAATACTATGACCGACCTGCACAAGCTCGCTGAGACCTGAGGAATGTTCCCCTCTCATCGGAAACTTACGCGTGCAAAGTTGCATCCTGACCTGGGATTCATTTTTTGTTGTTGGGTGTGTGCTAGGGCAGGGTATATAGGCACGCGCAGGACGACTTCCTAATGTTACCTACTACCTACGTCAGTCTCTGCGATCCCTGGCATTGTTCTAAACGCTTAACCGATAACCTCTCGGTTTTTAACGTTCCCGGCTAGCCGTTTATAAGGCATGCCTCCCGCCTCCGCTTTAATACCTATTTAAAAACACTTGATACCACACCCCGGCTAGTCGTTCATTAGAAGACATACAGAAGAGAAGAAAGGCGGAGAAATCGGGGAATAGTTCCTTTATCAGCGGGGTTGCATGCAAAGTTACACAGTTACCTCGCAATTCGTGGCGGGGTGGTATCATGACATTCCATGTGTCCCTCACACAAACCGCCCTAGCACTGGGGTGACATAGAAAGAGTAGCAAAATACAGTTAACACACCAGGTATTTCGCTTCTCCTTTTATGCCACTCGAGTGCCTTACGTAGACCGTGGATATAGACCAGGATCCATCCACTAGACCGAGATATGTCCAGAATATCCCGATTACCAGCTTTCCGAGCCACTAAAATTGATACACGATGCGACCTATTCCTCAAAGACATATAGTCCGCCTTGAGGCTGGTTTGCGAGACCAGTCCGTCTTTAACTAGTCGAACCTGGTCTCGTGGTATAGTCGAACCCAGCTCCGAGAAACGTTTGAAAATAATAGATATCAAGCATAATCAAAAACTTACTCTGTGCGAAAGTTGAGTACGAGGTAACAAAAGCCTAATTAGGTAGCTAGTTATAAATATAAATCTTTGGGTTGTGAATCCGAGAACACTACTATCGAACAATTCTAACTCAAATAGAATCCATGATAGCGAGTACTTCGTCGGTATCTCCTGCGAGATCCCCCACCATCAAAAGCATCCGTCCCATCTCAGGTGGATCTGCTCCACCCTCGAGTTGGGATCTCCCATCCCTAAATTTCTCAATCACAGTTTCCAATTTTTGAGCAAGCTCTCCTCGAGTTCCAGCGTACCCTAAACCCTGGAGGTCCGCACCCAATTCCTTAATTTTATTTTCCCCAATGGATATGGAATCTTTTGCCGCAGTCAGTGCTGTAACATGCTCATGAACGAAGTGATACAATGTATTTGATTTCTCGCTTAGACATTTAACCTTCGTTACGAGGCCATCGAAGAGCCCCAAGTCAGCCCTAAGCTGGGGGACCTTTGCTGCTAGTGACTCAATTGTCTGTCTGAGGCGGTTTATATTGTCGTTTGTGTGTCCTATATCGTTTCTTGTAGCATTGATTTTCCCTTGGGTATCTCTAAGGTTTGGCACCAGCCTGTTAGCAACATATGCATAAATGTTGCAACTTATTTACTCGGTTTGAAGACGTACCCAATAGCTACCCCGCTTCCGATTGCCATGCTGCTCCCCGCCGCTACCATACCGAGGCCAGCTGGTGGGAACACTGGAGTAAGCAACGCCCCGAAAACTGCAAGCGCACCCCCACCGATAGTCGTCTAAACAAAATTAACATTATCAGCAGAGCGCGCCAATGCACAGAAAAATTCCATACTTACACCAATGACCACGCCGTTCCTTTCGTGAAGCTGAGACAAGCGCCTTTCCAAATCTTTGATACCTCGCTGTAGTTCCGACCTCCTTCGTTCTGCGTCGGACTTTTCTCGGTTAGATACATCTATATCACTTTCGGTTCTTTTAATTTGCCGCTTAATTTCATCCTGTGTATCCGTGATCTTGCCATTCAAGATGCCCATTCGTGAAGTGCCCTCTTCTACCGCTTTCTCCTGGTCCTGCGTTAACTGCTTCTTGCCTCTGACCAAGCAGTCCTCTAAACCTTCGAATGATTGCCCTAGTGTTCGATTTAGAGATACGATGGTATCCTCAGATTCATCGAGGTATGTTTCAAGCTCTTTGTCCTCCCGAGCATTACTGTATTCTTCTAAGAGAAGAGAATCGATATCTGATATGCACTTTATGAACCGGAACAGATCATTGCCTGCATGCCCCAGTTTACTTTTATATTCTTCCTCAAGCCTGGTTATCTGCTCTCGCTGCTCTTTCTCTAATCTATAGATATTTTGCTCCGCTTTGTTGAGTTCATCCTCAAGTTCTTTCACCTGGATATGAAAATCCGACGATGACATCCTAAAACTTGAATATGATAGTGATTATTTGGGTTGAGGTTGGTATATCGACGAAGAAGGCTATGTTAGCCACGAAATTAAGATTAGATACTGCTGATATTTCCGTCCATTGGTAAAGTCTCGGTATATGGCCACTCGTAGAACCTAGCTTTAGCGCGCTATATCCTGCTATATATAGAGATATATAGGCTCACTTTTTTTAGGAACGCTCCAACTACATGTGCGCAAACTCCGCCCCTAAGTGTACACATGTGAGTTCCTGCAAATCGTGCCTACTAAATATCAACCAACCAATTCATAGTACTTGCAACCCTCACGGCTACAGCGGCAAGAATTAGTCGATCTTGTGAAACCTGAGGTACTTGTACTTACACATACAAATGGATGTCGAGACCCTGCAAGATTTACAAACTGAAATCCGGGTTTTTCCTTCTAGCTGCAATCCAGCGTTAGCTGCAGCTTGTACGCACGTATTGTAGAACGGCTATCAAATTTCAGAGTTCTGTGCTGTGCTTTGAAATCTCTAGTGTAAATCGAAAAGTGCACCCAAAAATATGATACTCAGTACCGATTGGTTGTGTGTGCCACAATGCTGCTGCTCTTCGCATAGGCGCATAAATGCGCATATGCAGTGGAGCATTCCCACATTGGGTCACGAATTAAATGTTGCCTCCGCGTTTTCAGGCTACAATACCTAAAACGCCTCGTTTCGGAAATCGCCTTGCCTGCACCAACGTATCTAGATCGTTGCGGAATAAAAAATGCCACCAGACCAGAAAATAGCAAAATCTTATATCAGATAAGTCTCACAGACCTTGACCCGATCAAGTCGCTGCCATAATTTCCACGCATATGTCTTTCAATAACCCCAAATAATTATAATTCATTCAAACACTTTGAAAGCTTCAAAATGGAGGTTGGATCTATTATCAGTTCAGTCCTAACGGATGACTGGACTAAGGACCTCCAAGCAGCCCCAAAGTTGATCCGAATAATGGGTCTTTGCGCTGCATTGGCTACCAAAAAGGAGATTATCTCAATGGAGCTCCAGGACACTAGATTGGCGTAAGATCTTGTAAACCATCGCCGGATGAAGTAGTCCGCGATTTCTTTGGCAATTACCAAAGTCTAAAATCAATTTATATGTTTTCTCATGAGGCGCCTGCTAAAAGTCACGTAGGAACAAAGGATTACTATCTAATCTTTTGCATCTTTCCAACCACGGCCAGTCAGCATTCCAACAAGCCCATTCCGATACCTATAAGATATCAATCCGAGCAGAGGAGATAGGTAGGGCTGAAGGTTATGTAAGTCGATGTTTATAAATTTATACAGAACTTCTTGGAATAACGAGCTAATAATAGTTTCGCACGGAAATTTGGTATATAGATTGATAGAATCATCAAGAACTTTGGCAAAAAAGACCCTCGAGCAAGAAAGCGCCTCGAAAGAGCGCTGCGTGGCCTCGAGCAGCAAGTGCAGCTTTCAAAGGCTGAGGGCGAACTTACTGAAGCAGCTTTCAAAGAGTGGAAAGACAAAACTGATATTCTGCATGAAGCTGTGGCATCAAAGCAAGGTAGGCCAGCCGGCCCTCTATAACTGAGTGGAGAAATTGAGTAGCCGGGTTGCTGATGAAGAGTAGTTCAAACACAGAAAACTTACAACGAAAAGATGGAGCATGAGCAGCAAATGGATCGAACCTACAATAAAGTTCAGAGGGAGACTGTAGATGCAAAGAATGAGTTCGAGAGCGCTGCTATGACTGCCCAGCGTGCACAGAACGCGGCAGCCGAATCATACAACCAGCTTCGATCAGCTGGAGGCTGTTAGTTTCCCAAGTCATCATTTTCGGACAAGGCCAGCAGCAACATATAAGCATATATATTCTAATTAATCCATCTTAGTGGTAGGGAAGTTTGCCATTGGTGCGGCAACAGGGGTGCTAGGATTAGCCTTATTTGGTATATGCGAAGGATTCAACGTCTACAGCAAAAACCGAAGTGCTCGAGAGGCGGAGCATAGGCTCGAACTCCAAACAAAGATGCTCAGGGATCTTGAAAGAGAGCTAATTACAGTCCAAGAGGGCGTGAATGCTGCAAAATCTGAGACTCAGAAATGGGTACGAGCTTGAAAACCATCAATATCGACGTAGGGATCTAATCTCGACGCCGGGCCCAGGTCCGAGGTAGCTAACAAAATACAGGATGAAGTTTGCAAGGCAGTGACTGTCGCCCTTGAAAATCTTTCACTTCTTCAACACCACGTCCGCCAAATGGTTCAGTATTTCAGTTGTTTATCTGACCAAATTGCAATGCTTTCCGAGAGGTGCAATGAAGAGTTCCACAAGTTCGTATTGGAGAGCGAGGCAACCGAGAACGGCGAAGCAGATGAAGACGACTTTGAGGAGCTGTTAGAAATGGCTCGCCAAATTAAGGCATTTGCTTTAGTGGTCCATGCGAAGGCGAAGATATACTCTAGCATCTCTCAAAATGAACTGTTCCAGGGATTCCAGCTCATCAGCAGGCTTAGCAATCGGAGTCCCTTGATGCTCTCCGATCAGGAGTACATTGAACGAAGCATAGGCGATTTAACACTTTACCAAGGCAGCGCTGAATCTGGAATTGCAAAATCCGTACACGAGGTAGGTGGCTACGGTGAACCAAGCACTCTGATGTGCCAATCAATGCTAATCAAGTACTCCTTACAGAGTAAGGTACGGCTTTTCGAAGAATGTAAGAGAATTTATCCCACATTAACGGATGATTCCCCATTGAACCCCGACCGTCAACAGCCCCCACCATATACTTCCGGACTCGGTCATTCAAACTAGCTTAAAGTAATTATCTACTCGGAAATAATTGAGGCTGTTGATTTGTTGGTTGCGTGAATTCATGAAACGGCGTTCATTTATGGACAGAACATGTATAATGGTAGCGGTATATATAGCAGGCTACGCAATATTTGGTCAATGATATTAAGATTCATCCATGCGGAATAACTACCGATTGCGCATAATTAAAGTGACATTTCACGTTATATAGTATGTAATTTAATTGTTTAATATAGTAACAAAATAACATCTATTGCCAAGGATCGAAACTGGCAAGTTGTTGTGGGGGGTATTACAACACGGTAAGGTGTTGAATTTTAGGGTGCTGAATATTCAGTCGTGGTACTGCATACACTTGACAATTGTACTTTTGGAAACGTTGTGCTTTACGAAGATACTTGCCGCTGATCTTTAGTATCGGGCGATATCAATACGAACGTAGAATCAATTTAATATTGCTATTGAAATAAAGCTAGTATTCTTAACGAGACACATGCGGAGTGGAATAGTTAACCATCGGCACCAAAAGGATCGTGCGATTACATGACAGCAACCAAATCGCTAGAAATAATACTTCTTTCCCGCTCCTGTTTCCCGGTGTTAATTTGATCTGCCAGGTATTTTGAGAACCGAAATTCCTCCAACGCCCTGCGAGATGTAGGAACTTCCTCCTTTTTTCTTTTTCTTTTTTTTATCTCCGATTTGCGTTTCTTTTTTTTAGAATCGATTGTAAGCCTGTGGTCATTTTGTGCAAAAGGTTTAGGCACGAGACGATCATATTTATTTCAGCGTCGAAAGATTTCGGAAATGAATTGGCCAATCTAGTCCTCCCACTCCCCTCCGTATTTTTCAGTGACTCCATCATCCTCTAACAAGCCCTCAAATCGCTGGCGGAATTGCCGAAGTGTCATTCCCATGGTGTTCTCGAGGTCCTCAGCATCATCGATCGCTTTGGCCTCCTGAGCACCCAAGTCACCGGTTGGTGGTTTCTTGGGTGGGATAAGGACGTTTGAGACGACTTGAATAACACCATCCTTAGCGATGATATCCTGAACTTTGACAGAAGATTGGCTATTGATAAGAATGGTAATCAAACCGCCGAATCGAGAGATGTCGATGCTGAGATGTTTGCCTTCCAGGAGGGTTGGGAGATCGACGTGATAGTGTCCCTTGGGAATATCTTTAGCCTTGACCTCGCTCTTCGATCCGGGGTGGTAATATGCGTCAGAGTACAAAGTCTCATTGACAACAACATGGTATTTGAGAAGGGCTTTAAGGTACTTTCTACCCCATGGCGAGAATAGGAAAGCATTGATCTTTGGTCCAAGCTTTTGGAAGGCATCGTTTGGAGGTGCAAAGAGGGTTCCGCCAGTATGTTCATGCGGAATTTCATGAGTTAGGTTGGTAAGGTGAACAGCCAGAAGGAAGGTGCTGAATTCAGAAGGGAAGAATTGAATAATCCGACCGACCGGTGGGGGAGGGAAGAGAACAGAGTCCACAGCATGGATAACCCCGTTTGTTGCAAACTGGCGAATAATATTAGTATTAGAGGACTTAAATTATTACGAATTTGCCACGCGTAAACTTACGATGTCGGCAGCGACTATGCGGCTGTAAAAGTTAACAGCAAGGCCACCAGGGCCTAGAGCGACGCGGATTCTTTGAGCACCGCCGATATCACCCCCATCTAAAGCGGATGGTATGGTATGCCCAAGGAGTAGCTTGAAGGCCGAATATACGTCATTGCTGATATGATACGTAAGAAATTTCTTCACTAAATCCTTTGGAGGCTTCCAGTCCTTCGGTGCTTTCTTGAACTTCTCGAAAGCCTGATTCGTAGGCACGAAGAGTGTGTGATTCGCGAGGGTACCATTGAGAATTGCAACAAGCTCTTCATGCTCAGAAACGATCTCTGCGAACTTCGTGGTATGTTCAGACTTAGAGATCAATTGCCAGATAGTCTCGTTAGGTGGATGTGGCTTCCATCCACGATGTGGGGGTGGGTGCTTTGGTTCTTTTTCCGGATAATCAGGCGGGCCATGTTCTGGCGGCCAGTGTGGAAGCGGTTCACGGTGCGGTGGTTCTTCGCCTGGTTCGCCTGGCCTTCTCGGTGGACCCCAATGAGGTGGATTTCTACTATCCGGATTATCTGGGTAATCTCGGGGTGGTCCCCAGCGAGGTGGTGGAGGTTTTGGGAACTCTGGTGGCTCATGTCTGGGCTCGTCCCTCGGCTCTCCAGGTCTGCTTGGTGGGCCCCAACGTGGCGGACGTCTATCACCAGGAAATCCAGGCTCTTCTGGATCCCTTGGTAAATCCCAATGCGGCGGTGGTGGTTTATGACCCGGCTCTCTTGGAGGCCTTGGTGGCCATGATGGTGGCTCGTCTCTAGGTTCCCTTGGTTCCCTTGGTAATGGTCGATAACGCGGCGGCCTATCACCTGGTGGCTTTGGAGGCCATTCCTCCGGGCGTCTACGTGAGAACCCATGCGGATCTTCGCGTGGACTTCCATATGGTGGTCCACGCGGGCCACGAGTCGGTCCTTTGCGTGGCCCTTCAAGTGGACCTGGGTGTGGTCGAGAATGCGGTCCTTCGCGGGGTCCTCCGTGTGGTCCTCCATGCCTATGGTGATGTTCTCCAGTTGGTCTATAGAAGTGAAAAAATGCAGATGGTTCAAACTTTGCCTCGCTATCAAAGATGTTTGCTTGGCCAAAGCCCTCTACAGAGGCCGTGTCGAAGGCAGGGACGTTGTAGAAGCCGCTTTCAGCGTAGCGCTCCCGAAGGATAAATTGGGGGTGAAGCCCGTGGCGACTATGCACATCATCCTTCTCGTGACATGGCTTACCATCACGATGATGCGGTTTCTCAGGTTCAACAACAGCCGGCTTGTCATCGGGAGCGATCGGAGCCTGGTTTCTGTTGAAAGCGACAAGCTTGACTGTCTGTTCGTCCGGAATGACGATGAAGTTGGCAGCGACAAACGCCGCGGAAGCAACGGGAAGAAGAAGCGAAACCCTCATTTTGGGCAGGACTTCGCAGGTTTGCCCATCAAAATATGCAGGACGTTCCGCTGCTGGAGCACAGTCGGGATATTTAAATTTTTATCTTATCAACGGGGAATCAAAAAAGAACGGGGCCCTTTTTCTTGGTTTTCTTTTCTTTCGTTCTTTCTTCTGGGAACTGGAAATTTTAAAGGGAGGGCAAGCTGCGTAAGCCTGGATATCCGGATGCATCGATATCTGCCATAGTGGAGAACCTCGACTCGAGAAACGACAACATGCAAGTTCACCCGCGGGGCCCGGCTCTTGCAACTGGCACTCAGAATGACGTGAAGGCAAAATTAATACTTATTAGCAGGATCCATACCGCCCATCGGCATGGGCTGCGTCCATTGCCAGACACCCTCTTCCACAGCAAACCTCACGCAATAACCTTCAAATTCTACCTCAAAGGCCCAAACCTTCTGCAAGGCGCGTCCGCCAAGAGCAATGGTCTGGCGCGGAGCGGGCAGAAGTGGGCCCGATTTTCCAAGCACCCCCAAGCCCTCCTTTGAAGCTGCGGTCTGAACGAGGACGACTACGTAAGCTCCACCAAATTTGATGCCGATTGTCCGACCATATAACACCTTCCGTGGGATCTTTTATATTTGACGATTCAAAATCACTGCAGGCCAAAGCCCGATACTATTTCGCCCGCTTTGCCTGCGTAGTTTGGATATTAATTTCTCGGTAAGGTTTGTCTTAAATTATGTTTGACGTAACTAGCAGGCAGCCGTGCTTGCAAGCCTGCCCGTATGTCGACCGCTGGTTACAATTATTTCCGACTAGCTTTCGGGTTTTAATTTATTCGGGTTGGATATTTTCTCAGTATGTCGATTTCGCTAACATTCTAGGGATATGTGCCGTAGATTGAATCATTGATAAATATAAATCAAAGGCGCTGTGTACACCGTATCGATAAATTATAAGCTGCATTAGGAGCGCTAGAAGCTATGAGTACGAAGCGGGCAACCAGACAAACATCCCAGCTAGTCGTTCTCAACTTCGGGGGCTGCCCAGTCGAGGTCTCCATATATCGTTACGATGCATATTCTACATAGGTAGAAGAAGTCTAACTAGCATTGATCTACATTTCCAGAACGATCAAGCTGGCTTCGGAACTTTCCGTCAATATCTCTGTCTATTTACCCATTTCGAGGCTGCTCCGGTGACATATATATACATAAAGTTCGATTCACCTCCTGATAAGATTATCAGATGATTGGGTGGGGTCGTTGGAAATGAAGAAATTGCTCGAGCAGGATGGAGCTGACGCGGCGTCGGCTATTTCAACTGATGGTGGAATATGCAGGCGGGTTAGACCCTTAATCTTGGAGACCATGAAAGCCTTTTTTCATGTTAAATGTTTCAACTCTTGTCGAAACAAAAACTAGCAGGTCTTTGATCCAACTTCTACGAGGCACTCAAACGTGTTTCGCCAGCAGCTGCTCAAGACCTCAAGCTATCCCTCGGTATCGATCCTTCAACCCAGGGTAATAGCCTTATCGACTCCATTCGATGATAATCCTTTAGGGCATACGAGGTAGCTCCAAATCCCAGCTTACCCCACGAGGTCACCATGCATATTCACATCATCTTGCCTCTTCCGCCATCTCCAACTGGACCCTGCCAAAGCCCAACAGTATATGTCCGGGTTTAGCACAGCTAGCGTATCAAATCCTTTCTCTTTCTCGCGCAACAGGCCATTCATGGTTCTTCAAACACCCTGCCTACCAGGCATACCGCTCCAACAAGCACGCGGGAATCCTACCTCACTGCATTGATCCATATTCGAGGAAATATACCATGTTCAATTCGCCAGATTCCTTGCCATTCGTTGTATACTTGGAGGTACAAGTTGAATTTGATGCTGCGCAATAAATACACGCGGGATATGCCAGCCTGGCCTCATTCATCTGACTAACTCGAAAGGCTACATATTTATGCATGCTGCACGAGCTGAAGCCAACAACCAACAGTCAATGGAGCCAATAATGTGTGACAAGAGACGATGAACTCGGAAAATGTGCACTTCGAAAGCTTCGAGAAAAGCGAACAATGCGGCAAATACGAATCAACTGCATTACAAACGCGAATTCGTCCCAAAATTGGACTACTCTCCTGTCGTAGAGCTCCTAAAATAGGGTGACAATGCACGTGCCCTCTAATTTACGGTGTAGGTAGTAGTACTACATGCAAGTAGCCCTACGCCAGAACACTGTTCCGGCGTTTTTTTTTTTTTTCGTGGCCACTAACTTGCGCGGAAAAGGATACAAAACTCTTGGTGCTCTCGAGCCAACTTCTTTTGCGCTCCTCGAGCCACTAAGTGTGTATGCCAATATATTGTTGTCACAGCTTTGCCACACAACAACACCAATCCTTCGAACTTCTAGGACTATCCTTGCATAGAAGCCCCCTAATACGTGCGTCTTCTTGGTCTTGGGGGCCTGTTCAGTCATGATTGCCGTCGGGCGATTCTCTAGGGCGCAGTGTTGTTGATCATTGGGATAGCTGTTGGATCGGAATGACGAGCCCTTTCAGCGGGGGCGGAGACTGAAGGATCGACTACTCTTCTAGGAGTAATTTTGAAATAGACGGCTTTCGAGACTAGATCCGGAGAGTATATCTTTGAGCACGTCTGAGTCTGAGGTCGGGTTGCATCTACCGGCGTGGAAAGAAAGGAAATGAGGGCGGAGTCCCAGTCAGTATCGACCTTTCACTAGCCCTGCTTTCCGGCCTGTGCTCTTGAGCCCCTTCCTAAACCCTAAATCTTGGAATTGGGGCCGTTCTCGGGGCTTCCATGGTGTATATCTAATTTTGCATCTTGGGGCCTCGACATCCCCGTCAACAGAGCGACATTGCTGTTCGAGAGCCGAATGTTATTTTGCATTATATGGACCTGGGCACTGTGTTGATGACTTCAATAGGTAATCTGACGGCGGATATCTTGAATTGGGGTCATAAAATAGAGACTCCGGTATCATCTTTTAGAATATCCTAAGGTAATAAACATCATATAACATAGTAATATATGCATTATATTCAAACGACGCGACCATTCAGCTTGTCATCAACCTCCAAATGACAGAAGGAAAAATCCAACATGTCTGCTGTGTTGTGTCATGGTTACCCGAGGATATCCGTTTGCGGTATCTCGAGTGTCCTTGTGATACTAGCCGTTCCCGTATCCCTCACCGCATTCAGCACCCTATTCTATTTCCTAAACCCATGGCTCCATCCGGATAACATCAGATTATCAGCCTTATTGACTCTTGTCCCTTGGAACCCATATTTTAGCAAATGCTATATTCATAATGACATCCGAGTTGAGAACCCTATCCGAAGGCTTGTCAGATGCGATATCAGATTATGTATCTTCAAATCCTGTGTCCAAATCAAACCATGACAAAGCGTCTGAATACTTTCCCGCCGGGAATACCCGTTCAGTTCTTTATACCTCCCCTTTCCCCCTTACCTTTGTTTCTGCAACAGGCATAACCTTAACCTCAGCTGACGGCTCTACATATCTTGACTTTTTAAGTGAATATACGGCCGGGCTCTTTGGGCATTCAAATGAACGAATCAAAAAGGCTATCCAAGATGTTGTGGAAGGGGGGTGGGTGCTTGGGGGTATCGGACAGTGGGAAGGCTTATTCGCCCAACGTATCTGTGAACGATTTGGTCTTCAACGGTGTAGGTTTACGAATAGCGGGACCGAGGCCAACTTGATGACCATTGCAGTTGCGAAGGCTGTTACTAAACGAAAAAAGGTACATCTACCGCCAGCACCTCTAGATTTTTCATGTATTTTGGTTCTTACTGTTGAATGAGTAGTACATACTGAACCAGGAACTTGTTAGATACTCGTATTTGGGGGCGGATATCACGGTTCCGTCCTAGCTTTTCCAGATGTTGATTCGCAGTCCCCAATGAATGTGCCGCATGATTTCATTGTCGGACCTTATAATGATATCAAATACATCAAAACACTTCAGGAGGACCCCACGACCACAGGTGACCTTGCCGCTATCATAGTGGAACAGATGCAAGGCGCGGGAGGATGCTACACCGCCTCAAATGATTTTCTTCAATCCCTCAGGGCACTGGCAGATTCAACTGGCGCAATCTTGGTCTTCGATGAAGTCATGACCAGTAGACTCCACCCGGGCGGCCTTCAAGCACGCAACGGTATCAAACCAGATATGACAACTCTAGGTAAATACCTTGCCGGTGGCTCGAGCTTTGGGTGCTTTGGCGGGAAAGAAGAAATCATGAGAGTATTCAACGAAGCAAGGAGTGATGGAGGATCGGTTCTCAGTCACGCGGGGACATTTAACAACAATGTTATCAGTATGAGAGCCGGGTGTGTGGCGATGGAAATTCTAACGGACGAGGTTTTGGAGAATATGAATAAACTTGGAGCGGGAATGAGAGAAAAGCTAAATAATCTATTCGTGAAGTATGGAGTGCAAGAGAAAGTCTGGGCTACCGGTGTGGGTAGTTTGATGGCTATCCACTTTGGGGAGAGGAAGGGCGGGGAGTGGACAGAATATGTGAAGGCCAGGAATAAGTCAGCAGAGGAACTTTTTTGGTTTTGGATGATTAAGAATGGGGTCTATCTTGCGAGAAGATGCTTTGTAGCATTGACGATCGAGCACAGGGCAGAACATATCGAGCAATTCCTAAATTCCACAGAAGAGTTTTTAGAGGCATGGAGTCACGTACTCCAATAAAATCACAGGAAAATACCTTCGTTAGAATTGAAAATATATATCGCATCGATATAACATGGAGTGAGGAAAGTCTGAGTCGGAAAATTAACCCAGGCGGCTAGACCTCCCTTGCAGCCCTTCTACATCTAGAATTTTATTTGGCATACATGGATAGATCCGTGGGGCTCTAGTGTCACCAACCGTCATGGTGAATTTCAAGAATATGTCTATTCATATACCCACTTGTTTAACCTTATAATAGGGATCGCTTCTCTATCCCGTGTGCATAAAGTACATATCCGTTAACCGCTACCAGCGGAGATATCTGGCTAGATGCACATGATCGTCATATCATGTAGCCTCAAATTTATAAAAAAGGTTTTAAAATGCCAGTCCGCGGTGAACAGGAACCCCTAACATACTTGGGTGAAATATGTATCCCTCTAATGTGCTAGCTTGAGGCTAAAACATTTATGCGATATCCAAAATACGTCATTAAGGTGCGGTATCATATCAACAAGCATCATATAGCCATGATATATAGCGGTAATGCTAACACGCATAAACAAGTGCTACGCTAGTTCATGACGTTCAAAACTCTTGTATACATCCAAGTAATATGGCGTATATATGCACACAACCGCACGATGATAGCTATTTGCGCCTCTCTATATAACAGCATATGCGCATGTGTGATTAATGATTACACAGATTTAATCATAGAGGCAGCTGTGCGCGTATATACCTATAGGGCTAATTTCATTCTGAAGGCTTTCTCTCTATATATATAGAGATCTCGATCCATAGCGTTAATTTTCATTTACCAGTTCATCACCATTTTCAATAATGATCGATCCGACGTATATTCAGTCGTTGGGATATATCGATAGTTGACGCATCGATGTATAACGCTTTGTGTAATGAAATAGATTGATATTAATCGTGGAACGGGTATTCAAATATATTGAATCCGCACGGAGCGCCGCAGCCTTATGTATCTATGCAAGATATATCGGATGGTAATTGTAAATGTTAGGTATTGCTATACAGTTATGTATGTCGCCGTAATTCCGATGGATTGTTGCAAGGCTCCGCCGACCGATCGATGACGCGAAAAAGATTACTGTGTTAGGCTTATGTTCAAAGTTACGAAGCATTACCCATATAGACCCCGCACTGGAGTCAGGACGAAACTGCTTCGAAACGCTTGAACTTCCGATCACGCGCACGGCCGCACGTATCTATCGTGGAATCAAATCGACGAAGAACTGATAGCCCACTCCGCATCTTCCAATCTTCATGACCTTGGAATGTGAAATCGGCGGATGTTTATTTTCACCAGCAGTAACTTGACATTTATATCAGGCCTTGCATTGACATATCTGCCACAGCCTGCCACAGCCTTTCTTTTCTTTTCATTTTTCATGATGCCGTAAACGGTCATACCGGAAGGGCCAAAGATCAACAGATCAACATATTATATTCTGCGTTAAACTATACGATTCTTAGAAGTCATTAATGTAACTGTCATGTCTCATTATGCTATTGCAAACGATCTCACATTAGTACCAAATCATCGGTACCCTTCGGGAGGTTCGATTCGTACATCCTCCCGGTGGACGTTATGCGAACTGACAGAAGGATCGGAATTCGAAATGACTTTCCTTCCGGACCTAAGCGCTTTCAAGATGTTGCATCTTGTCAATCAGTATAGGCCTGTGTAACGCAGTTACCTTTGAAAGGGTAGGCATGGCATCAGGCTCCCCTTCTACAAACCCGGGTAATCGGCTCTAGGTACTGCTTCAGGTCCTGGGACCCTGAACCAGTTTTCCAATTAGCCAGCCCAAATAACCAGCCGGTACGCGGTACCCGTCAGCATGGAATTTCGTATGACAAAAGGGAATAAGCTGAACATTAATATCATGTAATATAAAGTGAGCCGCTGAACCCACTACCAAACTATTTGGTTGAGACATAGCCCGACAATATCGATTTCTTCGCTATTGCACTTCATAATATTAATATTGAAAGAGCACCCTCCCCGGTTTCTATTGCTAAATGTTCATCAAACACTGGGTTTAATGGACCGCGTTGGTTGATGTTAGAGCTGGGCTTGGTCCAAGCGGCATGTTTCCCCTGAGCAAACAGCTCCCCAAAATGACAGGATGGCGCCAAGATTACTTTAAAAAGATGGGGCAGGGGTTTTTACTCGTCGTGGCTTTCGCGAGGAGGATTCTGACCCAAAGAAACCCATCACCACAGCCCGCAGCTGCGCAGGTGGGGAGGAAAGATGCAGCGAGGCAAGGGGGAAAAGATTCAGTTACATATGTATGTATTATATTCGCCGCGGACAATAGCTGGCGATTTACCGGCTATTTCTGCTCCTAGGATGTGAAGTCGATGCAGAAAGCTGAAGCTGGGAGTAGTAATGAAGATCGCCAGCGGTTTGGTTCTAGTCAAGCCGCTATAAATGGGATGTTATAGGGTTTGAACACCTTTTTGCGCCGTCGGAAAGTGTGACCTTTATCACAATTGGAGGTTCATGTTAACGTGTTTCGGGATTTATAGGCATTTTTAAGTTTTTTCTGTCTTTCTTTCTTCAGCGGGCTTTACTTTGGGACTTAAGATAAGGGCCGCTATAGCTCTATCATTGCCGTTGAAGATTCCTCAGTTCCCTTCACGGCACGGAAGTCGCTGGCCTGCTTCCGCGATCTTAAACATATTAAGCTTAACATGGGAGATTTATGAGAGCTTGCAATTGGACTCAAGACCTTTTAGTTGTGTCGCGAAAAAAAAAAAGGACCTTGTGATTCGGTACGAGGCATCCACTTTTTTTTGCACTCTCGTTACTCCTGAAATCGGAAAACGGAGCTCAAAGCTTGGAAAATAGCAAAAAGTTCTGCAACTCTGCAATAAGTGTGATTCAGATGCAGAAATGCTCCGACCGGTCGACCACGCAAAAACTTCAGCTGCTTCGAATTCATCCTTTTTACACGAGAGTCGGAGTATCAAGTAAAAGGTAGCTCCTGCCGACGGCATGTCGGATTTGTCAACAGGTGTGACGATCGAGGAGGCTGTATTTTTGCTTTTGGGATTATGAGGGACAAAAAAGGGAGCGGGGGTATGTGCATATGTGGCGTGCCCCATTTTTGCGGGGCGGGTGTTGGGAGCCTTCGTGAACCTGGTCACTTGGATATCAAACCTCGCAAGTGGAATTTTCTTCTTGAGATAAAAAAAGCTTTGACAAATTTTCTATCAAATTTGAAGGGGGAGAATGAAGAAGAAGAAGACTAAGAAATATCAAACAAAGGGAATATATGTCGAAATGGTTTCTCAAAAGAAGAGGCGAATTGGTGGGATGAAGCGGCACGGTGGGGATGGAGTTACGCAACAGATATTATTCGACATTCGACTTCTTCTCTTTCTCTCTCTTTCTCTCTCTCTCTCTCTCTCTCTCTCTCTCTCTCTTTTTTTTTTTTTTTTTTTTTTGGTAAGCCTTGAGCCTTCTTTCAATGGAAGTATTCGGACTGGAACGATCCAGAGCGAGATAACTGCATGCACTCGCGAGCGCATACCAAAGGACAGACTTTGATACGTCGATTTTGGTGGTAGAAACCTAGCCTTCCTGCGGGCAAACATTGCAAACAACTGGCGAAGCGAAGGGCGCTTCGATCGTTCAAGCATGAGCATATATTTATATTTATGGAAAAAGTCAAAGTCGACAAAGCCCGATTGTTGATGTTGTTTAATTGGAGTTGGGTTGGGGTGGAAGTTGCCGATGGAGTCAACGTATACTACCTAATATATGCAATGTATGTTCGAGGTCTCGATGCATGACGCATGAAGTTTTGTATAAGATCTTTTAGGAAAAACCAACCAAAAAAAACCAGAAAGTCAACGATCCGAGGGTATATGTACCTGCCTTTTCATTGAAAGGAAAAAAGATCGTATCATATGACGGTTTTTTTTTTTTTTTTTTTTTTTTAACGATGTGAATGGTTGCAACTATAAGTTCGAAAATGCAATGCTTGAGCGCGCTTGCAAGCAGGATCTATAGATTTGGGCGAAACCGGACCCGACCCGGGTGAAGGTCTGGCCACGCGAGTCGGCTGCGATATTGGCGATGTGTCGATTCGCAGGCAGACCGGGTATCGGCTCTATAACCATACAAGGTTAGGTCTTCCAATCGTCATTTTGAGGCCACCGCGGGCAGCCGCTGAGTTGGTATGGATTGGATTGAGCTCTTCGCTTCCTTTGGTTTGTTAATCACGGTTTGCGCACAGGCTCTTGCCTTCGACGGCTGTTACATCTTGTGACTTTGAGACCTTCCGCTACGAGAAAAATTCTGGATGTCCGGGATGATGAAAGGGCTTATTAGTAACGAGAGACAATCGTGTGGCTCCAAGCCCCTCATTCTGCTGCAGCGCTGCACCTCCGGTGAGAAAATTTTCTATCTGCGCAATTCATAATATAATGCACACGCTCTTTCGAATGCGTCAGAGAAAACAAAAATAAAATAAAATAAAATAGAAAAATAAAATAAATGAGGAAAAAATATGATAATATCGTCATGGAATAACCTGTGAGGCAAATAACACACATCCAACGGGCGCTTTCGGGTGCCGGTATATCACTTTTGTGCATTTGATCATGAATATTGCAGACGGGTGCTGTCAGGAACCATGAAGTTCGTATAATGGCTGTCAGCTCGACGGGTCGACAGAGCTTGGATCTATTAACCTACTCCTGCCGGCCGTAGCTGTCCATGGTCATGCAGGTGCAATGACCATAAAAAAATAAAATAGAATAGGTCTAGCGAGCTATTTCCCCGTTTTTTCCCCATATCGCTCAGATCCCTCGTGCGCCTCTGCTGGATAATATCATCGCAGATGGCCATATGGGAAATGTAATAATGTCGGTCTGTATGGGATTGGAGGCGGGATAAAGTGTTCGTTCCATGGCCATCCACACATCATCACCCATCATCCATGGCCATCGATGTCAAAGCTAAGCATGTATGGTCGGGTGGGGAACCTCTTCTGGGCCATGGCCGGCCATGGGAGAGGCAGATGCCCAAGACTTCCTCCTCCTCAACCAGCCGACCGGGTCCTTCTTGGTTGCATCCAATCCATCATTTCTTTTTCCGCTGCTGCATGTCACCCTCGGTACATAACACCAGGAAACTTGAACAAAACGAAATCTAACATCACCGTTGTCCTCGAACACCAATGGGAGAAGCGGGTCATGCCCCACTTTAACGGGGGAGGCCTGGGGTACCCCAACGATTTCACGAGGACGACGAGGCCAAACAGAAATCTCGGTCTCATCGATGGAAAAAATGTGGAGGGCAAGGTTCATGTTCAGGGTTTTCTTTTGGGTGCAGAACAGAAGGGAAAAATGAAAACCATTAATGTTTCTTCCTGGTATAAAATAGACGGCATCTGACATACCCTTGACAGAAAGATACGGCCTGCGCCTTTTGGGAGTTCTAGAGTTTTAGAACAACTCTTTGCTTTGTATGGCCCCCCCCTCGAGCCCTCCCAAGAAGCAAATCGATCATACATTGCATCGTACGTGCTCGAACCGAACCGTGGATATATATCGGTTGAGGTTCAATTCGATTCAATCCAATTCAATTCGACCGAAAGGGATAACGTCGATCTCGCGACTGCAACTGCATCGCAGTGGAAAGATTGGAGTAACCCAACGGTACCGTGCACGAATTATAATCGACCAATCTAGCTTTACCCTTGTTCAGTGGAAACTACCAGCAGGACAAACCTCACCGACATCGTCGCCTCCCATTTGATTCAATTTTCTTTTCCTATCCTCACTCCTTTTGGTGGTGTTACGTTATATACATTTTAGCCCCAATAGTTCACCCAACTTGAAAGAAAGAAAGAAAGAAACAAAAGAAAGAAAGAAAGGTTAAAGGTAAAAAAAAAAAAAAAAACGGAAGAAAAAAGCAACGAGAGCCCCCCGAGAGATTTGCACAAGGGCAGAACCGGTTCGTAGCCGTTCAAGCTGCCGTGGGTCCTTCAAGCTCCAAACCAAGCCTGGAAATTGTACAGACGAATCTTCTGTACTGTGAGAAAGTGCGACTTATTTCCAGCCCCAAATCGGCAAACTGACTTACTATAGCCCTGACAAAGAATAAAACAAACCTGGGTCCCTCTCGTCAGCTGCTAATGTTTCTTCTTTGAATCCCTCGTATTCCATAAATCGCTGGCTGCCCATTATATTTATTATTATCGTCGCCTTCATTTGCATTTTGCATTCCGACTACGACGTCGCCCAGTCGATAGCCTCCTCATAGGTACCGGCATTGCCAGCATCTAACGGAACATTAATATACTCCCGCCCAACCCTCGATTCGCCATCCTCGACATTCGATTATATGTACCAACAATGAGCTGATCGTCATACAAAGCGAACGGATACTTGTAATTCTTCACGGCTTCGACATTCGATTTCCCAGGGAGGAATTCAATTTTTGTATCCGCTGAACCCGAAAATACCTTGAAGACGCCAATTTTACTTTCCAACATTTGTCTTTTTTTCTGACTTTTATTTTTTTTATTTTCTTTTTATTTTCTTCTTCTTC
This sequence comes from Orbilia blumenaviensis, assembly GCA_036872755.1. Lineage (NCBI taxonomy): Eukaryota > Fungi > Ascomycota > Orbiliomycetes > Orbiliales > Orbiliaceae > Orbilia > Orbilia blumenaviensis. The sequence goes on along the minus strand of JAVHNS010000003.1, from coordinate 162,377 downwards.
TTCTTCTTTATTCCCCGTGCGCCGTACACCGTTACGCTCTTGAGCTTAGTGTAGAGCCGCATATCAGCATAGCAAAAGAAGGTCGATTGATCGCTTCGCAGTCCACCGCGCACACCCCTTAGCTCACGCAACGGGCATAGGAATCCACAAGCATTTCAGCCATCCTGTGGCAATAAAACTACTGAACTTCAGTGAAATTCCAGTGGTTTGTGTTGTTTTACAGTGCGGCCAGACCTGTTCTTAAACCCTTTGGGGCTTCTAGCTAATTCACTGCAAGGGGTCGACATTCGGGTCAACATTCTCAGCACGGCTGGTAGGAACCGAGGGCGATAGCTATATCGAGCGTTCCTCGTAAGAGTCTCCGAAAGCGTCCAGTGGCCTGCAAGGCACATAACGGTTTACGGTAGACCCGGGGTTACAATTTTGTCTGGGAGGGCTAAAGCTGCAGGTGTAAAACGGCCTTGAAGCAATCTTTGCCTTTGCATTGAATTGGATTGCATTCGCTGCCCCGTTATTACGAAAGGTCAAAGTTGGCCAGCTAGCTTAAAGGAAAGAAAAGGCTTGCTTAAGGAAAGCTGAAAATAGTTACTTGGAAGCAGCTCGCCGCCCATCTATCGATCCACTTGGGCTTCAAAAGTACCTACGTTGTTACGCTGTCACGCCAGCCTTCTGAAATCCAGGTCACGAAGCGAATATTTTACGTTTGGTTAATCATTTATATATAATTCCAGCGGGTCGATACCACGGCACTAACCATTCCCAGAAGTATTGGACCTGAAATTGGGTTGAATCCAGGAGTGGTGATAAGTTGCGAATTAGGGCGACCGCATATTGGAATTCTGGGAGCAAAGGGATAGAAAGTTATAGCTTTCTATCGAGGGAACAAGCCAGGGAATCGGGACCGTAATATTCAACCTCAGTCCGGGAATTTCTTTCCAGATCGGGGCTTTGAAGGGCTTTGTTTACCTAGATTTCTTCTAAATTTCCGATTTCCTCGATCGTTCTATCCATCAATCGGCTGCGGGGTGATGCTCTCTCTTTGATTCTCTTTCTCTCAATGCCCTTGCCGTTTTCTGAACTTTGATATCAATTCGATTTGATTCCATCTCGTTCACGGACTCTTGAAACCATTTCGAACTTCAAACATCAACAACAACGCAACTACCATAACCAATCAACCATCAGTCTGACCATCAAAGGGAAAGATTCAGGATTCAATATTTATATTTTTTTTATTTTACCTACGGAAAGGAAAACAGGAAGGCAGGAAGGACGTCTTCGAAATAGTTTCGACTGAGCATCTCCGACTATATTTTTCTTGTCTCCTGCCTCGGATCCGAAAACCTCACGGGTTTCTAGTTTGGTTTTGGTTGAAGGGACAAGGCTGCCTTTCGAAGGTAGCGGAGGAGTGCCTGTGCCTTTGTCTGTTTCTTGCATGTCATAATACAATACATACACTCTCACGCATCTACAACAAACCATGTGGTGGATAAATTTCCAGGAAGGCTCGGTCATTCCGGGCATCATCGTAGGATGCTTTGTCGCAATAGGTGAGTGCTTCGGAGACATTGACTTGTGCAGTCGTCTGAATGACTGAGGAGGCTAATTTTTGGATGAATGAAATATAGGTGGTTTAATATTTGGGTACGGAGACTTCACATCCACTACCCAACTCGACTCCTGGCTTGAGTCTATTCCTTATAGAGGGGAAGAGATCAGGCATACTAATTCAATATTTCAAATCAAATAGATGGGATACCGGCAACATCAATGGCATCCTCGCTATGGACTCCTTCGTCCGGGATTATGCCACAAACGTCGATCAACACGGCAGAAAATACATCACTGCCAGCCAGTCAAGTTTGATCGTTTCGATTCTTTCGGCTGGCACGGTCATTGGTATGGAAATTATCTATTATATTTACCGTGGTGGTGGTCCGAAAGCATAATTTACTAAAGGGTATATTGCATTATAATAGGATCTCTGACTGCCAACTTCTGGGCGGATTGGATTGGTCGGAGATGGGGCCTGATACTCTCGTCCACACTTTTCACGGTATGTCCTCCTATCTATATCAATCCATCTATCAACTTACCATAGCGCCCGGATCTAATATATACCAGGTTGGAGTCGTTCTTCAAACTATCTCGACTGCCCTCCCCCTTTTCATCATTGGTAGAATGATAACTGGCATGGGAGTAGGTCTGATATCTGTCATGGGTATATATACACCACACATAGATACTACCTTTATAGAAATTTTGGTCGGTCGGCTGATTTTCCAAATCGTATAATAGTCCCTCTATACCAAGCGGAATCGGCGCCAAAGTGGATCAGAGGTTCAATCATCGGCTGCTACCAGCTTTCTATCACCATCGGATTGCTTCTTACCACCATTGTATCCAATGCAACGCACTCCAGAACTGACACCGGCGCCTACCGAATACCAATATCATTGCAAGCCATACTGTCCGTGACATTGGCGGTCGGCATGCTATTCTTACCAGAGTCGCCCCGTTTCCTTGTCAAGAGGGGGCACCCAGAGGCTGCAGCTTTGGCCTTAGCTAAACTTCGAGCTTTACCACGAGACCATCCAACCTTGCAAGAGGAACTCGACGAAATTGAGATCTTTCACGAAATTGAAGGCGATTTAGGAAAGGCAACATGGAAGGACTGTTTTCGAGGTAACTTGGGTGCGCGACTATGGACTGGCTGCGGCCTCCAGGCGTTGCAGCAGTTGACAGGGTTAGTGATTGGCCCCTTGTTGTGGTATTCGGCTTCTCCGAAGGCAGTGTACTGACCCCGGCCTCCAGGATCAACTTCATCTTTTACTATGGTACCACTTACTTTAAGACTAACGGAGTCTCTCGACCATTCGTCATCTCACTCATCGCTAATATTGTTAACGTTGTGGCGACGATACCTGGTCTTTATCTCGTCGAAAAGGCTGGAAGGGCACCGTTACTCTTTATTGGGGCTCTCGGCATGGGATTTTGTCAACTCGTAATTGCCGTTGTTGGTCTCACGACAAGCACCGATGTAGCCAACAAGGTTCTCATCGGTCTGACATGCGTCTACATCGCCTTTTTTGCCATGACCTGGGGTTTGGGTGGCTGGATTGTCACGGGTGAGATCTTTCCACTAAGAGTTAGGGCGAAGAGCATGAGTATGACGGCAGCGACGAATTGGATTGTGAATTGGGCTTTGGTAAGTAATGTTGCACAGCCGATGCATTCCCTCAAGCTTGTGTTTCAGCCTACAAGATGGCATTGTTCCCGTTCACTGGCCTGGCAGCGCTTTGTGTGTCGTTCTGCAATCCTCGCTATTTTGGGTTTTGCCTTTGGACACAAGTTTAGGCAACCTACATCTGGGGTATTTCGCATCATGTTATTGCTGCGAAATAGGATGTGTGAGATCCTGAAGACTCATGCAGAGTCCCAAGAACCTACTTCCAGAAATAAGGAAGCGAGAAAGGCAATTGAACGGTTAAGGCAGTACTGCCGCCGGCTCGTCGCACTTGGCCTGCGTAGTCCTTCATTCCTTTTCTTTGTTTATGCTACCTAGTCACACAGCAGTTGAGGAGGGCACAATTAGCTAACCAGGATTTTCTCTCAATGATAACAGAGCTACTCAACCCCATACCTTGTCGACGAGAGCCCGGATTCCGCCAGGCTTGGTTCCAAGATTTGTTTTATCTGGGCTGGATTCTGCTTCCTAAGCGTCTGGTTCGTTCAAAAGGTAAGAATAACAATATGACTATCTCCGCTGCCCGGCCCAATCGGCGTGATATCGTCCGACGTTGTACAAAACATGCTGGGTTGTGTTTGCCCAATCTTATATTCTAACTCTCTGCTAACTTAATGGGCTATTACTATAGTACATTCACGAAACCAAGGGCATCTCTTTGGAACAGGTCGACGGAGTCTACCATGGCAGCACCGCCGCAAAAATCCGCAACCGTTTCTCCAGCGTTACCGGTGCCTCCCTTCGGGGGGTCAGGGACACACATGTCAATGAAATCATTTCCCTCCAAGCTGCCGCAGCGGGTGTGCCCTACCAAAAAAGTGTGCCCTTATCGCCGCTATCTCCAGTTCACAGTAATGTTCATTCGAGCAGCAGAGATAGCAATGAAGCCAACCCCGGTAGTCTAGAACGAGGGAGCAGCTTACGAGATAAGGATATTAGTATCCAGAGGGTCGATACAAGCGGCTCGTAGAAAGCACGCTATCTGTCTTATTCCTTTTCTTTTCTCTCGTTTGCTTATTCCCATTCGTCGCCTTTTTTTTCGTTTTTTTTTTTCATTTATACCGAACCTTGAAGTGTCGGTAGGATACCCCCCACGCAAACAAAATATCATGCGGGTCTGGCGTTCGCGGTCTGATTTTTCCCTACAAAACCTTTTTTTTTTTTTTTCCTCTTACTTCTTTTCTAATGGTCACTGTGCTGATACTTGTCTGGGGGAGATCCTTTTCTACATAACTACATATGCCCTAAGAATGGCATTCACGACATATCATTCTCGCTTTGTTTTTCTTTACACTTTTCCCTTTTATCATTATTATTATAATGACTCACCGACTATCAATGGCAACGGTTTGCTTGCTTGAGCCTCCTATTGATGGCTACGGTGTTTGAAACGACGGTTTTGTCCCTGTTTTCTTTCTGATACTTCTGTTCAGCTTGGCCCGGCGTCCTCGTACATATCATTCTAGCATACGGGCGTTGCATGTTACTTCTCGTTCTTGTTCCCTCTTTTCTTCAAGACTTTAGTTCGTTTCAATGTCATACGGACGAACATATCATATTTGCTACTTGTTGCCTCTAACTGGAAATAACATTGTTGGTCCTAGCTCAGGCGCTTGATAACAACCACAACCACAACCACAACCGTTACCACAACCACAGCTAAAAGCGATGACTATATATAAATATAACCATAACTAGAGTTATAAATATAACTATTGTATTATATATAATAAGTGTAATTATTATTGACGGAATATCCGGGTGCATATGCATCTCGACACGACATAAGGCGCTTCGTTATCCCTCTACGTAGTACGCGAATTGTTCCACTTCGGTTGCGTCCTCGTCTGGACTCGCGCTCTATGTATGTACCAACATTTCCCGCAAATTCATACCGCCCGATATCCGGAAGTCTATTATAAAAAATCCTATCCAAATTTTTGTAGTGGTTTTATAACTCAATCGAAATTGAATCAGAAAGAGGTGAGATATATTCCAAATAAGACCCTTAAAAGGGCGGACAAGGAAAATTCCAAGGCATTTCTGTCTAGGAGCAATGATTATTATTATTATTATTTTTTTAAAAAAAATGGAACTTCGGTCCCACCAAAGCGCGGCTTGCAAGGATACATATATACAATAGCCAACAATCTTTTTGGTATAAACCAATGAGCTGTGCTGTTTTATCCCTCAGCATCCATGGTCACAGAAGAACAAGTCCAACATTCCAATTAAATGGGGCGAAGAGCGAAAGTCAAAAAAGTGCCGGGGGTGCGGTGTCCAGAATGCGTCGACCTATCAAATTTCCCCCAAAGCTATATACAGATGGAACAACGATAGCGCATTTCTGTTGCAATTCCATCCCATCCCATCTCGCTTGTGCAAGACATCCATGGCAGAAATAGTGCCTTCAGGGTTCCCCTCCTTCAGCTGAATTCTCCTCGTGTACAAATCCTACGCTTTGATCGAGCTCTGCTTCCCCAGACTTTGTTTTCTTCTTTCCCTCCTTCCCCTCCATTTCGACCCAATAATGCAATTTAATTTACTGACCGCATTGCCAGTTATATAAGGATTCATAGGGGCCCCTAAAAGCACCTGTAAACCCTAGTAAGTCAGAATTTTGTAGAAGGCTTTCCCATTCCGACCAGTTAATCGGAGTCACGCCAGCCGAGGATGAGGACGAGGAAGCAGTCGAAGCTGCTGCCCCGGTTGTGTTTGTTGCATTAACTGTTGTAGTTGCGTTTGCTGTTGGCGGCGGTATTGGTATCGCTTCTGGACCCGAAGGCGATAATGTGTTCGTTGTTGCTGTAGCGCCACTCGACTGTGATGGTGCGATGTTGACTCCATTTTCTAGAATGTCTCGGTTAGGGGCAACGTAGAGGAAGCTCTGTTGCATAGTTGTAGTTCCAGGTGTACCGAGATATTGTAGAGGGGCAGGGCTGATATTAGCTGTAGTTGGAGGGCCCTGTGGGGCTTCGCCAGTGCCTCTATGCGCTGCCGCCACCATTACAGTGGCGCTAGAGTTGGCGTACATTTCCCGTAATGTTTGTACGAACACAGGAACTCTAACTTCTTGTTCGACTACTTTCCCTGCTTTCCGGATCTGGGTTTCACGACATTCCCAGGCTTTTAGAGCAAATGCTCGGATTGCGGAGTGGAGTTCATCCTTCCGTTCAAGCCATTCGTAATGGTGTTCGAATACTTCGTCTACTTGCGCCCACGCCTTTTCAACTTCTGGGCCTTGGGGCCGTTGGCGAAGCTCGCCAAGGAGATATATGAATGCGTGCCATTGGAAGAAGGACTTAGTGTGCCAAAGAAACTTTTGAATAGAACGGCTTGAATGGCACAGATTGTCATACTCCATAATTTTGATCGAGTCAGAGAACAGACTGTCCTTCTCTTCCTGTGACATACTGGCACCGTTGTCTGCTCTCCGGATCGGGTGATGGGTCATGAGTCGAAGGTTTGTAAGTGCCGACCGGCACACTATAGACGTAAACAATTGCAACGGATTGATAGGATCGCAATGTTTTATATATTTCTCCTCGAGTTTGCTCGTGATATCTTCGAGTTGCTGATCGTTGTCCAGGGCTTTGTAATAGTTGGCGAATTCTGCACTATTAGAGTCTGCTTTGTCATACATAGTGCCGGCGTTAATACTTTGTCGGTGCATTCGGCGCCAACGGTCGACGAAGATCTGTCCGAGCTCGCCACGTAGCTGCGGCCACATGTTTTCCGTGGGGCCTTCTCGTTCTTTGGGGTGCTCAGTCATCCCAGGCCATATGTCGCTTTCGTTAATGGATGTTGGCCATTTGGAGTCCCACGCGTTCTCATCCATGGCCATTGTGTATAGTCCGGCACCGGAAAGCTCGGCAGTGCGGAAGTCGAGGATGAGAATTTCACGCCAGAGGCGGCGACGCATTTCAGTTTCGAAGGGTGGGAGATTTAGCTTTGTGCCGTCACGGTGCACACCCATTCTTTGTGCGATGCGTACGGCTGTACCCGTTATTACCCATAGTGATGGGTAGTCGTAGTAAGAGCGGAGGTCAAGCTGTTGATATCGATCAGTTTGGCCCTAACATATGTACTTAAGTGAGGGAGTTAAGCTAAACTCACAAGGAAAAAGACAAAGGCTTGAAGGACAATCAAATCCGTTGTTTTGAGCGTTCCCGCGTTCTTAAGGGCATGTTGAGCAGCGAAGCGGTATCTCGCCAACAGATCGTTTCTGGATTCTTGGAAGAGGTTCTGGCATTGTCTACTATCTAAAGAAGATACCGTTAAGGCGTATATAGAGAACATCAACGCCTCTAAGTTCCGAGGCATGGTGTGAGGCTTGTCCTTGTACTCCATTACCCTTACAGCTAGGGACGGATGGTGAACAACATGGGTAAGGGGGTTAATGTTTTCAAGGAAACAGTTCCATAGGATGACGCAGTGTGCCGCTGAAGGATGGAAGCCCGAGACATCGGCCTTAGAGTTTATGGGACCGAAAAAGAAGATACCAGTGTTTAAATTGGCGGTATTAGTATAACTGTGGATAGACCAGTCATCGACTTTGTCGTCATCAGATGAGTCCAAAATAGTCTCCTTGAGTTCTTGGAGTTCGTCTTTTAGCGAGTTCCAGAGATTACTAACATGGTTATCAGCACGTCAGCATATAATATTGACTAAACGGAAACTTCAGCTCGGATTAGATGGCACGAACTTTTCAAAATATCTTGATCGTCCGGTGGACGCCAGCAAGCCACCCTTTTTCGGCGCGCAAAGCCCAAATTCACCGGATGGGCGTTCAAATTTGACCCTTTTGGGCTGCCTCTCTACATCCAGAGGCTTTCCTAGGAACCCACCCCACGCTGTATCCATATTTACGCCGTTGCCTTGTTTAGCCGGGGGTAGTTCCACCCCATCCAGCAACTTGACATTAGATTCGACCTGTTTCAGAAGCTCCTCATATCTGTTTAGACGTTGTACCAGGTTCTCATGCTTGCTCGAAGACTTCCTCTTTTTGCGGGGCCCCGGCTCGACATATTGGCATTCCACGTTAAGTTTGGTACAAGTGGAGCATGGTACTTGGCGGTCACACTTGACTTTTCTGTTCTTACAAACGACGCAATTGAATGCATGTGGCTTTGGGGATGCAGGCGCACCTGCAGATGATGCAGATGCATCTTCTGGGGAGGCCTGGCTCGGCGGTGACACTAGATTAACTGTCTCGGGGGTCCCAGACATTATTATTTTGATGCGCCTGCTCGTGCTAGGCCTGTAAGATGTGTGCTAATCTGATCGGGGAATTTTGTGATCGATATCTTGCACGCAATCGCCTGCGTATACCCGATTTTACCTGTGAAAAGGGTCGATTGGTAAAGGCTGTGTGGTAAAAGTGTATTTCCTGTGTTGTTTCGTCGGTCGTTTCGCACCTTGAGAGGGCCGAAGGCGGCAAACCGGACAAAGGTTTATCTTTATATTTAATTCTGACGCCCGACTGTCCAACTCAACCAGACCCTTTCCCACTTTGAAAAAGGATCGAGTCGTCAGTATAGCACCCGATGACTATCCCGGATACGTCAGCAGAGTGAATGGCCTGAATACGGTTGTGGCAATTTGAATTCCTCCGTCACTCGAATTTCTCAAAATGTATGGGAGTCAGGGAGCTTATCGGGCCTTGGCACCTAAGTTCGGGGCCGAAGCTCGCGAAGACGGCTATTTAGAAGGGCCCGCTGTACCACTGGCCGTCCTTAATCAGCGGAGGCTCTTCGCAAACGAGCCACAAAAAGCTTAACTCCTTTATCGACGAGGACCCACACGGTAACCTGACCTATTACACAGAAAAACCCAAAAGCCCGGTGGGGTCGGCCAGACGAGGCCCGATCTCCGACTCTGGCTGCAGACTCGCTGTTCAATTTTCGAAATTTCCTCAGGGGATCAAGGCGCCATGTACTCGTATCCACAAAAGGTGTTAGGTGTTCCGAGAAGGTTCATAGCTGTTCCTTTTTTTTTTCTTTCTATATAACGCCTGACCTGAGACTGTGGAATATCTGGTTCTGCATTTTCCATTTCAACTTCATGCTTCACTATTGCACATTGCGTTGAATCCCATCCCAAGCTTCATCGACCAACAGATTGCCTCTTTTGGCCCGTTCTTCTGCCGATCCTTACGACTTGCAACGCGCGCAACACATTTGCGACGCGCTCCCCAATTTCATTCGGACAGCATTGCGTATTATAATATCGCTCCCTTCGGTTCATCTTCATATCTACAAGCACAGATATACTACGAGACTATCCACAAGTCAAAGCTGTCCCCGGAGGCTATAAAGAGAAGGCTATAGATAGCCAACATATATCCATCCGATGGCATCGACACTATCGAGCCATACAGACGCCAATACTATCACTGAACAAATGGGTACAAGCGGATCCGAGAAGCAGTCCATAGAACTCAAAAACGTTCATAATATGGAGTCCGCCCATGTGGATAATGAGAAATCAGGCGACCTCGCGCTTGAGCCCGTCTATACTACAGAAGAAACCCATGTATACCCCACAGGCACCGTTCTATTCTCGATCATTGTAGCCTTAGTGTTAGCTATCTTCCTAGTCGCCCTGGATCGTACAATTATTTCAACCGCTATTCCCCAAATTACAAACGAGTTTAATTCCCTTGGAGATGTCGGCTGGTACGGTTCCGCGTATCTTATCACTGGCTGGTATGTGGAAATCCCGATTCTCGATTCTCTTTCCCATTTCTTTCCATTTTTACTTGGACGAATTTGTATATCCATCTGCTGACTAATTCATCGTTCTAAATAGTGGTTTTATGCCTCTTTCTGGCAAGATTTACACTTTCTATCCCACTAAATGGGTCTTTCTCGCTCAAATTGTTTTCTTCGAAATTGGTTCTGCCCTCTGCGGTTGGGCTCCTAATTCAACATCCTTTATTGTCGGTAGAGCTATCGCCGGAGCTGGTAGCTCAGGTATCTTTACTGGCGCGATTGTGATGCTCACAGATGCTGTTCCTTTGCATAAGCGAAGTACCTTTATGGGCGCCTTTGGCGGTGTCTTTGGCGTATCTGGCGTCGTTGGCCCCATTATGGGAGGCGCGTTTGCTCAGCATGCTACCTGGAGATGGAGTTTCTGGATCAATCTTCCCGTTGGCGCGGTCGCTTTCCTCATTATCCTGCTCATAATCGATGCCCATCCGGTCCAGAAGAAGCTCACCATTATGGAGCGAATTAAGCAGTTGGACCCGATCGGTACTGCTATCTTCCTTCCCAGCATGATCTGCCTCCTTTTGGCCCTCCAGTGGGGTGGTACCGAATACGCTTGGTCCGATGGCCGAATCATTGCACTACTTGTTATCTTCAGTGTCACTATCATAATCTTCGTTGGTGTTCAAATTTGGAAGCAAGAGGATGCTACCATACCGCCCCGAATCGTGTCTCAACGCTCTATCGCGTTTGGTATGTGGTTTGCCTTCTGCGCGGGTGGCGGCATGATGTTGTTCATTTACTATCTTCCAATTTGGTTTCAAGCTATCCAGGGTGTCAACGCCACCGACTCTGGTATCCGTCTCATCCCCACCGTTCTGTCCCTCGTCGTGGGTACCATGATTTCTGGTGGGGTTGTCCGCGCCTTTGGATACTATACACCTTTCATGATTCTTGGATCGGTCGTCATGTCCATTGGTTCTGGTCTTCTGACAACTATCACTCCATCCGCCGGTGCTGGTAAATGGGTTGGATTCCAGGTCCTATACGGTCTCGGGCTTGGATTCGGCATGCAGCAACCTGCCATCGCAGCTCAAGCTGTCCTAGAGAGAAAAGATGTCCCCATCGGAACTTCCATGGTTATGTTCTGCCAGATCCTGGGTGGTGCTATCTTCATTGCTGTTGGCCAAAGCAATTTCGTCAATAAACTCGTCAAGGGAATGGTACAGATCAACGCCGATGGGTTCGATGCATCAAAAGTCATTCACACCGGTGCTACGCATTTGAAGGAAGTGGTTTCACCAGAATACCTGCCGCAGGTTTGGCAGGTGTATAATACTGCTATCGTCAATGTTTTCTATGTGGCAGTGGCGCTTTGTTGTGCTAGTTTAATTGGCGCATTAGGAATGGAATGGGTTAGCACGAGAAAGCATGTCGATGCACCAAAGAGTAAGGAGGAAGGCGAGCAAAAAGTTTAAATTAGGAAAACGATGTGGAGCAACGATGATCCAGAGAAGATGTGACACTCCCCTCTTTCGAGTATGACACGGACATTAGAGGCATTGGGCGGCGTTTTGGAGTTTTCTTCTTGCTTATAATTAAGTCCTATATGGATGGATATCTTTTACCAGTGCTTGCTCCTCACCCTGAGTACATTGGTAATTGACAGGCCGATAAACCCCTCTCTGTATATAGCGAGCGATACCCGAATATTAAGTACCTAGGTACCTACCTAGATACCTAGGTATATATTCGTTTGGTAATGTTTAATGTCTACCTAGATATCTAGGTAGTAGGTAGTAAATTCAAATAATCTAATTAGGAAAGTTGCAGATCGATTTGGATCTGCATGCTACAGAAATTGGCACTATCGGTATTACATATTATTATTTCCTCAGCCTATTAATATTGCAGGATTTTTAAATTTTACTGTGGATCCCCAGCTGGAAGCTATTAGGGGCATGCGCATGGCCAATCTTCCCCTTCCTTCCATGCTTAGTAGCCAGCAAGCATTCCCTTCTGCGCTTAAAGAGAGTTGACAACGCAAAAAATACAACGCACGGAGGGGCATGCCAATTGGCCAGTTGAAAAGCACCGTCGTATCGATACCCCAAGCCTGTCGCCCCAGGTGTTGCTTCGGGTAGACTAAGGCGCAGAAGGTATCTGCACGCTGGGGAAGCATCTATAGTCGTCTGATGATTGCTATTGGGGCTGGGACATTCGACGTTAATGTTGCATCATTAGTAAATCAAAAGCATCTGGCTTTCTTCTAGTTGGCTGGCTACTTGGCGTGTGCTTGGGGATTTGAAACTAGAAAATCTTGTGGATAAAATGGAGGCTGTATTGCCGCTCGCTTTCCCCCCCATTCCTCCTCCTGAGCTCCATTGGCGCAGTGGATTTTCACGGTATTTGCGCATTTCAGCGGTAGGTTAGGAGACACATTTTCGGTAACAAATTTCGGGTAGGAGAACCGGCGTATATATAACGACAAAAACCCTGGACTTACGAATCGTCACGACATATGGACTGACCCTTTTGCTTCAGTTTAATATTCAGATCCGGGTTCAGCAAGGGAAAACGGGAAATACCGTACCTATTCTCAGTGTCTCGCAGTTCATACAGGAATCCAAACAGGAAACGGGGGAGATTTGAAAGAACGCGTCAGCGAGGAATTTCTAGCCCAGCGCCCTGCTTACGACCACCTTTCTCCTTATTGGTCAATTGGCAAGACATTTGTGGGCCAGCCGGTAAAATACCACTTAAGGTGTGCTTCGCAACGCAAAAATCGCAGGAACCGAGGGTTTGGAGGATAGCATTTCACGAGGGTATGTCTCAGCTTCATCAAAAGCATTACGAATGCTGTGGAGGGGCTTCGTGCTTGGCAAGACTCTTGGCGGGTTATTAAGCCCTTGATTTCCCCTTTGAAGAGGCCGCTTGGGGATAATATCATGGGCAAAAAGAATATGCGACTTGGAAAAGCTTGAATGCACACAATCGATTATGGGGGACATCTGTAGTCAGTTCGGAACTTTAGACATACGACATGGATGAGGCTGGCTAACATGGCTCGGGGTTTACTGCAGATTATAGATATTTGCCCTTGCCGACTGCCTGCAATCTTGGCGCGAGAGTGAGGAGCTGCATTCTACGGTCAATATCTGCTGCTGTCGTAGCTAGGACCGAGGTGGTCTGGCGGTTAGATCGAATCTTGCCGTTTGATATTGAACTTTAACTCTCCATCTCGGCGGAAAGCCTACAGTTCTGTGTTTTGGATAAGTGGCAAACCTACTCTCTCGACAAAATCAACCACATTGAAAAATTGCTCTATAAATTCTCGCCGAATTCTCTACAATTATATCCTTCTTGAACAGCAGCCCTCACCGCAAACCCACCAACCTGTACCAAACGCCAAAAATGAAATACTCAACCGTAGCCCTCGCAATTGCGAGTCTTCTTCCCGTTACCTCGGTTCTTGCACACGGAGATGAAAGCCATGCAGCAATTCACAAGCGAAATGAATTCATCAGCCGTCGTTCCCTCGCCGCCTGTCGGGAGAACGAGAATGCAAAAGCACTGTTCAAGCGATCGCTTGAACGTAGAAGTGCTTTAGTAAATCGAATTCGTAAAGAGAGAGGCCTAGGAGAACGTAGGTCTAACTTCCGACAGTAATATTGACTGTGAAATTCGTGGCGTAAATACTTACTCTGCTATAGGCTCTTTGGAAGACTCGCATAGAATCGCGAAGCGGGCTTTTGAGGATGTGGCTAAGATTGACCACAACAGCACATTCGCAGATGCCAAATTTGATACTGATTCCAGTGTACTATTTTCGGGAAACACCTCCTGCTTGTTGATGCCAGAGGTTACAGAAGGGCCTTATTGTAGGTGGTTTTCTTTCTATAATCTGATAACGAGACTAAACTAATACGAAATTAAATAGTCGTCTCCGGAGAGTATGTTAGAACGGATATCACTGATGGACAAGCTGGAGTGCCTCTGTACCTGGACATCCAGGTCATAGACACCAATTCTTGCGAGCCGGTCTCCAGCGCCTTCTTCGATGCGTGGCATAGTATGCAATACCACCATATATTTTCGGCAACTTAGCTAATATCTGACTTTTCTAGCGAACGCTACTGGTGTCTACTCTGGGGTTGTCGCAAATGGTAACGGTGTCGGTGATGCAGATCCAACCAACCTCGACAATACATTCTGTCGAGGGGTACAGTTCACCGATTCAGACGGTGTTATCAAATTCCAAACCATCTTTCCAGGTCATTACACCGGTCGCACCACACATATCCACATCATGTCCCACAAGGGCGGTGTTATCCACGCTAATGGCACATACTCTGGCCATGGCCGCGTCACCCATGTTGGCCAGCTCTTCTTCGACGAAGATCTTATAACTGCAGTCGAGGCTTTCGCGCCATACAACACAAACACTCAAAGTGTGACTTCTAATGATCAGGATCGAATCGCTCATCAGCAGGCGGAGAATGATTATGATCCGTTTGTGAAGTATGCTTATTTGGGCGACTCTGTTGCTGATGGTATCTTAGCATGGATTACGGTTGGTATAGACCAAGATGCCGAGACTGATCCATATGTTGCCGCCGAATTGACAGGTGATGGCGGAGTCGTCGTCGGGCATCGCGGAGTTGTGGGGACCGGTGAGGAGGTTGAAGAAGTTCCCAGTGGTGAGCCGGAGAAACCGAGTGGACCAACAACATCCGGTGCATCGCAACCTGAAGGGACAAGTTCAGGTAGGGCATTTTTCTCCGTACGAAAGAAGCACCGTAGACCTCATCGTCACGCTACCAAGTTTCCGACATGGGCTTGATTCAAATATTCCTTTGTTTGTTCCTTGCCCTTTGATTCACTTCGAACTTCCTCGCCCTCTTCCCTTGACTTCTCCTACCCACTATTGTGCCTGCCGCTCTTCCTGTTGAACCCCCGCACCCCGCCTCTGATATCCCTTTCAGATACGCATAATTTTATTAAATTCCGGTAGCATGATTTTCCATACTAACGATATCTGACCAATTTTAGCTGGTACTGGAAGTCCAACCACAGGAGCGGGATCCACTGCATCTCCAACGACCACCCCAGGCAATGGCTCCCAGATCGTCCCATCCCTGGTATTTGTGATTTTACTATTTATTGGAAGTGCGTTTTGGATTCTCTGAAGTGATAGTGGCTAATTGGATGTTCAGTGCTGCTTTTCTGAGTGTGGTCCTGACTTTACCATGTATGAATATTATAATATTAATTTGTGGTCTCGGTTCCATTAAATATTAGTTAAGCAAAAGCCCATAGCCTAAGAGCCCGCAGACTATGCGCGGCACAGCCTGCTGTGCATGTGCATGTCCATATGCATATGTGGGTCCTATATAGTTACTTTAGTAAACTACGCACTACATACAACAAGACCAAGTTGGTCTAATTCTACGAGACTAGTCTATAGATCTAATTCATGCATTCGCAACACAAATTAGTTGCATTTGTTGACCTATTGCAACAGACTCGAGCCGCTTCTGGAGGCTGGTTTATGAGACTAAACAGATTTAAACTTGACTGTCTGCAATAGAAAGTTTAAAAATCTAGATGCTAAATCTAGGCACAGGCCAGGTCTTAGGTTTAACTGTCACCAATGTTTGCATATTCGCAATTTGCTCATGGCCTAACACCTTAAAAGTTTATATAATTGTGTATGAACATTGACACGGGTTCAGTAGGAAGGTAACCCAGATTAGGATGCCTAAGCCTCGATAATTCCATATATACTCTATCAACCTTAAATATAGGTGGAAGCGGAAGCCCTCAGGACTACGATTTACAAGCTGAGTGGCTTTAATCCCTTGCCACTCATAAACTTGGGTTTTCAGTTCCCGAGTTCTCGAAGTATTAACTGAAGGAGAAAACGACGTCACTTGGCCTAGGCCCTTGTCGGAATGTGAGCAATACAAAGCACAATAGTCCCCGTCGCTGAACACTTAAATCAATCACCCTATTCCGAATCTCATATTCTTCTCTATGATGGGCCATCCAAATTCAAATGTGGAACGTCTCTCGAGAAATTACAACAGCAAACCTTATTCAGAACCTTCGAACCTGACACCAAAGTCGAACCGAAAGCAAAAAAACCTTGTCGGTGGTTTTCAGAGACATATGATCTGGCCTTCAGGGGCGGCAAAAATTCTTACTAGAAAACTTACTGCCGGCTAGTATTAAGGGAGCAATAGTTATGGTTACTGGCAGTTACGTGTGCCACAGTTGCATTGCCTGGTGATCATGACCTGGGATCCTAGCATGCTACATGTATGATACAGTCAAGTCGACGGTTTAGTAGGAGCTCATATAAGGTTGGAGTCGTTTATAATTTTTGAATGCAATGGGGGTCTTTAGTATTCTAGAAGACAAGCTTGCAAGACTATAAGATCAATGGTTTCCCATACGGCTTACATTGAAATCGCCCACAATATTGCAATACGTTCCGAGTCCCTAACTCTCAGCTTCTAACTATATCATCATACAATTTTAAAATATTTTCAGCATAACTACATGCACCTGCTACCATGCAGCTACAACTTGCTAGTCTCGCTGCCTTTGCCCTTGGCGCCATTGCGGCCCCAACTGTTGCCCCGAACCAAGGCTTTGTGCCCACGATCGGCCCTTTTGGATTAAAGGTTACCACCACCAATACGAAGTATAACATGGCAATTGTTAAATACACGCCTACATTGGCAAGATTAAGATCAACACTAACGTCTCCATTCTCGATAGTATGAATGATAAATATTTGGTCCCAACTATAGCATCGGGAAATTCCACCGATGTTGTTCTTGCATTCTCCGATCTTCCAGACCGCTCATTCTATTGGGTCCCCAACAGCCATAATCCCGTGCCACCGGGTCCTTACCTCGCTCAGGGAACACTCTTATACGAGGTCAAGTTCCATACCCAAGCATATAACCTTACGCTCGATCTCGCACCATGGAACAGCACCGAGACAATTTACACCCCCGTTATCCTGAGGGATGAGTACGCTGCTGGTACCCCTTATGCGCACTCTGCCGCTTACTCGAAAGATAACATGATACTCTTGAATGATGCGGCAACATTTCTAGGATGCATTGGTGGCATGCCTACGGATAACACCTACACTCTGAATTGGCAGACCACATTCGAGCCTGCAATGCTGGGGGCGATCGATTACAAGTGCTCCCCTGTTTCCGTTTCTATTACCAACATTTAAACATGATAGATCGTTTAATTGCTGCCCTCGAGCCTCACCCCATACCATAATACATGTACATCCGAACAGCTGCATTATCTACTATTCCCTCAAATCCTCAAATAGAAAGGGCTCTGCGCCGAAGTTTACCTTACCTTTACACCTGTTGTAGCAGCCAAATGATGGATATAGCCGGCCTCTGACATCCTCAAAGGCGGTACCCAGGTATTTCCCATTGAGGGTATAGAAAATCTTGCCTTCTTCCATGGCGTAACCGCAACCGATAGTATCACCTTCCCCATATGACATAAACCCAATACGAGTAACGTATGCACATGACTCTACGTTATGGAATTCGCGTATGGCGTCTCGGGTTGTCTGGAGGTGCCCGTGGCCCCAGAGTCCATATGTCTCTCCTTCTGCCGACCCGGATCCTGGTAGGGATCTCATATTGCACCCGCCCGCCATAAAACCGATTGAGAAGCCACTAGTCGTGAATGGATAGTGAGATCGAGTGGAGTTGACAAGGTTAGAACAAAGATTGCTGATGCAAATACTTACGATTTGGAACCTTCTAATTTTTCAATCGCTACTTCAAAGTAAAATATTGGGCGGTGGGCCGAGGTTGGGTGGTTTGCTCTTATCTGTATCGCTTTTTGTTCGCCTTCATAGTCTGTGTTTCCATATGTGAGTAAGCTCATCTTCAAATGGTCGTTATATGGGTCTAAAATAGGAAACAAGGGGGTCCTTACGAAGTCCGTATGCGTCGACAAAACCTTCTATCGTCTCAAACTGAAGACCATCCTCAGATACAACAAAGATATTAGGGAGCTCTTTGACATCCATCCGCGATGGTACAACCGTTTCCCGTAGTTTGCGGTCGGGATTTTCTTTCCAAGTCGTAAAACCAGGTAGTTCCCGCATTTCTTCAACACGTCTTTCAGCGTAAGCATATTCGTAGGCGGTCCAATTACCGTCATCCACCCATTCGATATCAGCGCCATTCTCTACAAGCTTGGTAATCAGTTTCTCATTGTATCTTTTAATTGCCCATCTTAAATTAATGCCTCCTTCCCGACATAGCTGGGGGAATTTTTCTATGAGGAAAAAGATGACGTCCTCAAGGTCTTTCTGACGCTGGAGTGTCTGCTCCGAATATTCCGCCATTTCCGCCTTTGATTTGGCCCAGCCCCAGATAGCGCGGTCCAAAACGGTCCCGAATGTGCTTTTTACAGTGGCGTCAGCCCCGAGCTCGAGCAGATATTTAACCATTTCGAAGTTTCCATCGAAAGCAGCAAGGTGAAGAGCAGTTTCTTTTCTGGTGTTGGAATTCGTTAACATTAATTCTAGCTCCTCTGGCGTCCAATCCTGAATCAGGAACTTCATAATATTTATTCCGTTCTTCTTATTTCGTGCAGAGTTCCTGAAGTAAGTCCAATTCTCTGTTCCATATGGCTTGAGCAGAAAACTCTTATCAGGTCCCTTCTTTTTCTGATATTCCTGAAACAAAATGGTGAAGCATTTTTCATAGCCGCTCCATGCCGCTCGGTGAAGTGGAGTTTCTCCATCTTTCGCTTCCTTTTCAACATCTGCACCATAACTCAAGAGGAGTCTCAGAATAGCTTCTGAGGTTTCGGGACCTCTTTGAACTTTGTTTGCGGCGGAAGCGGCGAAGTGAAGTGCAGTAAGGCCCTGATTGTTGTCGTCATTGACATCTGCGCCGTGCTTAAGTAGTAGTTCCACTACATCTTTGTCTTGTAATCCGACTGCGAAAAGTAATGGCCCTCCACTATTGGCATCCTGGTTGTTAGGGTCAGCCCCGGCCTCAAGGAGTCTTTTGGTCAATTCTTTCGAGATTTCAAGAGGATAATGAGTGTTTGGTGAAAGATTCATCCAGTTCAATGGTGTCATATCGTGCTTATCCTTCGCATTAACTTTGACGTCGGGATGTGCCATCAGAAGATCAAAAAGGCCTAAAGACTTTGCCGCAACCGCGCAATGAAGTGCAGTGGAATGGTCTCGAGGCCCTAACATGGGTATTGGTTCATTAATGTCGACCCCTGATTCGATAAAAAGTTTGCAAACCTCAACTACCTCCGGCTTTGGAGGTATGTTGCCGTGAAGCCAGCCATCAAGCCAAAGTTCGGTAATTAGCAACTCCCAGTATGACTTGCCTAAGTATTTGTGGTCAATTCTCATGCCTTTTTCGAAGAGCAGCTTCATGCAGTTTGTTTGTCCAAAAGTGAAGCTAAAAGCCGTCCTGCCTTCACAATCTATGATGTTCGGGTCGACTTTTAGGTCGTCGAGAAGAAACTCGACAACCATAGAGAGCCCTTCGGCGGCGAAAATGCTGATCGGCTCGAACTTAGATATTTCAGCATATGCTATATCAGGATCATAATTTTCCGTAAATTGGAAATATTGAAACATCCAGTGGTTTAATATATCTTTTTGGAAAAATTTACGCAAGTAACCCCAGAAGATTTCCCATTTGGGGCCTTTACGTTCCTCCTTCGGCCATAGCTCTTCGACCCGACGTAGATGGTCTATAAGAAAGACAGCCTCATACCGGAACTCCCACTCCTTAAGCTCGTAGGCCGCAAATGAAAAGGCTCGTTTGGGTTGGAGTTGCGGACGTTCTTCTACTCCGCCACTTTCAACTTCTTCCGTATTTTGGGTAGGTGTGGTTTCCTTCTTTGTTTGGACTGGTACTTCCTTATCTGTGGATGTCTGTGTCTCGCTCAAGGGTTCGGTGGGAGATTCCTTTGGCGTATCCTCTGCGGTTCCTTCCGAAGGTCTGACTGGTATATGTTCTGAAGGAACAGCCGGATCACCTTCTGGGACTATAGTTGGCCCATCTCGGCCTTGTTGATTGTCCCCTTTGGCTTCGTCAGCACCTCCAAACCCCATATACCTGTCAATAAATTTCTTGTTGCAGAGGCAGATGACTAGGGTTGACGTATGTTAGAAGAAAACATGCACGTATGAGCTCTTAAGAGTCAGAAATATGGTGAATCCTACGGATATCAGTAGTTATGTCGAGATGGGCATCTCGTTCGCTTTGCAGCTCAACGGAAGCGCCTCGAGACCCGCTGATTAGACCAGCTAGTGACAAGTATTCTTTAGTATATAACTTCTATATCTCGTGGGCGTATAACCCAATAAACTTACGAGGAATAGGGAGAGATACATTAAGCTCTCCAGCATCAGTCACCGTGACCTTTGGCCGGCTGGTTTCTGATTTTTCATACCACTTGGCAGTTCTTTCAGCTTCATTCTGTACCCAATCTCTTACCGTCTTGTGAACGACATCAATATCTGTTTGGTTATTGCTAAACTTAAAGAAATCACGCCCGGATTTGGTAAGATGATACACCGTCTCCGCAATTTCTGGGTCGTTCATGGCATTATAAACTTCGAAGCTTTCGCATTCTCCTTCCTCTCCAGAGGATTCGTCTTGTGCAGCGGCTGGTAGGGCTTGTGCTTCAGCGGTAGTCTCATCTTCGTCTTCAGACTGTTCTTCATCTTCTCTGTCTCCCTCGGTTGAATTAATTTCCCCTACGTCCAAGGAATCGTGGTATACCCTTTTAAAATGCTCCGCTATCTCCAATGTCGTAATCCCGCCGAACCCCCAGACCACGTATTTTAGAGCTACCATGACAAGCTTCCGCTCTTCGTGGCTTAGATCTTCAAGTCTTTGTCGGTATAAGTCGTCCATACCCTCTGGGAGGTTCTTTAGCTTTTGAAATAGCGTTAATTGGGATGGCTGCTCCAAACTAGCGATCACGATCGCCGCATATGTGAACATTCCGTTTGCTTTTCGCTTGATAATTTTTACTACCCTTGATGTATCCTTCTCTGACTTTAGCCTAGAGGAGTTGGAGGATCGATGTGACATAATCCGTTGCAAAGATTTTCGAAGGAATATTTCCATATCTGTGGAATTTCGTCCTTCGGTGATGTTTAGAATAGTAGCTTTTTTAGCCAGGATACAGTCCGGTGGCGCCTGTTCAACAGTATCTGGCGTCCCCTCGAATTCTTTATCAGCACTTGCAGCCCCTTCCTCTTCCCCCTCCTCACCTTTGAAAAGATTCTCCAACTCTTCACTCTCTCTGCTCGATATAATAACCCTGAAGTTATCAAGTTCAGAAATATCCATAAAGAATGGCACCAAATCTTCGGATTCATGGTCGACACATTCATCCAGACCGTCAACTACGAGATATATTCTTCGCTTGATTGAATTGCCTATACTTCTTATAGTTTCTTTGAGCATATCGATCGTAAATGCAACGGATACTATGTTGGTATCCCCTTCATCCCGCTTGTGAGCGGCACTCTGCCCCCTTTTCTTCATCTGGTCCAAGATTGATTCCAGTCTTAATACTTCTTCTTCGGTACGAGCATATTTGTCATCGAAAAGCTGGGACGCAAGGCTGTTTAGCGCGCGCAAACTTTTCTGAGTGTAGTCATCACCTTGTTTAAAGAAGAAGTAGGCAACCATAGAGTCGGGGTCTAATGTCAGCTTTCGAATGACGGAAGCCATGGTGACTGATTTCCCAAAACCCGGCCGGGCTTGTATATAGAAAAGGTTTGGAACCCTCAGCCGTACAGTCTTTCCAGGCCCGGAATAAGCGTCGAGGAGCTGGTTATGAAGAATCTCCTTTTGTTCGGTATCATTGTCATGAAGCTCCCACAGTCTATAGTGCGGGTCTGAAAACAACCACTGGCAAATATGGTCCGCATATTTTGAAACCGGGTCGAAAGTGGCATCGAATTGCTGAACATGAGTTTCAGTTGGTCGCAGATATTCCGCCCGTTTCGAACGAAGCTCTTCGCGCAGCCGAGTTAATTCCATACTCGTTTTCAAAGTGGAAACGTCGTTCAACCTTTCCTTGATTTCTACAATAGTCCACACAGTGTCAGCGCTTATAGTTTCGCCTCAGCTATGGATTTGAGCATATACCGTCAAGGGCTGGAAACATTATCGCGCGCAGCTCATTACTATCCTGTTTCAAATCTTGATAGAAAGTCATAATCAGAATCCGTCCCGGTTGTGGCCTGGGGTTGACCAGATTATATAACACGTTCTTACTTTTGCGCAAGTCTATCGCAAATTTAAGACAACGCCGTTAGAACATTGGCATCTTCTACACCGGTTGCCAGCTAACTCGATAGAGTGTGGATATATCAAACCTTCAACGGAGTCCATTATGCGTTCCTGGAAGGCATCGTTGGCAATTTGCCTAAGCTTTGCGTATCCAGTGTCTATAGCATCTATCTTCTCTTTCAACCTTGGAGAGAATGTTTCCTTCAAAGCTCTTACTACGAGGCAAGGTTTTAGGTTAACATTACGGCAAATAGATCTTCAAGCCCAAAATTGCATGTGGGCTCCTCCGAGTTCCCTAGCTTACCAAATTTGTTTTTCTTGAACAAAAGACGAACATGCCAGGAGAAATCCAAGATTGATGCAATAACTTCAGGTATACCACCAATGATTTTATATTCCACCTCTCGACTCCCAATCTCGTGGTTGTCGATACCATCTTTAGGGGCTTCTTGGTAGCGATTCTCGTATAACCTACATGTTAGAAGAATGGTGGCAATGTTGTTGCAGGCGCCAAAGATGAGTTCACAGTTCTCGACGTCGGCTGCACCAATCTGCGATAATTTTAAGTTTTCAACCAGAAGAAATTAATAAAGCAACATACGGCAATGTTTGGGTGAGTAGCGTAAGGTCGACTAGAAAGTACACACCTGTACCAATGAACTAATGGCAAACCACGCAATGCTGACGCTCTCGGGTGCGAATTCTAAGAAAGGATCCGCGACTTCCTTAATAATCGACAATGTTGTCAAGAGCTTTCCAATCAAACGTCCGCTCGTCTTTTCCTTATATGAACCATCAGCAGTTTCTTGGATCTTTTGGCAATCTTTTATCGTCCCATCTAGGTGGGCGTTGTCTTTCATGAATTCATCGATCTCTCCCTTTGCTGGCGGACGCTTTGATTCCAAAAGTGATGAGAAGAAGAGTTCTTTCCCGCGCGCCCAGCAAGGGGATGCCTGAACACTCGTTCTGGCGTGAGCATGGTTTGCGCTTGCATTTGGCTCTCCCCCTTTGAATTCCATGGCCTGTTCGATTTAAAGGAATGAAACTGGTCTCTTAACGTTTAAGGAAACTCGAATATTTTGTAGAAGTCTTCCCGTTTTTATCACCACAAAGAACCATGAATAGAAGAGGGTATAAGGGAAAAGATCGAGGGCAGAGAGTCCCTTGTTGGACGGGACCAATTTATAGAAACAGAGCGCTCTGAAAACACTCCAGTAAAAGGGCCAGGATTCTTGAAGAGGATTCGGATCTCGGAAACAAGAAGAAAATAAATGCCTAATACAAGGGTGGAGAGATATGCGAAATATCTCTATATTTGGAGGACCAAGAAATAAAAAAAAGCTTGACCTTTGAACTGCGAAGGTGTATTTTCTTGAATGAGTCTTGATTATCCCTGCTTTGCGGCTGGGCGGGGTCAAAGTGCCAGCAAGATCTGTACGTATTCGAACAAATGCCTCTAAATTTGCGATAACATTGCAGAACACTGCAGCTGGCCAAGATCTCTTTCACTGAGGGATAGGGGCTGACAAAGGGCTTAAGACTGTGTCATGCGGAATTGTTCATGTAAGTATTGGAGTAATGGTATTGGCCAAGTATCAGTTACATAATTACAAATATTGCAATCCATTTTCCTATCAGTTCAAGCCCCGCTTGTATTACCTGCCCTGGGTGGGGCGTGACTGCCCACAATTCAAAGTTAGCCTAGTTAGTTTTCTTGAAATTCGGCTGGGATCTAATACCAGCATTAGCATTATATGGCAGAGTAATTGTGGCGTTAGATACCCGAATTCCTATTCAGGAATTGAGGCGCGTGGGACGCCTCCAAGGAAAAAACGCGGAAATATACTACACTTTGACATTTATTGTCCGCAATGCAGCATGCGCATAGAATATATATACTTAAGGATAGACAATTACTGAGCTAATTATTGATCATTTGATATAGAGACTTGAGTCGCGCATCGAAAGACTTTGGGCTAGGTCACACAAATGCAATGCCGTCACAACCCGATGTAACAAATTGCAACATGTCAACACGAAGGGTCTCTATGAATCGGATGAACATTAAGGCTATAGCCTGTGCTTTATTATATTCCTTGCTAACTCTCTCGAGGAGGTAGACATGATTTCTGACATTCCGAATTCCACATGATTAACCGTATGTCGGGTAGATCCCAGATTGCCCATATTTAAGGCAACTGTTATGGAAGAGCTCAGACCTCCCCCAGTCGGTAATGTTAAAGCGATCCCTAACGTGGTACCTGCAAAGAAAGCTTAACCCCCCAAAGGCATATATCCTGCCCCACAGTTTAAGCCTACTTATCTCATATCCGGGAATCAGTAAACACCACGACAGACACGTTATCAATTCGTGCGATAACACTCGTCACAACAACGCTTAGTAACAGGGATGAACCCATGCTGAGAGCATTCGGTTCTATGCCGGACCCGTCTACTGGCTTTCTTATTTGGGAAGGTATCCGGAACTGAGTTGCCAATATTTTGTTTCATCGACATCTCCAATATGTCATAGACACCTTTAGAGACTAATGAAAATCACAGAGGTTTCCAAAATTCCTCGGTACAATTCGCACGATAATGGGAGACACTGCCGTCGCAGGGAATCCGGGCGGTCTATATATATTCCAAATGTAGTTCCCACTCCTTCTCGAATCCAAAGTCCAAATCGCAGCCTTGCAAAATAAAACGGCTTTTGAAAAGCTTTTATCAGACGGACTTCAGCACCCACGATTTCCACATTGATTAGTTTTCTTAATTCCGGATTTTTGCACCAATACTTTCATTTCACGCCTCCATATTGTTTCGGGCCCAGGTATCGGCTTCGCATAAAACATTCACACGTTTTTTTATTTTTAAAGAAAGTATAGATATCGATACCAAAGATGAAGCGCTCGACACCACTTGCAGTCTTCGCCTTGTTGACTGCCCCGATGGCATATGCAAAGGTCCAGGGTGTCACCGAAATTGAGTGTGGAGGACAGCAGTGGAACATAGATCAGGTTCAATCTGCCTCCGATGAAAGTTTTGATCACATCCTAGCCGGAACTACTGTATGAAGATTTCATCTTTCCCACAGACCTGAATTGTTCATGGTGACCTGGTACCTAACGAATGTGTGTACTATAGGTTGGAAAGAACGACTACCCTCACAAGTTCAACAACCGTGAAGGTTTTGACTTCAGCCAGGAATGTACACACCCCCTCTACGAATTTCCTATCGTCACTGGAGGCGACTACGATGGAGGTCCACCAAAGACCGATCGTGTTGTCATCGGGGCTGTGAAAGGAAATACCGCCTACTTCTGCGGAGGTAAGTCCATGGGGTTTCTAAGCCCATAATAAGGTCTTAAGAGCCCGAATAGATCTAACAATCTACCTTGCAGCCATTACTCATACTGGTGCAGAGGGGAACAACTTTAAAGAATGCCGTGACCAAGGCAATAAGACTACAACCAGAGCGGGGCACCGGATCATGCGACGGGGAGTACGGCTTCCATCCATGTGAGCTCTCATACAGATCGAATAGGTGCTCGCAATATCCCCTAAGACCGCAGCAAGAGAGCTGGCCTATGTCCACTTCCACTTCCACAGAGAAGGCCCAGTCTTTTATTTTCACTCGAATTGGTCCAAGCCTTGGCTCATCATATAGAAAAATCTAGCTTTCTCGGCAAGACAGTTTCTGGTGCTACCTCCTTGCATATATGCCTTTCCGTTACACACTCTTTTTTCATACCCTGAGCACAATATTTCCTTTCCAAAGATACCCAGTTTATGCCTGTACAAAACCTACATACTTTGTAAACGAGCATCAAGAGATACCCTTAAATCTATAAAACCTCCGGCAGGATCCGATCGAACTAAACAGCATACCCATAACATAAAACATTTCGAGAAACAGAGATCCGCTGCACCATGCGGTCAGTGTAGTGCATGCATAACCAAAGCTGTTTAAAAAGAAATCATAAATATTATAGCTTCGTAGTCAGCTAGGAGCATACCTCATTGCGAGGACTAGACATGGCTTGGTCAGCTGGCCTGGGATAGAACCTCGCCTTTGGCAAGCGGGATTCAGTTGCAGAAAACTTCTCCTTTTCCTTACAGCCTTGTCAGGACTAATCCTGTCATATGTTGCTGAAACCATAGTGCGCAAGATCTATAAAGCTTACATTAAACAGTCGATGAAATACCCCGATCTCGATCCGGATAGCTAGGCCTATCTCTCCATACCAAGCAATAGCCCTAGCTGACCTTATTTCAGTCCAAAGAGCCTCAGGGAACTGTATTTCCGGGACCCTTGACGTCAGAGTGTTAGGAAGCTGGAGATAGCCAAGCTGTAGCTACGTGCACTACACAAGGCCTATCGATCTGGTTACTTGCCATAACGTAAAAACTCTGCCTAAATTTTGCAAACCGCACATCCCGCATACCGTTCCCTAGAGCTAGGGCTCTGATACTAGACAACAGGCATCTACTTACCGCATTAATTGCGTCAATTCGCCGAAAACTCTGAATTAATCTATTTGGGGAGGGAGCCAAGTATTACCCTAGACCTTTTCCCCCTGCGGATTGAGCAGCGTATAGCGTAAAGATAGTTTGATAACGCTTGGAAATCGAAGCTACCGTCATGCTTCACGAGAAACCTGTAGAAATAACCAGGTTGTTGGAAATCTGCCATATGACCGAGGATTTCATCTCTCCGGAATCGAAATTTAAAATCAGACCCCTGTTTGTGCTGCTTCACAGACGCGAAAGTCGGTGGAGATACGGCCCGATACTTGGCTTCAATCCTTGTCAGTTCACCCCTTCAGCCTATCAACCCAACACAGCCGGATATTATTCCAACAACCCGCTTCGCTGCACGTGGGTCATGCGGGCTAGACTTTTAAAATTGAGGCTAGAAGTGAAGACTTAAAGCGAGAGCTTGGTTGTCTTGAGAGGACGCTTGCTTCCTTGGCCCAGAAGTGATTGCTTCAAGACGAACGGCGAAAAACCTGTGCCTGGGCCAAAGTTAAGTATATTAGCATATTATATTCTCTGATAATTGTGATAATTGAATGAAAACAATAGTTCAATATCGCCTTCTGATGAAACACAGAATAACAAAAGAAAAAATTGTATGATAAAGAACATTTGGTTGGATCTGGATTTAAAGAGAGCGTTTGGTGCCTATGAAACATGACTCGCTTTGACATTATATATGTAACTTTATACACCCAGGCGGACTGTATACGTGCAATCACCGTCGGCCCGTGAGTGCTGGACTGCAGCGCTCCAGCGCTACTTCGCTAGCGCACAAAGCATGAATAAAAATATACACTTGGTTGCCTCCTGATACAGATCCAGATTTTTCTTGAAACATACGTCAAGGCCTGTCAGATGATGGCTGTTTTCCATAACCCATGAGGATCCTAGAATACGGCTATTCGGAATGTTTAATTTATTGTTATATGTTCCTGGATCTTGGTGTGGGTTATAAAATGCCACTCGACGCCCAGGTTTTATGCAGCTTCCTCCACATCCCCTCTCCGATTCCTGCGTGCATATAGGACACTTTCACCAGCCTGGGAGCTTTGTAGTCTGTCGAGGTTTTATAAGTGCTACTCTTCTTTTCGAACACCTTAATTTTTGATTTCCTAAGACTTCTTCCGAGATGAAGTATATTGCAGCTGCGGCCTTGTTGGCCTCGACGGTCAGCGCCCACGGTGGTGTTGTATCTTACAATATTGACGGAACTGCATACCCAGGGTAAAATTATATTCTAACTAATAGGTCTCCGAATGATTATGCTCACGTTATCTCGTTTAGATGGTCCCCATACCAACCCGCCAGTGGTCAGTCGACCATCGAAAGACAATATCCTTCCTTCGACCCCCTCTTCATTGCAGACTTGGGTGTAAGTATCTCTTCTACTCTTATATCAGTGGCTTTAAGCGGATGTCTTCTCAGGGCTCGTGCTAAAAAGGCTGCAACCTCTAGAAAGTCAATATCATTTGCAACAACCCTGGTGTTGGTGGAACCGGTAAAACCGCCACCGTCGCTGCTGGTGGGGAAGTTACCGCCTTCTGGTCGCAATGGACGCATGCTGAAGGTTGTATCATGGTTTATATGGCCAAATGCCCATCCGGTGGATGCAACAGCTGGACTGGTACTGGGGCTTCTTGGGTATGTCGATATATATGAAACCGTACTCGGAGTATACTATCACGAATACTAATAAGAATACCATAGTTTAAAATCAACCAAGTTGGTCTCATCAGCGGCACAATGGGTGCAGGAAAATGGGGCTCTGGGCAAGTTATGGATACCTTGAAGTGGACTGTCAAGATCCCAGCCTCCCTTCCTTCTGGAGAATATCTCATCCGTCACGAGCTTCTCGCTCTTCACCAAGCCAACAACCCACAGTTCTACCCAGAGTGCGCCCAGCTTACCGTCACTGGAGGCGGAAACGGAACTCCGGGACCTTTGGTCGACCTGCAGAAGACTTACAGTGGAAGCGACCCCGATGTCAACGTTGATATTTACATCGCCTCTAAGGATAAGACATCCTATACCTGCCCCGGCCCAGCCGTCTGGGGTGGCGGTGGAAGCACCAACCCTACCACCACTGCTGCCGTCAGGACCACCACTGCTGCCGCAACAACTATCCGAACCACCACAACCACTACACGAACCACAACCCCAAGCGTCCAGACCACCACTCCTGGTAACAACGGCGGATGCGCTGCCCCAGCTTGGGGACAATGCGGTGGTATTGGCTGGACTGGCTGCACCAGCTGCGTAAGTTCTATATACCCTCCAGCCCATTAATTGTATCTGCTATACCTTGAACACATGCTAACCGTATTCGTTTTCAGCAAACCGGAACCTGCAAGGTTCTCAATGACTACTACTCTCAATGCTCTTAAGCCCCTACGAACATATGCCTTGGGGGGTTGCATACACGACTTCTTGAGACAGCTTAAGTACTTTGTAGCATGTAAGAGTTAGCCATCACGCACGCTCAAGCCGATGTATTTCATTAGTTGTGATGCTTGATGATAACTCGATGTCTGCTTCGTAATTGATAACATTCGATCTACCTGTATATATTTAAGAATTATATTATTTCCGTTAGCCAAAACGACGATGCCGTTATCAAGTTGTTGTCTCCTTTCGTGGGGGCACATTTAAATTGGCGGGTGGCTTTCATGACCCACATACAATAAGCCCTCCCCTCAGCCAGTAGGTACGCTAGTCCCAGGATAGATTTCGAAACATTTTGGCAAGACTAAACAACTTCCTATCATCAATCAAAGGTCAAACAGTTCCAAGCTTTCTCGTTGGACCGTAATATCAATACATGTTTACAAGGAGGCTGTGGGCGTTTTTAGCGAAGATACATTGTCATTGCTAGCCCCAGTAGAGTGGCCTCGAGTATTTAAGACCGGATGTCATAATTGCCTCCTAGTAAAGGAATCAATCGTTTACCGTAGTTGGATAAATTGCATCATACGTGCTATTAAATGTACTTAACAAGATTCATCTTCTAGTTTCGGGTCTAATTAATGGCATACCAAACAAGGAATAAGCCAGCTTCTACTTCGAGAGCAACGCTTTACATCATGTGCGCTTAAGCAATTGCATCGAACTCACAAACCGTACATGAAACAAATCTGTGTAACGATTAATACTGCCTAATGGGCTTTAAGAGCAATCAATTTAATAGCAAATACACCCGGCTCTCTAGTTCGGTAACGCCATATGGCAGATCAATGTGCCCAGCTATGTTGCAGCTGTTGTAGAAAATATCCCTCACTAAACCTCAGCCAAGGCGAGCTGAGATGTACCCCGCAACCTCTTCTGTGGAGTGTCAGAACGCGAACTCCATTCCCAAAAAGGAGAAAATATCTTATACGCAATTTGCCCAGTTGACTAAGACAACTTCAAGTCAAAACCGACACAACGGCCAAAGCCTATTTTATTAC
Organism: Orbilia blumenaviensis; assembly: GCA_036872755.1. NCBI lineage: Eukaryota > Fungi > Ascomycota > Orbiliomycetes > Orbiliales > Orbiliaceae > Orbilia > Orbilia blumenaviensis. The sequence continues at coordinate 132,091 of JAVHNS010000003.1, read as the reverse complement.
GAAGTGGGTAACTTCTCCACGGCACCGCACGTGAACTTTTTAACCTCAGGGCTTCGGTGTTTCGTGCACAAGCGGAGATAAAACATGTTAGTGTCCGCTCAGACTCGTCAGGAACAACCGAAAAAGCGGGCGAACTCCCTAGGCAAACCTGATGTTCGGCGTATATTTCGGCGAAATGGACCTGCTGCAGAAGGTTGATGGAGACCCAAGGCCTTTTTGCCCTACTCGAATATTCTAGGGCTCAATGCTGCTGAATCTGCGATGGACCTGTACCTGCATCCCTCGCTTTACATTTCCAATATGCGAAACGAAAACCAAAACAAAAAAAAAAGTTTCCGAGAAGCAGTCGGCGGGTTAAAGGAAAATGCATGTGGATTTCAGTAGAATATATTGTCCTTTATCATCAGATATGCACGCAGCGCCTTGGTTGAAAGGATCCGTGGCTCTGTGGAGTTGGAAAAGTCGACCCAGTGGCCTGAGCAGGCTTGGGAAACCCGGTTGAAAGCTGGGACCTTTCACACACACCCTTGACATTTATTACAGAACGGAGCCATGGCTTCCTCGCCAAATCTGATGGAAAAGAGATTCAGGTCCGAGCGCGATATGGTCGCCATTTTAGCCGTTCCTGTTAAAAGGTTATGGAATTCTTCCATATGATAATATATGCAAGATGGAATGGTCACCGCAATTTGTAGAAGGCGAACAACCACAATTTTGACTGTCAAGACTCTTTCCAAATCTTTTCCCTGTTTATCAACCTTTCAACCTCGTACAGACCTTGGGCATTTCGCAGGTACCGACCGGTTTTTTTTTTTTTTTTTTTTTTTTTTTTTCCTTTCAGGATTTCCCGTGGCCTATCACAAACCCCTAAACGAAATACCACCGCAAACAACACACACGAACTTCGCAATTTTATAGTGGGTTTGGTTATCATAGACAGAATGAGCTTGATAGCGGCACCAGGCTTGATATAGTGGTAGCAATATGGCTTCACCGACGAGGGTCTTGTCGACGGGTCAGACAATGCAAGATCTCATTCTCCTAAGCCAACTTCGAGATCTATCTCGCAACTCGGATCGCCCTAAAGGATGGATACCTCCCGCTCTCCAAGACCCCAACTATGTGGCCCCAGTACGATTGAAAGGGGCGCATCTATATTCGGGCACAGTTTTGCTGGCTATTAGCTTCTTGCTGGTATCGTGGAAGGTTATAACGACACAGCAAACCCGAACATCGAAATCCAAAGTGCTTTTCTTAGAAGACTGGCTGTTGCTTATGGCCCTGGCTGGGCAGATTACATACGTAGTATTAGCATGGGTTGCGCAACAGCATCAAGTAGGCTGGCACATTTATGATGTCCGATATCATAGTATCCTAGAATTATATAAGGTATATATACAATTTCCTCAGGCCTTAGCGAGGCTTTTTAATGGATAGGATCGATACTAACCTTGAGCAGTACACTGGAATATCTAACATCATTCTAATATGGATATACTGCACGAGCAGGGCATCTCTTCTCATCTCCATCCGTCGGATGTACTCCCCTATTAGAACACGCCTCAAGTTCCTCATAGATTTTCTTGCCATCGGAAAATTCTTTACTTTAGTTATCTGCATTTTCGCCTTCATTTTCCAAGTTCCACAGCACCCTGAAGCGCCTTTTAATCTTGTTTCCGCCCTTAAGAACGGTGTCGATATCTTGGCAGCTGATATTCGACTTATGGCCGCACAATCGGCCTTCGACACCATAATTATGTTATCACCAATACCTTTGCTATGGAAGCTGAAGAACTTGCCGAGGCGAAGGAAATGGCAAATTCTGGCACTGTGTGGATTTGGTGTTGTGTGAGTTTTTGCAATTATCGCCCATGATGTACTCGTCCAGCTAGGACATCTCTATGTATCACAGGCTAACAACCGCTGCCATTCAATCCTTAGTACAATGCTCGTGGGATACGCACGACTCGGACTTGTCATCCACATGCAGGATATAATTTGGAACGATTTTCCATGTAAGCAACTAAATGGCCTCCAGTTTTTAGAGAATACGTAAGTTTAACTTGGTTTCTTACTCACATTTCTAGGGCATTTACCAATCGTCGGAATTTCGAACAACATCGAGATATTTGTCGTAATGGTCACAGGTAAGCCATATGCCCACTAGTATTAGTGACAAATGAGCAAATCAGTGAGATATTCTGACATAAATATCCAAAAGCTTGTGTGCCAACCGCAAACCTCTTTTTCAAATGGGCGTATAACAAGCCCGGAATCCCGGCCGCTTGTACGCCCGCACGCCGTCGAAGAACGATCAGGAAACGCGGGCGAAAGAAAGATATAGACAGTACGATGGACTCTATTCGAACTGAGGATACCTATGATACTGACTGGATGAAAGGCGATACCATCCAGTCTGATCAGTTCTGCCGACCTATCGAAAATCCGAAGGCCCTTTCGAAGATTCCCACGATCGAAGAAACTCCGGCTCCGTTAGAACCTGCTCTATCAAAACCAGCATCCTCGTTATCGATTGAGAAAGACAGAGATCTCCTACCGCCGCCAACAAGATCGAGCATCGGTAATTCAGGATATTTGTACCGTGGGGAGGCTTCGAGATCATCTAGAAAGAGTATTATCAGCCTACGGGAAACGGAAACCGGCGAGGCCGAGGAAGAGGAAGATAATTTCTACGAAATGCTCGTTCCTAGCGATGCGTTCTTCCCGTTTGGAACAGGTTTACGGCCTCGGCCGCCCGCTAGGATATCTCGCTCCGGGGAAGACCATGAGCTACGAGAGGTCTAGAAGTACCAATCGAATAATTACCTTCAGTGCAAATATTTAGCGATACTGGGCTTGGTGGCATTTTGTCTTATATTGCGAGTTCGAATTCAGCTCCGACGTTTTCAACCGGATGCGACCCACCAAGCAGCTTGGAGTTTTTTTTTTATTTTTCTACTTCATCTTATACCCCTTCTTTTCCAGTTTTATCAACACTACTACCATTATCATTTGGAGGCACATTATCGGCGCCTATGCATCGTTAACTAGGACGATATTTGTAGATACATATATACCCATCTATCATTACGAGATACGAATTTCAATATATTCTTAATCGATAAGCTGGAAATTTCAAGCCCTATAGTTTACGTAAGAGGGTTACAGTGCGACAAGCCAAGACACGTAAAAATATGTGTATGTCTACAGGGAATTATGACCAAGATTTTCGAGGTCTGAGTGCCCCGGTTCTGACGGTCGGAGCGCCGCGTAGACGTTTTGCTCGAGCTCAAGTAGGTATGAGACTTGAGACGTTCTCCCAAAACTTGCCTGAGAATACTTTCGGTTTACAAAACTGTTGAAGCGGTAATTTCCAAAACAGGATCTTATCTGGGAAATTTTTTAGAGTTCTTGGACTAGCATGTAGTAGTAGCATATAATTATGCGCATAGTCGCAGCTTCGAAACGATCTATATTGAGACCTCCAATGTGGCAAGATGTTTAATCGGCAATCAGATGTAACACACCGACAATATTACACACATATATAGCAAAAACCGACACCATATATCTCCAAACAGGATTCGAAAAGGTGACAATCTGTCTAGAATATTTCCGTGAAAACCAGTCTCGTGGCCCCCATGCCCAATTAAAGTAGTAGATTTCTACGATATGTCTAACAACACGTGTTGACCATGTGGTGTATCGACGAACGTTGCATCGCGAGATCGCCATCAGGGGTTTTCTCGAAGTCCCTTGGCCAGAGCTAAGGCCTTGAGTGCTTTGAGCTCGGGCTTGCCCAGATCATTTATCATTTACCCATCGCACTTGCTATAATGCCCAGAGCCCGGAATTTCCTGACCGTATCCTTCTTCAGCATGAGGCGGAAATATCTTTGATTGTTGTGATATATTGTGTAGTAATCGCGGGTGGTGAGAACTAGCGCGAAAAAAGCTCTAGTGTCATCATAGAGTACACTTCGAAGTAGAGTGTATTTGACGTCGACGGGAAGGTTTGCCAGAGTCGCCATCACGGCATACCGATATCAATGTTGAGAGGAAATCTCGAAAGATGGATTAGGTTTTTTAATCGTGTTTGATTAAGATCTGCTCCAAATTCAACAAAGTTGAGCCAATTGCCAATGGCGCCAATACAGCCGTGTCGCGGGGTTGTCTATAGTTAAACAGCCTCCCCCAGCGAGCGTATAGTGATGTTTAAGTCCCACGTTTGTGTAGGAATTGGCCGTACTTATGGTTCCTGTGAAGTCGAGTTTCCATTAATAGTCGACCGAGTGATGACTTGGTGGAAGGATCCATAAGGCTGGGGAAAGGTCTACATGGGCCCTCGAATCCTAAATTCGCTACCAGTACGCATCACGATCCGAGACCTTGGTAAAAATGTTAGCATTCACTCGTCGAAGTGAACCATTAACTTGATTTCGTTGCGCGCAATCTAGAATAAATGCCGATTTACGATTAGGGGTTCGAAATCCATGCGCGAATGTTAAACTCGAATCATTTATTCAAAGATGTAGCTACCAAGTCTACATTGTCCTCCGTTTGGATCGCGGTATACTATCACATCGACAGGGCAGGACATGTTTAGAAATTCTGACCGGCGCTGTAATGTTAATTGTAAGGTGACCGTTCCTTTTGGTCCATTCAAACAATTGCCCCAAACCTTGATAGCGGTCGGGGAATTTTCTTCGCGGCTTCAGAACCTAGTACAACATATAATATTCGACCATCCCGAAATAGAATGTTGAATCGTGGTTATGATCATGAGCTGGTCTAGGTGTCATGGGCATGAGAGTATGTATATATTTGGCATCGTGGCCAACCTTGTATAGACGGGCGGCGCCGTGGCAATTATTCGATTTGTGTTGGCCAGCTGAGAGAGTTCGAGTATATCTTGAACCTTTTCACATGCAATTCTGCGAAATTAAGGTATTAATTGTTGAGTCGCCAAAGTGTTTGATTACAGCAGGACCTTTGGCTGAAGGTCCCATCCCAATTAATTTGATCCAGAGTCGCAGCAGTATTGAAGCCCCATTGGTCATAACACAACCCACATTCGTGATTACTTGAAGCCAGAGAGGGGGGAGCGGAGGGGGGAGCGGCTGGTCGAGTCTAGTCATCGAAACATATAATGGGCTCGGGAGGAATCTTCGCAATTTAACGGAAATGCATGAATGCTAGGATAGCGAGGGCTTGGTGAGCTTATTTGCTATTACTAACAGACATCGTTCCGAAAAAGGTTTGGATTCAAGGATTCAAGCTTATATTATGGGTCCGATTGGGTCCAAATGAATAGGAAAAGGACCTCTCCCATGGATTCTATCGAGCAAAGACATCGATCTCAGGATGAAAATAATAGGCGGGGTATACGTATGTACAGTGTACATCTGAACGTAGTATCATTGAGTGGGAAAGGGAGACACCCCCAACCACTGAGGAGTATGAGAGGATGTACCAGAGATTTTTCTATCAATAGCCCACAAAGGTCAGATGGATAACCCGTTGGGGATGACCCTGACTAAACCATTTTGTATGTTGATTCAATAGAGGGGAAAACGGTTCGGATGGCTGTTTTTGATCATATCGTGATGTCAATACCACCTGACGACCACGTTAAAAAATACAGATATATCAATCTTCCCCATCGGCCGTCGGGATGGAATAAAATTGGTAATTCGATTGTCTAAAAACATGAGCGGGGTTTCTCGTAATGAAGTAACATCGGACGGGATTATCGATCTTGTTCAAACGTTAAGGTCTTTCAACTCCAGCGACAACAACAAGCATTTTCGCGAAAACACCTACCCAGGGTCCAATACGGGGTCTTAACGTCTTTGATAGTGGAACCCCCAGGATGCCATGGAGGCTTGAGGACGTCGAACATTGGTGGAAGGTTTTCAAAAACAGCCACTGGCAGGACAGCTAATGCATGTTGTCCTGCATGAAAGTCAAGAAAGCACTCGCTTCGATTCGACGAGACATGATTGAGAAGCATGGGAAAAAGCCAAATCCCGGCCAGGACCTGTGCGACGAATGTAACCTCAATATAAAAATTCTGCTTGTGGCCGACACATAGAATAAATGAACGAACGAACGGGAATTTTGGGGGGGCTGATAAGTTTTTTTTTTTTTTTTTTTTTTTTTTTTTTTTTTAACTCAGTGCACGGTAACGTGAGCGGAAGGCCGTTTTCCCACCAGCTTGGACTTTGGGTTTATTAGTAGGTGCCATGTCGTCACATTGATTCAGTTCGGCCGATTTCGAATGGGGTGGCGAGAGGTACCTCATGACCTCGGTGAAAATTGGTGGCCTGTGAGGTATCATATCATATATCAGTAATCGAGCAAATAAAGGGCCTGGCCTGTCCCGGTTTAGTCAAAAATAGCATCAACAGCCAAAAGCCCACAGATGGAAATCATTCCGGATGCTACTTCAACCATGCCAACAGACAGAATGCGGTCGCGCTAAATGTTTAATGTTGGGATTCGGTTGTGCCGGGGGCGACCATGGCAGGGCAATAGCCTGTACGTACTGTGTAGTCAGGACTCTGTCACAACAGTTCGAGTTCCACCGTCTGCAGCCGCGGGAAGAAAAAATAAAAGAAATACATGTATGACGATAATTGCCTCCCGGAGAAGCACGATACCATCCAGCCATACACTTTACAGGTCTACGAAGTTATAGTGTCCGCTTGATATCAGTTTCTTCCTTTTTCTTTCGTATGGCCCGTCGCATTTGGTTACATCGAGGGAAACAGCGCTGTCATGTATCTGTGCAGCAGGGTCCTCCTTCTAGTTTCTGTAGTATATTGTATAAACTATAAATGAAGACGCCCCTCTCTGTACCTTTCCCTCGGTCTTTCTTTCCCCTTCCCAAAAAGCATCATTCGATCAAAAATAGCTTTAGTCACTCGCTGCTTCGTTTGAAGTCTCCGATATCAATCTCGATATATCCAGTCCACTCGTTTTATAACGTCGACAACACAAAAATCCAATCCAACCTCATCCACAACACACACCCCAAAAGGCCTTCTTTTAGCCACACCTTCAAATTCTCAAAAAACTCTGCTGCTTTTAAAGTTTCCGACTCGACAAGAAAAGAAAAAAATAAAATAAGATAAAATAAAAAGGAAGAAAGAAATTTCTCTCCATCAAGTCGAAATAAATACTTTGATACATCATTGTCAGCACCCTCCTCAGTCTAAATCGACTATCCTATTACATAAATCACCTACCGATACATCCATCCATCCATCCATCCCCCTACTCATTTTATAATGAAGTTCACAATCGTTGCTCTCGCTGCGGCCGCTGCCGTCAATGCTGAACTTGTCTTGTAAGTAAATTAAATTATATTACAATAATCTACATATAGATATAATAGATGCTAACAGACTTCTTCCAGTAATGAGACCTCCGGAACCTTCCAGTGTTTAGGTGATGCTCTGAACAAGAGGTTTTGTGCTGGAGACTCTCTCTCCACCAACATCATCATTCGCTGCAACGGCGAAGTAGGACAGCCAGGAAACTGCAATGACAACCTCGCCGGTGTCCCACCAATCGGTGTCAAAGTCGGAGCCGCTTGCTGGCAGACCTCCGAGACTTCTGGAGATGCTGATTGCTCCTTCAACGGCATCGTCTATGCCAATGATGGAACGACTTTCCCAGTCCCCGGATACGGTTCATCTTCTTCCTCTTCCTCCTCTGTTCCAGAGCCAACTTACGGAGAGACTTCTACATCTGCTGAGCCCACTTACGAGCCAACCACCAGCAGCTCCATCTATCCTACTCTCTCTTGGACTAATACTTCTACTACTTACTACCCACCCCCGACCACCCTCACCACAGTCACTGGTACCACCACTATCACAAGCTGTGATACCACTACCACTGTCCCAGTTCCAACTAATACCTACGTTCCACCACCAACCAACACCACCTCGAGCTACACCACTGGTCTCCCAGTCCCAACCCAGTCTCCAAACAGTGCGGGCGCTCTCCTTGCTAAGGACAGCCTCGTCCTTGGTGCTGTCGCTTTGATCGGCTTCATGTTCTTGTAAAATGTTTTTTGTTTTACAACACTGAACTTTTGTCACCTGTTGATGATGACATGACTTAAATAAATCAAATAAACAACCTTCCTTGAACCCACCCTTTCGGAAGGTTCTCTCTCTGTTTCTTCGGTTTGGTTTCTGTATTTCTGTTTTGAAACACCCACCTATTACCCACACAGTTTATCTCGTCTTTTGTGAACCGAAACAATTTTTTTTTTCTTTTTTTTTGGTGTTTGATTTTTCTACCTGGTCCGGCTATACCTCTACTACACCACTTAATTCTTATGTCACGATATACGGTTGATGACTCCACGCTCCTTTAGATTATTATTATTATTATTATCACAATCCTTATTTTCAATACTCTTACTTATGGTTCCAAACTTTCCTCGCAATGTTTTTTGGGCTTTTGTAATTTTTAATTATTACTACTATTATGGCGGCTAAAATATTCTGGGGGAAATTGAGCAGATGATGGGGGCAACTCCCCAGAATCTTTTTTCTTTTTCCTGTGCAAAACGAATTTTGAAACCAAAAAAGTATAAAAAGATATATTGTCGAAAACGTAACAGAACCCATACGAATGTGACTATAATCTTTTACTGAATCTACTGTTGAGATCAAGCGTTGCGAGTGAATCAAAAGCGGGGTGCACACGATGCCATTCTGCTGTCGCTGGTCTCGGTCTGTGTGGGCTGTGATATCACACATTCCGCGCAGAACTCAAAACCGCATATTGGCGAGATATACACGACGATCTCCTATATTCGCGAGTTTTCGCTAACTAAGCGACACTTTCGAGATTCCGCGAGAGATAATTTTCCTTTGTTTTTTTGACATATATCTAAAGTTATCTACGGGAAGTTCGTGTCGTATCTGAATGGATGGGTGGTGCATGTGCACAAATTGTGGCCCTAGGGGATACTCATTGGCGGGACACCCATAATACCAAAGATTTCGTGATATCGATATCAACATACCGCGCGGTCTGAATCTACGGGAAACATTAATATGTACTATAGCACTAGTCTACAGCTTCTCCAGCAATTCAAACTCCTTACTGTTCGAAAACTCCCCAATCTTATCTTTGAACACGCAAATCCAGCATTTCCCACCATAATCCCTAGCATACCCTCTCACAACCTCCTCTTCACACCCACCCACATCCTTACTCTTTTCAATTATATTATCGCCATTCTTAATGTTAACATTGTTGCTGCTATTGTTGTTGCTTCTAGCACAAGGTTTATACTCAACCACATACCCCGCCGCATCCAGATCACTCGCAAAGCATTCGGCGCATTGCGAAGAAGTATGTAGGACCAATCTGGACCTTGTTAGACATCTTGGTAGGTTTAGAGAAGTGATTTGGGATGGAGTGAGTGGGGTTATGTGCTGGCATGCGGAATGTTGGATGTGTAAGGTTTGGAAGGGGGGGTTGGGGTGCATTAAGAGGAGCGGGGCGGGGCTTGACCAGGGCATTTCTTTGTTCTTCTAGGTTTCTTCCTTTTCTATAATTTAGACTTTGGAGTATAGATCAATTGTTTTGTCTAGGTCTAGAGTTTTGGTTTGTATGCTGAAGTTGTGGCGCATGTATGGATGGAACGTGGGTGTTAATTCTATCTCTCGTGACCGGCACGTGTGATATTTTTTTCCTATGGAAGGAGTAGCTGGCCGATGAAGTTGTAATATAGATTGACGATCAATCGCGGCTATGTATAGATTGAAGAATATACGACACTTCCATAGGCAGAATTACTATTCAGCAAGTCGCAAGATCCAAGATCTGTATTAAAAGTGGTTTCATAAATATATGAAAGTTATGAAACCAGTATGGAAGTGCATTACTAGTACTGGGATATTGAATTAGGTTTACCCGGGTGAAGATGTGCTTTTCATACCAGATATCGCCGGCTTTCTTGTATAGTATAATTCGTTCCAGTCATTCACCCGAAGGCCTTAAGGGGTCCCTTTTTATACCATATAATTTATGCAGTAAATGCTTTTGAATAAGATAATTTTACACTACTATGCTATTAATAAAATTGTAAGAGGAAAGTACAATTATGCTTTTATGTGCAAGATAAATGGGAGCCGACAGTCACAGGATCTTGCAAAAAGTAGTCTTGCTCGCTATAGCGCTATCTCCATATGGTACTTTTTGCTATCTTTCTGTTTCATATAATATAAAGCTGTAAAGGACAATGCATCATATAATTCGTAGCATCGTAGAGAAAAAAAGCCACACGCACATATATGCATCCCCTCTTAGGGGAAGAAAAGAAGAAAAACTCCTTGCCTCGTGATTTTCGAGAGAGGGCTCGGTTAGATGGCATTCACACTCTCCTTGGTAGTGTGCGTATCCATCGAACCCTGCCGGTTTTCAATATGTTCCGCATCCTCCCTGAGTCCTGCATTAATATCTGCCTTCTCCTTCTCCGTCTCCGCCGCCTCTCTTCGACTCGCAAATCCCTTGGGAACCCACGAACTGCTCTTCCACGGCTTTGTATCTCTATCGCAGTACATCTCATCTACCTGCTCCAACGTCAAATTCGAGCTTTCGTAGTAAAAGAAGAACACCATGAGCACACCAATCAGATTACACCCTGCAAAGACGTATCCGTAACGATATCCAATTGATGAAGTAATATATGGTGTGAAAAACGCGAGCAAGAAATTCCAAGACCAGTTTCCCGCTGTTGCAAAGGATGCACTATGTGACCTAACCCTGAGTGGAAAAATCTCACCAATGGCGACCCATACGCCGGGACCCCATGTTGATGCGAAACCGAAGATGAACATGCAAGCTGAGAGAATGAGGATTGAGCCCACGGTTGAGCTGTTTTGGTCGGCTTGGGAGCCTACGGCTGCGAATACAATGAGCCAGGCGCATTGCCAGAGTCCACCGATGATTAGGGGCTTGCGACGGCCATAGCGTTCGATGAACCAGAGACCGGGGAAAGTAGAAACGACATTGACGCCGCCGAGGATGATTTGGGTGACATAGGGGTTGGTCAGGCCGACGGATTGGAAGATGGTAGTGCCGTACTGATTTTATTAGTCACCGTCAGATACCTTTTATTTGATAGAGCTGGACAGGAGAAACTCACATAGAAGAAGTAGTTGGCGCCTGTTAGCTGCTGAAACATCTGCAGTCCGAACCCCAGAAGTGTGCGGTACATGATCTTATCCTTGGGGTCGAAGCTACTGAAGAACGACTTCTTCGCGAAGCTCTTCTCTTCGTGGACCGCCGACGACATTTCTTGGTATTGAGATTCGATCAAAGCGTGGTTATTCTTGTTCTTCTTTCCTGCAATCCACTTGAGAGCTTTGATGCAGTCCTCCTTGCGGCCCTGCGAGAGAAGATATCTAGGCGTTTCTGGGAGGATGAACATTCCACCCATCAAGATCAAAGCCCAGAGGTAGCCAACAATCAAAGCACCCCTCCAAGACCATGGAGTATCATCAACATGGCTGGTTCCAAGATTTACACAGTAAGAAGTCAAGATACCCATGGTTACAAATAGCTGGTATGTAGCAACCAAGGCTCCACGAATCTGCTTGGGTACGGTCTCAGACACGTAAACCGGTACCAATACCGACAATCCACCGACCGAAAGACCGCAGACAAACCGACCGATGGCGACTTGGTACCATTCGCGAACCGAGGCGATTTGAATGGTATTTCCGATGAGAAAGACGCCGCAGAGGACAATCATTGCCATGCGACGACCCAGGCGGTTGGAGACTGGAGCAGCTATTAAAGCTCCAATTAGACAGCCGATGGAGAGAAGGCCGACGATTAAGCCTTCCCTGACATTGTTGAAGCCATAGGGCACACCGTTCTTTTCTTCTTCTTCGGGTTTCGATTGAGCGAAGCGACGGAGGAAGTCCTAAATTATTTGTTAGCTAAACCGATGCATTTTGAGTCGTCAGACGATCCATTGGGGACTGGCACATATGCATACTCGCATAATCAGGAACCCAGAAATCTGACCAGTATCAGCTCCGAATAAGAAGCCTATATTAGTAAAAGTTCCGAATTAGTCACAGTTTTTTTCGCGTTTCGATGAAAGTGGTTCGATGAAGCAAGGGTGCTTCTATTTGTTGAACATACCTCCCATGCTAGCGGTCAAGCCGATGGCCAATACCGGGCCCGAAGCCACAGCTTTGATATCGCTGAATCGCTGACTCTGAAAGAGACCCATTGTGATAGATTATAGGCAGCTAGTTCCCTCTCAACTGATTTTTTTCCTCCTCTTTTTTTTCGGTCGTCACCGGTGAAGAGGCTAGGTAGATACAACGGCGACAATGCAATGGGATGGAGGAGTATAAATCGGGATGTTATCGTATAATATAATTCTAAAACGGGCGCAAATGAAGCACGAAGTATTAGCCCTCAGCTCAAGCAAAGACTCAAAACAAAAACTACAAAGCTTGGGGCCGTGCATCTCCTGTCTTTTATATACAATCACACGAGGATACGGCTACTATCATGATATATTCCAGATCGATATGCACCTATACTCTTTCTGTAGCTCCAGCGGCACGATATCAATGCACACAAGAGCTAGACAATAAGCTTACCGCAAGAAAAGGACTATCACTGCTGCCTCCCGACGGGTAACTGCGTCACTTCAGTCCCCACTAACGTTATAACGAGAAGGGAGGGGGAAAAGGGTCCAAAGGGGAAGAAGAAAACAATTGGAGTTTAGGTTGGGAGTGTTACACGCCAGGACAGGGCTGAAATCGAATCATTCGAATTCGAAAGGGAAAAAAAAAAAAGAATAAAAGGTATTCAACCTTGTTGAATGACAAAAAGGTCCCTGAAATTCTGAACGGACGGCGAATGAATGGGGGATTTATATCATCATCTTATGGTTATACACATTCCAGGATCCGGGATTGGTAGCCCTCCCAGGTTCCAGTGCATACATACATACATACATACATACATAGGTACTTACATACATAGGTACATACAACATGCTCATCTGCTTGAGTCGTTATGACGCTATGCGAGATTGTTTCGCTCATTCGGATTCAAAAAACAAAAAGCCTGGTTTCAGTAAGGTGGAAGCTAGAAAGGCAGATGATTTAATGATTCAGATGGGATAACGACTGCCAAGGGGATCCCTTCCGCAGGGAGCCTACGACAATCCGGGGTGTCCGGGGTATGTTCCTTCTTTTTCTTCTTCCCTTCTTTCTCACTCGGACCTCACTTCTCTTTTTCTATCCTGCGTCCTCTACATTATTGTATTATCTGGTTAGATATGTCATTGATCGTTGACGACCTTGCATTGTTGGCCAGTGCCCCTCTGCGCTTTTCACTTTCTTCTTTTGCAATTGCAACGTTCCTAGGTCTAAGTCTTGGGAGTTTTCTTTTTGGCCGCAGAGAAAAACAATCGCCCGTTTGCGACGTCATAGCGGCGACATGCGACATCACTTTAGCACTTCCCCCATGCAGAAAAATTTTGAACTCATCCCAATCCAGAAACGGAACTGCTGAACAAGGGTGTCTTTGAATCGGAATATTGTGGCATCCATCGTGGGGAAAGCAATATTGAAAAAAAAAAAAAAAAAAAAAAAAAAAGCTTGACAGGTTTAGGCAAGGCTTGTAATGTGAACCGACTGGTGCCATATTGCTAGGCTTGCTGAACTGAATATGTATGATATATTCCAGCGATCGCTTCAAGACTGGCTGCTGGCGTCGGGGCTGCCTACTTATTTTTCGAAGCCGAGGCATATATCCAGACATTGACTTACCGCAAAAAAACTTTCTTTGCAGTCCTCTATTTAGTTTTCCCTTCCTAGTAATACCCGTTGCAAGCCAGGCCACTATGGTTCAGTGCAAGGTTCAGTGAAGACCATGACGTCATCTTTTGTTGGACAGAAAAGTTCGTTCGTTCAGATCAGAGACAAAGGCTAAGCTAAGCGGAAGGCTCCTGATGTCTGCCATTTCTGTAAGAGCAGTATCATAGTCTAGAATGTAGAGTCTGTTCCATTGAAGGGCGTGTATATTTTAGTTGGTTCTATCTAACACAGAATCTATCGATATCGCAATGATGTATACATGTAAGTATATACTGAAACAGCAGTCCGAACAACAAGCCGATATAATATATATAGCCAAAAAGGTAGGTACCTACACAGAAAGCACCTGAGCCTCTGTTTAATACCATGCGTATGTTAGTTAACCCAAAACAAATTCAAAAGTGCTTTGTATAAAGCCTGAGTATACGCATGCGTGGATGTGCGTGTGCACTTTTTTTTTTAGAGATATAAAATATAGCCCCGTGCCTCGGCCTCGACGGCAAGCAAATGCAAACAACGTTAACTTAACTCGCCTTTAAGGAAGAACGAAAACAACAGAAAACATAACCGTCTAGAGGACCGCAGCAGGGGTATTTTGCTTTATCGTATCATCAACAAAAAAACACACATAAGTATAAAAAAAATGAGAAAATTAAATAGAAGATTGTGAGAAAAGAAAGAACAATGCGAAAGTATACTAGCAGCAGCAGTAATAGCAGCAATAATGATAATGATAATGATAATGATATGATAATGTGACAAAAGCAGAAACTCCCCTCGTGAAACTCGTAACAGCGACAACTCAAATCATCAGAATACCGACATGCATGAATAAATGAATATATAATAGTATGGGGGGCAGCAAGAAAAAGGACAAAAGGGGAAACGCGGACATTCGAGATGCTATGGAAGGTATGGGGAATCCATCGCAATTCCGCAGTTCTTGATTTATTTTCCCAAGCAAAAGGAACAGAGGAAAAGACAAGAGAAAATAAGGCGCCAAGGAGATAGATAATCATCGAAAAATATTAAAAAGGGAAATCTAGATAAGAGTAAAGTCAACAACAACAGTCGAATTAGATTTATGAGAGTTGGAATTGAGGGGAGATCGCTAAAAGAGTACTTTCGAAGGCGTGTGAGTGGGGTGTGCATGCACGTGGGGGTCAGCCTCATGCAAGGGTGGCCGATGGGGGGGATTCTGGTGTGTATGTGGTAGGAGGTATCCGCCTAGGAGCTTTCGTCCTCGGAAATAATCTCCAACGGCATATTGCTCCCCGACTGTCGCCCACCCTTCCTCAACGCCTTGGTCCTGATCCCATGTTTATTCTTCATATGTGTCTTGAGATTCTCACGTGCTCTCGCTCCTCGATATTTCGCTACACAACCCGCGACCTCACACGTAAACTCGGTACCGACGCTTCCGCCCATACCGTGTGAAGAACGTTGGTGACGGAGAAGGTTGCTGTTCGATTGCGTGTACTTGGCTCCTCGGATCTCTGCACCACATCCAGGAAAATCGCAGATAAAAATTCGGCCGCCCGGTGCCTTTTTGCTTCGGGGAGCGCGACGTGGGCGAATACCACGAGACGCGGTGTGAGAATTAGTTGATATAGCCGGGTCAGAGTCTGTTTCCATATCTTGCGGCGTTTCATCTTTAACGTGTCTCGGGGCTGTATCCGAGAAGCTGGTCCCATCATCGGTAGACTCCGTGCTATCGGAGACCTGACCAATCAGACCTGAGATATCATGCGCATCCGGGAACCCAGTGATGGGGGCGAAATCGGGATGGGCCGGAGCGGCAACCGTGCCATCCCAGCCACTACTAGTAGCGATACTAGATACGATATCCGCCATCGTCGCGGGGGCTGTGATCTCACATGCGCCATAGGCTTGCGGCCAACTCACTGAAATTCCCTGGCATGTATCTTGGAGTCCTGATTGTTGGTAGGATGCCTGCTGCGAGTTCCATGGGTTGGTTGGGACTAAGAAGTCGTAAATAGAGTCGGAGGTTGTTTTGGGGCCCATAGCGTCCCCAAGGGTTGATATACTGAGCGAGGGGCTTCCTCCGGCGGGTACCGACGGTGCCATGCTGGTAGCCTCTGACAAGGTACCAGACGAGAAAGAGCCCGTGGGCGATAGCTGAGGTGGAGAGTTCGAAGGCATTCCTTCCGACGAAAAATCCATGAACGGCAGCTGAAGCCTAAGCTGCTCAAGTGGAATGTGGGAGATAGAATTAGCTCTTGCAGTCTGTAGTGGCGAGCCCGTGAGCCTCATCTGCATTGAATGCCGGCGGGCTTGATATCGAGACAACATAGTTGCCCTCTCCAATCTCAGTCGTGCATTCCTGTATCCGGTGCAGTAAGGTGCTTGACCTTTTCGGACCTGGAGGTCAGTGAACATGGGTGCGAAAGTTACACAGATGTCTAAGAATGAGTCAAGAAAATCAAGTCTTTTCGGCACCTCTTCGCAAAACTAGATTGAAAGAGAAAAAAAAGAAAGAAAGATGTTGTTAGTATTGGAATTAAGCATAAAGCGTAAAATGCCAGGTGCTTACCTTTGTCAGTCCGACAACATAGTCTTCAAAATCTCTGAGGCACTGAATAGCGCCATATTGCACCATGTTGATTGCTGCACGCATTATATGGCCGACCCAATTGAATTTCTGTTTCCCCCAAATCTGACTGATGATGAACTTCAAAATCGAGGTCTTGAAATCTCCCACCGTCTGCGGCCGCGTTTGAGGGTTCGGCCCAGACAGCTGTTGAGCCTGAGGTACAGGGTACGAAAGCCGAGACATCATAGAGCCTAGTTTAGGGAGGTCTAGGGATAACGAGTTAGCTTGCCGCTTAATACCTATGGGTGAAACCCAAGGATTGTGTACATGTCCGTGCTTACTTTCGAGGAATGAAAGGATGTGAGCGAACGTTGGGCCGCTCATCACCACATCCCATTGCGCCCGCCCGGGCTGCCGTTCGGGCGGTAGGCCCATTTGATGGCACTTAGTAGGCCCCTGCAATGTGAGGCTGGAGTTTGATGGAGGGTGTTGATAGCTGTGACTTTCGCCACATAGGGTACGGGCCTGACCAAGCATGTATGTCTGAGATTCACCCTCATCGTCCGCTTCGTCGACGTTAGTCCAAGCCGTCATACAAGTCCGGGTGGATATCCATTCTAACGCTGCATCTATCTCCTGAGTCATGACAGCAAGCAATTCATCAAACACCCCTTCTTCTGAAAACCCTAGACTATTAGGTCCGGACTTAAGACATTTCTTCCAACGTTTCTGAGCATCAGCACAGAAAGTGCTGACTGCAAGTGGTTGTGATAATTGTGAGATAGACGACGATGTTGTCTGGGATATGGCATAGGCCACATGAAGCACACTATATATCGGTATGAGTGAAGTCGGTGTTTTCCCTTCCAGTACTTGGTCTAAGTTCTGGAATCCAAGTCTTGTGAGATGCTCGAAGCTTCTAATAGACTTAAAGAACATCTTGAATCCCTGAGTGACCTGATCAGATTTGGCAGCGGTCTCTAGTTTGACCCAGGCCTCCCGAGCGGCGGCAGTAAACTTGGTGACGATCTCAACAGTCTGCTCTTTGGACATCTCCTCCTCTCCATAGTACTTCATTTTCCTATAAGATTGAAAAAGCTCCTGCTCCCATTCAGCCATAGACTCATCAACGTCGCTGCCACACATAGCCCTCCCTACATCGGGCCGGAAGCTATAGTGGGATTGCATATCCGAGCCAAATCCAAACCCTAGGTTATAACTTGACACTGATGCACCGTTAGACCCAAGCCGTGGCGATGACCTTGAGGCCTGGGGCGGCTTGTCACCAAACATTGGGAGTATTTCAAATCCTGCATGGAGGCCACGAGCGTTGGTCTGAGCATTCCGTAGACGCTCTGCTGAATGAACGGGCTGCGGTGAGAACGAGAGACCAGGGCTTCCGTCCGAATAGACGCTTAATCTCCTTAGCCCCTCCACACTTCTTCCGGTAGGCTGGGCTGCACGGGCTGCACGGGCCTCCGATGGGGAGACACGAAGGCCGTTAGCATTCTTTGGGACCTGGGCTATGGGGTCCACATTTGATGGGAAAAGCATGTTGGTGGATTGCACACGGTGGTGCATGCCATGTTGGCCTGGAGCTTGGACACCCGCTGGGAAGGGCCAGCGTTGCCAAGAGCCCTGGACGGCAGGAACAAAGTCGCACGACATCTTGTTGGAGATGACGGGGGCGTGGCTGCCGTTAGTGTTTTTCTTTTCTTCGGTACGTTCGTCCGAAGGTTGTGGTAGTTCGGGCCAGAGGAGGGTCGGTAGTCGGTAGTCGGTTCGGGAGGGCCTTATGTGGGGTGGTTGGTGCGTGGAGAATAACGAGAGAAAGGGTAGAGATTAGGGATCTAGAGAGTTAATTGCCTGGTATTATTTCTGGCAGGAGCCTTGTGTTTATATGTTGAGTTCAAATTTGCAAAGTGATCGGAGTGTATATACAGTCGGTCTAGGGTAAGTGCCAGCCTACTACCCTGTCAGACTATCGAAGTGGTCCGCTGTCGATATATTAGCAGTCATTCATGCTGGTGAAATTAAAAAGCTGTGTTCCAGAGATCCAGAATGAGATGTGGATATGAATAGGGAATCTGAGCCCGGTTGGAGCTGCAGTTGGGGGGAGTAGGGTCTATATGAATAGGTCTCGGATGTCAAAAACTTACAGGTTGAGGTAGAAGTTGGAGACCGACGCTAAAAACCCGCAGTTTAGAGGAAGACGCACATGCAGGGCTGATACGTCGATGCCGGGGCTACCGTTAATGCGCACAAGTTATGAACCACCATCCATGTATACAGTCCACCTCTTCGATCGGAATATCTTCTTTAGAGTCTTCGCCGTTTCAAGATGAATGGCAATAGTGAACCTCTTGGGGGAGGAAAGAATGCTGAATCGAAGAAGTAGATGTTGGGGGTCAGGATGCTACACGGAGGTCCAAGACGCCCAAGAAGCTAACTTGAAAAAAAAAAAAAAAAAAACACTGCGTGATTTCTAGGCTGCGTTTCCCGTCGTCTGCTGTTGCTTGTTCTGAATTATCTTAGCGATTAAAAATCGAAGACATTTGTGTATAAATATCGTACTGGTGAGAAACGAACCAATGGAAGCGGACGCCTCGATTCACGTTCGGCGAGACTGCAGCAATACCGCATGGGCGAGGGATGGAGGAATCCAGATCGATGCCCTGCAGAACATCAGCAGCAGCAGGAGCAGAGAGCGCCGTAGGATTCAACCAGTTCAACCTCGATACCCGCAACACATCCAACAGTTTCCTGGATAAGACTTTTCAGACCTTTCAGGTGGTTGTGGCGGGATGGTGAGAGCATGTAAGAAATGCTGGGTATCGAACAGGTTTAGTCTGTTCTGGGCAGCCTGGCTTGTTTGCTTTGGGGGGGTCGGTCGGCACATCTGGGACAGGCCAGCGAGCGGGCAAGCGGGCAACCAAGCAAGCCATCAGTTAACTAGTTGCAAGTTGGGAGCTCGAAACTGCAATCGATAAGAGAGCTCGACATCGCATCGCGAGTGGGTCACGGAGTCTGATTCGAGGCCAAACCAGGTATTCAAGTCCCAGCCCTAGCGGCTTTCGTCCAGCGGGAGACAGCTTCTCTGCTTGCGCAATTGGCATCTCTTGAAGCTTGGAGGAGAACGTCAAACTCCCATCCCTTGCCGGCGTTTCGCTTCGTTCGAGAGCCGTTGAGCGAAGGGCCATTTGACACCGGGTTTCCCTTCTACGGACCCACATTGGGTACGGCAAAGAAGGTCCAGTCCCGAACGGGCATGACGAAGTTCATCTGAAGTTTTACCGTCGTCTTCAGAGGTTCTTTCGAGCTTCAGAGAATGCTTCCCTTTCAGACCAAATGAATCATGAAGCATTCCGGATTTCTGGAACCGTTCCAAGGGCTGCACGAGTAGACATGTAACAGAACGACCTGCCCTTTTCGAGTTTGAATTCCTTGGGGCTTGCTGAGCCACATCGGTTAAGTAGCTCAAGTGGTCGGTTTGTTCAGCACTGAACGAGTACGTATTGTTAGCTATAGGACTCTACTTAATTCCGTAGACAAACGATTGGGGGGGATTCCGGACCACTATGGGAGAGCGGATCGATGGTATGTACCTGCTTTGAAAGGAACCTGGTACTACATAGTGCATACCATGCCATACCATACCACCGTAGTGCATTGTAGTGTACTGTACCGTACGTATTCCGTACTGCAGGCCAGAAGCCGAACAAGGTCATCGTAACATGACATGCTAAACAAGGCCCGCCCAGGTCAAAGCAAGCCTATCGAAGGATTTCATAGGGTTGTTGCTATTTTAATCCCAGCAGAAGCGGCTGAATCGAAATCTCAAACCTCTTAAGCCCTCGCTGATGCTCTGATATCGTGGAAACGGCAACTCCACATCCCCCTTTGCCTTCTCGCGATCTCTAGAAACAGGATACTGTTAGCGAATTTCACGTCTCCCGGGTCTCACTGTCCCCGTCTTCCCTGTCTCGACATCTTGGGTATCCGAATCGGAATAACCGACCGTTCGAGCTTGTTCCGACTCCTTCGTTGACGTTTTGGTTGGATCGTGTAATAGTTGTTCTAGCTTGGTCGTGACAATTGCAACAATGCGCAACACATTCGGCCTGACGGTTGTCTTCCTGCTTGGCAGCTGTGGCCTCGTTCTTTCGCAGAGTGGTTATGGGGGGGTTACGATGTCAGTATAGAAGATTCTATTGCCCCGCTCCGAAGAGTCCTATGCCGGAAGTTTTTTTATTTATATACTTCTTAGGATATACACATATATAACATTACTACTGTTATAATATGATGTTTGCAATGGTATGCTGATTTAGATTCTATTCATAGCGATCTGGACGGGACTCTGAACTGTCCGACGGATGCTTCCAGACGTTCCTTCTGCGCTGGGGATTCGAACTCGACCGAGTTCATCGTACACTGCAACAATGGTGATGCAAGCCTCAGTGCCTGTTCACTGGACTTAGTTGGTGTTCAACCGGTGGGTGTCAAACTCGGTGCCACCTGTAAGTATTTGATCTCCATCCATCCGGGTCTACACCTGCATATGGCCACATGGGAAAAATATGTCTCCACATACACGTGTATTAGCTTCCCCGTGCACCCGAAATCCGCAAGCCACATTACACTACTCATAATGAATTAATCACACTAAAACGGTTTTTTAATTGGTCAGGCTACGAGGAATCAAAGACATCGGGTGATGCCGTATGTGTCTATGACGGCAAGGAATTCGATACTCGGCCGTTCCCATCCGGTGCAACAGCGACTCCCTCTCGGATCGGGGAGCCTGAACCGACTGCCGTATCAACAACCGCTGCAGATGACCTTGCCGGATACATCATGGAAGGGATTAGGCAGCACATCACCAACTAGGTCACTTAGCTCGAGTTGAAGGACCCCTTAACATGTCAGATGGGTGTGGATGGGTATCCTGGTGATATTTTCGCTGCAACCCGGGAGAAGGTAGAAATGAGTACACATCAATCCCACAATTTGCGATTGAATGGTATAATGCCTGTATTAGTTGGAGAATTTGGATTCTTTTTATGTTCTGCAATTGTTTTAGCACTGGGACCCGGGTTTGATATCATGTATTTTTATTCAATAATTATAAAAGCGGGAATAAGGTCTTGATTTAGATAGTATCTAAGTTTCTACTCGATCGAATAGACTTGGTTTTTTATGTCTATAGGGAGTCGGTCTTGGGATGGGTATAGTGCCAGTTGTGCGTCTCCGGAATTCCTACGCCTTGAAGACATTTTGTCTCACTATACTATACTCGAGTCTTAACATTGAATCAGAGACATATATACCCTATATATTTCTATGCTTAGGATTTCCGATAAGAGGTGTTACAGACACAGATAAACCCATCAGAAAAAAAATATAATGGGTCGGTATACGATTAGTTGTCCGTGGTTACATGGAGTTATATTGTACTCCGCTAAAATACAAAACTTCGCTCACCAAGAAGCGATATGGATGATACAAATAGGATAAACAGGAAAAGGACGGGGACGGGTTTCTCTACCCCTCCAACCATCCATCAAACATCAACTATACACCGAAGGTTCGAGTACTTTGTGTGAACTCTGATGTCCCTGATTCTCTCGCCCTTGCCGACTGATCGACGTTCTGGCTGAGAGGCGTAGGCGCAAACGTTCGACCATCATGAGGGACCCCGCCTCTATTCCATAACGATGTCATGCCTGGAGGGGTAGTTCCTGGCCCTGGGACCCCCTGCATTGGAAACAATGGAGATGAGGGAATGCTGGGAAGTAA
Source organism: Orbilia blumenaviensis (assembly GCA_036872755.1). NCBI lineage: Eukaryota > Fungi > Ascomycota > Orbiliomycetes > Orbiliales > Orbiliaceae > Orbilia > Orbilia blumenaviensis. The sequence goes on along the minus strand of JAVHNS010000003.1, from coordinate 109,856 downwards.
AGGAGAACCGAAGTGGGATTGTGTTACTATTGTTGGAGATATTGTCGGTGGACCACCGTGCGTGTCGATATGGATCTGAGGAGGAGGGAAACTGTAGTTTGATAGCATGCTATGACGTTGAGGGTGGCTGTATACAGTGCTACTCGAGTCGCTATGCGCTTGTTGAGGATTGTAGCCACTCTGGTGCTGCGAATGAACTGCAGTTGTCGCAGAGCCCCCAGACCCTCCAGACCCTCCAGACCCTCCAGACCCTCCAGAACCACCTGTTACTGCAGAGCCGCCTGTCCCTGGTGCTGGGTCTAACATTATAACGGCATATCCAGCTTCTTCGTCCTTAGAATACCTGCCGTTGGCCAAATACCCTTGCTTTTCCTTGAACCGACCATGGATATCTATTAAACCGTTAGACCCGTCTCGAAACTAGGGTTAAACCAAGGTATTAGAATTCATGAACTTACAGTCAATGATAATGGGAAGCCAGATTGTAACGGCAATTATCTGGCCGAAACTCCACTGCGAAGGGTCAACGATTCCCCAAAAGTTGTATAGCATGGTAACCTGCAATGCGAAGATGGCGAGGAAGCAAAACATAATAACCAAAATCCAAAACCAAAGGAAGACTTGTCCAAGAGTCGTTGTGGAGATCCATTTTCTTAACCCATGGGATAGCTTCTTCTCGCCCTCGAGCATCCAGAAGATACAGGCCATTTGAACTATCAAACAGAAACTCCACGCAATGTAGACTATCACTCGGGGAACTTTCGCCACGAGTACAACCCATTCGGTTATTTGATTCGCAGACGGTACTGTAGCAAGCTGTCCCTTGCAGAATGCTAGTGCCGGCAAAACATTATCCACCCGCGTTTCTCTTCTCCGGTTGGCGTACAGTAAGAAGGCCGAACAGAGGAAGAAGGTGAAGCATGATAGTATGTAGACATACCACGACTTTCGACCGAGTAGTAGGAGAGCCGCATTCATGTAGCAGATGAGAACTACCCCATTAAGTGATATTCCGCCCAGAAATAAGAAGTCCGTAACTGATATATTGGTAATTTCTTGTGTTTGTCGAATAAAAGCTGCAATGACGAGAGAGCCGATGAACCAACTATAGTGGGTTAGCCTCGTAATTTAACTTCGCCCATGGATCCATATTGCGTCAGCCTTACCTTTGTAGCTTCTGGAACTCCTTTAAAGACTCTGGAAACGCTATGGATCCATCAAAAGGACTATGCTTATCTTCTGGCACAACCCGCCGCTCGTGAAGAATAAATTTAAACAGCACATATATCGTCATCATTAGGACTAGGAGAATTTGCAGGATGTACGATATAAAAACCTGTAGGTTGCCATATTAGTATGTGTATCCAACATCTTCAGTTGATTAGTTACTTTCTTTCTGGGTATAGAGAGGGGTACATACTCCGACGCCGCCGATATCAGGGTCATCTTTCACATAGGGCTGAAGATTTGTGCATATCGCAGACATGCATGAGTTGACTTCTTCTAATATCAAATTCTGCCCGTTCTGCGATCGCATCAACGAACCGTTGCACCTGACGTTGTTCCGCGCGCTAACATCGTTGTTACAACCTATTCTGTCGCATGTTTTTACTAGAAATTCGGCAGTCTGGCTAGTGATGTCTATGCTGATCGTCGGCACATTTTGTATAGGTTGAATTCGATAATTTGAGAGTTCGTCGATAAATGTCCGGTTTGAATCGAAAGCGCCGCTGCTAAGGCCTTGTACGATGTCGGGATATATGGTACAGACGTTGAAATATTGGAACTCGGTTTGTACCTCGTATCTTTGGGGCAAGTTTAGGCACAGTTCCGGCCATAGGTATGGCACATTGGTATTCAATGTCGACACCAAGACATCGTGTATGAGCGATACATTCGCCATCTTCCCAGCTCCGAAATCCCTGGTGTGCCAGCTCTCGAGATCTCAAGTGACGAAAGAAAATTTCGTTGAATATAAAATATATCGCGATATCGACCCTCCAGCTGCACCTGTCTTCCTATCCGATAGAGGAATTTATAATTGAGAACAATGTGACGTCGATGTATCACAAGGCTACAAATATTTATTTTCGTTCAATTGACAGCTAGAATGCGCCGCAGCGAATTGTAATTGGCCAGATGGGAAGGTACGTATACGCCCGGAGAATAGTTAGATAAGTATATCGACCTTTTTGAAGCCGCGCGCGACCTTGCTAAGGAAACGGATATCGATAAAGCATGGTATCGGCGAGATCTTGGAGAAATGAGAAAGGTTCGATCCAGGCATCTTCAATCGAAGTGGGCAGAAAGAAAAACTTTGAGCTGAATTACATTGGGGGTCAACAGTCGCATGCCTCAGGCATGAGGCTGAAGTACGTGTGCGTTTGACTTGCAGCCGCATACACACCCCTCTTTTATGAGAAAGCCGTGCCTCCTCGGCTGAACCATGCCGGGGACGCAACAGGTTAGGAATGTAGACACTATCAAGGAATACAGTTGGCTTCGTAGGTGATTGAACGCGAGTAGACTAAATGGTGGTGTCCAAGGCACCAAATGCGCTGAATACCAAGAAGGACTTTGGCGACCGATTGGTATTGGCAAGGCGAAGAGTTTGAGAGCCTGGAAAAGTCGATCGCCAGAGGATTCAGCCCCACATTTGGCAAGCTTGACGGCTTTTGTCCAAGCGCAGTTCCTTTTTTTTTTTTTTTTTTTTTTTTAATTTGGAAGGATGTTAAACCTTGAGGTCTCTTGGCTGTCTCTCGTGGATTTTGACTAAGGCTACTCGCAACTGTCGCAGGACGTAGTTCATATCAATCAGCGAGAGGAAACGTCGTCAAGATCAATTGGTTAAGCTGGACAAATGAGCTGAGAGATTTCGCCGTCGGCGTCATGGGCTATGCCGGCGTGCCGTCGCGAGATCGCGAAGAAGGCCATCCATATAATATTATATGCAATTAAACCCCGATCTACCAAGATATAATTGGGGAGAAGGCCTTGCAGCTGTGGAAAGACCTGGTTCCCAATCTCATGGTCGGCCATGATATCCTCCGACAGGGCTGTCCGCTAGCCAATGAGATGGTCCTTCCGGATCCCTTCCCTGCCGACATCCACCCTCGTTCCAAAATGGGCCTCGGCTCCATGGATTCACATAGAGTTAATGCGAATTCCAGGCTACAGAAAACCTAGGGAGAGCCGGCATCAGAAGAGAGCAATTGCGATCATATGCCGCATGATGGCATGCATGAATATCGGCAAATCCGTCAAAGACTTCCCCGGGGCTCTGGAAACCTGGCGACCTGCCGTTCGAGTATCTTCAAAGCTTAAGTTTCTCGAAATAGATACCTGGCCAGGCATCAGGCAGGAATTTTCGATTACTTATACGCTGTGCTGGTCCTCTAACCATTAGCTACGTTAGATTACTCGCATTCGATCAATTCAGACGCGCGACGCTAGATCAGAAAACCTTACCCAAATACTTTCGGCTTCCATGACTTCAATCCGTCCTTTCCGCACCCTTTGAAGCTTTTCTTGTCAGAAATTGGCATCCGGCCTTTCATCTGAAGATATTTCTGGGCGAGGGTGGAGTGCCAACCATGTCCGCCGAGGCTCCTTCCGCTCGCCAGGACGCAAACAACAACGCCACGTCTGGCGGCGACCTTGGATTCGAACCTAACCGGGACAAAGGCGATATATCTGAAAAGCCGGGTTCTTTGAACACGGCACCCGACGACTCAACAACTATCAAGAACTACGATACTGCTACCGAGCGTGCCGGAGATGTCCAAGATGACACACCGAGGAAGAAGGTGTCCAAGGGTCCAGTGCTGCCGGACTGGGTGACGGAGCACCTAACAGTACGCGACTTCAAAATTCTCGTTCGATGCAGTATCGCAGGATGGGCATCCTTCCTCTTCGTAGTTGTCAATCCTGTCCTTCAGAATTTTGGCCAAGCGGCCTTCATGGGCATGTAAGTTTGTAGTCTGAGCATCGCAGTATATCGGTACAGTCTTTCTGACATCGGGGATAGGCTATGTCTATTTATAAACCCGCCTTCTATAATCTTACCTCTGTATCTTCTTGCTGCCACCACGATCCTTCTCGGCATTTGCATGGCTTGGGGATGGGGTACTCTAGCGTTTCTCGCGGCTATGTCGCGTCGTGATGATGATATCTACAATTCCAAGTTCAATGCCATCCGACAGGCTGCGGCGGGAACTCCGAATCCAAAATTTTATGTTCAACGGCAGATATTCAACGGAGAGCTGCTACAAACCGGTCCCACAGTCACAATGCTAGCAATGTGCCTCGTCTTCATTTACTTTATGGCAAGAATACAAGCAAGCTTTCCAAAGCTGACCCTTGTAAGCATCTTCGGCATAATTGTCATCGACCCGTATATCACCACTGCGCCTCTGTTGAACAACTTTAATGGAACCCTCCCGCTTATTTTCGTCAAACCACTGGCCGCATCCGTAGGAATTGGAGTTGTACTGTCACTCTTCTGCTTCCCGGAGTCATGCTCTCACGCGACACTCGCCCTACTCGCCAAATCCCTGGGAAGAGTACGGCAGGCATTGGATATCACGAGGACCACACTCCAGGATTTAGACCAAGACATAGCCGTCGATGATGTTAAAAAGCTCAAACAGAAGATAATTGAAGAGCGGACGGAGATTGATCTTGGTTTTACGTTTATGGGTTTAGAATTCAGTCGGGGCCGATGGTCTGGAGAGGACGTTAAATCTCTGAAGGACACGTTCCAAGACCTCTACATTAGATCTGCTGTCTTACTAAATTTTCATTTACTACGCCAAGAATACCGTTCGAAGGTTCTCCATGGGGCTCCCAAGGCTGAATATCCCTCTGATGGTGACTCTGAGAGCTATGAACAACCAGGAAAATCGAAAACGGGCCACAAACATGGGAAAGCTCAACGGCGTGCTGGGGCCAGTCAGACACTAGCGACCTTGACAGTTTATGAATTTCTTCGGCCAGATCCTGAGATCCTCAAGTTGGGCCAAGATGGGCTCAAGGCAATCGAAGATGTTTCTCGTAATCTTCTCGCGGCTTGCGACGACGCCTTATCTACCTCTTCAGACATCATGACATCTGTTAACATTTCCCGATGGTTCGGATCTCCTAAGAAAAGCCAATTGGATAATCTTGTTGAAAAACACACGCAGGTTTTGGACAGGCTGAAGCATGAACGTGATTACTTTGCTCAGCATGCCGTCGACCGGGTTATTGAGCCAGTCAGTCATTTCTTTGACGAAGAAGGAAAACTGATTGAACTCTCAGAGAAGGAAAAGGGTGTGAGGTTACCCGGCTTGATGATTGGAATCAACTACAAGCACAGGATTTTGTCGATCGCATCCGTGATCATCGATCTTCTAGAGAAACTGGTTGACTTGGAGATGAAAAGGACTCGAACAAGACTATGGATGCCATTTGCTTTGACAGGCCTTTTTTCATGGGCTCTTAGTCCCGAGCCAGTTCACGATGATAATGCCCTCGAGAGAACTGAGACTCGGCAGGAGAAGGAGGGGGGAAAGGCCAGAAAGACAAAGTCAAAGAAAGACAATAAGGCTAAGAGCAAAGGGGCAGCACAACCGAAGCAGGTAGACGGTCGTCAACGAAATCGGTTTGCGCAAGCTTTGACAAGTATTTTGCATTGGTTTACTAACAACGAAGGCGTTTTCGCTGCCAGAGTGGTTATCGTTACATTAGCACTGACCATCCCGGGTGTGGTGCGTCCAACGGCTGAGTTTTGCTATGACAATAGATGTACGGAAACCCTTCCCCTACCCTCCACTGTGATCCTTGCTAACTCTTCTCTAGCTATCTGGGCATTGATTATGGCACAGCTGACCATTTCTCAATTCCTCGGCGATTTTGTGTTCTCCATCGCTATGCGAACTTTTGGTACTGTCATTGGAGGTTTATGTGGTCTCGTTGTCTGGTATATTGGGGCAGGGTCTGGTCCTGGCAATCCATATGGAATTATGGCAATTCTTGCGCCCTTCGTCGTCCTTGGTATCACGATTCGTGTTTTCGCTCCACGCGAATGGATGATGCCAGGTGTTATGGGCGTCGCAACACTGATGCTTGTTATCGGCTACTCCTGGGAAGCCAAGTAGGTCTATTCATAAATGAATCATTTATGAGGATTTGCTAACGAATTCTAGTTACCTTCCTCAAATTTTGTACGCTGAACCTGGGTATGGTGTATTTTATCGCAGGCTCTTGTTGGTCATCGTGGGGTTTGCGGCCGCGATAATAGTTCAAATATTCCCTAGGCCACCATCGGCGACCCGAAACGCTGCCAAATCGCTTGCGACTGTCCTCTCGGATCTCACAGAGTTCTATTCTGATACCATGTCAAGTTTTCTTTCCGGAGGGGATGCCGGAGAAACATCCTCGGAGGAAATTCAGCAACGCATAGCGGAGCTATACACCTCAATGCAAGAGCTTGCTCCTCGCATCCAGATGGTTAAATTTGAACCAAGTTCCAGCCCCTTCACGTCAGCAAATCTCGCGGCCATTGCGGATTACTTTGGCAAGATTCTTGAAAGTCTAAGTATCATGGCATTCTTGACTCCAAAGCTATCCGCTACGTATAGGAGAAGGCTGGAAATCCAAACCGATTTTGCTCAGACAGATACAATTGCGAGTATCATGGCAATTCTCGGAGTCCTAGAGGGAAGTTTGAGAACGGGATATCCATTGGCCGAAATTCTGCCTGTTCCTTTATTGGGAAGGTTGAGAAAAGTAACGGGCCCATCCGACGGCGTGGACACGCTGACCCGAGATATGCTCAAAGATGATGAAGTGAGTGTTTTCTCCGCTTAAAAGAATATGTATATCACCATGCTAACCTACATTAATATTCGCAGTGGACCACATTCTTAGTAATGCTCATGTCCGTGACCAGTTTGTACTCGGTAAGAAATCGTGAAAACCTCCAGATCACATATCACGCTCGACTAACATATTATCAACCAGCGGATTGATGACCTTGTTATGCACATGAAAGAAGCAGTTGGAGAGAAGTACTTTGTCACAGGGCTCCCATATCACCATCACTATCACGAACACGCTTCTGGGGAGGGAAATCGGGTGAACGACGTGTAAAGGATGCCTTCAAGTATTGTGGCCAGGGAAATATATTGTCGGGATTTCGTAGTGTCTGCCTATATAGAAATTTTCATTAATATTTAAATATAATATCTAATTGAATTCGATCGCGACAAGCATCCACCGTCCTCAAATCGGGAGTGCAGAGATTCATTCTACAACCCAGATCCCAGCCACATATATGGCGTGTGTGGCTAATTACTGCGTTGGGAGGCTCCACAAATTCCCAACCAATTAGCTCATGAGCTGGTTGAGATGCTTGAAACTTGTTAAGCTCTAGCTTCAGTCGATTATGGAGTGATTCCAGCTAAAAAGCCGTATCAAATGCCTACACAATCATTAGAAGATGCAGAGGTTGGTGCTTCCGCAAGTGCCACGTAACGTCACAAATGTCCTGCGCCTTCGGCCTGTCTGACGGTGTATTCGTCACCGTTGTCGCGCATGCACAGCACAACTCAAAACTCTCAGGTCGCTGTCAAAATATAGAGGTCACTAGCCACCACCGCAAGCCTCATACGGTGGGTCCGGTGGCACGTGACCGCTAGTTTCATATTTGCAAGAGCTCATCAGTTAGAGTAAAAACTCTGCAAAAGATTAAACCTTTGTCGAAGGAATACTAGTTATCTTCTTGTATATAATAGACAGGATCGAAGCTATACTGTGGTTCGAGAGAATAATCAAGTTATTAATCTATAAGTGTATAGTTAGATTTTAACAAATTATAAGCCCGGCCTAGCTTATTAAATTATGAAGCAAATATATAATAAAATCAATATTTTTATATTATATATATAAACTTTTTTTTCTTAAGAATTCTTTTTTATAAAAATGCAGAAGTTACAGCCTTAAGTGAACACCGATTATGATAAAATTTATACTTACAGCAAGTACGGAAATTGCGTTCAATTAAACAAAGTCAATTATTTGACCTGGAAGCTTCAAATAATCAGAATGTTGAAAACTACCAATCTGTACGAGTTGGTAACTAACGATGAACACAATCATGAATTACAAATTAATATAATTATCTTTAGAATTGTCTATATTGAAGAATAAGCACGGCTAGGTATAAAAATCAAAACCAGACTCAGTAGTGAACTATACACGGTTAATAAAGGAGGCAATTTAGTATAAAATACAGTTGTAAGGGTTAACGCTAAATGAAGGATTCGGTTGGAAGAATCTAACTCCAAACATTAAGCCTAAATAAAACAAGTTAGAGAAGCATATATGATTCTCATAAATAGTTTAAGTTAAACAACCCAGTAAGCCCTGAACTACTATGGTACGGTAAAGGCAATTTGGGAGACAATTCATAATTCTTACAAATTAAAAGCTAATTACAGTATAGCTAATAATTTATACTTCCAATTTACAAATTTTTAAATAAGAAAAAAGGAAAGTATTTAATAATAAATTGGTAAATTTAGACTTATTTAGGAATAATTAGAAAGTACACCATATACCATTAACAATAAAATTTTTAGAGATAAATTACTTAATAAAATTTAAGACTGTTATGATATAATTATTAAGTTGATTTGGACTTAACTAGCAAAGCAATCAGAATATACCACCAAAAAAATAATAGATTAATTATTTTAGGTAGATATTAAATTGTATTTTGACAATAATATTTTCAACATTTTAGCCAATTTAACCCTTATTAGCTATTGGTTAATTGAAAATTTTAAACAAAGCAGCGGTAAAGATAAAAACAGAAATAGAGGTGGAAGAGGAGGTGGTAGAGAAAACAAACAAAGAAAAAATAACAAAAATAGAAATAAAAACAATAAATAATGATTAATAATTAAAAATAATACGTAGTTAAAAATAATTAAGAACTATTATTATTATATTAAATTTAAGTATATTATAAGAAAATACAAACTCAGAAAAATAATTGAATAATTAAGAAAATCAAAACAAAATTATTAAATGAGTATGGTATTTACAGAAACAGATAATATTTAAAATAATATTTTAAATTTAAAAAATAATTCTTTTAAAGGCTTTTTTAATGATAATAAAATAAATAATTTATTAATTAATATAATAATTATTGATTGATTAACTGATTTGGTTTTTTAGATATTAGATTTAAAAGCTTTTATTTATTTTATTATAGATAAGAAAAATCTAATAAGATATATTTGTTACACCTGTCCCGGGTATTTCCCAAATAGGAAATTCCTAAAACAGCCTAGCGTTCTTTGGCTAATCGTATTCTCAATCTAAAGTATTCAGATTATTCTCTCAAGGTAAGCTGGGTTGAATATAGAGATATCAAATAGTGTAACTCCTAGTAAGGGGATACTAGGTTCAATGGGTAAAGGTAGTAAACAGAGTGTATTGAGTATTGATAAGTTGACCGATGGAGTCTAAGAAAGAATCCTGAGACTGCCATCGTTCAAAGGTCCTTATATACATGAGCGTCGTCCATACAAATGTGAATCGTCTATAGACTTGGGCGTTATGTGCCCCGGAGGGCGTTATGTGCACATAACGCGCCAAGCCACACATAACGCTTTCTGCATGGTTTGTTCTGGGAGTTGTGTTGTCGGCACAACACAGTCCAATCCGTCTCTTTTCTGGTATGGTTTTCTCCCGCCGGATATTTATAATAAAAATCATCTCGGTGTGAGAAACAGCCTGCGAAAACGGACTCATGTTTGACACGCCAAGACATACCTAGTATGGCTGGCCGTGACACTATCTCCTCCTTCAAGGGAAACTCCCAAAAGGGAAATTCCCATGCGGGATCTTCTCGCACATAGGAGATGCAACAAAACTGGGTAAAGGGCCTTTGTACAAAATTCGTCTACAAAATTCTACCGTACGGGAAAACCGTCTGGGAGAAATTTGTGTACAAGAATTCTCGTGTCCGAAGGCTTAGCCTTCATGATCACGTTACATGATTATGTAATCAAAATCAAACATAAATAACTGCAATTCGCACCATAACTAAATTTCAAAACTTAAACCACAAAATATTCTTTCATACATACAAAATAATATCAAATCTTTCATTCTGATCATGCAACGGAGCGCCATTCAAAAACCTAAAAAAAGATCAGAGAATCGCGTCCAAGCAAAACGAAGAAGGGCCATCTTTCTTGAGCGGTTCAAGTCAGAAGGTTTAGAGGCTGCAGTTCCGTGTTCACACTGCGTCGCGAACGGTCATATTTGCGTCATGTTGGAAAAGAGCATCAAGTGCGAAGTCTGTCATAGACAGGGCAGAGTAGGAAAATGCAATGCAATTCCTTGTAAGTGATTTTTGTTTTTCTCCGCTTTGTGGGGTGTTTCTAATCCAAAATCTTTAGTGGATCGTATTGCGGAAATTCGAGACAAGAAGTTCAAAGAATTGGAAGAAACTTCTGCTCGGTATGAAATAGCACATCAAAAAGTCATCGAAGGTCAGACAAAGCTCACAGAGCTTCTGGCTGAGTTCAACACTGTTGCGGCTGAATTAAAACGTCAATCCACTGAGGCTTCAGTAATCGCGCGGAAGTATCGAGAATCTCTTCTTCATGAAGAACAGAGAGTCATAGAAAATGATATGATATTCGGAGATGATCCGATCGTTGAAGAAGGGGCTGGTGAAGGTTCGTCAGCGCCTGATGAGGTGCTTGACTTCTTCTGCGACATCCCAGCGGATGCGGTGGATTTTTCTGCTGGGTGGGATGAGAGTTATCTCGCGTTTTCCATGGAGGATTTCCTTCAGAGTACTATCTGAAACTTTGGCTGGTTTCCTGTCATGTATTCGTAACTTCTCATTTTCAAATCAAATCATGCCTTGTTATCTTGCTATGATTCGCGCTGAGTCGTTGACTCCAATAATTCGTGGTATCGCTCTATCGATACAGCTTCTGCGCAGTCGCTCGTTAGCGCGGCCAGAGTACAGGGTTCTGCTGGTTGAGGAAATAAGGTATCTGGAGAGGGTCGAAGAGTGGTTGGACGATCAACACCGTAGGTGTCTGTTCAGACCGTGTGTCTGTGGAGGTGGATGTTTGTAAAGAAAATTCGTAAGTGTAGGAACTGGTTGGGTAGAGAGGCCATATCCTTGTAGGTCGAAAATCTACAAAGTATGCTAATCTCTATTTTTCTTAGGTCTTCCTCGTCCTCGTTTAGGTGCAGGGGCATCAGGTTGATGGGGTGGGTCCCTGTTCCTAAGGTAATCCTGTATAGTTTGTGGCGAAATATTTTCTTCTGGTTGCCAAGAATCGTCTTCTGGTCCGTAGGGAGCAGCCCAACGAATAAGGTATTCGTTGTCGCCGTTAGGTCCGTCAAGGATTCTTTCAACTTCGTATTCCGCGTAGTCGTCGTATTCGATTTCAATCTCGTTCGGGTCTTCTCTGAGTCCTGGAGGGGCTCTTTCTAAGACTGAGACATGAAATGTCTTGTGTATCCGTGTTGGTCCAGGTATGTCAAGTTCAAAATGGTGCTTTCCAAGTTTCTTCTTGATTACGTATGGGCCAAATTTCTGAAAATCAAGTTTTTTATTAGGTCGCTTGGTTTTCAAGTTTCGTGCAAGCAGATATGCTTTATCTCCTTCTTTAAAATCTGGGGCTTCCTCCCGTCGTTTGTCGTAGTAATGGCTCATTCTTTCTTGTGAGAACTGAAGGTCTTTTACGAGAATATTATGAGCATTCTTCATTGATTTCATATGTTCTTCAGCTTCGGGGACAACTTCTTTCGGCGTGAGAGGGGGAAGAATAGCCTTAGGCGTCCATCCTCTCAGTACTTCGTACGGGGTGTACTTAGTAGTTGAATGTTGAGAAGTGTTGTAGGTGAATTCTGCCATGGGTAGAAGGGGTATCCAATTATTTTGAGCGTAGTTGAGGAAGTTTCGAAGGTAGATTTCAAGGGTTTGGATGAGTCTCTCGGAGGCTCCGTCCGTTTGAGCGTGACCTTTGGTTGCAATGTTCAATTTAGTACCAGTTTGGTTCATAATTGACTGCCAATATTTGCTCGTAAAAAGAGGGTCGCGATCAGAAATGTGTTTTCGTTGGATTCCATATTTAGAGAAAACATGGTTGTGGTAGACTTGTTGTAATTCTTTGGCTCCCCATTGGCTATCCCATGGGACAAAAATAGCAACTTTTGTCAACTTGTCCGTGATAACCAATATTTCGTCGTACAGCTTGTTGGTGAGGGGGTCTCGTGCTGGAGGCATTCCTTGTACAAAGTCGTAAGTAATAACTTCGAAGGGTGCACTTGGTACGTCGTGTGGTTGAAGGGTTCCGTAAGGTTTGTGTCGGTTAGGCTTGTTTCTGCAGCAAAGATCGCAAGTTTTGATGTATTCTTCGATCTGCTTTCTCATCTGAGGCCAGAAATAAGTCTTTGTGATAAGTTCCTGAGTACGGTCAATTCCAAGATGACCATGAGCTGGGTGATCGTGGTGTAAAGAGATGATTTCTTCTTGAAGTTTCTTAGTTGGGATGTAGAACGAGTCTCGAAACATAATAATTCCGTCGACTAATTCAAAGTGAGGGGGTGTATCTTCTTTCTTCAAGATCCGTTGTGCAACAGGGTCTTGTTCATAGGCTTTGAGGACTTTCTGTCGAAGATCATCTTCGATATTGTGTTCTGTCAGATTCAGGGATTTATTGATGAGAATCTGGTCCTTAGTATCGCCATATTTGAGAATTGCTCCTTTGTCAGGTTCAACGCCTTTGACAAGGTCTGGTCTCCTGCTTATCGCATCTGCGAGAGCATTCTCTTTTCCTTTAAAGTGTATTATCTTCATGCTATATTCGCTGAGGAGTTCCCACCATCGAACTTGCCGTCTGCTAAGTTCCTTCGTGGTTAGGAAGTAAGTGAGGTTCTTGTGATCGGATAGAACTGTGAAAGGTTCTTTGCTTTGGAGGTAAACGCGCCATTTTCGACATGCTTCTACAATAGCCATCAATTCCTTGTCATGAATAGCGTATCGCAGTTGCGTAGCATCGAATTTGTGAGAGATGTAGGCAATGGGGTACCATTGTTTGTCCTTATGGAGTTGGAGTAAGCAGGCTCCTAGCGCTGCTGTAGAGGCGTCGGTTTCAATCTTGATAGGTAATTTCGGATCGTAAAGTTTGAGAATGGGGGCGGAGGTAAATGATTTTTTCAGAGTTTCAAAGGCTTGAACTCTTTCGGGCGTCATTTCAAACTTCAGTTGTTTCTTGGTGAGTTCGGAAAGCGCTGCTGACATGAAGCTGTATTTCCGAATAAATCGTCGATAATAATTGCAAAGTCCAAGAAATGACTGCACTTCTTTGACATTCTCAGGGAGAGGCCAATCTTGAATGGCTTGAACCTTCTTTGGGTCCATCTTAATTCCATTCGAGGTGACTATGGCTCCTAAGAATTCGCATTCAGTAACAGCAAATTCTGACTTGTCTAGCGCCACACGTAGGTCGTAGTCCCGGAGGGATTTCAACACTGCGTTGACGTTTTCCTTGTGTTTTCCCAGCGTCTTGCTGAAAATCAAAATGTCATCTAGGTAGACAACACAAATGACATCTATGTGCTCTCGAAGCACATGGTTCATAAAAGCTTGGAAAGAAGCTGGTGCATTGGTTAGCCCAAATGGCATAACCAAGTATTCAAATAGACCGTAGCGGCATCGAAAAGCCGTTTTCCATTCTTCTCCTGGATTTATCCTGATATTGTAGTAGGCATTGATAATATCCAATTTGGTGAAGTAATTTGCTCCTGTTAAGCGATCGAAAGACTCGCTTATCAGTGGTAGGGGTCCAGTGTCTTTGATCGTAATGTCGTTCAAGCTTCTGTAATCGATACATATTCGCAGTTTTCCATTAGGTTTTGGTACGAATAGTATAGGGTGTCCTGCGGGTGAGTTAGAAGGTCGTATGAATCCATTGCGAAGGTTTTCGTCAATGTATTCGCGTAGAGCCGCAGTTTCTTCTTCTGTACATGCGTATATAGGTAGAGATTTTGGTTGGGTTCCTTCCTTTAGAGGGATATGATGTGTGAATTGATTGATTTTCGGTAGGGGGTCCCTTTCGTCTGGGGGCTGAAAGACCAATTTATTATCTTCGAGAATCCAATCTGGAATCTCCTTCTTTTCTTTGTTAATTTCTCGTATTTTGAGAAAAACATGTCTTATGGAATGAGGTTTGTTTCGGAGACGGTTGTTAACTTCTTTTTGTGACATATGTTGGGTGAGTCGGTGATGAGCTTCTTTTGGGGGTCGATTGTCCGGTCGGATCTTGGAATAGATCTTTCTACAATCGCATCTCGAGAATTCAAGGTGTCGAGTTTTCCAGTTAATACTTGGGTTATGTTCTTCCAACCAAGGGAATCCGAGAACCAATTCGTGGGGGGTCTCTAGGATATCCATCGTGATTGTTTCCAAGTGTCCATTTATAAGAAGTGTGAAAGTGGTTTCGTGAGTGATTGTTCCAAGAGGGCTATTATCGAAGGCGGTAACATGTGTTTTCTGAAGTTTCTGAATGTAAGGTAGTTTAAGTTGTTTGACAACTTCGGGGTGAATGAATGAATCTTCTGCTCCACAGTCTAATAAAGACGTGCTGGAGTTTCCGTTAATGTTGACTGGTAGAAAGAAATGATTTTTGGTTGACTGTAAGGAAAGTTGTTTGGATGGTCCATTTTTAACGATGCGTAACTTGGACCCTTCAGGCGGCATCGAGTCCTGAAGTTTTCTTAGTTTTTTCCTTCCATGTTCATTCTTCCATAGACGTCGGCAAATTCAATCTTGTTGATGTGGAGGAATCTGTTGGGTCTTGGTTCAAGGTGACCTCGTTTAAGATCGGTGATTTTAAGTCGGTAGTAAGGTGAGGCAGGGTCATCCTGTCCGTGGTTGGGGTGATCTTCCTGGAAATGATGTCTGAAGTCAAGCCAGGTGTCAAAGGTGAGGTCTCGGCAGTACATGCATCGCCATCCTACGTTTCGAGCATTTGGTTTGATTTCTAGGACATGAGGATTTCCAGTGAAGGTGACATATTTTCGGGTGTGGTTGATACAGAGGTCGTATCCTCCATAAAACGAGTAGACAGCTGGTTTTCTGCAGAGTCGGCATCGGCGATTCTCCTTCTTGATCAAGCCGTGCTTGGTGATATGTTTGGTACCGGCTGTACAATAGTGTTTGTCCTTTCTGTGGTATTCTGTGGTTTCTTCCTCGTAGTCGGTGTCGAATTGAGTGATGCAAGTATCTTGGTGAGTTAAGAGTTGAATGATGGTTCGAAAGGGATATTGACAGGGGCATTTCCTGCAATTAAAAGGGGTATTGGGATCGTAGGGGGTAAGTTGGACGAAGTTGAAATATCCAGTGTATAAGCTCCATCCATCGTGGCAGAGATCGCAAAGATAGAGAGCGTGGTCGTAGAGTCTCACATCTGAGGGTCGGGTCTCGCACAGGTGGCAATCGGGAGCAACTTCCCAATATTCCGAAGCAATGCATCCAATCTCATCGGTTTGTTCGTAGGTAGGAGGGGAATCGACGTCTTCGATTCCTTTATGGTAGGTTTCCCAATCTTCTGCAAAGTCGACTCCATAAAGGTCGCTATTAGCATAGAAGAGGGCATCTTGGTATTTCTTAGAGGAGGGCCATTTCCGGTTTTCAGCATATCTGTATCCGGCACATCCAGCAGTGAAAGTAGTGTAGCAGTCTAGACATCTGCGGTCCGATCGACTTTGAGTTGTACGGTTGTAACTTTCGCGCCAGTTGTGGGTTCCTTTCTGACAATCCATACATCGGACTTGTCCTTCTTCGAGTTCCATAGGGATTATGTCGTCAACGTAGGTCTCAGGGGCAAAGGCTTCGTCGTCATCCCAGCTCCTGTAGGACGTAGTTGAAGGGCTAGAGGGAACTTCTTTGTAGGCTTCCTCTTCATCACTTGAGTGTTCCATAGGAAGATCTTCCCATCTGTGGGAGATTTGGTCGTAAGCGAGTGATAAATCCATTTTGGTGAGGGGGTCCTCTACTACATTAGTGGATCGTAGATGAACCTTAGGATTTCGTGGTATGGGGTCAATATGAACTAGGCGGGTATAGTGAATCCCTTCAGACATGTACTCCTGGAAGAGTTCTCCGTTAGGGCGCCTCTCGTAGTTCAAATGAACTCCAGGCGTCGGATTGTTCCAAAGCCAATGATATTCTTGAGGAGTTGGATCATGGGTGACTGGGGCAACTTCAAGTCCAGTTTCTTCTTCTTGGGTGGTAGACTCGGGGGTGTTCATAGGTTGATCGGAGGTGGTTGAGCAGTTTGAGGCTTGCTCAAGAATTCGCTGCTGAAGTTGTTCGATCTCCTGAGGAGTAGACTGGTGTGTCATTTGAACTTTCTTCGTAGTAGGTGGTGGTGGAGAGTTGGTGTTCGCGAATCTGACATTTCTGCGTTGTTGAAATGTGTTATTTTGTCGTGGCTCGTCGCAATTTCTAGCAATATGCCCAGATTTGTTGCAATTGTAGCAAATAGGGCTGTTAGATTTTGGTCCCTTGGGCTCCTTGTTGTGCGGGTAATTGTGTCGAGTTGTGTTGAGATCCATGGGGGCTGGGCCAAAAGTTTTATTTGGAGTAAAACTTCCATCCTTATTCTTACGCCAGTTCCCATTTCCTTTATTATTCTGGTTCTGGGGTGCCTTCCCCTTGTTCTTGTCCTTCTTAGGACCATGGTCGTGGAAATTCTTCTTTCCCTGACCGTGCTTATTTCGCCAGTAGATGTCGTCGATTTCGATGACCATCTTCTGCATTTCCATGCGTTCGAGGGGTTTTCCGAGTTGTTGTTCTCTGAGAAGGACTTGAACCTTCAGCTCTGGTTTCAATCCTTCTCGGGCTCGGTAGGTGATGTTGGATTCGTCCCATTCGGTGAGAAGGGCGATTTGGTTGAACTTGTGGAAGTATCCACGAGCTGAGTTAGTCTGTTTGAGTCCTTCAAGGTCCCTACGGGCCTTGTTAACCTTATCGTCTTCTCCGCATTGTTGTTTAAGGAACGTGACGAATTCCTCGAAATTCGTCATGATCTTGAGGATGTGGGCGTCAGAGGCGGTTCCATTCTTGACATAATGATTATTGTAGTTGATGAATGCTTGGAGGATCGGGTCTTCCAAGTACATTCCTGCAAAGATGACCTTGAGTCTGTCATTTGGAAATCTGTCACCCTGTACTTCAAAATGGGTTGAGAGTTGGTGGAGAAAGTGATCAATTTTCTCGGGTTTGCCAGAGTACTTTATTGGGTCTCCGATTTTAGGTGCCTTGTTAGTACCGGTTCTGACTTTTTCCTTGTCGTAATCCGTTTTGAGGGTTTCATATTCCAATTGTTTCTGTAAGAGCGCTTCTTCCTTGTCTGCGACAGCTTGCTTGTATTCTACTTCCAAAGTGGCTATTCTCGTCATGAGATCTTCCACAGTTGGTGGAATCTGTCCACTTGAGGGTCCTCCTACGCTGGCCATTGCGTTGAGTAAGTCTGATGCTGTGCTAAGTAGTCGTTCGTGTCTTCGAAAATGATCTAGCGTCGGCTGTATCCTAGTCGTAACGCTGATGTATTCAGTGTCTCTATATTGTCCGGACGGAACACTGATTCGTACTAATTCTAAATCTTCACTGTCAGTGGTTAGCTCTAGAGGGGGTAATTCAACCTGTTCTGCAGATGATTCTTCTGTCTGCGTCTGTTGATCTTGAGTTGCAACTGGTAGACGTATTACTCTATCAAAGAGATTGTCTCCTATTCCGTAAGTAGTGCCGTGGAAGTCGTGATATTCGGCGTCACTGCTATTGCTTGACATACGATTCTCGCCTTACCGTTGAGAGTCGGATCGGTCAAAGTGTTACACCTGTCCCGGGTATTTCCCAAATAGGAAATTCCTAAAACAGCCTAGCGTTCTTTGGCTAATCGTATTCTCAATCTAAAGTATTCAGATTATTCTCTCAAGGTAAGCTGGGTTGAATATAGAGATATCAAATAGTGTAACTCCTAGTAAGGGGATACTAGGTTCAATGGGTAAAGGTAGTAAACAGAGTGTATTGAGTATTGATAAGTTGACCGATGGAGTCTAAGAAAGAATCCTGAGACTGCCATCGTTCAAAGGTCCTTATATACATGAGCGTCGTCCATACAAATGTGAATCGTCTATAGACTTGGGCGTTATGTGCCCCGGAGGGCGTTATGTGCACATAACGCGCCAAGCCACACATAACGCTTTCTGCATGGTTTGTTCTGGGAGTTGTGTTGTCGGCACAACACAGTCCAATCCGTCTCTTTTCTGGTATGGTTTTCTCCCGCCGGATATTTATAATAAAAATCATCTCGGTGTGAGAAACAGCCTGCGAAAACGGACTCATGTTTGACACGCCAAGACATACCTAGTATGGCTGGCCGTGACAATATTTTGTTTAAGAATTTTATAATTATAATTATGATTAATGGATTAATAATAAATGCTTATAGTTAAGGTGAAGCATAAATTATATTAAATTTAAAAATAAAGGTATATTGGGTATTTAAATTAGTTTAGAAATTGTTATTAATTATAGTTTTAACTTGAGAAGGATATATAATCATTTTTGGCAAAATTTTACAAATTATAAATTCTAAAGGTAATTTAGTAATTGAAATGTATTTAGTAAATAATAAAATTTAGGTTTTATATATAATTGAAATATTGATTAATAAATTAAATAAAATTGAAGATTTAGACTTTGATTTGTTTATATTAGAAGATTTAGAGAATTTAGAAACAATTTTAAAAAAATTTATTATGATTGTAAGATTTATGCGGTGGTATAACACCCTAGGTTATATAAATTATTAAACTTTAATTAACTTATTGATTTTAATAGACTTAATTTTAAAGGTGGACTTAAAAAAAGTACTATAATGTTAAATTTGTATAATGATAAAAAAAAAAAAAAAGTATTATTGAAATAAAGAAATGGTCAAAAGTAATTAATTTTAAAAAATAATTTATTTTGATTACTTAGGTATGCTACTAACTATTATAAAAGAAGTTAAATATTTTGTAATCTTTATTAATAATTATTTATGATAGGTTTAGGTTAAAACAATTAAGTTTATAATTGAAATATATAATTGTTTTGGTTTGTTACTAGTTGAAATAGTAGTTATGAAATGGTAAGACAAACCTTTAAAAGTGAGAAAATTCAAGAACAACAATAACTCAATTTATAATAGTGGGAAATTCAAAGGTTTATTAGGAATAGAAGGTATCAGTTTTGAATTGTTATTTTTGTATAGTTAAAATTTTAACAGCACTTTAGAGTGGTGGATTGGTATATTAGTAATAATTACAATTATAATATTTTATTAGTTAAAGTTATTAATTATTTTTTAAAGGGAAGCTATAGTTATAGTCATATATATCAAAAATAGACTTTTTTTAAAAAAAACATTTAATAAAATATTTTCTTGGAAAGTTATAAATAAAAAAAAATTAAATTTTTTATATTTAAAACTTTTCGGTTACCTTTGTTGGTATAAAATGTTAAAAGAATTGAGGTATAATAAATTTAATAGTAGAGTTATATTAGTTGTATTTTTAAATTATATTGAAAAAAGTATTATCTTATATAAAGTATATGATGGGGTAGAAGCCAAAATAATAAAAGATTTGGATTAAGAAGAGAATATTTTTCCTGGTTTAGAAGGATTGAAGATTTTAGTTTCAATTGAGTATGATTTTTAATAAAATTAAAAAGCTAAATGATTTATAATTTCAAAAAATTAAATATTAGATGTATAATTAAATTTGGGAACAAAAAGTATAAAACTAGTTAATAATTTATTTTTTGAAATAATTAAGCTGAAAGAAGATAGTTTAATTGAAAGATTGGAAGGAGATTTTTTAGTGTAAAATGAGGTAGTGTTAGTAGAAAGCTTGTTTTTAGTAAGACTGGTTGAGGATTTATTGGCATAGGTAGTTGGTGGGAGTAATATACTGATAATTATATTTGAATTTATAGTAGAAGTTACTTTTTTAGAGAAAAAGAAAGGTGTAATTGAAGATTTAAATTTATAGATTTAATAAAATGAATGAAAAACTTTTATAATAAAGAAAAAACTTAGGTTTTTAGAATTAATTATAAAATTTGTTTAGATTAGATATGGTTGTATAATTAAAATGGTAAAAAGGTGAGTTAATTTGGTATAAATAAATAAGGTAGATTTAAAATAAAATCTAAAATTTTATGATGAGGTTATGAAAAAAGAAGATTAACAGTAATGGAAGTAGATTGTTAAGGAAGAATTAGAGTTTTATTAAATTAATAAATTGTTTTTGTTGGTAAAATTACTAGAATAGGCAAAAGCACTAACAAACAAATAGGTTTTTAAAATCAAAAGGTTAATAAATAATTAAAAATGAAGTATAATTAAATATAAAGCAAAATTAATAATAAAAAAAGATTTTTAATTTAGTTAAGATTTGGATACGTATGTATTAGTAATTAAATTAGTTATGTTTTGAATGTTTATTATGGTTATTACGTTTTTTAATTTGGAATTGTATTAATTAGATATTAAAACTATTTTTTTATATATTTATTTAAAAAAAAAAATTTATATATAATTATTGAAAGGTTATAAAAATAAAATACTAGTTGGTATGAAAAAACTTTGTTTAAAATTGTATAAAGTTTTATATGGTTTAAGATAATTATTAAAAACTTGGTATATTAATATAAATCAAAAATTAAGAAAATTGAATTTTGAATTTTGTATAAATGATAAGAGTTTATTTATTAATTGAATGTTGAACACAATAATATTATTATACATTGATAATATATTAATAACTGTATCAATTATTAAAACTATAGAATAGATTAAACAAAATCTAAAAACCAATTACAAAATAATTAACTTAAAAAAAGCCAAATTTTTTCTAGAAATCTTAATTAAACATAACTGCAAAAAGCGAACAATTAAATTACACCAACAAACCAACATCAAAACCATATTAAAAAAATATAAAATAACCAACTACAACACCATCAAAATCCCTATAAAAAACAATATCTTTAAAAACTACAACAAAAACTTAACCAAAATAACTAAAAATTAATATCAACAATTAATCAACCAATATATATATTTAATAATCTCCACCAAACCCAATCTAACATTCATTATCAACAAATTTTCACAATTTAACTCAACATTAAAAACAAAACACACTAAAACTACCCACTATATCATAAAATATCTCAAAAAAACTAAAAATCTCTATTTAACGCTAAAAAGAAAAACAAAACCTAAACTAATAAAATATTCAAATTCAAACTAAACAAAAAACATTAATAACTATAAATCCACCAAAAATTATTTATAATTCCTAAAAAAAAACCTTCTAATATAAAAATCTAAAAAACAAACCATAATAGCCATAAACACCTAACACACTAAATACATAACCACATCTAAAACTACCAAAAACATAATATAGACTAAACAAGTCTTAACCACACTAAATATACAATCAAATATACAAATCAACCTTTACATAAACAACAAAACAACTAAATACCTAATAACAAATCCCAAAAATCACAATCAAACAAAACACATCAACATTCATTTTCATATAATTAGGAATCTATATAATTAAAAATACCTTACAATCAAGCACATAACCTCAACTGACAATACAACAAACATACTCACCAAACCACTAAAAAAATTATTATTTCAATCTCACCTATCCTTTTTTAACCTTCATTAAAAATAAGCAATACTCTTTTTCTAAATCAACTATTATTTTCACCCAAAAAAATATTTTTTCTATAAATTAAAAAAGTTTTTAATAAAACTGCTTAAAAAAATCTACAATCATAACACTTAATAAAAAAAAAACTACAATCACTATAATAAAATAAAATATTATAAATCAAAAACTCCTAATTCCTATTTAATATTTAATTATACAAATTACACAACCAAAATTATAAAAAAAACAAAAAGATCTCCAGCTACCTCAAATTAAACATATAAAATTAAAAATACCAAAAACAAGATAAAAAAAATTAATAAAAAAACCCAATCAAAAAACATATACGCCAAAAACTTAATCTAAATCAGAAACCATGACTGTGCTGTTATTACTCAACTTACCGTCAGTATTATTGTTATTATAGGTAGTCTAAATATTATAATTAATAGTCTAATTATTATTGAATTGTTATTTTGGTTTGATAGATTTTAATTAAGCAAAAACTATAGTTAATATAATGATTTTTATAGTGTTAGTTCTCTTTTTATTAGGGACTTCTTTTCTATTAAAATCAAAATTATTATTAGTTATAATATTTTTGGATTCTAATTGATTAGGGGTTTTAGATACCTCAATTAGAGCTTCTTTATTGTCAAAAACAAAATCAACCTTAATATTATACTTTTTATTTAATAGAAATTTAAATAATTGATTTCCATTAAATTTATTTTTTGTTTTATTATTTTTAAAACAAAAATTCTTCAGTTAAGCTTTAAGACTAGATTTAGAATTAAACTTTTTACTAATGATATTTTAAATCGGATTTTTAATCTCTTCTAATTGAGTATTAACTTTAGAACAAGAATTGGATATAATTATAATGATATTTTTAAATTTAAAATCAGAATTAAAACTAGAATTAAAATTAAAATTAAAGTTAGATTTAGAATTAAAAATTAATTTAGAATTAAATCCTGAATTAGATTTTAAGTTGGTATCAAAAGAAGATTCAGAGCTAGACTTTTTTTTAATATTAAAGATTTTTAAAACTATTTTTTTAGTTGTTTTTTTAGTTATTTTTTTAGTAATTTTTGGGGTAATCTTTTTAAAAAACTTTTTTTTTAAATTATGGATTGCTAAAGTTTTCTGGTGAAACTCCTTATTAGTTAAATTTTTGTATTTAGAAAAAGGGTGATTACTATTATACTTAGGCAATTATTCAATTAAATTTTCCACTTTTTGAGTATGATGGGATTTTTTTGATTTAGGATAAAGATAAACCCAAATAATTATACTATTATATATTTTGCAATTATAAGTATAATTATTATAGGCTTTATTATTTTTTTTAAAAAGATTTTTATATAGGTTGAAAGGATTTTTATTTTTAAAACAAGTTTAATAAATAATAATGGTTTTTAACCCTATTGTTTGAATTTGTAAGGTTATATGTGCGAGAGTGTGCGTGTCACGACGGTTGAGAATATGACCTTAGTTATGGTTATAGATTAAAAGACAAGGAGCTATATACATGACTGCTATCTATGCTTTATATACTGAAGGATATGCGTATCACAGCGTCAGGCCGCGGCTCTCTATTGCTTCCGGATCAAGGGAACTGATCTGACGTTGGCCCGAGGACCGAAGTTGCCCGGGTGGGTCTCCGGGTGGGTCGCCGCGTGTTCGTGTTGCCCGGACCGGGTAGCTCTAGCCGTTGTGTTGACCTTGTTGTATTTTGCGCACCACCGCGTGGGTGCGCGGCCTGACACCATCCCTCTCTAATAGCCTTCGAAGCTTGCTTGCTAAAAACTAAATGAGACCTCGTCGCTGCGACCCGTGTTGAAGCTGTAGTTCTCCTGCGTAGCCTAGAGAGTGTTCTAGGGGGCCAGTCCTAGGCTCCAGCTTACCAGTGTCATCGTACCGCTGCGACTCTGCGCGGGTGTTTCGGAGGCTCTGAGCTTGGCCGCTAGGCTCAAGCGTATGAAAACAATATGCAACAAAAACAACACGCTAGCTATAAACTCAAAACAAAACTCTATACATGCTAGGGATTCCACTTATGCACTGTGACTCTGCGGGAGACTGCGTACCGTGAAGTTGTATGAAAGATCTTGGGTTTGTTCTGCGACGGCCCGCGGCACGTCGTATTCTAGGGATTTTTGGTGTGGTGTGGGCGGCCGACCGTATAAAATTAAACTTGCCGTGCTATGCGTCGACCCGCGAGTTTGCATTATCATGAAGCTTGCATTCTACGGGTTGCGACCTTCAGCAACCGTGCTCTACGGCTCGTAGCCTTAAAGCTTGCATTTTGCGGCTCGTAGCGTGAGGATGTGACTGTAAACTGTATGAATCCCAGCTTCTAGAATCTCAAAGAAGGCTGAAATCTAACATATAACGCTGCGTCTCGCGCCCTTTCGTCCCTTTCTTCTTCTCTTCACCCCAAAATTTTCCGATAAACAGCTCTTCTGGATCAACAGTCCTAAAACGTTCTAAAATTTTCAAGTCAACAACTTACAACTCTTCCCTCCTCGTCTCGCTCTGCCTCGCAGAGTGTATATCAATTTCTTTTCGCCTCGTCTCGCCCTTCCTCGCTCGAAAGAATGGCTGGCCAACTTGGTATGCGTACTATCGATATCGCGGAAGCGGTTCGTATTAACCTCGGTCCCCCGCTGCGTACCGCATGCGACCAATGTCAAACTGCAGGCTTTGCTTGCTACCCTTCCCCCGGTGACCACGACGCTTGTTCTCGTTGCCGCAAGAGGCGACTCGGTGCGACTCGGCCTTGTCAATTTGGGGGTGTCAATTCTACAGCTGCTGGCTTCGCTGCTCGACCCGTTGCGACTCGCATGAGTCAACTTGTTCATCCGGTCACCCTGACCATGAGGATTCCTGCTGGTGTGGTGGTTCGTCGAGATTGGTGGGAAGCAGCCTTCTTTGAGGTTGCCCCAGTTGCTGTGGGTGCCGCGTCGGGTCGCTTCGACAATATTCCAGACTTCAACGCCCCCTCGCAGCAAATCGCAACTTTGGAGCACTTGTTGCTTCGAGGAGGTCTTCCCGTGGTTCCTGGGCCGAATTCTTTGGTTTCGCGTGTCGCTGCGTTGGAAAGCGCGCTAAGTTCTTTCGTTTCCTGTGGTTGTGGGGTTGGGGGTCCTCCAGCGGTTATTGGAGGTGATGGAGGTGATGGTGGGGATGGCGCTGCGGGAGGTGGCGATGGGGGTGGTGATGGAGGAGATGGGAGTGGTGGAGCTCCTCCCCCTGCGGGTGACGGCGGTGCGGGGGATGGAGGAGATGGCGGAACTGGTGGAGGTGGAGGAGGAGATGGTAGTGGGGCCGCTCTTTGTTATTGCGGTAGAAATGCGGGTCACCGCGGTCCTCACCGTGGTGGAAGGAGGAAGAAGAAGGATGGAGACGGGAAGACCCGTAAATATAAGGTCTCCAAGAGGAGAAGTCGTCCGGTTTGGTTGCATTATGAGTAGATTTTCTGCGTGTCGCTGCGTCTGTTTTCGTTAATTTTTTCTTAATTTTCTGTGGGAGTTTTTTGTCTTTTTAGATTTGCCTTGTTCCTGATAGTTTTACTAGATCGGCCCGCTGCGACTCTAGAGTTTTTAATAGTAATTTCAAGTTTTTTCCGCGGGTCATTGCGACTCGCAAAATCTCTCAAAGTGTTCTTTTAAAATCTCTAATCTTAGCCTCAGCGTGCAGTAAGTGTTCTTCAGGCTCCCATGATGCGTCTGCTAGCGACCAACCTTTCCATTTAACCAAATAGTGCTTCGTCTCGGTGCGGCTCCGTGCGCCCTTCTTGAAATTATCCTCTGCTAATATCTTTTCTATTTCCCATTCTTCCTCTCCCTCTACCTCGACATGCTGCGGCTCGGGGGGTGCTGGGTGGATTTCATTTATGATATATGGCTCTAGAAGTGACACATGGAAAACATTATGTTGTCTCATCTTCTTAGGTAATGCTAGCTCATAGGCATGCGTCCCAATGCGGGCCGTGATTCTATATGGACCTAAGAACCTGGCTTCAAGCTTTGCAGAGGGTCGCTTAGTGTCTATATTCTTGCTAGAGAGCATAACCTTTTGCCCGACCTCGTATTCTGGTGTCTCGTCTCGCCTCGAGTCGCTGTACCTAGCTTGGTCATTTTGAGCCTGTTTCATCTCTAATTTGCAAGCCTGATGTAGCAATTTCAACTCCTCGATGCGTTCCTCTGCGGCTGGCACCTTATTTCTCACGAGGTGGTTCGCTTCGAACCGTGGGTGGTAACCATGTTTAGCAAAGAATGGGGTCATCTTAATTGTCACTTGATAAGTATTATTGTATGCAAACGCTGCGAGCGGAAGCAAGCCGACCCAGTCATTTTGCTTATAATTGCAATAGTTCCTTATCAGTTGTTCCAAGATCTGGTTGACCCTTTCTGTCTGACCGTCCGTCTCGGGGTGAAACGCGGTGGATTGCTTCCTTGCGATACCTGTCGCCTCGCAGAGACTCGCTATGAACTTAGAGGTGAAAACTCGTCCTCGATCAGACACAAAGTCGTCTGGAAGACCGTTATGAATTAAGTGTTTCACATAAGCTTGTGCTAGTTCTTCTGCTTGCGGCTCACCGCGAAGCGGTACAAAGTATGCAAATTTGGTTAACCTGTCTACTACCACCCAAATTGTGTCAAATTCCGGGCTTGCGTCTCCCAGCGTAGGGTCTCGCGACGGAGGTAATTTGACAATAAAATCCATGGAAATACTGCGCCACGGTGCGTCTGGCACCGGGAGTGGTAGCAGTTTTCCTTTCTTCAGCCTTCTAATTGTCTTGTTTCGCTGGCAGACGTCGCATCCCGCAATGTATTTGTAAATAAATCCGGTGTATCCTGGGAAGTAATAATTCCTAGAGAACAATTCTTGTGTTTTACGATAACCGAAATGGCCTGCTAGAGGAGCGTCGTGTACGCGGTGTACCGCATCCTTACGCAGTTTCAAAACATTGGGTATGTATAATCTGCCTTCGAACCGCAGCGTGCCGTCTTCTTCTAATGTATAGCCTGTCGTGTATGCCGTGTCGTCTCGCTGTATGGCGCTGATAATGCGTTTTACTTTCTCATCTTTGAGATACGCTTTCTTGATATTATTGATGTCTTGTGAAAATCCAGCGGATATCAGTGCCAGGGTACCAAGTGGCCTGCTGCGTATCGCTGCGATCAGCTGCCCTGCCTTCAGCAATGGAGGTGGCAGTGATCTATCATGTCCTTCTGTGTATTCTATCTGGCGAGACAATGCGTCTGCCGCCGCGTTATCCTTTCCTGGACGATATTGAATGGTGAAGTCATAGTCTGCTAGTTCCTCAGACCATCTGACTTGTCTCGCATTGAGTCGCTTTGAGGTTGTGAAATAAGTTAAGCTTCGGTGATCACTGTAAATAATGATTTGAAACTGGGCTCCCTTCAGGTATGCCGCCCAGTGTCGCAGTGCCTCGACCACCGCTAGCATTTCTTGATCAAATACCTCGTAGTTCCTCTCTGCTCCTGACATTTTTCTGCTCCAAAAACAGACAGGGTGCCAGCGACCCTCTTCGTCCTGCTGCGAGAGGCAGGCTCCAATTCCGAATCCAGAGGCATCGGTTTCGACCGCAGTGCGTCGCTTCCAGTCGTAGTATGGTAGTACTATTTCAGTTGTAAATTTTCTTTTGATGCGTTCGAATGCGGCTTGCTGCTCCTCGCCCCATTCCCATGTCTTCTCTTTTGATAAAAGTCTTGTAATTGGTTCTGCTATGGCGCTGTGCCTCGCAAGGAACCGGTGATAGAAGTTTACAAAACCTAGGAAGGATTGTAGCTGTTTTATATTCTGAGGAGCTTTCCATTGGTGTACAGCTTCTACCTTGCTCTCGTCCATCGAGATGCCGCGAGTCGACACGGTGAAGCCTAGGAAGTCCACTTTTTCCTTATGGAACTCGCACTTTTCTGCTTTGACATATAATGATGCCGCTTTGAGTCGCTGCAGCACGGTGCGTACGTGTTCCACGTGAGATTTGTAATCCTTAGAGAAGATCAGGATGTCATCTAAATAAATAATAACGAAGGTATCTAGCAAGTCGCGGAACAACGCGTTCAGCAGCGACTGGAAGGTCGCTGGTGCATTCGTTAATCCAAACGGCATTACTAAATATTCGTAGAGGCCATATCTTGTTCTAAACGCTGTTTTCCACTCCTCCCCCGCTGCGATACGCACCAAGTTATAAGCCCCTCTCAGGTCTAATTTAGTGAATATTTTGGCGCCCCGCAGCTGGTCGAGGAGTCCGTCTATTAAAGGTAGTGGGTACCGGTTTTTTATCGTTATATTATTAAGTGCCCGGTAGTCCACACAGAGCCGCAGTGAGCCGTCCTTCTTTTTTACGAAAAGAATAGGTGCCCCTGCTGGTGAAGAGGATTCGCGGATGAAGCCTTTCGACTCCATTTCCTCTATATATAATTTTAGTGCCTCATCTTCGGTTGGAGAAAGCTTATAAATTGGCCCGAAGGGAGGCGCGGTGTCTCGCACCAGTGGGATCTTATGGTCCCAGGGCTGGTGTTCCGGTAGCTTATCTGCTGCTTCTTTTTCTCCTAGATCTGCGAAATCGGCGTATTCTTTTGGCATGTGCCGCATCGACTCGCTTTGAGAAGCAGCTTCTTTCAGGACCGTTGCTCCCACTAGTACGGAGTCTTCTAGTAGGGAGTCGAATTGTTCCGCTTCAACTAGTCCTATGGTGATAACGCGAGGCCCTGCGGCTCGTCGCATTAGAAGATGGCCCGTATTCCAATTAATGTCTGGGTTATTTTTGCGTAACCACGCGAGTCCCAGTATGAGATCGAATGATCTAATTTCCATGACATCAAAAGAAATAGATTCTTCAAAATTGTCTATTTTCATCCCCAAGTCTTCTGTTTTATGCGTGACGCTGCGGCCCAGTGAGGCGCCATTCACTCCTTCGAGTGGGATGACTTCATTCCTTCTCACTAGAGGTATGCCGTGCCTCGCCGCGAACCGCGTCGCTATGAAGTTGCTAGGTGCACCGCAGTCTATTAATGCTCTGGCTCGCACCGTCTCGCCGTTCCATGACAGTGTTACTTCTACTACCAAATGGTTGAAATATCCTTCCGGTAGTTTTGTTCCACATATCGCAGCCAGCGTGACGCTGCGTATGACATAGGTACCCTTTTCTCCAGGCGACGGGAGTTCTGTCGCCTCCATTATTTTTTTGATCCCTTGTGCTGCGTGCCGCTGCGGCACTGCCTTGCCATGTGGCCAGATTTTCCACATTTGAAGCAAAGGTTGCTCGCTCTGTAACGCTTATACTCGCTGGGGGATAATCTTCTTTGCTGGAAGGCGTCTATTTCCATAGGATCTGGTTGATCTAATACCGGTGCGGCTTGCTGCGGTACGACTTGGGCTTGTGGGTTATGAGGTAAACTATTTCGGGTTTGATGATTCTTGATATGTAGGTCTTGCAGTCCCTCGACGCGAACCGCTAACTGTATGAGCTCCTGTAGATCTTTGGGTCCCCCCGACATGCTGCCAGTCGCAGCGAGGATAGCCTTCTGAATTTTCTCTTTAAGGCCTTTGTGGTAAAGGGTACGTAGGGTGTCCTCATGCCATAGGGGTAGTTTGGCTCGTAGCGTGTTGAAGCGGGTCGTGTAGTCGGTAACTTTGCCTTCTTGTCGTATCTTCAGGATAGCAAGTCTGGCTACTTCTTCTTCGTTCAAGTCCCCGAAGTGAGTCGTGACGGCTCGCTCGAACGCCTCCCATGTTGCTAGCTCTGGGGGGGTTTTGCCTGTGTTCATCAGAGCCACTAGAGGTTCGGACCACTCAGCCGCAGTGCCTCGCAGCTGGTTGAGGGCGAAATTAATTTTGCGTTCCTCGTTATTTTCGAACATCCAGCGGTTGGAGTTAAAGAACAATCTCATCTGATGAATGAAGGCTCGCGTCTTGCCGCGGTCACCCGTAAATTCGTCTGGCCTATTAACCAGCTTTGCGAATTGGGTAGCTATAGCTAGACTGTCGTCTCTGGGTCGTGGGGCGAGCTGCTGCGTTCCACTGCTTCCCGAAGGTCCAGGACCCGAAGGTCCAGGACCCGAAGGTCCAGGACCCGTTGGGCTCTGTGGAGCGCTTTGCATTAACTCGTCCTCTCCGGTGGACGCTGCGGGTACTTGCGAGGCGCTCATGGTAGTAGGTTGAAAGATGGTCTTTTAATATGTAAGGTTATATGTGCGAGAGTGTGCGTGTCACGACGGTTGAGAATATGACCTTAGTTATGGTTATAGATTAAAAGACAAGGAGCTATATACATGACTGCTATCTATGCTTTATATACTGAAGGATATGCGTATCACAGCGTCAGGCCGCGGCTCTCTATTGCTTCCGGATCAAGGGAACTGATCTGACGTTGGCCCGAGGACCGAAGTTGCCCGGGTGGGTCTCCGGGTGGGTCGCCGCGTGTTCGTGTTGCCCGGACCGGGTAGCTCTAGCCGTTGTGTTGACCTTGTTGTATTTTGCGCACCA
Source organism: Orbilia blumenaviensis (assembly GCA_036872755.1). Lineage (NCBI taxonomy): Eukaryota > Fungi > Ascomycota > Orbiliomycetes > Orbiliales > Orbiliaceae > Orbilia > Orbilia blumenaviensis. Next base: position 79,514 of record JAVHNS010000003.1, on the reverse strand, counting down.
CCGCGTGGGTGCGCGGCCTGACAGAATTGACTAAGTTAAAAAAACAATTAATAAACCAATTAATTAAAAAACAAATTTAATTATTTACTTTGCTTGACAGATGTGTTATATAATTGTTGACGTAGCTGGTTATAAGAAATATTTTTATGAAAATATATTTGAGAATAATTTTTTGTTTAAAACAACAATTTAAGTTTTTTCTTGCTAAACTTGCATTTTAACTAGTAAATTGGCTTTTGGTATGGAGTGGATTTTTTCGCTTTTTTAGTATTAGGGGCCTTAAAGGCTGACTTAGAATATTTAAGTAATATTGTTTTCGTAGTAAGATGATTGTATGGTTAGTGCATGTGTAAAAAAATTGTTTTAAGCTGTTTAAAGATTTTGATAATGTTTAATATATGATTAAATAAATATGCAGTTATTAAAGATATATTTAATTATTTAGGAAGGTTGATAATTGACTAATTAATGAAATTATAAAAAAAAAAAAAGGAAGTTGAATTCGGTTTAGTGGAAAATTATTTATATACTTTTCTAGAGGGCCCCCCCTTAGATCAACACTTTAAATTAATTAAAAATTAATCTAAAAATATGAAATTAAAGTTAGTAGAAAAATTAATTAATATACAAGATTAAAGCAGCTTGGCTTGGTGGGAGTGTTAAAATATAGAGGTTATTAACTACCACCGCAAGCCTTATATAATGAGTTTAGTGGCACATAACTATTAGTTTCATATTTGCGAAAGTTCATCAATCAGAGTGAAAACTCTGCAAAAAATTAAACCTCTATTGAAAAAATACTAGTTATCTTTTTGTATATAATAGACAGGACCGAAGCCATACTGCGGTTTGAGAGAATAATCAAGTTACCAATCTACAAGCGCATAGCTAGATTTCAACAGTCGCAACGTTTCCAATTCCAACATTGCAACATAGCCAGCCCATTACAATTTCTCTCAACTCGCGACGATGGACTATGTCATCGGGCCTCGTCTTCATCTCTTTGAGATCGATGATCAAACTTGGTAAGCATATGATAAGATATGCTGCGCAAGAAACCGCCTGACATCTTATTACATCCGCAGGTTCCCCCAATACCTCCGTGGGAAGATCCAAGAATGCCTTGCATTCTGTTGGAGTGTCTCATTTCCGTTTCTCAGGACTGGGCCTTCTGCATCCTCTAGTCTTGCAAGGGTACTCAGGAAGGAACTGGGGCCTTCATTGTCTTCTTACACATTTATAGACTTTTGCGCAGGAGCCGGAGGTCCGACCCCGATTGTGGAGAAGCATCTGAATGGTCAGCTCAGGAAGGAGGGACTAGAGCCCGTCAATTTCGTCTTAACAGACCTCTATCCGAATCCGGAGGCTTGGAAAAGGATTCAAGAGCAAAGCCCTGCGTTTACCTATGTTACCCAGCCAGTCGATGCTGGAAACGCACCTAAGAAGGATATTTTGCTTGGAGATGACGGTATAACAGGGAAGAAGGAGAAGAAAGTCTTCCGCATGTTCAACCTAGCGTTTCATCACTTTGATGATGAGGGGGCGAAGAGAATTTTACGAGATGCCGTGAATGGTAGCGATGCCGTTGGGTAGGTTACGAATTCATTGGATGACTGTTGGACGGTGAGGCTGATATCGAGCGAATAGGATCTTTGAAATACAATCGCGAACCCCGGCCGGGCTACTCCAAGTTACTGCCATTGGCCCTATCCTTGCATTTTTAAGCCCGTTCCATGGACCCTTCTTGAACTTTGGACACTTGTTTTTCACATATATTGTCCCCATTCTCCCTTTTGTCATGGTGTTCGATGGATATATGTCTGCACTTAGGACTCGTACGCCAGAGGAAATTTTGGCATTATTGGATACCATACCAGAAAAGGAGAGGATTGGATGGGAGTGGAGATGGGGGCGACAGAAATTCGCGAAACCAGTAGGAGAGATCAATTATTTTATGGGTATCAAAAATCCGGCTTAGTACATTTTACCGCTAGAGGTTCTACAGCCACCCAGTTATGCATATAGCGAGTGCCAGAACCTGAAATCCACCATAAAGTCTTGCACTGCTCCCCGAAGGCCGGTGTTAAGCCTCAAAGTATAGATTCTAGATCACAGAAGTCCAAATACCTATGAATTCAATTAATTATGACCAAATACTCGAATATGATACCTATCTATCGATAAGCAATCGAGGATGTCCCCCCATTAGGCATTGTGGGAGTGAGTCCATATACTTTGACCTGAGCCTTGGGCCCCTCCACGTGAATATTTGCAGATCAAGACCTCTATACGTGTCAGCCTGGTCTTGTAATACAAGCAATATTTTGGTGCAATAATTATTGTGGTATAAATTCACCGAGCGAACTTGAAGATGGCGGGGTAGGTATCGGTGGAAGCTGCCTACATCCACACCGTCAAGGACATTAATGCATTGCCACACGTCCTCTCTATTTAGGGACTTAATTTTTTGCTTACTGGGGTATTATATCAGTACTCCACTTCAGCACCATGGGCACATCGGAGCTTCCCCGCCTCAAAGATTGTAGTCGGTTGAGGTGATCCATCAAAGCCGTGACCATTCCTATAAACTTATTTCATTGGCTTAATGTGGAGCCTGCATGCACAGGCATGCATACACCTTTACATGGACATGGGTCCGTACGTATAACGAAGATATTAGTAGCCTTTGGCTATAGCAGATAAGAAACGCAAGGTTGCGAACTATCGATTCCAGCCAAACGATTTGCCTTGAGAAGCGTTCTGGGCCCTGTATGCATAAATCTGGGTAGGCCCGGGATTCTTCAACCAATAAAAGGTGTCCTTTGCACACGCAGTATGCAGCTGCAAAGTCCAACGGGTTCCACGCGATATACCAGGTTAAGATCAGCTGGTCTCTACCCCTAAACCCCGATAACAGGGGGTACTGTCCTGCCATCCTCGTTCCATTGGCCACAGCACTAGGTGCTGAGCATCTTGTCCACAGTCTATCCGAGTCTGCACAGGAAAACCTGGGTAGTGGATGCTGGGTAAAGCAAGACAAAGTTTTCCAAGTGGCAAGCTGCTAGTCAACATGGGCCTATTAGCACCATGGAGCGGTAGCAAGTAATTTATTGCCCCACTCTACACGCATATGTTGATCATGAGGCTCTCAGAGTTGAAGCTTTCAAACGTTCGAACCGAGAACTTTGGAGTTTCGCCTAGATTTAATACTCCAATTGGCCAATCCTCTGAACATTTGGAATTTACAATCGCCAAGACACATGCGGCATGAAGAAATGGGTTATATTGTATTCCCCTTGGTTCTTCCCTTCCTAAGTCGGGGCCTTAAGAGCTAACTTGTTATACGTATGCGCATATACCGAATAGAAATTATATGCGTTACTTGAGTTCCTTCCGTCTAAACTTGGGCTTAAATTCAATTGATCAAGTCTCGGTAAACTGACAGTTCTATTCAGCCTCCTGCGGACCATCGGCTGTTAAGCAATATATCGACCGGTGCATCGGACATCATATATGACTAGCATGGTTTCCTCGAGATCGTTTGGGTAAAACGGATAAATGGACGGAACCGGGGAGCTGGGAAGCTTTATTTGGCTTGGAGTTTAAATTGAATCTCATCGAGCTAGGACGATGAATCGGGCAGGGGCCGTACTAAAAAAGATGTATATATCACGAGGTTGTGGTTAGCTTACGCTCACTTCGTCGAGCAATGCTTATCTTTAGGGATAAGCTAATGCTACTAGTATACCGGTATGTTGCATCTTTATCTTGACGTCTACAGGAATACCTCGTGTTCGTACAGTTTTGCATCTGTAACTACAGGCATGTTTACATGCATTCTCGTTAAGCTTTACGCTATATCTTACATAAAGCTAGCGATCAAAAGCCGCTCAACTGCCAAAGGCGAACTTCAAGGCATGCAACACGCAGACATGTGGCGCTTTCAGAATAGGGTGTCGTGATGCCGGCTAAAGAGCATATTGCGGGGAAATACCTGGACTTCCATGGTGTTAAGACGGCTAAAGAAGACGGTACCCGTGCCTAAATGTTAAGATTCCGATGTTTACTAGTATTAGTACATTGGTACTTTTTTTATATTTTTTTATTCGCTCTTGGCCATAACTCGAAGTAACTACGCAGAAGTCCCCGCAGGCTTTCACGCTGAATGCATATTGTGCATTTCCCAAAATGCTGCTAGTTATCGGGACATAATAGCGTGGCGCGATATAAAGTGGAGTATTTCCCTATTAGCCAAATAAATACACAGGGATAATCCGCGAATCGATTTCCTAACGAAAAGAAAAAGCATATTTACTATCATATTCAACATAACATCCAGCAACTGCCTTCGTTGGATACGAGAACGGTCACAAGCCATAGAATAGATGCTTGCGGAAGATATAACATCCATTGTCCTTTGCAAGCCAGGAGGCTTTTCATCCGGTAAGTCTTGAGTAGCCGGATTATTCTACCCCCGATCTACGAGCTTCTTGAAAGACGAGAGGCTTCGATGATATCTAAAGGGAAATGTATCAACAACTAAAGGCTTATTGTAAGGCGTGATTCGAGCTACACGAGTAAATTGCTACTCCGAGTTCGTATTTTCTCCAAGGTCACGCAGCTCGCGGGGAAGCCACGAAAATGTGCCCATGCACATGTACATATACATCTAGACACACTATAATAAGTGGAGACAAGCAATGCCGCGAGTTCCGTGCCGCTTCCAGAAGAAAATCGATCGAACTGTTTGATTTGGCGTATGCGTCCATGCGTGAATGTTACTGTCAGCATGCGGGTTGGGTTGGCATTGACCACCGCGTATCCAAACCTCTTTGGTTGTAATCACTATCTTGATTTGTATATGAATTTGAATATTTGGTATTGGTTCCAACGGCTGAAGCTCCAAAAGTCTGGGTTGCCCATACCAAAAATCTGGCCCAATGCGGCAGGGAAGTAATATCAACTTCAGGGAACGCTAGTCTTTGTGTCCTCGAAGACGTTTATGTTCCCGAGCTTGATATAGGATGGTCTCGTGAGCAGTCAAGCGACCACCCGACAACTAAGTCAATGTGAGAAACAGAAAGAAAAACTCTGCTGAATCCACGATATCTCTGTCGGGAGAATTCAGGCTAAACCCTGTTTTTAACTTGGACTGAATGGAGAGCAAGGGTGGCAGATATTTACCAAGGGTCCATTTTCTGAGATATAGTGACTAATCAGCGAACGGACGTTGTTGCAATACCATTTTCAAACATGTTTGATCCCGCTAGGTAGCCAAGCCAAGCTCGAAAGCTTTTAGCTTTTTCGTCGGGATAAAATATTATGTGTCTTTCGGCGCCGCATCAGCTTTAGACAGAGATTTCAGATCTCTGATGGCAAATATACGACTCGGAATCATGCCCATTTGGGTTCGCGTTCGGCTTCGGTTTCGAATCAAAAAAATTTTAAAATTTTTTTAATTTTTCCCCCCCGCAACCCCGAACCCGAGATCTCGACGACTGGCCTCTTTCCGATGCAAAGTCTAAATTTGTTCCCGATATCTATTGCCTTCAATTGCGATTCTCACCTTCAACTGGTGTCATGCAGGATGCAGCGGATAAATTCAGTCACAAGGACCAGGGTAAATAAGCCTGATAAGTGCAGCCGCCGGGCGCTGGTTGGCCCATGGATGTGTGGCGTGTCTAAGTGTGGGGTTGAATTTTGCCAACGAATGTTCCATAGATGTTCCATTTTGCCTATCGAGTCGACATCGACTCGGCCCGTGGGTCCGCTTCAATTGGATAAAGTGAAGCCCAGGCCTCGGATTCGTTACAGACCTCGTTCCCTGCCACATGATTTGTGAGACTCTGGAGGTCTTGCCCAATTGGAGAATTAATCCGGTTGGCCGGGTGGGTCTGAGTAAACTACAGCCAACACTTCCCCGAGATGGGAAACCTTTTACACCCACCACGTGCGTCAGCGGCGGACTGCGAATGTTCGGAGAACGTTAGTGGTACATGTACATGTACATGTACATCTACTAGGCTACTTGAGAAATTTCAATATCGCATTTTTGAAGGAGAAGGTTTCTTGTTTATTTTTTGGAGTCGAGTCGGGGTCCCCACACTCGAATGGGGGTTCCTTGTGCATGTGCATGATCCACACACCATACCAATACCATAACTACATTTGCGCAGAATTAATACTGTGCAAACACACCGAATCGAAGGGACAGGTTTGGGTAATTAGGTACTATCGTAGATAAACCTGCCCCCGGGTCTCAGCTTTTCGGTATCCCCCAGGAAAACCAAGAAGCAGCGCACCATGGTACATAACATGCCAGCTTGTTAGTTCCCGGTTTGACACAAATTGTAAATTTTTTTTTTTTTCAAGAGGTATGTATTCGTTTAATTGCGAACCCGTTTATTCTTGCGCGAAGCTTTTCGGCTGATACTTAGGACCATTCAAGGCTTTTGCCGTTTTTAGGAAAGGGTTTTATAAGCAGATTAGCCGGTCACATAAACCTTCAAACCAAATATTAGCACAGAGCCTGGATGAAACTCGACTTGTATAATAAAATCGAAAGAAATTTGCAATTGGACATGTGCTGGGGCAAATCAAATAAAAATATTTTAGTTTTACTAGTAAAACTGGCCTTGTGGCCGGTGGCATGGCATGGCATTGCTTATTCGACCAATCCGTGCCCAGCACGCTAGCCCTGAATGACTCGCCCAGGATTCGTTAGCAATGCTTTTGAATTTAAACCTCACTTTGATGTTGGAACCCTCTCCGGTTAATTCGAGGCCGTTCAAAGGGATCCTGTCCTTCGTATCGTTCAACCTCTTTAGCCGGACGATCTGATGTCTTTGCTTCATTGTGATTATGATCCTGGACCCATGCGCACGCACTGGCAAAAAGTAGCTACTCCGGACAATGTTAACTCACAGGCAACCAAGCAACGGTTAGACAGGGACGCGGCAAAAGATACCCAGCAGCGGGGACAATATCAAGTGTCCCCAGAATGCGGAGGAGGAGGAGAAGGAGGAGAAAGATCATCATTCTTACTATTGATGGCTGTATATAAAGAGAACATCGTCGCCCCCTCCTTCCCTGTTATCCTCATTCCCTTTTCCCAGCCAAGTGGGTTCTCTTCAACAGTCAGTACAATACTCTTCCCTTCAGCGAAGAGAAGAGAGTATCGATATATCCTGCTCCCTCAAACCAAAACTTGTGAATAGGTTCTGTCTCCTGCGTCTTCGCAGAAGAACATCATTCGCCCAACATGCCCGCCATGGCAGCACCAACGGTCAACCAAGGTAACATCCTTGGTGGCCGAGAATTCCCACAAGTTACCTGGTATAAGGAACCTGGTCTCCGAAAGCTCTACCTCCTCCTTTCTACCGTTATTCTCGTGTCGGCCACCAATGGTTTCGACGGTTCCATGATGAACGGTCTCCAGACTTTGAGCTACTGGAAAAATTACTTCCATCCAACTAATGCGCAGCTCGGTCTCCTCAACGCCATTATGTCTGTCGGTTCCATTGTTGCCGTTCCATTCTCTCCATTTTTGTCCGATTGGAGGGGTCGTAGGGTTGCCATCATGATTGGTTTGGCCATCATGTTCATCGGTGTCGCCCTCCAGTCCGCCGCCCAGAATCTCGGTATGTTCATCGGCGCCCGTTTCCTGATCGGTTTCGGTATCTCCTTCGCCCACGGAGCTGCTCCACTACTCATTACCGAATTGGCCCATATGCAGCACCGTGCCAAGATCACCTCCATCTACAATACTACTTGGTATCTCGGTGCCATCATTGCCGCCTGGACCACCTTCGGAACCCTCAAGATCAAGTCTGACTGGGCATGGAGAACCCCATCCATCCTCCAGGCTGGTCCAGCTTGCGTCATGATTTGCTTTATCTGGTTCGTTCCAGAATCCCCACGTTGGTTGATCTCCGTCGACCGTCATGAGGAGGCCCTTGCTATTCTTGCAAAGTATCATGCCAATGGAAACCCCGATGACGACCTCGTCCGACACGAATTTATTGAAATCAAGGAGACCATTGCTCTCGAGAAGGAATTCAACAAGCAAAAGATCTCTGTCCTCTGGTCTACCAAGGGTAACCGACATAGGATGTTCATTTGCTTGTGTGCCGGTCTCTTCTCGCAGTGGTCTGGTAACTCGCTGGTTTCCTACTATATCACCCTCATTCTTAACCAAGTCGGTATCACCAAGGAAGTTGACCAGAACTTAATCAACGGATGTCTTCAAATCTGGAACATGCTTGTTGCCGGTACCATGGCCTTCATGGTTGACCGCTTCGGTCGTCGCCCACTTTTCCTTACCTCCACCGCTGGTATGCTGGTCTGCTTCATTGCATGGACAATCTGCTCTGAACGTCGTGAAACCACCGGTAACGATGCTGCTGGACGTGCCGTCGTCGCTATGATCTACCTCTACTACACCTGCTACAACTTGGCCTGGTCCGGTCTTCTCGTCGGTTACACCGTCGAAATTCTTCCATTCCAGATTCGTGCTAAGGGTCTTGCTGTCATGTTCTTCTTCGTCAACTGCGCTCTCTTCTTCAACAACTACGTCAACCCAGAGGCTATCAACTCGATTAGCTGGAAGTACTACATCGTCTACGACTGCTGGCTGGCCGTCGAATTGGCCGTCGTTTACTTCTTCTTCATCGAAACCCGATACACTCCTCTTGAGGAAATCGCTAAGTATTTCGATGGTGAAGATGCTAAGATCGGTGGCGAGGGCGCTACTGGACACGGCAAGGAGCTTTTGAACGCTCTTCATGAGGATGGAAAGTTGGCTGACGACAAGGTTACCGTCGAGCACGTGCAGAAGGCCTAGATGCCACTGTCTGATTTTGTATAATGTTATATATATTATGGTCTTATATCCCAATTCCTTTTTTCCTATAACTATCTTTTAATATAGTTGATTGAGTTTCGACAAATTAAATGATAACGATTTTCTCTTTCTCACAACTCGCTACATCTTGCTATTGTCAAACAATAAAAAGCCATGGACTGACGTCCGTAGAGGCTCGTATTCGTCTATGGTTTTACCACTCGCCTAGGCATGCACGACGAAATTCCGTTTAGCCAGTAGGGGCGTTTTCGTGCTAGGATTGTGAGAATACCCAGCAGCCGATTGTAATTGAACCGCTGTCCAAAATAAAAATAAAAATGCGTATTTTGCCGAACCGGTCAATCGTACCAATCTTTCCGAGCGATGGCCCGGATTAATCGATATGCGCTTTCTTCAATAAAACATTTCTAAGAGAAACTAACGTGTTTGTATGCACGAAGTTCAATCGAGGGGGTGAGATGTTATACGCCTCTCTCTCTCTGTTGGATACACCCCCACACTGTAATGGTTGAATTGAGGAGTATTCAGCACCAGCGGGGATGCACAACCAAGGGGATCTAGCAATGACCTTACTCCTAGGTGGCACATGCCAACAAAATATGATTTTCTTGAGAGAATTATTTTCGGGAAAAGCAAAATGAACGTTACAATAAAACCCTCGACCACAAGCATTAATTTCACGGGATTATTAATAGCAGAACGCCCATTTCAGGCCGGATGTAGGGTTTCAATACGGGTTGAGTTCTAGTAGGGATCGCGCCTTCGTCTCGAGTGGCTTCGTAGCGAACTAAGCGAAGCAGCCTGAAGGTCAACTGCTGTCTTAAGTAGCTTTCGGAATCTTTTTTTATGTATCAGCTTCAGAAACCTTTCCAACCGTCCCTCTCCTTCGTATTTATCTCTCCAGAAGTGAAATTTGACTTCTGCGGTCATATGCTGGCTCGTTCGGACTCGGCCCTTGGAGTCCACCTCAATCGGCTCATCGTGAAAGCTGACAGGGTCAGAGCTGACGGAGAACCCATGTTTCGATCTTGGTTTGTGGCTATCCCTCTCTCGGTGTTTGTGGGGTTTAAACGATACTTTGCGGCGAAGGGTCTGCCACAAGGGTGACTTTGGTTTCTTCCCCCTCCTCTGCTTCTCGCTATCCCTGTCACCTTCCCCGCCTCTCTTGGCCTTTCCCAACCTAAAGCTTTTCTTACTAGTCTTTCTTTCCAAATCCCGCTCTGTAGTGTGCATTCGTGAAGGTGAACCTAGTTCTTCTAAATCGGCGAGAGAGTGTTCGGAGGGCAATTGTCTGATCGAGGACTTCTTGGAATTCTCCCCATCTTTATCGACATCGTGGGAGAAGTCTGGTCGCCTCCGTGCTGACCGAAGGGATATCTCGGATGGATTGTCTTGGTCGGCATCAGAGTCAACCTCCCATAAGCTCGGGAGAGACTCGTGTGAGGGCGAAGGCAGAAGAAAAGTAGGTTGTCCTAAAGCAGAACCATACCTATTGGACTGGATTGGGTTGTAGCTGTCCATCAGAACCAGTTAAAAGCTCGAGGCTGGGGACAGTTGTACCCCGAATAGAGGATAGTGATGGGACATGGACTAGTGCCAACACCCTCTGGTTCCAAAACCTCGACGATCAGGAAATAATACGACAGACTTAGGGTGAAAGGATAACAGTGAAAGCTTGGCTGTCGGCAAGGCATATACGCACGTATGGCGGGAAAGGATATCGCATTTGCCATCAAGAGTCTACGGAAGGTGTTATAATGTTATATGGCACCAAGGTATTGGGTGCCCGTACGTCATAACATGACTTTCTCCGCGAGGCTAGATCGACCGGTCCCTGGGTTATTGGGCTTTATTCGTAGTTATATTGAATATCCGGGAGATACCTCTTAAGAATGTAGCTGGCGGGCGCTGCAGTCGGTTGAAGTTTCAATATAACTATCTTATTTGTATTTACCATGGCAAACTCGTCAACGAAAATCGGTTAATAATCACAATTGCTGGGAGATGTTAAATCCTACAGGCAGTCCAATCATGCGAGGATATCGATTCTAATATATTACTACAGATTATGAAAATGTATCTGCAGCTCACCCCGGTCTGGATCTACATATATGTAATTTTCTGGGACCCTGAGAGTTCGCCGCTATGACTTGAACGAGAATACTATCCTCTTTCAAAATATGCGTATCGTTTACCCTTATAGTGTTGAAACAGTTAAATGAAACTCTCTCACAGGGCCCTGCTCGATTGCCGTGGGGCAACGGGGAGATCAAATTACATACTTAATAACAACTGCCTCTTGATCCCGACTAATTCCCAGGTACAGTATACAAAGCACGTTCTTACTCTCGTTTGTTCACATGCTCATCTCGAGTCGATCTCGGGCCTGGGCCCGACCTTGATCTTGGGTTCATTCGAATTCAAGTTGAGTACATCATGGTGGTAACACAAAAATCTGCAACACATTGAACATGCCCAAATCCGGAAATCCAACATTCCTGGCCATACAAAGGTCTTTCTTGAGCTTCTACATAGCTTAACCACGAAAACAGTACGACCGCTTAGCCAAGCACGTGGCTACATCTTTGCTAAGAATACCACACACCCATCTGTAGATATGCAAACCCTTGTGGCAAGAACAGACTGTACAGCACGTGCCCTTCCACCAGAAATATTGTGTCTTTCGTGCAAAGGCCAGCGTGCTTGGCGGGTGTCGGGCCGAGATCAAACCCTAATCCCTTAGCGGCACGGGAAAACCCCAGACCCAAAATCGCGGATCCAGCTACGATGTCGACAAGTCCCATGATCGACTGTAGACTAAGCATTTTACATCGACATCAACATCGCATGAATCAATGAGCATTTGGATATTTTCCGGCTCTAGACTCCCCACAGATGGTCTGATTTAAACGTGAGAAAGAAGCCAATCGTTGCGCAGGTTATCCTGCTGGGCCTTGTATTTGCGCCCCTCGGCTTTCAATATCGGGAAGGGGTGCGCGGCGGCCAATCAAAGTGAGGCCAAAACTGCGACAGTTTGGCCGCCCTGGAATCCGGGGCTTTGATCCTGGAGTATGCGGGGTCCGGCCTCATGTGAAGTCGGGGTATCGGATGCAAGTTTACTATAAAACCCTAATGTCCCGGTGCAATGGGTCTCTAGTACCTACCCTTCTGAGAATTGCTTGCGATCAACCTTTTAGACATCTGCGACTCTGATCTCCAGCTCCTCTCCTACCTAGTATACTGTAACTCCAGCTCAGAGAATTGCTTGATAAAACGAGCAATAGTTGTTGTATACGTAGTAAATACTCGGCTTTCAGATTGCTTCATTCGCTTGAAATTTTGCCAAGATGGGGGAAGTACCAACAGGAACAGCTTCGAGTACACCAGAGCCTCAATCAACAGCAGAAAAACCGGTTACTTTAGAGCAAAGAGCGGTAGACGAACACCGTCCCATAAAGGTTGTCGTTATTGGAGCTGGAATTAGCGGTATTATCGCGGGAATCAGGCTACCTCAACGAATTCAAAATCTTGACCTTGTCGTCTACGAGAAGAACCCAGAAGTTGGTGGAACGTGGTACGAAAATCGATACCCCGGTATCGCTTGTGGTGCGTGTATCTGTTCTGGAGCTGCTAGTTTCAAGATCGGGACTACACGGCTTGTCCTGGGGAGCGTCAAACACTAATACAAAATTCTTGGAATAGATATCCCTTCACATTCGTACCAGGCATCGTTCGAGCCTAACCCGAGTTGGAGTAGATTCTACGCCCCAGGTGCCGAAATTGGCGAATATTGGAAGCATGTCGCCAGGAAGTACGGCGTCTATAGGTACCTCCAGGCCAGCAGAAAGGTCCTAGAAGCCAAGTTCGACGAGGCTAGAAGCAAATGGGTGCTTCAGATCCAGAAGCTGGATACACCTGGACAAGAGATTTTTGAAGACGAGGCTGATGTTCTCTTTGGCTGCCTTGGTTCGCTCAACGACTGGAAGTGGCCTGAAATCAAGGGACTTCATGACTTCAAGGGAAAGCTTCTGCATAGCGCTAACTGGGAGGACGGATATGAATACGCTGGTAAGGAGGTTGCTGTTATTGGTATCGGTTCCAGCGCAATCCAGATAGTCCCCACAATGCAAAAGGTAGTCAAGAAGCTAGACCACTATGCTCGTGGGAAAACATGGATTGCCATGCCGATAGCTGGGGAGTTCGCAGAAGCTAAGAATCCAGATGGGAAGGACTGTAAGTCTATTATTATATTTTTAGTGAAAGCGCTGAGCAGGAAGCTAACAGTGAGAATATAGTCTATTTCTCGGAAGCCGATATTGAAAAGTTTAAGAATGACCCGGAGTACTTTTACCAATACAGACGAGAACTCGAGCATGAACTAAACTCGGCCCATTCCATCACAATGAGAGGGAGCGACCTTCAGAAAGGTGCCGTCGAGGTCTTTACAGAGAATATGAAGGCAAAACTAGCGGCAAAGCCAGAAGTTTTCAAGTCTCTCTTACCACCGTTCCCACCAGCTTGCCGACGATTGACACCTGTCAGTTCCTCTCCTTCCCCCCCCCCCGTGTCTGTTGTGTATCGTTATTGTTATTTGTTATTATTGACACTATGACGTCACATTCTAGGGCCCTGGATATCTGGAAGCGATTGCTAAAGAGAACGTCAATTTTATCTCAACTGAAATCTCACATGTTACGCCTGATGGGCTTGTTACTGTCGACGGCACAGCGCGATCAGTCGATACCATAATTTGTGCCACGGGCTTTGATACAACATGGACGAAGAGATTCCCGATAATCGGCCGTGGCGGGAAGTTACTGTCACAGAAGTGGGAGAGCCACCCAGATACTTACCTCAGTATCGCAACAGATGGGTTTCCAAATTATTTCATGAGCTTGGGACCAAACTCCGCCGTTGGAACTGGAAGCCTGACGATTGTGTTGGAACGGGAAGTTGATTACGTTTGCCAGGCAGTTGAGAAGATCCAGAGGGAGAACATTAAAACAATGGAGGCGAAGGTCTCAAGCGTTCGCAACTTCCAAAAGTATTGCGATGCATACTTTCCCGGAACTGTATTCTCAATGAAGTGTCGGAGTTGGTACAAAGGTGGTACCTATGACGGCAAGGTAACTGCATTATGGCCAGGTAAGCGGGTCCCCTTTCCTTAACCCGATCGCGATCGGGAAAACCAAGACGGGTCGGGACCACAGAGCAAGAGAAAAAAGTCTCCTTCGCGTCTCGGTGTTCCCCTGCGTCAAGGCTGCATAGCTGATAATCACTTTCTAGGATCCTCTCTACATGCCGAAAGGGTATTGAGCAACCCCAGGTGGGAAGACTGGGAGTACGAATACATCAACGACAGTGAGCATGGGTGGCTCGGTAACGGTTGGACGGTAGCAGATGCAAAGCCCGAGGCGGACAGAGCATACTACTTAAAGCATGGGATCGTTGATATTCCTCCTGTTGTACTGGCGTAGTCTGCATACTTGCATACCTAAGCACTTACTTGCTAAATACTTAATTATCTACTACCACCACAAAGTACTTACATCAGATGCTGAAGAATACTGAGCGGTTTTCCAATGCTTCATTCTATGCATCGTTTGTGCGTGGATGTTTCGCCCTATTTTAGCGTTACCACTTTTAGTCGAGCCAGGAGCTCGAGTACAACTAATCTATGTCCATGATCGTATTTGCGATACTGGTAGTATCGATATCTATTTTTTCTTTCTTTTCTTACCTTTTTAATTTCCATTTTAGGGTTTGCGGATTTGGATCAAGATGTCGAAAGTGTTTAAGAGTCGCTCGCTTCCTGGAATTTCTTTTTTCAGAGAATTCTAGACGCCGAAGCATATGTAGTACATACTTATAGTCGCCCGTTCGAATTTGATCATCATGATATGATTCCAAATGGCCCACGGTCCAGCTGCCCGCAGAACTCCTCTTTGCTAAACACGCTACGCAAACGCATGAATGTACCCGAGCGGGGAATAAATATATGCGGAGGCACGAGGCGTTGAATGGTTCCGTCGAAGCGCCTCCTTTCCAAGTCTTTCCATTCCGTGACGCCGCAAGATCCTAGAAAAAAAGTAAAAGATGAGAATGAATGTAACCCGTCAGCCTGCACTCGGCAGGTTGTGACCCTCAGGCGGGAATCGACAGAGGAGTGAGAAGGGGACAAAAATCACTGGCGCTGAAATCTGAAACGGAGAGTGACGCTATTATTGGTTGCCGCAGCTCGAACACACCCCTGACCACCAAACCAGCATGCGTTGAGGGCCAACCAGCCAACCAGCCAACCATCTGGAGTTCTCGAGGAACAAGCCAGCCCCAAAATGCAACAATACTAGCTTGCTGTTGGACGCAGGTACGGTATCCGTTCATGGACTTACAGTAAGTACCACCACGAACTGGATGTAAGCCGCCCCAGCTAAGCTTTGGCGGACGAAGATTGGGTGAATCAGGGTCAGCCTTCTGTCTTGGCTTGTCGACACCTTCCGCCTTTAAGATCCCTTTGTTAGCCCCTTTGCTGCTGTGCCTTTCTCTCGATCGAGTTTTCTCACTCGCCTGGTCTCTCCTTTTGTTTCTCTGTTTCAAGCTTTTTTTTTGCTTTCGCTGTGCGATTCCGGAGGCTCAGTCATTCCTTCCCTATATAGACCGTCTTACGTCCCAGCTGAGAGCATTCTCACGTTCTTGCTCTTCCTTTCCCTTCAGCCCCCCCGCCAGCGGTCTTGGTTCTTGTCTCTGTCAGATTCTAGTTGCCTTTTAGCTTCTTGTAGTATCGCAAGTTCGAGACTACTCCACATTCCTTCAAGCACAAGAGTCTTCCAGTGATAATACTCTCGTTTTTTTCATTTAAAAAAAAAATTATTATTCTTACCTTCGATTAGCTAGCTCAGCCTACCTAAATACCGAAGCTATAACCTTTTTTGGTCCTGTATATCGACATATAAAGCTCAGTGCTGTGCACAAAGGGTAGTCTAGAAATCACGATATTTTATTAAAAACTACAGCATCCATCCATCAATCAAATCGATTGTATTCAAATTCCTACGACGCGATAGAACGAAGAAACGAACACCGCCCTCATTTCTACAAAGAACACGACAAGATGCTTTCCAATATCTTCCTCCTGTCCCTTGTGGCATCTATCAATGCCATTCCGGTCCCTAAAGCGCAGACCCCGGACTACAACACTCTAGATACTTGTCCCAAAAATGGATCCATTGTCTGCGGTCCAGATGGTAATACTTTCTACCTCTGCAATTTCGGAAAGGCAGTTCCCATGGGCGCCGTTGCTGCTGGAACCTCTTGCCAGAATGGAAAGATCGTTACCATCGGTGCATCCAATGCTCCTACCGCAGAGCCAGAGCCAGAGCAGACCATCCCCACATACGTCCCAGAGCCTACATCAGCTGAATTGGTGATAACTACTCCCGAGGCGAAGCCAACCAAGGCCCCCATGCCGGATCCGCAGCCTACCAAGGATGAAATCACAAGCACAATCACAACCACTGAAGAAGTGACATCCAAGTCTACAAGCGTAATTCTGGTGACCGTGACTGGTGATGCTCCCGATACACCAACCGAAACCCCAGCCCCCCAGCCTACATCGGAACCTTCCACTGGTGGCATTGAAATCACCGAGGATATAATTCTCAAGGTCGGACCAGCTGCAAAGAGCTGTCCTCGCAACAACGCGAATGGAGCTCTTGCACCAGAGGAATGTGCTACTGCTGCACACGCCGCCCCATTCATCACTGAAGCCTTCAAGCAGTATGGAATCAACACTATCGGCGAGGCTGCCTCAATCCTTTCCCTCATGATGTTTGAAACCGGCGACTTCCAATTCAATACCAACCACTTCGCAAGACCAGGTGGCAACCCAGGACAGGGAACACGGAACCAGATGTCCCCCAACTTCATCGTTCAGTACGCTCAAACCTTTGAATCTACCGATAGCATCAAGCCAGGCATCACTCCGGAGAACATCGGAGAACAGACCGATGAGGTCAAGAACAAGGTCTTGGCTTTGGTCCTCGGTGACGATAGAACCTGGGCCAGCGGTGCTTGGTTCTACAAGACCCACCCACCTTGTGCTGCTGTCATGCCCGCACTCCAGAAGACACCAGTCTCGTTGGCAGCCTGGACACAGTACATCCAGGGCTGCATCGACACACCAGTTGCCGACAGAGCCAGAAACTTCAAGCTTGCCGTCGAGGCTCTCGGTGGAACCTTGGTCGACTAAGTATTTTGAACAAAAATCTTACTCTGGATACCTTGCATGCTTGCGTAGCTTTTACTTTTTTACAACTTGAGTTTTGGGCTTGGGATATGCATACTAGCATTTTGTTTACTTTTCTTCATCTTTGCCATGGTGTTTCGGAATGTCAAAAACCTTTCCTTCTTATGTCATATAGGATTTTTAAGAAAAACCAATCTATAGGGCGTCTGGTCCGTGACCTTTCTTCCTCTCTTAGCCGATTAGATCTTATGGGATAATCTTAAAAGGGATAATTCGGATTCTA
Organism: Orbilia blumenaviensis; assembly: GCA_036872755.1. Classification (NCBI taxonomy): domain Eukaryota; kingdom Fungi; phylum Ascomycota; class Orbiliomycetes; order Orbiliales; family Orbiliaceae; genus Orbilia; species Orbilia blumenaviensis. The sequence goes on along the minus strand of JAVHNS010000003.1, from coordinate 62,123 downwards.
TGATCGAAACTAGTAATAACTTTCATGAACTAGCCAAATGTAATAGTCAAATGTAAAAGAAATCTCGAGGTTGGGCTCCGTGCGGCTTACGTTTCAGAGCCCCCAGCTATGTCATCCAACCACCAAAGTCAATGGTTGGAAATATGTGTGGTCTCTTAATTCGTGTTCAAATAGACATCCCTATTGGCCCCGATGATCGTGATTTTCTAATTTAAGGGAGCTCACAGCAAACAGCGGCCAACCTGCACAACCTTTTTCAGAACAAGACACCGGGTCGCCGTTACCGCTGTTGGAATCCGCATGTTGCTAGTCATTACTGATACAGGCCTCCCATTTCGCAGATTATTTGTTAATTTCAGGAGGATCTATGATATATAAAATATCTAGCTCCGTCACCAACCATTTAGTTATCAAACCTGGCCACAGATTGATTCAATCTCTGAATCAATGAATTAGAGGTCATATAAAAACGGTTCATGGGGAATGCTAATAAAAGTCGGATTGGTCAACTTCTTTTCATTAGTCTACTATACTTCTAATTAGGAATCCACGAGGCATTCCAAAACCATTGCCATGGATGCACACACGGGTGACCGTGATCGCGATAACCAGATAAACACCATACGCATTTATGGATAAGAGAGTAAATAATGTACCGATTGCACATGTAATTATATACCGCTAAAGCTACGTCAATACAGTTTTTTTTCATTTACGGGGAACTAATTAATAAAAGTCAGCTGACAGTAAACATTAGGACATGGTGAATAAGAAACCCTTCAGCATCAGCATCAGCCTCAGATCTCCTCGACTGCCGCTTTCAACCTACTCACCATCTCAATATATTATTAATATTAATATAGAGAAGAACAATCATAGATAGAAAGCAGTTAGACTGTTATGGTTATTTTATAGAGCCGATCTACAGGAGCCACGCATCGTTTCCTCTTCAGCCTTATATTATCAGCCTCTCTATTACTTTCGTCGTAACCGCGATGGGAGTCGCAGGCCCACTCTAGCCTAATCTCAGCCTGACATCAATTCTAATATTCCTCTACATCTACCCTGCCACAGGAGCATAGGATCCACTACACCAGGCCACCATAGTATACCCCGCTCGCTCGTTCACACTAATCATAAATCCGAGCTCTGGGCTAGTGACCACCCGCCTTTTAGACACAAATTACATCGAAGGAATAACTAGACTTAAGAAACTCAAGAACGTAAGAGCAATAGGATACGTTCACCTTTCATATACGGCTAGAAAGATCCAGGATGCTTGTAATAATATAGATGGGTTTGTGTATTTCACCATAGATCTAGACTATCAGAGATTCGGAACAGATGTGACGATGCTTGTCGACGAGGTGGTGATAGAAAATGGATCAAGTAGGGGGTTTCGGTAGTTTCTAGAATTCTGTAATGGCGCTGCTACATGTAGGGCCGGCGAGCCACCCTTAGGAACTCATCGGCGTCGCCCTATTGGTGGATTTGGAGGGCTGAAATGGTCCCATAAAGCAGCCTCCACGAAATGGTCCTGGCTGCATAGCGAAAGAAAATTAATATTAGTTTATTAGAATATTGTAAAACTACCGAAGGGTTGGTGCGTGTTACTCCCATATATACATTCGTTAAAGTACGACACAAAGAAGGAATTTAAGACGTCCTTCTTATCAAGACTTTAGAAAAGCCAGAAGAGCAGAAGAGGGGGAAGAGGGAAGGGGGAGAGGAGCCCCCACTTTTTTTTACAGTGAAAAAATGAAATGAAAAAAAAGAGGTAGAAAAAAAAAAAAAAAAAAAACTCGCTAAGACTCCAGAAGCACCGAGATCCAGTTTGCCCAAAACTCCAGAGAAACCAAGAATACGCTGCTTGTATTTAGACCGACGTGAGTACCATGTACAGGTAACGGTGATGCATATATATACTATTAAGTGAAGATAGCCGGAAGGGCGATATTAACCAGATTGGGAGGCATCTGGTTTAGGGGATGTTGGTTTTTCGACTTGCTTTGGCGGTATTGATTCTTCCGAACCTTCATCTTCCGCAATAGGAGCGCAGTAGGTGCGGAGAACGTGCTTCAAAGCTGGCCGACGAATAGGTTTCGGTAGGAAATAATTCATTCCGCTCTCGTAACCTGTGACCCTTGTCAGTATAATGTAAGGGCTGGTCAAGTATATTATTGAATAGAAACTTACACTCTTTGATGTTGCTTTCCTCGGTTAAAGCAGATAACGCTACGATTGGAGCCGAGTATCCCAGCTCTCGTATAATCCGCGTGCTTTCCAAACCATCCAGGTTAGGCATTTGAACATCCATGAAGACGATATGGAAAGCCTGGTTAGATTTGAGTGCTTCTTTGATCCTGTCCACGGCTTCAACGCCATCGTCTGCGAGAATGACATTCTCAATCTTTTCAAGTCGGAGCATTCGAATCACCACTTCTTGGTTGATCTTGTTATCCTCTGCGACCAAAACTCGGACCTTTTTTGCATCGTAGTCACCGAGCTTCCCGTTCATCATGATAAGTTTGCTTCCATTCGCCACCTGGGGTTCAAGAGATGGCGCAAAGAACGGTTGTGAGAAACCGATGAGACGAGGCTGTGGGAACGTAGCAAGCCTGTCGGCACTCGAGGCCGTGAGGTCGAGGACTCTGTTTCCAGGGGCCAATAATATTCCGGCGCCGGATTCTAAGGCCCCCTCAAGGGAGACGCTTCCTTCGCGGGAACTGACATTCGAAGATGAAATACCGTCCCTAGCGTGCTTAAGAGGAATCCTCAGAATAAAGGTACTACCAACACTTTCCTGGCTCTCTACTGTTATCGTACCAGACATCAATGTAGCTAGCTGCTTGCAGATAGAAAGTCCCAGTCCAGTACCTCCGTATTTCCTATTCAATCCGAGTTCCCCTTGAACAAAGGGTTCAAATATTTGTTCCTGTTGACCCATCGGTATACCAGGGCCTGTATCTTGCACCTTGAACTCGAACATATAGCTTTTTGGTTCTGAGCACTGACTGTTGGAAGCAATGCTGGGCTGTTTTTGGGACTCCAGCGTGTTTATAGGCGCCGAGGTAGGGCTCGTATAGGATGCCTTCTCGTTTAACCCTCCGGAAGACTTCTCAGATACACTCTTCGCGATAGTAGGCGGTCTTTGTCGATTTCGAGAAGAGTCTCGAGACTTTATCGTGGGCGTTGGAGCAGGGTTTGGTTTGAACTCGCTGCCGATAGATATGATGAGATTTATGGATCCACGCTCCCTATAGAGTAAATCACGATTAATAATGGTCTCTTTAAGAGAGTTTCGTAAATTTAACCTACGGTGTGAACTTCAACGCGTTACTTATTAGGTTAATTATGATTTGAAGTATTCGGTTGGCATCACCCATGACTAACATATCGCACAAAGTCGTTTCTGGAATCGTGGTGACATTCAGACTGATCTTGTTCTCCTTGGCCTGCTTTTCGAAGATTGCTAGAACCTGATTGGTGATGTCGCCTATCCGAAATTTTTTGATTTTGAGGGGTATCGCTTGGCCGCCTATCTGGGACCTGCTGAACGTGAGGAGATCTGTGAGAAGGTGTAGGAGCAACTCCCCGCTTTTGTACACGATCCCGAGGCTGTTTTTGATGTTTTCAATATCGTCATCAGCCATACAAATGGTACACATCCCGAGAATACCATTCAATGGCGTCCGTAGTTCATGAGTGATATTAGCAATGAAGCGGGATTTCGCTTCGTTGGCCGTTTCCGCTATTTGTCTTTGTTCTTCGAGCTGAACGGTTCTCTGGCGAACACGGTCTTCCAAGGTTTCATATTGTTGCTCCAGTTCTTCAGTCATCCGATTGAATTTATGGGTCAGCTCTGTTAATTCGTCGTGAATCAGATGCCGCCGTTCGGGGACCTTGGATGGGATACGAAAGGTATTGCGAGAGTCATCCTGTTCGCCATTTACATCTATTGCGGTGACAGGGCGAAGTAATCCATTCTTCCCCAAACGAACTAAGCCCATTGCCGATTTTACGACATTCGACGCTCTCCGTTGGTCGTTAGCGGCCTGCATAGTCACTGCGGGACTGCCTGGTCCATCGCTTCCACGTTGGAGCTGCTCGTCGGGGTTGGCCGTCGGAAGAGGGAAGCGGTGGTCGAGGCGGCCTCCAGGACTGAGACTTCGTTTACCATTCTGTGTCGCGGCGGAGAGCCTAGTGATAGGTCGTACGAAAACGTGTGATAAGGGCCAGACTAGGAGAATAACGACTCCAAGGGTTCCGAATATAGTCGCTAAAAGGATATTGCGGAGTTGGATAACAGGTGCAAGAACCTCCTCGTAATCCTGAGCTATTATGACACCCCAGTCCAGGTATGGGACATCCAACAGGACATAGCCGACACTGAATCGATGGTTTGATATATCTCTTACGCTAAGGTCTGCCTCCGCCGGAGAACCCTTCCCAATATGGAAAACATCGGCAACAGTTATCCAGGCGCTCATAGGACCAGAAACACCAAATATATCAGGCTGTTCATAGGCTGGGAGGACAAAGCGGAACTCAGTATCGCCGTCGACCTTATCGTCAGAGGTATGCTCCCCGGACCAAAGGTTTATTGGATTGTCGGGGCCGACGACAAGCATAAGACCTGTTTGGTCAAGTCCCAGCCGCCGGTTTGATATATCGACCAAGATCTTGACATCGACGACGATAGTTAAAAATCCGAGCAATGGTTGGTAACTGGTATTGTTGGATGTCCGATCGAAGACTGGGACGGTGTACGACGCTAGGTAAAGAGTTGAATTGACTTTGACAGGCCCCTGGAATGTGAAATTGAACTGCTGGATGGTATTCGGGGTGATTATAGCGAGTCGTTCGTCATCGGTGTCGCTTAGAGGGGCGGCGCGGGGGTAGAGAGAATCAGGGAAGCCGGCGTGACCATTCCAGCTGTAGCCACCTGCGGATGGCTGGAAGCCAGGAGCGAGATAGGTACTGTTAGCTTCGGTGCCATTGATGCCGATAGCACAATTGCAGGTGACGTTGACGAAGGTTTCGTTGAGATAGAGGTTCCAGAGAACGGCCTGGAGTAGGTAGGGCTGGGTACCGAGAGCAACAGCAACATCGGTTATCGTCTCATCCCATATATTCGGCGGGCGTCTTCCAGCATAATAGTTCTTTAGGGCGCCCTGGATGAGAAGTCTGGAGGAAACCGATGCGATTGAGGTTTGGAGGATAGCAAGAGCCTGCGAGAGCTGGTCGGCCTTGAGGGCGGCGACGAGGGCGAGACGATCGGCTCGTAAATTGACGACGAAGTGATAGTTTTGTACCCACTGAAATTGAAATTTATATATCTATCAGCATACCACTGGCAATGCCTACTTCATGATCATGCGGAAGGAAAGGACACGAGCTTACTGATATCAGTGAGGGGATGCCGACACAGCAGAGGGCGAGGATGGTGACGAGGAACTAGGTCAAGGAAAGATGTTAGCTGCGATAGCCACACAAATGAATGTTTGGTTGGTTTGCAGGTTGGTTTGTTCGTTCGCGACAGAGCTGCAGCCTGTAACACTAACCGGGGCCGGCCACGGCAAGGAAGAAACAGAGGAAGCAGCGAAGAAGAAGAGGAAGAGGAAGAGGAGGAGGAGGAGGAAGAGGAAGAAGGAATGGTGGAAAGAAAGGGGCAAGAAAGTAATATCATCATCATCATCGTACGCTGAGCTGCTCCCTTATCTTGATCCTCATCTTCAACGTCCGCAAATGTCCACCAACATTAACTGTCACCGAAGACGGTGACTGGTCATGTCATCACCACCCACCCGGACCGAAAAAAAAAAAAAAAAAAAACTATTGAGCCTCGTCAAGACGAATGGACGAAACGCACTTCAGTTCAGTCCAGTCCAGTCCAGTTCAATTCAGTTCAGTTCAATAGTTACTTAATAGACTATACTGATCATCTATGATGTACGTAGTCACCGAACTATACCGAAGCGTACCGTACTGTACCGAACCGAACCGAGCCGCGCAGGAGTTCTTCGAAACCAGAAGTATCAATCGATCAGAGAGATCTATCGCCGAGACCAAGAGGCAGGCGTTACCTGGTAGTCGGTTCGATCGATTCGCGGTCGCAAATAGGGCCTGGTACACCAGAATGATGCTCCAAAATACCCCTTATGTGTGGTATGGTATGGTATGGTTTTGTATGGACTCGAGCGCGAAGTTATTTTTTAACTGGTGACGGCGAGTGGGGAGGTGTGGATTTGGACGGCGAGTGGGGAATCGAAAGGGTTGACTTGATTTGAGTGCTGGCGCGTTTGATGTCGGCGGCGGCGTTCTACGATACGAGAGAAATCGAGATCGAGATCGAGATATGACACACACACACCCCACCACCTAGCTATAGGCGCGACGACTGCAATCGCAACTTGGTTAGTTGAATGACGGGTGGAGACGACGATATTGCAATATGGCGATGTCGATTGACTCGTGTGTATAGGTAGTAGGTATTTACGTAGAACCACGAAACCATAAGCATAACTATAACTAGGTATGGGCTCACATTGTTCCCTTTTTTGGGTGGTCGAAGATCGATCAACAGCCGGAAATGCGCTCCCACCGGTTAAGCCTTTTTTCTTTTCTTTTTCCTCTTCTTCCTTCCTTCCTTCTTTTCCTCAACCAATTCCGCATACCTCTCACTTGTATACATCTCCATACTAGCTAACCCTCCAAATAGCTAAATAGGTTTATCCTGTCGATTCAAGTTGGGCTATATATTGCTGGATGGGGATATAAGACCTAGAGCGTACTGGCCATGGGCGATAACACAGTGCGCACCATACGCATGCACCGCACCCCGACGACCGTAAGGACCCACAAATGCGAACGATCATTTGCATCGATCGGCCACGAATCCGTAAGTATCTATACGACATCAATGGTAAAATTAAACTCTATTGTTCTACGTAACCGCCTTACTCTGTATACACACAATACACATCATTATATAACGTTCGGAACTCGGGGGTATCGAGGTTCATCTCAAACTGAGTCGCTAGTCGCCAGTCGTCACAGGGAGAAAACACCAACTGAAACATGAATATCTAAAAAAAAAAAAGAAGAAGAAGAAGAAAAAGAAGAAGAAAATAATTACGATCGAGATACATGAAATAGCTAGCCCGGTTTAGTGATTTTGACAGGCTCTATCCCGCTGCGTATCGACCCTGATCTCGACGCTGACGGTTGCTCGAACTCCTCAGATCTAGATCTGGATCTGGATCTGCTATCTATCTCTGTGCATGTCGACTGAGATCCGGTAGCATTTGTATCATGACGGTTAATATTAATATTAATATCTTCTTCTTCGAATATCATAGTTACCCTCTTCTCAGCCCTTTCGCTGCCGTCCATCTGCTTAGCTGCCGCTGCTGATGTATCGCCTTCAGCACTGGGAACCGCACTGCCCCTCCTCGAAGGTATGGAATTATCGAACAGCGACCCTTCAAGCTGGCTTCTCAACCAGTAAGGCCTTGACAGCCTCTTCGACCCCCGATTGCCGTCCACGAGACCAGGGGATAGTGCCGCTGGGTTCACGATCGCCAAGTGTTGGGCCCCATCCCGTGGTGACATACCAGCCTCCATATTGTGGTCATCGGAATTTGACCCATGCGATACGAGCCTCGGTAGGAACTTCGCGACAAGAGCTTTGAGGTCAGGCAGAGACGCCGCAGTGATGGCGAAGAGCAGCTCAAATGCCGTGCACGACCACAGCAAGGGTCCCTTCCCTTTTAAACTTAAGTTGTTAGCCTATATTTTGTAAACTATATATAAGATAATCCTGGTCGATAGTTGCAAAACAGACTATGATTGCCTCACAGGTCGTATGCTACAAGGCTCATGGGTACGTATGTAGCATACAGTTTAATGAGATCAATCAAGGAGTATAGTAACTTACACGTCCAGTCGAAGAACCCATCGTCGTGCAGCTTGACAGAGACGACTAATTCCGCTAAAGCGACACAGCAAACTGAGAAACCGAGTCCGAATATAACAACTAATTTAAGTCTCTGTCGCTTCGGTAGGTTGAGTTTCCACAGGTATGGGATCGGGAGGAGATAAATTGCAAAGTCCACCACGAAATTACCGGCGATATTGCAAATATATAGCACCTGCACATTGATACATTTCCCAGGACTTTCGTAACTCCACAAAGATGGTACGGGCCTGCATATATTTATACATAGTATGTATACTTTTAGTAGAGTCCAATTTCACCAATTGAATTGGATAGGTATTCGTGGGCTCGGTACCCACCGACAGGTATTCACCATTAGGATAACCGTCACAGTGAACAACGCAAAGAACCCTGCAACCAAAATCTGCGACACCTGCCGAATGTGTGTGACTTCTGGGGGGAACATTCTCTTATATCGGAGAATGATCGAGGCTTTTGTAAACATGACGCATGCGAGATAAAATAAAATCCCCATCATGTAGTATTTGTTGAGCATTCTCACGTCGTTTGGGTGGATATCGTATCGACGCAGACCAAACCCCACCGTTGTGCTCGCTATCACGATTGCTGACTTCAATGCGCAGAAAAACTTTTCCATATGAAGGTGTTCATTAGCAACAGGCTATGTACATATGTATGTAGTTATGCGTGTATAATATTCTGAAGTCTCGCGAGACTTACAACTGCTGCGAGTATCAAGTAGTCCTCTCGGAATAGTTTCTTAGACCCGATCAGTCTCGAACAGAGCCTCAGTGCTACAGCGACACATGCTAGCCCAAGAGTCAACGGCTCTATGACCCGCGAGATCACCGCTCGAGATTCAGGATTGTCATAATTTGGGGCCGGCCAGGAGTCCGTGATGTAGTCTGGAACGAAAATAAATGAATTGTGTGGATTCGGTTTTTCGATATTGTAGCGCTCGTACCAGCCTGTTGCGTCCATGACTTAATAATGGCTAAAATTCGGTCGACGTCTGCTGAGGGCTTTCCGACTGGTCATCCGCATGTTGTTTTTGCTGCTTCGAGAACGCCCTTTTCAGCCCTATCGCATCTCGGTGTCTCATATGACCGCCCGAAGAGCGAAATCAAAGGGTCTAGAGGGGGGGGATGGGTCCCTCTGGAAAAGTTCACCATCTTGAGCCCTATACAGATCACTTTCTCCCTCCAACTAAGGCCCTTCTTTCTGTTCTTCCAGAAGGATTGCCTCTAGACTAAATTTAAGCACGGCCGGGGTTCCCTGCATTCCAGCTCGCGATCGAGCTTTTTGACTTTTCGATAGAACAGCGCACCTAGCCCTTTTGACGAAGGAGCTCACGGCAATTGGGCGCCACGGCAGAAAAGAATCGCTCGATCTAGGATGGCTGGCACTTGGCATGTCTGTAGCCAATGGCGGTTCGGGGTTTGGTCAAGCCATGATGACCTGGACGAGCGAGCTGTGCGAAAACCCGGCACCTGAGGCCTCTCAGCTCAGCCGTCGCGAGACATGATAAATACTAGCATTAATCATCAATCATTTGGATTTGGAACCTGAATAATCGAATCCAAACAATTTTGATGTTAGAGGCTAAAATAGCTAACTAGTGTTTAGTTACCAGTAAGGGCGTAGATTAATTACTTTTTGTTAGGTACTCAAGTTTAGTACTGATATTAATTACTAGCTAGTTGACACGGCCTCGTACATAGTAAGCACTTGCCCCAAATCTGAATCGAAACACCCAGACCCTCCTAAATATCGAGGCCTTGGATTAGATTCGCAAAGGCCCGGGTGCAGGTTAATTACAGCGCCCATGCAGGTTGTTGATGCATGATGGTGGGATTGGAATAGGGTGGTTGAGCGACAAACTGGGTGAACTGAAAAATCCCTGTCTCTTCATGACGTATGGAAAGGGAAATGCCACACCTCACAACACTCACATCTTTCTGACGTAGTCAATGCTGGAACTTAAAGGGCTTCCCTGCTTCGCTTCTGCAGACTTTCAAGATCGTGCACAGCAATTCGCGATTACCATTGAAACCCCTCACGCTGTAACGGAGCACAAAAGCAGGATGTTGGAGTTTCTACCCTAACATACCTGCGATGTGTAATTCGTGCTCAGCCTTTAGGGACCCTGCATGCGCAAAATTCCGGACCCTGAGGATGGAGAGGGTTTTTTTTTTTTCGAATGACGATGTCGATGTGCTAACCCTCCCCCCCACTCTATCAAAAAACCAGGATTCCAGATCCTGGGATGAGATGGCTCGTGCTAGAGGGTGTGTTTTATTTATTAAGACGCTGGGATTTTCTGTTATAACGACCGTCGTTCCCCTCGCCTCACACCAGCTATTGATAATCTGGCAAAGCCACAGACTTTGCCCATTGCACTTTTTCAACTGCCGACAGACTGTGACCCGAAAATAGCTGCACATCTTAAAAAGCTTACTCAGTCAGCCTTGGCTACTTTATTTCAACGATGAGCTCGAGGGACAGATACGAAGAACTTTCACGGTCAACATACTCTAGCCAACGTTCCTACGACTATTCCGATTCGGAATCATCAGATACATCGTCTGATTCTAACTACCACCATAAACCACAAAGAAAGAAGAAGTCCCCATCAGCTCGACGGCAATATGCTTCCGACCAGCTGAAGGGGCTGGCCAAGTTTCCACAGCACGAGGCTGCGAGAAGAAAACGGCCTGCCTCGGATTCTGAAAAACGGCTTAAACAGCGCACACGATCATATGCTGATTCAGACTCTTCAAGCCAAGATGATTTTGAAAGTGACTCTCGATCCGATGACACTTCATCGGATGACGATTCATCCGAAAAACACCCCAAAGGTGACATGAGCATTGCTTCTTCGAACTATCATAAACGTCCCAAAACGAAACTGGAAAAGAAAGTAGATGAGGTCCTGGACGCCTTTGGCCTCTTACATATCAAAAATGATCCGTCGAGACGGCAACTATCTTCACCTGACCCTGAAAAATACGCCAAACAAAAGCAAGCTCTCCAGGCTGCTGTGACCGCCGCCGCTATCGAGGCATGGAGAACTCATTCGAAACCAGGGGGGTTCAACCTACAAAAAGTCATACGAGTCATCGTCGCCGCCATTGCCGCGGGCGGCGTGGACGTTTTGGTGGAGAGCCGACCAGGGCATGACAGGATGAGAGATATTGCCGAAGCCGTCGTAGGTGGGCTGGCTACGAGCAAGACTTTGGGGGGTAAAATTACACACCGAAGAGAAGGTGGGGCACAAGGAAAGATGATTGATGGCTTCATTGCCCTGGCCGCGAGCAAGATGGTTAAGCCACCCAAACCGGATGAGATAGAACGGCGGAAGAAGGAGTACGCCAAAAGATCAAGAAGTATGGAGTCGTCGAAACGTAACAAGCCGAGTTCAAGAAGGCGGTGAGGAGACCCAGCGTTACGTTCGGTGTTTCCCGAGCCTCGTGATGGTTAATAAGTTTTTTATCGTATGATATCATGAGCCGCCACGTGGGAAGGGTTCTATAAAACGTGGGTCGATAATGCTGGGAACAGGTTAGCTCTTCTGTATTCCCCTGTTGCAGTTACAATTTATGGCGTGCATTTTGATTTGGATATAATGATATATGAAATTTATGACCTGAGCATTTTAAAAACTGGGTACGCAACTGCTTCTATTCTACTTTCGAACACTCTTATGCTTGAATGGATCTATAGTATAGGATGTCGAGTAGAGCTACATTCTGCGACCCCTGTTTCTCCATATTTTACAAACCCGTACGTAAACCAATCTTTTACAAATCAGTACTGTTACTAGAAAATTTGATAATAAAGCGGTTAGCGGGATTTTATTCATGGATTATCATCTCGTAATAGGTGTATTAATTCGTATGTAATAGAATTCTTTGGCTGTATCTTAGATTTTCTAATTGATTTCTATTTTATACTTGACCCAAATATTGTACTAGGATTCCTATTTTATACATATTTTTGCATGTACGAGGCGCCCAATGCAAGCCCCTCCACGAAAAACTCATAAAGGACGGCGATACTTCTCTTGAACTCGGTTACTTTTTACTGCCAAATCGAATAAAAACCACTCAATAAGTTTATTATTTTGTTTAAGGAGTTCTGCGGCACGGAAGTGTGGGATATCTTGATGAAACGACCAGGCAGGAACGATATTTAACCGGCAGTAGTGGCATGAGATGCTGGGGTTTATATTAACGCAATTGTAAGATCAAAATTGGGGGTAAAATACCACATGATAAGCCAACTGCGGAGAGCGTGCGAGATACTTTGTATACAGCGGTCTCGCGCCAATCGGAAGTCGAGGAAGGATATACCTAGAAGGTGCTTCTGTGCCGAACGTTCCCATCTCCCAGATATCTCCACCCGAAAAGATGGGGTTTTACGTTTTAAGTTTCCGTGCATCTCTCTGGCTCACTCGTATCGCCGCAGATGGCCTCGTCCGTTGGTACACCAGGCCCTTGTAGCACCAGGGGTAAAAGGCGTAAAACTTTCCAACAAGCAACGCAGAATAGGGTGCTGGGCCGATGCAGGTGTGCTTGGCTGCGCACTCTTTGCTAGGATTAATATCCCAGCCAATCCAAATACCCCTCTAAAAGCCACTTGGAAACATATAAGTCCTCGTTGATATAGCTTTCCAAGATTTGTGAGGTCAGCTGTAGATTCTAACCAATAAAGGGCAGCGGCGCTAGGGAGTATTTCGATTGTTTTGGTGCTTCGCGCAGTTAACACACAATGTCTCACCACATCTTCGATGGACCCGTCCCAATGGGCTCTATCCCAATGCCTAGGAACGCAATCGCGAGCGACCAGGATGGGCACCCGCGAAAGGAAAAAAAAAAAAAAAAGTTAAATTTGGTCGGTGCTTTTTTGTTACTGCATGGTCTCCACCTCTCCACCTCTTGGGTGAACCGCCTCGCGAGAAGAAAAGTCGTCGTCAGACATGACCAGTCGGCACCTGAGAACCCCATGCGTGGTCAAGTGTTCCTGACTGCGGATCCAAACCATCCGTTATTAAGGCACAGAAAACCAGAACCATGGGGTATTTGTTGATCTATTTAAATTAAGGTACGGTACCTGTCCTAGCATTGACCTCCCCTCAAAAAAGGCCATCCTTCTCTCTGCCAAGCTTAAACCATAGGCCTATCGATAATGCGATTTTCGTGGGCTTTTCTTCTCTTCGCGGGTCTGACTTGTGCGTCGCCGCTCTCATATTCCCGATACTCAGTTCACGAATCTCGACAATATCTACCTCAAGGATGGCGTCGTGATGCTAGGCTATCCGGCGACCTTCAAATTCCCGTTCGAATAGGCCTTACCCAGGCTAATCTTCATCGTGGTGAAGAGTTCTTGCTTCAGGTTTCGCATCCAGACAGTCCTAGTTATGGGAAGCACTGGACACCAGATGAGGTTAGAAAAAGGTTCTCACCTGCTGAGGAGAGCTATGTCGTTATTGCGGCGTGGCTTAAAACGTCGAAAATACCCTACAAGTTGGATGCTCGCGGTTGGATCACTTTTGATGCACCAGTTTCGACTGTTGAGCGTTTGTTTAGAACTGAATATTATTTCTATGAGCACACTAGCGGCCAGATGCACATTGGCTGCGATTCCTACAGCCTACCCGATGAAGTCGGCAGCCACGTCGATATCGTTATGCCTACGCTTCATTGGGACGTCCAGAGCGAAGATGCCTCTTCTGACAAGCAGAGAAGACTCAGAAGACTCGCGAAAAGATCACTGTCCAAGCGAGTGACAGGCGCTATTGTCGACGGTTTGGGGACCGGTTTCCGTACTGGAGGGGCTAGGAGACTTACACAATCCGATTCCAGCCACTGGAATAAGTTCAATAACCCCAAATACGCTGGTTTAGCGACCTGCGACCAGTTTATCACCCCGGACTGTCTGAGAGAGCTGTATTGCTTTGGCGAAAACCACAACCCCATGAAAAACAACAGCATCGCAATCGTATCCCTCACCCCACAAACGTACCTACAACAGGATCTAGATAACTTCTTCGGTAATTTCTCTCCGGCCTTGGTTGGCCGGAGCCCAAATCTGAAGTCCATCAATGGAGGGTATGTTTTGCCATTTACTGGTGACTGGTGGAATGCCGTCGAGACAAATATGGACTTGCAGTATGCCATGGCTATAGTTTACCCACAGGTGTGTAAAATTCTGGAACGCTTAGATTAAACAAAGCGCCAAACTGATTTTTGACTTTAGAATGTTACACTCTTTCAAGTGGGAGATGGCCTTCAGTCTGGTAGAGAGGAGTATAATAGCTTTCTGAATGCTATCGATGGATCTTATTGCACATATGATGGTGGAAACGATGACTCGGTAGACGCTATTTATCCGAATCCAGCCGTGGGGGGGTACAAGGGTCAAAAGATGTGCGGGACCTATGAGCCTACACTCGTACTTTCAGTTAGTTACGGTGGAAACGAGGCAGATTATACAGCCAGATACGCTACGCGCCAGTGTAACGAGTTCCTCAAGTTAGGCCTCATGGGGGTTTCTGTCATTTTCGCGTCAGGGGACTTCGGCGTTGGAGGGTATGGGTCAGCTTGTAGAGACCCTGTAACTGGAGCGTATAATGATGGCCTCTCAGGAAGATTTACTCCAGACTATCCAGCTACCGTGAGTAATTCGAATTTGAGATTGTCTAAAATATTTGCAGTCAGCTGACCGATTCTAAATAGTGTCCATATCTTACTTCTGTCGGAGGAACATATATTCCTCGCGGAAAGACTGTTTGGGATGCCGAACTCGCATGGAACACGTATCTCCCATGGAGTGGAATCAATGCCTCATCTGGTGGCGGGTTTTCGGAAATTTTCCCGGTCCCAGCCTATCAACAGGCTGCAGTTTCCTCATATTTGGCATCCAATACCTTCCCCTATACTGCATCGCAATGGAACAGGACCACAAGTGGAAGGGGTTTTCCAGATGTTGCAGCTAATGCTTGGAACTATACCGTCGGTATTGAGAACGTTTTGGACCTCATTGGGGGTACATCTGCTTCTACCCCAACATTTGCGTCCATTGTGGCGCTTGTAAACCAGGATCGACTCTACCGAAAGAAAAGCCCGGTCGGTTTCCTGAACCCAGCGCTCTACGCACACCCAGAAATATTAAATGACATCAAGGTCGGGAACAATCCGGGATGTGGAACAAATGGGTTTAAAGCAGGAACAGGGTGGGACCCGGTTACGGGATTGGGAACACCACACTTCCAGAAGATGAGGAGTTTTTTTGGTAACCTTCCTTGAAGCGATTTAATTGTTAATGTTTATGTATTCGTTTATAATGTTGGAGTTTGATTTAAATATTTTAGCGGTACTTGAATTCTTCCATCTTTGGCAATATCGCGGCCAGTTGACAATAGGTTGAGGCCGCAATTGTAATTAATATCATGTATTTGTTGCTTGTGCTCTAGAAAAACTTGGTCTAAGGCACACATGCGCACAGTTTGTTTCGAGAGTTTATTGCCCCAAACTACAGAGTAAAATATATATACAATCTGGCTGAGGGCACGTAGCCGAGTTCAATAATATTTCCACCACATGTTGTGCCATATATTTATCCCGGGTTTAAGGCCAGCTACCCCTAAACACGGCTATGCACAGAAAACATCACAATTGCACACACAACAAGCCTACCCATGTACAAACCTAGCTACCGACCTATCCAATATGATATTATAACACACTAGGGACATATGAGAACCACACCAACAATCTACGAATAAGGAAACCCAACTGCGTTAAAGCATCATTACAACTCAGACGAATGCGCTTATTAGAACTAGCTGGCCAGCAACAGTTGCTTTCACAAATATGTGGCTACGAAAACGCACTTGACTGATCTGCGTGTATGGGTTTGGGCGAGACTAACGGTGCACTGCTTTTGGTGTTATACCGATATAAGGCTTTCACTGGTACTTATGTAGCTAAATCTGAATTTGAAATATAGGCTACAGGAGCTATTTAAGCGATACAACTACATCCAGTGGATTATCTATGATTCTGGAAGAACGTTTAAGCTAGGAATTAACATTATTATATTTCATTATGTACCTTATTAATCATCGATCATCCCCACAAATTTATATTATTATACCCAAAATTTACAAAGTGGCTTAACTAAGGGTATTCACTTTATTTTTACTTATATAATGATTGGTACCAACGCTGGCGCCGGCCCTGGCTTTCTCACTCTTTGGTTCTGTGATTCTCCGGCTTTCTAACTCTCCGGATCTCCTCTAGATCACAACCATTAGGCTTCTGGCTCTCTGGATTACAAGCATAGGCACAGCGCTAGGTCTTTGCATCTCTATTATATTATGACCCTGGAGCTGGCGCTCTAGCCACCGGCCATAGTATTGACGCCGCTAGTTACTGGGCATGTGTTTATATATATGTTTGGTACTCCGTACTTGCAGTAATCAACTTAGAGTATTATCAAATTAGGTAAATATAATCTCAAAAGCACTCAACTAGGCTTATAAGTAACTACCCATCGCAACTGCCCAACTAATCACTGGTATACGCGGTATGCACTGGCACGGCCATGCGCCATGGGTTTCGAGTATTATGTGATCTTCATTTTACCACTCTAGCATCAACAATTGACATATATGTATGTGCCCATGCATTTACTACAAAAAGAACCAGTTTCAAACGCAGTTGCTTATTTTGTGCCTAGACTTCGGCTGCCTGGGAGAAAAAGCTACCAGAAATAGGCTCGACAGAGAGCCAGTTGGGTTAACCGGTTTACCAAGTCTCAAGACCACTTCGTTTCATTTATGTTCGTCTAAATACCTTGGCTTATAATATATAGCGAATACAACACCAGGTAGGAACCAGTTTCTATGCGTTGGATAGGAAAGGGGCTCTCACGCAGGTATCGAACCACACAACGCCGTTAAATGCAGACGACTTGGCAACATAACCAGCCCACTTGATGAGCAACGCTAACTAGCCCTTTAAGGGTAACCACAGTTTCCATGACTGCAAAACTGGCTACACACCTGCTATTGTGAGATTGCGAGATATCGGGTGCGGAAGTTCTCCACCTGAATTTTGAGTACAATCCGGCCGGTTAGCTAACGTCACGAACTTAATGGCTCACAAAACCGCTGGCTAAACGGATTCTTTCGTGCTACGTATATTGCTGCAAGTAACAAACACCAAAAAGAAGTAAGAGTGGACCATAGGCCCTATAGTTGGCGTATGTGGGGAACTCAAAACTGGTTCTAGATGCACCTGAAGGATGTCGTAGTATAGTGCTAGTACTGGCTCCTGTTCGTGAGACTGCTCATAGTTGAGATACCACTCGTATAATAATGATAATGATAATGCAGGTAACGATAATGCAGGATAATGATAATGCTGGTGCTTATATAATAATAATCATAATAATCATAATAATAGCCAGCCCGATACGCGGTTCGATGGGGTCAGGGTTCGTTGCGTTCTCGAAATCATAATATCAATTTGATCGAAAATGATTATATTTATTGTGAGTTAAGCAACCGTATCACAGATAGGGCCCATATCATATTTAGCTAAAAGTGGAAAACCGATCGTATGGTATTTTACATGTATCGATACAATCTGTCTAATCATCAATGATCATACCTAACACAGGCTGTTTAAGCACTAGAAGAGTAGGTTTACGCAGTTACAATTAATTTACGAGTTAATAATAATGCTTTGTGTCTAAGTTCATCAAGAACTTTGGATATCCTAGTAAGCTGAGTCATATAAATGTTTCCTATTCATCAAATTTCTATACGATGGTTCGCCATGGATAAACTAACATTATCTGAAACCTCGGAATTAACTAATGTATCATATCCAGAGGCAGTATAAAGTTTGCATTTAAATGGTATACATACATAGGAAGATGTGTTTGGATACAAGTTGGTGGTATAATCAAACAAGCTGGCTCATCATAGCAACTGCATGTCTCGGACGGCAGGAATCGCTCTTTCTAAACCCCGCCTTTGGTTTTAGTATTGGAGCTGGGAGGTATAATTCCGATGCTCTGTTCTATAAAATGTAATAGTATATATTAAACCATAATCCATATATGCAGTCCCATTCCTCAAAAACAATATCCCTTTCCAACAAAAAGAGAAAAAAAGGAAAAACCGTAGACCGTTGATAAATATATTATTAGAAACAAGGCCTAATAAGATGCGCTATGAGGGACCTCTCTTTAGCTACCTTATTTTCTGTTCGTTTAGTCTGTTGCCTAGTCTATCCGTTTCTTTAGGGATACCATCGACGATGGGTCTCACACAAGGAATCAGGGAACCTGGTGCGTCTTCTGGTGTCTCGAGTGATCTGCGAGGTTTTGGAGACCTGATCACACCACGAGCTGGAGATGCTGGGAGCTCACTCCAGTCAGAATCTTGGAGAGTTGTTTGTAACCCCGGAAGGCATCAACAATATCATGGGTTTGATCCCCGGAGATTCGATGTCAACGCGAACGCCACCACGGGAAGTCTAAATTCTGAAATCATGGCAATAAGAGCGCATCGAGCCGCCTGGCTGCGGCTAGAGAGACAGCATGGGCCGGGTTTGAATTTGGGGCGCCTAGATCTTAGTGTCGACTTGCAGCTTGATTGTGACTTTTGTCGCTGCAGTCCTCAAGCAGATGGCACGACGATACTGATTACTGGCTTCGCGCGAATATTCCATAATCGGGACGGTGGATATGATGGATGGCACCTACGCTGTGACCCAGCTGCCTTGACTATCTGCAAACACTTTTATGGTAAGTTGATCTATAAACAGCCTTATATACCTGTCTATAGTACGATGAACAAAATAAAACAGATGAGTCTTTAGCTCAGAGAGGATAAAGACAAGTAATGCTACATATGTGAAGCATTTCTGTTACTATAACTAAATTATCTTTTCTACATCTGCGCAGGCTGCTCTTGTGAGCTCCATGTTCAATCTACGGACGAGCCGGAACAGCAAATCAGTAATCCCGCCGGGAGCGCTGCCGATGCACGCCGCCGCCCCCTGCGCAGTGAATTCTATCGAAGCAGTCAGCCTTACAGCCCATATCGTAGACGAGCGGGGAAGAAGTCCCGGCAGCTCGCGCCGGGGACTAACGAGCCATATTATTTGGAGGGCCCGAGTAATGACAAGGGGCCCGATGATCCTCCGAGTAATATTTTTGGGATTTTGGGATTGGGTGGCAGGTTTGGTGGTCCCGGTCTCAGTTCTGGCTCCGGGAGTATCGTGAAAAGAGATCCTAGGAGCAATTACACAGAAACAGAACTAGGGTCTGTATTTAATAATGGTGGACCTTCTGATGACTAGGCTTAAAATACGCATGAGATGGATGTCAATCTAGATGTCGGCGCATAATACTTCTATACATCATAATTTGGGTCTTATTCTTGTAGAGAGCAAAGTTCTGTGCTACTTGTATAGCCCTGTCTGTTCAGGAACCTTTAGTCTTGGGGGGTATTAGCTACGTATGCAGATATACACTGAGCTACCACTATGAGCTCGAGCAGTGAGAATGGGTGTTTACGTTAACTATGTGTCCATTCAAAGCTACACACACACACACACACACACACACACACACACACAGACACAGACGCAGACACAGACACAGACACAGATATATATATACATATACATACATCCTGCATGCATCAGTTTCACAGTATTAGCGTTCAGATCAATTTCAAGAGCTGCAGTGAGGGCTTTTAGGAGTTTACCTAGTCTGAGCCTAATTTCGTAATTGCCCGTATAATGGATGTTATTATTATGATGTCATATACATATAGATAGTGTACGTGTTTTTAGGAAATTTAGTATATCCCCTACTCGACGATGATAAATAGATACTAGCGGAATTTTTGGTATATCTTCCTGGGTCGAAAACTATGGCAGCTATGTATGTGATATCTAGGAGCTAAGCTGCCCTGGGCTGTCGCTCATGCATTCAGTCTAGAAGGTTTGAACAAATCAATTCTTCAGCTAGCGTGCATGGGGACAGGGTAGTTGAGAGCTTGCGTGACCGGTTGCGTCAAATGTTTCTTGCTGACCAGTATACTGAACTAACTACCAAACAAGCGGGGCATCGTGTACACGCGTACTTACATGTATAGATACACCCTAGGCTCCACTTATGTATACCGTCTCCAAATTTTTGATTAAACCTTTGTGTCAAACATAAAAATTAACCTTTAACAAAAAAAAGAAAGTAGGAAGAAAATGGGTGGCAATGTTCTTGGCGTCAGCAGGCTGCGTCTAGCCTTCTCAGAAAGCAAGAAACACAAATCAAACACAAATCGATTGATCAGGTTTCAAATATATCAAGATAGCGTTTCGTCAGGCAGTTCCCACGGGTGGCGCTCAGCCCCTCTGCTATGGAGGAGCGTCACGACTGGCCAATGGGGAACATATATAAGCTCTTTTGGGTCTCCACACAAGCTTCGAATAAAAGTATCGGCGCAACCCACCTTTGGCTCTTTATTGACTTTCATATCTTTTTTTTCTTTGACAAAGAAAATCATCTCACAGGCTCGTTCATACTATCATAATTATAATTGGAAAGATACCAATTAACTGCAAACCAACCACACAATATAACAAGATGGGAAATGCTCGGCCAGAAGGGAAACTTGGGCATCTGAACAACGATCAGGCATCGGCGCTCATTGACTTTAAAATTCTCCTATCAGACCAACAATTGTACACCCCTGAGATCATTATTGACGAAAAAAGATCAGTACCTGCTACCCATGACGACGGGCATCTTCTGAAATTTTTGCGAGCCGGTCGCTTCAAGCTGGCAGCCGCATGTCAACAGTTTGGGGCAACAGAGAAATGGCGTAAAACCAGTGGCATAGACGAGATTTACGACAATTTCGATGTCAATGAATTTGAAGAGACACGGAAATATGTAAAACACCAAGTTTTTATAAGCCTTTTTAAAATGAGTACAGTGGCTAACCCTCTACTAAGTACCCACAATGGACCGGCAGGCGAGACAAAAACGGTGTTCCAATACAGGTCTACGAGGTCGGAGCATTGGATAATCGGAAAATGAACCAGTACTACCAGTCTGCAAAGACTGGAGCCAGAAGCACCAAATCCAACCTTCCTGCGACGACCCAGCGCCTGGTGGTGATCGCAGAACATTCCACAAACTTTGTTGTGCCTCTGTGCTCTTCCATAAAAACGCGACCGAATCCGAATATACCGATAGAAACTACTGTGAATATCGTAGATATAACAGGATTGGGTTTTGCCCAGTTTTGGGCGTTAAGGAGTCATCTAAGGGATGCTAGCACTCTTGCGCAGAGCTACTATCCCGAAGCCCTAGAGAAAGTCTTTGTCATTGGGGCGCCCAGTGGTTTTATGAAAATCTGGGATTGGGCGAAGGGATGGTTTGATGCGGCCACTGCATCTAAGATATTCTTCCTAGCCCCCGAAAACATTACGTCCACTCTCACAGAACACATCCATCTAGATAATATTCCAAGGAAGTATGGTGGGAATTTAGATTGGAAATTCGGTGACGCTCCTAATTTGGATGAAGAGCTGAGAGGGCTTTTGGTTGATGCCGGGTGCCATGATATCCCGTTCACTTCTGGCCCGCTGCGCTGGAAAGACGTTGAAGGAACGCAGACTGTTCTTATCTCTGGAACGAAGGATGGGGTAAAAAGATAGTTATTATTTCTTAGACTTTTCTTTCCTTGGAATGTCTTTTACCTCCCCCCTTTTTTCAATGCATTTAACCCGACTATTCGAAGGGATTTAGCGGGAGTTCAGAGGTTTGGATCATGGGCGTTTGCAATATTTGGTTTTCATGAATGTGTTAAACTTAACTGACTTTAGTTTGGATTGTTAATCAAGCAGTTTCCATGTCGCAGTGAGGCACTTTGCATATGTAATAAGGTTTTAAATTATTAATATAGATGATTAGAAGCAACCGCTCTCTGCGGCATGTGGTGCGTGTGCTATTTCCGGTTAGATTCGGAGTCTTGCGGGAGGAAAACAGATGTTTGCGTGGGATGGTATGCTGGGAATTGGTATTACCGTGTGAAATCCGAATATTCTTGATCTGGCAATCAAGATCTGAGCTACTTTAGTGCCAGATCAGACACCAGCAAAACCTTTCAGAATTCACCTCCGGAATTCAATATGAACCTCTAGAGAATGAATGACACGGTTTCAATAGCTATCGATCGTGAGTTTTGATTTTACCGCGATAAAATCATGTATTCAAAGGAATATCTATGCTGCTGATATCCGTGAATTGTGAAGATGTTGGAGACACCAGTCGTTACCAATCCCAACAGATAACCGGCAATTGCAGTCCAGCAAATCTTTGGAAAGAATAGTGTTCGAAACTAACCGGAAGTTAATATTGAATTACCCAAAGTCACGCAGGTACACATTGTTCATAAATTCGCATCTGTTTAAACAACATTCATCTCTTCCTAGCCAGCTTTTTACACTTAAAACATATACTCCATCATTGGTTGGATGAATTAGCTTCGGTATTATTTGAGCAAAATACAGCTGTATAAACTTCTGAAGCGTGAAGACTGACCCCCCGGGCCCCGTCGTCGGCGTTGTCGCGCGGTATCCTGTTCGCGGGGATCCAGCCTGGTAAACGCCTGTCTACAGCGACTGGATTCGGGCCGAAGTTTCTGGCGACTTTCCTTCAGCATTATGGCACGTGTAAGAAATCTCTTTTGAATCTTCAATTTACATTACACTTCATCATCTTAATCGATGCATGGATGATTTTTGTCTTGAGCTAGAGCATCATAACATGCGCGACCTCGCGCCATCCAAACCTCTTGCGTATTCGAGGGAGTAAATTGTAAACGAGCACAGCACAAATCTAGCCATGGATGATAGGCCGTATGAAGTGGTATAGCAAGGTTTGAGACTGATTCAATGAGGAGTTGGCTTCATTATACGCCACTAGAATACATAAGGTGGTATAGAGCTAGGTACAGAACAACAGACTTTTCTGTCAAACAAGATTTTGGTTTTGATGTACACATTTATTTAGAAGTGTCAACGACATATCTGCCTGCAATTTTACCCTCGTGCATCAACTTGTAGATGTCGTTCAACTGGCTGAGGCCAACAACCTTGAATGGGGCCTTGATGAGGCCTCTGCTGAAGAACTCAATGGCTTCGGCAGTATCCTGTCGGTTTCCAACGTAGCTACCCTTGATGTTAATCATGCGGGTGACAGTGTCGAAAACGCTGGCCTTGAGGAAAGCATTGGCTGGGAGACCAATGCAAATGACGGTACCGCGGGCGCGGACGTATTGGGTAGCCTGCTGGAAGGGCCTCTCGGTGACAGCGAGGAGGAGCACAGCGTGGGGTCCAAGGCCGTCGGGTGTGGCAGCCTTGACTTCCTCGACCAAGTCCTTGCTAGTCATGAAGTCGACATATGCAACGGCGCCAGCGTCATTGCAAAGCTGTCTCTTCTCTTCACCGCCGTCGATGGCAATGGCATGCAAACCCATGGCTTTAGCGTATTGGAGGGCGAGGGATCCGAGACCACCACCTGCACCAACGATGGCGATATATTGGCCGGGCTTGATGCCGGACTCCTTAAGACCCTTGTAAACAGTGATACCGGCGCAGAGGACTGGAGCAACGGCCTGGAGATCTGTGCCCTGTGGGATGCGGGCAACATGGGCAGCTTTACCGATGGCGTATTGTTGGAAGGTACCATCAACAGTGTATCTAAAAAATGGTAAGTGGGGGGTCGAAAGTGTGGTAACTAGAAGATAACCTACCCAGAGAGGTCAGGGGTTCCGCAGAGTGGCTCGTCGGCCTGGCGGCAGTAGCTGCAGGACATGCAGCTGCCATTCAACCACTTGATACCGGCCAAATCACCAACCTTGAGGTCCTTGACAAGTTCACCAACGGCGACGATGGGGCCAGCTCCTTCGTGGCCGCCAACGAGCGGCATCTTGGTGGCCAATGGCCAGTCACCCATCATGGCGTGGAGATCGGTGTGGCAGACGCCGGAGAACTTGATGTTGATGAGGACCTCATCTGGACCTGGCTTTGGGACTGGGATTTTCTTGTAGACGCAGGCTGTGATGGATTGTTAGATTGATAGTAAGATATTTCAGAGGATAGTAGGCTGACTTACGGCCTCCAGTCTTCTCGACGACTTGCGCCCATTGTTCGGTTGGGATGCTTGCCATTGTTGATATTGAGGAAGGATCGAGATAATGTCCAGATTGGTATGAGTGGTTGTGTATGTTGATGATTGGGTTATCGAGTGATTGAGAGCTGATGTTTGAATTGATGATTTGGAACTCAATTGAAGGGCGAGAAGGGAACTATATATGCTCTGTCGGGTACAAGGATCGAGAAGGACCGAGGGAAGGACGATATTCCGCACCAGGAATCGTTCTCGATGCGTGCAACCCCACAAGATACCATTGATGTCATCGGGATGACTAGTTCAGCGAACGGCCTAGTTCGGCGAAACCCCAGAAAATAGAGTTTCAGAATTGTGAGGGGCTCGCGAGACAAGCTTTGGGTGAAATGTACCCCGCAAAACTGCACGGACGCGGGACCTAATCTTATCTCGAAACCATTGGGGTTGCGCGTCAGTGGACGAAGGGAACATGCAATGGGAGAAAGGAAGCTAGCAGCTTACACGTATCCGTTTATCTCTAGTCGTTTGCAGAATCCCTTCGTGCGAGTGACAGTGCGCGTTCTTCGGCCACATTTGGTTAGCGGCATGGCGGACAGAAGCAGTTCGATCGAGACGAGCTAGCCGCTGGCACGAAAAAGTTCGAAAGGAATAGAGAATTCGTCGGTGATCGATCGTTGATTGGTCGAGTGGTTCCGAACCTTACGGGTACTTGTACTTACCATGGTCGTCGAGACTCAGGCGATGGGCAGCAGAGGCGGGAAGTTTTTGCGGGGTATCCTTGTCCCCACCCACTGCATCGGCACAAGTCGGTAACGATTCGATTCGATTCACCCCACAGGATCTTACATTAGGTACTTACTAAGGATTGATTCACAGTAATCAGCTCCGTGGTGCAGCCTTGGTATTCTTGGAGCGGAAGGCTCGATTAATATCGTTGGAGGGAGCCGGGTACTTCATATTCGATAATCCGGAATGGATATCAAGTCTATCAGGTAGTTAGCCTGGTTTAGGCTTAGTTTTGCTTATGCTTCGCTAAACCGCTGCATGGAACTCCGATATCGAATCGATACCTGACTTAACTCACATGCGCCGCTGGCTGAGTTAATTGCTGCTCAGCTATCGACATGTCGTGTCAAAGGTATCCAAGTAATTACCGGTCCGGTCCGGTCCAAGTTTACGCCGTAGCATTTGTATTTGATGCAATTCGATCAGAAACTCGACGTTTATCGCACATAAGTTAACTTATGTAGGAAGCTCCTCCATAAAGATCATTGCATTCTCGCCTCAGCAGGCCACCGGCCCCCCATCTGAAATAAGACATGATACAACACATCCACATGACACGCCGGTCTCGACATTCACCTACGGCCTCGAAACTCACCCGTACATCGCAGACCCAACTTTAGCGAACGTTTTAGATGTCTTGCGGAATATAACGTGGAATATACCGTTGCGAAGGAACTCATGTACTAAATAGTATACTCGCGCTGCAGTCTACACCGACTTTGCCGGCCTAGATCTAGAGCCTGTCGAGCGTGGCCCATGTTAGCTAAAAAAATTATGCCAACCACCGCGGATACCGAGATGCCTGTAGGCCATAGGGCCGGAATTCGACTGATTACGTCCGGGATCCTTTTTTCCCCTTCACCTTCTCTTAAGTTGTACGGGGCAACTCCTCTTTCCTCGTACTGAGCTTGGGTCTTCGCAATTTCGTAGCAACCTCTCAGGTTCTCCCTGCCAGCATTCACATTCCCAATCCTACTATGCAATCGATCTGTCAACGCCTACAATATAGATCGCGATATCGACAAAATAACATCTAAGGCACACAATCCGCGTTTGAAAGAAGATCCAGAGATTAGACCAATAGTCGCGGGGAATGGTTAGCCGCGACGATCTACCTAAAGAGGTACAATAAAGCGGGGTTGATGGAGGGTATTGGCGTCCTCAGCCTCTACCTCTCTATTTCTAGAAATTTCCTTTCACATGTATACTCGGATCATTATGTGCTTTTCTAGTCACCTAGAGGTCAGCGGACCAATAGGATGCGCTATAACTACAAGCTCAATAGGAAAAGCTGTCAGGATCAGACCAACTATGAGAAGTAAATACCTCGCACATGTATCGGTACATCCTATCAGTTGCCTGTATATTCCACATAAATTAGCGCGGGCGGGAATCCCGGCCTGCAACATGCTTGTTGGATTATCGGAGTAACTTTACCTTGCCATGAGTCTGGAGCTAGCTGGAGCGCCACACGGTTGGCGTCAACCGGCGTTTCTGTTTGCGGATTTCGCCGGAAATCTCACAGTTCTCTAACCTCGCGAATCTCATTTACGTGGGAAAGGCTGAAATCGTTCCCCTGAAATTTCAGCTAAACGAAATATAGAAAATGACGGATCCACGGCTTAGTTAACGATCCCGTGGGAGTTCACAGCCTCGGCAGTACTGTATGCTTGCCATAACCTATGATATATTCGAATATTCGGCTGTAGGACTTCGTAAGTGTGAAACCGAAATCTCGAGTCAGAGGTATTGTATATGACGGCCCCTTAGAACGGCTGGGTGGCAGCCCTATCTACTAGAGTTGTCCTAGATAGAATTCGCTGGTATCCTGCTTCTCCAACGACTTCGAGAAGGCTTATATTGTGAACTTGAATTTCTGAAGTACTAAGCGGATTCCTAACATCTTACGCTATTAATTGGGGGAGCGTTCAAGTTCTGACTACCAAAAACACACCATGCCGACGTCCTCATATGATCGTACACATTATCCTCAACCAAGTCCGTGCGAATGCCGATAGCGTCCGAGGAGAAACGGAATGTCCAGTATGAAACCCAATGGCCTGCATTCGAATTTGTTAGGGGCCTAGCTATAGGCTTTCCTGACTTAACATCATCGAGTATGCTCAGGGGGCTGTAACCTGCTGGTAAGACGATTAATCGGTGCAGCTAAAAACAAAAACAGTCATATGCATCAGCCCTTTAGCATTTCGTCTAGAATATGCTAGGAGACGAAATATAAATTATATAAATAATTTGTCCGCCTGAAATCAAGGGCAGCAAGATTAAGTTATGTTTCATTTGATGATGGGTTTTTTTTAAGTCCAATAGACGGATAGAGGTGACTTTCAAAAGTTTTCGGGTGGCCAAAGTCAAAAAAATTGCTATGACTATGAAGTCTACGTGCTTACCGTTTGATTCCTCCACCATCTAACTTACTTGTCACTTAAGAAAAGACATCGATTATGGCTTAAGCGTGATTGAGTCTCCTGCTAATCGTATTGTACGAACCATCTACCCCGAAGCTTTTGAGTGATGGATGCGAATTAAAACTATAAACACGAGCCGAATTAATCGGTTGTGTATATGTTCATACCTTAGAGCCCTCTCAAATATATATCAAGCGTTCTTAAAGCGGGTTCTCGAAGTTGCTGGCACACGATCTGTTGATTCTGGCTACGAGTTAAACCCATCATGATATCAACGGAATCTTCGAATTTGTATAAATCTATTCCCTTAGTGCAGTGCCATGACTTCTACTGTTGTGATAATACTATAGTGATGTGTAACCGGGTGAATTTGGTCTCAAAAAGTAGCCGATAGTAAAGGTTGAGGTTTCAAATCTAAGAAATTAGAGCGGATTTAGAAAGCCAGTTTGCAGGAAGTGGTGATCTAAGGTGGTGTCGATGTTGCCAGCGTTCCGAATTCCGAAAGCCGGGTTCTGTTGGAATATCCAGTCTAGGGAATTGGCATGCCATCGGGCCTGTGCATCCTGCAGGTACTGGCTGCAACTATTGTCGGCCGTTGATCTTTCGCTCCGTTTTCTATGAAGGAAGTAATTATCGGGACACGGGTAGATATTTGACCGGTCGAATGTGTAGTGATACCAAGTCGGAACAACAGAGAGATATCGAGATATGGCGCGAGGATTTTGAAATCTCCAACAACGTCGGAGCTCTGGCAAGGCCCCCAACTCTTGCTGACCCTTTCATTTCGTTACTTGACAACTAGCAAAATGCGCGGTCGAGTTCTCATTCGAGAGATTGTGCCAAAAGTGAATTGTATTTTGTTGACCATGTTCGCGGCTACTTAGAGTAGTGTCAGAGTTCAAACTATTCGGGAGTTTAAATGTTAATAACGTTAAAGTCAAGGTAGTTGAGCTTTTAATGGGTGTGCTTTTCACATGCCACCGAGCGCCCTTGCTCATGGGAAAGTTATTATATTCCGCTATACTGTTTGTGGTGGTCATATTAACGTTAGGATAACGGCTAAACAGGCGCCTCCGTTGACATTACCTGCTTCAACAACGTATGTTAACGTTACCAACCCTATAAATATATGAACTGTAAAGATGTAAAAAAAGGGGGGAGATTGGCGGTCACGTTAGGTGCAACTATTTCTGGAAGGAGCCCGTTTTCAGGTCGGCAAATACCGAGAAGCTATCGCAACGCGCTGCGGAAACATGCGAGGAGAGAATCGATAAGATCTGGATAATGTTATGGCAAAAGCGGAGGATCGCGGTGAACGGTGTCACCAACCATCAGGCAGCTATTATCTACCACAAGGGCCCTGCATACACCGGTAGCTCAGCCGACGGTTAAAGCAGCCCAAAATGAAATGCGGGGGGGCAAATGTCCTTTTTTTGGCAGTTTGTCGCAAGTGCTGAGTTTAATCCGGGGTGTTGACAGATGCATGGGCCTACTTATAGGTTGTCGCGGCTGCTAGAATCCGAAACAACAAGGCGAAAAATTGAAGCTTAATTTTACAACAGAACAACGCACGGCCAATGGCAGCGAAGGTGGGTGAGCTTGACATGGTGTATTCGAAAGTAATACCTTTTTGTCAAATATATTTTTATTACTGGCTAGGATATAGAAAAGTTTTCTTCCCAAACGTTATGCTTACTCTAAATTCCACCCGCAGAATATTGTAATCGTTGTCCAGACTCCGATACCGAATATTGAATCTATGGCCTGCCAGTGGAAAGCACCTTCAGCATAACGACATCTCAATCTTAGGATACATTTGAAGAATGGGGGCAAAGCTGTTGTATGAAATGGTTATAAAAAGGGCGCTCAAAGAAGTTGATGAAATATTTTAATTCTCCATCATCATCAAGCAATCTCAGCTTTTAGGGTCTGAAGAATATCTTCCTTTCTGTATTGTACAACAGATCTCCTTCGCTATTTTTCATATATTATATCTACTGCACAGCAGCTACACCGAGGCCGGTCACAATGCACTTCAATAAAGTTTTATTCATTCTCTCCACGACTTTGGCCGCCCTGGCCAAGGCAACCCCAACTCCACAGCCTGTCGACACTATTGAGATCCGGGCCGCAGAGCCACTCGCTGATGTAGATTCCGTCGGAGACATCGATGGAATTACCTATATCGATGACGATGAAGGGGATTTGGAACTCTTTGACGCTGCTGAGCTTCCTGGAAAGGAATTTGTTAAGCGTGATCCTCAATGCTCTGCCTCTTGCAGAACTGATGGCCTTCTGTTCCACACGCCAATCAACACTTTCATCAAAAATTATCGAAACAAGAAGTTTATGAGCCCGCCTCTTGATTGGGGTTCTGACGGCTGCTCTGTGCCAAAAGCTGTCGCCAAAGCCCTCAAGATCAACAAGGACAAGCCGCGTGGTTACAACTTCCTCCCATCATGCCAGCGCCACGATTTCGGATACAGGAACTACAAGAAGCAGAAGAGATTCAATGGCACAAGCCGCTCGAAGATTGACAGCAACTTCAAGAAGGACATGTACAATGTCTGCAAGCAATATAGCGGCTGGAAGAGCTGGAAGGGAGTTGAATGCCGCAGAATCGCGGATGTCTACTTCAAGATGGTTAGGCTCTGCGGAACGGGCGGCTGCAGCGTTGCTAAAGTCAAGTCGATCCTCAAGTCCGTCTTCTAGACGACAGTATATGTACAACGGGTACACACACAGGACGAGATAGCGAAAAACGCAGTGAGACTGCCCTAATTCATCTACCACCCTATTCGACCGAACAAAACTGCGGACTGGCCTACATTTTCACTTTCAATGTACAACTTTGTATTTCTACTTCTTCCGTCGGATGTTATTTCGTCAAATGCGCCGAATTACATTTGCTTTATTGTATTTACTTTTTTAAATTCTAAACAAAATGCTATGAAGATCCTTGATTTTAAGTTCATAATATTCATAGATGTAGCCGGGTTCCTGGTTTTGTACCTCTCCAGATATAGTGCAAGGCTCGAATTGCTTTCGGATTTCTGAGACAATGCAAATTCGGTGCATCAGCAACCAGTATACTTATAGATCCGTCCTTACAGACCGCGGTCTAAGCTTTAGATATATAATGTAAGTACGGGTTTATTTTTTTTCCCCCATTGAGACAATAGTATATTATCATTATTATTATAAGGTTCGTTTATATCTATCAATTGCAGATTCGAATGATATTAGGTGAGGTGGATTTGCTAACCTGGGCAACGACTAATTAAGATTACCCGGCCGGCGAGGACATTAATATTGCACAACAACTAACATAAGATACGAATATATATTATCTTTTTAACCGCTTCGAACCGAAAACGGCCTCAACGGTCTCGTCTCATGATCCCTCCGCATGCTCCCATGTTTGCCCTTGCGTGGTGTTTTTCCGCTTTGATAGGCCGATACGTGTATACGGTTGCCCCTCGCGTCCGGACCAACTTTTGATCAGCAAATCTGTGACAGATTTGTGTTGGCTTCGTCCTGATCTCTTCCAATTTTGCCGATACGACGCACCCCATCCCCCCTTTTAATATCAATGATCCCTTCAGCCACGAGATAATGTTGCCGAGTCTCAATTTCGCTAAAGGGCGGACGGGAAATATATTGCATCTTCTCTCCTTTTCCTTCAACTGCTCCTTCTTATTCGACAACATGATCACCTTCTAGAATTCTTTATACTTTCGCACCCGACCAACTGTACACGGTTACTCCAATTCTGCAAAAAATTCCCCGTCAGGCCATGCCGACTCCTGCATTACCTTTGCTGACAAAATGGCCTTGCGCGGTACGCTCCCGATCGATAAGACCCTGTGCTCGCGTATTCCCAGCATGCTGACATTCGTTTCCAGAACACTTGCATAACGGCTTATGATGGGTTCTGCGAAAGATTTACATTCACAAATATCTGGCCGGCAACAGCGCAGTGTCTTCTTGGTTCTTGCAGTGATAAAGATCGCATCGGTACGTATACGTGAGCCCGCTCGTTTCCGATATGGGACCGAATAATAATTTTACGCCTCCAGCACTTCAAAAATCAGTAGGGGAATACTGCGATGCGGTCGGCTATCCAGATGTCTGGGGCCCCTACATGTGGGGGGCGACCGATGATGGGGATACTTCTGTACAAAGCAGCACGACCGTGAAAAGCATATCGAAAGAAACAACCGCGTCCGCCCAACCTTCCCCAACAAGCCCGACTACATTTTTAAACCCTCCACCTCCCGCTACCGTGACCGTAGTCAACAACGCGGCGGCAACCACCAGTACCGAATCAAACACGCCTTCTCCGACTTATTCTTCCGAAGCGCTCTCGTCTAAGTCTTCTGGCCTCCCCGTCGGGGCTAAAGCAGGTATCGCGGTCGGTGTTGTTCTGGCTGCCGCTCTTGTTCTTCTGATGTGGTGGTTTTTGCGGTGGAGGAAGAAAAAGAACGAACCGAATTTTCCGGAGGGGCCGGATCATAGTCCAACCCCAAGCCCGCATGCCAAAGCGTTTGAGGAAGCACCTGTTATCAGTTATTCTATCGAGGGCGGAATGTTAACACGAAAAGATAAGCCCAACTTATCCATTAGAGTTATCTAATACCGTTACTTGTCTATTTCCTCCCATTGCACTGCACTACTTTCCTTCTCCCCCTTCCCCTTCTCTATATATATAACTCCATCCCGATCATTAGCGTTGCCGCCAATTCTGCTTTTCAGCTTTCAGACCGACTTATTTCCCTTTGTTTTTTCTTCTTTTTTTCTTGAAGATTTGCACCCAAGATTCTTTTCTTATTTCTCTAATTTTAAGCGAAAACTGTCTACAGGCGTACATGCATCTTTACTAGCTCGTCAAACCAGTTGATACCCTTTGTAAATGGGTTGGTTAGATATAAAAGCGTAACTTTTCTTTCTTTTTTTTTTTTTTTTGGTTTCTTTTCTTACTGGAAACTTATCTCGAAATATCTCAGCGCACCAGTAACTGGGACCTAAACGACAAACGCTTCAATTAGTTATTAGTCAATAGACTTGTAATTTTGGGTCTCATCCTGAGACCCAACTTTCCTGAAACCCATTCTTTTCACCTAGGCGGCTCCAAAAAACCCAACCGCTCCAGTTTGACATTGGCTTAGGTGCCTGGATTCAACGATTCTCGGACGGTAACCTACCCATTTGGCACGGCCGCTCCAGGCCGTTCAAGCTTTTTATGACCGGGACGGCCCGGCTTAACACCTGCGGGGTTTCTCAGGCGGGTGGGTGAAAGCAGAATGTCACGGGATTCTGATCAAACCTCATTGATTACTGTGCAGAAAGTAGCATTTATATTAAGCAAACATGCACTTCTGTGAGCCCTGGAGGCCCTGCGATACCACCTTCCAATACGAACTGGCCAGCCTCCCAACTAATCATAGCCGTATACATGCAGCACATTGAAAGTAGACACCCCTGAAGTTTGCTGGGCAAGGCCGATGTTTGCCTTTGGTATGCATAGCAGATAAAAATTGGAAATACAACATTTTTATCCAAGCTGATACACTCGCATGCTGCGGACACCCGGCTGCCCTGCTCATGTTGTATCTCAAGCTCTGAATCCATGAAGCTCCGCCGCCTTACCTAAATATCACCTGTTGTTTATTACCCTGATGCACCTAATTTCCAGATTAACCCCATGTTGAAGATGTCAGCGCATCCTAGACTCCGGCCTGAGAGAGTTTCTCACCACAAAAAATCGGCTAATAAGTACGATCATCGCACGAAGGTTCCGTGATTATGTCTTGAGCCTTTGGTCTTACGGCGGGAGGGGCTCAGAAACCGGTGTAACCATTTCCTTACTGGGTGTCATTCTTAGGAATTGGGCAGTTTAATTGCGACGGAAACGAAATGCAAGCGGCTGAACGCTTAGAAAAGAAAAACATATAAAATACACGCTGATAGCCGTATTCTCCCCTCAACGCTAGGTTCAGAATTCATCTATTCCTCCGGCTATCTCTTCGCGTGTAAACTTAGCAAGCCCAAATTTAAGAATATACAGCAAATCCGAATGTTTCTTCAGTCCACGATCGTCATCTCCTTCCTGGCGGCACATGTATTAGCCTGGACGGTTCCAGCTAACCTCCAAACCTTCTACAATAATGTGAAGAACGGAGGTTGTAAATCCTATGCTGGTGGCAAGAGCAATTTGAATGACGGTCAAGGCCACTCCGGTTTTGGATTTTGCACTGACACCGCGAATGTTGTCTATCTCAGCGGGAAGAACTCACTAGGCGACATGGATATAGACTGTGATGGCGCTTCAAATTGCGGTGGCCTGAGCGGTGATTGGCAAGCGGGAACGTCCTTCGACGATATTCTGACCAGTAAAGGATATGGTATTCAAACGCTAGATGCTAGCATTCATCAGTTTGTATGTTACTTGTTCACTCTCATCATTCCACCGTCGTTGCACTAAATCATACCGTATATATAGTCCGTGCTGGGAACTTGTAATTTGAACCTCCAGGGTACAATTAGCCCTCTCGCCCTAGTAGCTGTGGTTTGCAACAATCAGCTCCTCTATTCGGTTTGGGGGGATACGAACGGGTGCGATGATAATAACTTTACCGGAGAGGCGTCCATATCACTTGCGCAGCTATGCTTCCCCAACGAAGGTCTGAATGGAAACAAAGGCCACGAGGCGCACGACGTTCTGTACCTCGCATTTACAGGATCAGACGCTGTTGTCGGTCCCAGCAACGCCAATTGGAAGGCTAGGTCACCATCTGACTTCCAGAACAGCCTTAAGTCGTTTGGTGACAGTATTCTCACTAAGAAATTCGGCAGTACCGTTCCACCCTCGGATCCTGGGACAGGTACATGCTCCTGGGTTGGCCACTGCGCTGGTGCTAGCTGTAGTACTCACAACGATTGTGATGGCGATTTGGAATGCAAAAGCGGAATATGCGGCGGATCCGGTGGTACTACCCCACCTCAAACTTGCTCCTGGGTTGGCCACTGCGCTGGCGCCAGCTGTAAATCAAACGACGACTGTTCTGACGATCTGGAATGCAAAGGCGGCGTTTGTAGCGCAAGCTCTGGTGGTGGTACTAGCCCGCCGGCAACTTGTTCTTGGGTTGGCCACTGCGCTGGTGCGAGCTGTAGATCACATGATGATTGCTCTGACGATTTAGAGTGTCGCAATGGTATTTGTACTTAGACGAATTCGCGAAGTGGTCAAGTTTTCTCTGTTGGAGCGATTTCCTTAAAATTTGCGATTTTGCTCTACAGCAG
Organism: Orbilia blumenaviensis; assembly: GCA_036872755.1. Taxonomy (NCBI): domain Eukaryota; kingdom Fungi; phylum Ascomycota; class Orbiliomycetes; order Orbiliales; family Orbiliaceae; genus Orbilia; species Orbilia blumenaviensis. The sequence goes on along the minus strand of JAVHNS010000003.1, from coordinate 27,425 downwards.
GCATGTACATGTATTTCAAATTTCAACTGTTGGCTAACTAGATTTCGAGATGTATATTCATGATATTATCATCAGGTAAAAAATCAACTGAGATCCATCTGTATGATGGGATGCGCGGGGCCAGGCCCGCCCGCGTATCAGTAATGAGCCGTAGAGCTTTCTCTTTTCCAACTTGTGTCCTGCGGGACAACCGTAGCCTCGATCTTTAGAACGCAGACAAATAGAAACTGCCATGAGCATAGATCTTGCAATGATAATAAGCATATGCTTCAGGAACGGCTTAGAGCAGTTACCACACTCTAATTCATCTTTGTCATCGCCGCAATCATCACCGTTATAACTTTATCTTCATCTTCATCTTCATTTTCACTATCACCCCCCAACTCATCATTGCCGTCATCGTCGCCAATGGCTGCAACATTGTTATAGCCAATACTAATGTTTGGGGCGGAAGTATTATCGGATGTGGAGGAGTTTTTGCCCGGAGAGCGCTCGAGCTTCGCTGGGCCGATGGACCTCGCGATTGTGGGTCCATAATCATATGTAACTATAGCCAGCTAAGTTAATTTCGATATCTAAACCCTTACAACTGGCCCTGGCATTGCATATATCTAAAATACTGTAAAGCTAATATGAATTACGATATTGTTGGTTATCTCGAGCATCTCCGATAGAAATTCCTTTCAACCAGCCGCTATTTTTCGAAACTCGCCCCGCACGTCCCTAGAAGGGTTGACGGGCTGAAGTCTTTGACTACTTGAAGATGAGCTCGCTTCAATCTCGTGGATACCCGAGTCTCTCTCGGGTGATGAGGTTTGGGGAACTTTTATTTTATCACTTTTTGAAGCGGTGCATAGATATCTTTCGTATAGATCATGAAAACCTGATGCTTGCTCCTCCGAAAATTTACTCCTATGAGGTGTAGAATCTTTCCAGACAGAAGGATTTTCTTCGTTCAACAGAGTGATTGGAGTGGAATCCTACTGAAGAACTCATGCAAATAGTTTTGAGCCTTATCGGAAACGCCTTCTCTCCCTGATTTGGTTCACTGCGCCCTAAACCGAAATACAAATGCTGCGTAGCTGGCTGGAGTTCGAGTCAACTCACAGCAAAAGCGTAACTAAATGGAGTGACCCTACGGTTTGGGAGCCCGGATTACTTGTACGTATGAAAGCGTTCAAATGAGAATCTTCGTGTTTAAAAAAGTCGCCACCTACTTTTTGCGGCGTCTTCAAACATCTGTCACATGCAGATTAGACACAATAGAGGATTCAAAGTTGAATCTAGATATCTGACCGTGAGACCGCTCAGTGGCCCCAATGTCAAACGTTTCTGCAGATTTCTTCTGACAAAGCGTAAGCATATCTAGACAAATATTTTGCAAATATCTGGTGTGTTTATTACGCAGTTAAAAGCCTAGTTCAAAAAGTAGGACGATCAATTACAACAAGTCTTAAAGATGTCGTGATCCACAAATCTGATAATTCATCAATCCTGTGTTATTGAAACGCTTCGCCCATTTTGTCCAATTATAAAAGTCATCTCAGCTTGGTGAATTTGCTAATTGGGCATATACTTCCCTTACCTGTTGGGGTTGCCGTAGCAAGACCATTTACCCCAGGCCATCTATCTAGTATATACCCCAAGGGGACCCTAATTACGGGCAACCATTTGGTTGTTAATAAACAGCAAACCAAAACACGTCATGCATATATGAGGTTCAGCTCGAGATATAGTAACTAAGACAGCCTGTTTAATCTTATAATTGCCACAGCATTTCATCTGCGAAATAAACTGCGCCCACATGAGTCCGAGTTGCGCCGAAAATTATCGCTGCTTGATACGGGTTTCGAATATCACATGTTCTACTCTCCCTGCCTCCGCTTCTTTCTATCTGATGATTTTCTGGTGGTTGACCTAGTGGTTGATTGGGGCGAACACCGATTAATTCCTGGAATCGATAGACTCTGGAGACTGCTTATTTATCCTGGCACCGAACGCTTGGCAGCCTGTCTAGACCCCAACAGAAATTAATGCCCGACTACCGCTATGTATAATTTACAATATTGAGTTAAATAAAATCCGATCTGCCAAATCGTAATTTTCTACCCATAATACCCTAATGAAGTCGGTAAACAGGAGCAAGCGCTAGACAGCATAGGCTTCTTACTACAGGCCGCTGCGACTCGAGATGGTGTCGAACACTTGATCCCCTTCTTGAGCTTGGAGCAGAATTTCACCCCCTCTGCCTTTTCTCGAGCTAGTGCATTGTAGCAATTATCCTGGAATCAAATTCTATTAGCTTCATCGTACGTAGTCAGTTTGTCTTTTTGGAAAATCCTACCCGGTTGCATTTGGGAGCTGCTGTAGTGATAGGCTTCTTAGATGTGGCGGTTTTTTTTGTAGTAGATATCTTTTTGGTGGTCGTTGATTTGGGAGGAGACTTGATGGTGGATCTGCGAGAAGTTGTAGACCTTGCGGTGGTTCTGGAAGTGTTTTTCGTGGTGGTTCTTGTTACAGTTCTTGTTGTAGTTCTGGTAGTTGACCTGGTGGTCGATCGAGCAGTGGTAGTGGTAGATTGAGTAGTAGATCGAGTTGTAGTAGTGGTCGCCGGGTTTCCATCACAGCCACCATTTAGCTGGGGTACACCATTGACCCCCGCGTTGATCTGCACGATGTTTTCTTTAACAGCGTTGAGTTTTGCCTGTGCTAAATAGATATTCTTGTTTTCAACATCAAAGACCGTATATGCGCTACTCAGGAAGGTATCCCCGAGAAGAACGATCTCAGGATCGCCAAAGGTGCTCCCAGCTACTATGCCAAAAAAGCACATATTATTTTCGTCTGGGATTCCAACAAGTTGGTTAATGTCTACGTTGATAGTGATTGTATCGAATTCGAAATTGAAAGTAATGTCCTCATTCATGTTACTGCAAGGGGTTTTGCCAAGAATATCGAAGGGACCAACTGTGACGTTGACAAAGTCGAATATTTGTCCGGCTAGAGCATCCGGTAGTATCATTATACTCGCGCCGGTGTCCAGTAGCGCGGGACCCAATGATGCAGCCCCGGCAGAAAATACAACCGGCTCCCCATTTCTGGTTGCAGAGACGCTTTGCATATTAATGGTATATTCCCGTATCCCTAGAAAAGAATTGGCAATTATGGGCACTCTAGCCAGCGGTCCACAATACTTTTCCGTATCAATTCCGCCGAAAATAACGCTTCCACCGGCAGCCTGGTCTTGAATATTATTCAAATAAACGCTAAAAGCCGCTGTTGGGATTACTCCAGCATCTACTAACGCCAAAGGAAGGTTTCGGTATATTCGAGGAGGGTTGAGAAAGGATGCGAATTCGTTAACGTCGAATCCGACCCCCAATATACTGGAGATAACGGTTGCATTATACATGATACCAAAATGAAAGTTCTTAAGAGCAACACTCCCGATCGTGAGAGTATCATTGGCATAGTCTCCAGTGGCGACTTCACCGCTCAAATAAGCGATACTTAGATCGCTAGCATAATACTGATAGGTGGACGAGGAGTTGGCATTATCTATATAGATTATGTATTAATAGATATTCATGTAAGAGTTTGAACGATATATAAAACATAGGGTAGGGTAGGTTTACAAGTGCCAGAAGCGCTGCACACATCAGGATTGGACGTGCAGAAATCAGAGCCACTGGTAAGAACTACAAGATCTGAACTTCCAGTATCAAGTTGCGCCTGAAGTCTTTGCGGTGGCGTTCCGAGTGTTATGTCCACAACGAAGTAGGGGTATTTGTTGAGAAGAGGGGACGAGACGTGTCGTTTGTGGATGCGTCGAACCGCATCAGGTGGGAGTTCAACTTTAGTGACTGGAAGCGAAAAGACTTGGAGAGCCTCAACTCCTGCTACCAGAGAAATCGCCGCAAAACAGGACAATGTAGTCCACATTGTTGATATAAATTCTCGAATAAACAGGTGAAGACAGTTACACAGCACTGGGGGCTTGATTCTGCTCCAGGTGGGTTTCTGGTGGGAATATATACTAGAGGAGAAAAAATGAACTAGAAGAATACAGATTCAACCATATATGTAAAGGGAAACATTAATTCAGGAGATTCCTAGCTTATTCGGCGTGATTGGGCGCAAGCTGTGCAGAATGCGACCTTCGATCGAGCAATTTCATCTCCTGCGCATCGAGTCCCGTACGCGCTGAACTCTAGCGTATCCCCTGCAAATTATAGAACGGAAGAAACCGCACTTAGAGCGATTCTTGTAACCTTCAGCTCTGATGTAGCTCAATTCCCGTCTTGGATAAACCTTTGCCATGTCGTTTCGGTGTTACACGAGTATTTTCCCATCTGAAAAGGGGAATTCTGCGAAATTACCACAATCTTGTTTTGTACTTACATACATAAGCCCGACGCTTGGATGCAAGAATCCGGTTTTTCGTGGTTTGATTGTTCAAGCCGCATAAGCCTCGCACTAGAGAGGTGAGGATCCAATCACATATGTCTCCGACATGGGCAATGCCAGGAACTGCTTGGTTTTCATGACGGATTGACCTGTTGGAATCTAAACAGGTTCATGGCGCACTGATCGCCATCGATCTCCTTGCGCCCACGCTAACCTGATTTGATTTAAGGTTGGACACAAAATACTTAAATAGGGGCTGCGTTGGCGATTTTCAACTTATGAAATCATCAAATACATTTGTAAAACTCCGCTTATCCGCGTATGATATTGCATCCCCATTACTTTGCCCATTACTGGAGCCTGTTACTATTTTCTAGATGTGCATCTTATCTTTACCTATATTTTTCGAAATTTTGCAGCTAATACTAATGGCAATCCTCTCTTGAGCCCGTTACTGCTAATAGTATTCAACCATGGTGTCGTACTATGTGCGCATCATGCTCTTCTCAAATTTTCTGCTAGCCATTAAAGAGCCTGGATTGCTGGAGGATGGATTTTTCCTGCAATATCAAGGTGTACGGTCTTGCAAGCGGTCGCATTATCATGATACAAGATAGAAGAGGTCTTTTGCCCATAGTCCGACTTCCGGATTCTTTAGACAGGACCCGGTCGTCTGAAGCCGACAGTTCTTTCCACCAATTTTGTCCTAGTGGGATATGGCCTAGTTGGCCGTAAGAATGATATATGAGCTTAAGAAGCTCTAGCTCTTCAAATAATCCCTCTACTAAGATAAATTTTGGCAACGTCCTATCTGATTATCGAATTATTAAATTGACCTAAGCCTACTCTATCTATAAATGTAGCTTCAAAATAATACAAATGAAGTAGTGTTCATTCGGTACCGTGATAGAACTGATAACATGGGCGGATGTTGTCGGCTGCGCTTATGCAGGCAGGCAGGCAATTGGGCAGGCAATTGGGCAGGCAGGTAAAAAGTAGTTTTGGTAGTTAGTCTGACAGGTGATTAGGTAAATACGCTGTTCTACCCCTGGCTGGTTTTAGCTTATAAGCTCGTAGGCCGGTAGGTACCTTGGCGTTAAGTATGCAGGCAGTGACAATACAGGTGGTGACAAGCATGCTGGTGGTAGATATGGTAGTGCTATGGTGGTGGTGGGCGTGTTGGTTTTGACAGGTATGCTGCTAGTATACTAGTAACAAGCCTGTTGGTGGCAGATTGTGATTCGGTGGGAGTAATTGTGGTCGATGCTTGGTTTACTTAGCATTCTGCTAGTAGTTTTTCCTTATGAGACTTCGTTTTGCGGTTTCCTTAACCAAATGTTTTAATTTTTAGAAATACCGAGGTAGATAAGTAGTAGTTCGGAGGTAGCTGGTGTCATCGAGACCAGGGAGCTGGGAGGCTGTAAAGTGTGTTGTTCTTGTTGCAATCGGCGAGTTTTCTTTTTGATGTTCTATGCGGCGCTATATATTTTGTCTGAAGGATGGATTAACTAGTACCATAGTCTAGTTAATGAGGCAATGCGGCGTCCGAGAAGGATGCGTATATACTTAAGTAAGTACCTAGCTACGAGGACTACCGTATACCAAGCTCCTTTATCCCTAAACTGGCTATCTCATCTCAGGGCCTGACTAGTTAGTGCAGGCCTGAAAGAGCAGGGCCCTGGCAGGACGCTGGGAGGCTACGCCTTGGTTCAGTATATCTCACGCATGCTATTCCAAAGGAAACTCGACAATTCAGCTTTCGAATTTGATTTCTTTCGGTCGCCCCAAAAATAATGTGTAGATACTTGCAGCACAGATTCGCATGCAGCATGATTTCTATCGGTCATTGCAAGAGACTTGGTGTGCAGCAGCAGCTAGTTACTGCATACTTTCCCCCTGTAGTTAATCGTTGATTGGACTTTCCAAGCTATTAAGCGAGCCGCAAATCTATTTTTGCAAAAACGGGTCCACTGTAAATTTTTACGAAGGAATGAAAAGTAAGGCTAACGTTTTTGAGCCTGTATACTTAAGTACGTGAAACCTCGATAGATCACCATATGCTGGTCGTTTAAACGTTAGGACTTTAATGTCATCCGAAGATCACCATGGGCCAATATCACCTAGTTATAACGATCTTATCATTCTTCCTCGCTTATGTTCGGGCAACCCCAAATACAGTATGCGATCAAAGAGGTATTCTCAGTCTCAGGCCTTGCGCGGCGATATGCATCGGCTGTTCTGTAGATGCCGAACAGCGCATTGCAAATTGGCTAGGCTGCGGCCCCAATCCAGTGAATGAGTGCTGGTGCTCTACTGCGCTCTATCCTTTAGCGACCTCAGGACTCAGTTCCTGCATATCACAAAGTTGCACTCTTGGAGGTTGGCAGGACGACTACACTAGCGCTGTCAGCTTTTATGCTAGCTATTGCCAAGGAGCGGGGTTCACCGCTGTTTTACCTGGACAAGTCCCAGCAGAGCCGACCTTGGATCGAACCACCGCCACCACATCAACTATGACTCGTCCGAATGATCCTACCATTACGGCTACTGTCAGAACTCACACCACCAACGTTACGAAAGTACTATATTCGACTTACACGACCATCCTCAATGATACAGCGGTAGCCGAGCTAGCTGCCGAGTGGTCGAAAAAACAGGGACTCACTCCCAGTGATAAAATTGCGATTGCAATTGGTACGATTTCCTTACCTGTTTGGATGATTTTAATAGCATGGAGTATCTGTTTAAAGAGGAGGAACACTATTTTGATATCGTTGCTCCAATCAGCCGCAAGCACGGGCGGTAACGAGGATTATTTTGAAACTATGTAGTTTCCGGATTTTCCCTAGTACTATAGTCAATGGGTAGATACATAATCAGAAGCGTCCCTAAGGTCCTTTAGTTTCAGGTATCGTTATATATAATTAGTGTGGCTGATACACAATAATTAACTTTGTGTCTTGGTTGATTCTCTATCGATGGGATACTATTTCGGTATCACCGAGATCTAGGAGAGCAGGTGTAGTGATACTAGCTAATTGAAGAAGTGTCGGCCCTTTCTTGGCTGCATGCGAGCCGGAGAACGCTAGGACCTTGCTTAAGCTGATTTTGTTAATTCCTAGTATTAAAAACCTTTGGTACATTTTATAGCCAAATTACAGTAAAAGATTTCTGGTCAAATTTTTGAGAGTCAGAAACATAAACCTTAATATAGTGGAAAAATAGAAGATCTTATTACCCATAGGTTGATTGTGTCTAAGTGTTAATATATTTACCAAGTTATTATTGTTTAAATTTGAGCATGAGGACGCCGAAGAATCATTTTTGTTTGATTTAGTATTATGATCACTCCTTCTTTTCCGAAAACCCTAATTCTTGTACCTTAGTAATTAGAATTGCCTATTAGTTGGGTTAGGTTAGAGGAATATTCAGTAAAATTGATTTTGTCTTTAGTATTGATCACAGCTTGCCTCCTACGAGAGTATGGCCTCGGCCCCCAATCTCGATTTTCCGTTCCGCAAAATGAACTGTTTTCCTTGTTCGACGCATTTCATACAAGGTCTAGCTTGGAATAGATATTGAGGTCTTTGATGATGCTATTAAACTCATGAGAAGAAGAGGCTCTTAGTCCAAACTAATTACATTTCGAACAATTTAAGCTTGGATTCTCTGCAAAGTTATATAGTACCCCATCTTCACGTTCGTTTTAGACTTTTCCCAGTTCCAACCTCAAATTTATGGTTTCAGAGCATATGAAGCGGTTTAAGGTTCTTATATATACCAAATTTTATGGAATAATGTGCGAAAACCAGACAGTAGAACAGCTGAATTCATGAATCGATTCGTAAAATTTAGACTTTGATCATTTTGCAACGCGCTACCCTTTCACTATCGTATTGATATACTTTCATGCTTTAAATTTGCTTTATGAGGACTAGATACTAATTCGCTGGTATAATACCTTACATCTCACCTTCAAAAGTTCCGTATGCCTTATTTAAAGTACGCCCATCCGCTGGGCCGTAAGGTATAGGGGTCATGTCCCAATATTGGCGCCTCGCGTTCTTGTAATTCTTGACCAGGAGATACATCATATTCCTGCCGAACCAAATTTGAACCCAATATGTCACCTTATTCTTATTTTGGGGTACTAGGATTCCTGGCAGCCCGTCCTTGGAATGTAGCAGAGTTATATTTTTCGTCCAGCCGTCAAAACTAAATGGCATTCTATATACCCCCAGCTCGCGAACTTGCGGGGCCCTATTGTCTATTTTTGCCGTTGGAGGAGGTCTCGTAGACTTGCAGGCAACTACCTGCACAGCCCGCTTATCGGCGAATTCTCTCACTATGCCCTCCTTGGTAAATCCCTTGATGTCAACATCGACCACGCAGCGCCTGAAACCCGGCCCGTTCCTCGGCAACTGGTGTTTCTTCCCAAACCACATGATAGACAGGTCTTCGATCTTGGGTGGTTCGAAGTACCGGACGGGTAGGATGCCGTAGGAGTTTTGACTCAGCTTCGATCGACGAGTGTCAATCCAGTTGCGGGCCGTCGTCTTCCATAACCGGAGATGCGTCTGAGCGCCGCTGCCCATCGTGAAAACCGACCGCTGATGGCTTGAAATGCTCCACTTTTTGTTGGGCCTGAACGATCCGTTTCCAATAATGTTCCAGCGGCTGTCTTGCCTATGATACTCTAGGAACAGCAGGTACTCGTAGCCTTTGAGATTCGGTCTGGAGCTAGGAAACCGTATGGCAGGATCTTTGCTCCTCATGTCTCCGATAGTTCCGACGTGCAGGGCCATGACGTTCCCCTTTTTCACCCGCTCAAGCTTGTTGTCGCTAGCCCAGTAATACAGGCTCCCCGTCATGCTCCCAATGGCTGCTTTGGCCCTCATCCTTTGCGTCTGTGGCCCGGATACCCTGTTAGTTACAGGATAGCGCCCCCAAATTTTACGAACCCTCACTAGGGCTCCATTGACGACATGCGGGTATGAATGGGTCATAAAAACCACATCAGTTTTTGCGATGTAATATGGGGAGTCGGCGACGTGGAAACCCACCCATTCAGAAATTCCGCTGAATGTTAGGACTGGTGGGGTGTTAGAGGAAAATTGGTTTGCACCCTCTGTGTGCGGGAACATTGGGAGAAATGATTGATCTTGGTAAGGGATATCGTTCCCTTCCACCCCTCCTATTGCTAAGAACGATAGCCCGGAGAGCTTTTGTGTCGCCATCTTCCGGCAGAAGTCGTTGAATACATACATCGGCGACCGGTTGTAGAGGTAAGGGTCGACCGGCACAATTTCAAGCCGGGCCACAGTCCCGGGATTAATTGGCCGTCGGAAGCAGCCCATGGCGCTGTATATGACATCGACAGGTCGTGAAGATGTCCGCAGGAATAGGCTCCTCCACATGCCCGTGTACCGAACCCCAATATCATTTGACATCGCCGCACGGAGCGCACGTCTAGGAACGTCGCCAGCTCGGGGGGTCATCCCATCCACTACCCTGATACGGGGACCATTTTTGAGTTTTGCGTCAGCCATGTCGAGGAGTTCCCGGATATCGATTAAGCACAGGTCTGCCGTATTACGCTTCTTGATAAACTCTAGCCGCCATGACCTCCCACCCTTAATCTCCGAAACTGGGTTCGGGTAAGTTGATTCCCACTTTACGTATGCATAAGTGTATTTCCGGTTGAGGACCGCCTCTTGGAGCGTCCACGCCCTGTCAATCCATCCCGTTGGATTCTCGACGCCGTGCACCGAGCCGACTCCGCCAATCATAACTACCACGCTCTTCGAGTGCTTGTAAATGTCAGCCATGAGACAAATCTGGCCCAATTTGTCTTTGCTGTTCGGCTGGTCCAGGCAAAGGAGGTCTAGCCATAGGAAGCTAGCCCCCCCTAGCATCGTCGATTTCTTTACCGCGTAGGCAACATCCTGAAGGCCCTCCATGCTTATCGTTTGCTTTTCGTTGCTGTTGGTCTCAATATCGATCGCGGTGCCCTTCTGCTTGGATTCGGTGAGGTCTGCCTTAACATCGCTTGCGGCGTCCCAGACATGAGAAATGGCGGTGTACATGAATCCTGCTCTGACAATCTGCCGGAGTTTATCTTTCTGCGCCCATTTTATATCCTTATATTCCCAGATCTCGATCTCGCCTTGAAGCAGCTTGTTGACGCTGATGACGCGAAACGCACCAGATTTGCCTCTGCCGTTGTAGCTGAAGTCTACACCGTCGCTGGGTTTCCAACTAAAAATAACTTGCTTTGTGGGGAGAACGCTAGTTGTCTTTTGAGGCGGAGGCATAGCGAGATACTGTACACCGCCAAAGAATAGGGTGTTGTAGAATCTCAATCATATAATTGTTATCAACAGCTCGGATTTGGTGCCCTGTTGCATACTCTCGTCGTATTATTTTTCGTTGGTGCTGGTTTATGAGAGCACTGGACCGAGACTAGAGATCACTGTTTTTAACAGAGGGCCCCGCTTCAAATATGTGCGCATAAGCATTTAAATGCGTAGAATCATGTGGCAGGGCTAATGGATCCTTCTGGCCCTGCTGCCTCATGCAGGGAGGTGTAAAAATATTTACATCAAGTATACCACGGCGGATAGTCTACGCCGTCGCAATGCTGCATATGCACGCCTGATGCACGCCTGATGCACGCCTTATGTATCATATAACCAATAAATGTTTGCCACCTACCATTTTTTGTTCTTTATCTTCCCATTAAGATGTCGGATAACCTTAGGCGACAGCTGCGCTGATAAAGAGTCATAGGAATGACATCTGATGGGATGAGGAAAACGGGATGGAGGACGGATTCCACATGGTGAGGGGCACATATTAAACCAACCCCCATCACCCAAATCATCACCGCACTCTAGAAATATATTATCACTACTCGGCATTGTTATTGCCTGTCTGGGTTACCTGAAAGATATCGTTTGAGAATGTCTGAAATAGAAATAGGGACTCAAGGTCCCCTTGGGAGTGATCTATTCCCTGCGCTTCAGAAACTGGGGGATTTCACGAAACAACATGTTAAATGTAGGTGTCTTTCCGAGCCCAAAAAACACGTACGAACGCTAATGTATATGCGCAGTCCTTTTACCTACCATCATGGTCCTCACGGCCCAATTCACAAGCATTTCACACTGGGTTCCGTTGCAAGATTCGGGACTCACGCTCATCCTTTACGCCGCTTACAGCGGAGGGCAGCTGAGGCTTCAGGATCTGAAGCGTCATCGCTTTCTTATTCCTGCTCTCGTAGTGCTGGGTATGCAATACCCGGCTCTTTCAGAGTCAATCTCAGTACAACATGGAGTAGCCATCTTTGCCATATATGCCTTTTACAACAAAGAAAACTTGGACTTGCGAAATATAGAGGCCTCTCCGATTCTTGTTCTTCTCGCGGTCTTAGGAACACAAATTGAACCTAATCCCGGTAGCTGGACTATTGGCATTGCCTTTTACCTGATGTATCAGGGGAAGAATGGTGAAGACGATAATAAATTTTCTCTTCCTTTTCTTATTGGAGCAGCGCTTGCGGTGCCAACACTATCGCTCCCTCAGACCTGGGCGGCTACCGCCCAGATCCAAAAGCTCGTTCTTTTTTTGGCCGCCTACATCTTCTATCACGCCGACACGGCGGCAACAGCCGAGGCTCTAGTAGCCTTCCAAACGATAACCAATCGCGTTGGTACTTACTTTAAAGGTATAGCTTCTGCAGCCTGTTTTCTTCGTGTGATGAGCTAACGTTATCGCCCTATAAAAAAGTCGGATTTGCGGTAGGAATAGCCTGCTACATGCCGATACACCATGGTTTACCTCTGCAATTCCAAGTCTGGACCCACTGCCTGGCCATTGGGGTAGTGGTCATGGTAGGCTACTTCTCGTCTCCTACGAAGTTCTGCGGGCCCGCCAGGTACGGCTACATAAACTACAGTCGCCACTTTGCCCAGCTGTACAGCGTGCTGTGCGACTGGTGGGTATACGCCGTATTTTTCGTTCTGATACCCGCATGTCTTCCATTCCTCGGGTTCGGGGTCATAGCAACTGCAATGGTAACGTGGGTTGTAGTCTGGCGGGAGTACTCTAGGGCTCTCACGGATATTACGGACAAAGCCTGCGTGGAGGTATCGCGCGCTAGCTTGGCTGAAGAATTGGCACGCGAGTATGCATCCACAGCGGATCGCTACCGCAAGCAGATGCTCGAGACGGTTGCGGTCGCGCGCCGTGATGCCTTCCTGGCTCAGTCGGTCAGGGCCACGGATTTTTTCGACTGCACGGCGAAAGCCTGGGCCGCTTTGGGCGAAGTTGTCGGTCCTGTGGACGACATGGTCAAAAAGGCCGAAGAAACGATCGATGCAGCGCAAATGGCAGAAAATGCGGCGGAAGATGCTGCATACGATGAAGAGCCCAGCGAAGGCAACAATGGCAATGATGACGATGATGAAGATGATGACAAAGATGACAATGATGAATTCGACGGTGGAAATGGTGGACCTGCTACGGAACTGTTCAAGTCTGCAATGAAGGCAAAGAAAAAAGCGGCGCAAATACGTGACAAGTTGACGGCGGCTCAAGAAACGATACGCTTCTCGGAAGCGGCAAATGAACAACATGAGAAGTCAAGAGTCGATGCCAAAAATAACGCTGACAGTGCGGTTTCAGCCGCCAAAATGCTCGAAGAGAAACTCCTTCACTCGACGAGAGAAGTTTCTGCCGCGGTGACGTATGCCGCTAGGGTTAAGACACTGGCAGCACGGGCCACAGTTGTTGCAACTGATGGAGATATGGCTACTGCGCAGGAATTCTTGAATTCCGCCAAGTCTGCTGCTGATAATGTGGAACGATCCAAAGAAAAGCTCCTTTCAGTCATGAATAGCGCTCGAATAGTATTGTTAGGGTACATGGGAATAGCTCAAGCAGAGGAAACAGTCAGCCTCATTAAATAGTTCTCAGAATTATCTTACTTAGCAAGTGACTCTCTTTATCCAAAATCTAAAACTTTACTTTTTATGTAATAATTCAGTTTTGCAAAAAATAGTTGTTATAGTTTATGAAATTTTTTGATAGAATATTATGTGAGAGAAATAATATTAATAATAATTTTAATAAACATGTTTGTAGATTTTATATTTTAGGTACTTTTTTATTAATTATTAATATATATATAATTATATAATTTTATTTTATAATTATTAAATTTATTATATTTTTTTTTATTTAAATTAATATAAATTTATTATTTTTTTTTTTTAATAATTTTAATTATTTTAAAAGTTTAATAATATTTTTATAATAATAATACCAGCTATTCACGCCGTCATTCCGGGGTGGAATGACCCCGTGTCCCATAGTGTCCCGGAACGCCGATCCCCTAAGCGAGCCCGCCCGTTTTGCTGGTATCCATGCCGGTTTGTTAGGGACACCACCAAAAAGTGCTCCGGTCATTCCACCCCCCTCGGGTCATTCCACCCTCGGTAGCCATGCCCTCAGAACTGAGGTTCGGACAAGCATCGACGCCTGTCCGGACAGACGTCGTAGGACAGCCAGGACAGGGATTGAAGCTGAATCCGGACAGAATTACCACTTCCGGACACTTACCGTTTCCGTATTGCAGCGCCACCACCAAAATTCTATAGCGCCACTCACTCACTCGCTCGTGCTACCACCACCACCACCACCACCAAAATCCTGTATCGGTAAGTCTCTCGAGATGGACAGCTATCATGCTCCTACATCAAACCGAAACAGAAAAAAAAAACTAAAAATTATGAATTGTAGAGCTGCATCATAGCTTTCATTTGGTCCGGTTTCAGCTTCTATAAACGCAGTGCTGAGGAAATACAGCGGTTCTAAGTGCAGTCGGTCGGTGAAGCAGTGAGGCGGTGAAGCGGTGAAGTCTAAGTTGAGATCGTGAGATACTTCCAAAGAAATGCCGACACCGTCATTCTAGCCGAAACGGACTCCAAAAAATCCAATTAAATTACCAGATGATAGCAAGCCATATAGCTTTCGATTCCTGGATTTTATTTGCTCTGGCTGCCGTATTGATTGAGATCCTACGGTCGGGCTTTTGCAAGTACGTCTAGGCTAATCTCGAAGTAAACGTTGGTAAGGTCAAATTCATAATGAGGGATCAATTTGGACACTTGCTAGGCTAGCTTGATAGGATGAATCATGAATTAAAGCTGAAGTCTAGATACCGACGCCGTCATTCCAGCTGAAACAACCTCCAAAAAATCCGATTAAATTACTAGACAATGGGCAGCCATATAGCTTTTGATTCTCAAATTTTATTTGCTCTGGCTGCTGTATTGACGGAGATCCCACGGTCGGACTTTTACAAGTACGTCTACGCTAGTTTCGTAGTAAGCGTTGGTAAGATGTATGCATAGCACGACAATGCCATAATTCATAGTAGGACAGGGATCAATTTGGACACTTGCCAGCCTCCGACACTTGCTAGCTACTAGCTTGATAGTACGAACTGTCAATCAAAGCTGAAGTCCAGATACCGACGCTGTCATTCCAGCTGAAACAACCTCCAAAAAATCCGATTAAATTACTAGACAATGGGCAGCTATATAGCTTTCAAATCCCGAATTTTATTTGCTCTGGCAGCTGTATTGATGGAGATTCCACGGTCGGGATTTTGCAAGTATGTCTACGCTAGTCTCGTAGTAAACGTTGACATGTAGGACATGTTACAATTCATAATAAGGCAGGAATCAATTTGGACTCTTACTAGGTAGGTAGCTTGATAGTATATACCATGAATGAAAGCTGGAGTTCGGATACCGACGCCGTCATTCCAGTCGAAAAAGTGTCCAAAAAATCCAATTAAATTACTGGATGCTAGCAAGCCATATAGCTTTCGGTTCACGGATTTTATTTGCTCTGGCTGCTGTATTGATGGAAATTTCACGGTCGGGATTTGTTACGGTACCGGTCGGGATTTGTTACGGTACCGGTCGGGATTTGTTACGGTACCGGTCGGCTTTGGCAGGGTAGCCACATACCTGATACCCGCTTACCTGCTTTGAGTGTGCCGTCTGTCAGCGCCGCTTCTAGTACCGGATCGAACCTGTCGCTATCGAAGCAGCCATTTCACCGAGAAAAATTCCTAGGTAGAGCTGGAATATAGGTCTTATGAAAGACTAAATTTATCTTTACCATCAATGATATTGCTGGAGATCCTACGACTGGAAGAAGTCATGAGTACTAGAGCAGCGTCATTCCACTTCAAAGAAGCTAAAAAAAACCAATCCAAAAATAGCCGGGTATAGCTAGACCATATTGTATTTATACTAACTAGCTCATGTATTGGTAGAGATTCTACGGTCGACATTTTGGTGTTTGGCCCAATGTTATTGGTGCTCGCGGCTTGATCAATTGACCATTATATCTCGTACCAAATACTCCTGTCCGTTCCGTCTATCTATCTATCTATCTATCTATCCATCTAACAGGCTGGCTGGCCAACCGGTTAACCGTTTAACATCTTTTGCAGCGTCACCGTATAAATAATGTATTCTGGAGTGATTTATCAGTTTCGCAGCGCCACCATACAAATTTAATGGCGCCACCTTTCTGCGTCCAAGGCTATATGGATGTATATCTAGCGAGTAGGCACCCGGTAAATAGACATATATGGTAATTCTGGAGTTTTGCGGCGCCATCATACAAATTTGTTGGCGCCACAACCCGTATCGTAGGTAGATGGATAGATACTCAGTGGATAGACATGTCGTAGGAGGACATGACTCAATTTGGACACTTTGCTGACTCGATGGTATGAATTAAAAGCTGGAGTCCAGATACCAACGCTGTCATTCTAAGTAAAAAAAAAAAAAGCCCTATAAAAAATCCAATTAGATTACCAGATGATGGCAGGTCATATAGCTTTCGCTTTCTGGATTTTATTTGCTCTAACTGCTGTACGGACAGCTGGTGAAGATTTCGTAAGTATGTCTATGCGCCAACCTGACGTGGTTGGGCTGTCATAATAGAATATGAACATGTTAGCTTGATAGGTACCTAGCGTCATTCCAGCTGGAACAGCCTTTAAAAACCCAATTAAATTATCAAATGATGACAAGCTACGTAGCTTTCGATTCCCTAATTTTATTTGCTCTGGCTGCTGTATTGATGGAGATTTCGCGGTCGGGGTTTTTGCGTTAGAGTGGGACAGGTTGAACTTTTGCAGGAATTCAAGCGCTTAAGCTGGGGTCCAGATACCAACGCTGCCATTCCGGCTGGAATGGCCTCTAAACAATTTAATAAAATAACGTAATGATAGCAGGCCATATAGTTTTCAGTTCCAGGTTTTTGTTTGCTCTGACTGCTGTATTGGTGGAGATCTCACGGTCGGGATTAGTTACGGGATTAGTTATGGTCGGCTTTGGCAGGGCTTCAACTTTAAGTGCTTTGGAAGGGCTTTTAGTATCGGATCGAATAGGTACTGTCGAAGCAGTCATTCCACCTTAGATGATTGAGGGGAAATTAGGAAAAATTCCTAGGTAGAGCTGAGCTATAGGTCTTATGAGAGACTAGATTTATCCTGACTTTTGACGATATTGGTGGAGATACTACGGTTGGTGGTACCGGTACGGTTTTGGTACTGCCTGAACTATATTAACTACAGTTGAAGGGCTGGTCGGAAGGAAGTCATACTAGGGTAGCGTTATTCCACTCCAAAGAAGCTAAAAAAATCTAAAAAAAAAAAGTGCTGAGTAGAGCTAGGCCATATGGCTTCCGGGGTCTTGATTTTATTGACGTTAGCTTATATATCGATGGAGATTCTACAGTCGGTCGGCATTTCTGTTCAATACTCGTGTTTGACCAGCTGAGGGAAGGTTGTCTTCTCCAACAAGTTCCTACGGGAATTGTTCATCCGTGCTAGCTAGTACATTGTTTTAACTGCTGCATACCGTAGGGGGTTTGGGTACTTTTCTAGGACTGCTTCCGAATAATGAAACATTTTAAAAAGAAATCAAGCCGTCTTATTGTCTTTCAAGTTGTTATTTATACTGTTTTAATTAAGTTCCCTTTTTTCTGTAAACCGTCTTGAGAAACTAGCCAAAACCCTGTACGGTAATTACTACACAAGTAGGCCTATGCAATCACTTCAAACAGTTATTCCGTTTTCAGACCAAGTAAGAAATTTTAGGAAAACTATCACGTGCGGCCGCAGGAGTTGCAAGGTACCGTTAGACTGGGAGAAAGGCAGTTAAATAGAAATGGTTTGATGGCCGGTGAGTTGTGCTGTCGTAGGATCCTAAAAACAGCCTCCTCCTCCTCCTCCTCCTCCTCCTCTTCATAGGGCACTCATAGGACGCTCATAGGACAGTCTCATAGGACACTCATAGGACAGCCTCATAGGACAGTCCAAGTGGGCATGACTGAAGGATCTGTATGTAAGTTAGCGTGCAACTGCTTTTGTCCGTTCGTTTAGTCAGTCAGTTAGTCAGTCAGTTTAACATCTTTCTGAGCGCATAACTATAAAGAATGTATTCGGGAGTGATTTATCGGTTTTGTGGCGCCACCGCCAAAATTTCTGAGTGCAGGGCTGTATCGACGTACATGTAACTAGTAAGTGAGTAGACGCCCGGTAAATAGGCATATATGATAATTCTGGAGTTTTGCAGCGCCACCATACAAATTTGTTGGCGCCACAACCGTAGGTAGATGGATAGATACTCAGTAAGCAGATATATATAGGTAGTGGACTTAAGGTTTAATTTAGCGGCGCCACTATACAAATTTGCTAGTGCCACTGCTTAGAAGACTAGTTTAGAGAAGACATGCAGACACGCAAGAAGGGTTACCAGCTATGGTAGACGGTAAATAAAAATATATTTCGATATATAATAAGTCATTGTGTAAAAGCGTTTGTTACGATGTAATTCAAATTGTAACTATCTTCAGCGCTAAGTAGAGGTTTGGACTCAAGATATGATATAAAAAGAATCAGTAATACCGCCATCTAAGTTTATTCGCCGGGTGGGACTGGGATAGATGTACATCGATAGGTCTTCATAATTAAAGTAGTGGTACACATTCTATTTGAGTTGCTGTTACCGCCCTTGACTATGCCGGTGGTATTGTATCTGTAGATCACGTAGACGATCTGGAAACGATTATATAAAACTAACCATCTTACATGTATATATACAGCTAAGTTTTTTTGGGCAGATATGGCTTCCTAAAATTAGGTTGGATTGCTGCTCTTTCAAGTTCTTTAAAACTCATACACGAGGTTCATCTGGTCCCAAAGTGAGATCCGTTCAACAGTATAACTATTGAGATGGCTCTCACCTACAAAACTATGGGTATTAATAAGCACATTGACTATATCCGGGATCCCTGCAGCTTGAGTAGACGGTCGCGTGGGCGGCTAAATCAGCCAACACCCAACTAACCAATAAACCAGACAACTATAAACAAAACAATAATCCTATAAAAGCTTGAATAACTAGAGCCAAAGTAATGTGTCGCAAACTAGTGTCATTAATAGTAGCTTTGTAGGCCCGGAAAAGAATAAAATCTTGCAAGCAAACACGCGAATTCCTAGATCCCAAATATGCCCCACATCCTCCCGAAACCGTCTCCGAGGCTCAACTTCAGTCCAACAAACGGGTCTAGGATGTTTTGTTCAGTCACATCCAAATCTAGTATTAGAGATGGTGCCTATTGTTCCGACTTCTAGCGTAGTAGCCAGAGTTTACTCCGTAAGCAGTCAATATGCTGCCTATATCACTAACTTATATTTAATACCCAATGTCAGCTGCGTTATGCTTAGGTTAGTCCAAAAATCGATTCTTTTGTATTTAGATGAATTATAAAATCGTCCACTTGTGAGCTAGCCACTAGCCTGCGAACTAGCTGGCAACCTGCGAACTAATTACTAGTTTGTGAGCTAGCTGCCAGCCTGTGAATTACTAGTAGCCTGGGAACCAGCTACCAGCTTACGAATTAGCTACTAATCTACGGACCAGTCATCAATCTGTAAACCAAGCGCTAGCTTACCTGCCCTACTAATTTATAACCCAGCAAATAATCCATAAATCAGTTACCAACCTGCGGACCAGCTACTAGCTTGCGGATCAGCGTTCATATCTACGTGCTAGCTGCTAGCCCGTGAACTAGTTGTTGTACTTGCCTTCCAGCTTAGCAAGTGACTGTGTGCTGCATGACCGTCCGAAACGAATAATCTTAAAAAGGATCTGTAAGCAAAACTAAAATGACATACACCTACACATTCATCTCTCTAGTAACTCAACAGCCAAAGTCTACTTTGTGGGCAACTGATTTTCTGCCCAGAATGCCAGTATACGGTTAATACTTAACGAAAGCTGTGTTACGCCTAATCCAGGCTAGGAATCGACTGATTTGTCTGTGTCTGAATGAGTCGGCTACTAACATATGTACATGTACCAGCTAGTAGCCTACGAACCAACTACCGGCCTACAAACTAACCAATCGCCCACGAACCGATTGCCTACATGTGAACCGGCTGCTAGCCTATGAACTAATTACCAGCCTCCGAACCAACTACCACCCACGACCTAACCAATAGCCTGTGAACTAGCTGCCAGTCTGTTAATTAGCTACCAGCCCGCCAATTAGCTGTTCACCTGTATACCAGTTACTAACTGCCTACCCGTGTACTAACCAACAGCATGTGACCAGCTAATAGTTTACAAACCAGCTGCTAACTTGCAGGCTAGACTGCCCGCTTACATGTTAGCTGCCAGCCCGTAAGCTAACTGTTATACCTGCTTACTTACTACCAGCCTACAACCTATACAAGATAATCCTTTCCACTCCGGATCCCTGTAGAGCAGTCGAGCATAGACGAAGCAGTAGCCCTGCAAAGGATTGAATAGCTAGAATGGTGTGCCGCAAACTAATACCATTGATAACAGTTCCGGAGACATCCGCGTTGATTTTGTGGGATTTCGCGAGCACACAAATTCCTAAGCCCCGTGTATGCCCCCACATCCTCCCGAAACTCTCGCCGAGGCTCGGTTCGTGAACAGGGCGTTTGGCGAACCCTGTCAGCCACATCCAAATACAGTAAATGCCGAACTGTATCGAGAACAATTAATTTCGAGGCCATCGACGACGCGAGAGCGTGTAGTCAAAGTACTTCCCTTTGCAAGCTTAGGCAGTAGTTTCAAAACTACGGTTTATGCTAGAATTAGCGTTAGGGTTGCTTCGGCAACAGAGCTGAAATATTTAATTTCGAACTTTCGAAAGCTCGAACTCCTATTTTATATTGCAGTCTATCCAACTGGCTTCCAACTTCTCCCCATCTCCTACCAAGCTTCTCCCATCTTCTACCACACTTCTCCCTCTGCTAACTCTTACCTGCCTCCTACGAAACTGGAACGATCAAATGGACAACCTTTTCCACCAAATAGTACGTATTCAAATCGTGTTAAGGCGTTAAACACTGACATGAGATTTAGCGAGTAACAGAAACTGAAGATGCCATGCTGCAAGACTTCAACCTAGCACGGTACTCCTTCGATGGCCTGGATGTCATAGTATGCTTAGAATGTCGCGTCATCTGCCTACCGAATAGAGCTCCAGGACATTTGGTCGGCCACGGCTTTAAAAAAGCCGCCATCCTGAAAGCTCTGAACACCATCCTTCGAACTAAAGTCTGGGCTTCACAGCAACAATTGGAAGAGTTATTCGAGAGGCTGGTAGACATTGAGAAACGACACCGACCGATACATCCGCTCGAGGTGCATCAAGGCTGGCAGTGTAGCTACTGCGGCCGATGTCTCTCTACCAGGAGATCATTAAGCACCCATAAATGTGCCTGCCCGAAGCGCCCGACAAATAAGATTGGATTTGACTCCACACCGGAACCGGTCTGGTGCCAAAAGTTGGTGAATGGAAAGGGGAAGGCATACTTTCGGGTCTACCCAGAGGATGGCTCCCCTAAAGCCCCTGAACCGAATCAGAATGACCTCGCGACTTTAATAGAACTGCAGCAGCAGAAGCTGGATGTTACCGTAGACATAGAAGCTGGGACGAAAACAATGCCGTGGCTTGTGCGAACTGGCTGGGTCAACTTCTGTGATGGGGATCTTGGTTACGTATCTGGCATTCTACGTCCGCTGGCATCACCGAACCGTGGTCTAGATAGCAGTAGTATAGCCGCTGCTACTAGAATCCTTCTCACTAGCTCTCTCCGTTACATCAACCAAACTAGCACTTATTACCGACGGCTCCTAAACCCACCCGGAAACCAAATAGACAGGGCACCTTTCGGTCGGCAGACTAAAGTAACTCAGTATCACTACTTTAAGACATTCGTTCGGATGGTAGTCTATATATGCAGCGCGACACAACATAAGTCTGTAATCGCTAAATCGGGGATGAACCTAGACGGTTTCCGAAACGATATAGACGACATATTCGCGTCCATTGGAAATTCGACCCAACTGCAACAGCTCATACTTAAGCTGATAATTAAGCTGCTTACAACTAAGCTACCTATGAACACCGATTCGCGGTTTCAGCATCCGATTATCAACTTCTTGGCCGTGGACGCTTATGAGAGGAACAGCCACTCTTGGAAGAGTGCCAAACGCAGCACCCCAACGTTCGCTGCAATGTCATTCTGCACCCGACTATGCGTGCTAGCTGATACATGGAAGGCTACCTGTTCCAGCCTACAAGTAAACCAAAGTCAATCAGGTGACTCTGGAAACAAATCCGGCTATTTTCTGGGGGCTTTCAGTGGTCAGGGGGGGGAGGAGGAGGAGCATGACCAAAGAGCGAGCCCAGCGCCATCTGATGATCAAGGCAGTGAATTCGACGGTAGCGACGATGAATATGACTACGATCTGGATGATGAAGAAACTGAAGAGGATGAAGAAGGGGATACGGATTCGATGGTCGGCTCTGAACAAGGGCAGTCGTTTGGCGGGCAGGAGGGGCAACAGTTCGAAGAGCAGTTCGACCTTCACTTTAGACAGCTGCTGGTCGTAACGAAAGACAATCAAAATTATCCAATGGGGGAATGGCTATCACAGCACGCGTATGGGAAGGCTATCAGTGACAACGGCTTCTATAGCGGTCACATATTCTGGAGCGAAGATGGATCTGCTATCCTGTACCATGGGGAAAGGTTTTGTCTCCACAAATACCGCAATTTCATAGCTGGCATAGCTTCTAGTATCCGAGGTCTTTTACAAGATATGATGTTTACCGACAAACTAGTAGAAGTTTTAGAGCTCAGCAACATCAAAGATGATCCTTCTACATGTAACATGGGCTATTCATTTGTAACCGACCCTCGGAACTCTAGACTCTACCAACCCACTCTTCTCCTCGAACGAATACAGGCTGACTTTCGAAATATATACTACCGATCCGGCAGCCTATGCCGCACCCCTATGATGACGTATCTAGAGAAGGACTACCAACTGCGGCTGTGGCTGGCACTAGCGGTGCTGCTAACGTCTGGTGGCCCTCCTCGTGGGACAGAGCTGATGCAGCTCCAGAAATATAATACCACTCAAAGACGAAGCTTCATGATCGTTGGCGGCCAGCTCATGATTCTTAGCACGTATAGCAAAAGTCAAGGGATAACAGGTTTAATGAACTCGGTCTGCCGGTTCCTCCCTCCCGACATTGGGCAGCTGTTTGTTCTCTATATGTTCCAGGTGGAGCCACTAGTAGAACTATTTCAGCAACGACTGGGCCTAGCTAGATCAAGCCTACTATTCTCAACCGACGGTAAGCCCTGGGAGACAATGGTTGTTTCAAAGTTCTTAGAGAACCAGTCTGTGCCGGTGCTTGGCTTTCCCCTTAGAATAAGTAGCTACCGCCAAATCATCGCTGCTATAGTTCGACGGTATGTACAAGACATGGCGGCCATCGTCGACGAAATGGGCAATCGGTCCAGTTCCATAGTCAAGCAGTTCAATCACACTCATAGGGTCCACAACAGCCACTACGGCGTGAGCGCTTCAAGGGTGCCAGATGCAGAGGAGATAGCTGTAGACCAGTTCCTGCGAGCAAGCAAAAACTTGCAGTTCTTCATTGGAGCGATTCCACAGCTACCCCAGTGGATGGTCAAGCCGTCTATTGTTTCCTGGTCTGGTAGGGGCGTTAGCGATGAGAGTGGCTGCCACCCCCTATTTAGACACTCAGCCTTCCCAGCCGAGGTAACGTTGGATACCGCTAACTATAAGCCTGGGCCTTTCCCCAGAGAGCTTCACCAGGAGCTGCGCAATCAATTCGGCGAAGGGGCCAGCTGGCTAGCCCCGGAACAAGCGAAGCTAGCCCAAGCTATCCTACAGGCGGATTCCCCAGTCCCAGTTCTGGGGGTACTGCCGTATGGTAAGACCACCGCAGCCCTTCTTGCGGTTGCAATTAGCAGACGCTCATTTATTTTCATAGTCCCTTCCCCAAGCGCTGCTAATTACGTCTGTAAACTAGCAGAGGGTATGGGCATAGCTTCGTCGGTCTGGGATGGGCATATCGCCAAAAGAATGGTAGTTATAACTCCTGATGTAGCCGTCAGCGATGCTTTCCTCCACCAGGCATACATACACCGTTTCGATGTAGTAGTTATCGATGATGCCTATTTCTTTTTCCAGGAAGTGGAGCTAGCCGCTGGCAGGATAAGCAAGCTTGGGGTGCCAGTAGTATGCATAACGACGGTTGCGCCCCCTGCGATAGTGCCTGTATTTCAGACGTATCTGGCCGCAGGCCCCTTCAAGATCATACGAAAGGCCGATCCTCTGAAAGATGTCATCTACAGCGTCCACCTATGTGAAAATCTCTTAGCCGGAGTCAATCGCTTACGGTTGAGCCTAGGCTCAGAACTAAGGTCTGTAGTGTTCTGCCAGTCTGAGGCCCAAGCTGAGGATGTTGCAGAATCCATCGGCGGGTTCTATTTGACTGGTAGCATGGATTTTAGGGCGCAGGATAATATCATCGGATGCTGGGTAGCAAGAGGGGGGGTTCTGGTCTCAACAATCCCGGTTTTGGAATATGTATATGTACCGATACATCAAGTGATACACTTGGGCCTACCGTGGTCGATGGTGGATTGGGTGAAGCAGGGTAGGAGGGCGGAATTTAACACTGTTATATGCCGGACGCCGCCGAATGAGACTGGAGTTAGTGACGAAGAGCCACTTTGGAGGGTTCGGTCTCGAACGGTATGTTGGTTGCATTCTGATTCAACGTTGATACTCTAGGCTGACTATAATACAGGCTCTCAATGATGCTGTCACCACTACGGAATGTAGGAGGGCAATAGTTAATCGCTTCATGGATGGGATTGATGGTGGAGATTGTGTAATGATTGGCGCTAAGCTTTGTGATAACTGTTCTAAGGCGCCGATATCGCCATTTCAGGCACAGATCAAGGACCAGGACACTAGAATCCTCGAGTATGTAGAAGAGGCCGGTCAGTCCTGCAGCTATTGCTTCTTCTTGGGGCGGCTGGCGTATCACATATCGAGCGAATGTAGGAGATACAAGCCCATGAAGAAGGTAATATTCCCATCGCTGGGATGTAGGTCGTGCGGGATACCAAAGGAGCACTGTCCGGGTAGAGCCTGCCCCAGAGCGGCTACATGCCGTGCCATTTACCAGGCGGCGGTGGAGGACGATTCTATTAGGAGGCGGCTGTTGGTTGAACTGGAGCCGATCGGGAGAGAGTGGCTACGTGGATGCAAAGGGGGTTATTCTAATGCGTGGAGACTACTTCAGGCTCTAGACAAGCTGCAACTTCTATCCTTGAAATGAAAGTCGATATTAATTATATTTCTATGGCCATGAATTCGTAGAGTAAAGTATACATAAAGGAATAAAGAAAGAAGGAAGGAAATACCCGGCCGCTGTAGTAGTGGCGGGGGGCTAGGCAGGAGAAATAGCAGTGGTTTTCATTATATTATAGCTTTTTATTTTGGCCCCAAACCTAGCCGACGAAGCAGAGGAGTGGCCGTTAACGTTTTGATCCTGCAGTTGCCCTCAACTACGCAAAATGAAGAGGACCAAAGGGCTTGGCGGCGTAGGCGAAGGCTTCATCAATGTATTGGACACTTGGGTCGAAGGCTCCGATGATGACTGGACTATGAACTGGTGGGTTTGTAGGGCTGGCGGAGACGCTTGCAAGCTTGGGTTCCACTATGGAAGCGGACATGGTAGAGCTTTCCTCATGAGACACGAGTCATATTATCTTGTCTATTGTATGTACGTTAAGCGTATATTGGGTGTTAAAGTTCTTGAAGCTCGTATTAAACACTAGTATCTGCTCTGCATAAACCAACATCTATATTCCAGGGGACAAACCATAGAGCTTCTTTGTCGGTTGGGTGATAGCTCGTGATGCTTAAGGTCAGGAGAGTTATGGTTTCAAGCGATGGTGATTATAGAATTGGTGGATGGTATGGGTCTGGGGCTGCTGGGGGTTAGAAGTAGGAGGGTAGGGAATCCGGAGTCGGGGTCTAGGCGGTAGGGAGATCAGACAGGGAAGATGTTATTTTACACGGTGAAGTGTTCATTTTGATGGATAGGGAAATTCGATTGTAGTTCTAGTTGTGGTGTTATGGTGGTGATGGCGATGGTGATAGTGGTCTTGGTATCTTCAAATACATTCGACTTTACAAGCGCTAAATTTCCGACGTTGCGACATCTAATCCCTTATTACGAAGGGTATTCTACAAAACTAAATTGTGTGAAAGACGTTCTACGGAGGGAATCCCAAGTGAAGGGATGCTACTGACGAGATGAAATCCGGCAATGCAATAGGGCCTGAGCCTAGCGGTTTTCATTGGTTATCTATCCTTGGTTGCTAAATACTGCCGGCCGCCCATTCGATCGTGCCATCTTCCCACAGATCCTTGAGTGCAAGGATGATCTGGTGGGCTTTAAGGCCGGAACCACCCAGGAAGTCGGCTGGTTGTAGGCACCAACGTTTATACTCCGCAAAGTCCCCAGGGATATCTTCTCCAATCCAGACACTCACCAGCTTGAGGTGTCTGGGAGCTAGGATCCGGACCAGCGAAACCAAAACTAGTACCCCTTGTTCAAAGGCGTTGCTGTCCCTCTCTTCGAACTCCTTGGACCAGATGAAGGTTCCTAGGTCCTTGGCGTAGGGGCAGTTGGGGAGGTGATGGCTGTCGTCACGGCCTGTAAGCTGGCAGATGGCACAGCTGGAGAATCGGTCCTTGACGAAAGATAGGAAGTCATCCAGTCCATCGACATCTAAATCGGAGTCAGTGGCGATGATTTGTAGATTGAAGGCTGAAGTGTTGACATCTGGCAGCTCAAAGGGGAGGCAAACGCTGGCGTCAGCGTGGGTAGCAGCACAGTTCAAGAGTCCTTGATCGTCTCTGGTATGGTTCAGCGTACGCTGGGGCCCTGGTGGGACGCTGGAATCGCCGATGGTGCTCAGTGGTAGGGAGAGGGGGGTTTCGTAGAAGGTTGGGGGCCTTTCAGGGGGGGAAGAACTCAAGATATCGGAGCCCTGGGACTGTTTCTGGGAGGAGGTCGGCTGCGAAGCTGGCTGGGAGGATTTACGTTGGGATGAGCTGGCTTGGGATGGCTCGAGCCGGGGAGGAGCAGAGGTATCGATGTCAGTATCGCTTTGGGGAGCACCAAACTGAGGGGTGGTTATGGAGAAGCTGGAGGGCCCAGCAGCGTAAACGTCGTGTGGGCTCGACAGTATCTGGTTTACCGCCCTGGACAAAGCAGTGTCTACTTCAAATCTATATTTAGTTCATATTCTGGGCAATTCATGAGATGATTGAATATACCGGTGTCGGAGTCCACAGCAGAGCGCTTGGATGGAGGGGCTAGGAGAGAGAAGGTTAGGGTTAGGGTTTAGGGTTAGGGTTTAGGGTTATTTAGGGTTAGGGTTTTAGGGTTAGGGTTAGGGTTTTAGGGTTAGGGTTAGGGTTTAGGGTTAGGGTTAGGGTTTAGGGTTAGGGTTTAGGGTTAGGGTTAGGGTTAGGGTT